>OX101813.2:55115037-56553162 GCA_944452925.2 Chrysolina oricalcia | reverse complement strand
AACGTTTTCAACCCCTGAACTGCTCTAAAGTTGGGACCTCCAACATTCTTCACGTGGTCCTTGCCTAGTATTCTTTTTATTGTTTCAAGCGTTCAAAATTCGTTTTGGCACCTGCCTACAAAAGCATTGACAAACAAAGGAAATACGTTTGACATTTATTTAATCTAGCTAAAGAGCTACCTAGGTAACTGAGACACTTACGAAACTGCTATTATCGATATCGAGGGACCATATGATAAATAATACACTATCACTATCTGTTGGATCAGCTTTGGTTGAAAAAGATATAGAACCAACCATTTCTGGCTGGATCTTCGCCATGGTCATGAACAGAAATGCTACTAAATCTCTAAAAAACGAAGATATTCGGATTTAGATATCTAGGAGCTGCCCCTCCCCTACTTCTGTAGTCAATACTGATGGACAATCTACTTGATGTCCTTGAAAGGATATGAGTAGAGTTCCAAGCATGTCCCAAGTAGAAGAATAATTGCTTTGTGGAACTGAAATATTTTTTATGTCATACTAGTTCATTATTGTTTTTATTGCTTAGTTACCAACTATCTAATGTCGTACTTTATGTCCGTGCGGGCATATAGTTCACTTTATGGCCCGCGCAGGCATAAAGAGAAATAATTTCGTCAGGATTTCCAAAATCTTCGTTCATTTTGACTTCTACCTTTGACACATATAAAAATTGTGATTTTATGACATTTACGTTTGTCAACAATCACCTAGCAACGATAGTGTCTATTATGATAAAATGGCAATGTGGTTAATTGAAACCGGATTTTTCAAAATACTGATTTGTATTGAGATTGGATTGTAATAACGAACTAGTATGACATAAAGTTATGTATGTACCGCGGGCATAAGCAGATGTGTATACTCTCGGGCGACTTACAAACCCTCAGGCCAGAGGCCCTCGGGTTCGTAAAACGTCGTCCTCAGGGCATAAACATCTATTTATAGCCTTGGTACATAAATAACTATTATATCGGAGTTGAGGTTTCAGAGTAGAGTAGGAGCGCTTGTGTTGATTAATTGTCAGGTAATTAACATTCAATATGTACATGCAACTAGGTACCAATCCAAATTCCAAAATCAAAAATATTTCCGAGTAGCTAAAAGATAGTAAGTTTAGAACTTGGTAACAAATACACGGCGATCAGGACGGCAAAATGCAAACACTCTGCTCGCTTACATCAACTCAACTGGACTGCCAACCATATATTCTTTTCAAATCAAATGAAAAGTATTGCTTTCCAAGCCCTTGAATTGTTAAATGATTGTCTCTCCATTAGAAATTTTCCACTCTTCATCAAATTTACTATTTTTTTTTTCAATAACATTATTCATTTCAGATATTTCTCTCCATATACAGGGTATTCCACAAATTATCCGAAATTTCATAACCACATAAGCACGTCTGCATACTAAATCGACTGCTGTAAAAAGAGTAACTTGTTATTCAGAAATGTATATGTGGTTGGAAAAATTCGTAGATTGGTAAAATACTGTATTTTGTTTTTAAGTTTCATCCTGAAATTCTTGGCATGTACTTATAATCTGTCTTTTATTCTCATGCAATTTCCTATTCACTCTTTCTTCCATTCTTTCCATATTTTCTTTCATTCAACTATGTTATTCTACATGATTTCTTTCATACTATCCATATTTTTCATACCGACCATTTTGCTTGAAATAACTCATAGCATAGTCACTTTCTGTTCAATATTTGTAATAGAAAGTTCTGCTAGTGTTTCCTGAACTTCTGCTCTTCTTTGCATCTAACTGATTTCTCCACCATTTCCATAAATTTCGTTCTCCCATTATTCTTGAGATCCTTCTACACCTACTAACTCTTGGGAGTACTTTCCCACTTCTCCGTTATAGTTTCTTTTTCCAGTCAACGAAAACTTTTAAAATTCCCAAACTTTCTAAAATCTCACAAACACACCGTAACTTTAAAATTTTCTGAATTTCAATATCAAAATTGCTCAAATTTCAAATTCAATATCCCCAATTTTCAAAATTGCCCAAATTTCCAAAATGATCTTCTGAACTGTCTTTTCAAAATTGGCCCCAGTTAACGGCGAAATTTGTTATGATTGTGAAAGTTTTGTAGTATAGAAAAAAAGTTAGATCTCATTTATAGTTGTTGAAAAATTTCACACTTTTCGACATAACATCAAATTAATTGTCAAAAGGGCGAGAAAACGATTTTTACGAAATTAATTTTCGTGTAAATTAAATCATTTATACCCGAGAAAAAAATTAAATACTGAAAAATCGGTTTTCACCATTTGGACGGTTCATTTTTCCTCTCATGAACTGTATATTTCTTGGGAAAAAATTAATTGAATTAAATTGAATTAGACTAGGTCGGTTTCATTATTCAGTATCAAGTCGAACAATGACAGCAAAAAATAAGTGAAGTGAAGATCGTGATATATAATACTAATAAATATAATAGATACAACTTTAATATAATTTTATGTATAGGATGATTCATTTCTCTCGAAATATCAGTCGATATCGCCTAGTTTCTTGACCATGTGCAGCATTCAGTATCAGCGTTTCTTCACTAGGGCATTCTTTGGTATCCCAATGAATTGATATTTTATGTCCTGATCCACATGTTACATCGTTTATCAGGATAGATTTAGCAACGGAGAATTTTCCCTCTTTCACTGTCGTGTTGAACGAGACTGTAGGGTTCATTATATTTTTGAAACTTATCAAGGAATCATCGAACGTATTTTCAAGGTAACTTCCCAGAATGCGAAGTCCTTTAGGAAAAACTGAAAATTAAAATATAACATAATTATTTTCTCCGAAAAATACGAGGAAGATGATTTTGAATTCGTTTTTGCATAAAATATCAAAAAGTGATTATTTGGAGTCACTCAAGCATGAATACAGGGTCTTTCACGACGAGCGTTCGTTAGGAATATATGGAGAACGATTCAAAATAAAAACTTGATATTTTGTGGGAGTGGGTTTTACAAAATGGCCTTCTCAACTAAAATATTACTTCCGGTCTCTTTCCGTTACACCGGAAGTCGAGCGCAACTTCCGTATTTCAAATGGAACACCCTGTATTTTATTACATTTTTTAATTTCTCAGCCCATTTTAGGCCCACTTCGTATGACAATGCCTATACCCAAATATGTTAGTTTTCGAGATATTAATTTTCTTCTAAAAAATTTGACAGTTACAGCACCACTCCGAAAAGATCATAACTCATAGACAGTAACAGTTGAAAATGTGAAATTTCACAGAATCATACCTTAAGCATCAAGTGAACAGGTCCATCGAATTTTCGAAAATAATTTACAGGGTGGTCGAAATTTCCACCTAAAACATAACATCGAGAAAACTGATGAAACACGATTTTTTCAAATGGAAACCATACACTATTCTATTATTTTTGGATACTACGAATAAAAAAGATATCAAATTCATGAAGAATGTCATATGCCTAAAATACACCCCTGGCAAGATATATCCGACTTTGGGAAATATTTGAAATGTAAATCATTCGAAGCAATACCAAACCAAGAAAGCTTTGAAAACAAATGAACTAATATTAACTCTGTCGTTGGAAAAAGGTAACTCAACATGAAAATGGATGGATTGAAATAAAATACTACCAGAGAGATGAATTATATCTTTGTTCATTGATATCGAATACAGTAATTTTAATTTGTTTATATTTTTTAAGGTTAGATTTTACTTTAATTTTAGAATTTAACTTAATTTCTTTAAATTCAAATACTATTGTGGTTCATTTCAACAGATGTTCAAGTACATTGCCGTTTTGTTCTGAATAAGAATATATTCTTTTTTGCATACCACTATTTGTAGCTTTCTGTATGGAGTCAGGAATCAAATTATTGGAAGCTCTCAGAACCCTTCGATTTATGTTTTCTTTATCACTCACAGGATCCGCATAAACACTTTCTTTGATATATCCCTAGATGAAGAAGTCCAGTGGCGTCAGGTCTGGAGAGCGAGGAGGAAATTTAAATGGCCCATTGTAGCAAAGCCATTGATCTTCGAACATCCCATACAACAATCCAGCAACGGTAGCAGTACTATGTGCAGGGACTCCATCCATCTGATACCATAACTTGGAACGGTATTGTTCAGAAACCTGCCTTATGGATTCACCAACCACATTCCTAATTATATGCGAATATCTATCGCTATTCAAATTATCATCATAAAGATATAAACGTAAAATTCGGTCTTCCTTAAAAAAAAAACATTAAAACTCCATGAATCCTGGAAGTTGCGCTGGCAAACGAGATTTGGATTTTCTGCTGCCCAAAAATTACTATTATGGCGGTTGTACGTACCATTCTTGGCAAATTTGGCTTCATCTGTCCATATAATGTTCTTCATGAACTCAGGGGTCCTTCTGTATTTTGATAAGAAACCATTCGCAAAATTCCACTCGTGAAGGTAAGTCGTGAGGTTTCAAATTTTGAACCTGGTGATATTTAAAGGGACGCCACTTATGTTTGATTAAAATCCGGTTCTTGACGAACATGAAATTCTAAGTGACTTTTCTGCGTCTTTCAACGAATTTTCTGGATAGGCTGTGAAGTAAGCCAAAACTACAATTTCGATGTCCTCATTGTTTACGAGTGGTTTTTTTTGTTGATGATAGATGAAAAAGATCCGAAATCACGGTAGGTTCTTAGAAGTCTCCTCAGAATATTTTTATTGTGTCTGTGTAGGTTTGGAAATCTTTCTGCGAAAACACGACAAGTTTTGTCCATTATCTTATTACATTCGCCATAAATGATTATTAAATTCAGGAAATCTTCATTAGAATACCCCAAACGAGACATTTTGCACACAAATAGAAAACTATGGAATACACGTCAATTATATCGCATCAAATTTTGACATATTTGTTGTAACTTAATTTGTTTTCAAAGCTTGCTTGGTTTGGCATTGCTTCGAATGATTTACATTTCAAATATTTCACAAAATCGGATACATCTTGCCAGGGGTGTATTTTAGGTATAGGACATTCTTCATGAACTTGATATCTTTTAATAGAATAGAGTACGGTTTCCATTTGAAAATATCGTGTTTCATCAGTTTTCTCGATGTTATGTTTTAGGTGGAAATTTCTACCACCCTGTAAATTATTTTTGAAAATTCAAATGACTTGATGCTTAAGGTGTGATTCTGTGAAGTTTCACATTTTCAACTGTTACTGTCTATGAGTTATGATTTTTTCGGAGTGGTGCTGTAACTGTCAAATTTTTCAGAAAAAATCAATATCTCGAAAACTAACAAATTTGGGTATAGGCATTGTCATGCAAAGTGGGCCTAAAATGTGCAGAGAAATTAAAAAATGTAATAAAATACAGGGTGTTCCATTTGAAATAAGGAAGTTGCCCTCAACTTCCGGTATAACGGAAAGAGACCGGAAGTTGAAAATATTTTAGTTGAAAAGGCCATTTTGCAAAACCCATTACCACAAAATTTCAAGTTTTTTTTTGAATCGTTCTCCATATATTCCTAACGAACGCCCGTCGTGAAAGACCCTGTAGAGTTACGGTTATAATAAAAATAATAGCGTCCATGCACTAATTTGCTTGTTTGATAGGAGTAAAATATAATTAAATTGTAGCAGAAATCATGTACCAAATTTGATTCAATTTTGAATTGATGGTTAGTAAAAAAATATACATGGAACAAGAAATTTTGCACTTCCATTAGTATTGATGAAAGAAAAGTAATAATGTAAGTGTATGTTTAATGTGGGAGGAATGGATACCAAACATCACCCTTGGATCACCCTTGAATCACCCTTGGATGGATTCAGCAGATATTTTATGAATGTGTCTTGTTTTAGAAAATAAGCGATTCCACGAATCATTTTCTTGATTACACCACCATTTCTGGTTCGACTTCTAAATGGATAATGTGATTATTCTAATAATGAATTTATTGAAGAATTCGTATGTATGTAGTATGACAGCAGCCTTTGAATGGTGTTGTTTGTTTGCAGCATTTGCTACATTTAATATCTCAGCATAGTTTGACGAATTTCCTAATCATCGACATGATTTTTTTTTTATTTTTGGCATCTTCGTGAATCAAGATTTTTCACTTTATTGGCTTACCAAAATGAAGTGTTTTCACCTACGAAACCTATCTCGAAACTTCTCATTTTAAATTTTTATGTAGTAGGATCCAAAAGTATGCCATATAATTCATGATTTACAACATTTTGAAATTTGAAATTTTTCAAATGATTCTTCGATACATCTTCGGTTTTCTTCGAGGCTAGACGGGGAGCAGTCCAGATCAAAAGAACTGATTCGAGATGATGAAGGTGTTTTGAATAGAGTCCACATTTCATCTCCTATTGTATCTATTTCACTATCAGCAGATAATACAATAGCAAAATATTCATTTTTTACTACTGGTGAGTTACTCATAGCACGTATCAGTATAGACCAAGAGTTCCCTTGTGTTATAGACATCACTGGTGGTTTCATGGTAGTGGCTGGAGAACATGTAATGGTATCATTATATATAAATTTTGTGGAGTCAATACGATTTGCAATATTATTTCCATTCGTAAAAGTGTTGAATTTCTGCCTGCTCAGCTTCTGTTGTTTCACCAATTGATGTTTGAATTCATACTTAATTTTCACAAGTAAAATAATTATTTGTTTGCATTTTGCTCATCTTTTCCATATAGAGAATACAATGATGCCTCTATTGAATTTAACTATCAATTGAATCTGGACTGCAATGTCATGGATACATAAAAGTATCGATTCACTTACGATATCTACCTTTTTTCTGTCTTCATCGATGACAAGAATATTACATCGTCGAAAATGAAGACAGAGTTTGAATCAGCATCCGATGCTGATTCCACTGTTTCTGCATTATTACTCAATGCATTGGTACAGTGGTTGCACGGAAAAAAAATAAGTAGTTGCAAGTAAAATTTGCATACCACCAAGTGAAAATTTTCATACTATATTGGACAAATACATGCTTTATTAGCCACAAGAAAAATTAGGTTCGTGAATTTGATCACTTGCTGTTATTGATGTAATTTCAGGAACGCAATGCAACCTAACGATATTAAACTCCTTCCTAGAAGCAAACTTTTCATTTCATAAGCCTCAATCTACGTTTTATTTGGCGTAGGTGCTAAGTTTGATAACTACTAGTGACAAGTAAATTTACCATTGATGAAGATTGATTTACTCTCAAATAACTCATATACTTAAATCTACTAAAGAGTATATTAGTTGCTACTATACAGTATTCTTTTGCAGTACCATTTTCAGATTATTATAGTAATTTTAGTTTACTTGGCCTTATCAAATGACTTACTTTTGGGTGGTTTATTATTGTCTTACCTTTAATAGCTTTCATTCCATCTTTGGTATCAGGATACAACGGACTCAATTGAAATATCCACTTGCTCTCAGTTTAGAGTTATTATAGTTCTTCAAAGAAGGATCTTTCGTTTTTTATAAAGTTTTATTTTCAATACATCCGTTCATTCTTGAATTTAAAATGATATGGAAGGTTCGGTTGCACCAATGTAGCAATGATTCAATTTATACTATAAGAAAACGTAATTGCATGGCATATACAGGCTATCAAAATACACTACTCAAGAAAAACTGGAGCAGGAAATTGCAGAAAGAAGTATAAAACATTTTGGCGGTTCTTACCCTTACTGGATCACCCAGTACAACCTGTTTCATAATTAAAAATTTCGGAACTTTGTTGAATCTGTTTGTATTCATCAGTATGAATGAATGAACAAGCAGGCAAGCTAATGTCTTTCCTCATTATGATCATAACAAATCCAAGTTATGCATAACATAATGTAGAATTAGAACGTTCTGAAAATTGAAAATAAAAGATAACGAAGAAATGAAATAAAAATATGTAAATTTTTAATATTTTCATTGAAACAAAACTGTTGTTCAGTCTTTTGGAAAATTCTCCTGATTCCATTATACATAAAATGTCAATACTCTAGAAATGTTGAAAATCCACATTCTACATACCAACAAGTAAAATACATAAATCAAACCAACAATATTCACACAACTCACAACAGTAATAATAGTATAATTCCGGCACACGATGTAACACGCCCACATACAACTACTAACTCAAATGCTGGAATTGGAATGAGGCCAGTTTTGCGAAAACGTTGATGATCAGTGCAACGGATACTACCGATTGATCCCGAACTAGTCGCATATCAACAAGTAGGTGAACAGTTTCATTATCGTACGAACACCTAGCTCTACTGCAAATAAACTGTTATATTATGCTTGTAACACTAGTCTCTGTTGTTATGATATACTTTTCAGAAACACAAAGTAGATAAATATGAATATACACTTTTCCAGCGCTAGTAAAATGTTGACCTGACATTATACAAAGTGAATTATCTAATGTTCGAAGCACTTGCTGTATGTAAACAATATTATAGCTACAAGTTTATGCGTTCAGAATACTAATTTTTTAGAGAAAAAACGTAATTTTTTTAATATAGGTATTAATTTTCTTATCATAATCGAAAAAAAGTCAGGAAAACGTTTAACTTGGATAATTTTTTCCGTGATGGAGACTATTTATATAAGCGATGACATGTGAAGAACATGTCTATGAAATGGGTTGGTGGTACCCATTTATACATAAATTTATATTTTGTGTGAATCGCTATATATTTTTGATCTATTCCATTATACGTGTGTTTTGAGGTTGAGTGAAAGAGCGGCTATATTTTTTTGTAATAATTATTACTTGTCTACATGTATATTTCATAGCTCTGCTAAACTCTGCATATTATGCGACTAATATTATTTCTATAAAAATGTAAATAATTGAAAATTGACATGGAAAATAAAGACGCTATTATTATTATTAATATAAACCAATCTCATTTATAAACATTTGAATCGTAATAATCACCTAAGTGCTCCTCCCAAAATTGATACTCGTTCGCATCAGCATAAACTTCAACCATCCTTCTCAACCCCTCAAGAAGAAAATAGTTGCGACATGGAATTTCACAATTGATAATTCTGGGACAAAGATAATTCAAAACTCCCTTCGTGCACTTGCACGAATCGCGTGTATTCATAGGATTTGGAATAATAATATCGTCGCAAGTTTTTTCAGATAACTTAGAATGGATCGTCAGTTTAATGCAGAACACCCCGACGTCTTTGTTCAAGAAATACAAATAATGCTCGAAAATTCCACATGTTACCATACACAAATTCAATTTCAGTGTGTGAGTTCCCTCAGCATCGAAATCACAAAAATCGTCGAGACAGATTTGTCTCGGTACTTTATCTTCTTTCAGTGAGCTTATTGGTACGAAATCATCATTACTACTTGACCCATTCCCCTTTTTGATGTAGATGTACGTTTTCGCACAGTAACTCCCAGTATAAGGCGAAGTGATAACTAACTTCTTTGTCATCGGTTTATACATGTTGGCTTTGATTTTGTATTCCTCCGTGAAGTTGAAGATATCTGGAATACCGATCAAGTTCAGGGCTTTGCTTCTCGCAAATCTAAAACCAATCGTTTCTCCTGAAAGAACCAAAACTGCTTTCGATTCCAGGAAACTTTTAGCAGTGTAGGACACCTTCAACTTCTTCACTTTCTTCGGAGGAATCGAGATGGTTTTGCAACTGATTTCGAATTCTTCGAAATCGTTCAGAAATAATGTTATCTGATACGCTATTGGCACATCTCCGCAATTTTTCAGTTCTATTTCGTTGCTGGTGCTTTCTCCAAGTGGGGAGTTTATCGGTATTGTTTCGGAAGGATAGAAATTCGGAAGAACTTCATACAAATAAGTCAGCAGCATTGTGATTCCAACACCAATTGGTTCATAAATGCTATTGGGTTTCACTGTATATGATAAATTTAGTTTAGTCCATGAGTCTGATGCGACACATGCATTGTGGAAAAGCAAACTTGTTGTCGTTGAATCGTTATATGTATTCTTTAAGTCACCGATAATATAGGGGCAGTATGCAGCCATTAGCGTAACGAAAGGCATGCTGTCTCTCACATCTTCATCTAATGATCTGATTTTACGCAGTTTGATATTCTCTTTCGGCCATAATACGGCTTTTTGATTGTTGAAATGGAACTCCAGCCAGAGCATAAGTTTTGCCTCGTTTTCGTTGCAGTTCTGAAAATAACTTACATTTTGTGCAAAGTATTCGGAAAATTCATTTTCATATATGTAAGGCCTAGGTCGTGAACATGCCTTGGTGTCAGCATTTTCGTTTTGAAGAGTTCTATCAAAAACGAATACTTTATAAATGCCCAGTAGGAGGTCAATCCAACATTGTTTACTCAGTAAGTAGAAATTTTCTTTGGACAGAAGGGGTTCAGCTAGTCCCACCTCGTTGTCTTTATCAGTTAACTGTTGTTTGAACACAACATATCTCTCATATGTCAACAGAAGTTCAGGCCTCAACTGTTGGATGAAAATCTCATGGACATCAAGAAAATTGATCACATTCTTATAGACGCCATAGTCATACACTGTTCCTTTCAGATCATCCGGAGATGGTTTCGATTTGCTGTAAAATAAGTTGTACAGGGTCGCTGATTTGTATGGAAACGGTCCATTATTTCCTAAAGTAAGATAGCTAGCGAAAAATGTTAGGATACAAAAGTTCTAGGGTTCTTTAAAATACATCATACTAACAAAAAATTAAGTAAACAGGGTCAGTCAAAAATTCAGGACGAAACAAAGTTGCTTTTTCTCTAATGGGACACCCTGTATATTATTTCACATTTCAATTTTTCTCAAAATTCTGAAAAAAAATTATTTAGCACATCATTTCCTAAATTCAACAGTTTTCGAGATATCAAATTTTGAAAATAAGTTTCTAATAAATTATCCAAAAATGTTTTAGTCCATTAAGTTCATAGTCCATCAAGTTACCTTTGAAAGTTTCCAGCTCCATAACAACGCCGCCTCATTCTTTTGTCTAATAGTGATGATCTTGACAACACATGTCAAAAATACATTTAGTGTAAGTAATTTTCGCTCATAAATGGCACGTTTATCTGATACTGAGCGTATTGAAATTTTAATGATCTTAGGATACGGTGATAGAAGACGAAGTTGTGACCAAGTAGTGGATATTTTTAATGAAATGCTTCCCAATCGGGAACCCATTTCTAAATCAACCGTTTCAAAAACATTGCAGCGTTTTCATGAAACTGGAGGTGTCAAAGAGCGACCAAAAAGTGGAAGACCAGTAAGCGTTACAAAAGAAGAAAATTCTTTGAATGTCATGTTAGATGTGGTGGAAAATCCAATAAATTCAGCACAACAGAGGGCTTTGAATCATAACATGAGTCGATATTCCATTGAAAAAATTTGCAAACTGCAAAAATTCCATCCATGTAAAATTCATTTGGTACAAGAATTGAGTGAAGACGATTTTGATCGTGGAATCGAGTTCTGTGAAGTTATTATGGATAAATTAAATGAAAATGTCAACTTTGTCAATTGTTTTCTGACGAACCTACATTTTGTTTAAACGGGCACGTAAATCGACACAACTGTAGGTATTGGTCAGACCAAAATCCACATTGGATTGACGAAGTTCACACTCAACGGCCACAAAAAGTAAATGTCTGTTGAGGCATTATTGGTGGACACGTCATAGGACCTTATTTTATTAACGGAAATTTGACCTCTGAACGATATTTGTCACTTTTACAACAGCATATTATTCCAGAGCTTAGACGATTATTTCGAATAATAACAATCCCAATTTGCTGGCACCTCCACTTTTTGGACGTGTGGTACGGGCATATCTAGATGAAACTTTTCCTGATAAATGGATTGGGTGCAGGAGAGCAATTGAATGGCCAGCTAGGTCTCCGGATATGACTCCACTTTACTTTTTTTATAGGGTCAAATAAAAAATGTAGTCTACAAAAATAGGCCGTCAAATATCGAAGAGTTGCAAGAAAGAATAAGGCATGAAATTTCTACCATTCCTCCTCACATGGTTTCAGATTCACTACAAAATTTTGTTCAGCGAGTTCATTACTGTCAGGAGGTAAATGGTAAACACTTTGAGCACCTTATTAAATAGAAGTCCAAAAAAAAAATTTTGTTGTTTATTAAAACTTGTTTTCTCTCTTTTTCTCCTGGCATAACTATTAATTCATAAAATTTCGAATATCCTAGACATTCATTAAAAAATACATTTTATCATTTCATGCATTTTTATCAACCCTGAACAAATATGCTTTTTTTATTTTCTGTAAAAAAATTATAATTAAATTGTAATCATATCCACATACTCCACCTTGTGTGACTTTCACAATAAATATCCGTTATTTCGTGCTTTTTCTTTAATAAATATGAGAGTAGGAAATTATGTGCTGTATCAATTTTGTTCAGAATTTCAAGCAAAATTGAAATATGGAATAATATACAGGGAGTCCCATTAGAGAAAAAGCAACTTTGTTTCGTCCTGACTTTTTGACTCACCCTGTATGCTTGATTTATAGTTAATATGATGGATTTTGAAAAACCCTAGAACTTTTGTATTCCAACATTTTTCGCTAGCTATCTTACTTTAAGAGATAATCGACCGTTTCCATACATATCAGCGACCCTGTATAAGAAGACAGGCAGGGTGTTTATGAATGAAAGGTTGCAGTTCACCAAGAAAAAGAAATATCAAGGCGAGCTAATAGTGCTTTCATTCTTTCAAAGACCCTATGCCTACTATGCACTTGTCAGTGATAATATCCTGAGAAAATGCAGAATTTTCGAAGAATACTTTCACCTTGCTGCAACGAAAACTATTTAGCTTAGATATACCACGAGAGCTTGTTCGAGTGGAGTTTTGTACAGCAGCACAGTTTGAGCGAAAGTATTTTGCCAATTCTGCATTTTCTTAAAATATTCGTGCCAGAAAGAAAATTTCCACACTGAAAAAAAAGATATGGCATATAGTTTGTTTGGGCGCTTTTTATTTACAGTGAATAAAGAAAATAATATTTTATTTTGTATTAGGTAATTTTATTCAATATTAATAAACGCGATAACATAATTTAGTAATAAAAAATAAATAGTTTGTTTGTGGTCGATATGTTTATAATTAACAATATAAATTCATTCGTAATGAAATCTTTTGTTTGGTGATATTACTATATTAATTTAGAGTTTATTTAAAGTGAATAAGTCATAGTACCAGATAATAAATATTCATTGAAAATACAGCGTTGACCATTATTACGAAATGTCCACGATAAGTGCCGCAGAGGGCTCGGTTATGGGCCACGTGACACGTCGTACGTCGGGATTTTGTGTTTCGTCGTGTGGTGGTGCGACTTTTGAGTTGTGTAAGTTGAGTCGCATGTTGTAAGTTATTCATTTTTGTGTTTGAAGTGTAATTTAAAACCAAAGAATCTTTTCACAGTTATAAAAGACACAATAGTGCTTATTTTATAATTAATATATACGCGTGGTTTGTCCATCTATTCTCTACTATAATACAATCATATATTCTGTTGTATAAGTTACAAGTAACGCAGTTCATCAAGGCTCTATCGCCCCTTAATAGACCAGGATCAGGAGCTGGAAAAGTTTTTGAAAGGCAACAGTATTGTGGAATTAACAAATATTTGTCAAGGTAATTTGTAAATTGTAAGGTAAATTGATTCCAATTTCTTCCATGTTGATTTCAAAAGGCTCATCTTGCGTCCCCATTGGTTTATTAATGATGAATAATATTTTTTATAGACGATAAAATATGTAAGTTTGATAAATACTCTTTATTTATTGAAAATTATGTTTTATTTACAGTTCATAAATCTATAGAGAGACCTATATTAATTGGAAATAAACTTCAATTAACTAATAATGAGGTATATTTAAATGATTTGATTGCATTATTTGTTTCTAATAAATAAACGTTCATTCCGCAATATTCGAATAAACAATTCATTAGGAGTTTATTAATTTAGTTAACTATGAATAAACCGTTTTTTCAGTGCAGGAATAATTTAAGCTTGCGTGGTATTCGGTAAGAAAATTTCACACCATAATTTGGCAAAAAATTATTAATCCAATCTGACATTTTAAATTAATTTCACTGCTTGTCAAGTCCACCATGTTTCGTTAAATAAAAAATATTACCAACTTTAGTTACACCAAATGCAAAAACTCAGATGAGTATTGCAGAAGGTGGCCGTGATATAGGCGGCCATGCTTTTGTCAGATGAGGTTTATATTGGTAAATTACATTGAGTTACTGTATAGTGAAACAGCAAACAAAGGTATTCTTATGTAAAACATTTCTTGCAAGCATTTGCTTTAAATAATTTGAGAAGTACAATTTATGTAACTACTGCAAAGAGTTGAGTCAAGTGCAAATATGTCATCCAAAATTAATATATTTAACGAATTTAATGGAAGATTGCGACCAGGAAGCGTTAGAGTCGAATGGTTTGTTTACGAAAATCCAAGAAAGTCTGCTGCAGATGTCAAGTAAATATGGCCTTTTGCGTAAAAGAGATTTTAACAATTTTTTTTCGAAATATTACATATACGAGGATGTATTGATATCTAGTTAGCCTAGACCAGTTCCCTGCATAAACAAAATATTGTGTTACCATAGCAACGAACAATAACTTATTAGAAGTATCAGTGTAAAGTTTAACGTCAAAAAAGTAAACCAGAGTTACGCAATAAATTAAAAGTAAAAATATGTCCACCGAAATTGTGAAAATCTGTATTTAAAAGGGTTAAGAGGTAAGCAGATTTGCGAAGATATGCTTAATAAATACCCTTGGTGATCAATGTCCTTCTTATGCGACCGTGAAAAATTGGACTGCAAGCTTCAAAAGAGGTAAATTTTCCATTGAAGATGATGACCGATCGGGAAGGCCAGTTTCTGTGTCAGTCCCCGAAAATATCGATGTCTTAAAACACAGACATCTAATTAATTCGTCACCTTCCTATTCACCATTAAGAAGAGAGGATGGGTTAGAATTCAAGCAACATTTAAATCTTACTATGTTTGTAGATCCTACGTTTTTTGAAATATGAATTGTTAATGCATAATAATGTTAATTCTTATACAAATTTTGCATTATTCACAGGGATATACAGTGCGTTCATAAAGTGTGGAAACGTTCTATTATCTTACGAGTTGATTATTTTCGGAGGAAAAGCTCGGACAGGTCGATTTTGTATTTTAGTTTTCCACCTTTTTTTAGAAAAAAATAATTTTTCCCCTACCACCTTTCAAGATATGACGTCATCGATATTTTTTTTTAAATTGAAAGGGTATATTTTTATGTCAAAAATTGAATGCCTATATTTTTCTGAGTTCAACCATACCACATACGTCATATTTTACACTTCGAATTACAGTATTCTGAGTATAAAGGAAACCAGTGTTCATATTTCTCAACATTCATTTCATTATTCATTTTGCAACGTAAACCTCAGAACTACTCAGTAATTAGTACGAGTATATTGCTACACTTGAATAGTAGGCTAAGCAAACATATGAAAGCCCTTAGCAACCAGACAGTAAGTTCTTAGTTACCATCAATTGCATATGTCACACTGGTTTTCTTTATACTCAGTATACTGTGATTCGAAATGTAAGATATGACGTACGTGGTATGGTTGAACTCAGAAAAATATGGGCATTCAATTTTTGACATGAAAATATACCCTTTCAATTTAAAAAAATATCGATGACGTCATATCTTGAAAGGTGGTAGGGGAAAAAAAATTTTTTCTAAAAAAAGGTGGAAAACTAAAATACAAAATCGACCTGTCCGAGCTTTTCCTCCGAAAATAATCAACTCGTAAGATAATAGAGCGTTTCCACACTTTATGAACGCACTGTATATCTACAATATTTAATGGTTGTAGATCATATGTTTACCTTTTCAACTGTCAAAAAATTTCCACTTAAATATCGTGGCGCTACGAAAAAATTTACGGAATTTTTTTTAGTTGCCATGGTAACTAGTCAAAATTAAGGCATCTTATTGGTTAAAAAGTAGAGGAGTGAAATTTTCAACAGTAATACCATAAGTGATTGAATTTCGCGATAAATCTGTAGATTAATTTCTGAACGAAACTGAATTGCGCAGGACGAGTGGTGTATTCTCGATACAATTTAGTTGAGTTCGGAAATAAAAGACAGGCTTATAAGATAAATTCAATCACGAGTGGAATTTTATTAGACTATTTCACAAACATAGTGAAAGGAAAACAATCTAAAATTTGGCAGAATTAGACGAAAATAGCAAAAAACTTAATTTGAGAAAATAATAAGGTTCAATAAACAGGAAACATTGATTCATTCGATATAATTTATCCCAAATCTGCTCGTTTTTAAATGCGTGCATTACTTATATTTGACGTTTAACTGTCACATATACGAAGCTGAAAACACCGAACTTGACAGACCAATCAGAGTCAAGAGTCCAGTTCAGTATTATCGATAATCCGAACTTGACTAAAGCTTCTGATTGGATCATTTGGCAAGTGCGTGAAATAGTCAACAGCAATACGACAAGATTGAATTTTCGCGATGAGTCTGTCGATTAATTTCTGAACGAAACTGAATTGCTTCGAGAAAACACCACGAGTCCGCAGAATACCGAACTTGACTCTTGGCTCTGATTGGTGTGTCAAGTTCGGTGTTTTCATCTCCTTATATTTGACAGTTAAATGTCAAATATAAGTAATGACTAAGATGTCTAAAAACCGTGGTGTGTCGACTCATACCTGCAAAACTATAGGATAAAACGGGAGACAATTCACCAGCTTGATTAAGACAAAAACAAATGAAATCGTGACCTGTTTCCCAAATATTCCGTATTTGCGTGTACCGTCACGGTCGGTTTTCCTGTTAGGGTAAATTTACAAGCACAGAAGTTTTCAAGTATTGCCGACGAATGAACTGAATAAAGAAACCTAATCATTAGAATTTACTGAATCACTGTCACCAATTAGTTTTATTCGTTACATTTTTGACTTATTTACATAATTTTTTACTGAATTGTAATTAACTACAATAATAACCACTCATTTCATTTGGAAGTATTGAAATTAAGCTTCATGAATATTCACCATTAGAACCTGTCAATCTTGTGCTAATATAATCAGGAATGGCGGGATTCCGTGAGATATATTCGTGCCATTATTTTCATTAAAATGTTTTCTTATAATACAAGATACTATGTGATAATCTTCATAATATGGTGGTACTCAAGTGGTGCCCACACGTGATACAAAAACGTAACGTGATGAAAGTATTATTGTACAAACTACACAGAAAACGATTAGATATTCACAAATTTTATTCAATCAGACATGTTCCGCCAGCACAGTAGCTTCTTCACTGTCTGATTGAATAAAGTTTGTGGAGATTGAATCGTTTTCTGTGTATTTTATACAATTACTATAGTATTTAAAGTTTGTTGAAATTTCATAAAATTCACAACACAGTTAGCAATCACCATATCTCTGGAATATTGACAGTACTGGAATTTTATAAGGGCGCCATCTCTGAGACCAAGTGATGAAGATGACCACTATTTCTTTTGTTTATTTGTCTTCTGAAAAATCTAAACAAAATCGAATCACTTGACACACCAGGGTTTTTAGGCATCTTAAGTAATGACGCTATGCACGCGTTTAAAAACGAGCAGATTTGGGATTCTATCGAATTAATCAATGTTTTCTGTTTTATGAACTTCATTAATTTCTTAGATTAACTTTTTTGCTAATTTCGTCTAATTCTGCCCAATTTCAGATTGTTTACCTTTCACTTTGTTTGTGAAATAGTTTGATAAAATTCCACTAGTGATTGAATTGATCACATAAGTCTGTGTTTTATTTCTGAACTCTACTGAATTGTATCGAAAAACCACTCGTCCTGAGGACTCGTGGTGTTTTCTCGAAGAAATTCAGTTTCGTTCAGAAATGAATCGAAAGACTTCAACCACTTGGTATTACTGTTGATAATCCGAACTTGACTAGAGCTTCTGATTGGTTCGTTTGGCGAGTACGTGAAATAGTCCTTAGAATATCACAGTGAAACTCACCCATCAGTGAAGTATTTCAAAACAGAATCATCTAGCAAATTTATCAACAGCTGAACCAATGGAAGATTGAGTGATTTATTTTTAGTATTTTCGTTCTTCTTAGCTTTAGATTTTCCTTCCTCCTTATAGACTTCGATTGGATATGTCGATATTGTATCAGGTATTTTGAAGAAGTCGGTATAGAAAAATCCTTGGTTGTACAGGAACTTCTCAATTATAGCGACTATTGCATTCATCCCGTCCAGATAAATCCTGTTGTTCGATGTATTAGTAGGAAAATATGGGAAGCTTTCATCCTTCTCCTGAACATTTTCTTCAAGATAAAAGCTATACGATTTGAGTTTACAGCTATCAGCAGCACATTTCACGGGTAACTTGCAGACTGCTCCACACGTACAATGAATCATTATTTTGGAGGATACATAGCATTCCTCCTCGGAGCTAAAAGAAATACGTACAACTATCTCACAATCACCGGCAGTAGAAATCCTCTCCAATGACGAAATCAAACTTGGGTGATCAGTCTCAGTCTTTATCGAACAATCTTCTTTGTGATTAGACAATTTGAAACTGATTGTCTTCGATACTTGTTTTTCGACTGGTACTGTTCTCAAGTACAATATCTTCATTTCGCAAATTATTTCTGGTTCAGCGTATGATCCTGTGAGCCTCAAATAGTTGAAAATATCACATTTTTTGTTAACATCCACAGCAATCGGCAAGTACACCTCAGTTTGTCCATACTTAGTAGGGTCGTATTTCAAGAGCCAACTGATTTTGTTGTTAGGCAATAACTCCACTTCAAAATAACCTTTATGCATTCTATGATTTCCGTCAAAATTTTCCATCGTGATGCTAAATGGTTCTTTCAATTTGGCCACTGACAATAATAGAGTATGTGCAGTGTTTGATACATTCGTGACTTCAAATCGGTTCTGACAACTCTTTCGTTTATAAATGAATTTCAAATGTAGTGACGAAAATGTGAACCATGCTGCTCCTGCAGCGCATCTCACTCTCACAACTGGTATGGCATCAGGGCATTCAGCTGCGATATCAAATCCTCCGGTGTTTCTGAAGTAATTTCTGGGATTCAAAGTTGCACTATTATTCAAAGCAGCAGGTCCTATTAAAGAATTCAGAATGTATGGCAAGAACAATGAATAAGCGGTTGGCTCATGAGGCCTGAACTCTAAGAAGAGATCTCTTGATTCATTAGGTTCGAGTACTATATCATTTCCTATTGAATTTGTCTTAGCGTCAGTAACAGAAAATTCAGGATAATTTTTGAAAGGGAAATAAATCGAGTTTTTCGTAACGCCGTCATTAGTAATCCTGAAATTACGCCTATGGAGTGCTCCTGTTTCTATTTTACGTATCTGTATGAATTTAGGCTCAATCGATATTTTCGGGTATCGGATGTTTCCTGTTACCTTAATTTCGTGTATATGTTCATCTTGTATCATAAATCTCAATACACAATCAAAATTAACTACAGCTTGGAAAATAATGGACACTCTGATGAAAAAAGTTGAACATGCTGGCAGTACACCTTGTATTGGGAACACTTTCACTTCCTCAAGCGGATTGGGATTTGATAACAACACCACTATGGTTTGTTCAGAGCAATTTCTCAGAATAAGGTTCTTAGTTACCTCTGTATTCAAAGCAACATCGCCAAAATCTAGAATCTCAGTATTGAACAACACTTCGGCTCTTTCATTTTCATTAACGACTCTGATAATTTCCTTCGCGCCACTTTGGGACAATAAATAAATTTCGGTGGAAAAAATAGCGTCTATCTGTGGCGAGAACATCACTTCACAAAACATTTTCCGTCTTGATGGAATTTTGCCTTTTTTAGGTACTATCCCATAATTTGCATCCTGGACTTCCCATCTGAAATCTATGTCACAATTCACGGGATTGAACATTTCAATAAACGTTGAATGTGACCTTGGGCATATTTTTCCTTCCTTCTGGAAACATTTGACGGTAGTGGGGACAACCTCTGCGAAAACAGTTGCGTCAAAAACGTGACAGTCATTTACAATTATGTAAACTGGAACATAGTATTTTCCTAGACCATGAGAATAGCAATCAAAGTAAATATTTTCTATCGTATGAGCGACTATGGTTTTTCGAATTTTTCCTTTTATTACGACTGAGTTACTCAGAGCTCGTATTGAAATATTTACAGGAAAGTCGTTTTTATTCTCGATTGCGAAGTAGTCGTAGCAGGATGTAAATGGAGCTATCTGAAAAAAAAAAACAGCCGTATTTATCAAGTGACTGAACTACATCGTGTGCTGTACAAAAATCTGATTTTAAGCAAGGCTAACAATTTCATAAATACTGTTATTGAAGAATCAATAAAGTAACCTTAATGTAATGAGAAAGTAAATACGCCAATATCACTCAGGATTTTTTAATTTTTTTTTCTGGCCGCTAGTTTCTCTATAATCAGAGGAAAAGTGGTTCGTGACGTCACGTTCATCAAAACTAGACTTGGCAACGTTGTTAATGTTGTGAACCATGGAATCTCAAATTCTCAATCAAATATATTGTGTCGTATGACAGTTGTCATTTGGTACCAGACGGGTTCGCTTGTCTGTTTCACGGAGCAAACCAATAAAAATCATTTGTCTCTGTTTAACTCGTTTGCTTACATTAAAATTGGACACAAGAAAAGCAGTCAACTATCTATGCTGCACACGAACAGGCCCTACGTGATTTCTTATTTGAGGTTAATGCGGTTTTCAAAGTTTTGAAAGTTTCTGTTGTTTGTGGTCCTCATTTTTTTAAATTCCTGTATCTGTATACCTGCAATAAAGTGAACATGTCGAATAAGTGCTTCATACCCGTTTGTCTGAGCACCAGTGAAATTTCTAATATACAATTTTTTAATGCACCTGATGATGAAGCGTGTCGTAAAATGTGTTTCGAAGCAGTGAATAAACTTTGTGTCAAAAGCGGAAATATACATTATTGTGGAGAACATTTATTTTCCAATCAAGTACTTTAGTTACGTTATTATTGTATGCAAAGCAGAGTTCAAAGAAAGATTTAAAATTTCAGTCAGTGCAAAAAAGGCCTTGAACTATCAAAAGATTCAGATAAATATACTTACTTGAAGAACCAAATTCAAAGACATGAAAGTCACAATGAAATCATAGACATTGCTTTATCTGATTTGATTTCACCCGATGAATAATGAGCACGTTATTACGATTTGCGGTATTGCCAATGCTCGATTGTCATCAAAAGAAAGGCATGTTCAGAAAATTTGAAAACTATAAATACAATAAAAATAGGTAATATGTGGATTTTTTTTTTTTTAGTTGATCAAGTGACAAAGTTGTAATAATTTCTCAATGGCTTGTCTCAAGCTAGAAGCTATAATTTTTAAGGAGAACAATATTGCCTGTTTCGGAACGTGGATTATGGTGGGGGGTGTTTCCGATGAACGTGACGTCAGCGGCTCAATTTCAAATGCGATATTTTTTCAAAATTAAAGAAATATAGTGGAACTCGTTGTTAGAAGGACGTTTCAGACTGGAAACTATCGATTCAAACGAGTTTTGCAATTTATTTTTCGTAAATGTAAAGGTCCATTGTGGATTACAAGAATATTCCTCTTTCTGGCCGAATTTTTTATGAAAATCTGGAAATTTGACATATGTCATCATCTTGTCATAAAAGGGTAATCACAGATTACAGAAACAAAGTTGAGATATGAAAGCTCGGCCTTCGCACAGTTTTTTATTTGATCTTCGTAATATACCCACTTGCAGCTCTGGGAGCATGAATGGTTAATATATGTCACCTAGATGGCGTTGTGATAGCGTTGTTTAATGTTTATGTACGTAAAAACACCACTCACTTAGTTGAAACACCAATCTACAGAATTATTTCTGTAACCCATAGTGGTTAGTGAACAGAGTATCTAGCTACCACCTCGGAGCTCCGGGTTCAAATCTCGTCTCCAACAATTTTTTTTTTCAACCCAGTAGACGCATCTCGGTTGGCTTCGACTCTGGGAGGATTTTTGTTCAAAAAGAAATTTAAAGTTAAAGAAAACAGAATTTTGGTAAATAAATGATTTTGTTAAGATTTCCTTATGAGTACAGGGCCTTCAGACATAACTTATTTTTGAAAAGACTTAGGTTCTGGGTGGTGTCTCATGTACTTTTAATACCTGTGTGCTTGTGTAGTTCGCTCTGTGATACCTGGGCAGGTACCAGGTGAGAAAGGTAACTAAAAATAAGAGTAACTTAACTTGAATTTGTGTGGCTGATTTTTATGTATATTTTGTTGAATATCACTCTGAAGTAATTTGAGGAGTTTTGAAGCATTTGACAAAAGTTCTGGTCTATGGAAAGCGTCTGGCACTTTTGAAATTACTCAAGAGTGATATTCTACAATATATACTATATATATATATACAGTGCGGTCCAAAGGTATGGAATAAATTCATTTTTAGCGTTATTATGTATTTTATGAAAAAATCCTGAAACACGTCAATTTTTATTGGCAATTTGACAATTTCCAGTATGAAAATATTACCCCCTTCTTGCACCCCCTCTGAATTATGAGCACCCCCTCAAAAATTTTAAATGAGAAGGGGGGTCGTGTGGCATCTTGTTCGAAAGGGATTTTCATTATCTGTTCAGCAATACTAAGTTTTTCATATTTGGTGCAACCATAACTGAGAAATTTTTTTATTAAAATTTAAAAATATTGACACTGTAAATTATGTATCCGTTGAAAAAACCTGAAACAGGTCGATTGCTATTCTCAATTTGACAATTCATACTTTCTTATCTGTCTTGCTAAAAAAGTCAGGAAAAAGTCGTTGAAGACACCAAAAAATTATTCACAAAACCCATAAATAATATAATGTCAATCTAGTAAACTACTGTTATTTTGATATTTGTGAGTTGCTGGCAGACGTCGGTGTATTGAAAAATATTTTTGTGTGTATTCGATTCATCTATGGCTCATTTATCCGAAACTCAAAGAATAGACATTTTAATTATGCTTGGATGCGGTAATAAAACACGAACTCAAACGGAAGTTTGTGAAATGTTCAATAATAAATACCCTGGTCAACACGTATCACAATCTACAGTTAGCAAAATAGAAACAAAATACCGTGAAACTGGACATGTAAAAACTCGTCAAAAACCAGGTCGAAATGCTGCATTGGATGAGGAGAAAAAGTTAGATGTACTGTTAGCGATTGAGGAAAATCCGCATATGACAAGTAGACAACTTGCCGCCGACAATGATGTAAGTAAATTATCGATATTGAGAGCTTTACATAAAGAAAAATACCATCCTTATAAAGTTCAGTTGGTTCAGGAGTTAAATGAGGATGACCCTGATAGAAGGCAACAATTCTGTGAACTGATGATGGATAGAATCGAAGCAGATTTGCAGTTCATAAACAAAATTGTGTTTTCTGATGAAGCTACTTTTTATTTAAATGGAACGGTTAATAGACAAAACTGTAGATATTGGAGCAGAGAAAATCCTCATTGGATGTGTGTGGCTCACTCACAATATCCCAAAAAAGTGAACGTTTGGGCTGGTATCATTAAAAACAAAATTATTGGCCCCTATTTTTTTGAAGGCACAATTAATGGTGAGGTTTATCTAGGTTTTTTGATGAACTTTTTAGTGCCTACATTAAAAAGACTTTTTCCCGATGTTAATGATCCAAATGGAATAGATAGATCAATTTGGTATCAACAAGACGGAGCTCCACCGCATTACACACGTATTGTTCGAGATTATTTGACAGAAGTTTTTCCCAATAGGTGGATTGGCAGACGTGGAACGATTGAATGGCCGCCTAGATCCCCCGATTTGACTCCTCTCGATTACTTTTTATGGGGTTATTTAAAATCAAAAGTATATTTCAATAGACCAGACAATATTGCAGATTTAAAAACTAGGATATCGGAAGAAATTAACAACATAACCCCTGAGGTCCTACAAAATGTTCTACGAGAATTCCAAGATCGCCTTGCTTATTGTCAAGAAGTGAATGGTGGTCATTTTGAACATTTAATTTAACTGTAAAACAAATTGAAATATACTTCCTAAACATTATGTTACATTATTTCCTTCAGTCTATCAACATTTTACATATTCAGAATAAATTTTCTCAGTATTGCTGAACAGAGAATGAAAATCCCTTTTGAAAAAGGTGCAACACAACCCCCTTTCTCATTCAAATTTTTTGAGGGGGTACTCATAATTCAGAAGGGGTGCAAGAAGGGGGTGATATTTTCATACTATAAATTGTCAAATTGAGAATAGAAATCGACCTGTTTCAGGTTGTTTCAACGGATACATAATTTACAGTGTCAATATTTTTAAATTTTAATAAAAAATTTTCTTCGTTATGGTTGCACCAAATATGAAAAACTTAGTATTGCTGAACAGATAATGAAAATCCCTTTCGAACAAGATGCCACACGACCCCCTTCTCATTTAAAATTTTTGAGGGGGTGCTCATAATTCAGAGGGGGTGCAAGAAGGGGGTAATATTTTCATACTGTAAATTGTCAAATTGCCAATAAAAATTGACCTGTTTCAGGATTTTTTCATAAAATACATAATAACGCTAAAAATGAATTTATTCCATACCTTTGGACCGCACTGTATATATATATATATATATATATATATATATATATATATAAATCAGCCATATATACAAATTCAAGTTAGGTAATACATATTTTTAGTTACCTTTTCTCACCTGGTACCTGTCCAGGTGTCAGAGCGAACTCCACAAGCACGCGGGTATTAAAAGTACATGAGACACCACTCAGAACCTAAGTATTTTCAAAAATAAGTTATGTCTGAAGGTCCTGGGATTTTACTCATAAGGAAATCTTAACAAAGTCTTTTATTTACCAACATTCTGTTTTCTTTTAAATTTCTTTTTGAACAAAAATCCTCCCAAACAATTCAATTCAATTCAAAATGTTTATTTATATTTTATATTTATATATATTATATATATTTATATTTTATATGTATTATGTAACTTTCATTTATCTTTGTGTGTGAATAAACTTATTATTATTATTATATCTGAATTATGTGGGGAAATTCATTTAGTTTTGTTTGACAGGTCATCAGGTTATCATGGTTGTCAT
This sequence comes from Chrysolina oricalcia, assembly GCA_944452925.2. Taxonomy (NCBI): domain Eukaryota; kingdom Metazoa; phylum Arthropoda; class Insecta; order Coleoptera; family Chrysomelidae; genus Chrysolina; species Chrysolina oricalcia. Next base: position 56,527,827 of record OX101813.2, on the reverse strand, counting down.
CTTCCAAGTATGTTCATGCGAGTGGGTGTTCCCAGAAAAATACAGTAAAAAAAACTGGGTTTAAGCCATGGGGTGCCTTTGCGGCTCTGGTTTTGTTATTGTTCTAGTATTTAGTTGAAAATATCCAAGGTCCGGTATATTAGCCCTCCATGCTTTCTATACCTTTGATTGTTATTTGCTCTAATGCTAGTTATATCTTTAGTTAACGGACTTCCCAAGATGTGGAATCGATAGAATTTGTCTGAAATATTTTTTATGTACTCTTCGATAGTTTCAGTGTTGGCCAACGTAGTGTGTTCAGCCGAGTGTATCGATCGCTATCCGTGGTGACACTGGGATTTTACTCATAAGGAAATCTTAACAAAATCTTTTATTTGCCAAAATTCTGTTTTCTTTTAAATTTATTTTTGAACAAAAATCCTCCCAGAGTCGAAGTCGTTTCCAACAGAGATGGCTAACCATAGAAATAAATACATGGAACGCCAATAGTTCGGAATAACGTGGTCCCCCTACGGCAGATAAACCAACCCGTGAGTATGCGCAATAGAGCACAAGTGTCGCTAGGGACGGTCTTAGGATTTTTGAGTTCCTGAATCTGGTATGAGTTGTCGGTAATAGCATTTGAAATATAACACAGTTTTCCTTTAATGATATGTACAGTAAATCAATAATTGACTTCTTGAAAATAGAAATATTGAGTGTAGGTCTTCTATTTTGTGCTTTCTCGCGACCAAGTCGGAAGAAATTATTGTGATCGTCAAAAAATTCAAATTTGATATTTTGATGGAAATTGATCACTCAGTCTGTGAATCAGAAAAAAACTCAATTTGTGTGTCCATCGGCTTCACGGCTAAACCGTTGAGCCTATTATAGTCGAAATCCATATCAGAGTGAGGAAACACTTTCTTTATGTAGTCGTATTTTTGATTTTCGAAATTCTGGATATTGAAGTTGGTTTTCTACTTCTACAAATCAATTTAATAATTAATTAATCAAATCAAATCAAATCAAATTTTATTGAGTCCTTTTCCTATTCACAAAAAACAGATTGGACGGGTCATAAAAACATCTTGGATAAAGATGTAAGGGGTATATAAAAGATATAACAGAGTAAAAAGACAATACTGAACATAGACAAGAATTAAATATAAACGAATTATGCGGCGCTGAGCGAGGTAAGTAATAGAGTAAGTACGCAGTGATAGCTAATGGGCGTTGATATAACTTTCGAACTCTTCTACAGAGTAAAAGCATTCTTTTATAAGAAGTTTTTTTATTTGGCATTTGAAAACTTCTAAACATTTCGAGCTCTTCAAAAAATAAGGAAGTTTGTTGAAGAGGTAACTACCTGCAGGGATCGGTGATTTTTTTTGGAAAGAGTGTTTTGCTATGTTTATTAATATATTATTTTTATTTCTGGTATTGTGGTCGTGAGTATCACAATGTTTGATAAACCTGTTTTTGTTGATATAAATGTATGACATTAGTTTCATTATGTTTATGGATGGTGCCGTGAGAATACTATAATTTCTGAAAGTATCTTTGCAGGATGCTCTGTAGGATAGTGCGAAAATACGCCGAATGATTCGTTTTTGCAAAATAAATACACGTTTCATGTCAGAGGCATAGTATACATTCAAAAGAGATTCTACGTCAAGCATATTTTTCATAGTCGAAATCACATAGTAGCATTTATTCAGCTTGCTGCATATGCTGTCTATTTGCTTTTCCCAAGAGAGATTGCTGTCTAACATCGTGCCTAGAAATTTGGTAAATTTGGATAATTCAAATGACCGCCCCTCAAATGAGATGTGTTTGATTCTTGGTGTTCTGTACTTGTTGTAGAACTCAATGCCCAATGTTTTGTTGTGGTTGATAATTAATGAGCCTGTTTTTGAAACACCAGTCTTTGAATTCTTTGAATTAGTTAATAATTTAATATGTAATAATAATAATAACATAGGCTTTCATTGACAAGACATTACAAATTTTTTTTTTCGGGAGTTCAAAGTACTTGTTGACTCTTGTTATCACTTTTTCACCATTTTTGTTGATAAACAAAAATGTCATTGATTGGAGATATAAAATTGGGAAAAAATCAGTCGAATATAGTTTCTCGGGTAAGAAACTACATTTTTGCATTTGGCCAGAGGTTCTCATTTATCATTGTAAATGTTGTTGAATCGTATTAGGTAAATTCAAATGGCATCTTTTGTAATAAGAAGTAGATTATCGAATGTTGAGAGAAATAAATATAAAAAGCCAAAAATTCAAATTGTTACAGGATATTTGTTTCTTTTTGTTTTAAATAAGAATAAATGGTAGGATTGGAGAAAAAGGACTATATTAATTCCCAATAATTATTTTGTAATGTTACAAACTTATTTCTATCAAACGAAAATTTTGTTTCAAAATCTATTGATGGGAAAATATCATAAATGTAGTAAGTGTTCTTCACTTCAATTCACCTCTAATTTTCTCAGTTTGCGATATTGCAATATTGAAAAATCTTATTCTGGTGTAAATTCTTGTTATTGCTTTTATCATTTTCAATTTGTGACTCACCTCATAGGGAGATATCGAATATGTGGTTTATTATGGAGCTGAATAATTTTTCATCCTGAAATAATATTGATGAAATTTGGTGTATGAAAGTTTCCAAAAAATTCGTAACATTTGGCATAAAATTATCAGTAATTGTAAGAACCTGCCGGATTTTTCTCTCATGGAAAATACAAATATCTATAACAGTTTGTGATGGCCTTATGAGACCACCTCTTTTTCTATTCAATAATTTAAAGTTTTCTGCATCTGCAGAAGATTCTGTAATGTCTTCAAAAGTAGACAAACATACTCTACATTTGATAATTTTTTTTATAGATTTAACAGCAAATCCTGATATATATGTGTAACCACACATTTTCACTCAGAGTACTCAAAGAAAAGGGAGAAATGAAATTAAATGATAAAATTCCCCATCTTCGATTAACTTGTTGACATCAATGTCATATTTTTTTATAATGGACGTATCATCCAAATTCAAGTCCGCATAAATTTTTTTTTGCCTCTGTGTCGTTGCCAATATATTGGTGTTATCCAGATTCACACAGTTTCCCTGAACAACTGCTAAAACCTAACAATGCCAAAACTCAGAATCCGACACTGTCTCTTGATACGCCACGATAGGATTTTACGGCGGTGTTGCCAAGTTTACTGGACTTCCCACAATTACCTGCCCTAACCACAGATGATGTTCCGAACCTCATTTGGAACACGAAAAAAAAAGAAAACTTGGAAACGACGTGACCAGAGACAGCAATATTGCGCAAGTGCAAAAGTATGTCATCATTTCCTGTGAGGGGTCATTTAACTGAATCGCGGACAGCGGGTTTGGCATTCTAGTGTTTATTATAATTTCTATGTGGCTAACCCAAATGTGATGCGTCTACTGGGTTAAAAAAATTGTTGGAGACGAGATTTGAACCCGGAGCTCCGGGGTGGTAGCTAGATACTCTGTCCACTAACCCACCATGGATTACATAAATAATTCTGTAGATTGGCATTTCAACTAAGTGAGTAGTGTTTTTACGTACCTGTATTAATTCCCTAAAATAAGTAATGTCTGGCGGCCCTAGGACCTTGGACTAAATAGTGCATAGTGCATTATCGTGGAAGATTATGTTCATATGAAAAAATAATACAAATGTTATGTCAGTGGATGTACTGATAAGACAAGTGAAAGACATCGTTATTCCATCCAGGAACCAGAAGTTTGTCAAGCCTGATGGACAGAATGTATCAAACCACCGCGTTATGATGATCCTTCAACGAAAGGAATACATTATAATTATGATGTCTGTGAGCAACGTTTCTCACAAGAGAGTCCAGTGATAGGTACATTTCCAAAGAAAATTCATTTGTTGACAAAATTTTTTTTTAGGGACCAGTAGAACTTTATTGGGTGACGTGAATGAAATTCGAGCTAAAAATATTTCTCCAAAAGCAAGAGGATTCTACCATAAAATGAAGAGATTTTGGGCCCAAATGTCAAGAATGCAGAAAAACAGTCAATCTAATAAGGAACGTCTTGTAATTTCAGAAAAGGTTACAGGTACACCCTAGTCATAGGCCAAACATGATGTTAATCTACCATCATTTAACTTCATGAAGTGTCAGCTGCGCAACCAACATCTGAAGTCGAAAGCTTGAAGATATACCGTTAGAGAAGAAAATTTTGGCATTGTCTTCGTTCAAGAGTAGTGGAAAGGTGTATCACTTCTTGGGGAAATATGTTGCCTTACATTCTACACGTACCTTGAACAATTTATTGAGAAAGATTCCATTTCGTCCAGTTACAAGCAAACACATAATTTTGTTTTTGTATTTATCTTTGTGATGTTTTGAAAGTGCTTAGTCTTCGTCAATGAAGTATATTCGAATTGATTTGATATTGCAACGAAAAATTGTAAATTGTATGAGCTTTTTGAAAAGTAAATGATCAATCAGCAGGTGAACTATTCTGTTGCAGTTGAGTGCATAACTTTAGTTAACCAAATGTGCATGTGTGGTGAAGGGATAATTTTTGTGCTATTTTTATTGTGGCACTACTAGTTAACCCACTCATTCTTCAAAAATAATTATTTTTACATTCATAACCATTATTGTTATGAATGAATTTATGACTCATACATGCATTGGTCTACCCAGGTGAACAACTCTTATTGGAAATATCCTTTTATTTTTCTCCTTTTCTTATATATTGAAACGTTGATATTTGTTTATAGACGTACAAGTATTGTTGTTGGGGGAGAAATCAAACATGAGATTCTCAATTTGTTTTCTGCTCATAATAGCCAATGTTTATGTCGGGGCGTGGCGCAGTGGTTAGAGCGTCTGACTTTGGGTCGAAAGGTCCGGAGTTCAAGCCCCAGTTGCGGCTGGGATTTTTTAATTTAATTTGACCGATTTAATTATTCAAATCCCGTGGCTGGACTGGGGTGAGTCCTGCACGATTCACTGTTGCGTTCCAATTAACAGTGCTGCTCCTAAGGTGGCGCATGGAGTTAGTAACAAGGCCTATCCAGAACACGTGGCTAATGACCATAGCAGTCGATGCGCCAGAACACCAAAGAAAAAATAAAAAATAAAAAAATAGCCAATGTTTGCTAAGAGGAAATTGGGCCCAATCGATTTTTGGATTTCAACCAACCAATAAACAATAATAATAATATATTCTTTTGAGTGGAACTAATCGTAGGTTATATAACTTACGAATTTTGATTGTGTTTCAATTTTCATGTGTTTATATTGTCCTCCACTCATTTCTATTTGGCTTATCGTTATTACCTATACAGATCATCTCACAGCACTGTGAACATAGGAGAGGATATGACCAATTAACTATGCATTTTTTTACGTTTACTAAGTGATGAGGTGCAGGACTGAAAATTTGCAGAATAATCGGAAGTTATACAAATAAGTAGAACAAAAATTGCCAGAAGACTAGGTGGAAGAGAAAGACCCGCCAGAAGGCGCTAATGTTGTGAAAAATTTTGCAATAATCATGTGACTCCGTGCTCTTCTGGTAATTTCTATACTTATTCTGTGACTCAAAACTGGATTGCCTGCAAAATGCCAGAAGGCTAAGAGGAAGAATTACAAAGATATTCTTGATACTATGAGCGTCGACGGTCTATGGATCAATTTATTTCATATTTTATCTCATGAGGTGCACTTCTGGCGATTTGTCAACATAATTTACAATATTTTAATATAGTAATTGCTCAACTGTTTCGGAAGACACTAATTCTTGTGAAGTAATCGAATGATTTTTAGATTTCTTAGGTGAGTTTAATGATAACTGATTTGTTTTTTTGTTGTTGAAAAAAAAACTGTTTTAATTGGTGCACTGTTTGTAACAAATCGCTTTGTTAGTAGATTGAGAGGGCATGTAAAAAAGTTCCACCCAGGTTAGTAAATGGTTATTTTTCTCTGTACATTGATAAAAAGATATAGAAAAATAATAATCCACTTTTAATTTATCTTTTGAAAGAGATTCCTCAATGACTTCATCAAAAATGGTATGGATGGTATTAGCAGCAATTTTGGCAGCTATAGTTTCTCTTTCAGATTTAGACAAAATTATGTGATATTCTTGATTATTTTCCATTATACCGTTAGTACTATTTGAGTTGGGCAATATCCGTTGATTTTATTGTAACTTTAAGTATCATACGCTAGAACTATCTGGATTGAATGTGCCAGATCGGTGGCAAATGAAACTCCTCTTTTCGTGGAGTAAGAACCATGTTTATGAATGAATTGACTTTTCTTATGTTTTTCGACTTCTCTTATCCAGCAATGAAATTTATTCTCGTTGGAGACTTCTAAGTTCAAGGATGAGAGCTTTATGTCATGAACTAATTTGAAATGATTCAATACCCTGTAAAATACCTCACAATGAAAACATTATTCAGCAGAGGCATCTCTTCAAAACTAACAAAGTCGATTTCAAACGACCTAGTGAATTAATCATGCCAGATGATATGAAGAATACTGCTAATGCTAATAATCTTATGTATCCACCGAAAACGTAGGTAAATTTTAATAATGTTCTTTAAACATCAATGTTTAATACGTCCAATTAAAAATAAACATTACTTAACACATTAAAAATGCCTTTGAGATATTTATATCCTCCCAATGAAATAACTTTGATCTTGATCTAAGTTCTGAATTGATGAAACACGTAACCTAAGTTTTGTGTTTTGTCTCACAAATATGAAATTTTGAATTTGCTGCGGTAACATTGCGCATGTAGAACTACAGTATCAAAAGTAGAATGGTACGGCTAGACGCTTTTCAACACAAATATCTAGGCAAATACAGATCCGTGGTGAGATCGACAGGGACAACGAAAGAGAGAGATAGTATTAGAGCAGATGTTAAGAAGGAAAGGGACCTTATCTGTGGAATATAGATATGGTGGTACACTAGAAATTCAAATATAATCTAATATTGGCTGACGGAAATAACAATTTCAACAACAACAATGTGTATTCGACAAATATTCAATAATTCCATTTTGATAGACCGATATAGAATTAATCGTCATATTTTAAAAAAAATTATGGCATTGAATACGTATGTCTTCCTAATTGGCTTCTGGCATTTCTCCAATGGTGTCATGAAATATCCTAAATTATGTTTACTAATCGCCAGAAGTGTACCTAATGAGATAAATATGGAATATAAAAAAAATGATCAATAGAGTGTGCTGCCGACGCTCATACTATCGCGAATATCTTTGTAATTCTTCCACTTAGGTTTCTGGCGTTTTGCAGGCAATCCAGTTTTGAGTCACAGAATCAGTACCTATAGAAATTGCCAGGAGTGCACCGTTTCACATGATTTTTGCTAAATTTTTCACAACATTAGCGCCTTCTGGCGGTTCTTTATCTTCCACCTAGTCTTCTGGCAATTTCTTTTCTACTCATTTGGTTAGCCTCCGATTATTCTGCAAATTTTCAGTCCTGCACCTTATAACTTAGTTAACGTAAAAAAATGCATATTTTACCCTCTACCCTCGCGTTATTCTTCCAGGGTGCCTTCTGGCGGCTTGTCTGCACCAAGTCACCCGTACCCCACGTAGCCAGCTCTCCGTCTAATAGCTATTAGCATCAGTCAACTATTAGACAAGTTCTGGTGGACGACAAAAATTATAAAAGCGGATAAAATTATTAACAGCATGAGACCTGCTGGAAGAGGAGCAGAATATTGTTCGAATGACAGAAAAAATAAAATGGAGAAGGGTGGAACTTTTAGGGGTGGAAAACGATGTTTCATGGTTTTTCATGATTGACAACGAAAGTTGACCTATCAAAAAAGTTGTATCGCAAAGTTGTTCAAAATTAAAAGATCAACAACTTTTGTTTCGAACACTTTTCCACATCACTTCAAATTTTCCGATAAAATCGGAAAAACCAATTTTTACCAGTTTTAAATTTTTTTCTTGCGCAAAAATCAATTTTTTTCACGAAATTTGGTGAAAATATAACTTAACATGTTTCAAGTAAGTTGTAGCGGAATACAGATTTTTCCTTTTTTTTTCTCGACAAATTCCGAAAAAATGACCTCATTTTGAACTGAAAAGTTTCACCGATAAAGTTCGTCTTTTCAAGCTTGCCAGTTTCTTCGTTGAAGCGTCTACTTTCAGATTATGTAATAAAAGAGTAGCACTACTGTGGAATTTTTTTAGAAAACGAGAAATAATTAAAGAACAGATTTTCAAAAATAAATTTTTTTAATGTTTGTTCTATAATCATATTTATTTATTAAAATTATTGAAATTAACAGTTGAAACCTTTCGAGAAAATTAATTTCATGTTTTTTCCGATTCTCCAAAATTAGAGGTTATGTGGAAAAATGTATCAACAACTTTGCCATTTAACTTTTTTCGATTGGAGGTCAACGTTCGTTGCAATTCTCGAAAAACCGTGAAATATCGTTTTCAACCCCTAAAAGTTCACCCCGTTTCCCCCTTCTCCATTTTACGACTCCAATTTATTTTTCCTGTCATTCGAACGATATTTTTCTCTTCTTCCAGTAGGTCTCATGCTATTAATAATTTTTGAATCTCAAAAATGCATCAACACTGGTCTATATCATCATCATCAATGATTAAAAAATATTACTTTTCCCAGTTGGATGTATCTTGGCGTGATCTGAATATTCATTAATTGTTCAGGTGGCAGTGGAATAAATAACGATGGAGGTACTTCAGTGATATCTAACGTTGGACAACCCCAATAGACCCATTTTCTCTTCATTAGCATTGCGGTTTTTTCAGAGAGATCATAATCTAGAATTGGGTCAGAGGATAATTTTTGTGTTCCCATTTTCTTTTGAGTCGATCTTATGTAATTGATGTAATACGCTTTATTGATCTGTTTCTTCTCTAATTCATCCTTCGACAGAGTATACTGATCTTCAGTGTTCACATATCTCGGAAGTTTTGCAAATATTGTCGAACACCTGAAAAATTTCATGTATGATAAACTTGACAATTGAAACTGCTTTGTACTGGGTTTTGGAAGGATAAGGGGATTCCAAAGATCGTGTCTTGATGAAACAAGCCAAATAAAAATATTACCAGCGGGAGAAGAGATTTGTATTTTCAAACTAGAGTACAGGGGACCTACAATAAATTTATACAAACCGAAACAAATTCTGGATATACATGCTCTTTATAAGTTAAAGATTTATACTTTTATTGATCAAGTCAAAAATAATTTCAAAAACTCTGATTTGGTTTTCAACCTCATCAACAATAATCATAACCACTTGACGAGGCAATCAGATAATTTGTCAGTAATCAAAGTGAAAACAAATGTGGGCCAACAATCAATATACTTTAAATGTGTTAATTGGTTTTCTACCTGTCAAAAACTTGTATGTTTCTTGGGAAATAAATGAAATGTATGTGTGTATGTAAAAAAAACATTTGAAATTGGGGAAATCATAACTGTGAAGGATTATAGAAATGTAGAACACGCAAAATTGATTAAGGTAGTTATAAATAAAAAAATCAACTTATATAGTTCGAATTCCACATTTAGGCAATTCAACGTGGAAAAGAAATCTGAATCAAATGGAAAACTATCAGTTTCAAACATCGATTATTTCAAAAAATAATATGACTGAAAATTTGAACTCTGCTGAAAGAGTAGATTTGACGGTTGTTGATACCTTTGATGATGATAGAGATAGTGGGGTTCAAAGAACAAAATTAAAAATTAAACCTACTGATGACTTGTATATAGTGAACTGTGAATAGTAGCGTAACTACGTAGCAGTTGATGCCAAAACACCAAAGAAAAAAAGTAGCGTAACTTGAGTTTTAAAAAAGTAAGGAAAAAACTGTGTAATGTATTTACACTGTATTATATATGGCAGTTTCTAGTACAGGAAAAGTCTTTTGCGCAAGATCATGTCATGATGATTACCTAGCCAGTCATAACTTTCAAGCTAAGGGTGAGGCACCGAAAACGAAACAGATCGAATATCTTCAAAACACATGTGTTGTGAATAAAATGCAAAAACACACCGATTTTAAATCCAAGGGGGACATCTTCCTATCATAACCTCTACTGTCATACCTCTACCCCCACCCGTTGGGCACTATCACAATTTCATAAGGAATTCAGCTATGTCAATTTTTGCCTCCTAACTTTTTATTTTGGCGCCCTCTTGCGGGAAAAACCACTGTTCCGTATTCCAAATTATGATATTGCATTTGCAAGCTATTTTGACATCAATTCGGTGACAATGCTTCATGGCACATTTCTAAGAGAAAAAACAAAATGGCGACTCCAAAATGGCGGACATGATTTGCAATTATGGTTCGATTCGATTCAAAATTGATATGTGGTGGTTTGCAAGGTCGGAAATTATGATTTGTTTGTCAATGCAAAAAAACAAGATGGTGGTCCAAGATGAAATTTGTAATTCTGGTCCGATTCGAATCAAAACTAGTATGTGTGGACTTTCAGGGTAGAAAATCATGATGTATTTGTCAATGCAAAAAACCGAGATGGTGGACGAAATTTGTAATTGTGATTCGATTCGATTCAAAATTGGCATATGGGGGTTTTTACAAGTTTTCAGTATGACTAAAATGAATTAATTGAATTGATAAAAAAAGCTTTTATACAGATTCGATAAAAAGGACATCATATTTTTTTAGATGTGTGACGTAGGTTATTCTGTGCGTAGCAGATTTGAAAGCTTGCCGCGAGTACAGAATAGGTATTTTTGCGTGGTAAAATTTTGATTCTATTACGCATAGAAACCTACGTCACACAAGTAAAAAATTATATTATTTTCTTTTTGGTGCTGTTGTTTAAAAGGTATTAATTATCAATTTAATTAATTTATTTTATTTATACTCTTGTAAAACCCTCATATGCCAATTTTGAATCGAATCGAACTACAATTACAAATTTCGTCCACCAACTTCGTTTTTTGTACTGACATAAACATCATAATTTTTTAACTTGGAAATCCCCACATACTAATTTTGATTCGAATCGGACCTGAATTACAAATTTCGTCCTCCATCTTGGACCACCATCTTGTTTTCTGCATCGACAAACAAATCATAATTTCCGACCTTGCAAACCACCACATATCAATTTTGAATCGAATCGGACCATAATTGCAAATCATGTCCGCCATTTTGGAGCAGCCATTTTGTTTATTCTCATAGAAATATGTCATAATGCATTGTCACCGAATTGATGTCATGATAGCTTGCAAATGCAGTATCATAATTTGGAATACGGAACAGTTGTTTTTCCCGCAAGAGGACGCCAAAATAAAAAGTTAGATGGCAAAAATTGACATGGCTGAATTCCTTATGAAATTAGCTTTTTAATGATGTGTCACACTTACTACTTTCCCTATTCAAATTGTTTGGGTGATAGTGCCCAAGGGGTGGGGGGAGAGGTATGGCAGTTGAGGTTATGATAGGAAGATGGATTTAAAATCGACGTGTTTTTGCATTTTATTCACAACACATGCGTTTTGAAGATTTTCGATCTGTTTCATTTTTGGTGACCCACCCTGTATAGTTCGTGAAACAATGAACGCATCTTTAATTATTGTTATCCTGCACTCTGCAGCCATAAAGCAGGATTTATAGATTGAGTCGCACCGTTTCCGCTGCCGTAGCCGCAGGCAAAATTATGACCAATTTATAGTTTTATTTTGTGTTCATTGAGCGCATGCGCAGTTATCCAACTGAAATGCAAGAATTTGAAATTCGAATTTTGAATGGAAGGTTGTTTTTGTGGAGGAATAGGCCTAAATCTATATTTTCCTCTGACATTTCTGAATAAAATCAATTCTTGCTTTCAAACTATATTGAGGCCGATTTATGCACCCGTACTTAAGAACTGAACCCAAACCTAAAATTGAAAGAACTAAGAGTTTATGAATAGGGAAACAACGCGAACGTTTATGGAACTGTAACTAGTACTAAGAACTGAGAGTTCATAACTCCTGTTCTTTGACCACATAATTCTTAGGTTTAGTTTTTAGTCTTAGGTTTAGTTCTTAGGAAGGCGTGCATAAATGAACCATAAACAAATACATAACCTAAATTATGTGACTTTTTGCTTATTTTTAACGAAAATTTTGATTCTCTTGTCATTTTCCGCGACCGCTGGCGTCCGAGATTGAAGTTGGTCAACTACCGGCGGCAGCGATAACAGAAAATGCAACGGCAGCGGATCTATAAACGTATACATAAGCAACTTAGACCGGGAGGCGAGAGGGGTTTTGCATGTATCATAGACCCCACGCAAAGACTCTGGGGGCTGATAGACAACGTTATTCCCCAATGTGAAATCCCGGTATGGCACCTCTGAAGTGTAGCTTTTAGGAGGGGGTTGAATTTTCAAACGTGTAATTAATATCCATGCCCATGGATCATAGGCCCCACTTTGATTCTTGTTTTATGTCGTCTAGGAGGTCGCCAAAGTCCGCGAACTCAATATGCCATACTAATATGGCGTCACTTAAGGCCCACCATACTTACCGAAACGTGTAATTTTTTCACTGTGGACATGGATCATGTGCCTCTCGCTGTTGTTTCGTGATCCTTGTTAACAATGAACTGTTAAACAAAGATTTCGAAACGCCATACCGCTGGGGCGTCGCCAAGTGGCCGCCACACTGGACCAAATATGTCATTTCTAGCAATGAACATGTCTAATAGGCCCCACCATGGATATGTGTTTTCTATATTCATTTTGATGTCCTGAACAAAGTTCTGAAAGCGCCATACCGATGTGATGTCGCCAACGTCAGATATTGGCTTCCAAAGTTGTCACATTTTTATAGGATACGTGTATTAAAGGCCCCACTGCCATACCGGCATTTGTATGTGTATTTTGAAGTATAAGGCACGAATATATCACTGCAATAGCCATGGCATGTCGGTAACGTGCACAATCAATCGTATATACAGGGTACTGCAACTGCGCTCCGGTGGTACATAGCTTCTAGACGGCGCAACTTCAAAATTTCATTCGAATGCAAGCATGTTTCCTTCGTGAGAGAGTATCTTTGGAAAATATTTCGAAGTATACAAGGTGATCCAGAAAAGTGCACCAAACCAAACTTATGTTTTTTGTAATAGAACACCCTGTATTTCATCACATGGTTGAATAAAGATTACTTTGACCATTCAAAAAATATAGGGTCTTGTATATCCATCAACGTTATTTTCGGAGATATATCGATATTACTTCAAAAAACAAAACGGATTCAACACTCTGTAACTATTCGTGGAAAAATAATTCTAAAACTTTAGGAGAGGCGAAATGACTCCAATATGGTCTAGGTTCTGTAACATGACACACAGTTGAAATTTCATTAATTTTTGTGTACCAGATAGATGGAAACGCAAATTGAAAGATTTCTTGTTTTTTTCAAATGGAAACCCATACATTCAATTTCAGTATTGGAAAGGCCATAAAATTTCCTTTCGAATGATATATCACACTTGGTATTTACTTCACCTTATAAATAACGTAAATTTCCAATTGAAAAAAACCAAGATATCTTTCAATTTGCGTTTCGATCTATCCGGTACATAAAAAGTAATGAAATTTCAACTCTGTGGCATGTTACAGAAACTAGACCATATTGGAGTCATTTCGTCTCCCATAAAGTATTAGAAATATTTTTCCACAGAGTGTTGAATACGTTATGTTTTTTGAAGTAATATCGATATATCTCCGGATTAAAGGTTAATGGACATACATGACCCTATATTTTTTGAATGGTCAAAGTAATCCCTATTCAACCATGTGATGAAATACAGGGTGTTCCATTACAAAAAACATAAGTTTGGTTTGGTGCACGTTTCTGGATCACCTTGTATACTTCGGAATATTTTCCAAAGATACTCTCTCACGATGGAAACATTCCTGCATTCGAAAGAAATTTTGAAGTTGCGCCGTTTAGAAGCTGTGGACCACCGGAACGCAATTGCAGGCCCCTATATATCTTGTTTTGGAAATTTATGTGTATATGATAGTATTGGGTAAAATATATACTCATTTTTAGAACAATCTACGGATTTGGACATTTTTTTGTCCGCCATTTTGACTTTTACAATTTGACATCAAATTCGTGATCAACGACCTCGAAAACCTATAAATACAAGTTTGGAAGCAATTCTGCCAGGCCATAACGGAGCGTCGGTAAAAAAAAAATAGTTTTTTTCGGTACGGCATCCCTTTAGCGACACGCTATCGGTGTGGCAGTGTAATCCCCGCTAAAGTGACCCAACAGAGCATCTTAAAACCAAAACGCCATAACGGTACCTATTAGACATGTTCATTGCTAAAAATGACATATTTGGTCCAGTATGGCGGCCACTTGGCGACGTCCCAGCGGTATGGCGTTTCGAAATCTTTGTTCTACAGTACATTGTTAACAAGGATCACGAAACAACAGCGTGGGGCCCATGATCCATGTCCACAGTGAAAAAATTACACGTTTCGGTAAGTATGGTGGGCCTTAAGTGACGCCATATTGAGTTCGCGGACTTTGGCGACCTCCTTGACGACATAAAGCAAGAATCAAAGTGGGGCCTATGATCCATGGGCATGGATATTAATTACACGGTTGAAAATTAACCCCCCCTAAAAGCTACACTTCAGAGGTGCCATACCGGGATTTCACATTGGGGAATAACGTTGTCTATCAGCCCACAGAGTCTCAGCGTGGGGCCTATGATACATGCAAAACCCCTCTCGCCTCCCGGCCTAACTGTATATTCAACTTCGTACGGCAACGTCAACTGCAACGACTGCGGCTGCGACTCAATCTATAAATCCATCCTAAACCTTCGTAATCAAAAATATAACAACCAGTATAAGTAAATTCATTATCTAAGCATTATTTCCACCCAATTTGAGATTTTTGTCTTGTAGTATTATGTTCGAAGCGGAATGTCTCGTTAACGGTTGATCCACAACAATTAATGAAGATAACTTCATCTATATAGTTTCAACAAATTATTCATAATTCAAAATGGAGTAGAAGAAAAAATCGAATATACAAAAAATATGGAAAAGAAATATTGCCTCTTCAGGTTTCGCACGACTATGGCTACAATTGGTTTTGGCTGATTTCAGTAATTTTTTTATTTATTTATTCATTCCAAGAAACATTTTTGTTTATAGAGGGATTGAATTTCAACATAAATTATATAACGACAATAGGTACATATGAAATTGATGAAGAAATCAAACAAATATTTAAAAAGGAATGATCCAGATAAACTGTGAAATATGAGTCATATCAATCAAAATTATAGGAAGTCATCTGTTAAGATTAAATGTTATAAGTTCATTTTTGAATTTAGTTTTAGTCCTAATTTCTTGTATTGCCTGTGGTATTTTATTATATATCTCAATTCCCTCCTAAAAAATAGACCTTTATCCTAGTTTGATTTTATTCACATTTCTTGTTTAATGGCAATGGATATTCGAAGTATGATCAAAAGTAAGATCCGAATGTTTTTTTCCTGTATCAACATAGTGGATGAAAATTGAAATTTTAAATTCATACAATGAACGAAGTTTACTAAGTTACTAGGTTTATATAATTTTTTTGAGGGTTCTAAACAGGGCAATTTGTATATGCATTTTATAGCTCTGTTTTGCAAAATTTGTAGTGGTTTCATGATATAAATTTTGGTTGAGCCCCAAACAGAAATGAGGTATTGCAATTTTGAATAAATTAAACTGAAATACAGGGTGTTCCAAATTAAGTCGGCACCATTGCCAACTCCGTTATTGATGCTACGAATTCAGTTAAATGGGCAAACTAGTAGCATTTTTAATGGCCTTCTCGATGCCGAAAACAAAAAAAAATTGACAGTCGCGTTTTCAAAACATTTCATGAAATTATATTTTTTTAAATGGAACACCCTATATTTTATTGCATCTAAAGATTCTTCCTGAAAAACTGATTTCATCGATTTATCGCAATTGGGGTCTAGCTGAAATGATTACAGAGATATAGAGTGTGCAAAATTGAGATTATTTCTAATTTAGGAATTTTTTATGTGGAAACTATTCATTATTGGTCAAAACGGCTTGCATGTCCCTATCCTAACTTTTGATTTACTATCTACTGACATTCAATTCGGACAGATACAGGGTGATCAAAATTCTGAATTCTGCACCACCCTGTTTTGTTTCATTTAAATCTTAGTAGATAGTGAATGAAAAGTTAAGATAGGGACATGCAAGCTGTTTGGAGCAATAATGAATAGTTTCCACACAAAAAATTCCTAAAATTGAAATAATCTCAATTTTTCACACCCTATATCTATGTAATCATTTCAGCTAGACCCCAACTGATAGATCGATGAAATCAGCTCTTCAGGAAGAATCTTAAGATGCAATAAAATATCATATCATGAAATATTTTGAAAACGCGAATATCAATTTTTTTGTTTTTGACCGAAATGATAAAAAGGAAATTTTAACGGAGTTAAATTTTTTGTTGATTGATAGTTTCTCCACCAAATGTAATAGAGCTGAATTTACTGAAAAAATGTCGTACGCTGATGTAATAAAAAATGAAAATCCGAAAAAAGCCATAGTTCTGCAGAATACTCCAGCACTAATCATTATACAAAAATTCAACAAACTATCAAAAAAACCAAAGAAGAAATTCAATCCAAAATTAATCCAGTGAGAGCCAAGGCTTGCATAACGAGAATTCAAGAAATCAAACAAGGCGGAATACTTCTGAAAACAAACTCCGAAGAAGAAATTAAAAGACTGCAGGATTTTACTGAAAAAGAAATAGGAAATGATTACATCATCACAACTTCAAAACTCAGACTTCCAAGGCTGGTGTTCATAGGATCAAAGAACTTCAGAAATACAGAAGAATTCAAAGAAGAGCTTCAAATTTTCAGATACATAGACGATGATGATATACTTCAGATAAAATATTCTAGACAGTCAAAATATTCTAAAAATTTATTATTTATGTTGAAACAATTGGTAAAACTTATCGTATGGCCATTTTTTTCAGAGACTGCAGAAATTCCACTTCTTGCTCATTCTGTGCAGGAAATCACAATATTAACCAATGTGATAACCAAATTAATCCTTGCTGTGTAAATTGTAAAGTAGTTACTGAAAAGTTCAATTGGAAAGGTAAATATAACCATACTTCTCATGATAATGATTGTCCAATTTTGCAAAAAAAAATCACTTTAGTTCGGGAGAGAACAAGTTATGAATAGTCTGATTACTGGTAATTTTACGAAACTTGATAATTTGAATATACTTTACTTAAATGTACGAAGTATGCTGAATAAAATCTATGAATTAAAAATTATACTGAACAAATATAAACAAACTCACAAACTAATTTTGACGGAAACATGGATCAAATCGACGAAACTGATTATTTCAATTTACCTAACTTTACAAGCATTCACCATTGCCGTGATGATAAAGAAGGAGGAGGAGTGGCAATTTATTTAAAAACTGGATTGAAATTTATCAGTATTCACAAAAATATAAATAAAGAATACAATACAGTAGAAATAGAAATTTCGCAGTTTCGATCAAAATTAAACATAATAGCCCTTTATAGACCTCCTAGTTAAAAAATTAATGATTTCTTTGAATATATTGATAAAATCATGAATCTCAACAAAAAAATTATTTTGATAGGAGATATTAATATAGATCTATTAACAGATAGCAATTCTGTTACCAATTATAAAAATATAATAGAAAGTAATGGTTTTCAAATTAAAAACAAAATAAATCCAAACTGTTTTACCAGAAAACAAAATAATTCATCAAGCATTCTTGATCATATCTTAACTAACTGCCACCAGTTAGATTTTAGAATGAAATTAGAAGCCACTTCAATAACGGATCATCACATAATATATACCTCTATTCAAAATGTCAATGTTGCGCTGAAAAAATTAAAAAAACGTGAAATTATAAAAGTTGATTACACTAAATTCAGAAATCTTATTGCTGATGATTTAAAGAGAAATCAATGTGAAAATTTTGAAGATTTATTGAAATTACTTAAAGAAGGTAAAGATCAATCTATTATTAAAACATATTATAGAACTCGTGAAAATAATGATTGGATCACCAGCTCTATTATTCATGAAATTGAAATCAGGAATAAAAAATTCGAAATTATGAAACAAAATATTAATGATCAAGAACTTTTCGTAGAATACAAAATTCAAAGAAATGAGGTAAATGCAATGATTAGAAGAGCAAAATCTCAATATATTAATAAACAGTTTGAAGAATCACAAGGCAGTCCAAAGAAAATATGGGATGTATTGAATTATTGTATGAGGAAAAAATAAAAATTTGATCAAAATAGGGATATTGAATCATTACAATTGAATGGCAATATTATCACCAATAACGTTGAAATAGCAGATTTAATGAATTTACACTTTTCCCACATTGGTGAAAATATAGCAAATAACTTAAAAATGTTCTATAACAACATGCCTACTGAAAATATTTTTCCTCTTCATAACAATTCCTCAATGCTTCTATTTCCAACCGACGAAACTGAAATATTAGAAATAATTAGAACTCTTAAAAGAACATGCCCTGATCCTGATAATTTTATTACTAGGGATATTTTTGAATTGAAAGACATTTTGGTAGGACCACTCACTAAATTAATTAATAAATATTTCACAAAAGGGGTTTTTCCAGACGAACTGAAACATGCATCAGTTAGACCTATTTATAAAGGTGGGGATGCTCAAGATCCTGAAAATTACAGACCCATAGCATTATTGAGTATTTTTTCAAAAATTTTCGAAAAAATTTTGAAAAATAGAATTGTTGATTTTATCAATAAAACATATCAATTTGATCTGAATCAATTTGGTTTTCAAGAAAAGAGTGGATCGCAAGCAGCTGTTTCAGAAGTTATTGATTTGATTCAAGAAAATCTTGATAAAGGTAATTATGTGGTAGCTGTATTCATGGACCTTAAAAAAGCCTTCGATACAGTTGACCACTCAATACTTCTGAAGAACTTAGAGTCGATTGGTATCAGAGGAATTGTAAATGATCTTTTAAAATCCTATTTTGAAAAAAGAACTATAAGGACATACACTAATAACGTGGAAACTGATAGATTGAATATTAACAAAGGTGTTAACAAGGCTCGGTTTTAGGTCCAATTTTATACTTATTATATATACAAAATTTATCCCAAATCAACTTATCATGTCATTACACTATATACGCGGACGATACAGTGCTTTTATATGCAAATGAAAACCCTTTAATTCTAGAAAATACGATAAAAAAATTTGAAAAATGGCTTTATTCCAATCTTCTCTCTGTTAATTCAAGAAAAACTGAATATATGATTTTTCAACAAAGAAATAAACAAAATATTAAATTAAATATAAAAATAAAAAATGTACAATTGAAACAAACTTCTCTGATGAAGTATGTTGGCATTTGGATTGATGATAGGTTAAGGTGGGAGAAACATATTGATAATCTGATTAAAAAAATATCTTCCATTATTGGAGCCCTGAGAAAATGTCCCAAATTGAATCCCAAAATAGCTAATATATTTTTATATTCACATATTCTCAGTAGAATCAAATATTTAATTAATATATGGGGAACGTGTTTTAAAAATAATTTCAATAAAATATCCGCTGTATACAGGAAAGCTTTGAAAGTACTGTATCGTCTACCATTTGACACTCCAACAAATCAACTTTATTCAATGACGAACACATTTTCTTTGGAGGAGCATTATGCAATGGACACTCTCAAAGCATCTTACCTTATTATCAATAAAATGATTAAATCTAATTTTGTATTAATTAGAAATTCAGAAATTCACAATTACCATACACGACAACATAACTTGTTCCATCTAGATTCTGCAAATTCTGTAAATGGCCAGAAAAGATTCACGCATGAAGGTCCTTCAAAATTCAATGAAATAACCGAAGACTTAAAAAATTGTAGAAATATCACTGAATTTAAAATCAAAATAAAAAAATATTTTCTCGAAAAAAGAAATGGACTTTATTAGGATTCCTTCTTTGTTTTGGTGTTTTTTGTTTCTTTGTAATTCTGAATGTTTCATTTTAAAAAAATATGTAAATACAAATACATGATCAGTCTCATACCAGTTTGAAACTGTTTGACTGATCATGCTATTCCATCATAGATTAATAATTGACTAAATACCCTTTCATAATTTTACAGTTGTTTCTTAAAATTAAGAAATGGGTATACCTTTATTTTATACATGTAGCATTGAATTATGAATAAACGTTATTACTATATTATTATTAACTAGTTTGCCCATTTAACCGAATTCGCAGCATCAATAATAAAGGAGTTGGCAATGGTTCCGACTTAATTTGGAACACCCTGTATATGATTTTCAAATGTTTTAGTGGAGTATACTGTCTTATTCGAAATAGTATTACAATCAAAGGTGAGAGTTCTTTTCTCTGATTGTTGATATGATTGGACCAAGAGTGTTGTGTCGATATGTAAACCCAAACATTTTGTATTGTTGGTATACTGAATTGGTGAATTTTTCATTTTATTGGTCTTAGAGAATCAATTGTAATACTTCGTTGAGAAATAAACATAATTGATGATTTCGAAAAATTCAACAATAGTTTATGGGCGAGTAGCCAATAAGATAGGATTTGAAAATCCTTTTCAATATTAGACAGAATTTCGAATTCATTCTCTGCAAAATATACTATAGTTGTATCATCAGCAAAAAGTTTAATTTGACCTTTCAATTTGAGTTCTGATATGGAGTTTATATTTATTAAAAAAGCATAGGAGCAAGTATAGATAGGGGTTTATCCACAGTTTATATTTTTAGTTGAACTAAGCGTATTTTTGATATACAGGGTGTTTCATAATAAATGCGCAGGACTTCAGGATGTGATAGCTCGTCCAAAAATATGGAAAAAAGTTTCTATTAACTTACCCTCTAAAATGCACCATTTTCGAGGGTGTTGAAATTTAAAAAAAATTATCGAATATCTCTGGAACCGTTCATCGCACAGAAAACAGATTTCGTAGGCATTTTCTACTCAAAATAAGCTAAGTTTTGTGTGTATTTTTAATTTTTTCAAATTCATAATTGGTGAAAATTTTGAAGGGGTAGTGGGTGTTTTTTTCTCCAACTTCTACGCTACTGGAAAAAGTATGATTTTGAGCCACCTACTTGAACCGCCAATGTTTTCTACACAAAAAGGTACTTTTGGTCATAAGCTCTAAAGTTACCGTTTTCAAGAAAAATCAACTTTCATGTTGAAAAACATGGTAAATTTTTTTAAATAATTTTTTTCCTAATTATACAAAATTAATTTAAACGTTAAAACAAGTAGCAAAACCAAACGTTGACTTATTAATTGCAAAATAAAAAAAACAATAACAATCATACTCGAATTGTTGGAAATGTCCGTCGTTAGCTTCAATGCACGCAGCAATTTTTCGAGGAAAAAACATTATTTAAACAACATGAAAGTTGATTTTTCTTGAAAACTGTCAACTTTAGAGCTTACGACAAAGAATACCTTTTTGTGTAGAAAACATTCGCGGTTCATACAGGAGGCTCAAAACTGTACTTTTTTCAGTGGCGTAGAAGTTGGAGAAAAAAACACCCACTACCCCTTCAAAATCTTCACCAATTATAAATTTAAAAAAATAAAAAATCAGCACAAAACATGGCTTATTATGAGTAAAAAATGCCCACGAAATCTATTTTCTGTGCGATTACGGTTCCAGAGATATTCGCAAAAAATCATATTTTTTTTTAAATTTCAACACCCTGTATCTCGAAAATGGTGCATTTTAGAGGGTAACTTAATAGAAACTTTTTTTCCTGCACATTCATTATGAAACACCCTGTATATTAGTTGTCTTCTGTCAGCCAAATAATTTTTGAACCAAATGTAAATTTTTCCCCTTATTCCAATATCAATACAATATTCTTAAAATAATTTTGTGGTTAACCATATCGAAGGCTTTCCGCAAATCTAGTGATAATAACGCTCATTTTTTTGTCGAATCTAATTCAGTATCAATAGAATTTTCAAAAACCATATTGTTCTGCATACAAAAATTTTGATTTTTTTAGATGTTTTCTTAACCTTCTATCCATTATTTTTTCGATGATTTTTTAAATTGTTTTAATTTAAAATATTAAGTGTATGAAACAAAAATGTCACCCTCAGTGAAATACAAATGTATCGAGAATATTGAGAAACTTAAATTCAACATTCTGTCTAATTATTTGAAATGAAAAATAATAACTGATCATTGTCGAAAATTTAATTTTGTTACTCACGGAACTTCACATCTCCACGGTCTCAAAGCTCCTTGCCTGTCATTAGGAAATGCTATCAATTGATCGTTATCTTCATTGAAACATTCAAAACCTTCATCTACTATAGCTTTCATTGGCTTCTTGATCTTGGAACTGAACCTTGTGTCGTGAACCAAAAATCCAACTTCATTCGTCATTGCTGGGGTGATTCCCATATTGAATTTCGGTTTCATCATGGACCTAGCTTTCTCTGGATTCGTAAAAGTGGAATAACGTAAAGTGACAAAATTTGTTCCAACTTCATATAAAATATTGTCTCGGCTTCTATAAAGCAATGTCAAAATAACTTTATGTTCTATTAAACCAATCTTTGTAGGTCTTATCAAAAGCGAAACGTCAACATTGCCACTAGGGTTCAATGTCAGTTCTTCTGGTTCCAATTCGATGCAAGCAATTTTGCTGTATCTGATCGTGATTGGTAGACTGTTCGATCTATTTTTTATGTTGAATGTACGAATACACGTCTCTCCGTCTATAAGATGACGTAAATGCATAGCATTTGGTGTTAGCTCTACTGCTGCTTCTTCTATTTCTCCGTAGAGACAAACTCTCAGATAACCATCTGATTTCTCTAACTCTGCGGTGTCAAAACTTTCAACATCATGTAAGGAGGCGATTGAATATTCGTCTAAAATACAAAGATTTACCAAAAAAAAATGAATGGTGAAAATATTATTATTTACCCAAATCTATAGAACTTGAAAATGTTTTCACTTTAATATCCTTATCTGAAACGAAAGTAATCATAATTTATCCTATCAATACATAAAGTGACACTAACCATCAATAATACCGTCCCTATAATTTACTTTCAATATCCGAATGAAAGCCATACAATAGTTCTGTGTGAACTTTTTAATCTTTTTTGGTATGAACCTGAAAAATAAGTAAGCAATAGTGAATATTTTTTGCAAATAGACTATATCAAATTTTATTTGGAAAAATAACATTTCAACCTCCTATGAGCATGACTCGTAGAAAAGAACATATTTAACATTTATTCATTTATCAAGAAACATACAAGTTTATGACAGGAAAAAATAAACACATTTTCAACTAAACCAAATTAATTACCAGCTAGAATTTTCATATTATTTATACAATTCATGATAATTTTTTTTTTATTACTTTAAATCTCATTCAACCATTGGATTTCAAAGAAATTGATAGAGTCTTTGAAATCGACAGAAGTCGATCTTTTGGTCACAAATATGACATAAATGATGATGTTTTGTAATTTTAAGGTAGTTTATGTTTTATTATCCAAAATGATATTTTCTCAATCTCATTCAACATGTTTTTTTTTAATATTAGTTGTATATTATGGTTGTATCATCAGCAAAAATTTTGATTTTTCCATCTAGTTCCAAATCGGCTACTGAATTAATATATATGAGAATGAGTACAGGTCCAAGGATTGATCCTTGTGGCACTCCACATAAAACCATTTCATGCAATCATCCAGTATCTTCCATAAATACAAACTGTTTTCTGTCTAAAAGATAATTACTAAACCATTCGAGAGCACTTCCTCTCACACCTATTTGATACAAGATGTCCAATTAAATTTTGTGATCAACTGTGTCAAAAGCTTTCTGTTCCATAATGATATTTGATGTAATTGCCCTCAACTGCCTTTCTCAGATTCTCAGATTCTAAGTTGTTTGTGAGATAAAATATGTCTATGGGTAATATCAGTATTTCAGAATTATCAGTGTTCACATAATCCATTTGAGTGCACTGAAATCCGCCTCTGGAATAATGATCCTTTATTTTATGAAATTTCACAATTATATGTCAAATAGGTCAAAATTTATTATATTGAATTCTATTGAATCTATAATACAAATGTCAAGAGAACTGAGCAGTTTTTTTTAATTCACATGCACTTTCAAAATTGAAGCACTTCAAAAATTATAACCAAATATTTGGCAAACTGAATCTGACGTTTATTTTATCCTTCAAAGTCAATATTTCACTATTGGATTTATGTAATTACTGTTACTCCTTTCTTTAATTCCTTATATTTCTATCTTATCAATTTCTTCCCTTATTTGTTTAAATTTATATGGAATGACATAACTTTTAGATTTGAATTTATACACTTCTTTAAAGTTTGTTTACATACTTCCTTGCTATTCTTGATTCACTCATAATCACCTAATATTTATTCAATAATTCATTAATAAAATATCCCTTCTTACTTTTATATTCATCATCATTATTGATTTATTTATTTATTGAAATCATATAGGATAACAACAGGCAATGCCCAAAAGGTTATCCACGAAAACAGTAATGTGTACAGAGTGTATGTCTCCTAAAAATATTAAGTACATCATATATGCAAGCAAGTAAATATGAACATTATCTTATCAGTTAGATTTAATGAAATATTTAATTTTCGTTTTAAACGAGCTAAGTGAGGTATTGAATATTTCAATATGATTGAATGGTCGGTTATATAAGTTTACCATTTAGACCGTCAGATAGTGACAGATTTAGGTGCCCCATTTTCACATACAAGCCTCGAATAGGGTTGAGAAGTACATCGATGTTGAGTAAAATGGAGGGAAATTTACGAGTGGCTCCTGGGGATAACATATGGAAAATTCGATTTTTCATGGAAAATTCGATTTTCCATATTTTAACGCGAGCCGTGTTCACCTAATCATTAATTAATAGAACCTGGCTTCAGAAGATCAAAGGCTTGAGTGTTGAAGGTGGCTAAAGGGTTGAAATGAGGCTGTAATCTTGTAAAGAAAAATCGAGATTTTAACAGGTTTTCCCACGCAAGCCCATCGAAACCATGAAAACCTACATCGTCACTAGACCGAAAAACATAATGGCTTGAGTGGCGTGAATGGAAAAGTAGATTTTGTCGTCGGAAAATTTAATGGAAATTCTTTTTGATTTTTCCATATGTTTTCCCCACGAGCCACTCGTAAATTTCCCTTAATTTTACTCAACATCGACTTACTTTTCAACCCTATTCGAGGCTTGTATGTGAAAATGGGGCACCTAAATCTGTCACTATCTGACGGTCTAATTCTGTTTAAAGGCGAATTCTTTTCCAAATTAGTTCTGCAGAAATTTTCGAAAAAAAGAAAATTGTTTCTCAAATTCCGGGATGGCACATTGAACGTTATCATTGATAAGATTTCTGCAGAATCAATCTTATATAAAATAACTATATCGGATTGTTCTCGACGAGCCCCTAGTGTAGGAAAGTCGTATTTTTTTCTTAAGAGGGATGTACTCGTAGTGTTATTGTACGTGCCAACAACTTTGTAATCTAGAAACCTCATGAAGTTATTCTGTATAGTTTCCAATCCGGTCCTATATACAGCATACTGTGGACACCAAATGACAGTCGCAAAATTCAATTTGCTGTAGACATATGAATAATATAATGTTTTCATGGCCACAATAGAAGTGAATTGTTTACATTGTCTTATAATGAACCCCAGAACTCTATTAGATTTTGAAGCAACATAGTCAATGTGTTTTGAGAATGATATTTTTTTATCAATTACCACTCCCAGGTCTTTTACATCTTCTACTTCATTTAGCACTTCGTTGTTGAAATTGTAATCATAAGAAAATACATATTGGTTTAGAGTGAAAGTGATAAAGCAGCATTTATCTAAATTCAAGAAGAGTTTATTGATTTTACAATATTCATAGAACCTATTCAAGTCACTTTGAATCATAGAGCAATCTGTAATTCTATCCACTTTTTAGACTATTTTCAAATCATCCGCATATAAAATGAATTCACAAAAGTCGAAACAGGATTTTATATCATTCAGGTAACTGATAAAAAGTAGGGGTCCAAGATGCGAACCTTGTGGTACGCCAGAGGTAACTATGTAAGGTGTTGATTGGTGCCCATTAATTGTAATAATTTGCGTTCTATTGTAGATGTATGAGGCAAACCATCGCAGCAGATTTCCATGGACGCCGATTTCAGCTAATTTCGATATCAATATATTGTGATCAATTTTATCGAATGCCTTACTGAAATCGGTGTACACGGAGTCTACCTGTGATTGGTTGTTTATTGCGGATGATATATATTCTGTATACAAGATCATATTTGTTTCTATTGATCTACTCGGGAAGAATCTGTGCTGCTCTTCAATTATATGCCTTTTTACAGAGTTCAAAAGGATGCACAATTTGTTCATGTACTTTGCTGAAAATATTCATTTTACAAATTGGGCGGTAGTTAGTCACCAGATTTTTGTCACCATTTTTGTATATCGGTACTACGTACGATTCTTTCCACCTTTTCGGAAAAGTAGCTTCTTTGAATGATCTGTTAATGATAATAGTTAGTGGCACGTATATACTTTCTGAGCACTTTTTTACAAAGAAAGATGGAATTCCATCTGGGCCATTCCCTGTGTTTTCATCTAGCGTAGATAGAGCATTCTTCACTTGTATTTCAGTGACCGTTATGTTATTGATTGAGATAATGTTATTTTCATTATGTTCGATTTTGGTCTGTGTATAAGGCTGATGAACACTTTGGAAGAATTTTGAAAAAAGTTTACAAACATCTACTCCCTCTGCAGATTCATTGTTCAATTTGCCATTATTATTGTTTCTTTTTGATACAAAATACCAGAACCTCTTAGAATTGTTTGGAATATCTTTTTCAACCAAGTTCAAAAAATTTTGATAGTCATTATTATTATCATCCTAATATTTCCTAATATTTCTTATACACGACGCAGAGGCGTGTCTCTTTCTTCTGGTGATTTGTAAAATGCGAGAACAGCAAGTATCTGCTTTGATTTCACCTTTTCATACTAATTGGTGATCGAATTGCCAGCAACTTGGAAAGCTAGGTTAGTTTGGCACGTTAGGAAGTGTCCCTATTTTACGTTAAAAAATTTGGTGGACAGTGGCTTGTATTCAAATGATTTTTTTCGTGTGTTTTTTTTAGGTTCTACTTTTTTCCAGTGTTTATTTTTTTTAGAATTTACAAAACATTTTTCGGAATCAAATTAAATTATGGAATTGTGTGTTGGTCTATATTGTAGCAGGTTTTCTTGATCAGGGGGAATATTTTACTAGGGAGTTGATAAATCCACTGGTGATATAAATGAAGATTCTATTGAAAAAAATCTCACTGAATTTTGAAATCGAGTTTTTTTCCATGACCATTCATGTAACATGTGACATATAGTTTCCTTTTATTGCTGTTGTTTATTGATCTCTCCGTTACAGGTTATCTCCTTTGGATTATTCCTGCTCGCGATTAATAACTGACAAGAATAACATTTTTTTTTCTCGCAATATTTTAGTTAGTATTCCTGGATATAGTCTAATACGAGAAGATAGAGTAGGCAGAGGAGGTGGCGTAGGAGTCTTTGTCAAGGTCAGGTACAATACTAAAAGGATAATATTTGATTTTCAGGTGAGTTATTCTCTTGAACATTTATTTTTGGAAGTGAAAATTAAAACTAGGAAATTTGAACTTGGTGTGTTCTATAGGCTACCTAACAACAATATCAATTACCTAATCAATGATTTTGATAACATTTTCTCATATATTAGTCCTTTATATGATGACATAATCTGCATGGGAGATCTTAATTATGATTTCTTAAATATTTCAAATCCACATCTGTATAATTGTTTCGAATCTTATGGACTAACGCAAATATTATGCGAACCAACTAGAATCACTGCTACATCAGAGAAACTGATAGATCCCATCCATGTGAGTAGCACGGAATTCGTCATTAAATCTGGTACCCTACCATCCAATGGCATTTCCGATCATTTATTGGTATATCTTGAATACAAATTAGACCGACCCAAAATGAAGCCGAAAAATGTAACCTACCGGTGTTATGAGGAATTTAATGTAAACAACTTTTTGTCGGACCTCCGATCACTTCCCTGGTTTGATATAATTTTAGAAAATAATATAGACAAAAAACTCGACATACTTAATAAATTAATACTCAGCTGTTTCGATAAACATGCCCCCATAAGAGTAGCACGGGTTACCAAACCCCCTGCTCCGTGGCTAACTCCTAACCTGAAATTATTGATGCATGAGCGAGATAGAGCTTTACAAAAATTTAAAAAGTCAAAAATGCAAAATGATTGGTTAAGATATAAAGAACTGCGAAATTACACTATATCGATGGTTAGAGCGGAAAAAAAGGATATCTTAGGTCAGTATGTGCTGAAAAAGATTCAAGGAAAACATGTAATGCCCTTAGCAACCTTAATATTCGTGCCAATAAGAAATTTGAAATCCCTGGAAGTTTATCAGATCCTAATCAAATTAATAAATATTTCGCAAATTTCGTTCAGAATGTTACGAATAATTGTAATGAAAATGTAAAATTTTATAGTGAAAATCTCCATAATCCCGAAAATAAATTCTCGTTTCACCTCACGACGGTTGAGGAGGTTCGGGAGATCCTATGCAGCATAAAAACGCAAGTTCTTGGTTCTGATCAAATTTAATCTAAAATGATCATTTACTGTAGCCCAGTGATTGATGTTTACATTAGCCATATAATTAACTGCTGTATCGAATGTTCATTTTTTCCTAAGTTATGGAAGATCGCGATTGGTAAGCCCTTTCCCAAAAAACATGATCCCTCTAACTTTTCTGATCTCAGGATTATCAGTATCCTACCAACTATGTCTAAGATACTTGAAAGGATGTTATATAAACAAATATTTGAATATTTATCACTATATAAAATACTTCCAGATACACAGTGTGGCTTCAGAGAGGGGTTCAGCACAGGCACTGCTTTGGCCACTGTTACAACTTATATAATTGAAGCTTTTGATAAAGGTCTTGTGACCTCTTTAGTGCTTTTAGATTTTTCAAAAGCTTTCGATACCATTAACCATGAACTTATTTGCTGTTAACTTAGATATTGTGGCTTTGATGATAACGCAGCTTTTCTTATTTGGTCATTTTTGCTAGGTAGGTCACAACGAGTCTTTGTCAACGACAAATATTCCGCGTCCTTGGATATATTATCTGGTGTCCCTCAGGGATCTATACTTGGACCATTAATCTTTATTATCTACACTGCGGATATACTCTCATCTGTCAAACACTGTGAAATCCATGCTTATGCGGATGATACACAACTTTACACACACTTTGATGCTGAGGATTATTAAAATGTACAAACTCTCATCAACGATGATCTCAATCAAATAAAAAAATTATCTCATCAACACGACTTACAGCTCAATACTAAAAAACAATCTTGATGTGCTTTGGTAATCCGGACAAACGGAAGTTCATCCAAGAGAATCTGCAAATCAACATTGATGGTCTAATATTGGAAATGGTTGACTCTGCTAGAAACTTGGGTGTGCATCTCGACAATGACCTTAGATTTTCAGAGCATATTAAGAAGCTGATGAAAAAAGCATACTTATCTTTGAATTTTCTGTACTGTAATCGCCAGATCTTGAGTGTAAAATTGAAGAAAATGCTATGTGACTCACTTGTACTCAGTCATTTCAACTACTGTGACTTTATAAACGGCCCTTACCTTCTATCAACAGATGTGAATATAATACAAAAGGTCAAAAATTCATGCTGTCGCTTGATATACGGTATTAGAAAGTTTGATTCCATCTCACAGAAATTCAAAGAAACAAATTGGCGGAGTATGAAGAACCGGAGATTACACCACCTTGGCAATTTTATGTTCAAACTAATATACTCACCTCACACAACTACTTTAAAGAAGAAGCTTATTCCACGTTGCAATGTACATTTAGAAATAAGTTTACAATATCTTTCATCTTCAACTCAATTGTGTTTTTCAACAATCTACCTGAGCAACTGAAAATTCTTAATATCAACAAATTCAAATATAAATACAAACAATTTCTTCTTAATGACCAATGAATAAATAACATTATCACCCGCGCCAATGGAGGAACATTCCAAAGATAACCCTGATTACAACAATGTGTTATTAAAATCATCATGGATAAGTAGACAATAAAATACAATTATATATTTATTTGTAATAAATATGTATGCTGGTCATTTGTGAATCTGTGGCCCTAATTTGGTTGAGTATGAGTAGCGATAAGCTAGACTTCGCCAAAATTATGGACCATTTTATGTCATTTATTTTTTGTACTTCATTGATTTTATTAATAAAAGCCGATTTATTATTATTATTATTATTATTATTATTATTATTATTATTATTATTATTATTATTATTATTATTATTATTATTATTATTATTATTATTATTATTATTATTATTATTATTATTATTATTATTATTATTATTATTATTATTATTATTATTATTATTATTATTATTATTATTATTATTATTATTTTTTCCTTTAAGAGTGTACCAGTCAGGTCCTGTCTCCGGTGCTCCGACCCATCCGGAGGACGCGCTGGTGTCGTTTACCTCAATAACCACTCCCTACGTCCGTAGGGTGAGTGATTATTGGGTCCGAGAGTCATGTGTTCTGAGCAGACGAAGGGAACCAAGGATGACGGCCTTCTGCATTCGAGCGGCTAGGATTTGTGCCATATTACGGCAGGCCGGTATCAACTTCAAATTAGAGAGCAGTGTGTCCATCATTCCACCAAGGACTCCTATAATCAGAACCACCATTTTGACAGAATGATCCGGATACAACCTGCGGAGTTCAAAGAGAAGATCTCGATATTTAGTCCGTTTTTCCTCCTCTTTCCGAACGATATTCATCTCGCCTGGAGCGGAAAACTCCACGACGAATATCGTTTTACTTTGACGGTCGAGGAGGACAACATCAGGCTTATTGGCTTGTATTTGCCTGAGGGTGGGGAATGTGTAGTTCCAATAGATTCGGCACCTCTCATTCTCCACCACGGACTCAATATCCCCCGGAACATAAGGCAACACCGGTGTCTCGTCTATACCGTACGAGTGTCTTAGATGGTAGTACAACACTCGTAGCGCCGCGTTATGCCTGTGGATATAGGCTGAGACCGCATAAGCTGGACATGCTGATAGCAAATGCATTACGGTCTCAGGTGCCCCACGACATTCCCTGCATCGGGTGTCAGGGACGTCTATACCCATCACGCGACTACGGTAGACGAGGGTGTTGAAGACACCATCCTGGCAGGCCATTATGAATCCCTCGGTCTCCGACTTTAGCACACTCGAACTGAGGAAGGCAAAGGTCAAGCTTTTGGATAAGCCAAGGTCTTCGATGTTGTTGAAGAAAACACCATGCATTGGCTTATCCATATGCAGCTGTAGGAGGACCTCTGTCTCCGCAGCTTTAATGTGAGCTTTTAGCTGAACGGGTCCCAACTCGGTGACAGAGTTTGGGTTAGCCCGTTCAGTGTCGAATACGAGACCAAGTTCATCGGCTGCACGGGTTGCTGCCTTAAAGAGAAATGCTCCAATCCCTGCTTTTTCATGGTCGCGGACCATGCAGAGAAGGGGATCTGAACTCCTGATGACTTTACAGGCTCCATCCAGAACCATTCTGTTATGCAGACACTCCAAACTCAAAAGTCCACGGCCTCCCCGTTGTCTGGGAAAGTATAACCGTGGAACAGACGATTTAGGATGCAAGCTCCTATTGAGATGCATCATTTTGCGAGTTTTTACGTCGAGTTGTCGCAGCTCTTCCTGAGTCCACTTCATCACTCCGAAGGAGTAGAGAAGGATCGGAACGGCAAGCATATTAGTTGCAGCAACTTTGTTCTTCCCCGACAGTTCTGATGACCAGATCTGTCGGAGTTTATGCTGATACTTGCCGCGGAGAGAGTTCTTAACTGTGATTACCTCTTGGGAGCGGCGTTGCGCCACCCCTAGGTAAGTATAATATTATTATTATTATTATTATTATTATTATTATTATTATTATTATTATTATTATTATTATTATTATTATTATTATTATTATTATTATTATTATTATTATTATTATTATTATTATTATTATTATTATTATTATTATTATTATTATTATTATTATTATTATTATTATTATTATTATTATTATTATTATTATTATTATTATTATTATTATTATTATTATTATTATTATTATTATTATTATTATTATTATTATTATTATTATTATTATTATTATTATTATTATTATTATTATTATTATTATTATTATTATTATTATTATTATTATTATTATTATTATTATTATTATTATTATTATATCGTAGAACAGCAAATTTTACACTGAATATGCATTCTACTGCAAAATTTGCAAACTGTAGAATGTGCATTGAAAGAGTCGGCCTTCCATACAGGTTTCTTGTCGATCGACAATGATAACAGATCTCTGAATCGATTTATTTTATGATGAAAGAAGAAGACAGGGATCAAAGTATTCCAAAGAAACGTTCACTTTACTTACGAAACTCCCAAAATATATTTGTGATTTGCCATCAATCGTCCTTCTCTTGGTGTGATACAAAAACATTTTAAATTATTATCTTCTTTCCTGGCATCGCGAAGAAACTGTAATGAAAGATAATGTGATAAGTTCAGATCAAAAAATGCTTTTTCGAAAAAGCTCAAGTAACATTTCAATTATCAAAAAAATTCTGGAAATAGACCAATAAGTACTTGAATGCTGAAGAAAATTATGAGTTTTCACTCTCTCTCTCCCTCTCTATCTCTCTTTGTTTGTCTCTCCTCTCTCTTTTCTATCCATCAAAAATCTATCAATATGTCACGTAGGACTAAGAACGGCAGGTCCAATATGCTACGCCCCCTTGCGCCCCAAATATCAGGAAGGTCAAGGAATGCCAAGAAGACAGCCTATGAGAGAAAGTTATTCATACCACCAAAGAGAATAAAAGATACAAATAATTTTTTAGACTTTCAATAGTTCTATATTCCAATAAATCCTTACAGCTGATGAAAGTGGACATAAATATTGAATAGTTTAGAAGTTTTTTAGATTGAAAAATTAATACTATATGTAACATTATTAGTGATTTTTCACTTCTCCAATTTCGAATATTTAGATATGAATATATGATAAATCATTTCAAAAAATACCAGAAAAGGTCCTAGTAGTAGTAGTAGTAGTAGTAGTAGTAGTAGTAGTTCTTTGGGGAAGCCGCTACCGCAGCCAGGCAAGTAGGCCCTCATGGACACTTTTTGCCATCCCCTGTTCTCCACTTATCTACGTTCATCCTCCTAATTTTCCTTTTCGAACCTTTGTGACCTCCTAATGAAGGTCAGTATGTCCGACCATTCCAAATTGATTAGTTCCTCTTGTTGGAGTTTGTCAACTCCGAAGGTTCCAAATCTTAGCCTCCCGTATGCCTCACACTCGCCGAGGAAGTGAGATGAAGTTTCTTCATCTTCTTCGCATTTTTGGAAAGTGGGACTGTCTTCTATGCCTATGAGTGATAGGTGTCTGCCTAACTTGTTGTGTCCTGTTAGTATTCCTATAAGGAGGCGTAGCGCTTGGCGATTTCTGCCTAAGAGCCATGTCGTCCTTGACTTATTGGAGCCGGCCACGAAGTCTTTTGATTGCCTGCAGCCGGTGTTATCCCTTCAAAGTTTATTCAGCTCTTCTTCTGCCCACTCGTCGAGGGCTGAAGAAGTTTGGCTTCTTGCGATGCCTAGTACAGGCTCCGGTCCACAGAACGGCGTTGCGGATCCGGATCTGGCAAGTCCGTCTGCCACCTCGTTTCAGCGCACCCCTCTGTGTCCCGGGACCCATACCAGCTGAACTTCCTTCGTTTCAGCTAGCTTCTCGAGCGCATCTCCACATTCCTGTACAAGCGCTGAGCTTGGTTTAGGATGGCAGACGGCTCTGAGCGCTGCCTGACTATCCGAACAGATATAAATTCTCTGTTCGGATCCATCTTTCACCTCTTCTCTCATAGCTACGGGTAGGATGGCGAACACTTCAGCTTGAAAAACTGTTGTATATCTGCCCAAAGCGTAGCTCTCTCGTACTTCTCTTCCCTCCAGGTAGATTCCGGCACCCGAAGCCTGTTTGTCAGTTAGACGCGAACCGTCCGTATAACATATTAGGCTTCCTGTGCTAAACTCCACCGTGTTTCCTTCCCATTGTTCTCTGCTCGGAATAGTAAGCGTAAACTCTCTATTCCATCGCAGTCTGTCTTGTGCGCTTTTCACTCTGAGGGCAGAGATAGGGATCTCCTGTTCCGCCCACTTCGCGATTTCCGCATGACCTATCATCGCTCCTTCGTTCACCCAGACTCCCGAGTCTCGCATCCTCAAATGGGCTGCCATTGCCTCCTTCTTGATCCGGAATGGAAGCGGTGGCAGCCTCAGCAGTACCTCCAACACCGCGGTTGGAGTCGTTCTCATTGCGCCCATGATTACCAAACAGGCCAACCTCTGAACCTTGGTGAGTTTTCGGCCTATTGTGCTACCCTGTGCGCCTGGCCACCACACGGCTGACCCATAATGGATCTTTGGTCTTACGACTGCCGTGTACAGACAGCGTATGATCTCTGGATTGGTGCCCCAATTACTTCCTACAATTCTCCGCAGTTGCCATAGGATTGCTACCGACTTTTGAATAACCCTGTCTACGTGCGGTCTCCATGAAAGTTTGGAGTCCAGGACCACCCCCAGGTATTTGACCTGCTGAACTAGCTCCAGCTCTTGCCCAAACATGATAGGTGGCCTGAATCCATCTTTTTTCCTCCGTTTAGTGAACAGGATCATCTCTGTTTTTGTCGGGTTCACTGAGAGTTCTGCATCACCGCACCATCTCTCAATTATTCTGCAGGCAGCCTGCATACGGTCGCAGACGACTCCGATTAATCGTCCGCTGATTAGGACAACTCCATCGTCCGCGTATGCCTGCGCCTCGAAACCTTCATCTGTGAGTTTACCCAGGAGTTCATCCATTACTAGGCACCACAGATGGGGAGAGAGGCAGCTCCCCTGAGGGCAGCCCCCCACCACCTCGGATTCCAGTCTGATGTCTCCTCGGGATACCTCGACCTTTCTTCTCGTAAGCGACGATACAACCCAGCTGACCATTGAGTGAGGCGTTCCTATGGCCCTTAGTGCTGCCTCTATTGTCGCTGTTTTTGCCTTGTCAAATGCGCCTTCCACATCGAAAAATACTCCTAATGTTACCTCTTTAAACCTTATTGTCCTTTCGATCCTTCGCACTACAGCGTGGAGGGCCGATTCAGTCGAAATTCCCTTTCTGTATGCGTGCTGATTTCTGTGGAAAGGGCTCACCCTTAGGGGCCCCTCCATCAGAAATCTGTCAACCACCTTCTCCAGCGTTTTAAGCGGGAACGGTGTTAGGCTGATGGGTCTAAAGGACTTTGCTGTTGTGTAGTCTCTTTTTCCCGCCTTGGGGATAAAGACTACTCTTGCTGACTTCCAGACCTTTGGTACGTACCCTAGCGCTATACTGGACCGGAATATCCTTCACAAAATTGGAAGAAGTTCCAGGCCCCTCTGTAGCATTGCCGGGAAAATTTCGTCGGGTCCTGCTGCCTTATATGGGTTGAACTCGTTCACTGCCCAGGCTATGGCATCAGACGTAACGACCCTCTCTGCCAGCTGCCAGTCCCCGTGGGGGACCTGCTTTGTTGGCAGAGCCCGTTGGTCGTCCCCGACACCACCCGGGAAGTGTACTTCCAGCAGATATCTGAGCGAATCTTCGGAAGAAGTTGTCCATGTCCCATCTGGTTTCTTCAAGGTTGTTATGGAACCTTCTGTCTCGTTGCTCAGGATTCTCATGAGCCTGGCGGATTCCGTTAGGGAATTGATTTCCCCACAGTAAGTCCTCCAGCTAGCTCTTTTGCTTTTCCTTAGCTCCTTCTTAAATTCCCTTCTCGCGGTTTTGTAGTTTTCCCACGCATTCTCGTTGCCATCCTTAATGGCCTTGTTATGAGCCTTTCTGGTTACTTTTCTCAGGCCCTTCAGCGACTGGTTCCACCAGCGAACCCGGCGCTTTGGGGCCGTTCTCAAAGGACATGCCTCTTCAAATGCCTTGGTCATTGTTTTTCCTAGTTCTTCTACTTCCTGATCTAGTTGTTCCTCCGAGAAAATATCTGCCTGATCCCTTGACAGCCCTGACAGACCTTCTAGGAAAGAAAAGGTCCTATATCCTTGGATACATTTTTTCCAAATTCCTCATTTTTTGCTTTCCCTAAAAAGTTATTTCTATTGGAGATAGTTTCTAGTCAAATTGGCAACCCAACAGAAATGGAGATTTGAATGAAAAGTCGAAATCAACCAACAAGCAAAATAGAAATATAGATATAAATTAAAACCTCCAGAACTCATAGTGTATCTATTCGATCTAAAAATGATATTGATAAAATTTGCACAGCTAATACTGAATACTGAATTTAGATTTTTTAAACTCCTTTTGAGCGGTTTATTTTCCATCGAAATCAAATGATGAAATCAAAGTTAATGAGCCGAAAGGAAAATGTTAATTTCAAAGAACATAACAGAAAAAAATTACCATAATTTCCTGTTGATACTCTGCTAGAGTACAGAACATAGTGGCCGTAGAGCTCTTATTTTCGATGACAACAGTTCTTTTGCTTTGTGCCCCATAGTACGTTTTTGGGAAGTCTATCAAGTTCAAATCAAAAATGGGAAGCGGGTGTTCAATCACTAAATTAGCCCGAATGAACGTTCCTGTGATCCACACTCGTTGAAGTGGTTCCGTCTTGATCCAAAACTCTTTAAGAAAAGTTCCCTGTTGTGTGCCCAAAATCTCCACTTTAATTTCCATGGTTTCTAATGGCTGTGAAATAGTTAACTATCAATAAAGAAAAATCTCAAAATGGGTTTAGAAAAAAAATTCTCTGATGAAAATGAATATTGGAAATTCAAAGTAGTAAAAATGATATTGAGTATCAGTTTTTTCCCAGAGATTCTTATAATATCGCATTGGTTATTCTGTTATATTATGTAAAAAACGTGGAAGAGAATATGATAATGGATTTTTAATTGTTTTTTAGGTATTGGGTTACGGAAAAATACCTCTGGAAAACGTATTGTTGACATGGAGATAGTAATTCTGGTTCACCATCAGTTTACCATCTAATTATTTGATACTTCATAATAACAGAACTGAGAACGTGACATTGGTGTTTCAATCATGAAATTTATCCTGCTTTTGAATTCATTTGACAAGGATTATGATGCAGGTAAAACAATAAAACGAGCTCGTTTCGCAATATTTCGGAAAGGACCCCGCTCTTTTTATTGGTAAAATGGTTCTAGGTGAAATTGTCTGAATTTTCAGTATATTGTAGTATTCGATGTACTGATTGAACGTGCAGAATTGCAAAGTTCGTTGATGCATAGATTTTGATATACATGGCGTTCAAGTTAAAAATCAGTAATTTTAATTTAATAATTTTCTCGGGATTTGAAAGTGCAGATTATATCATTATGTACAGAGTGAAAAATAAAAACATTTTAGTAATGTGTCAAAATTCGATGTAGTGATGAAATATTTATAAAATCATTTTGGCATGCAATATACTATTCGTATTCCATCATTAACCACAAGTCATACATTCTTTACAGGGTGATTTGAAAAATTGGTGGAATATATGGCCGGTTCTTTTGTACATATCCTGTATATTCAGGTGAATTATTATCCTCCAAAGATAGCTGATACCATATAAACATGATTCTGTTGGGATATATAGAGTGATCATTAAAATTTTCCATGATAAAAAAGACAAAATATCAACGTTACAGAAATCACCGTGTAATTCACGATTTACTTGGTGAAATTCTTTCATTATTATTTAATATATTCACCATTCTCTCCTCAACACTGTCCCAAAAATTCAGTTTCCTACTATGACTAGTTTCATAGTTATTAATTGAGAAACTTATTACCATTTGCATGACGAGTTGAAGGAACTTGTTCACGCGTACATTCTACTAGTGGCCAAGATTTTTCACATAAAACGTGAGAATGTGGAGATCAAAATAAATGTAAAGAGGATGAAGATTAGAGATAACAGTCACATCAGATATATGAATTTGATAATGTGAGGTACAGATACTTAAGTGAATTTTGTTGGTTTAAGAAGCTTTGTCGGAATAAAAAACAAACTATCTGGGAAAAGTGAAAATGACATAACCAAAATGTACCCATTAGCCGATAGGGTTTTCTTTTTGTATGAGGACCGTAGCGCTGCAACGGGGGAGGTGGATTCAGTCAAGGCTGTTCCTTGTCACCTTCAGTGATTTCCCGTACCGGGGCCTCATACACGATTGGGCGAGTCAAACTATCCAAGCATTAGGAATTTTATCTGGCTCATGCCTGAGTTGTAAGTTGTAATTGATGTGTCGTATATTCAGTCAGTTCCTAAATGGTATATGGAATTGGATGGACCGTCATTGATCATCATACCCTGCATATTATGTTACATTTATTTTGATCTCCACATTCTCACGTTTTATGTGAAACATCTTGACCACTAGTAGAATGCACGCGTGAACAAGTTCCTTCAACTCGTCATGCAAATGGTAATAAGTTTCTCAATTAATAACTATGAAACTAGTCACAGAAGGAAACTAAATTTTTGGGAGTGTTGAGGAGAGGATGATGAATATATTGAATAGTAATAAAGGAATTTCACCCAGTTAATCTTGAATTACAGTGTGATTTCTGAAACGTTGATATTTTGTCATTTTCATCATAGAAAATTTTTATGATCACCCTATATATCCCAACGAAATCATATTTATATCAGATATCTTAGGAGGATGATAATTCACTTGATTCTACAGGATATGTACGAAAGAACCGGTCATATATTTCGCCAATTTTTCAAATCACCCTGTACGAAATGTATGAATTGTGATTAACGATGGGATAAGAATAGTTTTTATTGCATGCCAAAATAATTTTATCAATATTTTATTATTACATCGAATTTTCAGACATTACTAAAATGTTTTTATTTGTCACTCTATGTACATAATGATATAATCTGCACCATCTGAATGGGTAATATGAAGGTACTGTGGCGAAGCTGCGGGCGATGCCGGACCTGAACTCTTACGTAGCCGGCACTCGGCCGCGGGTAACTATTGTTGCGCTATGCACCGAGAAGAATTTGGAAGATTCGAGGCTTCACGAGAAATTTCATAAGCTTTCGGAGAAGCGAGCGTTCGATATAAAAAGAACTACGCAGCAGACGGACGGACAGTCAGTGAAGTGAAAGTCGAATATAAATACCTAGTTCCGTGATTGTTATGTAAATTGTATTATTGTATTTCGTTAAATAAATTATTTTAGAGTTAATTGGACTATAAATATATTACAGTACGTTGATGATGAGAACAAAAACAAAAATGCAGTTGGCCCTTTCAAATCCAGAGAAAATAATTAAATAAAAATTACTGATTTTTGACTTGAACGCCCTGTATTTCAAAATCTATCTATCAACGAACTTTGCAATTCTGCACGTTCAATCAGTACATCGAATACTACGATAAACTGAAAATTCAGACAATTTCACCGAGAACAATTTTACCTATAAAAATATAAAAAGTGTGGGGTCCTTTTTGATGACATTTGCGTAAATATAATATCTTCTTTCGAATTGGAGTTTTTGGAGCCTCTGGAGACACCATATATCCTATTTTACCGAAAAGTAGATATTCACAATCCGACGGACCTCTTTAGAGTTTTCACTCAATTAATTCCAACTCTTCAGACAACGTGGTGTTTTCCGGATTTTCCTGCAGCTGTAAAAGCGAATGCACCACCAAATCCATTCAAGCCGTCCCAGAACGCCAATTAATAATGTTTTTATTGTTACTTCATTATTTTTGTATACAATATTTTGATAAAAACAATTTGATCAGGTAATTAGTAGTAGTAAGAAAGCAGTAATTTATATAATTGTTTGTAAAATGTGTAGCGTGTTTTTTCAACCAGACATGAGTATTAGAACACGGGCGTAGTGATTGGTTTATATTTACATTGCATGGCATAGCACGAGTCTCAAATTCTCACGGATTCAGACGAATTTAATTGAATTATTTTTCAGATCAATGGACTAGCTGAGGGGATTTCTAGGCATCGATTCTACGCTCAAATTTCAGTATGGTACACCTAGTGCATATTAATTATTATAGAAATGATTGCATTCTACGCGATCACGACAGGAATTGCATCATGTCTAGTCTAGTCGATACACAGGATGTAATAGAAAATATAAGAGAATTTCTAGACACTGATTGAACTTGCTGAATTTTAGTTTGTTACACCCAAGGTATATTAGAGTAATAATAAATGAATTCATCGCATTCACGATAGGAATTGCATTAGTTTATATACAGGATGTAACAGAAACTTCCTAATTTTCCGCATGTAACGATTTTAATATATATTTTTGGTTCATTGCTCATAGACCGGCAGCAGCTGTCATATAAATGAATGTCTGCCATTGATACTTTTGTTTATTTAAAAGATGATGAATAGCACAAATTTCCAATCGCCACCGCTGCCACTAAGCACCATGTTGAAAATTGAAATTGTCAAAAATTTTGGATCTTTGTACAATTAACTGATGTTTGTCATGTACTTCAATACATTTTTTTATTCAAAAATTAGTTAATACTAAGTGTTAAAATCCACATGTCAAAATGTTATGAAAAATGTGATGTTTGAACGATTAATTAATGTCTGCCAAAGAAATATTCAATAAATTTGACAAAGAATATATCAGAAAAATCACCGGCAAACGATTTATGAAGGCACAACAATTTTCAAGAATAAGTTAATTTTTCTAAGAATTACATTTTTGAGACAGCTTAAGTATCTGTTGGATTTGATTCAATACCCGTCGTGGTCTTAGCCAAGAAAATAGTTGTTTTCTGACAGGTACTTGCCATACTAAGCCTACGTAGTAGATGTAAATGGGAGTAAAGGGTTCATCATCGGTCGGTAACGCCTATTCGTTATTAAACGATCTCCCAAAGAACTCTGATAATTCTTTGATTTGAAAATCATAAACATGTTATTTTGCTCCGCTAACTTTTTGCTAAGCTAGCAGAACATGTCATGTTTTTTCAGAAAATTGAGCGCGAAATTTCGGAATAGGGCACTTAAATAGCTCCTAATTAGCTCCTAGCTACCCGATAATGAAAAATAAATTCCTTGTTCTGCTGGCTTTATAGAAACGTTCAATCTAATCTTCCTGTATATGAAGAGGAACACATATGTTTCTTAGTCGACTGAGAACCATTTGAGGTCCATATATACAATTGTTTTCGATAAAATATGTACGCAAGTACGTAAGACTATGCATTCCGATTTATGTCCAATCACTGTAGCAAATCTATATTGTTAAGTCTATATTATGCCAACATCAATAGCCATTTGAGGGATGGGATACCTAACTGGGGTTCATCTGCTTCATGGAAAGGGTTTCTGTTTTTATTAATTAATTATTTAATTAGGATATTGGGATAATTAGGATATAGGAAGGTCCAAGATGGAGGGTCTCATGTAGAGACTGTTTCAAAAGTTTAAACATTTTGACTGTATGTATATGAGCTGTGTATTTTTGTCTATCAGAACAGAGATAAGTTTGCTCGTAATGGAGAAAATCATCTGCACGAAACAAGATCTGGAAATATGCTTGTTCCAGGCCAACACCACACAAAAAAGTTTCAGAGACACCACCTGTTTCTTGGCTGCAAGATCTACAATAAATTGGATGAGAATATTAAAAGTGTCTCTAATATAAGTTTATTCAAGAAATCATTGAAAACCTATTTTTGATGAATAGGAATATCCACTCTATAGACGAATTTCTCTTGTAATTCGTGTGTAAAATCCTAATCGTTT
Organism: Chrysolina oricalcia; assembly: GCA_944452925.2. Taxonomy (NCBI): domain Eukaryota; kingdom Metazoa; phylum Arthropoda; class Insecta; order Coleoptera; family Chrysomelidae; genus Chrysolina; species Chrysolina oricalcia. Next base: position 56,485,476 of record OX101813.2, on the reverse strand, counting down.
CTTTTCACTTGATCAATGTCTCTACTGGTATTTTTGTTTTTAATTTAATTTATATTAATTTTATATTCTAGACATTTTCTTTGTTATTGTACTGCTGTACCTTTCAACAAACGAAATAAATGATTTTATTACTATTATCAAACTAACGATACCTAAGCCTATGCCAGAAAAATCCTTAAAATGTTCCGGTCTAAGTGCTTTCACTCTAACTCTATAACTCGTATCATTTATTCTGTACCATACCCGACACTAAGTTCATTTGGAAAGTACCCACACTTTTAGACAACAACAATTCAATGTGTAATTGTGACATTACCAAAAGAGATTTAAAGGCATTCTTATGCAAACTCAATCAAGGTATATCTGATTAGTTTTTAACAAGATGTTTGGTGATATCCAAAGTGCGAAAATCCTGCTGATGACTCGTTTCGTAACTGATGATAATATGATGCTTACATTTTGTATATTCAAGTTCCATATTTTGCTGATTCAGGAAATAATGATGCACACATACTTCAAAATGAATTGAATATTCTTGATGGACCTTTGAAACTGCAGAGTGAACTTTCATTAATATGATGATCGAGTTTATCGCTGAGTTATCAGGAAATCCTGGTACCTGGTATCAGCAAGCAGGACAAGTGCGGCTTCATGAGAAATAGAACATCTTGTATATCAAATATCATTCAGATTCAGGAAATGCTAACACCATCAATTGGATTTGAAATATCTGGAAATGAATGAAATTCAAGCACACAATTTTCAAAAAATAACTGAAAAACTTGTTGTTTGTACTCAGCCTGTATATCGTGAATATCCCAAGTAGCACACCTATATTAGTGGAATATTGGTTCAATATTGTGAACGTATTGGCAATATATTTGAAATGCAATATCGGCTAGAAAAAAAAAATGTGAACATTCGGCGATATTGGTCCAGTAAAACTTGAAAAATATTGGCAAAATATTCTCGAAGCAATATTGGCCTCAAAATATTCAGCGATATTGGCACAATATCGCTGGTACAATAGTCCGAAAATATTGGCGAAATATTCAAACGTTATATTGTCGAGAAGTAACTTCATTCAACAAATATTCTTCAAGCATCAATGGCCTCAAAACATTAATCGATATTCGTACAATATCATTTGGATATATTGGTATGTCTTTCAGTTGATCAATGTGACAGCAGATTCTGCCTTCTGGTCTCTATAACCACTGAGTAAGCTGTCTTGAAAACAAGTTATGTGAAGTATTTAATACATTTTCGTAGGTGTTAGAAGACGTTCCATATGTAGAGCCACCTAACGGATTTTTATCCAGGTTCAATCATAATATAATTTGAGTCCTGCAAGATTCACTGTTGCGTTCCAATTAACAGTGCTGCTCCTAAGGTGGCGCATGGAGTAAGTAACAAGGCCTATCCAGAACACGTGGCTAATGACCATAGCAGTCGATGCCAAGACACAAAAAAAAATACGATTCATTAAATATTCAGCTAATATTAAAAATTCATCATATTCTAGATGTTGGACACAATGTGGAGACAATATTGTTCCATCGATATCGGTAAATATTATTGAACCTATTTCGACCCAATATAAGTTAATAAGATTTGTTGAATATTGGCGAAATAATATCCAACCAATGAGTAATCTCACTTGGATATAATATAGTTTATATTTCTAGAATTGATATGGTAAATATCATTGAATCAATATTGACCCAATATGAGATATCATAATTTTTTTAATATAGTTGAAATGATATTCAACCAATGTGCTATGAAACTTGGAAATACAATATAGTTTTTCATCCTTAAAATCGATTTGACGGGAATATTGGGATTGCAATATTTATTCTAGATGTTGAAAACAATATGTTGACAATATTGTATTAATGATATTGGTAGAAATTATTCAACCAATATCGACCCAATATTACATGTGACAATCTACATTCAGAACAGGTTCAAACAATATTCCACCAATAGTATCAATACAATATTGTTTTTTGAATATTCACCCATAGTGGACCAATATTATTTTTTCATTTACAGAAGATAAATACCATAATACTTTAAAATTCTCTTTCAACATCCATAAATCGTTTTTCACTGTTAATAACTGCAAACATAACTCTTTTGATTTTTTTAATGCTGATTATGAGTTATTGAAGTCTAGATTAACTGAAATTAATTGGAATAACATGTTTCACAATTTGAATACTGAAGAATGTACCGACAAGTTTTATAATACTATATATTCAATAATTAAGTCTGTGGTTCCGAGAAAACCAAAATTTGTCAAGGGATATACTTCTTGATATGCATACAGTACCATTAAAGTCATTAGAGAAAAGAGAAAATATCATGGATATCAAGCATAATAATCAAATTGACTATTTAACATTCAAATTACTGCGTGGTCGTTCAAAATTTTTAACCGAAGAGGATTACAAAAACTATGTCAATCATTGTGAAACCAGCCTCAACTCAAACCCAATACATCTATGGCAATTTGTAAAATCAAAGAACAACAGTAGTACAGCTTCAATTAACACGTTGAGAAATAACGATAGGATAATTACAAACTCTAATGAAATCTGCAAAATAATTTCTGAATATTTTCTCTCGGGTTTTAATCCAAAACGAAATATTCCAGTTCATAATGTAACACAGCAAGAATCACATAACATTTCTGTACAATCTATTCTTCTAAAACTTCAAAATCTTTCAATCAAAGGTGTGGGACTAGACGAGCTACCTACAACACTCCTCAAGTACTGTACTGAATATATTGCAATATCACTTCATATAATCTTCAATAAATCCCTTGAAGAGGGTGTATTTCCGTCAGTATGGGAAAGCTCACATAATCCCAATTTTAAAATCTGGTAATAAACAACTCGTCAAAAACTATGGACCGATTTCAAAATTGTCCATCATAGCAAAAACTTTCGAGTCTATTATTTTCGATAACCTATTCTTCGACGTTAAAAACATAATTGATATTGAACAACATGGTTTCATGAAGAAACGATCAGTAGACTCCAATGTATTCACATATACTGAGTATATCCGGCATAGCCTCAATGACAAGCACCAAGTTGATGCTATTTACACCGACTTCAGCAAAGCATTTGACAAAATCGGTCACTCAGTTTTGCTACGAAGCTTGCTGGAGTCGGGGTAAATGGCAATCTACTAAATTGGCTTGAATCTTATGTAACCGATCGTTTTCAAGCGGTAACAATCGGTAACAACAAGTCTGAATATCACGAAATCACCTCTGGGGTTCCTCAATGATCTTATCTGGGGCCACTCCTATTTAATATTCATATTCATGATATCTCTCAATGTTTTCGATTGGCCAACTTTTTAATGTATGCGGACGATCTAAAAATATACCACTCCATTTATGATGGTGACGACATCTTACTCATGCAACAGGATATCAATAACTTCTATGTCTACTGCGATGTAAATAGTCTATACCTGAACTTTGATAAGTGTTACCATATTTCATTTGGACGCCGAAAAAGTATTCTAAATCACTCCTATCAAATATCTTCTCTACCCTTGAAAACCGCCACAGAAATAAAGGACCTAGGAATAATATTTGACTCTAAAATGCTTTTTGATAAGCATATATTTCACATTTCTAAAAAAGATCACAGAATGTTAGGTTTCATTATGAGAACTTTCCGTGAATTTGAAAACACACAGACTCTTCGTACTCTCTACATGTCATACGTCAATAGTGTTTTGAGCTATTGTTTCGTAATATGAAACCCTGGATACGACATTTACATAAAAAAACCTGAAAGGGTTCAGAATATATTCTTAGGTTATGTCAACAAAAAATGTTTTCCATCCAACCCCAACAATCGTGTCTATGTTCGGAATGAGCTGAACATATTAACACTGGAGGACAGAAGGGAAATTTCAGACGTGAAGTTCTTCTTCAAAATCATTAATAATTTAGTCCATTCGCCTGCCATCCTTAGTAACAATTATCTTAATGCTCCTACATATACTACTAGGCATCAGCATCTTTTCCTTGACGAACAATCGCAAACAAATTACTTTTTAAACTCTCCCATGCATAGATGCAACATATCATATAATGCGTTATCAAATTCCATTAATATTGATATTTTCTCTTGCTCATTGTCAGAATTTTCCTATATTTTGAAAAACACTTTCTTGCTTCACAGACTTCAATTGACTTATTACTCTTATTGTTTTTTTTTGTTATTTTCTATATCTATCACCAATTTTGTAATTTCCGGTAATTTAACTTTAGAATTATATGTAGATTCTGTATATTGAGAAATCATCTATCTGTGAATACTGTGTAGGGTTAGTCCCGTTTGTATTCCCATTTGCGAATAAATAAATATGTCTATATTGGAAACCAAGATTCAGCCGATATGATGTGCTACCTGGGTATGTGCAGAAATTATTAAACTCTATAGTGATTTCATCGACCATATGAATTATCAAATCATAGTTGATTTGGTTTATATATTCGAAAGAATTTCTTCACAACATCCTTTTGAAATTTTAGAATAGTTCACTCCAGCACCCTGTATAATCTAAATCATGGAATTTAGAACATTGGCGCAATGGAAACATTTACCAAAAGAAAATTTCACACTGAATTTCTCATTCAAAAGCTCGTCCTAGTCCCAAATTGTAGAAAATTTAGTATACTTTAAAAGTATTCATAGTCCGGGCGCGAGGGGGGGTCGAGTATCCATTTTTAGGTCCACGAGGTAACTTGATGTTATAATACGTATTTTGGGTTGCTGCTTCCGAATTTCGAGGTTACCAGGCCCAATTCCGGTCCCATTTTGAACTATGGCCCATTTTAGGCTAAAAAACGCGAATTTCGAACTATTCACCTGAACATTTCATTTTTCTCCCTGTAACTGACAATGTTCTTGTAGAAAAACTATTTCCGAACAATTTTTGTCCTATAACTATTATAATTATTACCGATCTTTAAAATTTTCGATCGCACCAATTATACGCGTTGGTTCTCTCTTTACATTCAGGATATTTCAGAATTAGCAGAAACTAAACCAGAATTGCATAAGAAATTTCTAAGTGGGCAATTTACTGTTAATAGATCATCGGTCCCTTTTACATCTGTTGGAACTGGTCAGGCTTTGGAACAAACGATTAATAGATCTCAGAAAAGTAGTTCAGGTATTATCGGTTGTACACAAAAAAAGGATATGTTGCAGCGTGGAATCTCAACCATCATGAAGTCTTATCAATATCCAACTTTTACAGGGAAGTTACGAATGTTGATTGTGAGAATGACGAACTACAACTTCATCACGATTTTAGTTCAACAATTACTAAACGTTCAGAAAAAGAAGTCGATAAAATCGTGAAATTTATAATATCTCATGGTAACCCATTTCAAAATGGTAGTCAGCAATTAAAAAATCGTATTACTCAAGAGCTGATAACCTCTGAATGCAGCGAAGCTTACTTGAATATTTTTGGAAAAAGCTGTGAACTTTATTCAGATTTTTTCAATGAGAGATTCATAGATGGACATAATTTTCCGTATTTCAAAAGCATTAAAAAAACTAAAAACACCTCGAACAAAAGCGTTTCAATTTTTAAACAGACTAAAATCGCTCAAAAGATGATTGAACTAGCAAAACAGAGGAGTTTCGACTTGCATCGATTGTTTTCATTTGAATTGTTGAGTAATAATTATTTATTTAATGAAGATGGTAGTATAAAGAAAGAGAAAAATAAGAGTGATCTCGTTAAAGAATTAGAAGCGAAGGCAGAAGTAGAATCAACTGTAGATCTCGCAGATCTTACAAATTTTACATTGGTGGAAGAACAATAATTTATTAGAGATCTAATCTCCAAATAAATTGAACTCCGTCCTTTTCTTTCGAAAGCTGTCGCTGTAAAAACAATTGTATGTATCATTTGAAAGAAATAAAGACGTTATTATTATTATTATTATTATTATGTTATGATGATCTGTCGAAAGCTGAAATGGAAAGGGATGCAGAAATTTGGAGATTTTGCTATTGCTTTTTGCAAATGTTTATCTTATCAATCGAAAAAAGGAGTAAATAGAATTGACTTTATTTTCGACTCCTATGTTGAAAGTTCTTTGAAACTTAGAGAAAGATTAAGCCAATATAATAATGAATTTATACATATTCACACCATTAACGAAGATGTACCTATGCCAAAGCAAGGAAAGTTATTCTGGGGATCCAATGAGAACAAGATTCTATCACAAAATTTCATTCGGAAATACATTTTTGAAAAAAGTGAAGAGTATTTGCCAGGCATATAAATAATTTGCAGTGCTACCGACGAGAAAACTTGTGAAACAAATATCACACATTCTTGTGATAAGTTAGATGAACTGCAAAGGCATGATATAGAAGAAGCAGATTCACGAATTATTTTGTACGTATTTCAGTCATGTACGGAAGGAAATTGCAAAATACTAGTTTTATCATCAGATACAGATATAGTCGTTCTGCTGTTATATTATTGGGTTAAATTTGAAGAAAAAGGTTTAGAGGTAATATATTATGTTTTAAATAAAATTTTGGAATAATTTTTTCACACTGTCATCCTCACCAAACATAAGTATATATTAATTTCAGGAACTTGGGATTCGAGTGGGCCCAGCTGCAACAAAGAGACTTTTACCCCTGCACACTTTGGCCAAAAAAATTGGATATTCACTGTGTTCAGTACTCCCCGCTTTACACCATCTAGCAGGTGCAGACTACACTAGTAAAGTTGGAACGAAACATGGAGCTCTGCAAGCGAGTCCTGACATTCATATCACGACTTTTGCTCTAGGTATTATATATACTAGATTATCAAAATCACTGGTATCTGATAATCTTTTCAAAAATTAATTTTTTAGGTGTATCCGATACAGAGGTTAATGCTGCTGTAGACAAGGCTGAACAATACTTAGTGCAAGTTATCAAAAAGAACAATGTCTCTGTAACTTTCGATAGCCTAAGATATTGCGTGTACCATTTTGCCAATTCAATTTCAGTTGCTGAACTTCCACCTACAAGCCAGTCTATTTGCATATTTTGAGAGCTCTCTTTACACATCAACAAATCAATTTGTTGAATTCAAATTATTTGAAATTAGATCCTTTGAAATTTGGTTACTTCATAGAAGAGAATTGTTTAATTCCAGTAAGAATACATGTATTATACCCGTCGATTAAGGAATTACCTCCTAAATGTAATTGTAAAAAATGCTCCACAGAACAATGCAGTTGTAGATTGTCTGGAGTATCGTGCATTTCATTTTGTGCATGCAAATTAACAAATACTTGCATCAATCCATTTGATTTAACAATTTTCACCGAGTAAAGTTTTCATACGTATACGAATAATGTGTAATATTGACAGCCAATGAATATATCTTTTATCTCTGATTTCATAAAGCAGGTACAGTTCCAGCTCATACATACTTCATTTTTAACGTTTTACGGTCTAAATATCAACTGATTAAGAAATTGTTAAGAAACAAAAATTTTTCAGAAATAGTTTTTCTACAAGAACATTGTCAGTTACAGGGAGGAAAATTAAATTTTCAGGTGAATAGTCCGAAATTCGCGGTTTTTTAGCCTAAAATAGGCCTTAGTTCAAACTGGGACCGGAATTGGGCCTGGTAACCTCGGAATTCGGAATCAGCGACCCAAAATACGTATTATAACATCAAGTTACCTCGTGGACCTAAAAGTGGAGACTCAACCCCACCCCTCGCGAACGGACTATCAGAATGACTATACTGGTCACTGAGATAATGAGCAAAAACTGAAAAAAGTCCGAAAATTTCATGGTTTTTTGGGTATACCGGCTCTCGCACAGCACTTTGAAAATTGCAAATCTGGTATTTTAATACTGGTTTAGGTCCTAACAACATATAAAAATGACAGTGGCGGTGATAAGGGGCCCGTAGAGCCCGCCGTGCTGGGGGCCCCAGCACGGCAACATTTACTTTAATTTGCAAAAAACCAGCTGACAGAGCGGAAACAAACTCCTTGCAAAAGAGTATGAGTAATTATGATTTTATTTTGCTCCTTGTATACCAAAGCAAAATTTTGGAAAATATTAACTTGGTGTCTAAACTGCTACAAAGTTCTACTATTGATCTGGGCCGAGCATGCGAGATATTGAGCTCTACAATAGATAATTTTAATAGTTTTAGAGACGATTTCGAAACATTGCATGCAGAAGCTTCCAATTTGGTGACATTGTGGGACAAACTAAAAAAATACGTAAATGACTTCTCGTATAACTTACCTACGCAATTAAAAAACTAAAAAAGTGCATTTTCAAATGAAATTCGAAAAAAGAAAATCTATGAATCCTGCCTTCTTAAGCCCAAAGGACGTATCACGTTTCTTTCCATAATTCAAATTCCACTCTCTACATGTTCCTTATGACTGAGCCGTTGACTTTGGCAGAATCTCAATGTTCGTTGCCTGAAATTATAAGCTTTATATGCGTAAGTGACTGCCTCAGTATCTCTGGTCATTATTGACTTACGCCCTTTGGGCCTAGGACTGCAGAATTGGCCACATATTTTAAATCAGAGACTAGATGTATTTTGAGCAGTCTTCCGGATATTTGTTCGTTGTTTCAACTTTTTTTGACATTACCGGTAACATCTGCTTCTGCCAAAAGAACATTTTCAAAGTTGAACTTGATAAAAACATATTTACGTAGTACAATGAGACTTAGTGCATTGGATTTAATAATTAGTATTGAACATGAACGTGCTCGTAAACTTGATTTGGAACAGTTGGTCTATATATTTTTAATACAAAAACTTCGCCGTTTCGGCAATTCAACAGTGCTCCCCTAAACTTCATATTCCTCAATCTAACTGGCACCAGACAGATTTTTGAGATGGTAAGATTTTATATTCAAATCACCTAGTAAATTATGTCATTTATATTATCCAGAGTGGCAATAAAACCATATACCGGAATATTGCTAATTTCTTTGGAAAACATTTCAATATATAATAAATGAATCAATTATACAGAGTGGCAATAAAACCATATACCGGAATATTGCTAATTTCTTTGGAAAACATTTCAATATATAATAAATGAGTATATTGTGTGTTATGTGGAATTATGTCCCATTATGTCGGGTATTTCCAGATTTTATTGCCACATGTATGAATATTCTAACAAAAGGACCTCGCACACTCTTTATGCAAAAGTATTTTTGTCAAATTTTTCAAATTTTTAGTATGTTGTTGAACTCGGCTTCCTGAACAAAAGTTACCATAGGCATACAAAAATTCTATGTATAGTTTACAAGATACGGGGTGATGAAGTTGTAAAATGGCACTTTCAAACCATAATTGGCTGAACTTTATTGTTGGGAATATCACAAAATTATTGTTGGATTTTCGATCTATACCATACTACTATACTTGGCCAGTGCAATGGTATGTTTTTCAAGCATTTTTTAAAACTGTATACAGGGTTACACAAAATGAAAATAATTTCAGAATGGAGCAGCAACGTCATAAGTTGGATCGTCTGAAAATTGAATTTTCTGTGTTGAATATATCCGATAAGATTGACTGATTCCAAAAACTATGATTTTTCCTTAACCCATTAGGGACCACGGATACCATATGGTATCGCAAAACATATGGAGCAATATTCCCTCTCTGTCGACACCCTATGAATTCAACAGCCACATAGTCTTGGCATTTCATTCGTTATAAATCCACATTGGATATTTAATCTGTGGTAGAAGTCCATTGTATCTCGAAGTGGAGTGGTATAGTTAAGCGATGCAGCAAGAAAACACAAAGTCGTCTCCACAATTTAATATTACCAACTGGGTATTGTAATGGTGTACGGCAAGTGCTATCAATCAGCTAAACCGTAGTGTTAAAAGGACATGTTTCGAGCCTATATAGGCTCATCATTAGCTTATAATAATTCTACAATAAAGGAAACACAAAATAACTTAATGTAACAAGGTATGTTATAAGTACTTACATGGAGAGGAAAAATTATTGCAATAAAATATTATGAAAGTTAAAAATTGTATTTCTACATTTTGCTTAAAAGGCCATCATGTGCAATGTCATTAGGAAATCAAAAAACTTCAACAAAATGGAGAAGAGGGCGGCTATAGAGCCTTAGTGCCCTTTTCTTCCGAAAAGAAAGTAAATTATGGGGCCACATGGGGCGGAATATAACAATTGTGTAAACGTGCTCATCAGAATAGTCGAGCAACGGGGAAGAATGAAGAACGAAGAAGGCCAAAAGGACCTTTGGCAGTGTGAACTGTCAGAAACACTTGACGTCATTGATGAAATAGAACAATGACAGGAGAACCCGCCACTCAGAACGAAATTGATAGAAGACAACTCTTATCCAATCAAGGCTCGGAGCAACAAGAACTCATGTCACATATCCAGGCCAATGACATTGTACTTATAAACAAATGTGCGGAATATGAAAATAATATTAAAAAACAATGGTGACGCGAAACAAGGGGACGCGAAACAACTACTACCTCTACACCGAGCAATAGGAAGAATACCACCCATCCGTGACATGAGGCAAAGCCAAGCCTCGAGAGTAGACAGAAAGAACCTCTCCCCGCCGCCACACACATCCCAAACTACCACATAAGAAATAATGTGGAAATGAAGGACCCACACAGCGACAGACCAAAGCCAACCTGAACACACCCAGAGCAAGGCCGCCTAACATACATAGACCAAGGATAGAAAACCCCCCCCACACCGCCGGAGCAGAGCGAGCAACTGTTGTACAACTATACGGATCGAGATACAAGAATATCAATTAAATGGTAGAGGATCAAGGTAAGAACTGATAGTTTGGTTTATTGAAACTTAAGAGAATTGAAAAACTTTTTGCAGTCGAATTGTACTTGTTCATTGAGAGATAAGACATTCGGATTACTTATAGCGGAGTTGATTTCAAAAATTTCGAAGAGATTAAGCAATGTACCTTTTTGACAAACGTGTAAAATATTTAAATCTTTATTAATATCAAAGTTGTGATTATAATTGAGAATATGGTTAGCGAACGAACTTTTTGTATTATATTCATCGATATGTAGATTTCTAGAACTCTCAATCAGTTTGACATGTTCCAGAACTCTTGTTTTTATTTTCCTACCGCTCTGTCCAACATATTGTGCACGACAATGCGGCTGTGAACAAGAAATTCTGTACACTCCTGATTTATGGGAAATAGGTACCTTATCTTTGGTATTAACCAACAATTTTGAAATGGAATCATTAGTATAAAAGGAAACGTTAATATCTTTAATAAACCGTCTTAAAATATTAGAAACATCTAGAGAAACTTTCCCTAGGAAAGGAATAGAGCAATATTTATTAGAATTATGAATCGGTGTTAAACTACGATTAAGTGATATAGATCTGTGTTTGTAGAAAATTCTGTTAATAAGATGAGAAGGGAAACCATTGTTATGACCTATTTGTTTGATAACATTCAACTCCTTGTTGAAATTTTCAGGTGACATACATGTCCTTTTAACACTACGGTTTAGCTGATTGATAGCACTTGCCGTACACCATTACAATACCCAGTTGGTAATATTAAATTGTGGAGACGACTTTGTGTTTTCTTGCTGCATCGCTTATTGGATATTTAGTTGCGATCGATGTAGTTTATACGGTTTTAGTATCATAATGGTGTTATTTAAGTTGTACTCGTCTGAAACAATTGATATTCGATGGTCGTAGGTATATTTTTGTCGTATGGTAATATTTTATGCTAAGTTTTATTTACTAATATATTCTTATATGCCCATTCAATTATTTTTTTATAATTGTGATTATTATTCATTTTCAATAGTTCACATTACAATGCCCAAAAGTCAGGTGATACCAAATGGTATCCGTGGTCTTTTGGGCACAAAATTATTAAGCCTTGTAAATTGTTGAAATACTATCTAAATATATAATCTTAGGTCCGGTTTCCGCATTCTCAAGCATTGAATATGTTATAGGACGATGGAGAAATGCAAGAACGTGTCGATCAAATTTTCATCACACGGAAGAAGTCGAAGCTGATTCAGATGAGGATTCTATAGATGGTGGTGACAGGGGGATGGTTTATAATCTTACAGATATAATACAATTCATTCCATTTTAAGGATTTTTAACGGTGAAATTCTTATAGGTGTTGCATAGTACAACCTTAGCTATACTCTACTACAGACAAGTGTGACTCCGACACCAGAGGAAGGAACTAGTTTTGCGTCACGCCACAGGGAATGAATCAACAATCATCTCGTATGATTTGCTACATTCATGGCAGGCCCCTTCGCTTCAGTGACAAAATCTTTATCAACAGAAATGACTGTTATATCATCAATTTTGATTTATACGAAAGAAAAGATACATTGATAAATTGTTTCTATATTGTTGTTTTCTTTCAAGGGCGGCATTATGCCGGACAAGGATGTGAGTCATTTGGTAGGACCATGTGCAAAAATGCAGTGTTGTACTTTGTGTTGATTGTTTTTCTTCTTATCATACCAAATAACTCGTTATAATGCTAACCGCATAATTAAGACATTTTTTCGAAGTTACTAAAAAGCAGCCTTCAAGGACCACGGATACCATATGGTATCAGTGTTTTTTTGTCCAACCCTGTATACAGAATTTGAAAAAAATGGTGTATTTTGGGTCATTTCACTACCCAGGTATTGAAAACTAATGAAAATAACAACAAAATATAAAAATATTTGAATTCGGTCCTTAATGGGTTAAATATACAGAGGAGGTTGAAAGTATAAGTTTATCTGTTATATATTCTTTGGATTACATGATTGGATCAATTCAGTGCACCAGCTGTATGTGCCATGTGGCCACCTGACAGGGCGTAAATTTTGAATATTATACAGTGAGACTTGAGAATACACGAGACTAATATTAACAAAAATTACCGAAATACCCTGTATAAAAAAAACTAACTAGTCAATTTTCCTTATTCCTTCAACTTGTATAGGGGGATTTTTCTATTTATAGTTTTCAATTAATGGATGTAGATGCTGAAAATCCGACCGTATGATTATTGATTTGAAGGATAATTCAAAATAATTCCTCACAATACAGCTCCCAACTTTTCTCCCACTGAGAATATACAGAATAACTATTCAAATAGGGCTAGTCGAAAGTAAGAAATACGGGGTCGGTCAGTATATAGGTATTTACTTAAAATACTAATGTAAGTATATAAATTCACACTATGGACAAATTCAATATTGATTCTTTCGAGTTTCTTCCTTCGTACTTTGTGACACAATCATGTTACAAATACTAATGAACTTTATTCTAATTTGCTAAAATCTTTTCCGACCGATTACAAAAATGTGATAGGAAGAAGAAAGTGAACTGATTTGACAGTTATAATGAAAGTTTCTTTATGCTGTAGTATTTTTTTGATAACTTCTCTCTCTATAAGCGCATTTTTCATTGATTTAGGTTAAGAATTCTCCCAGTATATTGACAATATTGGATTTTGACATCGCTGCTTAGGGAACTGAAGTCAACATTTCAATCAGAGTACATTACATATTTATTTATACTGATGGCAGCCATGGTGTAAACTTCATAATATACCTACATATTATTATTTTATTGAGTACTAACTAACCCCGTATTTTGAACATATCTTGCATATCGATGATCGGTGCTCTGAGTTGATTAAATCATTCGAACCAAATATAACGGAGACACATAAACTTCCAATGCCCTCTGCATATGAAATAAATAATCATATATTATAGGTTCAGCCGATCTTATTGGATATATTCAACACAAAAACTTTTTTCCATACGATCCGACTCATGACGTTGATGCTCCATTCTGAAATTATTTTCAATTTGTGGAACTCGGAAAAAGTCATGATTTACCCTGTATACAGTTTTTAAAAATGTTTGGAAAACATACCATTGCACTGGCCAAGTATAGTAGTATGGTATAGATCGAAAATCCTCCAATAATTTTGTGATATTCCCAGCAATAAAGTTCAGACAATAATGGCCTGAAAGTTCCATTTTACAACTTCAACACTCTGTATCTCGTGAACTATTCATAGAATTTTTGTGTGCCTATGGTAACTTTTGTTCAGGAAGCAGAGTTCAACAACATACTAAAAATTTGGAAAATTTGACAGAAAGACTTTTTGCATAAGGAGTGTGCGTGGTCCTTTGGCGGGGGGGCCCCGAATTCTTAACGCCTCCACTGAAAAATGACCGGACCTTTTGCAAGCTCTGGATTATTGGTAGAAGTTGTAAGCACAAGCAAATTCTGCCCAACTCTCTACTCAGTAAAAGCCTAGATTTCTAATCGTTATTCCGTCATGATGACGGACATGTATTATTAAAAGTTATGAGAATCTGCGGATTAAGTCAGAAGTTTGCATTTGAATGAAAAAAAGGAGAATGCAGTTTCCGTTCACATTTATAATTATGTTTATTGATTGAAAGATAATTACATTATTATGCGTGTTTTTTCATGAATTGTTGAATTATAATATTATTATATAAATGCGTAATTAGAGTGGATGATTGTAACAATCATTATAGTAGCTGCTGGGTGCTGATAAACAAAGACAGTGGGCCGTTTTTTTACAATCGCTGCTCATTCTTCTAGTAGGTGATCTCAAATGATTGGTTACGTGCCGTAATGTTATGCTAATCAAGCAGTGCTTGAATTACAGTCTACTCAAGGTCATAGTCAGGCTTGCATTTTGAAGAAGTATTCTACAAATCTTTCCCGCAGTCGATCTTTTTACAATATACTAACTCAGGTAACACTTTGTGAATTTCTGTTAAATCCATTAATAATTTTTGTATTTGTATAATAATTCATTATTGAAATAATATCTGAATAACTATTAAAATTTCAAAAAAATACAAGTCTCTTCGACATTTTGCGTATATCTGATATACAATTCCATTCCACATTAATATGCTGTGATATCTGTGAAATATTTATCTTGTAGTACTTTATTGTTATCCCAAGAAACAATTTTGTTTATAATAGGGATATTAAAAATTTATTACGAAATAAATATCCAAACTTATTTGTCAGTAATACATAAAATTAATAGAAGTATAATTCATAGCAAATAAAAATATATTTAATGCTAACCTTTATAATTTTATCCAGATTGAGAGTTGAGAGACATTAATGAATGAAAAAAAAGGGTAATGTTGAAATTGATATAATGAAATTCTTTTATTATGAGGATCAATTAAGGTTCAAGAAAGAAAATATTTTTTGATTTTACTCTTGAAAATCGTCACTTTTTTATATTTTTTATTTCAGATGGAAATGAATTGTAAATTACTATACCATCATGGTAAGTATATTGATTTTTTTCCAAAGTTAGTTCTGAAATTTCCCAGGCTTAGGTAGTTTGTTCGTCTTGTTTCATGATGGTGTATAATATTTACTTCCGTGAAATTTAAATTGATTCGAATGAAGTGAATGAATGAACAAATTTTCACTTTATATAGAGATTTCAAATCCAGTAAACTCTTTGGCTTATACAAGTTGGCGGTTGGTTCTAAAAATGGTAGGTTATAAATACATTTTAATAATTTATTTTGGAATTTTTCAAGAGGTCTCAATACTGAACTATTAGCAGTTCCTCAAATGGAAATCAAATACTGTAGGTTTGAGTAAATAAGACAGTAGTAAAAATTCTTCAGATATTGGAAAGGAACGAATTTCCTAATTTTGAACAGAACACCAATGACTGGATTAATTTTCTTCCTCAATTTTTCAATATGTTTATTCCATATTAGTTTATCATCTATATAAAAATCTACGAATGTAGTAACTTTTGTATATTTAATAGATTCAGTTTCAAACAATAGTGGATCAATGGCAGTGTTCATGTTTTTTTTTCGAAATATACATAAATGTGGTTTTACTAAAATTTAAAGTGAGTTTCACAACTTGCAACCAAATTGAAATCTCTATCAAATTACTCTTCATATTTTCACGTATTTCGTTGAAATCGTTTGCAAAATATATTAACGTGGTGTCATCCGCAAATAGCTTAATTTTTCCTGTCAGTTCCAAATTTGTGATAGAGTTGATATAAATCAAAATTAAAACGGTCCTTGTGGTACTCCACACTTTATGTCCATTAGTGAACATAATACCATCAACTGATACATATTGCTTTCTATTCATAAGGTAATTTGGTAATTTCGAAACCATTCATGAATGTTTCATCTAATTCCAATGTAGTATAATTTTGCCAATAAAATTTTTGTGGTCAACGGTATCAAATGCTTTGCACAAATCAAGAGACAAAAGACCGCATTTCTGGTTGTTGTTAATTTGAATCTGAATATCTGAAACAACATCCAAGATTGCTGTCTCCGTGTCTCTTGACCTACGAAAACCATATTGATTCTGACTCAGTAAACAATTTTTCTCAAGAAAATTAAAAAGCCTGACATTCATAATTTTTTCTAAAATTTTGGAAAACACTGGTAAAACTGAAATAGGGCGGTAATTATTAATGTCCTTTCACAAGAGCGTATATAATTCGAAGAATTGCAGGAACGCCCAACCAATTTCTATTCTTGTAGAGATTTGTTAAGAAATTTGTCAATATTTACAATACACAGACCTTTTATACACAGTGTGTCTCACTTCTCATGGAAACACCCCCGTATCTTCCGTAATAATTGAGGTTGAATGATGAAACTCTCAGGACTGATGGAAATGCTCAAAATGCACCTACCACCAGAATGGGGTTGGCCTACGTGATATACACTGCCAGCCAATCGTGATGGAACAACACATTTTTACGGTAAAACATACTAGGGGGCAAACTAGGCTAAAAATTCCTTCAGATTTGTGATCAGGACCACCAACTTACTACAGATACACTTTTTCTCTGAAAAAATTTCAGTCCTGAAAAATCCGAATTTGTCTCACTTCTCATGGAAACACCCCCGTATTTTACGTCATTTTATACGTAGAATCCTGAAATTTGCAGGATCGATAGATACACTAGAAATGAACTCACTGCACAAAACGGGTCATCCTACATGATGTGCACTGCACGCCAGCAGCGATGGAAAAATGGGTGGTTCCTTCGCTGCTGTCGTGCAGTGTATATTACGTAGATTGACCATTCCCGCGCAGTGAGTTCATTTCCAGTGTATCTATCGATCCTGGAAATGTCATGGTTCTAAGTAAAAAAATACGGAAGATACGGGGGTGTTTCCATGAGAAGTGAGACAAATTCGGATTTTTCAGGACTGAAATTTTTTCAGGGAAAATGTGTATCTGTAGTAAGTTGGTAGTCCTGATCACGAATCTGTAGGAATTTTGAGCCTATTCTGCCCCCTAGTATGTTTTACCGTAAAAATGGGTTGTTCCATCGCGAGTGGCGGGCAGTGTATATCACTTAGGCCAACCCCATTCAAGTGGTAGGTGCATTTTGAGCATATCCATCAGTCCTGAGAGTTTCATCATTTTACCTCTATTGTTACGGAAGATAAGGGGGTGTTTCCATGAGAAGTGAGACGTATACTTGAGCTGGGGCTTCATACATTTAGAAAAATAAAAGTAAATTTCATAACTTCAGTTATCATAGTGTAACGATACGACAAAAGGATGACTTCCATGTTCCTTTCGCACGATTGAATGATATGAGTAATTCGCCTTATTATTATTATATATTATGAGTTTGAAGATTTAGAATGCACTCCTCAGCTCAATATAGAATTGTGACAATGATAAATCTTCTAAAAAACAATAATTGAAAAATGTTTAATACAAAATAGACTTAATACCATAACGGGGTTTTATGGGTTTCAAGTTTAGATTAGTTTGGAATGTTTGACTATTCCTATACACTGTCATTGAAAGCAAAAAATAAATAAAAATACAAATAATATTCAGCATAAATTACCTACCGCTTATAATCGTTAGTATTTCCTACAGAAAAAAAACTTGAAGGTAAAAGTTGAGAGGTTGTGACTGAATTTTTGATAAATTGACATAAAAAATCAAGTAGAGTGCATGACAAAAAATAGTCCAGCGAGTACTTCGAACATTCATTCACTTTGTATAATGTCAGGTCAACATTTTACCAGCGCTGGAAAAGTGTATATTCATATTTAACAACTTTGGGTTTCTGAAAAGTATATCATAACAACAGAGACCCGTGTTACAGGCATAATTCAACCATTTATTTGCAGTAGAGCTAGGTGTTCCTACGATAATGAAACTGTTCACCTACTTGTTGATACGCGACCAGTTTGGGATCAATCGGTAGTAACCGTTGCACTGATCATCAACGTTTTCGCAAAACTGGCCTCATTCCAATTCCAGCATTTGAGTTAGTAGTTGTATGTGGACGTGTTACATCGTGTGCCAGAATTATACTCTTATTTCTGTTGTGAGTTGTGTGAATAGTGTTAGTTTGATTTATGTATTTTACTTGTTGGTATGCAGAATGTGGATTTTGACCTAACATTTCTAGAGTATTGATATTTTGTGTATATGGATAAGGAGAATTTTCCGAAAGACTAACTAACAGTTTTGTTTCAATAAAAGTATTGAAAATTTACATTTTTTTATTTCTTTTCTTCATTAACTTTTATTTTCCATTTTTAGAACGTTCTAATACATAACTATGGATTTGTTATGATCATAATGAGAAAAGACATTAGCTTGCCTGCTTGTCCATTCATTTATACTGATAAATACAAACAGTTTCAACAAAGTTCCGAAATTCTTAATTTTGAAACAGGTTGTACTAGGTTATCCAGTAAGGGTGGCCAGATGCGATGATTTTTTTATAAGAACCGTCAAAATGTTGTATTCTTCTTTCCACATCAACGTATAGTTCACGAAAAAATATTATCATAAAAACTGCAATCTCTATCTTACGCTCTCATTTTAACCCTTTAGCCACCTGCAACACTCTAGCCTTTGGTATTCCGAAGCCAGGTTCTACTAATTAATGATTAGGTGAATACGGTTCGCGTTAAAATATGGAAAATCCAATTTTCTATGAAAAATCGATTTTCCATATGTTCTCCCCAGGAGCCACTCGTAAATTTGCCTCCATTTTACTCAACATCGATGCACTTTTCAACCCTATTCGAGGCATGTATGTGAAAATGGAGTACCTAAATCTGTCACTATCTGACGGTCTATTATTGTGGACTGGACCATGGGAATTTACATCGATTTTTCATATGTCCAATCGGTATAAGTACCAGGCGAGTACAATTCATTTCCAATTCACGATAGCGTTTCCTGAATAAGACTGACATATTATGTACAAGATGTATTTCTCATGAAGGCCTGTTGAATTTATCCAAATACCTGAATTTGTGGACAATTCGCTAACAAACCCGATCTTCCTTGATGAAAGTCTACTCGGCAGATGCGTGAAATATACGGGGTGGATCCAAAATAAGAGGACTCTGCTGACGATTTCCTTGAAATTGCTTGCTTGTAATTAATTCTATGGGTGCATTTGCAAAAAATACACTATTTTACGTACAAATCTGCTGAAAATTATTGAACATTGCACTGTGGATTATTTTAAATAAATATAAATAATTAAATGATTTTTCAAAACCATTAAAAAATCTCTCAAAATATCAATTGAAAAGTGAATTTTTAATTACATTTCCAACACCGTTTCATTTCTCTTTTTATCACGATGATATCCACTGAACCTTATCAACTCAAGAAGCGAAGAATGTACCTTAATATACCCTTTCATTGGGTGAACTATGAGTTCTAAATCGATTCTACCCAAATCAACCACAAACGACGTTCCTTTGTGTCCAGTGTTAGTCAACTCCACTTCCATTTGTTCTGAAGCTGTGCCAACATCTATTTCACCAAAATTCAGGATTTTAGGCTTCAAGGTTATGAAGGAACTACTAAGAAATCTGTAACAGAAAACGAAAGCGTATTTGGCATAGCCACAACGCTGACCTCAATTTCGAACCTTCCGACTTTTGAGTCGGAATTTTATTTTTTCGATTTGAATGTCGAAAATTCCAAATTCAAACACGGATATTTCGACTTCAAAGTGAAAAATTCGTTTATTCAAATTCATATTCGTCGAATTCATATTCGGAAATTTCCACCTAGAATTCGGAAATGTGTGTCGTTGTTTGGTACCAAGTTTGTCAATAACTGGATCATTTCTATTTTTAGTAGAAATATAAGATGAAGAATGCTAAGAGATTCCAATATTCGGTTGAAGACATGGAACAAGGTGTCAATGCTGTTAAAAATGGAATGTATACCACTCGATATACCATCACCATTTAAAAAACGCTATTATGACCGACACCAAAAATAGATACAACGGAAGGAAAAATCTTTTAAAAAGTTCCGGCAGTGGCAACTTCCAAAGAATGGCAGAAATATTTTCAAAGAAAAGAAGCAGAAAAAACACTAAACAACAGAAAAACGAAGAAAGCAAACAAAAGCGGAAGGAGAGAAGAGCTAGAAAAGAAGAGTTATAGAATAAAAAATTAAAAAAGGCTCAAGTAAAGATAAAAAGAAATTAGGTACAGATGAGACTGAAGAGAAAAATGATAACATAGCCTCCAGCCAAACAATCATTAAAAATAGTGAGGAATTAGAGAATCTCATTAGAATGTTCGAATACAGAAGAGTTACATATGAATGACTATGTTATAGTGAATTATAACCGCCAAGCATTACCAGGGAAAATTAATGGTATACGTGGTTAAAAAGAAAATGAATAGTTCGAATACGAAGTCCCACACATGGAGACGAATGGGCTCAATTGGAAATGGCCACGAGGAGATGACATTTCTGGCATAATGAGGACGAGGTTCTTGAATAAAACGATGGCTCTACTGTGTACCAGGGATTTCTCATTCAGTGGTTATTTGGAAGGCTATATATAACTATTCATTCAACTGGCTTGTTAATTGTATTATGCTCTTTTAATAAATATGTTTTAACTATGCCATTGAGATTATTATTTTGTATTTGTAAGTATCTCATCATTACTCATTTAAGTCCATTGTAAGTTACTTACTTAAGTAAGTGAGTATTTCAAAACAACTTTCTTGTGTCTATACTTGGTACAAGACAAATTTTCCCATGTCGGTAATTGGGTCAAATAAAGCTTTTCAACTATTTTTTATTTTTATGAAAAATACCTATTGCTATTTGAAATATGAACATCATTCACCAATAATGAATATCATAACAATTCACAGTAAATTTTTTAAAACTGTAACTCTGATATAGAAATCTTTATCACCATGTGACTTAGCAAATCCTCTTAAGGTGTGGATAATTGGTTACCTCATGCCGAGTTCGCGGAATTATGGAAACGTACTTACTGATGGTCAAAATTATTTAATTTTACTGTAAGGAGAATCGCATGTAGCAGGTAATAAGGATAATGAACATGATGTTTTACAATTCAGCGGTGACATTGACGAAACAATCACCATATCATTCATTGTGCTGTTCTTAAATTTACTTCTCGATCATGTCATATTTCCGGTTGACACAAAAAATGGTTTATTCATGGTATTATTGATTTCGTGAGATTTTATCGAATAATTGCTATGTAAAAGCAACCGATCATTCAGTTTGTGGTTAGAATACTCCTGTTGATAGAAACCTTGAACGTTATAGGAACGCTGATAATTTATTTCATTATTCTTCTCATTGCATATGTTTGAGCATGGGTATTTCACGTTCTTGTATGTTATATTGAACCTTTTCTCTTTTTCCGATATCAAGAGAGGCTCTGCTTGGATGTGTTTGAATATTATCTTTTATAACGAGCAATCGAATTACTGAGAATATGGGAATGTTTTTTTGTTAAGCTCTTTCCATTGATGCAATATTTCAAAACTTCAATTTTTCAATTTCAATTTATTCAAAGGGTGTTCAGTACAGTAATGTTATCTATTATATTAACAAAAATATATATATATATATTTTACCAGCTGGAGACTGAAAACAGATACCTAAGCGCTTATGGCTTGATTTGTACCATGGTTCCAACTCGTGGCGGCATATAAAACAATTTTAAGCGTAATTTGTCGACAACAAATAGCATTTCGTTTCCTTTTTGTAAAATTTGGAAGAGTTTACAGATAAAGTCGCAATATATTCACTTTCTTTCGCTAGTTAGTATGTATTATTCCGTGAAACGATCATTATTAACAAATTATATTCAATTACGAACTGCTTTATTAATTTTTTATATTTATTAAAATGAGTTTCATTTTTTAACGCAAGAGGTAGAGCATCAAACAATTTAGGACCAAAGTAAAAAATAGTTCTTTGTGTGCCTGGACCTGCGGTCTCGGGCAAAAATTAACACTCTCATGTGACATTGAAAAGACACTCATTTTATAACTATTTCGCACAGAATAGTTGATCTGGTAGTCCTGCAGATTGAACAGTTTCGTTAAATGTTATTGAATTCATTTTCTGTTGACGTTTAATGTTGGCAACACTGCATTAATATCTTTGTTCTGTGTTCTATGTATTAAAGTTCTTGTCCTAAGAAAAATGACGATTGTCAAAAACGAATTACTGTAACAGGAGAAAATAGAATAAAAACATTAAAGTACAGAAGAGACTACTCATTTCTACAGAAGAAACTAAGTTTCAACAGGTTATGGGCCCAGTAGCCGACAGAACAGTATCGAAGAATTGTGGAAAATGAGCAAGTCAAACGATTGTGGAAACAATCTTATTCAAGTGCACATGGCAATGAACAAATATGGTGATGTACCATTTGCCGGTATTGGCTTTAGTAATTGGTTGTATAGAATAATATCCGTGTTGTCAGAACACAACAGCCTGGAAGTAGTGGAAAAGGACAGGGTAGAAACAGATGCAACCTGGGTGAAGAAAAATGCAAAACCTACCTCAATTATAGTGCAGTGCATAAGCGATAGTCATCTTGAGTACATTAAAGACTGCCAAAGTGCCAAATAAATTCCAGAAAAGTTCACAAATACCTTTCAAAGAACTGGGATAGCATCACAATTATTAATAAGGAAAATGCTGCTTACTCTACGTCATAACGAAAGGAACAGTCAAGAGAAACACTACATAGAGTTTGACAAACTAGTGAGGGACTTGAAAACTTCTGGTGCTAAACCCGACGATACAGAAATCATTTGCAATTTGTTGATGACCATGCCTGCTTCATACAATAGTGTAATAACAGTAATAGAAACCATGTCACCAACACACTTAACCATTGAGTTTGTAAAGAATCGTCTACTAGGCGAAGAAATAAAGAAAAAGGGAGGAATTGCTAGAGCAAGTAATGATTCAGAACCACCATCAGCATTCTATAATTCAGCAAGTAATGTAAGAACAGACAGTAAGAAATTCCAATATGAGTGCTACAACTGTGGCAAAAGGGGACATAAAAAATCTGAATGTAGATTCAAGAAGAAGAATATTGGAAAGCCTAGAGACGACCGGAAGAAAGAAGCACATGTCATGGTTGAAGAAGAAGGCGAAATAGCTTTTATCGTCTCTGCAAATAATATAATGAACTAACCAGGAACTAACCAGGAAGAAATATAATTCATAGTAGATTCAGGCGCAACAGATCACCTCATAAATGATGAAGTGTATTTTAATGGAGGAGTGGTTGACCTCGAGAAGCCAATTAGGATCAATGTGGCAAAGGAAGGAGAATTACTAATTGCCACTAAAATGGGAACCATAAATACAAAAACTTGCAAATTAGAAAATGTTTTTTCTGTCCCAGGTTTGAGATGCAATTTATTATCTATGAGTAGATGTGAAAACGCAGGCCTTTGTGTCAAATGTGAGAAGTCAAAGGTAATTATTTGTAAAAATGACAAGATTATTGTAGATGGTCAGTGTAAAAATAATTTGTTTAGAATAAACCTCAAATTAGTTGAACAAGGGCAAGCGTTTAAGGCCTATTCAATTGATGAAAACAGTGCTCTTTGGCACAGACGCTTGGGAAATACTTCAGAAAAAAAATTAAAACAGTTATTTGACAGAAAAATAATAAAAACAGATATCTGTAATACAAAGAATTCCTTTAAGCTATGTGAAACTTGTCTAAAGGGTAAACAAAGTAGATTGCCATTTAAAACAAATGTGACGAAAACTGAACGGGTGTTGGAACTGATTCATAGTGATATATGTGGACCAATAACACCAGTCACACATGATAATAAAAAATACATCTTGATAATATTAGATGATTTTTCACATTTTGCTGTTGTGCATCTTCTTGAAAACAAAACAGAGGTAATTAAATATTTTAAAGAATACACTGAAATAGTTAGTTGAAAATTTAAACAAAAGGTTTCAAGACTTAGATATGATAACGGCAAAGAGTTCGCAAGTAAAGAATTTCAGGATTTTTGTAGAAATAAGGGGATTAAAGTAGAGTACCTTCACGATAAGATGCACACCAGAGTTTAGTAGATTAGTAGAAAAAAGTAGAACAATGTTAGCAGAATATAATTTAGAAAAGGGTTTATGGGACGAAGCAATCTATTCTGCCACCCATGTGACAAATAGACTACCAAACGTGGGATATAAAATGCCAGCTGAAATTTGGTATGGAAGTACTCCCAACTACTCAAAGTTGAAAGTTTTTGGGTGTAACGCATATTCCTAAAGAAATCAGAAACGGTAAATTCGAAAGCAAAACACAAAAATGTAGAATGGTAGGGTATTGTGATAATGGATATAGGTTATGGGATGAAGAAAATAGAATGACATTGAGAGCTAGGGATGTTATTGTTAATGAAAGTAAGGTTAAAGAACTCAAACAAGTAGAATCTGAAAATGAAAATAAAAATATTCTAGTCCAACAAAACTATGAAAATGGGGATTGTGAAGAACGAAACTATGAATCAGAATCAACTCATGAACAAGAACATATACTGGAAAAGGAACTAACTGAATGGCATAAAGATTATGTTATATCCACAGACTTAATATCAGAATCAGAACACTAAGTATTCCAAATTTTTATAGAAGAAATTCCTATTACTAGATCAGAAGCAGAAGTAGTGTAGAGTAGAAGATGAATTAAAATCGCATAAAAACATAATACTTGGACACGCGTTGAAAACCCTAAAAACAAGAAAATAATAGATAGTAAGTGGGTTTTCAAAATTAAGAAAAATTCAAACACACAAAAATGTAAGGCCAGGCTTGTTGCCAAGGGATATCAAACGACAAACTATAAAGAAACATTCTCTCCAGTAGGTAAACTTACCACATTAAGAACACTTTTAAATGTAGCAAACAATGAAAACTGGGAAATATATCACGTGGATGTCAAAACAGCATTTTTGCATGGTACATTAAAAGAGGAGATATTCATGAATCTGCCAGAAGATTTAAAAGAAAAGGATTATGTCTGTAAATTAAACAAATTAATCTATGGCCTCAAACAATCACCTAAATGCTGGAATGATGAATTTAATCATTTTATGATAAACTTAGATTTCGAATGCTCTAAACATGATACTTGCCTGTATGTTAAAATCACACAAAAAGACACACTTTTCTGTTTTCTCTTCGTAGATGACCTTCGTTTGGTCGGTAACAATCAAATTGAATCAGAAAATTTCAAGAAAGATTTGAAATCTAAATTCGATATGGTAGACATGGGAAATGTAAATATCTTTTTAGGACTCAACATAGAGAGAAATAGGGAATTAGGAATTCTAAAAATGAACCAGAAACCATACATTAAGAAATTCTATCATTTTTTGGAATGTCAGATTAAAGGTGTAAAGACACCGATTGATAAAACCTAAAACTAAACAAATCAATGAACCAACAAGATTCATGTAAATATCCATATCGTGAATCATTAGGGTGCTTAATGTACTCAGTGATAGGGTCAAGACCAGATATCAGTTTCGCAATCAACTATTTCAGTCGATACCAAGATAGTGCAACAAATGAACACTGGATACATATAAAAAGAGTACTATCTGAAGGAAACAGAAAACTTAGATTTAGTTTATTCAAATAAAAACAATGAAGTAATTTCGTATGGATACGTAGATTCAGATTGGAGAGGGGATATAGAGGATCGTAGATCAGTAACTGGGTTTTGTCTGATGATGTATAATAACTCAGTTTCTTGGGGAAAACATTATCATCTACGGAATCAGAGTACAAGGCCTATGTACAGCGTCATGTGAATCATTATCATTAAAGGGTATTTTGAAAGACATGAACATACCAATACAACATTTATGTCTATTTGAAGACAATCAATCATGTATTCATTCAGCCCAAAATAGAGAAAATAACAAAAGAACGAAACACATTGAAATAAAATATCATTTTACGCGAGAAAAAAATGAAAATGGTGATATCATCTTGAAATACGTTCCAACATCTGAACAGGTTGCTAATCGTTAACAAAAGCTCTAGACTTCAGACTGTTCAAATATTTTAGAGATAAATTAGGGTTGAAATAAAAATAAATGGATTTGTGTAAAATGTTATATATATATATATATATATATATATATTTTTGTTTATATAGTATATAAGTGGGTATATGTTAAATGTTGTACGTTATTTGATGTAAATAAAATAATTGCAATGTTGAGTAGGGGTATTGACGTTTAATGTTGGCAACACTGCATTAATATCTTTGTTCTGTGCTCTATGTATTAACTTCTTGTCCTAGGAAAAATGACGATTGTCAAAAACGAATTACTGTAACAAGAGAAAATTAGTAACCAACCAAGCCATTTTTGTTAAAGAATAAAAACGGTTTACCCCCCTTTATCAGCTAATGTTGCTTACAGAGGAGACTACTCATTTCTACAGAAGAAACTAAGTTTCAACATTTTCACTGTGATGAAGTGAAAAGTTTCAAAATGTGACGAATAAATGAGTAAAAGAAATGAAAGAATACTTAACACTTGTATCTCATATAAGAGTAACTCATCGTTGACGTAAATGGACAAACGCGCTTGAGGCACCGCCATTGCACTTATGTACGTGTAGGTCATACTCGTTGTTATACTCATTCCCGAAGCAAGATATCGTCCTCTTGGAAGTGGTTTCATTTTGAACGCCTGAAAAGACAAATGAAGAATAATGAGATAGGTATTAGGAGAGAAGAGATGGATTGTACTCTAATATTCGGATTCATTTGCGATAATCCATGATCAGCAATTCAAATCCATCTGGAATTCCGGTTTCACCGGAAGTAGCACAAACTCTCGATTTTTGAATAGCGTACCTGGAATATTTTCACTTGTTTTGTCTATGTGAGTGTATTGAAATGTGAGTGTATTGACGCTACTTGATTATTCGAAAGCGTTCTATACAATTAACCATAAATTACTGCATGTGTGCAAAATGAAACACTATGGCCTTTCTGTTAACGCCTCATCCATGATCGATTCATATCTTACTGATCGCAAGCAGAAAATTGTATCTAGTGATAGACAATCGGAATATGTCAGTTTGATTGCAAGCGTGCTTTAGGGTAGCATTTTAGGGTCACATTTTAAAGTCATTGAACGGGTGTAACGTTTATGCGTCTGCTGACGATACTCAAATGCTGCTTAGCTTTCCTAAAGAACATGTTGATGAGGCGCAAGATGCTATCAACAGGGATCTTGAACTCATTCAGCAGAAGAGTACTTCGCATAGCCTTATGCTAAACTCATCTAAGACAAAAATAATTATTTTTTCCCCTAATAATCTCTACGAATTCACCCGTCGCAATCTTATTTTACATAAAATTTAGGCCTGATAATTGATAAGGAGCTACGCTTCAAAAGCGACATTGATAGTATACTAAAAAGAACTTACATTTCCCTCAGGACTCTATACAGTAACAGATTTGTGCTAAATTTCAACTAAGACTCTTTGCAAAACTCTTGTCCTTTCTCAGTTTACATACTGTGATTTTTTATATGGGCCTTGTCTTGATAATGTGTATAAATACAAGATAAAGAAGGTACAAAACTTCTGATGCGTACGCTTTATTTACGGTCTTCGAAGATATGATCATGTTTCTGAAAAACTCAATGACATGAGGTGGCTGAATATGGAAAATCATAGAAAACTTGATTTATCACTTTTCATTTACAAAACGCTGGAGGAAGATGCTGACGATAACCGCAATAAATTGCTGGCTAGGTCTCAGACACTTCATTTCAACGAGGCATCACTCACAATTCTGTAAAACTTAATCATGTATGAATGATGAGTTCACATGCTTTCAAGAAATATATGAAAGATAGTCTTGAGCCACTCAGTAGCTTTATTTCTAATTATTTTTATTCATTTTTGTAAGGTAATATCAGTATGTATTGAAACAAATACAATGGTATTTGTAGATATTGTTATGAATAGTTATATTATGTCATGTCGTTTTGTTGTGCCATTTGTCAATTTCAATTGTTTTCCATTAGGAGGTTAGGTGTGAGAATAGCCCTAGGCTGAATCTCGCCTCCTTGTGGTTGAATAGGAGGAATAACATAGGTATTACTGGCTATTGTGTTAAAGTCAACTTATGTCAAACTACCCTTAACCTCAAATTTTCAAGCGGCACCATACAGATTTTTTTTCGAATTGTGGACTGCAGTCAATTCTAACTTCAACGATGTATCACACTTGGTATTTTGACAGATGTCAAAATGACAGAATAACCGAGTTTGAACATTAATGTACAAAATTCCGTAACACAAAATTTATGGATAACGCATATGAGCATGTCTACCATCATTATTATTCATGCATAAGTAAAATAATTTCCTCCGTTACTGTGGTGCAGACGTGAACAATCTTTTCTTGTAAGTCGTTCAAGTCTATTGGTATTGTGGCCGCGGTGGCCGTGCTGGTAGAGCGTTCGCCTTTGGAGCGAAGGTTCGAGGGTTCAAAGCCTCGCATGGTCATCGGTCTCGTGCATGCCATCGTCATCCAATAATAAGCCCATAAGATTGACTGACTTTTCTTCTTTAGACAATGGTAGAAGTATAGAATCACAAAAAGTAAATTCTCATTTTGCGCTAAAATGCTGCGAAATGGGTGAAAAATGCTTGCAAACTGAAACCAGCCGAGCCCGCGTAAGCTGTCGAGTGGTAGGAGAGACCGGGATATGAGGGGAATTCTTTTAATGAACGGATTACGTGATAATACACTTCTCCTCATTTCCTGGTCTCTTCCTCTACTAGACCGCTTACGCGGGTTCGGCCGTTTTCAGACATGTTTGCAAGTATTTTTCACCCATTTCACAGTATTTCAGCGCGGAATGAGAATATACGTTTTGTGGTACTATAATTCCACTTTCAAAATCTGTTTGAGAAATTGCAAAAAAAATCAAATTGCAATAAAAATTCAAATTGCAATTGAGACAAAATCAATGATTCGACAGCTCCTGTTTTGTGCACACATAAAGTACACATGATTCAATACCATCATGAGAAGGGCCAGCCCTACATCTTGAAAAATTGCGGAGTTATAAATTTTTGAAAAAATCGCATAATTTTCTGGTTTTTCTAGTTCTTCTCCCGTTACTAATTATCCGATCAGCAGCGGGATTCTTATCTCTCGACTCGACAGCTGTCGAATGGACAAAATTTGCGATTCTCATGTTCCACATCGAGAAGTGAGTATCGACTACAAATATCATTTTTATTCGACATATCAAAAGGTATCGAGAAGTCAATTTTGTGGGGTAGTGATGAAAAGTTTTTGATTTGCAAAAATATCGGCATTTCGACTAAAAGAAGAACAATACATCTTATGCTAATTGAATATAGGATCAATCATCAAGATTTTGACACAGGTCACTTGTCTTTCGCAAATGCGAATGGCAAATATAGAGACAAGACAAGACAAGAGCTAAGTAATAAAATGGAACAAGAATGTTACTGACAAGAGAAGCAAATTTGAAATTTTTTTCTGAAGTATTTTAGTTTGGTAGTATTCGAATATACAGTGTGTCTCACTTTTCACGGAAGCACCCCCGTAACTTCCGTAATTATCAAGGTAAAATGATGAAACTCCCAGGACTGAAGTAAATTATGGGAATGCACCTACCGGTTCAATGTTGATGATGGCCTAAGTGATCTACACTGCCCGCCAATCGTACGTTGTTCCATCGCGACTGGCAGTCATTGTATATCACTTAGGCTATCACCATTGAACCGGTAGGTGCATTTCCATAATTTCCTTCAGTCCTAAGACTTTCATCATTCTACCTTGATAATTACAGAAGTTACGGGGGTGCTTCCATGAAAAGTGAGAAAAATTCGGATGTTTCAGGACTTTTCAGTCCTGAGAATTTCATAATTCTACCTTGAAAATTATGGAAGTTACGGGGGTGCTTCCATGAAAAGTGAGACACGCTGTATGTTCACAATTAAAGAGACTGTGTCAGATACTGATGTGTGATTAGTTATCAGAATATAAATTTAGGAGTTTTTATCTTGTCTTTCAAAGTCGTCACAAAAGACCTAATATATGAAATAGCATAATTGAAGCGATGTAAATTGTATCTTTCAACAAGCATCATTTTGGTAAGAATTTAGTTCTTGGCAATGTTCCTAAGAATGTCCTATTTTCACTATAAGTATATTCATAGTTTTCATCAAGTCATATAAGAACCAATATTGCTAATAAACCATATTGACAAAGCGTTAAACAATGTTTGTTGATAGTGAGTCAAGGGAATAAAAGAAATAGTGCATACAAGATCAACTTTCAGCACTTTTGTCTTTGACCTCCGTAGCTTGATTCCAAAGATTAAAAGTTTTGTGATCCAAACGAAATAATAATGTCAGTATATTGCTATATTGCCCATTTGAAGCAAAAAAGATGGTAGAATGTGCCCCTTTTCTGACCTTTGATGGAAGAGCACCACTTTTTGATCTCAGGAGTCGAATATTCTATCATAAAAAGTTATAAATCTTAATAGCCCTTCATACGTACACTCACTCGTCTGGCTCACTTCCTGGTAAAAATCCTCACCAAACCGAACCAGTCGCACAAAATCGCGAAGCTACCAATATTTTTTGTTTGCGACTGACATGTCGGTTTCAATACATTCTATCTTGTGTTCTGGGATATACGGTATCAAAAGATTGCACAAATCGCCCACAAATATTTGTTTATTCAAAATAATTTCTGAAAACGGGTTTCTGGAATTTCAACGACACTGAACTCTCTTCAAATTGGTCGTCGACACCTTCCAAATAGTACATTTTCGTGTCGACGTCTAATTTTGGTAACGATTGGCAATATCCTCAATATTTATTTTATATTTTTGTTAATAATTTCCAGGATACAAGTAAGACCTACACATAAAATAGGTTAGAATGAAATGTCATTATTCAAATTAAGACGACGGCGTATGCTGAGACATACGTTACCTCTCGACTAGTTTTTCTACATGTGATAAGAATTACTCCTCACTCTATGTCGAGAAGACTGTCGAAAGGTGACAGCTAGTCGATACGTGTCGAATCGAAAGATGAAAATCCCCGTGCTTGGTTGAAAAACATCCCATTTTGTTTGTATTTCAATTATCTAAAATTCTTTTAAATTGAGCAACCAGACTGCTCTATTAGTATTCATTTCATAAGCAAAACTAAAAAAACTCGTTTTTTGTTATTTTAAGTTTATAACAAATCAATAAATGACAGTTGCGAGTCGAAAACATTTCAGAATATAACCATGTACTCCTTTCATGTGAAGGCACAGTCGGTTTCATACTACACCTTTTTCAATTTTTGTAACTTGAAATTCAGATTTGTAACGTGTAAATCAGAAACTGTAACTTGTTATTCAGAATTGTTAACTGTAATTCAGAAACCGTAACATGTAATTCAGACCAATTAATTGTATTTCAGAAACGGTAACATGTAATTCTGATTAGTGAATTGTATTTCAGAAAGCGTCAATTTTAATTCAGAAACCATCACTTGTAATTCAGAAACCACCAAGGACTTGATTAGTAAGAGTAGGGAATATGAGAACAACGAATTATTTATTAGTGAACATTATTATGAATAATAATATTTATCGGGCGGGGATTAGCGCAGTGGTTAAGCGCTCGCCTGGTAATCGAGAGATTGCAGGTTCGATTCCCAGACGGTGCGATCTTTTTTCATTTTCAGATGTGAAAGTCTGAATGACTGAGGCTCGTGTCGATTCAATGTTGCGTTAAAAATCAACAGTGCTGCTCCTAAAGTGGCGTATGGAGTTAGTAACAAGGCCTATCCAGAACATATGGCTAATGACCATAGCAGTCGATGCTAAAACACCAAGGAAAAAAAAAATAATATTTATCGCCAAACGGGCATGTCTTGAAATGCTAAAGCTGTAGCATGGTGAATGGTGGTGTGTTGTGCAGCCCTACCACAATCGCCTTCAACTATAGTATAATTTGCCAAGTCAATGATTTGCTCAAGATACATACAAGCCGCTGTTCTTCAACACCCGGACCTAGAACTTGGGGAACTCTCTTTTACATAGGAGTTTATTTTCGACCATGTTGTTTCGACTGGGTTCAACATTGGGGGGGTGTGGACTCAAACGAAGAAGACTTGCCTCAGTTCCATCCAGAAAATATGTACATACGGGTTGTTCTTGGTTTCTGAATTACAGTTGATACTTTCTGAATCACAACTAACGCTTTCTGAATTACATTTTACACTTTCTGAAATACAATTAACTAATCTGAATTACATGTTACGGTTTCTGAAATAAAATTTACTAATCTGAATTACACGTTACGGTTTCTGAATTACAATTTACCATTCTGAATTACAAATTATACTTTCTGAAATAAATCTTATACTTTCTGAATTACAATTGAAAAAGGTGTAGTATTTTTGTTAGGAAAAAATGCTCTATTGCTTGGCCCATGCAGAAATTCTCGAAGAACACCAAATCTTACCTACTTTCGAGTTTTGTTTGGCTTTCACGATATTCTCTGAACATTACAGGATTTTCTATTTCGAACCAGAACATAAAAAGAAAACAAATCGATTTGAGGGGAAAAATCCTATCCGTTTTCAGAGGATGTTGTACTTAGTTCAAAATCCAACTGTTTTGAACCTTTGGGCTCAACTTTCGTTTAGCTGAAATCAGTTACAGAAAAACTGTTGCCATGACAACCGTAGCTAGGGAAACGACAATACAAAAACCTGATTCCCATGGTGCGGAAATGCGTGGTTGCCAAGTTGTCCACTTTATTTTAGCTGAAATCAGTTATGAAAAAAAGGTTACCATTGTAACCGTTGTTAGGGTGAAGAATGAACAAAAATGCTATTCCCGTTCTGCGGAAATGCATAGTTGCCAAGTTGGGCCAGTTATAGTTTAACTGAAATCAGTTATGGAAAAACTATTGCCATAGAAACTGTTGCTATGACCACAAGTAAACAAAAACCCGATTTCCATGGTGCAGAAATGCATTGTTGCCAAATTGTCTGCTTTAATTTAGCTGAAATTTGTTCTGCAAAAAATATAGCCATGATAGTTGTTATGGTGAAGAGTGAACAAAAATGCCATTCCTGTTTAGCGGAAATGCGAGATTGCCAAGTTGGGCAAGTTATGGTTCAGCAGCAATTGTTAATGGAAAAAGTGTGACAACCATTGCTATGATCACGAGTACAGAAAACCCCAATTTCTGTGGTGCGGAAATGCATGGTTGCCAAATTATTGCTGTAACCAAGTTAGGGGCGCTTGAAAAAGATTTATGGAAATTACTGTTAAATAATATTAAAATGAATACTTATTCATCTAAAGGCGCATCGTTCAAAAATATTATTTATATAAGTATTTACATTTGTCAATCTTACTTTAATCACAAATGAGCAAAGCAATCGCTTGCCCCACAGGCCACACACTATGAAATGATCATGAGCTTTTTAAAAAATTTGAGAAAATATACAAAGTAGTAACATGGAGGCGAGAGGGTCCGGCCGACATTTTGCAAATCCGCGCGCGCGGATTTGCGAAATGTCGGCCGGACCCGCTCGCTTCCCTCGCATGTCTTGTGATATAGTCAAATTACTGTATGGGTTCACAATGAATGCAACATATGACCGAATTATAAATAGATTATTCTCCACCGTCAACGTCGTCTCTTCCGAAACAATTTCAACATCAAGGTTAAGTTTAGTTAGTTCAGGACTTAAGGTTGGGAAAGAGTATTTTTATTACCTGGAGGAAATTGACAAAGTACTAACATGAACGCAAGTTCGCTCGCGTTTGGTGTGTTCTGAATCTGATATTCTAAATTAATCTGTTATTTTGCTGTGAATGAATTCTTGATCTATTCCTAAATCAACGATCCTCAATTGGTGCAAACAGTGAATTTGCCTCTTCCGAAGCAATATGGATCAGTTTGGTTAGTTCAATATAGTTCAATGTCCAGCGTGGCTTTAGCCGAGGAAGTAGTTGTTTTCTGTTAGATATTACGAAAAAATAGCTTCATTTAATTTGAACCATCTGAATGAGAATACGAATTTTCAGTTTCGGATTTTTTTTTTTTAAGTTATAGGGCCTTTTCACAACATCTATCAGATGTAGATCAGTCCAGCGTGGCCTCTGTCAGGGAAATGATTGTTTCCTATTACATGTTACAAAAAAATAGCTTAATTTTTATCGTAGGTTGTTCCCATTTTCAGTGGAGTGAATCAGGGTTTTTTCTATTGAGAATGTTTCCCCTTTCAAATTTCAATTTATTTTCATGTTGATAATTTGGCAACAGCGCATTTTTCCAAAACTGAAATCGGGCTTTTCTTTTCACTAATCCTAGCAATGATTATGTCACGGCATCAACTTTTTCTTAACTGCTTTGAGCTAAAATAAAGCAGAAAATTTGGCAACCACGCATTTCCGCACCATAGAAATTGGGTTTTTGTTTACTTGTGATCAAAGAAACTTTTGTTATGGCAACAATTTTTCCATAACTGATTTCAGCTAAACTATAACTGGTCCAACTTGGCAACCATGCATTTCCGCAATACGGGAATAGCATTTTTGTTTACTCTTCACCCTAACACCGGTTATATATATATATATATATATATATATATATATATATATATATGTACATTACTAAGTTCATGGGTTGAACCGCGTTGAGAGTTTATAACTCGACGTTTCGGCTCCTGCTTTGGAGCCATTTTCAAGAGTGTGACTGCGAGGCCTCTATCTGCCTACTCCTCGAGTCGTGGTCTTGAGAGATATCAAGGTCTCAACCTGCCTACTCCTTGATCTCAAAAGACGATCCGATGTTGGTTGCACTGTAGTATTTATAGGTGGTTGGCTACCTGGAGGTGGGCGGGTCTTACGGGTTTTCTCGTCTGTCTTGTCTGCTGGTGCCTGCTGTGTAGTTGGAGTTAATGGGATAATAATTGATTGCGGATAAGTTTCACGTGGCCTGGTAATTACGGTTGGAAGAAGGGGCTTCCAAATGGGGTTCAATTTACGGCTATCATCTTTAATGTTCAGGCAATCAGGCCGTTTTTCGATTTCGATGGCTTCGATGGCTTCTCTGATAAAACGAGATAGATTTCGAGAAAACGAAAACCATCGCCCCAGTACGTTCAAGAACTTCCCCCATCATCATCAATATGCCGTTTCATAATATGGCAATAAACACTTTTCGTTATTAGATTTTATTCTATAATAATCATTATATTATATCCTCTCTGGCCGCAACAAACAGTGGTTAACCGACATATATGACAATCAACAGTTAATTGAAAAGATTTACCTTTGAGGTTGGAGAAAAAACTCTTACAAGTGCAGGATACTTTCCAGCGTTGATGATAGTGAAAGACTGGTTGAACCTCTTGCCATCATAAGCATCGGTGAAAACCATTTTTGATGGGATAACCCTAACACCATTGAGTTCCTTGAAATCATTATGTTCATCGGCTTTTGGAAGAATATCCAATCCGGAGTTCTGAACAGAACCTCTTCTTGGTGATAGCGACAAGTCTGGTAACTCATCTATTCTATTCATGATTTTTGCAACTTGACGTTATGTCTGACTCATGTGACTTTCTTTTCAGTATTTTGCGCACAGCTCTCTAGAATGTGGCATTTTATTACCCAAAATATGAATAAACGTAGAGGGTGATGTGAAGTCTAAAGATGATTTCGTAAAATGATATTCTATAAATCAACCCAACAAGGATTAGACATACAGGGTGTCAATTTGAAAACTTCCCACCCTTAATATCTTCCTTCCAGTAAACAATATGAGTAATCGAAAAAACAGGTCAATTTTATTGTCAAGGGGGACACTTTCACGGACTATTTGTAGCCCTCGTGGTTCAACCCCCTAGGAGGGGTAGATGTTACCCTTAGAATTTTAAATGGGAAGGGGGGTCAAGTGGCACATCATTTTGATGGGCGTTCAATTCTTGTTCCAATGGTACCCTGACTTATTATTTTGTGATGAGCATTTTCCGAAAAATTGCGTTCTAAACTAACAGAAGTAATTATTAGAACGCCTATACTGAGATGCATTATTGTATTGACTCCCTTTAATAAAAATGGTTAGAAGAGTAGGTGGCACCGCTCCAACCCTTGAATGACAGGAATAAATTTATTACGCATGGGATTTTTTATTTGGTGGTTATTTTCCTTCTACACAATAAAATTTAATTTGCGAGAAAGACATTTCCAACATAAAATCTACTTACGCTTATCTTATTAGCTGTTCGAAATGTTGTCCATTTTGCTCTAAACAGTAATACAGTCTGTTTTCGAACTCCCCTCTAACATTACGGAAAACTTCACTAGGAATTGACTAGCATGCTGCTGTAATTCGTCTTTTAAGTTCGTCAATATCAGAAGGTTGTGTTTTATAAACAACGGATTTAAGATACCCCCAAAGAAAGAAATCTAAGGGTGTTAAATCCGGTGATCTCGGAGGCCATTCAACTGCTCCCCTTCTGCCAATCCATCTACCCGGAAATCTCTCGTTTAACCACTGTCGGACGGGAAGAAAATAATGAGGTGGAGCACCGTCCTGCTGGTAATGTAATCCTCCTGCAAAAGTTCATTACCTTCTGCATCAATTTGAGTTTCTAGCTCGTGAGTTATAAGAGGATCGATAGTCTCTTCAAGCATATCAAGGTACATATTGCCAGTCAAGTTTTCTTCCAGAAATAATGGACCAAGAATGGCATTTCCAAGAATACCAGCCCAAACATTAACTTTTTGTGGGTGTTGTGTATGCCCTTCCCGAAAAATATGTGGGTTTTCG
The DNA here is from genome assembly GCA_944452925.2 of Chrysolina oricalcia. Taxonomy (NCBI): domain Eukaryota; kingdom Metazoa; phylum Arthropoda; class Insecta; order Coleoptera; family Chrysomelidae; genus Chrysolina; species Chrysolina oricalcia. Next base: position 56,448,104 of record OX101813.2, on the reverse strand, counting down.
TCACTCCAATAGCGACAATTTTGTCTATTAACATTGCCATTCAGAAAAAATTAACACTCATCGCTGAAACAGATGTTTAACAGAAGATTAGGGATGGTATTGACTCGATGAGACATGATTTCACAAAACTCTATTCTTCTATCATAATCATCCTCGTGGAGCTCTTGAAGAATCTGCATTTTATATGGATGAAATTTATGCATTTTCAATGCTTTTCTTATAGTCTCGCGTGACATTCCCGTCTGTTCTGATACTGATCGTAAGGAGCTCGTGGGCTCTGCAGCAAATGTTCCCAAAACTTCAATTTGAGCTGCTTCATTTAGTACTCTGGGGTTATTTCTTTTTTTATTTGTCACTGAACCAGTTTCGTAAAACTTATTCACGAAATCAAGCACATACCGGTGACTTACATTACAATTTGGATGTCTTTCGTTAAAAAGACATGCCGCCCTTCGTGCGCACTTTCCAACTTCTCCTTAAATTACAATTCTGTCTTGAAGAATGTAAACCATTTTTACACTTTTATACACTTATTAAAGTAATTCCTAAACAGCCCAACAGGTACAACGGTATTCACAATACTACCACATAGTTCAAATTTGCTAACCAATTTTTTGCCGGAAAACAGAAACTTTTTACAGCAGAAGTAGCAAAAAAGGAAGGCTGTCTGTACAATTTCTGCGATGACACTTAAAAATTCAGCATTTAATAAACACAACTTTACTACCATCTACGTTTTACTATTAGACTACTTTTTTATGTAAAGTGTTTGGAGCTAATGGCTAATGTTACCCCTAATACAGGGTTGGAACGGTACCACCTAATATTCTAACCAGTTCTGGCCAAACCATGCATCTCAGTATAGGCGTTCTAATAATTACTTCTGTTAGTTTAGAACGCAATTTTTCGGAAAATGCTCATCAAAAAATAATAAGTCAGGGTACCATTGGAACAAGAATTGAACGCCCATCAAAATGATGTGCCACTTGACCCCCCTTCCTATTTAAAATTCGAAGGGTAACATCTACCCCTCCTAGGGGGTTGAACCACGAGGGCTACAAAAAGTCCTTGAAAGTGTCCCCCTTGACAATAAAATTGACCTGTTTTTACGATTACTCATATTGTTTACTGGAAGGAAGATATTAAGGGTGGGAAGTTTTCAAATTGACACCCTGTATAGGCCAATTAATAGAGCATTTTTCCTAACAAAAATACTGGTGGAAAACCAACTGTGCCATCACATGGGAGACAGTCCGTAGTTATATTCTGTTGTTTTCTACTCGAAACTGTCATTTATTAATTTGTTATAAACATTTGAATACAAAAATCGTGTTTTTTTATTGTTTTGCTTATAAAATGAAAACCACTGAAGCAATCTGATCGGATCATTAGTAACGGAGGAAAACTGAAAAAACCGGAAAAAATTATGATTTTTTCAAAAATTCATAACTCCGCAATTTTGCAAGAAATAGGGTTGGTACTTTCAATGAAAGTATTGAATCATGTGTACTTTATATGTGCACCAAACATGCTCTGACGGATCATTAGTTTTGGCACAATTGCAATTTGATTTTTTTTGCACCATCTTGCAGCGTGCCTAGTTGCTCTGGTAATGGTTCGATTTCAATTTCTGAACCAGATTTTGAAAGAAGTTCAGTTCCACAAAACCTATATTCTTATTTTGCGCTGAAATGCTGCTAAATGGATGACAAATGCAGGCAAACATGACTGAAAACGGCCTAGCTGGTGGAAGCGGTCGAGTGGTAGGAGAGAGCTCTCCTGCCCCCCGAAAGCTAGATAGAGAACGTGTTGAAATTCGGAGGATTTTTTGACGGATTTAGACGTCAAAAATTACAGCGAAAAAAGAATTAGGTAAGGGTGTCTCACCCCCCACCTTTTCTCGCGAAATTAAAATCGGAAAAATCTGTAAAAATAGTGAAAAATATCTCTCCGTCGACTATTATGGTTAAGAAAATTTCACCCTCCTGTCACAACTCGAAAGCTAGATAGATAACGCAAAGGAATTCGGAAAATATTTCAACAATATCGGACATGAAAAATAATAATAAAAAAATCGATCAGGGGGCTCACCCCCTCTCCTGTCACGAAAAAATTATGAAAACTCGCGAAAAATAAATCGAAAAAATCCGTAAAAATAGTGAAAATCATCTGACCATTGAATAATACGGTTTCAAAAGAATGTACCCCTGCCGGTGTGCTCGCTCCCTCTCCTCTTTTTAAAAAAGTAAATATGTGCAGACTCAGGAACATATCCAAAGAAAAGAAAAAAGAAATAAATAAATAAAGTTTAAAAAACTTTTTAGAGTAAAGCTTTCATTTAAATGCACTAAAAACAAGAAAATAAATTTTAAAGTGAATCAAACCAATTATTCTGTTATAATTACAAAATTTTACATTACAAAAGTTTAAATGATATAAAAGCTTGTCGCGAGAATAAATCTTGAGGTAATTTTAAATTCAATTTACCCTAAGAAATACATAGATACTTCTTGCGACAAGCTTTTATATCATTTAAAATTTTAGAATGTAACAAAATGATGGGTTCAATTCACTTTAAAAATTATTTTCGTCTTTTCAGTGCATTTAAATAAAAGCTTTTTTCAAAATTTTTTTCTAAGTTCATTATTTATTTTTCACCAGTTCATCGAAACTATCGATCATAGTGGGTGAGACGATATTCTTTTGAGACAGCGTAATCGCAAATGTGTGTCACGATGTAATGCAGCTATCATGATGCCTTTCAAGGATGGCTTATACTGTTTTTAGATGAGGAAAAACTTTTCAATGTGACTGTAGCAATAAAGAAACTATTGACTGAAAAAAAATCGCTGAATCATAATGAAGGAATGGGTTAAATTTACTTAATGAACCATAACAGAATTATGTTTAAAGTTTTTATTTACACACGTGAAAACCAATGCATGAACGTGAGAGGAGCGTATTGCACGAAGCTTAAGTGTCCCTGAAAGTCCTGGGGGATGTGGGCAACTCTCGACTTTGTAATAAAATTAGTAGCGTTATCTGACAGTGTGCATGTTGTCCCGGTCTATTCCGTTCGGTCGCTTTTGTTTCCTGTCCTCCAGGGAGTGATGCAACTTGTGACAGAAACCATAGTCTGTATTGAGCGCGATCACGCCAAACTCCCCTGAGATGTTATTTGCCATTCTAGTCTGGAGATGTGCAGTGAATTATTTTATTCGTTATGGCAGACTTGATGAATAACCATATCGGCATTGAAACGATTTCAATTGAAGGAAATAAAATTAATATTATTAAATCATACCCTGTCAGATCATGGAAACAGAAATAGACCAAGCTATAGAGCTTTTTCCCCCACGAAATAAAAGACGCAAATGGCCTATACTAATTTTTATAAAATAGTTCTTTAATGTAAACCCCAGTATTCTCCTCAGCAAAATCGCTTGTGGAATTTTTTAAACAAGCAATAGTGAAAAAAAATTACATTTTTGGTTTTTTGATCAGATCAGAGAGTATTCTAAATAAGGAAAAACCGTGGTAGTCGTTTTGTGAGAAATTAATTTGACAGATGCGTCATAACAAAAATCATCCGGATTTTCAGCATCTACTAAACGAAAACTAGACATAGAAAAATTGTGTATTTTTAACACAAGTTCATAGAAAGAAATCAAAAAAATTAACCTATCAGATTTTTATGTACAGGCATTTTAATAATTTTTGGAAATATTGGTCTCTTATATTATTGAGTCACACATAGGTATATAATACTTCTAATTTCTGTTCATGAAAGTGCCCACATGGCACATATAATCGGTGCTTTGAATTGATCATATCGCGTTATGTGAAGCAAATATAACGGGTAAAGTTAAATTTTCAATCTCCCCTGTATGTTTGAAAAAATACATATTTTTTGGGTTCAGCCGATCTTATTGAGTATATCCAACATAAAATCTCCAATTTCGATAAGGTCGGACTTAAGGTGCATTTAGTCAACATCATTTTAAAATTGTGCTTAAATATATGTCAAAAGCGAAAGTTGAATCTGGTTATCAAATGGCGCCATTTATACAACAATGTTAAGTTTATGCTAAAAACCTTTGATGTTACGGTTATGTTTATGATAATGTTTGTGCTAAAGTTGACTAAATCCACCCTTATAAGGTTGATGCTTCGTTCTGACATTATTTTCATTTTGTGTAACTCAGGAAAATATGTGGGATCCTCATCCCAAAGTATGTTACGTGCAAAAACTCACTACTGGATTTTTTGCAAATATGACACTGGAATTGAGTATATCCAAATCTAAACATATGAAACATAAAATGTAAATACTCAGAAGACAGAACTTCATGTGTAGATAAATATTACCACTCAACAGGATATCATTTTTTTTTTAAATCAGTAGTTTATTACTTATATTTTTTCCCGCTTTATTCAGTTACTCCGCTTCCTATCAACCAGAAGCCGAAATGAAAAGACAGATCTGTATTGCAGAGTCCTATGCATCAATTAATACACACCGGACACAAATTTGCCAATGAGCTTTTGCCAGGGCAACAGTGTCCCAACCCCATAAAGGGTTACAAATATTTACAACTGTGTAATAAATAACATATTGGTTATTAGAATATTTTGTTCCAAATAACTGAATATAGCAGTATCAAATCTCTTGTTTATAGTGAACATGAGAATAAATTACTTATGATTTCAATAAATGATCCATATTGATTGTGAAACTTATTTAGTAATTCTTAACAAAGGACCCCGCAAACTCCTTATGGAATTTGGGTCACGGTGGATATTTTTGAATTTTTGGCATGATGCAGTCCATGTAATTCTCAACCAATTTTACCATTGCGCCAACCCAAAAAATTAACAGTTTTGCTGCTAAGGGGCGTTGAAATCACCACTTGCGCAGTTTAGACTATTTATTTTTGAATCCGGTAACAATATTTTCACTTGTTTCATTGTTGCTAATTTTGCACAATTTTGTGCTGTTTTATAAAAAAAAACACCCCTTCTTCCCCCAACTCCTAACGAAACGCAAAAAAATGTGATTTTAAATGTATCATCCAATGTTTAAATATGCCTGAATGAAGGAAATAGCAGTTTTTCATGAATCACCCCTCCCCTAAAGGGCACAAAACGAAAAAAAATTGGTGGATTTTTCTGAATTTTTAATATGATGCAGTTCAAGTTATTTTGAATATGAATTAATTGGGGGACAAGCCCCAAAAATGAATAGTTTTGATGCTAGGCGGCGTTGAAATCATACCAAGCTCAGAATAGACTATTCATTATTATAGAAGGAAACAATATCTCTACGTATTTTAGTTCAGATTATGCTGAACAATTGTGTAATTTTTTATAAAAAAGAATATAAAACCTCTCCCTTATTATCCCCAACCCCTATTTTAAAAGACGAAAAAGATTAATTCAGGCACCAACTCAAATTCAAATTGTTGATGTCTAATGTTCATTTATTTTCAAGATTTTCGCCTAATTAATTGATATTCAAATACTACGAACTACGCCCTACTAAGAAGTCAGCGAAATCCACCATTATTTTTTTGAAGGGAGGTAATGGTGAAATTGAGCAACTCTACGATTTCCTTAATTTAAGCTAATTAAAACATTTATTTTCATAAATCATTCACAAGTAGTCGTAAATTAATTTTTTTTCGTGTTTTAAATTAGGGACTGGGGGTATGGGGGAGGTTTTATATATATATTGGGGTAGCAGTCAGGACTGCGGGCTATTTCAAAGAAAACTCTTTGATACTGTCAAGCTTTCGGTATAATTCGATACCTTCCTCAGGACAACTGAAAATACGCATTGTACAATAAATGTAGGAAATAACAAATGGAGTACTTACTAACGTGAGAATGAATAATGAAATTTGCAAAAAACGAAAATAAAATATACATGAAGTGAAATGAAATGACTGATGTAAGAATGACAGTGACTTAATTTATTTCAGTAATCAAGTTGGAAGATTCTGATTAGAGGGTGATTTTATCCTATGTTTCTCAAAATTAAGTAGATACGTATAAATTTTGCTGAGATTACTCAGGTCAGTTCTTTTGTTCATCGACTGTTCTTCATTATTAATTTGAACCATTTCCATGAAAACTCTTTTAGACAGATTAGTTTCACTATTCAAAATTTCGGTATTATTATAATCCATCCTGTGGTCTCTAGAGATAACATGTCCTGCCAAAGCACATGAATCAACTTTTCGTCTACAGTCGCTTTTATGTGAAATAATGCGACCATTCAGTGTTCTAGACGTCTGACCAATATATGACTTAGGACAGTCCATGCAAGGAATTTTATAAATAACATTTGATTTTTGTAATTTTGAAATGGGTGTTTTCTCTTTACTATGTAATTTTGATATTGTAGTAATATTTTTCTTGGAGATTTTAATATTGTCAACTTTAAAAACGTTTATCAATTTTGGAGTCAATTCTTGTATACAGGGTGTTTCTTAAGTACGTGTAGAAAATTTAGGAGCGTGTTGCTGACATCAAAATGAGAAGAAAAGTTCCAATAAACATATGTCCGCAAATTATTCGTTTCTGAGATACAGAGTGTCAAAGTTGAATTTTAACTTTTATTTTTTGTGAATAATTTCAAAATAATTTTGATATTTGGGTAAAGTTTGGTATCTGGAAATATTTACTATTTAGTTTGTTTAAAATGTATATTCTTGGTAGAGGTCACTGAGAGCAACTGTTTTCGAGTTATTGAGATTTGAAATAATCGAAGTGATTTTGAATGACAAGATTTTTTAATTAACCCGCGAGGGACCGCGCGGGGTAGAAAATGTCCCAGGCGATATTAAATTACAAATAATTCCTCAAATCAGCACGGCACTGGAAAATCACGCCTGCTCAGTTGCTAAATATGATCAGTGAATATGTCTATCCATGTGTCGTTTCATAAGTTCTGCTGACATCGTAGTGAACAGTTGATTATTTGTTCCTGGGGTGTATTTATACCCCACGCGGTCATTCTTGTAGTTCAAAATTTTCTGATGTGAGGAGTTTAAATATGTATAAGAGACGAAAAATGAGTTATGAAGTAGAGCAAGAACAGCTTCACGCATTATGGGAATAGCCTTCAGATGACGAAGCCCAGGAATATGATGAAAGCGATTATGGATGGGAGTCTGACGATGAAAATGAAAAATTTGATGACAGAGAATATGAAGGATCTGAAATGGAAATGGAAATAGAAGAAGCTTCAGATAATAATAATAATAGTGATTTCAGTTCAGAGGACGAGTTACCATTAGCCCAACTACGTATGTATAAAGGTTAGTAATCTACATTATTACTTATATCAATGTCACATCTTTCGTGCATAAATCTTTTCATATCTATCCATTCGGGTCGTTTCATCACAATGTGTCCATACTAAATCAGCACAAAAAATCAGTTTCATGAGTTATCCTCTTACTTATGAAGGTTCATTCCTTGCAGGTAAAGATGGCACAAACTGGAAAAGAATACCACCAAGAAATTTTCGTCGAGCAAATAAAAATAATATAATCAGATTTATACCAGGTGTAGCAAGGAATGCAAAGGACGCAACCACGCCTCTAAAAACTTTTCAGCTGTTTTTCCCAGACGATGTACTATCAAAAATTGTCAGTTACACCAACAAATATATACAGCAGAAGAAATCAAATATTTCACGTGAAAGAGATGCCTTGCCGACAAATATCATAGAGTTGAAAGCTCTAATTGGACTTCTGTTTATGGGCGGTGTTCTTAGATCCTCACATTTGAATACAGAAGATTTGTGGTCTAAAGATGGAACTGGTGTAGAAATATTTCCATGTGTTATGAGTCGTAATCGTTTCAAATTTTTATTGGAATGTATTCGGTTTGAAGATGTTGAAACGCGTGAAACAAGAAAGCAGGTTGATCGTTTAGCTCCCATTAGAGAAATATTTGAATATTTCAATGCAAAGTGTCAACAACAATATGTGTTGGTGATGTGGTGACCATCGATGAAATGTTGGAATCATTTCGAGGCAGATGTGGATTCCGCCAGTACATAAAAAATAAGCCGGTGAAGTATGGAATAAAAATTTTCGCAGTTGTTGACTCAAAACTTTTCTATACACATAACCTTGAAATTTACGCTGGAAAACAACCAGAAGGCCCTTTCAACTTATGTAATTCTTCGGAGAGTTTGGTCAAACGTTTAGTTACTCCAATTAGAAATACCGGACGTAATATTACTATGGACAACTGGTTTACTAGTGTTCCATTATTTCAAGACTTATTCAATAACTATGGTCTAACAGCGGTTGGTACTATGCGTAAAAATAAAAGAGAAGTACCACCTCAGTTCATCTCTTTTTGGATTTGGTGAAAGTAATGCAACCCTGGTTTCATATGTGCCAAAGAAAGGTAGAATTGTCTTGTTATTGTCCAATTTCCACCAAGGAAATGCCATTGATGAATCAAGTGGATCTAAGAAAAAACCAGAAATTATTACCCACTACAATAAAACCAAAGCTGGAGTAGATGTAGTGGACGAAATGAAAGCAACCTATTCGGTAGCAAGAACATGCTGTCGATGGCCATTGAGAATTTTTTACGCTATGTTAGATATTGCCGGAATCAATGGCCAAATTATTTTTCATGAAAACTCCAAGATCCGTCAACGTCGACGATTATTTCTGAAAACTTTGGCTTTGCAATTAGTAGATGGAATGTTAAAATATAGAATAACTCTAGCTCATTTGCCCAGAGAGTTGAAAACGTCTATATCTAAATTTGTTGCTGTACAAAACAGAATTCAACCTGAAAACGAGGAGCCTGCAAAAGTAGGAAGATGCTCATATTGTCCACGGAAGAACGACAAAAAAACAAATAAAAAATGTTGTAGATGTTCAAACAGAGCATATTGTAATGAGCATATGAAGTTAGTCTGTAATAAATGTTATGAGTAAGAAAAGTGTCATGGAGATTTTTCATTCTTTAGAATTTATTATTTATTTTACTCAAATTACGTTTCTTTTATTATTATTGTTGTTATAATTAAACAATTTCACGTCGTACAACACTTTTTTTTCACCTAAAAGCCCCGAAATGGAACAAAAACTACTGGAGTAGATTACTACCCCACGCGGTCCACGATTATGTTTCAAGTGGCGCGGTCCCTCGCGGGTTAAAAATGAATTCAATTTAAAATTAGTTTTTTCACAATTGACATAAAATTTGATTTTGTCATTGAAAAATCATCCCAGATACCAAACTTTACTCGAATATCACAAATATTTTGGAATTTATTCACAAAAAACTAATATAAGAATTAAACTTTGACACAATGTATCTTAGAAACGAATAACTTGCGGACATGTCTTTATAGGAACTTTTTTTCTTATTTTGACGTCAGCAACATGCTCCTGAAGTTTCTACACGTACTTAAGAAACACCCTGTATATGGCAGAGATCTGTAGATTGGTAGAGAAAATACGGAAAACGCATTTATGGACGAGTAATGAACGATATTTTTCATTATATCTACCTGAAAACCACAGGTTGTTAAGAAACATTTATTTTTAATGATGAAAGAATAAAAACATGTATTTTTAATTGAAATATTTATGGTACAAAAATATCCAGAAATTGCGACAAAACAAGCGTTTTTTACCAAGTTGTTGAGGAAATATTCAAATAATTTGCGATTTCTAGAAAACTGTCAACAACATATTATTCAATTTTGACATGTAAATAGGCAGCTATAATGACACCAGCGCACGGAAAAATTTTCCGTACTGACACAAGGAAAAAACTCTTTTTCAGTATGCTAAATAAGCATGTAAATTTAGTGTTTTCAGGTAGTTTAATGAAAAATATTTTTTCCATTCCTCAATGAATCTTATATTCATCATACGTAAATGAAAAGAAATCACTTCTGAGAAAATGAAAGTGAAAGCTCCATAACATATTTAATAACGATAGATTTCATCATCTGCTCCGAATGTTGTATTGAACATTTCTCACGTAACTAAAAAAAACGTTATGAAATTCATCTTAAAATTGGCACTCTCGATTGATGCTAGTGAAAGTATTTGATTACTACCGGCGGGAAGTAGACTGTCTGAACAAGAGGTGATCCTCGCTATCTTTAAGAGAAAAGTATTTGATATTACATCAGCTTCATATTTACGAATGTATTGGGGCTGTGACCTTGACACTCATTAGAACGGTTGATTCATCGATATGCAGATAATCAAGTCTGGTAAAAAAAACTCGAGTACAATAATTTGGAAATATTTATTTTATTCAGTAGATGACAAACAATTTATTCCAGGATTTAACACATCTCATGAAAAACAATTGAAATAGTATATTGTATGTGAATACTAGAAATATCAGGAATCTAAAAAAAGATAAAAAATCTCAAGAATATCAGGAGATTCTAGAGCATCAAAATTTTTGGTTCAAAGAATTATTAGTATCGCTTTACAATTACAAAGTGGAAATGCGGAGGGGAATGCTGCATCTGTTTTAGGTACTATTCCTAGCTCCAATCGCCTAGATGAAATATTCATTCATCCCCAATATTCAAGTGCGGATACTCGCATCAAAAAAAAAAATCATTTCAAAGTATTGAATCTGAGAATGAGTATATTTTCCCTATGAATATAATAAGGATATACCATAGAAATATACAGGGTGTTTCATAATAAATGCGCCGGACTTCCGGGTGTGATAGCTCGTTCAAAAATATGAAAAAAAGTTTCTATTAACTTACCCTCTAAAATTCAACATTTTCGAGATACAGGGTGTTGAAATTTAAAAAAAATTATAGTTTTTTGCGAATATCTCTTGAACCGTTTATCGCACAAAAAACAGATTTTGAATGAATTTTCTACTCATGATAAGCTATGTTTTGTGCAGATTTTTTATTTTTTAAAATTCATAATTGGTAAAGATTTTGAAGGGGTAGTGGGTGTTTTTTTCTCCAACTTCTACGCCACTGGAAAAAGTATCATTTTGATACGCCTTCTTGAACCGCCAATGTTTTCTACACAAAAAATATACTCTTGGTCATAAGCTCTAAAGTTGACCGTTTTCAAGGAAAATCAACTTTCATGTTGAAAAACATGGTAATTTTTTTTAAACAATTTTTTTCCTAATTATACAAAATTTATTTAAACGTTAAAACAAGTAACAAAACCAAACGTTGACTTCTCAACTGCAAAATAAAAAAACAATAACAATCATACTCAGTTGAATTGTTGGAAATGTCCGCCGTTAGCTTCAATGCACGCATCATTTTTTCGAGGAAAAAACATTATTTAAACAACATGAAAGTTGATTTTTCTTGAAAACGGTCAATTTTAGAGCTTATGACCAAGAATACCTTTTTTGTGTAGAAAACATTGGCGGTTCATATAGGAGGATCGAAACTGTACTTTTTCTAGTGGCGTAGAAGTTGGAGAAAAAAACACCCACTACCCCTTCAAAATTTTCACCAATCATGAATTTGAAAACAAAAAATCCACACAAAACATAGCTTATTATGAGTAGAAAATGCCTACGAAATCTGTTTTCTGTGCGATAAACGATTCCAGAGATATTCGCAAAAAACGATTATTATTTTAAAATTTCAACACCCTGTATCTCGAAAATGGTGCATTTTAGAGGGTAAGTTAATAGAAACTTTTTTTCATATTTTTGGACGAGCTATCACATCCTAAAGTCCTGCGCATTTATTATAAAACACCCTGTATATTATATACTTATTCTAGAATGCTAATCTCATATGTCAAAAGTGTTGTAAAAAGTTCAGATTAGTCCACAATGCGCATGTGCGTCATTAGTGTTTTTGTAATAGGCCCGGTTCAATAAAATATTATGGTACTGGTGAAGATCAACATACGTTGTTAATTCTGAATCTCGGGGAATAAGGTATTGGAAAACTCAATGTACTTATACCTGCTATTTAGCCGATTTGAATACATCTTTTCACATATTTATGATCACAAATATTCAGCAAAGGCCATCAGAAAGTAGAGTACTGTTATTATTATTATTTATCGCTCTGAAGCAGGCACTAAGATTGGAAAATGAATTTAAAGTACAAGAAACTATGAAAATTTATTTCAGCTAATATTATGAATGAGTTAAACTCAAATTTGTATTTATGAAATTGGATGCGTCGATATTATAAGATGCCGTAGTGGGATTCCGTGTACCGTAGAATTCTACTTTTCATCGAATAAGTGAGGTGTCATCATAGTTGTATTCATGGGAGAGACAGAGACATAATTGTCGACAATAGAATTCTTTGGTGCACAGAATCCCACTACTACTAGAGGTAAAACGATTCATGTCAAAATATGTAACTGATTTTAATTTTGAGTAAAATTATTTGAAGAGATTAACATGCTATTTCTACGATTATTTCTGGTGGTGTTACCTTAGCGTAATTTCCATAAAAGTGAAACAGAAGCAGTTTTCTTATCGTCAAAGAAAAGCACTTTCATATTGACATTAATTTTCTGAGGAGACTCTATTAAGTTTAGTACTTTTTGTAGGAATCAAGAACTAATTCAAGAATAGTCAGAACTTAATAAAAGCGGTGACGCTAATACTTGAAATTTGTTTGCAAAAAGTTGTATTACTCGCAATGCTTACGCAGACACAGTGTTGGTACGGCGTTTCAAAATAATGATTCTAGGGCCATTTTTTCATATATCTTCATGAGGAAAATGTCTGCCACAAATCACAATTTTCTCACTCAAATGTTCTGCATTGGGGTTTCTTCCTAATGAATTAACCAGAATCATGCCTTTTGTGTCAAGCTATAATAATAATAAGCTACTTTCTTCTGCTATTTTGAGCAAAGCATATGTACAAAAAAATGTCATCAACCAAAAATTATTTATTTCAGGTATTTTTCATAAACTTCACACTCATACAAAAAATTCCTGCTACGGACTTGTACCATAAATAGCTATTATCTGTTTGGATGCAATATAAATAAACCGATAAATAATTTTTTGGGAATTCTAGTTGTCGGACGGACCCAAAAGTTCGCGGGCCGAATAAGGTGCCCATACTAGGTACCAAAGATTTTCGCAAATCACATGGAGGACTATTATTATAACGCTATTTTCAGACCGATCCTGATAGTCAAAATAATTTGGTTTCTAATATATGACTATAATAGTTAGAAAGTGGCCTATATATGGTCTAGGTCAAGGAGGGGGGGGGCGCTTGAAAACCGGTCAGTTTGTGACCGTCTGCTGTTTTCACATTTCGGTAGATATGGTGCTGTAGAAACCTTCTGCCAAGTTTGATCTGTGAACGATGTCATATACAGAGTTATGCCAAAAAATCAGCAGCGATTTTCAAAAATAATGGTTTTTTGGCCTAACTTTGGACCTTGACTTCGTACGAGGGTCAAACTTGGCAGAAGGTATGTTCAGCACCATATCTACCAAACGGTCACAAACTGACTGGTTTTCAAACACCCCCCTCCTCCATGACCTTGACCTGGAGAAAATCCAAAAATACATCCAGGCGACATGGGCACAAATAATGCTGTTTCATGCCCAGCAGACGGTTTTCTTATCTGTCAGTAAATCATATTTTTAACTATAATGATCGACATTTTTCATTGCATTTCGTAAGTATACTCTTATACCTGCACTTTCCCTCATTTGGAAGGAACTTCTGATTTATCTCAAACCTCGAGTTTACTAGGAACGCCGCTTCTTGACTTCACAGTTGTAGAAGTGCGAACTCTGCCTTTTGCAATTATAGTCTTGTGCAAGTATTTATATACTATTATGTACTAACATACATACATGCTCATTAGTACATCATCCGATTTATATTTTAAATATGTATATAATCACCATGTATATAATCACCATGTATATTAGAGGACCTATGTACATATATTGTTAGTCTCGTAACATGTATCCATTAATGATGAGAAGAAAGAAATTATCGCTACTGGTAAGTGGAAAAGTGAAAACGAATAAACGTTTTTGAAAGTCGATAATAATGACAAAGTGTATGGGAGATTACTATTATAACATTATCTCACTCTGAGCTTGGGACCTTTATTTGTTTCATCATATACAGTATTAGGAGACAATAGCACAATAGCTTAATGTTTTTCTCACGGAAAATAACTAATACTTATCGAGAGATGCATGAAGCTAATTATGACGTACCAACACTTTTTTAAGGTCGAGAAACAAAAATCGCATGACGAAACTATAGACGTGACGAAATAATATGCGTCTGTCAAGTAATGCTCCCTTCTTCGTGCGAGCACCAGAGTTTGAGTGACTCAAATATGATTACCATCATCTAACAAAAAATGAAACTTATTCAATTTTATTTGCAATCAACATTATCGATTCCTCAGACAAGTTGCAGAATGAATTTGATGATAAAACAACAATAATGGGTTTCAAAGATTATAGGTTTACTCATCCAGGTCAAATGTTTCGCCTTACAGTGGCTTCTTCAAGTAGAACTGCTATAATACTCCTATTTTCATTTTATATTTTCCTCACTATTCCATTTCCTTGCATATTTTCCTGGGCTGGTTTGTTTCGCAGGATGCTATAGCTGCCTTAGGGGAATCGTTGGTTTCTCTGAAATCTTAGTCATTTAACTGAACCAACAAATAACTTTTTTGACCGTGAACTTTTGGCGTTTTTTGTATTCAAATCTTATTCCTACAACTTTTCTTAGCAAAAATTTGCAAATTTCTGTATCCATCACTTGGGCGCCAATATGAAGTTGCTCAGAATTTACACAAACTGCGTGTGTGATAGATCTCGCTAAAACTAAACAACTTTTTTTCTACGAAGATGTATTGAGAAATAATTCATTCTCAAGATACAAAATGCTGAAAAACCGTCATTTTTTAAATTTGAACACCCTGTATTTTGAGAACTAATAATTTTCCAATGCATGTTGACAAAAATGTTATTTATTTTGGCGAAATATATCAGATGCTCAGTTTTTGTGAAGTTCTGAGCAACTTCATCTGGTGCCTAAGTGACCCAATAACCTGCATCGATGAAGAAACTTACAAATTTCCCAAAAACGCTTGTTCATAGCGTTGTTGAAAAAGTATACCTTTTATGTTCAAAAAAGGTGTAGGAATGAGATTGAATTTAAAAAATTCCAAAAGTTTACTACAAAAAAAGTTAGGGCAAATTACAATAAATAATAATTAAATAAAATAAAAATAATAATAGCGTACGCCTCAGAAGAAACCCGTTTACGAAATGTTGTGCTTTGAAGTTTGCACAAGTACTTAAACACCCTGTGTGATAAAATGTTGATCTCACAATCTCAGAGGTTTCATGCTTTTGAAAACATTAAAAGAAGAAATCCATTTTCGCTCATATTTTTAGGAGCTTTATATACAGGGTGGGTCACGGTCGATGGTACCTTAGACGTTTACGAAGAACGGGAAATAGGATCATTCTGAAAATTTGGTTTCTCAAGTAGTTGCTCTTGGTCTATCGATCTAAAATATTTTCAGCAATGCAGCGTTTGCTGCTTATACCAGAAAGTAGCAGCATCTTTGTTATTTCAAATGGGTCACCCTGTATATTACCGCATTTTTGAACGTGTCATTCCTTTCTGATAATTTCTGCCTCATACTCCCCTATACCTATCTCTAACGGTTTTTGAGATATTGGTTATTTTCCATATTTTTTATCCAAAACATAGCTCGAATTGAATGTTTATTTCTGCGGTATTTGGATTCTTAGGAAGTTGCAATTTTGTGTTTAGTTCATAAAGATCATGAACATTGATTCTGTATAGAGAAGTTTGTTCTGCGTTATACAGGGTCGTTCAAAATTCATGATCTTACTGCTAGATACGAAAAGGGTTGAAAGTGCGTTTTTTTAAATGGAATATCCTGTATCATAATATGAAACATCCTGAAAGATGACTAAATTTCCTTCGAATTGATATATCATATTCCTATACCTAAATAGCCAGAATTCCGAGATAATAGCAATTTTCACTTGGAATCTCCTAAGTGCATTATTGCCGGAAATTTTTCGAGTACCTACATGCATTTTCTTTGAAAATTCATGCACGAGATAAATTTACGGCAATTAATTCAAGCACGAGGGGGATTCGGTAAGAAAATTTCACACCGAGAAATGAAAATCATCCAACAATTCATAAGAAATAACTAACGATGGTTTCACCTGAACTATTTATAACCACTGAAATATTGATATGTAAAATACTTGACAAAATTTTCATCAATAAATGTGTTTAAATTTGGAACAAAAAAAAAAAAAAAAGTTGTGTTCTTTCTCATAGTGGATTGAACCGTCGACCTAGCGACTCATAGGCTGCAACACTACCGCTTAGCTACGGGACTTGTGATAAACACTTGTGATAAACACTTGTGACAAATGGTGTATTGAACTTTTTCTGAAATATGATTTCAGAATTGACAATTTCTGCAGTAATCGTGGAGAAAATATTTTCAGACACATTCCAAATATCTAGTAAATACATAATTATCTCCTTTCATATGAAAACTAGACCTCCATTTTTCACATGTCAAATGTTTGACAGAAAAATTTCCACTTATTAATTTCGCCCAGGGTACCCAGAGGGATAAAAATTTCAGGAAAGTTTTAGGGTTGCCATGGTATCTAAACAAGAACGATTTTTTTGATTGGCTACAAAAGTGAGGTGTGAAATTTAAAAAAAAAAATCGATTTATTTTTCTCATATTCATCTAAGCTGGCTATTAAATGTCATGATGGTACATGACATTATGAAAATTTGACAATTAGTGCACTACTAATAATACCGTTGTGTGTTTCTTAACTATTCAAACGAAGTTCTGATGAAATTGTTTATTCTTCATGGAAAATGTGAGGGAATTATAGCAAGAACGTGCAGAAAATTCAATGAAACGTACCCTGATTTACAACCAATGAACAAAAGGAAGTAAGTTTGTACGATTGCAACATAATTTCATTAATTATCTGTTAAAAATTAGAAAACATTCACAATAAATTTTCAAAATGCCGACCATTGTCTTCCAAACATTTCAAAATCCGGGTATTTGGAAATACAGTTGTAGCGCTCCTTATTTCACTGGCATCTAGCTCTTCAATGCAGTTGATCACTCGTTGGCGCAGGTCTTGTTTACTGTGCACTGGTGTCATGTATACCGAATCCTCCTCGTGCTTGAATTAATTGCCGTAAATTTATCTCGTGCGTGAATTTTCAAAGAAAGTGCATGTACTCGAAAAATGTCCGGCAATAATGCAAGCACTCGGGAGATTACAAGTGAAAATTGCTATTATCTCGGAATTCTGGCTATTTAGGTATAGGAACATGATTTATCAATTCGAAGGGAATTTAGTCATCTTTCAGGATATTTCATAATATACAGGATGTTCCATTTAAAAAAAGCACTTTCAACCCTTTTCGTATTTAGCAGTAAGATCATAAATTTTGAACGACCCTGTATAACGCAGAACAAACTTCTCTATACAGAATCAATGTACATGATCTTTATGAACTAAACACAAAATTGCAACTTCCTAAGAATCCAAATATCGCAGAAATAAACATTCAATTCGAGCTATGTTTTGGATAAAAAATATGGAAAATAACCAATATCTCAAAAACCGTTAGAGACAGAAATAATCAGAAAGGAATGACAAGTTCATAAATGCCGTAATATACAGGGTGACCCATTTGAAATAACAAAGATGCTGCTACTTTCTGGTATAAGCGGCAACGCAGCATTGCTGAAAATATTTTAGATCGATAGACCAAGACCAACTACTTGAGAAACCAAATTTTCAGAATGATCCTATGTCCCGTTCCCCGTAAACGTCTAAGGTACCATCGACCGTGACCCGCCCTGTATATTTTTCTCGTTTTTCAACTTGGTGGTCAGACTACAGATATTATTTGTCTTAACCTATGTCCTATGTCCTTGATTTCGTGAAACATGTGTGATATTCAATTACGGAGAAAACATTGGATGGTCATAGATTGTTATTTCACTCAAAAAAGCATTCATTTAGATGATTTGAAACGTTATTTTGAATCTGATTTCGACTCGTTATTTTCAGGTAATTACTTATTACTTGATCCACTCAATGATTCATATATTTGCGAAAATTATCCATCCATTCTTGACCTATTGAGAGGACCAATTTTATCAGAATCAAATAAAATATGACGACCAGAAATAAACTGAATGCCGCCTGTTTCGCTTGATCGGTTGGGACTGTGAATATTTTTAGTAGCATTGTTTTTTATTAAAAATTAGGGCAGAAATATGGATAGAATTCGAATCATTGGAAAAGATCTGACGTCGCCATCTACCGACAGCAGGACGTGGTAGCAGGAGTTATCGACTACGCACAATCGCTAACAGATGGCGCCAGCACTACCGTGGTCTGATTTGCATTCTGCACGAAGGGTTGTTTTGTTGAACTGATTTGTAGGTCTTGTTCTAAGTGGTGGCGTTTAATTTGTAACTATGTGTGTGATTTTTTGAGTTTCTATTAAAATAAGTTTTATTGATGACATCTTCAAAATTTGCCCCAGAGTCCTCTGCATATTTTGACTATTGTTATTTTGTATCAGTGGCTCCAAAAGAAAAGCCGAGAAAAAGTGCAATGTAGGAAAAAGACTTTGAAATCAATCAATCAATCAATCAAAGTATACTTTATTGTCTGAAGAAAATGATTCTTATTGACAAAGCGTTACAAAGTACAATATGAACATAATGAGAGGGTAAAGTCTCAAGGTGTATAAATAAGAATAAAAGACACTTAGAAGAATAATTAAAAATATTTAAAAACTGATGCCCTAATTAGAAATGAGAAGGTGATTATAATTAACTGAATAATTTTGTAAATAAATACACAAGCACATTAAAATTTAGTTAAATACTAGGTATAACAGCTATATTCGTATAGAACTAAGAGTAAACAAGTTTGTATGTTTAAATAAAAACGTTGTCAAGTAGAGTACGTTAAAAATGAGTAAGTAAAATGTCACAGTGTCAAATCACATTGTCAAGTTACATTGTCAAATTAATTTACATAGGAACCATATCATCATAATATTCCTGCAGGTTATAATAAGCTTTCTGTAATAGAGCATTTTTCACCTTCTTCCGAAAAATCTTCAGAGAAGTGATGTTTCTATAACTAGCTGGAAGATGGTTATAGATTTTTTTTACTTTCATACATGATGGAGTTCATTGTCAGGCTAAATTTAGGTAAGGGTAAGGGAACACAGTCTTCATTCCTTGTTTTATATTTTTTTAATTCAGTAGGTGTTGACCCATATTTTGTGTGGGCAAGGTATACAGTCTCCAAAATAAATAAACAAGAGAGTGATAGGATTTGCTGGCTAATAAAAAGTGGATTACAGTGACAGCCATACTCAGCTTTACACAGGTATCGAATGGCTCTTTTTTGTAGTACAAAAACAGATCGATCTGCATAATCCCCAGAAGGCAATGCCATACCTCAAGTGTGACTCGACTAGGGAAAAGGAGACCATCCTAGCCGAGGCTAAATTTAATTCCCTCGAAACAATTTTCATCGCGAAGCAGCTAGAGGCTAACTTTTTGCTCAAGGTCGTTACATGCTCATCAAATTTCAGCTTGTTGTCTATAGTTAGGCCTAGAAACTTAGTTTGTGGCTTGTTTGTTATAATCCGGTTATCTAAGTACAAATTATCAAACTCAAACTTGAAGGTGACTAGGTTTGTTTTTTTTAAATTGAAGCAGAGTAGATTGGAGTCACACCATTGCTTAATTTTTTGTAGATCGAGAGTAATTGATCTCTTCAAGTGACTTATGTCTTTGCTGTGCCATAGAATGGTGGTATCATCTGCAAAAAAAGTGAATATTCCTTGGATGCGAATGGTGGCTAGGTCATTTAAATACAATAAAAATAGAATAGGGCCAAGAACCGACCCTTGTGGAACGCCTATTGCGACTTTACCACTGTTAGAGTAGGTGTCTTTCATTTTTACAACTTGACTCCTTTCTGACAAATACGTGAGGAACCAGTTTAATGTGAGATTTCGGAAACCGTAAAATTGTAGTTTATGCAGTAGTATCTCATGGCTAACACAATCAAATGCCTTTGAGAAGTCACAGAATACTGCCGCTATGGCTTCTCCATTATTCAAAGTGATATATGTATTTTCTAGAAGTGAGAATATAGCATCATTGGTGCTTTTTGAGTTTTGAAATCCAAATTGGGCATGGCTTAATATGTCATTACTGATGAGATGTACCATCATCCTTCTTTTGACTAGTTTTTCTATTATTTTGGATAATGTTGATAATAATGAAATTGGGCGAAAATTCGAGGGATCATCTATTTCCCCACCTTTATACAAGGGGATTATAACCGCTTGTTTCAAGCAATAAGGGAACTTTCCCATTCTGAAAGAACTGTTGATCGCCTCAACTAGGGTGAGTAAGACATGGTCCGGTAGATTTTGAAATTTTTTTACAGATAAGCCATCCATACCTGATGAGCTCTTGTTTCTTATTTCATTTATAACATCTTTTAGCTCAATTATGTTTGTGTCTTCAAGGTGAAAGTTTTGTGCAATGCTAACATACTCTAGATAGTCTAGAGGGTCTACCTGTGGATTAAGATTAGATGTGAGCTTATGGCAATATGAGCAATAGAAGTTATTCAGAATATCAGGGTCAATATCAATATTAAGTGTTTGTGATTTATTTTTTCCTAGTAATTCATTTATTATTTTCCAATTCTCTCTGGTTTTATTTTTAGATTTTTTTAAACGATTTTTGTAATATGTTTTTTTTTTGCATTATTGATAACTTGCTTATATGTTCGTTTGTAAGCATTGACATAACTTATAAAAAAATCATTTGATACATGTTTACTTATGGTATGTAACGACCTGAAGCTTCGCGCAGATATTTTGATGCCTTTTGTTATATGAAATGTAATTTTGTGTCTTTAAAGGTGTTTCAAAAGTATCGAGAAAAAAATGCTGTTATGTAGCAGGGATATCTCTAACAAAATTTTTAATACAGTTATCTAACGTAGGCAAAAAGCTATGGAAATGTTATGTTGTGTCTATGGAAAGGTTTTGTTGATAAGAGCGAAACAAATGCCTTTTGACCCAGGAACATTCCAAAAATAGTCACGTGCGGCATACACGTTCTATTCAGGTATGAACAGAACATCGCAGTGTATAGGTTTAATGTATGAAAAACTCTTACTTTAAACATCTCTAAGATGTTTTTCAAATCAAATCAAACCAAATAAAATTTTATTCCCATCAAAACAAAAGTATATGGAAAGTGTGTACAATGTAATATTATTAAATTGAAATTACCTACATCCTTGATAAATCTGGTAAAATGCATTATTATTATAAAAAAGTGTTGAAGGAGGAGAGATTTCAATCTATGCTTGAATAATTTGATATTTTCCGTATTTGTGATTGTATAGTAGGGAGACATCTGAAGATTTTTGTGCCCGTATAAAATATGTTATTTGAAGATTTGGTAGAATATATGAATTCTTATTTCGGGTATCGTAGCTGTGAATGTCGGAATGAGTTTTGATTTTGAAAATTATTAATATGGCTTTTTATATACAGTGTGTCCCACTTTGAGCAGCCACACCCACATATTTCATTGAAAATAAAATTATCTAATTTTTATTTTTCGAATTATAGTACTCAGAAATACCTACCTTTGTGTTGATGAAACATTCGTATATCCATTTTCCACGGCAAACTATTTCCAATGGAAAAGTGGGGAAAATAAACTAGTGATTCTTTCATCACAAAATTAACATCAAATTCTGTTTCATGCTTGAATCAATTGTTTATACAGGGTGTAATTTTTAGTCGGAAATATGATTAAATCTTTTTCATCAGTAATATTTGCTTAATTTTAAAATTTTCTTCTCTTTTAACAAAATTCACAAAAATGTTCAAATAATACTTTTCCATGGCAAACTGTGACAACTTGAATAGAGAAAAATTAGAAAAAAATATATTAGGGATCTTTTATTGAAAAATTAACCCCCACTCCTGGTTTTCGAATGTCCCAGAACCCCAGAACTGAATACTGAATCATTGAAATAAACAGGGTGTCATATGTAGCTGGCAATATCACGAACTCTTATTCATACACATTGCTCGGTTGATTTTAAAATGTCTTCTTTTGTCACAAAGCGTCCAAAAATGTTCAATTTTTACTGTAGAAATTAACCAAGAATCACTTTTTCATTGGTAACTATGACCACCTAAAAAGTTAAAAATTGGGGAAAACATATTATGGACTCTTTTAACACTGAACTACTGAACTAACATCAGATTCTAGTTTGGAACACTCTAAAACCTCCAGATTTTAATTCCCTGGAAATATACAGGGTGTCATCTGCAGCTGACAAAATCAATAACTCTCAATCATCCATAATGCTCGGGGTGATTTTGGAAATATCTTCTATTCAGAAAAAGTACCAAGAAATGTTCCAATATTACTGCAAAATGTAAACAATAGCTCCATGAGTAGCTATGATCAGCTGAGGAGTGAAAAATTGGGGAAAACATATCATGGATGCTTTTATCAATGAACCAACATCGGAAATGGTTTCAAAATACTCTAAAGCTCTTAGATATTAATCCCCGAGTCATCTGCAAATACCAATTTTATAAATTAATGTGAATTCGCATCCGCGGAAATGGAAAAAATAAATGAGCACAATAATTTGCAGATTAACCCAGTTCAGGAGTTGAACTTTTGCCATATACAAATAACACACTATATACAGTGTGAATTGTAATTTGGGATTTTGAATTAAAGCAATTGTTGCACCTTTTTTGATACTATGTTACCCAATGAGCTTTTTGATTTCGGTCAGGTGACATCTGATTCAAAATCTTTAATGGGACACCCTGTATATTTTGATATTTTTATGTTCCTCCCGATGAAACAATTTCAACGAACTATCACACTTGTGGTCTAAAATGATTAATTCAAGAAATACAGGTACTTCAATATCCTTTGAAATATGGATGATTAATATAATTTTGCCTTGTTTTAATCATCACAAAAAATATAAGACTGCCAAATACACAGGGTGAACCTAAACCTAAATAATTTGGCAATTGCTCGTTTCAGACGTCGCACAGTGTTGCAAAATCTCGAAATCCTGGCCAAAAATCAAACAACAAATATACATCTTCCAAAGTTTTTATGGGTATTTTTTTGGCTTCGGTGAATACGAATTCATCATCACAACTGCGGTATTCACATTGGTGGATCCAATATGGCGGCTGCTAAATGAAAAATGTAGATTTTTTATCTTCAAACTGAGTTTGTAAGTTTTTTGGGATCTCACAGTATGAATTTGAGATAGAAGAGAACGAATTGAAGATACGAGGTTAAATATGGCAACTGTAAATGTGAATAAATTAGGTAACTTCAATAATAATAATACTAATGACCATAGCAGTCGATGCCGAAAACACCAAAGAAAAAAATACTGTCCCTTCTGTGCCGAGTAGAGACGCCTATTATTATTTGCCATGGCGCTCTGGGCGACTTTTGGTGGTGCAGTCATTATTTCAACATAAATATAATATATAATATTAAGAGTGAACTTTCAAAAATACCTCTCTATTTGTGGGGCTTCTGATGAATATATATAAATATCTACAACTATCGAGTTTTTTACCAAGTTACCAGAATTTCAGTCATTTGGATGTAATAATAATTAGGACGGGTGCAGTTTCATGTCTTTTGATTTAGGAGATGTTAGCATTATGAATTGGAAATGATATTGGTATCCTAAGGAATATCTGAAAATGAATGAAAATTTTCGGAAATCACTGAAAAACTTGCTATCTTTGGACTCGCCCTGTATATCGTAGGTACATGCAGGGATTATTATATTCTATAGTGGATTTGTATTGGCCATGTGAACATCGATGAATAGTTTTTAGGAGTCATGATTGAAAAAAATATCTCCACAAATGGCCATTTGAAATTTTGGAGAAATTAACTTCGGCACCCTGTATATTCTGAACTGTTGAATTTAAAGCACTAGTACAATACAGGCATTTGATGAGCATCACGAGTTCTACAATATATGACAAATTCGAGCAAATTCACTGAAAGCCAATTTCCCATTGATACACGGTGCGAGGTCATTAAGGGATAATTTTGGGTGCAACGTGCATATTTTTCAATGTTTTCTAGAAAAAAGGTGCAAAAATGTGCACATTTTCTTTACTGCGTCTGACAAAGAATGTATAAGACTACAAACGGCCGCAAATATTTTTGCTCCGAAATGATACGTAATGAACGAAACCTTCAATAATATATAGTTTCTAACAAAATTTTAAACAATAATCAAATTATTTTGATTTGAATTCCACAACTTGTCATAATATCGTTCAATTTTGTTTTAATATATAGTGTAACGATGTACTTACCGTCGGGAACTCGTTCCATCTTGATTCAAATACTTTTATCTATGTTTTACATTGACGAAAAACACCAAATTATGTCACTATGAAGGTTGTACTCCGAAAAATGACCACTTTGGACTGACGCGAAGGGACGCATGGCTGACTTTGATCTGTGCGCATGATGGTATTTTGTAGGTGGGGATATTCCATACACAAAATTCATTGTAAGAAATATAATGCAACACTTTTCAACTTTCATTTTTGGCCAGGTTTTTGAAATGTTTCAACACTGTGGCGTCGGCGTCGTGGGACAGAGGATATTGAAGTACCTGTATTTTTTGAATTGATCGTTTTGAACAACAAGTGTGATACTTCGTTGAAATTGTTTCATCGGGTGGAACACAAAAATGCCAAAATATACAGGGTGTTCCATTGATAATTTTGAGTCTGATGTCACGTGACCGAAAACAAAAAGCTCATTGGGTAACATAATATCAAAAAAAGCTGCACCAATTGCTTTTATTCAGAACCCCAAAATTACAATTCTTCACTACTTTCGGGTTCCGAGATATTACCTGTCCTAAACTTCGTGGGCCACCCTGCATTTCTCAGGAATTGAGATCAGGGGTTTTAGAATGTTCTGATGCAGATACTGATGTTAGTTCAGTGATGAAAGAATCCATAATATGATTTCCCAATTTTTCACTTTTCAGCTGGTCATAGTTAGCCATGAAAAAGTGATTTTGCATACTTTCTACATAATAATGGAACATTTTTGGGCACTTTGTGACGAAAGAAAACATTTTGAAATCAACCGAGCATTAGGGATGAATAAGAGTTGGTGACATATTGCCAGCTACATATGACACCCTGTATATTTCAATGATTCAGTATTGAGTTCTGGGGCCCTGAGACATTCCAAAACCAGGAGTTGTGGTTAATTTTTCAGTAAAAGATCCTTAATTCGTTTTTCCCATATTTTTCAATATTCAAGTGGTTACAGTTTGCCATGGAAGAGTAATATTTGGTTATTTTTGCAGTATTAATTGAACATTTTTGTGAAAAGTGATTTTCTTTCGAAAATTAAGCAAATATTACTGACGAAAAAGAGTTAATCATATTGCCAGCCACAAATGACACCCTGTATAACCAGTTGATTCTAGCATAGAGATCTGGGGGTTTGAGGGTAGTTTTTCAAATTATTTTCTTCTGAATGAAATTTGAGGGTGTGGCTTCTCAAAGTGGGACACACTCTATAAATTGGTAACTGTCCTGATTCTTAGATCAGTGAAGTACTGCCTGCATGAATCGTATTTTCTCAAACCACATAAGGATCATATTGCACTTTTTTGCAGCATAAATGTGCTCTCGGCTGCAGTGGAATTGCAGTAGAATTTGTGTTAGCTGAGTTGTTATTATTATCATTATCAGTCAATCGTGCAGTACGTATACATGTCTGACTATGGATTTCAGTTTCCCAACACCCTTTAAAGATTTCTTGTCCAATCCTGTTACAACATTTAACAGTCAAATCACCCAGCCATGCTGGATCGACTCTCATTAATCATCCCTCATTGCCATATTCATGCTACTTCCTACAACATATACCACAGGGACTTTTTACTCCCTCGGCGGAAAGATTGATTTGCTAAGTCACCAAAGCTCGTCTCTCACCGTGTGCAGCTTCATCAACTTTACCAAGTAGCAATCCCAAAAGGCATGGAATTTGTTCTTGTCTGAAAACAGAACAATGAATACACTCTCATTTCGGGATTTTGAAGGCACAATTTGTACTTGATATAATACAGTCAATATTTTCATATTCACTGGGGGAGGCAACTTTCAGCAGTAATCCATCAATAATTATTTTCTGCGATTATAAATCTACTGAATGGCCTCAGCGTATATTCGATGGAACCATTTATGCATGAAGGATTTCCCAATTGGGGATTTTACAAGAAGCACAATGAATCTCCAATTGTGAGAAACGTTTATGGTTGAGTTTCATTGAGGAGGTAGAAGTCGGATATTAATTCTACTATTGAATCAATCGTGAACAAAGGATAAGGTAAACCTGTCTGGTTTCTAGTGATACAAAACTTTCACTAGTAATACCACTAGAGGTCAAATTATTTCCGGATTTTTTTTTGAAATTTTCCCTCGTCTGCGAATTTTCAAAATATTCATGAGCAAGAAAAAATGTCAGCATTTGTACTTATTCTTGAAGACTATGGGTTCAACATGCGAAAAAAGAACTCCGAAGACTACAAGGAGAGTGTATTCAAAGTTTTATGGAATTCCGCACCCAGGCAGTTGCAGGTATATTTTTTTGAAAAGTGTAATTGCAGATTTAATCCATTCTCTGACATACAATTTTTGAACGCAAGAGCTGCAAAAAATGCTAAGCGCCGGAAGCTATAAATAGATCCAACCAAGAGAAAGGAAAGTTCATCTGCACTATCAACAGACGAGCTGAAATTTTTTTTTGAGTTTTGGGACGAGAACACTCCGTAATGACTGCAGAAAAAGATTTTCCACGTTGCTGGTCATGAATTGGCCTGGAGAGGAAATGAAGGAGCGGCAGCACAACTCGAACTCGAATATTTTGTGGAGGAAATTGACAATAGAAGGGAACCAAAAGGCCGCGTTGAGTACAACCCGGTTTTTTCCAAGACCACCCAAGGCGGTTCAAAGAAAATGGCTAACAGTAAGTGGCTAGTACTAAATACACCTCTATCCAGATGAGCTGAGAAAAATTATTGAGCTTTGGGACGAAAACACTCCGGAAGGATTGCAGAAAAAGTTTTTTCACGTTGCTGGTCATGAATTGGCCTGGAGAGGAAATGAAGGAGCGGCAGCACAACTCGAATATTTTGTGGAGGATATTGACAATAGAGGGGAACCAACAGGCTGCATTGAGTATAACCCGTTTTTTTCCAAGACCACACTAGGCGGTTAAAAGAAAGTGGCTGACAGTAAGTGGCTAGTACCGAATACACTCAACGAAGAAATATGCCCAGTGAGATTGTTCAGAAAACTAACAAGCAAGCGAGGCCCCATCAAAACGAAGCGTTTATTTTGGACGCCAAATCCAAACTGGAAGAATCCCAGTTCCAAAGGCTGGTACAAGAACAGTCCAGTTGGACAGAATACGATATCTTCCTGGTTCAAATCTGCTGCATCATTGATTGGAATTGATGTCTAAAAGATCAAAATAACAAATCATTCTGCAGGGGCCACTGCTGCTTCAACTTTAGCCAAAACGGGAATTGGAGAACAGCAATTGATTAAAATAACCGGTCATGGTAGCAGCCACTCAATAAAACCATATCTGCAAATAGACTCGGGCCATCATCAGGAAATAATTGACGCAATGAGGTCTGCTTCAACTTCGGCTAAGACGATTCGATAATCTCTGAATCAAGCACAAGCAACTACTTCCAATCATCCTTCCATAGTTTATAATAATTGCGTTTTCCATATAAACAATAATTACAATAGCCAAAATAATATGAATAATTAGATTTATTATCACTTGTAAAATAAAACAACATCTTCAGTAATAGTAGACGAAATGCAAAATTTTCAAGCAATACTTTCACCATGCTATCACGAAAACTGTGTTGCTTAGAATCACCACGAGAACGTCTCAAGTGGTGTTTTTGTGCGGAAGCACAATTTGAGTGACAGGCAAGGGAAAGTATTTTTGAAATTCTGCATTTTGAAGAGCGGACATTTCGAAGAATGAATGGACGAAGTTAAACTTCATCCTTTTTACCAAAACAGTTTATTTTGTGTCTTTCAGGCGTCTATTTTACCGTGATTGTTGTAACTTTGGAAATGTATAGAATTCAGGAATCGTGGGAACACTGATTTGAATATACAACGAGCTGGAAACAATGTTTTCAGAAAGTCTTGCTATTGGTTTAGTTTGAGAAAATTATGATATTTGATTGGTTTATATACTATGAGGAAAATTGTCAATTGTAATCGACGACGTCGTGTGCAAAAACTGTAAAAGGATTACCATCTGCATGAATTCTTGTGATTAATTACCCTATATATGATGTTATGATGAAATTATTTTTTTGAAGAATTGTGAAACTAATTTTGAAGTAAAAATCTATTTAGACAAGTTTTTCCTCTTATATTCGTTGATACTGGGCAAAATAGTTCAAACTCCGCTAGAATTTTAACAGGTTATGGGCCCAGGAATCTGAGGAACAATCTGACAAAGAAAAATTTGATTATTTCTGACGACTCAGACGTACACCAAAGGTGAACAATTAGTATAGTAGTACAATACGACGACGACGACCAAAGCATGAAGAGAAATCGATGACTTCTAAATCGAGAAACTAAGCTCAGAAAACTATCGTTATTGGTCAATGCGAACTCAGGGCATTTTGGAAGTGAAGAATCTTTGTCATGAAATAGATCCAGGTTTCGATAATTTGAATGATCCAGCAAATAACAGTGCAAAATCAATTCAACATTTGAAGATTAATAATGATAGCCTTGATGACGTGATGGAATGCAAAACAGCAATACGATGGACCAGGGAGCTCCTCAAGGCAGTGTCCTCTGATTTTCCTTATATTTATAAACGATCTACCCGCTCATTTGACCGAAGCGAAAGTTTTGATGTATGCCGACGATACATGTACAGTAATATCGGACAGCTCTGAAACTGCACTTTCCGGGAAGGTTGCAAAAACACTGGACCAGTTTCAGGAGTGGTGTTATCGTAACAGATTAATGTTGAATATTGAAAAAACTGGTTGCATTGAATATCATACTTATCAAAAATCACCATCAAATATTTGGATATTCCTGAACAATGCTATAACAGAAAAAGTGAGATCTGCAAAATTTCTTGGGACGGTCTTTGACCTTTCTTGGGATTCACAAATCAATGCTGTCTTTAAGAAAATCAACCAGTGTTTTTATTTATTAACGGTTTTGAAATCAATGTTAGACAAGGACACTCTACTGAATATATGTTACTCATAATATGCCTACTCTTGTAGTATTATCGTCTGGGGACAAGGAAGAGATATTCGAAGAATTTTTGTAATACAAAAAAGAATAATACGGTTTATATTCGACCTATCTTTCCAAACTTCGTGTCGCGATATATTCAGAGATAAAAAAAAATCTAACCGTCCCTTCTATTTATAAAATGAAACTGCTTACCTATATTTACAGAATAAGACATAAATTGCCGAAAAACAGTGACACCCATAGTCACAACACGGGGAATAAAAATGATATATATACAAAAAAGGTGAACCATACTTTTTATAAAAAATCACCTCTCATGGTAGGGTCGTCGAATTTTAATAGGCTTCCCAACCATATAAAAAATAGTCCAACCCACAAAGTATTTGAAGGTAGGTTGAAGAAATCCTAATAGAAAATTGTTTCTACAACTTGGAAGAATTCTGTGAATTATTTTATTATTGTTTCTGTCCTAAATGTGTTATTACCTGTTTTTAATATTTATATAGTATACTGTATACATGCGCTGACACGTCCAATCTATTGTAAAATAGGAAACGGATTCAAATAAATTTGATTTGAGCAAAAGACGTTTGGGATGTTTTGGAGAAGATTCATACCAAGTATGTTACATATTACTTCTGAAAGATTTTGTTAACACTACAAAGAAGACAGACGAGTCCATAAACGAGTATTTGACGAGAAGAAACAGTTTACATCATGAAGTTAAGAATGCTGATAAGTTGCAAGCTGGTTTTGCTGTTTTAATATTACCGAGCTGCTAAGAATATTTAGCAGGAAATTTAAGAGCTGATGAAGATGATTTAAGCATGAGCAATTTGAAATCAAAATTATTGGAGGAGGAAAGCAGAATAGTAAATGAAATTAAAGACTAACAGGAAGACGAAAATGTAACAAAAGCATTGATGGTGAAGAAGAAGATAGGTCAAATCAAACAAGACAAACACAGTCTAGATCTAAAAATACTCACTGGCATAAAAAACTTCTAAGCCAAGAGAAAGTCCTTCTTGAGTATTTGAGATGTTTCAGACGTCTTGAAATGGTACATCTAGGGAAAAATTGCCCCTTGTCAGAAAAATAAGAGAAACCAGAAACAAAAAACGACGCAGGACCATCAAATCGTAATTTTGCATTCAGTTTATCAGCAGAAGAGAAAATTGAAAATTTATTTTTCCAAAAATACAAGTTATCATAACAACTCTTCGAGCAAACTCTTCCAAATAATCGTCATCAGTGGAAAAGTAAGTCAAGCATATTCTCTTGGAAAGTCAAAAGTTGTGAGTCTTTCTACATCATGGTAAGTTTCTTCAATGTTGTGAATCACGAATCACCATCAGTATTCCGAGAGTACTTGGAATCGCATGTTAAAAGGTGAGACCCTCGTAATCTCTAGCTCGCACATGTCTCCCAAATAATTCTGACGGTTGCTAGGAGTCAGTGGCATAGCTAAGATATTTTACTTTAATTGAGGAGAAACATACAATTTCTTCTGTTTTTTGTTCTTTCTGACAAACGACTGTATCCTTACGAGGAACGCTCAAAAGTCCTCGAGAGACTTGTTCTAGCTAGGAAAGATGCGATCTCCATCACAATGTTCATATATAGAAAAAATGACGGATAATTTCGAAAGAAAATCTAATATGACTATACGTACAAGAACAGAATAAGGAAATCACTTTTTTGGTATTTTAGAAATATCTCAAAGATTATTCAAGGAATCGTTTTAGATTCGATAGAACTTTTGTAGAGATTTATAAAATCTACAAAATGGATTTTCATACGACCGGATCGGTGCATTTTCCACTGAGAAAATCTGGAAAAATCTCGAAAAAGAGTCCAATTTTCAAAAATTTATAATTTGTATAAATCTGAAGCTGGACAAAAAATATTTCGGAAACTGATACATAATAATATGTTGTTCAACTGTTTGCAGGATATTTTCTGTCAGATAGGTAGTTTTTCACAATCGCTTTATAATCAATTTAAGAGCACCGATTTAAGGGAAATCGTCGTATTCAAATTCTGTAAACGGCTTCTGGAAGTAGAGATCCATATCCAGAATTTGTGTAATTTGGATTTTTACTAGAGAGGTGGGAAATGTGTCGAAAATGTCACTGAAAGTTGATTGAAGCGGTTCAAAGTGCGTACGAAGTGTATTATAAACATCTCTCGAAGTTAACTTTAATTTTAACAGTCAAGTTAACTTCAGTTCTGAAATGGCAGTCTTATAAAAGTCTCATTTCTGAAATAAAAAGAAGAAGGCAAATATGTAACCTAGAATTTTTCGCAATTTCTCTTGTAACATTTCTAATTTTCTAATGAATTATAAAATTGCCAATGGATTTGAGAATCCTCCAAGATCTCCAACTACCAAGAATGAACATGTTGGATATGGAATCTGAGTGTAATTAACACTTGAATTACTGGCGATAGTAGGTGATCTCTAAAATTGAAAATACCTATAATTAATTCCACAGTAATTAGAACTAGAAATGTTGACTCATTAATTGGTCTTTGCAAATTTGCCCCACTATTTGCCCCCTTTCTTGATGATCTAAATCCATTTTCATTTGTTTTCAAATTTTATTTCGTTCCACAAGATAAAATGGTTTCACCGATTTCTAAATGTCCTTCGACGCCGAGGGCCATCAATAATAATCACAGCATCTCCTTGATATTATTTGCTAACATTGCGGAAAAAAAAATTCAAATTGAGGTTTTATGCGAAATTATTGATAGAAGACCTGTCGAAAACCACGATTTTCTAGAAAGTTAACTTTAACTGATACCCCTTCCTACCAATAAAGTTAACTCCTACATTTTGAAGTTAACTGTAAGATGTGACGTCATTCCTCAAGTTAACTTCTAGTTGTCTGTCAAAATAGTTTTATAATACCGGCCCTATAAGTCGTACTGAAGTTAACTCGAGTTGAGTTCGGGTACACTTTGAAGCAATCAGAATAACTTCCAGTGACATTTTCAATACATTTCCCACCTGTCAGATGAAAATACAAAATATACAATTTGTAGATATTGATCTCTACTTCTAAATGCCGTTTACACAATTAGAATTAAATGATATGCCTCAAATCGGCGCATTTAGAAAGATTTGCTCATAACGCGATTGTGCAAAAACTACAAATCGGACAGAAACCATCTTGCGCACAGTTGAACTACATGTTATTATCATTTTCTGCAATATCGTTTGATTTATAAAAATTATGAATTTTTGAAAAATGGTATATTTTTCGAGGTGTTCCCGGATTTTCTCAGTGAAAAATGCACCGATCTGGTCGTATAAAAAACCATTTTGTAGGTTTTGTAAAATGATTCCTTCAATACTTTTTGATATATTCGCAAAAAAAACAAAAGAGTTCACTATTTTTTGTTTAAATAATTCCACAAAGCGATTTTGTTGTTTTGTTGTTGGGGCGAAAACCAGGGTTTTTATTTACGAACTATCTTATAAAAAGTAGTTTAGGCCGTTTGAGTCTTTTATTTTGCGTGAAAAGAGCCTCTTATTTTTATCTACAGCATGGCCTCAGGAATAAAAATCCATTATCTGCACGAGAAACTGTAAAGTAATGGATAGTTAAAATATTAATGAGAAAAGTAGTACCTATGAGATATGCCATGTACTCATTTCATTATTCAACTTCAATTCAGCTGGATGAAAAATGGATCAGTTTCGAGTGCAATAAAAAAGTGCACAGTAGAAGGGAGATTAATAATATGAAGAATAAACGCTTGCGGCTCTCATAATTTTTAATTATCAAATAGTAGAGCGGAGAATAAGGCGTGCGTTCTGTGGCCTGGTGCTCTGTTTTCTAATTCGTTTATCCAAACATCTCTCGACTTTTCGAGGGGAACGATGTTTTAATTGAATCACAACCCCACGGCATGAGAGCAATACTTGGCTGGCTATGCATTATGCGACAATAAAAACTAACTACCAGGATCACTGGTGCTTGACGCCTTGAATTTAACGTGATTCTCAATAATTGTGTCTGGGGGAATGTGTTCAGCAAGTAGGTTATGAAATAAAATAATAGTTATTTAAGTAACAAGGAATGTAAAGACGTGTTAACATTCGAGGTGAGCGAGTACGAGCCGAGGCAAAGCCGAGGCTTGTCGCTTACCGAGGATGTTAACAGTCGATACATTCCGTGTTACTTATTACGTTTTTCCCGCTGCTTATTGGCATTTTTCAAAATTTGCATGGATTGAAGTTTTTTTCTCACCCTTCCTTCATGATTACTCGTTCCGCTATTTCATTTTGAGTTGCTTGTGCGTGTGACTATGTTATCGTTCGTAACTAGGTTACCGAATAAACAGACTACAAATAAAACCATAGGTGACATTCAAAGTCATAACAAATCTGAAAATGGATATATGTGAAGCTGCAGGTATTGCTTGTCAAAGTTTGTTACCCAAGAAGTCAAGGGCAAGGTATGAATTCACGTACGATGTTTTTAAAAATGGTGTGCTAAGAAAAATGTACAATCCGTGTCTGAAAACTGCATGCTGGCGTATATGTTGGAGCGATCGGAGAGGCTAAAATCATCAGCCAGTTTATGGTGCGAGTACTCAATGTTAAAAACAACACTGAACTACAAAGATAATGTAGATATATCAAAATTTCCAAAACTGGTAGGTTTTTTGAAGCGCAAGCATCAGGGTTATCAGCCAAAAAAGTCTCAAGTATTAACAAGAGAAGAAATTCAGGAATTCATAGAAAACGCTTCAGATCAAACTCATCTCCTAATCAAGGTAAGGCATTTTATTGTTATTAAGAGTAAATTCTATCTTTTTATAATGTTTTAGGCTGTTATGATAGTAGGCATCGCAGGAGCATGCAGAATAGACGAATTCTGTAAAATGGAAATGGCTGATGTTGTTGACAATGGAAAATACATAACTATAACGATTCCGCAATCCAAAAATGTTGTTGTACGGAAGTTCACAATTGTTGAAAATCTTGAAAGCAGGATAGATTATTTGAAAATTTTCAAAAATTATTACGAAATTCAAAAACAGGTAGCTAATAATTCTCGTTTCTTCTTGCGATATCAGTTTGGAAGGTGCTTCAATCAACCTGTGGGAAAGCACACTTTTGCTAAGATGCCATCGGTTATAGCACGGTTTTTGAATTTACCAGAAGCTAATTCATACACTGGACACTGCTTCAGACGTTCTTCCGCCACTTTACTGGTTGAATCTGGAGAAGACATTTTAGGGCTAAAGAGACATGGCGGATGGAAATCGTCCACAGTGGCTGAAAATTATGTGGCGGAGTCTATTAAGAAAAAACTAGATGTTGCTAATAAAATATTGTACAATGAAAATCATATGCCTTCATCAAGTGTTCGAAAGCTGATACCGTCAACTTCACAAATTGTAGCCAACTCTCCGAAAGTTGAAATGCCTTTTTCTTCTGCAATATCTCCTCCAACGCAGTCGAACACAATGCAAACCACTACAGCGTCATTTGAGAACGAAAAGATTGAAGTATTAGAACATGCAGGCTTTGTTATTCAAAATTCAACATTTTCACAGTGTAGTTTAGTTTTCAATTTCGACAAAAAAATTTAATCAATATTGAGCTGTTTGTTCCAGTTATACGTTAATAAAATGTCAAATTTCCGATTTACTGTCATTATTTTCTTACAATTAAAGGTGCATTTAGTCAACATCAGTTTAAAATTGTGCTTAAATATATGTTAAAAACAAAAGTTGAATCTGTTAAATCAAATGGCACCATTTATACAACAATATTAAGTTCATGCTAAAAACATGTCACTTCGAAAATCCCAACTTTATAAGAATCTTACTTTTACGATAAAAATATTGTCCAAAATTCACGTGTACCCAAAGTTTCATGTCATAAAATGTACCTATCATTCTTAAATGTATGCCTAAATCTGAAACTCCTGTAATATTAGGTTTCATACAAAATTATTTTCAAGGTTATGTTTATATAGGTGCTTGTGCTAAAGTTACGTTTATGTTGACTAAATGCACCTTAATATTCAAAGAGTCTCATAACCTGAAAATCGATAAAAATGAAGCTGAAGTTATGACTTGTCAAAGTCAAAGTCATTATTACCCTAGGCATGTAAATGAAACTATTAAGTTCCGTTGTCAAGATGAATTAGTAAACGAATGATATAGGCCATTTACCTGTTTTGTTGCTAAGCATGTATGGACTATTTACAGTGTCGGCAGCGGGAAAAATAAATTTATTTGTACTTGCAACAGCAGCCATCTCTAGAGGATGGATGTACACGTCTGTTACAATTGTTGAAATACTAGTAAAGGTCTACCATAATCGTTAATACAATACAAAAATACAAAATATAAACAATACATAAAATACAATACATAAACAATACATAAAATACAATAAGGGGTTATATTCGTGACTGATTCGATAAATAATTAGACCGTCAGATAGTGACAGATTTAGGTGCCACATTTTCACATACAAGCCTCGAATAGGGTTGAAAAGTAAGTCGATGTTGAGTTAAATGAAGGGAAATTTACGAGTGGCTCGTGGGGAAAACATATGGAAAAATCAAAAAGAATTTCCATTAAATTTTCCAACGACAAAATCTACTTTTCCATTCGCGCCACTCAAGCCATTATGTTTTTCGGTCTAGTGACGATGTAGGTTTTCATAGTTTCGATGGGCTTGCGTGGGAAAATCTGTTAAAATCTAAATTTTTCTTTACAAGATTACAGCCTTACTTTAACCCTTTAGCCACCTTCAACACTCAAGCCTTTGATCTTCCAAAGCCAGGTTCTACTAATTAATGATTAGATGAACACGGCTCGCGTTAAAATATGGAAAATCGAATTTTCCATATGTTTTCCCCAGGAGCCACTCGTAAATTTCCCTCCATTTTACTCAACATCGATGTACTTCTCAATTCTATTCAAGGCTTGTATGTGAAAATGGGGCACCTAAATCTGTCACTATCTGACGGTCTAAATGTTCAAATTAGTGGGAAGCAGTCAATTGTAGACCATTAATACGATTTCTTCGTTTTTTCGTCAAGCTTTCGAAAATTTTTATTTTCTTCTTCAAGACTTAACTAAAATTAGTTGTATATAAAAATGACATAGTGTTACAAATAGAGAATACTTACTAACATGAAATTCAGAGTAAATTGGGGACCAAAAAAAACATGGGTGTCAAAAATTTGAAAGGGCAGGATGACAACAAATTATGATTACTTAATCATATTATCGGAATTCCAAAGAGAGAGATACAGAGTGAGAAAATAAAAATGTATAATAGTAGGTATACATATATATATAAATCACTTCAAGGAGGATGAGGTGAGAAATTTTCTTTATGTTTTTTTTTTAATAGATACGTATATATGAAACTGAGGTCATTGATATCTGTTCTTTTATTCATTGTTTTTTCTGTGTTATTTATATGAACCATTTCAAGAAAGAGACGCTTGTTAAGATTTTGTTCACTATTGAGAATTTTCGCATTATAGTCAATTATATGGTCTTTATCTATTGCATGTTCAACAAGGCTACAAGATCTCACATTCCTTCTGCAGTCGCTTTTATGGGACGTTATTCTATCTTTGAGCATTCTACATGTCTGACCAATCACAACTTCCACTACGATAATTCTCAATAGTGAACAAAATCTTAACAAGCGTCTCTTTCTTGAAATGGTTCATATAAATAACACAGAAAAAACAATGAATAAAAGAACAGATATCAATGACCTCAGTTCCATATATACGTATCTATAAAAAAAACATAAAGAAAATTTCTCACCTCGTCCTCCTTGAAGTGATTTACATATATTTATACCTATCATTATACATTTTTATTTTCTCACTCTGTATCTCTCTCTTTGGAATTCCGATAATATGATTAAGTAATCTTAATTTGTTGTCATCCTGCCCTTTCAAATTTTTGACACCCATGTTTCTGTTTGTCCCCAATTTACTCTGAATTTCATGTTAGTAAGTATTCTCTATTTGTAACACTATGTCATTTTTATATACAACTAATTTTAGTTAAGTCTTGAAGAAGAAAATAAAAATTTTCGAAAGCTTGACGAAAAAACGAAGAAATCGTATTAATGGTCTACAATTGACTGCTTCCCACTAATTTGAACATTAAAATACAATATACACACAAGTATAAATCAAACCTAAAAATATCAATCTGATGAATCATTGAGGTATTCTTTCACAGAATAATATGACTTCCCTACTAACATTTTTTTTTAGGAAGTTTGTTGAAAAATTTGATTCCCGCATATCTAGGGCTTTTCTCAAACTTTGCCAATATGTGGTGGGTTATAGTGTGCATGTTCTCTTTCATGAAGATATGTATTTTGTATATACCGGGTGGCTACGGAAGTATTGCCTACGGAATATCTCAGTTATTGTATGAATTAGGTTTGTGAAATTTGGAGCGTCGATATAATGACATAAGAGCTAGAATTTGAGCATATTGACATGTCGAAGTTAACTTCCGGTCTGACCGGAAGTAAAATCAACTTTCTTATTTTAAATGGAAACCCAATTTTTTTTCTTTTCGCTTTATTCAGCATTCAATTCCCTTTCTAATGACATATCACAAGTTGGTATCTAACCAGAAACGAGAACAGAAAAAAATTATTATTGAAATTCACCGAGTAGGCCGTGGAAGCAAAATGAAAGCCAAAAATTGAAAAGTTGGCTATGGAAACCATACGTCACTTGATAACAGTTGCTACTACTGTGATATTTTATTTTCATTCGTCGGCGTTATAAAAAGCCGCCAAAAAAAATATTGGAAAAATTGGGAAAAAAACAATACTCTGTAGGTCCATAACTTAAATAGGAACATACAACTTTTTCTTGCCTGTACTATTCAGCATAACCATTCCTTTCTAATGATATAATAGAAAATAATTTTTTGAGCTGAGATACCGAAAAATCCAATTATTATTCTTCAAATAACAAAACAGATTATCGCCATACGCAAAAATAAAATTAAAAATAATATGGAATGATAATTTATATCCTGTAGGTTCTAGGTTAAATAGGAACATAAACGTACTTGGTCTGTGCCATCGTCCATAGATATTCTAATATCTACCTATGGACGATGTTTGTGCTATTCAGAATAATCATTCCATTGCAATAATCATTCGAACCAAAATATTAACAAGTAGGCTGATTAAGATGTATTTTGGAATGAAACAAAAAAGAAATGAGAGCTGTCACGAACGCTGCTATCCATATCATTTTGTCGTTCGAAGTAGTGTTTTTGATTCTGCCATTTTAAAAGGGTTTGGAAATCGAAATCAGTTAGTGGAATATTCAAAAAATGCCCCGTTATTCACGAACTGAACAAATTGACATGCTTCTCATTTATGGTGAATGTTTAAAAAATTCTTATGCCGCTGAACGATTGTATTTAGAGCGATATCCAGGGAGGCAGCAACCGTCAAGAAGGTATTTCCAGTGGCTTGAAGAAAAATTAAGAACTGAGCCTGATGTTCACGAAGACCAAGAAGCATTTGTTATTAATGAGGAAACTGAAATTAATGTATTAGCTTTAGTACAATATGATAGCATAATTTCCTTAAGGCAGATTGGCGCCGAATTAGCTAGAATAAGTAAGGACTCTGCTAGGAAAATTTTGAAAAAACATCGATTAAAATCCTTCAAGTATCAGTTGCATCAACATTTGTATGAAAATGACGGTGAAAGGCGCCTGGAATATTGTAATTGGTTTCTTCGACAAAATGCTGAGAATCAACTATTTAACTATTATATCTTGTTTACGGACGAGTCAAGATTTACCAACAATGGATTATTTAACAGGAATAATACAAGGTAGGTACTGTACTTTATTTGGATTATTGTCGATAGTCGAAGTGTAAAGTGCTAAAAGTGTGAACGGTCTTTTGTTCCAGGTACTGGGCGATAGCAAACGAGCACCGGTTTCGACAAGGCGGCTTCCAGGAGAGATTTGGTGTGAATGTTTGGGCAGGAATAGTTGGAACTCATATTGTTGGCCCCATTCTTTTTCAAGGCTAACTAACCGGAGAGAGATACTTTAATTTTTTAACGAATCAAATTTCGGAATTCATTAACAACCTACCAGCGGAAATAACTGAGAGAATGTACTTCCAGCAAGATGGCGCCCCTCCGCATAATTCAAGAATAGCGAGAAATTATCTTCAAAATCGCTTTCAAGAGAGACTTATAACAACCCATGGTCCAGTCAGGTGGCCACCAAGGTCACCTGATCTTACTCCGTGCGACTTTTTTCTATGGGTGTATTCCACACAGCCTACAACTCTACATGAGCTAGAAGTAAAAATTCGTAGAGCTTTCCAAGATATCACTCCCCAAATGTTGAGAAACGTTTTACATGAAAATATCACCAGAGTCAATAAATGTATTGACGCTGAGGGAATGCATTTCGAATATTTATTTAGAATTTATTTTATCTTTAATCCTATCAATTTGAATTTTTTTTTTCGATAAATCTGTTTTTTCGTTATTTGAAGAATAATAATTGGATTTTTTGGTATTTCATTTCAAAAAATAACTTTCTATTATATCATTAGAAAGGAATGGTTATGCTGAATAGTACAGGCAAGAAAAAGTTGTATGTTCCT
Source organism: Chrysolina oricalcia (assembly GCA_944452925.2). Classification (NCBI taxonomy): domain Eukaryota; kingdom Metazoa; phylum Arthropoda; class Insecta; order Coleoptera; family Chrysomelidae; genus Chrysolina; species Chrysolina oricalcia. Next base: position 56,407,927 of record OX101813.2, on the reverse strand, counting down.
ATTTAAGTTATGGACCTACAGAGTATTGTTTTTTTCCCAATTTTTCCAATATTTTTTTTTGGCGGCTTTTTATAACGCCGACGAATGAGAATAAAATATCACAGTAATAGCAACTGTTATCGAGTGACGTATGGTTTCCATAGCCAACTTTTCAATTTTTGGCTATCATTTTGCTTCCACGGCCTACTCGGTGAATTTCAATAATAATTTTTTTCTGATCTAGTTTCTGGTTAGATATCAACTTGTGATATGTCATTAGAAAGGGAATTGAATGCCGAATAAAGCGAAAAGAAAAAAATAGGGTTTCTATTTAAAATAAGAAAGTTGATGTTACTTCCGGTCAGACCGGAAGTTAACTTCGACATGTCAATATGCTCAAATTCTAGTTCTTATGTCATTATATCGACGCTCCAAATTTTACAAACCTACTTCATACAATAACTGAGATATTCCGTAGGCAATACTTCCGTAGCCACCCGGTATATGCAGGGAAAATTTAATATTTTGTGTTACAGAAATATGGGTTTCCGAACTTGACGTCGAATATGAGCCTCAGAATACGCTTCTGGCCTACAAAAATTCTTTCAGAACTAACGCAATCTTCCCATAGAGTGACATTGTAGGAAATATGACAATATGCCAAAGAATAATACAAATAAATCAGAATTTTCCAATCCAAAGTTTTCTTCAATTCCAGAATTCAGTTTCTTTGGAGTTTGATGTAGTTGATTTTCCCATGTTATGTTTTAATCTAGATAGAGCCCTACAAATTTAGTTGCCTTTGAATTTTGATGATCTGTACACGGGCTATTTTTTGTACATTTAAATTGGAGATGAACTGTTTTTCGGTATTTAATATCAAATTATTATTATACACCAGATTTCAAAGGACTTAATGACGCTACTTACTGTATTGTGTAATTCCTCGACGGTCTGTGCTGATACCACTATCGAAGTATCATCTGCGAACATCGTTATTAATCCATTCGTTACAAAGTCTGGCATGTCATTTACAAAAAGTATGAAAAGTAGTGGTCCTAGTACCGATCCTTGCAGTACATTATTATCCAGAGAGTAGGTTTCAGAACAGTCATTGTTAATCTGTAAGTAGGTTTGTCTATTCGTGAGGTATGATTCTAAGTGATCGAGAAATTTTCCTCTAATTCCATTTTAGTTTAGCTTTTTTGAGATGAAATGTATTTGCAAACTGTCGAAGGCACACGAAAGTTCAAAGAAGATGCCACACACAAATCTACCTGCATCGATGTTTGTATAGACACTCGCCACGAATTTGCAAGCGGCAATAGGGAATATGCATAATTTTTTTTTTATTTGTTTAATCAATTTTTTACTTCGTTACAACATAGTAAAAATTATAAAAACGGTTGAAAGTCTTGGAATTAATTTTTAAAATAATATATAAAATACCGATTGAATTTGACCTATTTGAACGCCTCCATTTTCGCGCGCTGTGGATGACGTCACCTGGCGCGATCAGTGTTGTTCTTCTTCAGTGTCGTTGAGAAGTACTCTGATTGCTCCACTTGCTTGAAGTTGATATTTTATAAAAAAGTGAGACAAATGAAGTACAAGTGTTAGAGAGAGATGAAGATATGTGAAAGTGATCTCGATCAATCAGAGCAGTCTTCAATGAACAAGCCTTTCTATAGTTATGGCCATTGACACTATTGACAGTTGTTATTAACTAGGTTATGGATTTGGATTTGCAGTTTTAATCGCTATTACGACAGTGGAAAATGCTAAAAGACCATTTTATAGGTATTGTCTAGTACCGGAATGCCAAAACACAATTATAAGTACACCAAATAAAGTATTTTTTTCTGTTCCAAAAGATTCGAAAATACGTAAACAATGGTGTAGTTATGAGAAGAGGCGAAGGATCTCCAATATCATATTTACATTGTTGTGAAGATCATTTCAATGTGAGTACATTGTATTTCGATAGTTAACATGAAATGAATTGATAGAATTAAGTTTTGTATGCATAAATGTTTTGTATATCAAGCGGGAGATAACTCTGTTTATACCTGCCTCACCTAAATGACAAAAGGAAAACTATCATTTAATGAACTATTACTACTTATAAGTTCTGGTATTGTCGGCTTGTGCAAAACCACTTTCAGTCATTGCTCTTGATAATTTACAATTGTCACTAGACCAAAATAGCACTATGTAATGGAAAACACTACAAATATATAAATAAAAACAAATTTTCTATGAAAAAGATAAATGTCATAACGTGCCATGTGACGTCATTCTTCGTTTTGACCAATGGTGATGCGTTTCGCAAATTTGAATTCCGCGCGCTCATTATGCACTTTTTGATTAAAGTTTTATGAAGTTAAATACAAACTAAATGATAAACTAATGGTGTAGGTGTAATGTCAAGACAATAAAGTATCGGAGGTAAAAAAATCAAGTAAATTTAAATCACTTGCATATTCCCCATTCCCGTTGATTTCCCCGTGCGGAATCCATGTTGGCGACGGGAGAATATTTTATGGCTAGTCAAAAAATCAGCAATTCTAACATTATACGAACGTTAAAAAATTTTGAAAATGGTGCTCAGAATTGTCACCTGTCTATAGTCATCCATCCATCCATAGACATACTTTTTATTTATAGGTATCATTTTGCCCAGTTTCAAGTAGGATGGAAATACTCCTGTATCAAATGGCAAGTTAATTAGGTAAGCTAGAGGTTCAGCAATAATCTCCTTCAGAGTTTTTATCATTTTAATGGTTATTTTATCATCTCCTGTACTTTTTTTGTTTTTTAGATTAGAAATGATTGAAACTATTTCTTCGCTACTTACATTTCGAAAATAAATGTTTTTTCCGATATTTCTCATTGGTTCAGTACATTCTGTAGTTTTTTTTTTCAAATGTTTTGTCTAATTTCTTTTGAGTGTTATGAGAAAAATGGGAAGCAAGGCATACTGCTACTTCTTTCGGTTTAGTTACTATGACATCTTCGATATTCAGATAAAATTTTTTTTTGTTATTACTTATGTTTATCTCTTCATTTACAATATTCCAAACCGTTTTCTGTTTGTTTTCACTTTTTCCTATGATATCCAAGTGGAATGATTTCTTGAAAAAATTTTTCTGCTTTTTGTTTGATTGAACATTGTTTTTAAGTTCCTACTTTCTTTTTTAATTTTCTCCGTTACCAATTCTTTTCCAGTACGGCTATTTTTCTTTCTAAACGGTCAGTTTGCTTCGATTACAAAATTATTAATAGTTGACATAAATTTATTCAATGCTTGGTTTACGTCAGAGCCTACATTATTAATACTTTCAAAACCAACAAGTGACAAATGTTGCTTTGCCATGTTTAAGAAAGAATCGGATAAATTTCTGTTGTTACCATACCAAATGTTTTCATTTTCCTCTGGCTTCAGTGTAGTAATAATAGTCAGGTGGTCTCCTTTATTTGGTTGCGTGGTATAGGATTCATTTTCAATTTCACTAATAAAAAAATATAATCAATTTTTACATGGTGGTTCTTCGGGTTGTAAGTCCGACGTATGTTTGTAGAAGATCTTGACGTTTCGCCAACACGAGTGGTTAGCATTTTCAAGAGATAATTTCAAGTTTCTGATTTCTTAATTCGCTGTCAAATGCTTGTTATAACAAATATCAAGCATTTGACAGCGAATTAAGAAATCAGAAACTTGAAATTATCTCTTGAAAATGCTAACCACTCGTGTTGGCGAAACGTCGAGATCTTCTATAAACATACGTCGGCCTTACAACCCGAAGAACCACCATGTAAGTGACGATGGCCGCGAAAGCCTTTCACAATCGATTTTTGTTTTGGAAATTTTGTTCTTTGATAGAGAAATTCGAGTGGGTTCGTTTGGATCACAGACATTCAAATTCAGGCATGTGAGAAATTCATCCAATAATTTTTTTTCATGTAATCTATATTGATATACCCACATAAATATATAGTATCAAATATAAGAGACAATTTTATTAGGGATTCATACCCTCTTTAATGTACGTGCAAGTATTTTTACTTGCTCAACTATGAGATGTAAGTATCTCTCAGAAAAGCCATCTGTTATTTTGATCTATTAACAATTTTAAACTTAGACAAACAAATGAATTTCTGTTTTTAATGGCCGTTTGCACGAATTTCAGTTAAATTCTAGTTAAAACTAAATCATTATTATTATTTTATTATTATTTAATAGTTACTCCCTAATTAGTTAAGCCGAATTATGATTCAAATTGGTACAAACAGCCGTAAAACATCTATGAATAGGTGCAACTGAACTTTTAAACACTGTACTATACTTATCACTTCGGGTACTTATTATTCATAAACTGTCAGTTACCTACTGAAGTATCAACTCAACTGCACAACTCATACTCAACTGATTTGAATCTCACACTTGCATATTCCTTTCTTTCTCGGAGGTTGGTATTGCCAAACGGCATCACCTGGTTCGGAATGTTTCTGTAAATTCTATTTTTCATTTGGTTGCTGGACATTTGAGGACGACGTCTGCAGAACTTGTGAACTTTGTTGACGTATTCTGGAACAACTTTTTCCTCTACATTTTTGGATGTCATTCTGTAACATCCTGTATGTTTTTAAAAAGAAGTTTATGAAAAATGTCAGTGGACAGTTACTTATGTCAATACAATTGTCAATCGAAAACATAATAAAGTTATTTCAATTGAAAAAGTTAAAACACATTCCAAAAAGATGATCAGAAAGATAATGCGTCATTTTTCCCAGACTTCAATTTTGAGTTGAAGAGCATAGGTCACATCACCTGCACCATTCTTCCACATCTCGACGGTATTTCATCCCCTAAAATCATTTTCAAATTTGAGCCAGTGTCTTCTTAATTCCAACGTGTATTTTTCAAATTTAATTCCCTTATAACTTCTTTATTTCGTAGGGATATTCTAATGCTAGAGCGATAGAGGATGGAACAGGAAACAAGGCAAATATTCTGGAATGTTCTGGAAAGTCATCTGTCAAGTTCCGTAACGGAAATAAAGTGGGGGAACATTTTAGATGGCGGCAAATTTGAATTTTAATGATTCTAAAGCTATCTCTAAAGATTTGATTAGATTTTTTACATTGAAAAATGAGAATAGTTGGCCCTGAAAATGAAGACTCATTCATGAAATTTGGTGACCCAGTAGACATTTTGGATGTATATCTAGCGAAAAAAATCATTTCAGTCGGTAGGAAAACGTGTGTTTCGGGCGAGTTTCATCAAATAGCAAATGTAGCAAATATTGCTCATACTGAATATCTTGTCCATTCTATACTTTTCTACTCTCCTTAAGAAACACCAGTAAAAACCAGCTGTTTGTTCGTATTTTCCAATGAGTACTAATTTGTCGATTTCCATCAATTGGCGATAATATATAAAAATGAACGTGAGAAATTTCAATAGTAATATTAATCATATAACTGCAGCTCTTATGATTGAATTACCGGCCTTCCTATGCCTGGAATATTTGATAAACAATGGATAAATCAAACAGCGGGGAATCTCGAAACGCCCACGGTTAGAGAAGAACTGACACAGGGTAAAACTCCGGGGCTCCGTGGTTGTATAACGACCCCTTGCAATGCCTAAATTTTTCACAGAGCCGGCTTCCAGTAGAAGAGATCTGACAAATGGCTGAGCCCAGTAGTCTGTGAGTCTAGAGGATTTTTTTATCAAATTCGATTCGAAGAAATGTCAAGGTCGAATGTGTAAAAATCGGTAATATCTTCGATTATTTGGAAAACATCTGTTAACCATGAACTCCGAATTGTTGATATCCGTTTCGCCAACAAAGTTAGCATCTTCAGGAGCTAAAAGCTTACTAAACCACTTATCCTAACTTACTTTTATTTATACCACTATTTCTCAATGGACGTCAAATTATCTAACATTTCGAATCTACCTATTCTACCTACTACTTACCTGAGGGGCAACCGCACTCATTATCAAAATTTGCCTACTTTTGTTGTTTACTAATTCTAATAACTAACCTGCACTAAATTAATTTCAATATTATCCTACTTGTTTTGGTTTTGATGACACAAATTTCTTGGAAAACAATAACTTATGAATTCATTGTGAAGAAAAGAAAAGAAAAGAAAATATTTGTCAATTTACCACGAACTTGAATAATGGGCTGTAAGGGATAGGACCCTTTTCAGCATTCATACTATTTTACACTTGGCTCTCGAATGCATCGAGAAGTATATGGTCATGAACCTGTCTGATTAATTTTAAGCTTGTGTCATCAAATTGGTGGTCTTGATCCAAAGTATGTTGGGCCACACCCGATTTTTCGGGTCATGAATATCGGATATGAGCAATGTGTTCTCTGAACCGTACTTTCATGGACCTCGAGTTTGACCCAAATACTTTTTCTCGCAGTCCTTACAGCTAATTTCATGAATCCCCGACTTTTTTCTTTCATCTGTTTTATCTTTGGGAGTACCCAATACTTGTTGAAGTTCACAAGAAGTTTTGTATACCACCTTCATATTGAGGGTTCTGAAAATATCTTCGAAACCTCGAGTAACTCGAGGTTCGAATGGGATGACGACATATTTAGGAGGGTTTTCCTCTGTTTGAGTAGTCGAAGAGTTACGAAGGGTTTCTTTAAATCTATGTTTTCTAATCAATTTGTCTACCAAGTCCACAGAATAACCGTTCACCTCAGCCACCTCCCTGATTATCATTTTCTCAGTTTCAAATCATTCTTTGTTGAGTGGGAACGATAGTAATTTTCCTTTCACTATACCTCCAGTAAAATCATTACCAGCAGAAGCATTAGATTAATACAGTTTCGTTTGTGTCATATTGTTTATGAATCAAACCCAAATCAGCAATAGGTATGTTTCAACAATATTTTTGGTATGAATTTTTAGAATTTGCTTAATTAAGAAACGCCAAAGCTCAAATCATCTCTAGTATCCAGCTATCGAGCAGTTCTTCATAAGGCACTTTATAATCAATTTTATCAGTTAGTGTTAAATCGAATTTTGGCTGCAAAAGAATTTTTCTGATTTTATTATCAACAGAAGATTCCTTTCGTAAAATAAACAGGATTTCATGATAGTTATTTTGTGAAATAAAGTTTCTTGCAAATTCGAAGTAAATTTTGTTTACAACTTTTGGTTTGGAAAATTTTTCGGATTTGGAAAATATACAATTTTCAGTTGACACAGTGGCATACGAGAAGGAAGTCTAAGTCCATTTTCTCACTTGTTTATTTCGCCACTATGAAATTATTAATTTGTGAAATACTCCTTTCAATTAGTTTGAGTGAAAAATGTATACCTTTTAAAAGGAGCAGTGGTGGTCGTGCTGGTAGAGCGTTCGCTTCTCAAGTATAAGGTCGTGGGTTCGATTTCCAGCATGGTCATCGGTCTCGTGCATGGCATCACACGTGGAAAGGTAAGGGCTGCGTCTTCCCTAGCTCGCACAAGTCTCTCGAAGACTTCTGTGGGTTGCATGAAGGAGCGCAACAGGTTGACGGCAATAACAATTTTAACAATTTTTTTTAACAAATCTGTCAAAATCAAATATTTTCAAAGTAATTGCAATTGCAAACATACGAATGATCAAACAATCTAACAATTAATTTTGGAATTCTAATTACTGGTTTAAACTGACGCTGAATATCCTACCCAAAAAATTAATGACATTTTCAAATGAATTTTTCCACAGAGCTGTTCTCTGGCAAAGGTACAGGGTTTTAAATCTGGAAAATTAGTAGGATTTTTATTCTCATTATTTTCATGGCTAAAAAAAATTTATTGAATTTGGAGAAATATTTTCGCTCAATAAGTGGGTAACGTCCCACTCTATTTCAGATAACAATTTTTTTTCAGTTACGCTCTCCTCACTTTCCACGGTGAATTGTGAGAACAAAGTAAAGTAATCAAATTAAATTAAGTATAATTATGATTAGGTATACAGAAAATAAAAATTTCTGAGATTTTTTGTTATTAAAATTTGTTTTAACAGAAGTCTTCGAGAGACTTGTGCGAGCTAGTTGTCAGACAGATTCAGCAAAACTTAGAAAAGATGCAATTAAATGATATTATTATGAGAAAACAAACGTTTTATTTACTGATGTTTGGTTTGTGTTCGAACTGTTATTTTTTAGCAATTGCCCATGATACTGATTTTGAACGCCACTGTGCAGTCAACCATTGAACGAAAATTTATTTGAAATGTTTTCAAAACTGTGAAATTTTTATTATACCTGCGTCACAATTATTGTCAAATTTACTAAAAAGCGTACGAAATGTTAAAACACGCCTGCAAAAAAAAATTGTTGCTAGGCAACTACGCCAAGTTCTCAGAGATATCAGATATACATTACCTACTTGACTAAATTTATTAAAACATAAGGAATTTTATCCTGATCTAAAATTAATTTCCTGTATTTGAAGACACGATACAGGCACAATCAATAGTACCGTATGATACACTTTTACATGCCATTAAAGCACTTACAACTTAAGGGCACTCCGATTCGCGTCGTTTCGCGTGCCTAAACTCGCTGTTCGTGCTTTAAAAGCTCACTTGTACACTTGTATCATAATATACTGTAACGTTAAAACGTTAATGTTTCATCGGTACATGTAGTGACATCTAATATCGAATAGCGCAATGGTGAACGAAATAAAATCTATAATAATGACTATGTGATAGTATTCATGCAGCGACATCTAATAACGAATAGCGCAATGTAGAAATATTATTCTACTGAAAATGTTAACCTCTATCTCAGAGAGGGCGCTAGATACGTTTTTTTATTGTAAGATCTTTGGGAAGCATCTGCTTTCTGGCTCTTTGGTTTTCAACAGTTGCGCGGTCAACAAGTGAGCTCAAAATTTTCCTTGGCAAATCTGAATTTGTCGATGTGATCATTAAAGTGAATTAGTGAAATTCAGGCATAGCTGATCCAGAATTAACTCATCGAGAAACAGCGATCGATAGTTTGGTTCGATAATTACTACTATTGGAGATGTAAGAAATTTCGATCTCTAGATAAGAAGATGGCGGTTCGAGCGATCTGACGTAGTAGTTGCGCTGAAGTTGATCAAGTTGTGGATAGATTGAGGATTAAGTCCAAAGTTTCACTTGTGATTCCGTTGAGTCGATAGCACGTTGGATTATTACTGTGGAGTCTCAAGTTACATTATATTTTTTGAACACGAGGATATTGTGGTTGACCACCGGAAAGGGACACCATTTTGGTTGAGTTGTCCATCGTCCAAATCCACCGAAGTGTGAGGTGTACCAACAGGTGTACCAACAGTCATCATATAACCTAGAAAATATCGTGTGATTTTATCCAGTTGTTTTCAAACCCAGTAACATTTTTAATATCCGATATATAGTACAAGTTCAGTAGTGATTTCAAAATGAAAATAATGTTATCATGGTGCACCATTTAAGTTACATATGTTAATATTAGTTAACCTATAAGTTGCGTGATATCTCTACTTGTATGTTGAAGATCCCGCACATTGTTTTTCATCTATTCTTAAATTTATATTCAAACATTAATATTGAGTGCGTACTATGATCTGTGAGTTATAATCTTTCATTCTCTAATGTTCACGTAATGTTTTTCATGACCACACTTATGTCCGAGAGAAAGTCAATAACACCTCCACGTCATTCCTGAAGTTTGGAGAACAGGACGATCTCAGTGTGACTGCATATTCAACAATATGAACCTCGTTGGAAATCACCTGAGCAACAATTTCACCAGGACTGAGTCGTCTCCCAGACACGTCCTTCCAAGGTTCTCTGACTCGTGAGTTCACCACGAACTGGACTAAGGGTAACCTCTGTAAATGGTGACAAATTCATTGTCTCAACTCATGAAAAATCAGTGTCAATAATTTTCAAATTCATTTGAATATAAAAACCTAACATCAGGTTTTCTTGTTGAAACGCATAGTTTTTATTGTGTCACCCGGCCACCACACTTGGTTATATTTTATTTTATTGTTAATATATATTTGTTATGAATATGTTGTTTTTTTTGTTGATCTACTTACAGAAAATCTCAATTACCAGATTATCTTTATCTTAATAATTTGCAAATTATCTCTTATTTATTAAATTAATTTTGTGTTGATTATCTACTCATCTTTTATAGGTATTTTGTATTTTTTTCCTTGTTAAATTGTTAAATTGAAAACTGCTGGCGCTCAAGCCAGTCAAATTCTTATAGTTCATATTTTGAAACACTTGCCTGCTACAAAAAAAATCAGAAACTGGAAATATAGTCCCAAGAACCTATACCGTTCTCTGCTGAGCCACCCGGGTAATAAAAGTAGCCTTCACTACGTTACAATACTATCAGTTTTCGAACTTGAACATCCTGTAAAAGGTGTCATTAGGTTTTATTGGTGAAATATCCAGTTTCAGTTTGAACAACTAATTAGGATAGCAAAATCAAAGAGGATATACTTTTTACTGAAAATTGAGTGATTTACTTAAAATTTAATAATTTTTCAGATTCCTCTTGTGGTATAAAAATCAAGTAACAAAGGGAGTATAAGCCACTGTGGCAACTGAAAAATGTTATTTTCTCAAAATAGTGCACTCATAGGCATTGAACGACAATAATTATTGATCAAATTTCAGTTCCCTAAATTGCCGAAATGTTATATTCATCAACAAAAAATAACTATTAAATAAAAATTTAACTCGAAAATAAACCTGAAATGAGAATTATTTTCGAGTATTTGAACACTATAGGTGTGAAAAAATGGTCATTTTTAATATGGGCTTTTATCTATAGATATTCCATTACAATGTATCCATGAATGAAAAATATTCTCCCTGGACAATCTGGAACAAGCTGACAACATAAATATCGCAGAAATTCAATAAAGCATCTGGGTTTTCGCATGAATACAATCTGACAATTCGACCAACAAATCGAGAAAAGCATCGCCACCACCTTCGTCTAAGACTGCCAAATGTGTGAAGCCACCCCTGATTCTACACCCTCCGCTGATAAACACCAGTACGGCAATAAATATTAATTTAGTTTTTTGTAGTGTTCCATTTCAACATGTTAATTTAATATTATGTATTGACATATTGAGCGTCGTAAATACCGTACGAGACAATGGTTCTCCCATGGAAGTTAAATCGCAACATATGGGTTGATTCTGAAGAACAATCCAAAAAGCAAGTGGATATCTGGAGGGACGTTGTGGGATGGACACTGATCGCTTTGTAGGCACCATTCAGGTTGTAATTTAAATGACGTCATTAATTTCAGGTGGTGATTCCTTGTCATATTGAATGAAGAAAATTTCATATGAACGTGTGTCCTAACTTGCTTCGTTTTCGAAACACAGGGTTTGAGGTTTTGACGAGAAATTCAAACTTATAAAAATACAAGAGTTTTGAAATTGTGTATTGAAAATTAAAACAAAGATGAGAAATTATCAATACTGGATAGTGATAAAACTGATTCAATATCTTGAAAAAATCGGGGATTTAGTTTTTGCAATCGACTAAAATCATGAATTGAATCATAATAATTTACCGAATGGCTACGTCATTATCAATTGAAATAATGGCAAGTGCTGACAGCCGATTTTCTGTCATAGTATTCCGAAAATATATTTTAATAATTTTGAACCTCGAAAAACTTCTTTCTGCAGACGCAAATGTTACAGGTGTCGTGGCTATGATTCTCGTGACTACTTCGATAGTATTGTACATTTCGGAGATTTTTTTTCTCATTTATAATATATTTCAGCACCGAAATAATCTCATCGTCTCCTTCATATACACGGACTTACATATTCAGTTTTCCATACAATTCATGTCCATCAATATTGAATGTGTCTCCTAGTGTCAGGAATAATTGCAAATTAGATTCTGCATTGCATTTCCATCTAGTATCGGATAGTGGTTTTAGCGTTAAAGATTTTACGTGTGATTTCAAAATAGCCATCTTCTGACTCGAGCCAACAAACAGAGCGTACAGCTTTTGTAACAAACGAAAAAAAGATTTTGTTTGAACACCAGACGATGCTGCGTCTCCCAAGATCAGATTGCAGCTATGACTCCCATAGTACAAAGTCTTTTCGACGATTTTAATGAAACCTGGTGTGGTTATCAGCAGCAAATAGGGGTTTATTTTCATGTGATTATATTTCAAATTATAAGTGGCAAATGGTAACCTGAATGATATATATAGTAAAAATCATTGTACGCCGCTGTTTTTCCCTAAGTTTCATATTTTTTGCATAAAAAATAATTAAGAATGCAGCTTCCTTATAATGGTGTGAATTTCAAATCAAAGTCGGAAAATTCAGAAAGTTGTGTGAATGATCTTTTCTTCAGGTACTTACTCCATATTTCCTTGAAATTTTATTCACAAATGTATTGTTAAGTTTTGATAGAAACAGTTGACAATAATGGGCCCAGGAACACAACAAACAACCAGTCCATCAACGACGAAAAAAATAAAAGAATTCAGGTAGTAATAAATTAATTGTGGCAATCTATCGATTGATAATGTGTTGCTATTTCAAATTCACGGCATTATAAGATAGTTGTATTTTTAAATGTTTAATTTGATAAAAATTTCAAACTTAGTGAAAAACAGTGGCGTACAATGATTTTTACCATATTTATCAATCAGTTAACCCTTCGCTGCTTATAATTTGAGATCTAACCTCATGAAAACAAGCTCCTTGTAACTGCCAATATATACACCAGGTTTCGTGAAAATCGGCGAAAAGACTTTTGAGTAATTAATAATTAACCGATTTTTTATTAAAACTTTGACACTCCGTCACTTGAAAACAAAGCAAGTTAGGACATACGTTTATATGAACTTTTATTCATAAAATGTCACAAGGAATCACCACCTGAAATTAATGACATCATTTAAATTACACCCTGTATATGAATGTGTCTATTCACTTTCACCATGATTTAGTTTGGATTTTCACAAATGTGGAAATGTGCGTCTTATGCAACAAAAAACAAATTAATAAAGAATTGTCAATGTAGATTCCAAAAGTACAAATCACCCCAACGTATCATTGCCGATCTAACATCGAAAATAAAAGAAAAGAAACAAAAAAAAACAATTTAATTTTTTTTATATCTAGTCAAAGCACTCGACACTGTTGATCACTCTCAGCTGTTTTTGGAGGATCTGGGTTTCAGAGGTGGAGTTGAAAAGTTGATTGACAGTTACTTGTCAGGCAGAAAACTGCGAGGAACAGTGAACATCAAAATTACTAGCACAGTACAAACTGTACAGTACGGTGTACCCTATGGTACTGTTCTAGTCCCAGTATTATTTGATCTCTTGAATCTAAATGTTCCTGGAGAAGTAGCCAGTTTTGCAGATGATACCGCAATAATTTAAGAGGTCCCACGCTGTTGATATGGGTCCTAGTTCTTCGGACAGCATATCAACTACAACCCAGAGAAGTACCGATCACTAAGCAATGAGCACTTTCAATAGTGAAATGCTCGCGAGCACTCAGCACTTCCAGAAAGTTCTTAAAAATTCCGAGAACTAATCATTTTTGATTAATTTTAACAATTGAGTAATGGAACATAACTCACCCCAGTTCACGTTGTAAAACAGGATAATGACCAATAAAAACGATTTATTATTGTTAAAGAAATTGCCAGCTGTCCTTTTTTTGGAATTATAGACGGAACATTCCGAAAAATTGTTTGACAGAAAATAGAAAAATAAGAACTACTCATAAAAAATAACACTGTATTATTTTTATTGTTATACAAAAATATTTGAAATTCATAATTTCTTAATATTTTTACAATTCTGCATTTTCTATGTCTTTGTCCTACCTGGCGTAACGATAACTGTCTAAAATATGTTTCTGTTCAAAAGTATTTACTTATAATATTATAATTACAAATTATACACAGCGTGTAATGTAACTTCTTGTCCTCCCTTCAATGACGAGTGTATTGCCATTTTATAACAAATTGCAGCTATTGAAAATTGCAAAAAGAAATATTGGTGAAAGCTATTCAACCAATATTGACCCAATATTGAATATGAACATCTACGTTCAGAATAGGTTCATTCAATAATGCACCAATATTAACATAATATTGTTTTTTCAATATCTACATTGGAACAATTTTATATTTTTATTTACATTATCTATATTAGCCCAATAACAAATTAAGATGTAACCAATACGAGGTGCTACCTGGATTTGTTGAAAAATTCAATGAATAAAATTGAAAAATTGCAGTGCCGCCCTTTCACACTATCAAATATTGCAGAAAAATAATACTACTTATTTGAGTTTACACCTGTTCTGTTTCTTTTATATGTCCATTGGAAAAAACATCATTCAAAAACCATGCAATGCAAAACCAACAATATTTCATGTTGCCTATGACCTGCCATAGAATACCTAAGTAGCAACTTTCGACTGTTTTTAGTTTTAGTATTGTAATACTCTCCCTCTTAAGTAGGATTTAGTTCGAAATGAGGACCAATATTTACTTTCAATCAGTAATTGAATTAAGTAAATGCAGATATTTGTTGCCGGAATAAAATATCACTTTTAGCTGCACACTTATAAAACATATCTGCTGAATAAGTTGATGAAGTAGATGCCTTCACTTCTGCATGGGTATAACTATTGATTGCATTTTTCAGCGGTTGAGGATTTTTCATTGCATGTCGAAGTGGCGTGTTTCCATGGTTACGCCGCCCCAATACTGCCAACCACACCCAGCAACATTTAATTCTATCAAGTTATCCTGCTCTGTTCTATTCTCCTATAAAAGAGATACTAAAAGAATGCGAACAAATGTTATTATTTTTTCTTTAAATTTATCTTCAATACCTGTTCAAGTAGACATTGAACTTCATTAGAAAGATAATTGCTTAAACAGTGTGTGCGATTTGAAATTTGTTTTTTTTTGGAGCCCACGGACCGATTTTGAAAAATGAATATTTCAAATTATACCAAGTATTCAAAAATGTTGACAGATATGAATTATTCTTATTTTCAAGACCTACTATGCTCTGCTAAATGGGTCTAAATTTCGAGAAGGGCCACTAAGCATTTTTTTCTCGGATAGCCTATTCGATTTGAGCATATTTGGAATACCTACCCCAAGTTTCAGCCCTATATCTCATATAGGGTGTTAGTTATATGATGACAAATTTCCAAAATTCCTGCTTTTCCAAATTCATGCTGACCATCGATGACAGCCTATGAACTTTACAGAAGAGATGAAATAGCAATTCAATAGAAGAATACTTGGCATACTCAGGTACAAAGTTACATGGTTGTAATCGTATCATGTAGTTGTCTCTAGTTTAATCAAAATCAACAAATTATAAGTTGAAAACGAGTATTTAATTTCAGAACATTAACCAACAACTGGAAAAATGGAACAGTTTTCTCAGAAATTGATGTTTTCAATATATCCCCCTTCACGCTCTATATACATTTTACATAACGCCTTGCCTTGCTTTTTCAAGAAATTACCTATTTTATTACTTGGTTCACCGATATAAGTTATTATCTTGAACCTTTGGTGGTCTTTTAGAGAGGGATAAACTACTTGAATTGTTGACAAAAATTTGTTTGATAATTTCTAGTTCTTTATTAAAATTAGATGTGCTGAGAGGAATGTTAACTAATCTATGTATCATACTATTAATTGTAAGATGCTACTTTATGTTGATATGGGTGTGATGAGCTATTGTGAATTGTAGTATCTGAATGAGACGGTTTATGGAAAATAGAAAATTCATGTTTATTCTTTACTTTAGTTATTGTTAGGTCCAAAAAATGTATCGAATTATCCTTTTCTGATTCCACTGTGGAGTTAATTGAAAGTTGAAGAAAATTCCAAGAATTGATTCAGTGCACAGGGTGTTTATTAAATACGTGTAGAAAATTCAGGATGATGTTGCTGACGTCAAAATAAGAAGAGAAGTTCCAATAGACCCATGTCCGCAAGTCATTCGTTTCCGAGATACAGAGTGTCGAATTTGAATTATTATCATGATTATGTTTCGCTAATTTATTTCAAACTAATTTTGATATTTGAGTAAAGTTTGATATTTCGGAGTCATTTTCAATGATAAAATCAAATGTGATGTTACTTTTTCTCTTTCGTGGGGATGACGTCACCTTCACGTCTTCTCAGTCATTTGCAATGTAATTTTTTAGGCGTACTTTTATTAAGTTTTCTGGTGGAAAAATCGATTTTTCTAACATTTTAGTGTAAAAAAATATATTCCTGGGTCGCTGCGAGCAACTGTTTTCGAGTTTTTGGGATTTGAAATAATCTATGCAAGTGATTGTGAATGACAATATGTTTAAATTCACAGTTAATTTAAGTAGCTGAGGAAATTAATATTATTCTTTAAATTCATTTTAAAATAGGAATCGGGTGTCATTACAATTATACAAATAATAATACCAGTAATTGAGATCAATTTAATAATAAAACAGGCTACATTTGACTACATTCAAGTGTTGATTGTAGAAGACCATTGAATGAAAGAAAACCTTTCTGAAAAGACATGTAGATAGCGCCACCTCCACGAACAAGACAAACTAATTTCACATTTGATATTTTCATTGAAAAATACTCCCAAGTATCAAAATTCACTTGAATATCACAATCGTTTTGGAATTGATTCACAAAATACGATAATAAGAATTGAACTGACACTCAGAAACTAATAACTTGCGGACATATGTTTATATCGACAGTATCAATTTAAAGATGCTGAAATACGTTTTTAAATACTGCAAAGAAGCCTTGACCAAAGTAATTAATCTTTCTCTGATCACTGGTGAGGTCCCTTCGATTTGGAAAAAGGCAATAATCACACCATTACCTAAAGTTCCAATAGCAATGGAATTGAAACAACTCAGACCAATCAATGTTTTGCCAACGATGTCTAAGCTTCTGGAAAAAATAGTGTCATCTGAAATGAAAAATCACCTCGATAAGCATAGCATTTTGCCCATAGAGCAATCAGAATACCGAAAGCTCCACAGTACTTCAACAGCTTTAATCAAAGTAGCTAACGATATCACAAGAAGTATCGACAAATCCGAGGTCACCTATTTGGTTATGTTGGACTATAGTAAAGCATTCGATGCGATGAACCATGAGCTGCTTGTTGCCAAACTCAAATATTATGGTTTTTCTTCTGTTGCTTTAAAGTGGTTTGTTGACTATCTCACGAATCGGAAACAATGTGTTAGAATTGAGTCGAACATTTCACCCGCTCGGAGAATACACAGTGGGGTACCTCAAGGAAGTGTTCTGGGGCCCCTTCTTTTTATAATTTTCACCTCTGATTTGGCAGAAGTAATTCTGCCGAATTGGAATAAGCACTTCTTTGCCGATGATACCCAAATATTTGAGTGATGCTCTCATCAAGAGATCAGTTCTTCATAATGTGAATGTTAAAAATGCTAATTTTTTCTCGATTCCACATCACTCAACGTCCAAGTTTGAAAGAAGTTTTGGATTCATCGCACTAACCACTACCAATAACTTTCATCAGATATTTTCACTGCCCACAATTATGAGTTTCAAAGCAGCGCGAGCGTTCAAAAAATATCTCTTATCACATCAGTAATTCATCAACTTATATTGTAAAGTACTTATTCTCATCAGTAGAATTTTGTTTTCATTCTAAAATAATTTGTTATGCTGAAGGGACTTGTGTATTTTTGATACATATTTGTTTTTTTTTATTGAATTTTTTTTTATATTTTCATGTCTCACTCGGAAACTGTAAAGATAATCAATGGACTCGAATCATTATCATGTATCATGTATATATTTCTTTTTTTTATATTTATATTATTATATTATGTGAATGTCAAGCAGAATTGAAAAATGGCTTTGCCAATATTCTGTCTTTTTGAAGTGGTTTTGTCATATTTGAGATGTGTTACATTAT
This sequence comes from Chrysolina oricalcia, assembly GCA_944452925.2. NCBI lineage: Eukaryota > Metazoa > Arthropoda > Insecta > Coleoptera > Chrysomelidae > Chrysolina > Chrysolina oricalcia. The sequence continues at coordinate 56,389,925 of OX101813.2, read as the reverse complement.
TTTTTTTTTTCACTTCAATAAACATTTTTATTATTATTTATTATTATATGAACTTTCCTTCTTATTTTTACGTCAGCAATATGCCCTCAAATTTTCTACACGTACTTAGGAAAGACCCTGTATACACCTGAACCCTAATCAATTTACGATGAGTATTTAAGAAAACACAGCAAAATCGTAATTTAGATTATCTTCTTCACTTGAAGAAGCTGTTTTACAGCGATACGATCGTCGTGGTTTTGTAAACCTTTTTAGTGAAAATCATTTCATTTATCTGAAAACTTCATGGGCATTGGAACTTGGTAGCGGTAAAAGGCTTACATAATTTCAGTCACTCTATAAAAGAAGTTCCAACCTGCATAAAAAATGAAAATATCTAGAAATAGAGACCTCAAACGATAGAGTCCATTTGTTCAACAAAATTTACAGCTCACTGTTTATTTTCTATTTGATAATTACTCTGAAACATTTTCTCAATGATTCTTGCTGAAAAATGTGAATAATCAGATCCATAGATTAAGTTAAGGGACCATCCCTCAATCTGATATTGGTTGGGTGAAGTGATGTATTTAACGAGTTGATGAATGTTCTCCGTGAATCGTCCTGGGAAAATCGCGGTAAAATGTGAAGTAACTCAAGAATGGTGTTCAAAAGAACTGAATGATGTCCTTATACTCCTTATCCTCGCGGGGGAGTGTCCTGGACCAGCGCCGACGCCTTGCGACCCGTGACGTCACGATCTATTATGAAGACCTATTTTAATAATGGCGTCGATGGAAGGCGCCACTGGAGGGGTGGAATATACAGTGTCCTTCGTGAGGTAGTGAATCTCGAGATAGCTCAACTCGAACACTTAGTGAAATTAATCGGACAGACTAAGTTAAGTTAGAGCACAAATTGAAAAATATCTCCTACATGGAACATACGTATCTCAGAAAATTAACGAGATTTAGTAACTGTGAATCGGTGGAAGTTCGTTTGAATTGGCAGTGATTTTGTTTTTTATTGACTGATTTCTTTTTCGGAAATGACTGAATTTCGATGACACGACCTGTGTTGATGACAGACATTAGTGAAAGTTCTGTAGGATTGCTACACGAAATAGGTGATTTTGAATATTTTTATATGAATACTTGGGAGCAACTGATTATCAAATGAACAAGAACATTAGGTAATAATGGAGCGTATTTCACTACAACTTCATTTTAATTGGTAATAGATAATAATCGTTTGCTATCTCTTTATTTATACAAAATTTACTGGTCGCTGCTTGATTATGACTTCTACAACTGAATAACTTTCATTCATAACATCGTCGTCGAATTTACTAAGTGGCGTATATGGATTTGAACAATTTCTGAGGAGATGCGTTCTAAGATTGACTGGTTTTTCATGTCGTCACTACCGGAAAGAAAGTAGCTCCATTTCGTTGAATATTTGTGAATATTCGGAATATAGTAAATATAATCCAATGCTGATAAGAAGGTAATTAAGATTTTATCCTCATAGGGGTAATTTGAAAAAATACGAAATACGCCTTTTAGTGAATGTAATTTATTAAACATGTTCATTTAAGCCCAATCAGAATATGAAGAAAAACAAAAACATACACGTAATGCTGTTTCAGACAAACATTAAAAATAATCATTCATAGCAAATGAATAGTTCAGAAAAAATATATACAGAGATAATTATTTACTGAAATGGGGAAGATTTCGGTAGATTGCTTGGTATTCTTCAATACGAATGATGTGAGTCGATCCTACTCAAACTGACATGAGAGATGAATACTTCTTCAATGGTAGCTTGAGCCTTGCATTGTTGAGTTTTTTAAACTTCATTTTTGATATATCAACAATTCTTTGTAAAGAGATCGTCTGAAATGTTTCTTCCATGTGACTATCCTTGTAGAAAATTTTGTTATTCGTCTCTTTTTGTCCAATTTAAAGAATCATTGGAGTCAGGCTTCATTTCATCAGAATGACGAATACGTAATTCTCATATCTTTTAATAGAGTTTTGAAATCTAGAACTTTATTATCGGGGTAATACCACAAGAGCTCAGATTAAGCCGGATATTTTTTGTGGTTGTTTTCGAATACTTACTTTCATTGGCAATTTAACGAGAGCTGTTCTGACAATATCACGAGAGCGTAGCTCGAGTGATTTTATCAGAAAAAATCGAGTTAAATTAGCTACATGAAAGTAAGTATGAGAAAACCACCGGAAAAAATCGCGTGGTATTTGGTAAGACAATCACATGAATGTCAATTCAATTGAACTTTATTTGATAAACTAATTGGACAAAAAGTAGAAGAGTAATGTTCAGAAAGAACAATACTAAAACTGGAATATTATTCGCTGTTTAATTCTGTTTTGACAAACTTTGTCAAAATTGTCAAACTGACGCGCAGCGCTTGATAAACGAACAGTAAATGCTAGCGTTGCTACGGTAACGTAATTTATCCGATATTTTTATCCACTTGCATTTCTCTCCCTTCCTATTTAGCTGATAGCAAACTACGATTTGTGTATTCACAAATGGGAATTATTATACATTAGTGGAATCGTCGATATTATTTTACTGGGTATGAACATATCTGCAGCCTGTTTTACTGCTACAGTTATAGTACTATGTGCCGAGTCGCCCTCATTTTGGCCATGGTATGCCTCAAAGAAATGGGGGGTTATGTTTTTCATATTTTTGCTTTCATTGAGAAAGAAAACAAACATTGCAGGAAGTGTAGACTTTTTGTTTTGGCCGTAGCAACTATCAGAAAATAGTTCCACAGACACGACCTCGTTCTTGTCATAACTTTTTAAAAAGAGGTATAGACAACTCGACATTTCGGATGAACCTCGTTTACTCTGGATTATATCTGACAGATATGTATAACTAAGTAAATGGGCCATGGGTCATCAATGACGGATCAATTCTAACAAAAAAAATCAATCAATCCTACTTACAGCAAATTTCATTCCAATAAACAGTAACTGTTACCATGTTTCAAAAGAACCACGCACTTTTTCACAGCGTGTTGAAAATGAAAAATGACGACTTTTCCCCAATTTGTATTCATAGAGAAAATCAATATATTTGAATTTTTTGCATGCAGTATTTTCAAAATAACCTTCGAAAACCATCTCATGAAAAAAAAAACTCAAGAACTCTTCACAATTACAGTATGATTTCAGTTCATGATGTTGTTATTTTTCGAGTTTTGAAACATTGATGCTATTTTGTTTGAAAACACTCACATATATGAATAGTTACAGTTCATTTTGTTGTTACTTCATGTTAAATCATCACATGTCCGAATCATCGATTCAGATTCATTTTTTAAGATTCATGTAAGGCGATTCGCAAATGCTGTGGTATACCATAATCCATTTCGCTTATATTTTCTTCCCTTCCTTGTTTGTTTGAGCTGATAACATGTTTTTATTTCAGTTTTTGATGATATTAAAATGTGTATTCTAGAACATACATGATAATAAAGTTTCCAATACAAATGTAAATCAAACGAAAAAATAATGATTATTTTTCATCACTTTGTATTGTGGAATTATGACCGGTACATTCGTATTCTTTTCATAATTCTATTCAAAATGTCAATTAGGAGCCGTAGAATTTTCACTATTAATATCTCGAAAATATGCAGAATTTTCAAAAATGCTTTTATCTTGCTGTCATGAAAACTGTGTTGCTTAGAAACACCTCGAGAGCTTGCTCTAGTGGTATTTTGTAAAGCAATACAGTTTGAGTGACAGGCAAGGTGACAGTATTTTCAAAATTCTGCATTCTAATTGACAAAAATTCGAATAGAATCATCAAAAACCATACGAACGGTCATAATTCCAATAAGTATGCAAAGCGATGACAAATAATGGGGTTTCTCAAATTTTCGTGTTGTTAACATTTGTTTTGGAAACTTTATCAACCTGTTTCCATAATGGCATATCCTCAGAAACTGAAATGAATTGATTATTCACGGTATACCATTGTATTTGTGAATCGCCTTGTATGAAGCACACACGGGATAATATGACATGAAGTGAGAACAAAATAAATTCAATATTTATATTCTGCGAGTGCTCAAACCATCAATGAAAGCATCAATATTTCGATACTGAATACAAAAAATTCAAATATGTTGATTTTATCTAGGGATACATGATGGGGAAATGTCATCATTTCCAAATTTCAACACCCTGTATCTCGAAAACTAGTCATGTGATCAAGTTGGTTCCGGAATCATTTCATATGAAGATCATGCAGATCTACTGCTACGTAATACCAAAAATTTGGAATATTTGACATTTCTTATGGAAAAAAATGAGGGAAGTAGATTTTTATTGATATATGAAAAAGAAATCATTGAGTTGCAGTGACCTTTGTCAAATAGAATGAGAATGAAACAAAAAATTCATAAAAATTGTTCCGAGTAACTCTGTATCCACAGTTAAAATGTGGCCAAATTTCACAAGTAGATCTCAAATATCTATGTTAAAAATATATATTGTACTATTCATTTTTCAAATACTTTCCTGCGAAACAGAATGTCTGAATGTCTTCATTTTTTATTTTCATGCTGTCTTTTTCCACACATTTTATTCGTCAAACTTTATGATTTAAAGTGATTATGTGAAAAAATTTTATTTCAAAAACCGTCAGATTAAGAAAATCCATCTAGATAATCGTCAAATTATGGATCAGCACGACTAGGGCATCGAGCTGAATTGTCTGTATGAAAATCAGTAGCGATCGGAAATTTCAAAAAGGAGATTTTTTTGCATTTTCAAAAACCTGCCACGAGCTCGCGTCACAGATAAAATGTTGATTTCTGTGCTCAACATTTTTCTTGTTCCTGTGTTATGAAACAATTATTGTTAATCAAGTAGTTAGAGATTCATAGGAAATATCACTCCATTGCAGCATTCGAAAGACTCTCTGAACGCAGTTCTGAAACATTTTATTATCATCAAACAAAGAGATACAACGCAAACACAGATTGAAAATTTACAATAACTAGTACCTACTATAAAAAAATATCTAATCTTTCACCGCCTCTGCCCGTATTTGTTAATGTAGACTGCGGTACGGTGAGCTATTATTTGATATAAAACTTATATGAGGGCAAGGCGGATTACAATGTATAAAATTTCAAACAAACAAACTACCAGAAAATGGACAACTTTTTCTAAATGAGAGTTTCGTTATTTCCATTTTCCAAGCAGTGTTTCACTTGAAATCTAAACCAAGTGTCGGAAAATTTTGATAACATAAAATTTTTGAAAATTGTCGCATAGCGACGAAGTTAATTTTCTTCATAAAATTCTTAGACGTGAAACATTTCCGGCATTTAATTCAGTAAATGTATTTGTGTTTAATTTATTTAAATATTGAACGAAACAAGAAAAAAGTAGCAATGAAAAATAAATAATCTAATACAATTTTAAAAATGTGATGAATTGTTCACAAATATAATAATAATATACTTTATTCAGGATTCATACAAAATACAGTTTATACTAAAAAAAAGGAATGAATAAAATTTAGTGTGCGATAAGTGCTACTACACTTGTTTCGCAAAAAAATAACGGGTAAAACAGATGATAATATGACTAAAAAACAATTATACATGTAAAAAAAACAGTAATTCAATAGATACAACAAATTATGAAATGTTCAAAAAAGGATTTCCACGGAAATATTAAAATTACATGATTTGTACATCAGAACAGATAATAGGTACAATGAAGATAATTGGACGATAATGTTCACAAGAATTATATTGGGGAATAATATTTACAATTGAGGGACTCACACATACATATTGGTTTTCAAAGATGTGAAAGATTATAAATGTGATAAAATGCAATACAATATTGAAATTAAAAATGCAGAAGAATATAGAAAAGTAATGCACACATATATGAAAAGAGCGCGGGTATTTACATGGATAGCAAGTTTACATTTTTTGTAAATTATTTTTCTATAAGATTCCTAACAAATTGTCTGTTTCTCTGAAAAACGAACAGCTTTAGGTGTGTGGTTTCGATGTTATATCTTTTATAATTTTTGGTAATGTACTCGTATTATACAATTTAATTACACAAAAGGAGTATGCTCTTTGTGAAATTGTTTTTTTCACGATAGTGGGGTATGCAAGTTCTGCGCGATATCTTGTATTATGTTGGTGATTTCTAGAGCTTGCTTTATTACCACAGAATTGATACTTCACGTTTATGTACAAAAAAAGTATAATTGTCTTATGTCCATTATTTGACATTCTTCATACAAACGATCTGACGGAAACCTAGTTTTTTACATATACCCATGTAAGGAACATCACAGTAGGCTGTTTTGTTAGTGTTGAGAGAAATATGTTAATTACCCTACGCTCTAGTAGAATAAGGTTTAGATGATTAAAGTAAAGATTCTAATTTATGATAATGATGTACCGTAGACACGTGTTTGTGGCTTTTTGGCCTTCGCCAGTACGGTGTAGTCAAGTGAAACACTTGGTCAGCAATGTAAAAAGGAAAGAAACGGGACCAATTACAGGAAGCCAATTACGTATTTGTGGCTCAGTTAGAACACTCTGAGGTTTCAGACAACATCCAACATCGTTCCTGAGGTAGCTACAGCATCCTCCGTGACAACCCAATCCAGGAAAATATACATCAAATTGAGCAAGTGAGAGGATGTATTACAAATGAAAATTATGTAGCGGGTTTGCCCTTAATTATAAAAGCAACCGCAGACACTTGTTTTTGGCTCTTTGGCTTTCGTCAGTATACGGTGTTGTCAAGTGAAAGGGTGATCAACGCTCGGTTGCAAATGAAAACACACGGAGTCAACTACAAGAAGCCAACCACACATTTGTGGCTCAGTTATAATACTCTGAGATTCCAGATTACATCCAACTTTGCAACCTGCATGGCAATCGGGGAAAATCAAAAACTGCTTCTCAGGACATGAGTACTACGGTTTGAGCCGTTAAATCTCGATCCAAATGTTATTTCACTCTTTTTGTAACTCACCTAGAAAACTATTCCAAATACTTGAATGTATCTTCCCAATGTTTATGGGCCGTAATGGTCGTGCTGGTGAAGCGTTCGCTTCTCAAGCTTAGAATCGTGGGTTCAATTCCCAGCATGGTTATCGGTCTTGTGAATGGCATAACACGTTAAAAGTTGAGGGCTGCGTCTTCCCTAGCTCGCAAAAGTCTCTAGACGACTTCTGAAGTTTACGCGTAGGGGTGCAATCGGTTGAAGAAAATAACAATTTTAACATTTTTTTTATCTAAATGAAAGTTAATATTTACAACAACTGAATCCATCAGAAAGTTACATCATCTTTTGTTCAATCAGATTCAACAAATATTTTTTTTTTTAGTGATAAAGGACCTGTCAGTTGTTTTCAGTATAGTATCCAATATTTAAAAAAATTATATTTCAACCAGAGATAGTCATCAAGAACCAAAATATATTTTTATCAGCTAGAATAGACTAAAATTATGATGTCTTGCCAAAATATAACTCGTTGGTTCTCGAATAGTCCTAGACTAAAACTCAAAAGGACTTTTTTACTATGCCCCGTATACACCCTAATGTACTATCATTATTAAGATTATAATTGGACATGTTGAAGAGTTCTGACAAATACATTTTCATTCTGAAATTGTCTTATTTCGACTAAACCAACTACGACGTTTATACGAACATCCCAAGTTGCACACCTATATTGGTGAAATATTGTTACAATATTGTGAACAAATTGGTGAAATATTTGAAATACACTAAAGAGAGAAAACAAATGTGAACATTCGGCAATATTGGTTCAATATTACTTGAATAATATTGGCGAAATATTCTCGAAGCAATATTGGCCTCAAAATATCCGGCGATATAGGTACAATATTCTGACAATATTGGCGGAATATTCAAGTTATATTGTCGAGAAGTAAAATGTGAACATTTTGTGATATTGATCGAATATTGTTCAGACATCTCAAAAATAGCATTGCTGAAATATTCTTGAACCAATAATGACCTCAAAACATTGATCGATATTGGTACAATTTCATTTGAATACATTGGTAGAAGAGAATATACCTTGGTGAATTATTTAATGTCTTTTAGTTGATCAAAGTTACACCAGAGTCTGCCTTTTGATCGCCATAACCACTGAGCAGGCTGTCTTGAAAACAGGTTATAGTAATTTAATATGTTTTCGTAGGTTTTAGAAGACGTATATGTAGCGCCACCTAGCGGATTTTAAACCAGGCTTGATCATGATATAATTTCAATGTTTCATTAAATATTCGGCCAATAATCAAAATTCATCTCAATATAGATGTAGGAAACAATATGGAGACACTATTGTTTTAGCGATATCGGTAAATATTATTGAACCAATATTGACCCAATATTAATGAATAAGATATGTTGAATATCGGCGAAATAATATTCACCCAATGTGTGATCACACTTGGATATTCAATATAGTTTTTATTTCTAGAATCGACATGAGAGGAATATTGGGATTGCAATATATATTCTATATGTTGAAAACAATATTATTTAATCGATATTGGGAAATATCATTGAACCAATATTGACCCAATGAGTTATTACAATTTTTTGAATAAAGTTGAAATTATATTCGACCAATGTGCTATCAAACTTGGAAATACATTATAGTTTTTTATCCCTAGTATCGATATGACTAGAAAATTGGGATTGCAATATTTATTCTAGATGTGGAAAACAATATATAGACAATATTGTATTATCGATATTGGTGGAAATTATTCAACCAATATTAACCCAATATCACATGTGACAATCTATATTCAGTACAGGTTCAACCAATATTCCACCAATATTATTAATATAATATGGTTTTTTGAATATTCACCCATAGTGGACCGATATAATTTTTTCAATTTCAATATATCAATATTGGCCCAATATGAAACCAAGATTCAGCCGATATGACGTGCTACTTGGGATAAGTCGCTTATATCTAAGTAACGACAAATACAAAATCATTTAAACTCACACATTTTTCCTTCGGCCCATCCCACTATGGCATAAAAAAATTTCAGCTCATTTGACCAAGAGCCAATTTCATATATTTTTTGGAAAGGGGTCCTTTGAAAGTATTGACACAGCCGCCTTTTAAGCACGATTTTATCGTTGGATGTCTCGAGAATGTAAATCATTCTTATAGCTTGGACAAATGCTAAGGTGAACGAAGCGACCAGTATCGATATCGTTCACTTCACAATTGCATATTATTCAGTTCTATATTGATAAGATGCGAATAATTGCAGGTAGCAGGGGAGACCTCAAATCCCATTCGGCTTGGGTTAAGTGAGTACTATGTCCATACTGGATCAGTCAAGAGCCCTTCCACTTATCCAGGGCATGCCGCCTGTTTCACAACCCATGATGCCACCCCACAACATCGATGAACCACCCAACTCTGACGTGCTCTTGGCCCTTCTAGCGAGGAACAAAGCTCTAGAAGGTGAGTTGATTCACATTTTTCTGTTAAAAGAACATGAGGAAGAAAATGATATTTTAACTTGATTTATCACCCCTAGTGGAGCATTAATACATATAAAAATCTGAACATTACGATCAATTAGCAACTTTATTCTGAACCAACATATCCAGGGCTTAGAATAATTTTTATCGAAGGTCCTACTCACTAGTGTAACCTCAGAGTGTGCTAGTTTAGTAAAACTATCGATGAGGTACATCAATAAACCGTAATACAGGGTGTCCCAAGTTATCGTATACAGGCAATATCTCGCTCATTTGACAAGATATTGAAAAAATAAAAAAATGGCTGAATGGCATTAAGGTACCTTCCGAATGACGAATAATAAAATCATTACATTTGACAGCCCTGTGATGGTTACCCCACACATTTTATTTTCAAATAGCATCCCCTGTATTTTGTCATTGATAATTGCGTTTAATTTTATTTGGAATACATCGATATCACATACTTGATTTTTTTTATTGATAACACCAAAAACATCAACATTTCAGGAAATATGAATTTCAACTAAAATACCTATGATACAATTCAAAAAACGTACGAAAAATTACAACAAGTGTTAAAATTATTTCACGCAAAATCCATGCAGCTGCAAAACGTGTTAAAAGCGTTCTTGTGCAGGCCGCCTGAATCATTGCTGGTGTAACGCTACGACATGCTTCACGAATGCGTTATTTAAGATCATCTAAAACCACAGATTCTATTTGATGAACCAAGTCTTTGAGATAACGCCACAAAAAATAGTCCAATGGTGTTGAATCTGGCGAGCGGGGAGGTCATGCTATGGGTCCATAAGTACCAATCCACCCTTTGGGGAAAAATTGATTGTGATGCTCCTCAACAATCCCTGCATTATGAGGTGGGGCACCGTCTTGTTGCCAGAGCATGTCATTCCGTTGTGCCAAAGGAATCTCTTCTATAAGTTCAGGTAATTCGTGTACAAGAAAATGTTAATACCTTGCTCCAGTCAACGTACCCTCATAAAAGTACGGCCCAATCAAACGACCATTGAATAACCCACACCACATATTTGTATCCCAAACTGTTTGGAAACGAGTTGAACGAACCCAGTGTGGATTTTCGTTCGACCAATAATGGTCAATATGTGTATTCACTACACCAATGTTATGGAAGCGGCTTTCATTACTCCAAAATATTTGACTCAAAAGCAAGGGATTATCGGCAATCATAACATCAATTAGAGAAATAAAGTCCAATCTTAGTTCTAAATCACGAGGTCTCAGTCCTTGAATTAAATGAATTTTAAAAGGGTGACACTTGAGTGTCTTCATAATCCTCTGTATGGTGCTTTTGCTTATTCCGATTTCGTCAGCTATTTTTCTAATGGAATTTTCATCATTTCTCACATGATTATGGTGTAGTGCATGGTTTTTATTTGGGATTGAACCGCTGTGCAATTTCCGTTCCAATCTAGGAAACACCGTGTGTGCTACCTGACGACGTTGAGGAAAACGTTTTTGGTATAAACGGGCCGCTCGTCGAGCATTTTTCTCACATTCACCAAAAATCAGCAGCATGTCAACGTACTCGTCTGAACTGAATGGTAAATGGCATTGTAGGTAAATAACAAGATTAACTATTTTTCAATTGGAACTTGTGAATAGTGGATAACACAAACAATTAATTCGTCGATTAATTAAACAACCGTATGCAAATGATTGATGTTCTACACTATGAAATCGAATAACTGTCATCAATGTTTTGACATAAGAAGCTCCGATTCTGTCAAATTTTTAAAAACGTGGACGGAGGAAACTTTTTATTTTAATAAGGATAATTAGGTAACGTGAAAAAAGCCGCAAAATGTTATTGATTTTATTGTTATTAATAAAAAAATACCAAGTATGTGCTATCGATATATTCCAATTAGAATGACACACTATTTTCCATTGCAATATTGCAACTATTTGAAAATAAAAAGTGAGGAGTAGCTACCACAGGGCTGACAAATGTAATACATTCTTTCATACGTCATTAGGAAGGTACTTTAATGCCATTCAGAACATCTTTTCTATTTTTTAATTATATTTTTAAATAAGCGAGATATTGCCTGTATACGATAACTTGGGACACCCGGTATACCCTATAACTTTTTTGTTTATAAAGATAACAGAATTTGATATGGAAGATCTGTATACTACATAAAACTGCATTTTTTGATAACTAACTCAGCTTCATGGAACATCCACTTTCACCAAAAGTGACATTAACTATCGATTTTCAAATGGGAACCGGTACATACTTACTTTTTTTATTTCCATATTACATACTGTATCCATACATGTATCACTTGTTACTATTTGGAACCAAATTCTAGAGGATACCTTCAAATCGCTTTACTGTTTCTGTCAAAATGTATCTGCTTTGTAAAATTAAATATTTAAATTTATGTTTAATACCATTTTTTTTCAAATGGCAACCTAGTGGATCGCCGGGTTAGGGTCAAAGAGCATCTGAACATGATTAATTTAATACTGCACACTATAAGGTTTCAAACAAACTTCCGTTAAAAAACTTTAAAAGATTACATTAGATATTTTTCAAAATTAAGTATCTTCTGAGATTGAAATAAGATTCAAACGCATAGAGTAGTAACCTGTAACCAAAACAACTAATAAAACAAAAGCTTCATTCCAAAAGCTGCTTAAAAAACATAGTTTCTAAACATTGACGTATACAGGGGGTCCCTCCGGGAACTGCATCGAACAATATATAGAAAACCATAGGATAAAGATATTGAAATCGCCATTTTGGGATATTTTGCTGCATATCGAACAATATCTTTGAGACAAGTTGCAAGAGAATCAGGATTGTCAAAAATCTCAGTACACAGAATACTGCGCAAACATAAATTTCACCCATATAAGTTCTCCATAGTTCAGCATCTGAAAGAAACAGATTTTCCAAGAAGAGTGAGATTATGTGAATTCGTTTTAACTTGGTCGCAAGGGAACGAAATATTTTTGGATAATATTAAATGGACAGACGAAGCTAAATTTACAGAGAATGGTGTCTTCAACCGACATAATTGCCATTATTGGAGTGACTCAAATCAGCATGTATTCAGGGAACTGAATTTTCAAGAGTCTTGGCAGTTCAATGTCTATTGTGCGATAAGAAGTGGTATCGTCGTGGCACTGCATTTTTATCAAGAAAACTTAAATGGTAAGTAAAAAACAGGGTAAAGGTAAGCTTATCGGGCTTCTGCGTTTTCAAACACGAATTTTTCAGTCGAAAATCACTCAAAGTATTTCCTTCTTTTGATAGGCCCTTTCTTTACACACTAATCAACCCATATTTCACAATTACAAGCACTAAAAACATTATTTTTGCACAAAAAATCCACCCTTCTTTAGGACAACACATAACCAACAAATCAATTTTATCATTTTATATGTAGTGGGTTGGTAACTGCGCGCGCTAACTATTCAAATTTGAATCTGGGCAGATAACTTCCCCTTCATTACTATGTTCAATCGTTTAAATTTTGCCATTTTGGTGTTTTATTTAACGTAAATATCATAAACTGAAAATGTTCAAATTCTACGAATTTCTAATTTAGGTGAACAATAGATTGGCACTTATTAATTTCTTAATTAAATTGGGAGTGTTTTTGGATTCAGTGCAAAGGAAATACATCCGGACAAAGATAAAATGTCAATGTATAGTTAGCGCGCGTAGTTACCAACCCACTACATATAAAATGATAAAAATATCCAGATTTGTTGGTTATGTGTTGTCCTAAAGACGGGGAGATTTTTTGTTAAATAAATAATGTTTTTAGTGCTTGTAATTGTGAAATATGGGTGGATTAGTGTGTAAAAAAAGGGCCTATCAAAAGAAGGAAAAACTTTGATTGATTTTTGACTGAAAAATTCGTCTTTGAAAACGATCAATTTTCAATGTTTGGAGAGCCATATCTCGGAAAGTAGTACTTACAGAGCGCCGCAAAATAATTTCAGATTTGTGTCCAGGAGACAAAAGTACGTAAGTAACATCATTTTTTCTTTATTTGCGCAGAAGCCCGATAAGCTTACCTTTACCAAAATCAGATGTCAATTTCGAAACAAGAATAGGATGAGATGTACTTTTTTTGCAGTTGAAGGATATTTGAATATTTTGCATAATTTCGAAAATGAGTACCTGGACACTTTACCAATTGCTGATTATAGAAACCTATTTATCAACATGACGGGGCACCCCCGCATAATGGTCACTTAGTCAATACTCGTTTACAAGAATTGTTTCATGACCAGTGGATAGCCAACAATGGACCATTTCTTTAACTCGATTTTTTCATTTGGGGTACAATTAAAAATCAAGTCTATGAAACTCAATTGACTACCATGCAACGAGTGAGAAATTCATTTGAGAAACTCAGACACGATTCAATACGAAAAGCGACACATCAAGAATTATTAGTGAGATGTGAAAAATGTTTGGAAGTTGAAGGGCGCCAATTCGAACATTTACTGACCAAATAATTTTTGTATACCTCTCAATATCGTTAATTGTTCTCTTTCATTCGAATTGTTTTAGAATTTCTTTATCTACATTTTTGTAATGGCAGAGATGGAATGTTTTTGAAGTTTTCTATAATTCGTTTAACAGTGTTTTGTGAGGGCTTCTGCTTCTGCGGATGCCGACTAGCAAATATATCACATGTTCTTTGCCATAAATAAATAAAAAATAGAATGGCATTTTCGTGGCAGTTGATTGTTTCCAACGCAACTGCGGGCGCCATGGCCAACTAAGAAAAAGTAAACTCAAGAATACGAGGCAACTGCGGGATTGCGGATTTTCTGGAACTGAGACATGTTAATTAATTTCGAAACTGTTGAGTGTAGGCATAGATAACCTTTTTCAAAGTTAGCTTAATTTTCGATGCCGAATCGAATGAGAATATAAAATTGGGGGGTTTCTATTTGAAAAAATGGACTTACAATAATTTTTTCAACCGGATCTATATCATCTTCTGGTGAGCCCTGTATAACTCTAATCGAATTGATATCGAAATTCTACTAAACTGGGTCCTCTCCTACGAATACATCGATACACAATCAAAAATAAATGTCCAGATATAAAAAAAAATTTCGTTCTGCAAACGCAATTTACAACTTAAAATTTGAAATATTTCGAAAACGGTTAGACTTTGGTATACATGAAACATGTTCAGAATCATGCATAAAATAAATTTAAAACCTTGATATTATACAGGGTGTCTCATTTAAAATAACGAAGTGGGGGTCCACTTTCGGTACAACCGGAAGTGCCACAATCTTCAAAATGGTTTAGCCGGATAGCACTTATCAACAATAGCGAAATCCCAAATTTTCAAATTCGGCCCACCCATGGTTTTCTATATATTGATCGATGCAGTTCCTGGAGGGACCCACTGTATACCTACACAATAATTTACTTTTGCAGAAGCGAAGTAAAATAAGATGTCGACCTTCATAGTGATTTTGTTTTATCAGTTGTAATGATCACAGGTTACTCGATGCATTCAATCTTATTTTGTTAGCGAACGATGATTTATTTTAAGAAAGATCCATAGTAATTTATCGATAATTTTAACGGAAGTTTCTTCAAAACCTATTAGTGTGCGGTATCAAATTAATCATAGGTAATACCACGAGTCCATCAAATTTTATCGATAAATTTTTATTTTCCACGAAAACTTTTTCATTTGGTAAAAGTATGAAAACAAATCGATTGATCAATTCACGAATCTGTAGGACGAGTAATTTTATCTAAGTTGAATGTTTTTACCTCATAATAAAAAAGTTTTGAGAGTTTTGAAATCAAAAATTTATCTTGTTGAATTTGAAGAACGAGTTGTATTCGTAGAGATTATTTATTGAACAAATCAAAGGAAGAACAATTTAATTCATTACTATTTCATTAACATGAGGAGAAAAGAAGGAAATTTAATTATTAGAAAATATACAATTATTGAAAACACAGTTTTTGTAAATGAATCGGGCAGCAGAAACACTTGATGTCTCTTCTACGTCATTGGTTGATTACATTGCTTGATGTTGAGCATGCGGCAGTCGATGTACTAGCAATGCATGATGCTGATGTGCTTGTTCTCAATTTTTCCAAAATATTTTTATGATGCTCTGCATGAATGTGTAGATAAGGCTTCAGCGAAGATGCTGTGGCATGGCCTGTTATCTTAATAGCTTCTTGTTCCTGAAAACCTTTCTTTACCATATGAGAAACTAAAGTCGAGCGACTTGAATGATTGCTAAGTTTTCATTTATTGGTGTCGAGACCACATTTTTCTGCTGATTTTTTTGATTTGCCTTTTCATTCTGGCCCACTGGTGAATTTTTATATCATGCAGCATTCGGCTTTTTCCAGAAAGGATTTGGAGTAAGAAAAAGTGTATCGGTGGTTATATTTTGACCACGTTGAAATCAGCTCGTTATATAGTCTTATGAGGCATCGATCAGGGTTTTAAATGTTGGTGTCATCCATTTGGTATCTGTGCACTTTTTGTTACCACCCTTGCAAATTTTACTGAATATCGGATTATATTCCAATCGTCCAGTTTCTTCAACTGCATTATTAATTCCTTTTCTGAAGTAATGAAGGAGGCAATTAACATCTTCACCTCCGCACCAGGCTAATTCATAAGAAATTATATGAAAAAACTTTATTTGTAGTCCTATTGGCGTTTTTTTATCACAAGAATCGATTATCCTCGTGTATTCTTCTTCCTCTTGTGCGGCAGAACTCTACTGTCTTTCATCCACACATCTTTGCAACTCCTTTCTTTTTGAATTTCTTACATCTCTTCCTTTTTTAAATTCAATATCCTTAAACGGATTGAAGCTGATTTTGTATTCAGAATAATATTTCTCTTGTATCTGGCAGTTACATTCCAAATAGATTTCAGCGAATATTCTTTGTTGTCTTCGCCATTAGATTTCTTAATATTCGCTCCCCAGTCGTCAAGAATTTCTGCAATTTCTTGAATAGTCGTATCACTTTCAAGTTTGTAGTATCTGAAATTGCAAAACTATTCAAACTGACTCCATATGGACTTCTTTGTCTTCACAGTATTTAGTGTAATGAAATTCTGTACTAATTTTTCAAAGCAAACCGAACTGATGCATTCTGACGAAACCAGGAGATGACGCCACACCTCTTATAGTACAAAATTTCTTGTTAGGAATTGAAAATCGCGCAAGAACGAACTTAAAATTATTCGTTATATCGTTGTATGAAGATCATCATACAACGGTTTCGTGTCAAACCACAAAAAACAAACTGAATGTAACAAAAATTAATCGTACGCCATCTTCATTTGAGTTCAAGAGAACTTAAGTATTTGAATCGGTCTACAAGCGGCCATTGCCTAATTTTGTCCACGACGTAACTCGTAACTAGTAACTTAAGTATTCATTTGCGCGATATCTGCCATAAACTTGGTTATGTTCATGAGCTATTTGCGTGTGTTAAATTTGAGTGTTTATTAAAATGTGTCGTTTATGTTGTTATTATGCTGAAAAAGTGAATGACTATTAATTAAAAGGTAACTTTTCATTCATGATAATTTATATTTTAAGCTAGTTCTATAGAATATCGACGTGGTAAACCTTATAGTGTTGAAAGTTCAGAGGTAAACAAAGTTTTATCAAGGACCAGGCAGTTTTTTCAGTATAAAACCGAATGATTGGCTAGAATAACCTGCTATTATTGGTTGAAAGGCCAAAACGTCACATTTTGAAAAGTGAAGAAAATAATCCTGATAAAATCAACTTTCTCCCTAACCCGACGAGCAACCATGTAGCCATTTGAAAAAAAAGTTATTTCAATTTCAAAATTAAATTTTACACGGCATAGATTTGAACGTAACAAAAGCACTCTAGATTGAAGAATAGATTTTAAAATTGAACAAATTACCAAGTTATACATGAAACTGGAAGTTGTATTAAGTTGATTTACTAGTCTTAAATTGCAGTCTTATGCAGATCGTTCCAATTTTATTTAATTTTCTTCATGAACCAAAAAGTTATATGGGCTAGCTAACTTTCGCGGTCACCTGGTATTCTGCTTTCCTACTGAATAGCTAACTCAAAAGTATGATTTCCTCAAGTGTTCTCGCTTGATTGACATTGTCGAGGAGCTGGATAACCACGGTATTTCGTTATTGTTCGCCACTATTTTCAAATACATACCAGGTTTTATTTATTTATCTATTCAAGCAACCAGCACGACTATGGCCTATTACCAGGTGTATACCAGATAACCACGAGGTGAGCTGAGTACCCAAAATTTTCTACAGTTTTGATGATACAGGTTTCAAATTTGTCACTTGTTACAGGTCAATTCCTTCTTTATATTTATTTAGTTTATCAAATAATTTTCATTCACTTTATTTAATAACAATCACAAATCCCATCTTCATATTTATTCAGCATATAAAATAATTTAAGACATTCTTCATTCACTGTATATGTACGGGATATGTACTGCCGATTAGTCACAGATTTTCAATATAAATCCAAAATGAATGTAGGTAAATAACATAACAGAATGGACCTTTCCACGACATATGAGAGAACACTGTAATTATAAAGTGTATACGCTAATATCACTCGGGAATTTTTATTCATTATTTCTGGCCTCTTGTTTCTCTATAATCAGAAGAAAAGTGGTTTCGTGACGTCACGTTCATCAAAACTAGACTTGGCAACGTTGTAAAAATTGTGCACCGTGCAATCTCAAATTCTCATTTGAATATATTGTGTCGTATGACAGTTGTCATGTTCCAAAAACATCAGAAAGTCCATAAACTTCACGATGGAAAAAGAGACGCAAGACGGTTTACCTTTTCTAGACGTGAAAGTTCAAAAGAACAATGATAAGTGCAAAACATCAGTATACAGAAAGCCGACTCATACCGGACAATACCTGAACTTCGAATCGAACCATCATGGTGCTACAAAGAGAGGGGTTGTTCGATCGCTGGTGGACCGTGCCTACAACCTATGTTACCATCGAATTGGACAATATCAAGAAAGATCTGCGACGAAATGGGTACCCCAAAAAACATATAGAAGAGGTTCTAGCCCGCAGGGGGGATAAGAACAAGAAACCAGATGAGCCGACACAAGCCACCCTGTGCGTTCCGTATGTTAGAGGTCTATCGGAAAGAATAAAGCGAATTGGGTCGAAATACAAAATACGGACATGTTTCAAGTCAGCCATCTCACAAAGACCAGACCACGTAACGCTGATATTGACTCCAAAAACTGCATCTAACTCATCCCTTGTGAATGCGGCGAAGCTTATCTTGGAGAAACTAAGAGACCACTTAGCGTTAGACTCGCTGAACACAAGAGAAACACTCAACGAGGAGAAACATCAAAGTCAGGAATAGCGGATCATGTCTGGACGACCCAACACAACATAAAATGGACTGAAGCCGAAGTGATCCATAAAGAAGGGGGCTGGTATAGAAGGAAGTTTAAAGAGAGTGCATATATTATGAGCAACAAAGTCTTTAGTCAAGCTAGCATAGAAATCCGTAATGTGTGGAAACCCTTAATTAGTGGCATGGATCAATTGAAATTGCGATAAGAATTAACAATGCTGTACCGGAGGGACCTGGCACTGTAATTAACAAGCTTACCTGTATACTGCCAAATCACCCCTAGACTAATGACACAAAATTATCCACAGCATATACAAGAAGTATCCTTGAGATTGTCGCATTATACACAGTTGAAACGTCGTGATTAAAAATTGCAGAGAATTGAATTTTTCTTTGTTCTTTTTTAGACAATGAAAGTCCAGAATAACCTTACTCAAAGTGAAACATTGTCAACCACTTTCAAACAAACGTTCCCTTTCCATATTTTGATGATGTTATGCAATAATGGGTCAAGCCACAGTCAGCTAGTTACGTAAAAAATATCAAAATAGTTTAGCAGATCATAGAATGTGGCTTAATAGGTACTACCGTCCCATTACAATTGCGGGTTGAATCATTTTTGCTTATTGTAGAATAACACTTTGGCGAATCCAATGACTGTGATAGCTCAATTATTAAAAAATGTGGCTTGTCTTATTGTTGCATATCACCATCCATTTAATACACAAGTAAATTCACACCAATGTCGAATGAAAAAAAAACAAACATTAACCTC
Source organism: Chrysolina oricalcia (assembly GCA_944452925.2). Lineage (NCBI taxonomy): Eukaryota > Metazoa > Arthropoda > Insecta > Coleoptera > Chrysomelidae > Chrysolina > Chrysolina oricalcia. The sequence goes on along the minus strand of OX101813.2, from coordinate 56,370,159 downwards.
AAATCTTGAGATCACTTTTGCTGCATGAGAACTGTCATAATGATTTGCGGTGTTGTCAATGCTCGTTCTTCATCGAAAAGATGGTCCGTTCAGGAAATTTGAAAGTTACAAATACAATAAAAAGTAGCTAATATATGGATTTTTTTCTATGCGTTGATCAATTGACGTAGTTTCAATTATTTCTCAATGGCTTATACCAAGCAAGAATCTATATTTTTGAGGAGAACAATATTGAATGTTTCCGAACGTGGATTATGGTGGGGGTTCTTTCCGATGAACGTGACGTCAGCGGCACACTTTCAAAATGAAAAAAATATAGTGGAACTCTTTGTTAAATGGACGTTTCAGATTAGAATCTATCGATTTAAAAGGGTTTTGCAATTTATTTTTCATAAATGTAAAGGTCCATTGTCTTAAAGTTGGTGGACATATATTTGGACACATTGTAGACAAGAATTAGCAAGTACCTTCATTTATATTATTTAAATAGAACCAACGATCAAATTCACCAATGAAATGAAAGAGCAATATTTTTCTAGGTGTTTTAATGGAAAAGTATGCAGATCATTCTAAAATTAGGTGTTTTAGTAAAGAAACACACAATAACGCACACAAATGTACTTTCATCTCGCAATTCAAATCACCAAATAATTACAAAAAAAAGGTGTTATCAACATTCTGAATAACATAACTGAATTGATTTTATCAACCACAAAGATTCTTTGAGATGACATTCTTTTTATAAAAAATATTTTCATTAAATGGATATTCAAGAAGCTCTATCAACAGATCAATCTAACACGTTGTCACTGAGCTGAAGTGGTTCGGATTCCCCTTTTATTTGAACTGTAGGTCCCTGATATTCCTTGCTCGCACAAGCTCTGCTTTTGAGGGGTTTTCTCCGAAAACTTGGGAGTTTAGTAAAAACAAATTTTACAAAAATTTTTACAACAAGAAACAAAATGTGCTTCCACAAATAATATACAACATTTATCACTGGTAGGTACATGTCCAGGATACACGCGGAATTTGCAAATATACAAGTCGGAATTTCCGAGTTTCAAGTCTTAAAAATTAAAAATTAATGTGTGGCCCTTATATGCTTTCGTAGATTTCCCTCTGTTTCTTGAAGAATTTTAGTTGAGGAATCCTTGCTTTATCTAACTGTGAGAAAACAACAGCATTCTAAAACATTCATACAGAAGAGCAAGATAAACAATTTCCCGGTCCATTCCCATTCATCCGGATTAAACCCAAATCTCCTCTCGACTGCCATCCCTAATCACTAATTTCCCGACAAAAGGACATCAATTCTAATCTAATTATCGATACCAAACAATAGGGCCTGCTTCCGTTCGCCTTAGTGCGAGCAAGATTAAAGTGGAGATGAACGCCAGCAGATTTCCCATGTGAAATGATGGCGACCGGCAACCGCTACAGTATCCTCCGGTAACCTTAGTCTCCTGGCACGTGGCCACGTGGACCGTCCTGCCCTGCACGTGTCGCAAAAAGCGTGGTATTCTTTCAGACCACTTCGCTACTGTGTAATTACTGACATTGACATCGGATCCGCATTTGATCGTGCATGGTTTCGAACTCTATATGGGGTTTTAATATGATAATGTTATGTTCAAATATGTGTTTAAGGTTTTTTGCTGATGAAATAAACAGGGAAGTGATGGTTAAAGGATTTTCACACGCATATAATGATAGACATTAAGGGCTGCCCGAAAAGTAACCACAAAAATTGCTGTGGTAGGCTAGAGATTTAATAACATGTACAATATAGTGTGTTGTTGTTGCATTCATCAGTAGTAATAACCCAAGGACATTGATAATTGTTCGAAAAAATTTTATAACAGAGCACAGAGATTCTCATCTTTCGATTCGACACGTATCGACTAGCTGTCACCTTTCGACAGTCCTCTCGACATAGAGTGAGGAGTGATTCAGCATCACATGTCGAAAACGAGTCGAGAGATTACGTATGTCTCAGCATACGCCGTCGTCTTAATTGGAATATTGAGACATTTGAAATTTCATTCTAACCTATTTTATGTGTTGGTTTTTAACAAAAATATAAAATAAATATTGGGAATATTGCCAGTCGTTAACAAAATTAGACGTTGGCACGAAAATGTACATTTGGAAGGGGTCGACGACCAATTTGAAGAGAGTTCAGTGTCCTTGAAATTTCAGAAGCCCGTTTTCAGAAATTATTTTGAATAAACCAATATTTTTTGGCAATTTGTGCAATTTTTTGACGCCGTATTATTGCGCTTTTATGCGACTGGTTTGGTTTGGTGAAGATTTTAACCTGGAAGTAAACCAGATGAGTATACATAGGAAGAGCTATTAAGTTTTACAGCTATTTATGTCAATATTCGACTTCCGAGATCAAAATTTGGTGCTCTCCCTTCAAAGGTCAGAGAAGGGGCATATTCTACCTTCTATTTTGTTTCAAATGTGCAATCTATTACTTCGGTTGGATGACAAAACTTTTAATCTTTGGAAAAAAGCTAAGAAGATTAAAAACAAGTGCTGAACGGTGACCTTGAATGCACCATTTCTTTTATTCCTTTCTTTTATTCAGCTAGAATCCTTTGGAAGTAACCCAAATCACATCAAAAATTTACAGATTACAGAAGATAAAAATGGATAATGGAGAATCATTACCAAACTAACTGAAGGAGAAGATACATATAACTTCAAATATCCAATACTTCTACCATACAAGCATGATATAATTCACATATTCATTGAAGAACAACACAGATTAAACTTACATGCAGGAGTTCAAGCTATGTTGAATATATTACGTGTAAAGTATTGGATTTTGAAAGCAAGAAGAACGGTCAAACAAATTATTTCCAAATGTATCATTTGCAAAAGGTACAACAGTAAATTCGTAGAGACACCATTTGCCCCATTGCCAAGAGACAGGATACATAGTGGATCAGCATTCGAAATAGTGGGAGTGGATTTGGCCGGTCCATTTTATTTAAAAGAAGGTAAAAAATGTTGGATAGTTTTATTTACTTGCGCTGTGTATAGGGTAGTTCATCTAGAACTAGCAGAATCACTTTCCACTGAAACCTTCATTTTATGTTTGAGACGATTTACAGCTCGCAGAGGAAGAGTTTCTGTCATATACTCAGACAATGGAACAAATTTCGTAGGTACAATCTTATGAATAAAATTGATTGGCAGAAAATTTTGGAGTACTCATCAGTGAAGAAGATAAAGTGGCATTTCAATCCACCTACTGCTGCGTGGTGGGGAGGATTTTGGGAAAGGATAGTGAGAATGATAAAACAACTATTGAGAAGAAATCTTGGAAAATCATCATTAAATTACGAAGAGCTCAACACGTTATTGTGCGAATGTGAAGCCATCATTAACACGCGTCCATTGACATATTTTTCTGAAGAGAACATTTTGATGCCTTTAAGCCCTTCCATGGTCATTACAGACATTCGATCTAGTGAATTGCCAGAATTTGATGACTTAGACAGAACGAGTTTGATAAAATGTCATAGATATATTCAGAAGCTCATAGACGATTTTCGAAGCAGATTTAGGAAAGAGTATTTATCAGAACATAGTTTATGTGGGTGCTGAAAATATGAAAAGAACCGACTGGCCTCTAGCAAAAATTGTCGAAATATACCCTGGAAGAGACAATAAACCCAGAATAGCCAAGATCAAGACGAAAAATGGTGAAATAATGCGTCCATTCCAAAGACTGTATTCTTTGGAAATCGGATCACAGGAAACAAAAGATTTGCAAACACGAACGGAAGAGAACAGGAGCAACTATAGACATGGAGAGAAGTATGCAGATGAAGAAACAGAAGGAAATGAGATTGAAAAAAGTCAACAGCAAGAGAACAAAATCACAGAGAAGATACGAGAGAAAAAAGAAGAGAGATCTAGTACAGTAGACAAGTGAAGAAACCGCAACGTTTCAATTTTTATTAGTTACATTTTGTTAATTTCACAATTCTTTGACTTTTACAAATTGTAACGGGGGGGGGGGGGAATGTTAGGAATGGGACTGATATTTATTTTATTTCTGAAAACACTCTGTTTATAATAAGTTGTTTTAATGTTTCACTTGACTACTCTATATATATATATAAAAAATGATTATTATTGATTGTCAAAAACTGTTACAAAACCTGTAAAATATATATTTACCAATTCAGCAAAGTATCGAGTTATTTCAGTAAATATTTGCATTATTTACACTTTGCACACGAGTGAGACAAATTGATAGACTGAGCCGGAGACTTTCATTTCTTGTTTTATATCTTTGGTGTTTGTATTGATAAATTTTTCTAATTTTTCCAATAAGCTGTTGTTAGAGATTTCATTCATGACGGGGCTAATCGATTATTTGGGAAATGAGCCCAGTGACTATTTATGTTACTAATGATGTGGTGCCTTATCAGCTTCTTAATTGTATTTCTTCAACTTCTTTATGACTGTTTATGATTTTTTTATTGTATTGTTATTGTAATAGTGTTATCTGAATGTTGGATGAAACTTACTTCATATGACTCTTTACAGTACTTTTTTCTGCACAATTTGATATAATTTTGTATAATAAACGACAATGATTTAACCACTCTGGCAGGTGTTTTTTTAAGGGACTTTTCACTACGTCTCACTACTGAATTTCGCCATAATTTTTTAAATTGAGAGGATACCAATCATTCTTAAACGACATTTGTTATTGTATTATGGGATGGGATTATGAACACTCGATACGAAAGCTGTCACGATCCGTGGGGTAGAACGATGGTTGTTCTCTATTCGAAAAGAAATCGAAATTATGAAATTTCTTTGAATAGAGATAAAATGGAATTATATCTACCATATAGACCATTGATATCGACTCAAGTTGCAAAATATTTTGAATTGTATTGGTTTTTATAAACATTTCACCTTCTTATAGTGAAGAAAATTCATGTACTCGAAAAATTTCCGATATTTTGAATAGTTACCATGGCAACTAATAAAATTTCCGGGAATTTTTTCGTGGTGCCACGATATTTAAGTGGAAATTTTTTGACATTTGAAAAGGTAAACATATGATCTACAACCATTAAATATTGTAGATATACCTGTGAATAATGCAAAATTTCTATAAGAATTAACATTATTATTTATTATTCGCTTTAAAGTTTCATTAAACAGAAAACACAAATTTGTTTAATTATTATGCATTAACAATTTATATTTCAAAAAACGTAGGATCTACATAGTAAGATTTAAATGTTGCTAGAATTCTAACCCATCCTCTCTTAATGGTGAATAGGAAGGTGACGAATTAATTAGATGTCTGTGTTTTAAGAAATATATGTAATATTTTGAAACAATTTTGTTTAAATCTCTTTCACGCAAAAGGTCATATTTACTTGACATCTGCAGCAGACTTTCTTGGATTTTCATAATCAAACCATTCGACTCTAACGCTTCCTGGTCGCAATCTTCCATTAAATTCGTTAAATATATTGATTTTGGATGACATATTTGCACTTGACTCAACTCTTTACAGTATTTACATAAATTGTACTTTTCAAAGCATTTCATTTATCTCAAATTGTTTAACGCAAATGCTTACAAGAAATGTTTTACATAAGAATATCTTTGTTTGCTGGTTTACTATACAGTTACTCAATGTAATTTACCAATATAAACCTCATCTGTCAAAAGCATGGCCGCCTATACCACGGCCACCTACTGCACAAACCATGTTAATATTATATTATTTACATTAGAAATGTTATGGATTACTTTAACAAAATATACATTTCTACCACCTTTAGTAACCTAAAATTATGAAAGGGCGATAGACTGATCTAATACCCATCTGAGTTTTAGCATTTGGTGTAACTAAAGTTGGTAATATTTTTTATTTAACGAAACATGGTGGATTAATAATTTTTTTCCAAATTATGGTGTGAAATTTTCTTACCGAATACCAAGCAAGCTTAAATTATTACTGGACATTTTCTTTCGGGCACGAATATTTAAGAAAATTATCCCTAGTCGCTTCGCCAATTTCAAACAAAATTGTTACTTCCGGTACCTCTATTTTTTGACGTCACTGGATTTTAGAGCATTCTTTTTCCATTGCCTCTTTAACGAGAATAGTGCCGTCATGTATAATATAATCAAAAAGTACCCCCTTTTTTACGACATTTCAACTCACCTGTGCACTCACCTGTACCGCGGAAAATTGACGTCATAGTGCCTAAAGTTTGTTACTCGACCAGTACTTCAACATTATATATGTGTATAAAACCACCCCATGAAAATTTGCCTGATGGGCTTGAGGTCTAATAGCTATGGGGGCTTTCATAGTAGACTGTCAAAAAACTCAACTACAACTCTTCTACTTAATAAAAACGGTAAAAGTTACAAGTATTGTCTCGTATTCTTCGATTTGGCGATCTGCCCCTTTCTTGAAGTTGCGAAACCATTTGCTCTCGATTGCTTTACGACCCCGATATTTCTTTTACAACGACCTATGTATTGTTAATTTAATGTGACATCAGCTCCTGGACTGCAACTCCTGTTCATTTGTGAGAATCACTTCCGTTCAAAGTTGCTACCAACGTCATCGCTTCAGATTGGATAAGAAAACTTGCTGAATTAGCGTAACAGAGATCATTATGTCAAACAGAATAGCAGTAGATTTACTGGAATGGATTTTCAGTTAGTGATCTGATAATACCGAGGGCTTCCAGGTTTTCATTGATTTTGCGATAGATATCTTGAATATTATTATGGCCTAAAAGAGTAGTATACTTCGGTGTCGTTTGCGTGAAAATGATAGTTACAATGTGATAGGTATATGTATGGAAGTTAGAGGTTTATATAATGTGTAAAGAATGGTCCCAATATTCTACCCTGAGGAACTCCTTGTTTCAATTCAATAAAATTCACAAACGTATTCATTAGATTGACTTGTTGAGTGCGATGACTGAGATATGACGATATTAGGTTCCTATCGGTTTTACAGAAACCTGCAAAATGCAGAATTGCTAATAAAATGGAATTGGTCCAATACATTCGATTTTTTTTTATGAAAATTATTTTATTTTATTTGTGTGACCCTTAGACGCTTTCGTAATATACTGAGACGATGAACAATTTATTTTAGAGATGGATGTGCTACTGCAATAATCAAAAGAATCTTGTGGAACGAAATCGAAATTAATGGACGTATTTCGGAATATTCTCACCTTTCCAAATGACCACCCTTTACTTCCCAATGAATTAACAGCTTTCATAGAAATGCCGGAAACACAGATTTGCCATAATACGGAACGACATTGTTCTAACCGGAAGCGTATGGGGTTGGTGGTGTCAACAGTTGGGCTCTTGAAGGGGATTCCCTGACGATTAACAGTTGCGGCGTTCAATTCGGCAGACGGACGTCGAGCACGCGCCGGACATTGTTGTTTTCCGGTTTCGGCAGAAGGGTTGATTGTTGAGTTTTTCAATTGAAAGATTCGAGTCATCCTGGACTCTAGCAGTCAATTATATTAATGAAGTGTTGATCAATATTAACATGGAAGACAATAGTAATAAACATAACGCTAATAGTAAGACAACCTTCAGTGGATATAATAATGCAAAACTAAATAACTACTTATCACAAGAAAATCGGCATTATGTTTTACAGTCTGGTAGTGCACAACATGCTACTAATATATTCGATGCAACCTTTAATATTCATTTGGAGACAAGAAAAAACATGTTCAAGAAAAACGCTAATGAATCTAAAGAACTTAAGCCTTGGGTAGGTTATGTTAGGTTAGGTTTGAATGTCAGTGGGCCCGTATCAGGCCCTCCACTGCGGCCAATGGCCTATTGTGGCTCACCCTATGGTTATATTTCTCCCAGTATATCCAATCTCTTGACGAAATTGAGGAATGCATTGGGAGAATAATTTACCAGGTTTTCTGGCCTTACTGTCGTATAGCCAAATATTGAGAATCTGCTTCTGGCCGCTGCATGGCATGTACACAGAATGTATTTAGCCGTTTCATCATCCTCCATGCATAGCCGGCACTCTGTATCTTGTGCATGTGATGTTTGAGTTTGCAGTGGCCTGTAAGCAAACCTACTAAAACTCTGAGATGCGCTCTACCGAGTTCTAGCAGTTTGTCAGTCCTGTTTTTTCCTTGTACACGCAATAAATGCTTTGGAATGGGCTAGGCCCGGTAGACTACGCCAGTACTCGAGTATTTTATTGTCTGCCCAAGCTGTTATGACATTCTTGGCAGAGCTATATGCTAAACCGATTACCGGTTCTGGTGCAGTGAACGTTGTTTCGCCCCCACCCCTCTTTTGCTAGGACGTCCGCTATTTCGTTTCCTTCTAGGCCTGTGTGACCTGGTATCCAGACTAGGGTAACGTTGTTGCGTTGCGCCAGTCGGTTTAAGGTGTCTCTGCAGTTCCATACTGCCCTAGATTTAAAGGAGCTGGATTCAAGCTCTTTAAGTGCTGCTTGACTATCTGAAAATAATTTTATTGTTTTTTGTGTGTGGTGTCGATTTTCCAGCTTCCTTGCATACATTTCAATGGCATATACCTCTGCCTGAAATATCGTAGCTTGGGTAACAACTGGTTTGAAAAAATCAATGAAACATAGAGACAACATGAAAAAATGCTCAATTGTAGACACCCACCCTTTTAGAACTAGAATACAAACGTTATAGAAATCATTTAAATAAACTTCTAAAGCAATAAATGAATGATTACTACTTAAATCAAATACAAAATAGTCAAAATGGCATGAAGAAAATTTACCGTTTCATGAGTCAGGGAAACAATGGAAAAAATAATGAATTATCCAACAAATTTCATGTTGTTGACGAACATGGCAAAGATTTTGATGATGATGATAAAATGGCAAACTTTGTTGTCAAATATTTTACCGATATAGCTATAGATATGCTAAAAAATGTCCCTACTCATCATTTGAGCTTTTGACAGAGTATCACATCATTTACTTTTGAGGAAACTAAGCCACTTTGGAATCTCTGCTAATTTAAAAAACATCCTGGGATCCTATTTGAAAAATAGGAAATTATATGTGGAATACGAAGGGTACAATAGTTTCGAGTTTGTGGCTTGTTCTGGGGTGCCTTAAGGATCAAATCTCGGGCTTTTACTATTTCTCCTGTTTGTGAATGATATTTGTGATAGTATTTTGTCCAGCATACTTTTTTTTGCTGATGACATGAAGATTTTCAGAATTGGTGATATTGCAGACTGCATCTCGTTACAGAAATATCCTGATAATTTATCTGAATGGTGTCACCCAAATAATCTTCCCTTAAACATACAAAAGTGTAAATTTAAGACGTATTCACGAGAACTTTCTTCTATTACATACAGTTATGAACTTAATAATGCTACGATCGTCCGTGTGAATGAATGTAAGGACTTGGGTATAATTTTTGACACCAACATTTCCTTCTCATATCGAATACATTGTTAGTAAATCGATTAAATTACTGGGTTTTGTTGTTCGTAATTATAAAGAATTCAAACTGGCCGATGCTATGAAATGTGTCTATTCCAGTTTAGTTAGATCGAAACTTGAATATGGATGCCAAATAAGGAATCCATACCATACAAAATACATTGATAAACTAGAGGCAGTTCAACTTAGATTCATAAAATTTTTATACTTCAAAATACATAATACCTATCCTGAAAGACACTCTTACAGCCTCCTCTTGAATGAACTCAATTTTTTGTCCTTGAGAAAACGTCGTGAAATTGCTAATCTGACATTCATTTATAAATTGATTCATAACGACATTGACTCATCTTGCGTACAATAACTATTGAATTTCAATGTACCTTGCCTAGCTTCAAAAAATAATTTAACATTTCACATCAATATTTCGAACTCACAACATCATTTCAATAGCCCATTCAATTAAATGAGCAGATTTAAAAATACTCTACATAGGATGATTCCGAACTGAAATAAGCATATTTCCTCTTTTTTGTTTGACTCTTTTTGTTTGACTTTTTTTATTGTATGTTGCTTTTATTGACATTTGGTTCTTTTTAATTGTTCTTGTTCGTAAATGAATTTGTAAATTTGTCAAATGGATAAGTGTAACACACATAAGTATAACTCTTACGTTATATACTCCTGTAATTGGAATTTCAGTCTGTTGGATGTATCATTACAATAAATAAATAAATAAATAAATAAATAAATAAATAAATAAATTTCTGCTGCCACCACTTACTCCAAATCCAAATTCCATGCTCTTACAGATACTGAATTGATACAACAAATATCTTCACTAAAATACAATTGCTCACCCGGAATAGATAATATCACCACTAAGTTGATCAAAAATATTAATATTCACATCCTGGCCCCTCTTGTACACATTTTCAATCTAATCTTCTCAACAGGAGTGCTCCCTTATCAGTTCAAACAATCAATAATGGCTCCTACATTCAAAGAAAGTGACAAAACAAAAATAAATAATTACAGACCAATAAGTGTACTGTTATTGTTATTGTTATTTCCGTCAACCGATTGCACCCCTACGCGCAACCCTTGGAAGTCCTCGAGATACTTGTGTGAGCTAGGGAAAACGCAGTCCTTACCTTTTAACGTGTGATGCCATGCACGAGACCGGTGAATCGGTGGATCGAACCCACGACCCCACGCTTGCGAGGCGAACGCTTTATCAGCCGACCACCACGGCCCATACTGAACAACTTCAATAGTCTAAATTCATTTAATGGCGTTCCTCAAAGCTAATCAGATCTTGAGTGACTATCAAGTTGGCTTTCAGGCTGGTATATCAACATCTGATGCCATGTACACTGTCGTGAACGAAATTATAAGCTGAACAAGAGTAGAAAATGTTGTTGGATGTTTTCATCCATTATTTAGAAAATAGACAGCAACAAGATAAAATTCATGACACGCAATTGTTCCAACTACCGGCGAGATAGGAGTACCTCAAGGAACTGTACTGGGACCCGTACTCTTTCCACTTTATATCAATTTCATACTTTCATCATCAAATGCTACAAATGATTCATATGCCGATGACTCTGTAATTTTATTGTTAAAAATTGTTAAAATTGTTATTTCCGTCAACCGATTGCACCCCTACGCGCAACCCTCGGAAGTCTTCCAGAGACTTGGATTCGAGGGTGATACTTCGTTACAAGCTAAATTACATATCTAGAGAGGACTTAACATAATAACAAATTGGATAAATGCTTTCCAGCTATCACTGAATGTTGAAAAAACTCTTTCTGCCAATAATGCAAATATACCAGAGGTCCATAATATGAGTGTAATATATTGAGAAAATGATTCACTCTGTATTAGATTAATAGAAGTATTGTACATCAAAGTAGTGATTGTCACGGAAATTGATTTTATTTACTTTTAAATGTCAATCAACATATTCAATTTGGATTACTTTTGTACTTTAAATAAACTTATTACCACTGGCTTTCTGGTCATTACAATTAGCATTACTCATTTGAATAAAAACATCACGGAAGTTAGCAAAATTACTTGTGAAGTCACTCCTACGCTATGGAATAGTAGTGTTTCCATAAAAACATTTCAGTAGAAAACAATAAAGAATGTGTTTCTTGCTTCTAACATACTCAATATTGATTCAAAGTAAACTTAGCATGGGGCGCTGTTTATTATCATTATGTATTATCTTCGGACAAGACAAGTACTAGCCAAAATATATGGTCAAACATGATGTTCAAACGTTTCCCACCAGAAGTATTTACGATATTAACGTTGAAGGTTCAATTTCATCTTGGAAAGGGAAAACGCCTTTGGTGCTAAAATAACAAAGAACAATAAGAAATTAGCTTATCAAAAATGAAAAGTCGTGTGTTATTATCCATCAGTCAAGATATCTCTACATACCACAAACTCAGTAAAAATATACGGAAATGATAACCCGAGTTGGTCACCCATGATCTTTACTATGTCATATTAATTTTTTCATGGGGGTCAAGTTTTCGTTGGAACGCCCTGTATGTATTTTCATATTTAAAAAGTAATACTAATAGAAATATATGTTTGTTGGAGTAATGAAAACATGAATAATTCTACAAACTTTTCATCCACTTTCAATGAAAGTTCAAAGGCTTTTATTAACTGTACTTGCTTGCCGGTATGATTTTTCGTCTGATTAATGATGTATGTTTCAATAAGTATTCTTAGCAAACCGAATCAAACATAGCGAGTGCTTTATTAACAAGTAGAATAAATAAAATTAAAATTAAAGTAAACAAAACGGGGCGCTTTATGAAATCAAACCACAAGGGTGGAACAAAGTTTGCACAAGGGGTGAACACTGTTCTCTTTCAAGGGTGCCATTATTTGGACCATATTATAGTCATGCTCCACAGCCTAATTTGTAGGTTGAATTGATGATGGTATTTATACAAAATCTCCAGGGAGGTGCATTGATATTCGTTAAAAAGCCAATTACTTTCATGAACCGTTCCAGATCAGCAAAAACTTCAATAATTTTTGTCAAATGATATATTTACTCAACGAGATGAATGCAACTGAATTTCAATAGTTATTCACACGAGTTTTTGAAGCATTTATTTTTTATGAGAGCCAAACAAGTGTTGTCATCCCACGAGTTATAATTGAGTTCCAGAGATTATTTTCTACTCCACTTTCCTAATTCAAGCAGGTAAACTAATTTCATTTGAATTTAAAACTTCAAAAACTTGTAAATCTTTTCCAATTGACCTTATCAGTTTGGAGCCATGTTGGATGCGACCCTATGGTTGCCAACTGTGCAAAAAGAAAAATCTGGGCAGGAATTTCAAAATTTCATAATAGTGAGCAGGGTTATTCTATATATACTGACAGGGTTACCTCGAAACCTCAATTTTGATGACGTCGGAAGAGTGCCAGATTATTAATTCACAAACAAGAAGAACAAAGACACAAAGAACAAGGATAGCTAAACACAAAACATCAAAATAATTCAGTTATGTTGGCAGCAGTGGCACTCTTTCCTCACCTTACGTCTGGTCACCCGAACTCTCCGAAAGCTGTTTTCCGCGGTAACCCTGTCAGTATACAGGGTGTCCGTTAAACCTTGTACAATATTGAAACTGGTGACAGACCAGGTCATGACTGTTCAGAATATCGAAATTTCACCTCAGTAAAAATATCACCGTTTTCGAGATAATGGGCATTTTAAGAATTTCTGAAAAATCGTTACCTCACCTTGGATTTTTGAGTGCCATGTATACAAATTGAGACAAATTCAAATATCTTTGCTGTTGAAGATTACTGATGAGTGATGCTTTTAGAAGTACAGAACAGTATTTTAGGAAGTGAAAAAAATTTTCAAGAAATGAGGGTAAATTGACAAATTTGAGTTTCATCAATTTTTTTAAAAAAGTTTGACAGTATTGTCTGAAAGAAACATAACCAATTGAAAGTGGACATTCATCTCAAAATAATACTCATTTTGTTCAGACTCTACCATGGTATTAAACAAACTATAACTAATTATTTTTGAGGAAATGATTTCCATTGAATTAGGCGTGGGTTTATTCCAGGCTTCCATCAACTTTTATACTTACTCCCAAAAATTATTTTATTCCGATTTTATCAAGATGAAATGTGGAAATGATTATTAATAATGAAGAAATAGCATTAAATAGTATGCCAATAAAATTAACTTTTCATGTATATAATTAGGCCTAATAAAATTATCGAAATGAAATGTCGATTGTCCGACATGGCACCGATTAATACGAATTCTTGTGATAAATGTTGCAATTGACCAACATCCACATTCCAACGAAATTTCAGAGACCTATAGATATACAGGGTGTAACCAAATAAGTGCAAAATTTTTTATGAGGTGAATCCTTGTCGAAAATTAAAAACTTTTCTATCTCCTGTGTTATGTCCGTAGAAGAAACAGTTTCCTAATGGAAAAATAAAATACAGCATTGAGCATCAACGGATCTTCTGTAAATAGAATTGAAAAAATCTAGTAGGTGGCTGTCATATTTTGTTTGAACAACTTGTGACTTCTGTCGTAGTTTTTTGAAATTATTCCGCTTGTTTCATTCAGTAGTATTCATCTCTTTGTCATGCCGTACACACGTTATACTCCTCGAGAATATGCGAATAGGCACCACATTATGGTGAATGTGGAGGTAGTGCTACTGCTGCAGCAGCGCTTTAAGAAGAACGATATCCGATTGCACAATGCCGCTCAGACAATCGCTGATTTGGGGGCTATAACCTATAGCGCATTTGAAAAGGTGCTTCTTGAAAAGGTTCTTCTTGAAAAGGTTCTTCTTGAAAAGATGTCTCTGCGAGTGGATGGAAAATTACATTTTTGTAATATTATTCATTGCGATGTTGAATAATCGTTATTGTGGTTAATAGTGTATGTTGAATGTTGATTCAAAAAAACGTTGAATTAGTATTTACTTCTTTACATCTCCTTGAATGCTTCTAAGCAGTTGATTTGTTATTACTCATGATTATTCAATCATTTCTTTCTGATAGGATAAACATAAAAGACATTACTGACAAAGTCTAATGGAGTTGATTTTAGCTCAGAATAACATCACACTCTAATATAATCGAAATTCTACTCCTTCAAAAAATAATGATCGTTTGTTTTATACCATGGTAGAGTCTGGACAAAACAGGCATTCTTTTGTAATGAATATCCACTTTCACTTGGTTATGTTTTTTTTTTCAAAAAATAATGTCAAACTGTTGTTAAAGAAATTGGTGAAACTCAATTCTGGCATTTTACCCTAATTTCTTGAAAAATTGTATCGTTTTCTGAAAAACTGTTTCGTACGTCTGAAAGCATCACTCATCAGTAATCTTCAGCAGCAAAGATATTTGAATTGGTCTCAATTTGTAGACACGGCACTCAAAAATCCAGGGTGAGGTAGTGATTTCCCAGAAATTAGAAAAATGCTCATTATCTCGAAAACGGTGAGATTTTTACTGAGGTAGAATTCCGATATTCCGAACAGTCATGACCTGGTTTATCACCAGTTTCAATATTGTACAAGGTTTACCGGACACTCTGATAGTGAGGAAATTCGTGTTGTTGACACTTGAAATAATCACTTTGGAATTTAAATCCACGATAAGAAATTTTATGTTGGATTATTCGATTCAACCGTTCGTATTCTTCATTATTTGTGGTTCAATTAATAAAATTCGTTTGACATAACATGCCAAGAATAAAAAACGTAGTGGTAGAATAAAATGATCTATGGAAAACCTATTCACCTATTTCAGAAAAAACGATTCAATCCAAGAAGAAACCTTCAATCTTCTGAAGGAACTCGAGAAGGTACCCATTACTTATCAATTTTTTTGATCTCACTATTCGTTTGATTATACATGTATTTAAAGAATGCTCAGTCCTTCGAGAGGAAAACCAACAAAAAACTGTCTGATGCTCAAGTAGGTACAAGTTGACTTGGAATTGTTATTGAATAATCAGATTGGATCTCCGTCATTATTTGAACTTTCATACAGGATTCGCTGACAAAAAACAGTATAAGCTTTTCACAAACAACATTGATGAACACAGTTGAAATATCACCAATATCTGAAACTTTCGAATAATTGATTATTAGAAGATGAATTAGCTTCCATCTGGAAAGTTTCTCAGGAAAAAATTTCAAACATTTAGATATGGCCAGAGAAGGAAGTTGTACGAAAGTGCATGCCTCAATGTTTCAAAGACCTTTATCCCAACACACGAGTTACTTTTGACGGATGTGAATTTTTAATACAAAAGCCTTCTGCCTACATAATTCAGAGTTCAACCTATAATTCACATAATACTGCACTGGGTGTTGTTGAATTTATGCTGAATGGCTTCATAAGCTTTATTTCAAAGCTCTATCCTAGAAGAATTTCTGAGAAAGAAGTTTTTCTCGAAAATGGTTCATTGAATAAACTTCAACCTGGTGACTCAATAATGGCAGGCATGGGTTTTCAAATCTCAAGAAGAAGAAAGAACTTTGAGCTATTGATGTTGATTTAAATGTCACTCCTTATACTGATGGAATTACACAGTTTAATTTCGGAGATAGCCAGTAAGTGGGAAAATCAAAATTATCAGCTTATCTTCTGAAAATGAGAATACACCAAAATGCAAAAACCAAGAAGAAAGACAGTTTATTTTATTATTTTTTATAGGAAATGTCATTTATCATTATCGGTACCCTTTTATAGTTGTGATTAAAATTCCCTATAAAATGTAGGGTAATTTATTTTTACGCAGTTGACAACCGCATCCAACATGACCCTGATCTATTAAGGTCAATTTCATTCAATTATATCACTTCATAGTCATGTAAACCCTTTTAATTTAAAAAACGAGATCTTTGGAAAACAGTGACAATGACGAGAATGAATGGATTTTCCGAGACTGGGAGAAAATGTAAACTGTGAGCTAAGATTTATCACCGGCTAAATTTCGATACACACCGGGGGTCCGCGGAAAGTGGCTCTCCCCTATAACTTTTTTGTTTTTGAAGATAATAGAATTAAATTCGGAGGATCTATATCAAACATGGAACTACATCTTTCGTCAAGTAACTTAGCTTTATGCAACTTCCAGTTTCATCAGAAGTGACATAAACTTTCGATTTTCAAATGAGACACCCGGTATATTTTCACTTCTCTTGTCTCCGTATGACATACTGAATACAATCATGTGTTACTTGCTACTTTTTGTAACCGAATTTTACTATGATTTTGAAATTTATTTTTTATTTTGGAGGGCTATGGATATCTTCAAATCACTCATTTCAATGGGTGCGTTGAGTTGTGCCCACATCTCATTACACCCACATTTCGTTGCACCCACATTTCATTTCGCCCACATTTCGTAATGCCCACATTTCGTTATGCCCACATTGCGTTGTACCCACAGCTTCCGAACATAGCCGAATCAAGCGCTGTTGCCAACTACTGACATTAAATTCTCTAAAAAATAATTGTGGGCCTAATGAGACATTTCGTTACACCCACATTCAATGAAGTTGCATTTTCCCCAAATTTCGTTAGGACCACATCTCATTACACCCACATTGCGTTAAACCCAAATTTCGTTACGCTCACATGTCTCTAAACATAATTGTGGGCCTAACGAGACATATCGTTGCACCCACATTTGATGAAATTGCGTTGCGCCTAAATTTCGTTACGCCCACATTTCGTTAGGCCCACATCTCATTACACTCACATCGCCTTGTACTCAAATTTCTTTACACCCACATGTCGACGTCACTGAATAACTGTCATCTGTCAAAACAAAATGTGGGTGCAACGAAATACGTTTAACCGACTTCCTAAAATGCAACAATATATTAAGTGAAAATCAGTTTGGTTTCCAAAACAGTAAAAATACGCATGATGCCATTTTTTCATTTCTATATGATATGTATTCAAAGTTGAATTCCGGTAATGTAGCTGCTGCGGTATTTTGCGATTTGTCGAAGGCATTCGACTGTGTTGCCCATAAAATCTTATTGAGAAAACTCCACCAGTATGGTTGCAGAGGAACCACGTATAAATGGTTCGAATCATATCTATCAGATAGGAATCAAACAGAACTATCTCGAAAGAAGGAAATGAAGTCCGGAGTGCCTCAAGGATCGGTTCTTGGTCCCATTCTGTTTTTATTATACATTAATAACCTGACCTCCTTAAACATATCTGGGAAATTCACACCATTTGCGGATGACACCACGATACTATGGAACGGCAATAACTCTAACACCTTACCCAACTTAATATCTGATATGAAAAAATTTAAGGAATGGTGTGATGCAAATTTATTATCCTTCAATACAACAAAAACAAATCAGATGTACTCTTGAAGACCTTCCTCTCAGTGATAATGGACTGATTGAGAACAAGTCTATAACTAAGTTTCTAGGTTTCAATATTGATAATAAGCTCAAATTTGACGGGCATATCAAGCACCTTAAAAGTAAAATCTTGTCCGGGTGTTAGGCAGTGAGGGTAACTTCATTGAATCTGGGATCTAAAACAGCCAAAACTGTGTACTACGCCCTAATAGAGTCTCATTTACACTATGGAATACCTTTTTGGGGAGTTTGTAATTCATCTGCACTTCAATCAGTCCTAGAACTGCAGAAAGGGGCCATAAGGTATATGTGTAATCTCACAGCTCGGGATTCATGTAGAAACACACTTGTTGGAGAAAAAATATTAACGGTAGTTGTCTTATTCATTTTGGAATCAGTTCATTTACAAGAACGTGTCATTGTTCGAGGTTTCACGCAGTCATCACAACACCCGTTCAAACGTGTTGAAATTGCCAATTGCCTCAACAAATTTGATCAAAGATTCGATTTATTATAATGGGGTCAAGATGTTCAATCACCTACCCTCAGGCATAAGGGAGGCGAATAGTAGCATTATAAACTTTATAAAAAATATTAAAAAGTTTTTGGCAGATATGCCCTATTATAGTTTGCAGGAGTATTATAATGATAAATTTGAATGACGAGGCGTATATCTGCATCTATGTAAGTTTTTAACTGTAACGTTACTATTAAGTACCTAGGTGAGTTTGTGTGTATATGATATTTGCACATATGTGTGTTTTATATGTATATTTGTCTAAACATGACTGTGTGTGTGCATGTATATATTTTAGTCGAAACAGTCCGCTTTATCTGTGTTTTGTGACTCTGAGCGAAGTCGCTCATAATACTGTATAAGTTCAACACTTATTGTAGTTCTTTTTATATATATTTTTTCTATTATTTACCCTTTTCTAATCTATATTATACTGTATTTACAAGTTTTGTCCACAAGATTTTCTCTTAATGACAAAAGAGTATATTTATCATTATCATTATTATTAAATGTGGGTGTAATGGAATGAGGGCACAACGACATGCTCAAGATGACAACTGTCCATATAAAAAATACAAAGTTTTTTCCACCGTTGTGTTAGTTCCTGTTTATACAATATTTGATCCATATTTTACTTATTTGGCAAATAAATTTGACTATATACCATTATTTCATGAATGATATCAAGAATATTGAAAACTAAAAAATAAATCTGAATAATCTATTACATGTTGTATATTCCACTTTACTTTCCCTCATAGATGAATCCCCACACGACAGATATCTATAATTCATTATTTTCCATTTCACGAACAGACAGTAAAGTATCGTATAATCGTGAAAAACGATCAAACGCGTTACAAAAATACGATCAGAAAGTCAGATAGGTAAATGACCATTACATTACAGTGGGTGAATCATGTACGACGGCAGATGGCTCAACTATAGCAGCACGAACGAGCAGGGGTTGAAGAAGCTCTATAATAATTCATTAACTGGTGCTCCATATCGCTATCATGGAATAATACGATAACAGATGAAACAACAAAAGTTAGAGTTAAATGTGGCTCTCGAACCATGATGATGTTTTCTATGTTACTCATCTGAGGGCGTATTAGGCACCCTGCGATTTTCAGCTGCCTCTACTTCAGCTTATTAGCTTGATAATTGGACGAGATAGGCCGATCATCAATTTATTCAGTGAGGAATGCAGACCACGTACTGGGTGTTCGCGAAAATTGGTGTCGATCAAAATGAAGCCAGCTCTTTTCAGGATTTTAAAATACAAGAAATTGCTCAAATTGTTGACGAGTAACGTGCGTGAACATGAATCATCAGGTGAATTACTGGGACTATTATGAGAACATGACAAATTCACGAATAACACAAGATAAGTATATAAATGTTATTACATTGTTGTCAATTGATACTACCACATATATCGAATTTATTTAATTATTGTTTACAAGTACTTAAATGATTATCCATCAAGTTGAAAACAATCACATGTCCTACCTCTAACAAAAATCGCCAATCCAGAGAAAATGAGTGACCTCCGTCAAATCAGCATTTTATGTGCAATTTGAAAGCCTTAGAAAAGATGTTGAATTACCAAAATAAATGCGGAATTACTTAAATGAATGCGATACATTTCCATCTGTCAGTCAAGATTTACAGCTGACCATAGTTGTACAACCGTCCTTTTGAATGCTGTGGATGATGTGCATATCACTACTGACCATAACAAACTCTGTCTCGATGTATTGCCCGACTACTCTAAAGCATCAGACCGAATCAATCACACCCTTCTTGAAACGATTCTGAATTACCTAAGGTTTACCTTGGATGCTGTATCACTCCTCGGTCATTATTTTCAGAACCGCTCTCAAAGTGTCATACTCAATTATGAAAAGTCAAACTCATTTGTTATAAAATGGCGTCCCTCAGGGATCAATTTTGGGTCCCCTTCCCTTCGTTCTTTATACCTCCCAATTCTCCAAATCCTTACGTTACACATCATTGCATTTTTATGCTGACGATACACAATTGTATTTAGAACTCTCAATCACGCAATTGAATAAATGTCACATACATTTATTCAATTGAATAAATGTATGTGTATTGAATTCTTTTATAACAGTTGTTAATAAATATTGTCTTCTCACTGTTAATGCTTCTGAATCTCATGACATGATATTTGAAAGAACATCCTCGAGCAACCGTTGCAAGAATTTAGTGAATGTAGCCGTTGACGGATTTCAATTACCCAATGGAGAGGTAACTAAAAGTTTTGATTCATTCATTAACAGTGCTCTTAGATTCAGAACACATGTCTCTAATATTTTGAAGAGAGGATATATGAATCTCAAAATCATCTATTCGAGTACAAATATTTCAAATATTTTAAACATTAAAATACGGAAATAGTGGGTTTAGCTGACCATTAATACGAACGATACCATTGATTCGGTTTGTTGAGTACTACTCCAATTTTGGAGACGTTATATTTGGTGCACCACAAGGTTCGCTTCTGGGTCCACTGTTGTATTTAATCTACATTAATGATCAATCTTCTTAATTATCCCCATACGAAAGTGTACTATATGTAGATGACCCTACATGATTTATTCTTATGAGGAATTTGATTACCTACAAATCTTATATGAAAAAATTGAAGAGAAAGCTCATTATTGGTTTATATCTAACAAACTGAAATTAAACAATAGCAATTCACGAAATTTGAAAATCTTCACCAGGAAACCAATTTCAGGCAACTTAACATGAAATTGTCTAGCTCTCTCTTCAGTATGTGACAACTTCCACGCATGTAACTACTCCAAGTTCACTACATTTTTCATTATTCGATTCACATATTATAAACTATGGCATTGTTTTTCGGGACAATTCATCTGCTACAGTTGAATATGAAAAACCAGTAATGGTAGTGAGGGTCGTAAATTGTTTGGAAAATGGCTTTTTCGTATTCTATAACGTCAAATACCAACAATATTACAGATGTAGAAAACAAAGTTAGCATCATCAGGAGCTCTAAGCTTTGGAGTGAAATTGATGTATTGAGTATTTGGCAGTTTTCAAGGGCCGGTTGTTCAGTTCATGGTAAAATCCAAAGATTTATCAAACTTTGTTTGGAATCGAATCCTAGATTTCCGTCAAATGTGTTGTTCCGCAGAAATTCGACCATGGATAACGAAAACCAAGATTTTGCAGTTCATCTGAACTATTTCATGAAAAGTCAAAGTCAAAACATACTACAAGTCAGAAGATTTTCAGCTTATCGACAAAGCTTTTTAAGTTTTAATAAAAATGTTAATTATAAAAGTTATGTATTATATAGACTATAATAGTGATAGTCTCCCCGATCTGAACATAAGTGCAGACGAAAGAGAGTACCACCACCATATGCGCTCCGGGACGACTTAACTTATAAAGGGAAACCCTACAGTATCACCTGAGAAGTCACTGATACGAGAACGAGCGCATGTACCTCAATGCTGAGAATGAAAATTCAACACTTTCGCTCATCCTCATATCAATTAAGAAGGAAATTTTATTCATGTCAAATATAACCAAACACTTTCCATTCGTAGATTCTTACTTTCCTGTGATATTTTGGAAAGCTTGGTTGAAGGAACCTTAAACAATAGAATAGAGTGAAATTCATGAGCAAACCATCCTGTGTGATGGATCTTTTAAGGTAGATATAATGATTCGTTCAAGATAGATATGTAAATATATCCTAGCGGTTTCCACGAAAAGGAAAATTATGTAATGGAATGTGCCATTGTAATCTTTGGTGTATGTAATGTCGACCAGAAAAATTATTTTCAGTAATAGAATCATCACAAAAATACCTAATATGTAGTATCAAATTACATAAGGCTCTTACCAATTAGTTTTATTAGCGATTTCATGAGGAACCATTTCACAATAATCCTCACAATATCTTTTGATAATCTGAAACTTAATACAAAATCTTGATGTGATCATTTCTCGAAATGATTTTCACGTAATCTATAGGTACGAGGTGCCCTAATAGGAGCTAGGATTTTCACCAATTCAATAATATCTTGATAATCAGTTATGTTATATCATCGTCCATTAGCATTTTTGAGAAAGTGATTTCCGATTATTGTTCCATACTGCAGTTCTAACGTTGTGTCAGTCAGTTATGTAAAATTGAGTGCTTAATCCATCGATTTTGATGGTTTAGCGAAACCTGGAATCGACCAGGATTAAAGTTCTAACTATGCACTGAACAACTCGATAAACCAAGATTCACCTAAAACTGCAGATTATCTCTGACTGAACAACTGGCCCTGTCCCAGAATTTGGATTCCCACAAATACTCATATACAGTGTGTCCAAGATAAGGATGGGATAGCATTAGGATCTCGGAAACGGAGTTACAATTTTGGTTAAATTAGAGAAAAGGTACATAATCCAAAGGCCTTTTATATGGAGTTTGCAGAAGTGGGGAATATCTTTTTAGGATTTCGAGATATTTTGAATAAGGTAAAATTTTCGATATTTGTTTTTATTTATTTCTGGCGTTATTTTGAAAGATATCAAAAAGTGAAAAATACATTTCCGTTACCACTTCTTGAGTTCAACAAGATAACGTCTACAGATTTTCACTATGACGTTTCGTTACCGAGGAACTTTCATCAATTTTTTTTTAATACGACCCTATTATTTTTATTAACAAATTCAGAGCAATTTTTTTATTCCGAAATACGTCATATATCATTTATACTTTTTTGAATATGTTTTTAGCTTATTTCAGACATCATTTAAAATATAATTCAGGAAAAAACTCCGATTACGGCTCTGTCTTGATTAAAAATAACTTTTGTATTCTACCCAGAGTAAACACACTGAACACTTACTTAATTTTCCTCGAATTCCTTACTTAAATACCTTTTTCGATAATTAAGGTACTATCAGTAATTATAATTATTCCTAGATCCATACCTTTATGGCCGTTTGCACGAATTTTAGTTAGATTCTATTTAAAATTAAATCCACAATTAAATCAAAATATCTTTGCACCACATGGTTTGATCTATAGTTATCATGTTGTTTTAATTATTAGTTAGTAGTTGATCCATAATTAGCTAAGCCGAATTACAATTCAAATTGGTGCAAACGGCCGTTCGTAGTATCATTTATTATTGAAGGAATAATGATGAACACAGGTAGTGTCTATTGACTTTCAATTATGACATTCTCAAATTAATATTTTTCAAGCATTCAGAGCCGTAATTGGAGGTTTTTCTTGAATAATTTCAAATAATGTCCGAAATAAGCTAAAATAGTATATTGAAGTATAAGTGGATAAAAAAGAAAAGAAATGTTTTTGAATGACCAGTTATCCTCGAATACTTTACGTGTTTTTTTTATTGGTACACTTTGAAATCATAAATACTCGCAAAAATTTAATGATGCGTATAAAAAAGAATATGACAAACACGTTCATCAATTGGATGGAAATGGTAACCAGATATAAATGGACGAGTTGTGCTGTCTTTTGTCATTTGATGTTACAAAATACTCCTGTCAGATCAATAATCAAAGAATTGTCATTTCTCGAGATGTTGATGTTGCCATGGTAACTTTAAAACAGGCGTGTTTTTGAAGGTTCGATTTAAACACGCTGTGGCGTGCTTGAAATAGGTGAAATCGGACACCAATAGAAAAAAACATAATCAAACAACTTTAAATAATATATGACGTATTTCAGAATAAAAATGGCTCTGAAATTTATGATAAGATAACAGGGCCGTGTTAAAAAAAAGTTGATTAAGGTTCCTCGGAAAGGAATCGTCGTAGTGAAAATTTGTAGACGTCATCTTGTTGAGCAATGAAAATGTATTTTTTATTTGATCTTTTTCAGAATAACTCCAGAAATAAATAAAAACAAATATCGAAAATTTTACTTTATTCAAAATATCTCTCACTTCTGCAAACTCCATATGAAAGGCCATTGCATTGTGCAACTTTTCTCTGATTTAACCATCATTGTAACTCCAACCATTTACGAGATCCTAATGCTATACCATCCTTGTCTTGGACACACTGTATATGAAATTCGAACAAATTTCTGAAAACAAATCTGAACGAAATTCGTCTCTCGTACGGTTCAACGCTTTGGATAAGGCATTATGAAAGTAACAAAAACAGGCAGCATGCTTGCGGCGGCGATTATATTGGGTGCGGCAAGATGTGTGAGGCTGGCTGCCGCCCCCGCCCCGTTATAATCAAGCTGAGTGGTAAGTATCCTCCCCTGCGGCACGCATCATCGACCGCCTCATTTGCCTTCCTTTGGCGATACACTGCGATCGATATTTTATTCCCCGCTCATTCTTGTATTTCACATAACGTCAATGACGTTTTTACGCTCTTCAGGACGAAGAAAATTCGACGGGAAATAGCATAGGTACTATTGATGTTTTTGGGTTGATCTGAGTTTACATTTATATTTTTTCGTAATCACATACTGTTATTTCGATTTAACGGTATTCAGATGACAATTGAAAAGTTAATAACGAAAAGTCGTTGCCGACCGATGATGAACCCTTAATGAAAAGTTAATGTTTACATCAGCATCCGTCCGTTAAGAAGTTTTAACGGCCGGCGGCCGTTAAGAAATCTCTTATTCAAATATTGTTTTCAAAACTTTATTCTGCTCACAATAACAATCATTATAATAATACTATTTATAAATAGGAAAGGTAATTTGAAAATTGATATTATTCGAAATTTCTATTCCATCAATGAGAGATTTACCATCTATAGCACCAGTATTTGAACTTGTTGTCGGTGTGGCCTCATTACTATGAAATAGTTGTCTCGTTATCTTCATTCTCTTTGAAACTGAATTTTCAGTATAGCACTCCTCCACCACAGAGGAGTTCCAACCTCCAAGTTCTTTTACATCGCCACCGTTTTCTAGAAGCATAGTAGACGAGGTTCTGCGAAACGAGAGCCCTCTGTAGAGCTGAGTATTTTCCAATTTTAAGAATGTTGCAATTTTCTTTGGAACAGCTCCAATAGTATGAATGCCCACAACTTCTTTTACACATTTACCATTCCTATAACCAATGAAGAATCGCTGATTTTCCAAATTTGAAGGACGCAAATCTACGTATTTTTTATATAAACCATAGGCATCAAAAAGAAGCCCTTCTTTGGGAAATACCCTGTTCTTTTTGTTTTTATTATACCTCAATGTAACCAAAACTCTGGTACTGGTGCTTTCAAAATCATCCATAGTCAGCTTAACAATTTCGTCACGTCTACAGGCGCCAAAAATACCACACATTAATACAACCTTTTCAAGCAACCATGTATGACCATCTGCCTCCATCAAAAACTTAATTACTTCTTTTTCAGACAAAATTTTTGCTTTCTTTGGTGTGTATCCATCAGCTTTCGTCTCAAGAACAAAAATAATTTTCCAAATCTGAAAATACCGTTTCTGTAGGTATACGATTTAAAACAACTAACCTTGAAATGTCAATGTTGTCATGAACTTTCAAAGAAAGTTTCAACTTTGAAATCTTCTATAAAAACATTTCCAAGGCACTTTTTTACGTAGAATTCAATGGTGTAAGTGATTTATTTTTTCAAATAACTTATGAAATGAAATACTGATGGAAAAAAATTCAATGATATTCCTATATATTTCAATAGAGCATAAAATCACTTCTCCAAAAATATAGCACACTTGATATTTTGCTAGTGTCATCTTTGAAATACAGAGCCTCTAGATTTTTTCATTTAGACTTTGAAACACACATTTTTAACAAGTAGGCTTTGAACGACGCTCCAATAAAACAAAAAGGAAATGTTTACTGGTAGCTGTCAAAGTTTGATTTGAGCAGTAAAGACGTTCCTCAATTCGTGTTTTTTTTTCAATTTTCAAACACATTCGCAATGAAGTATGAGAATTATGAAAAATGGGATATGACAGTCTGTTTTATACAAACCGGAGAAAATGCAGAAGCAGCAAGCAATTTGTACCACGGGAGGTATCCAGAGAGAAGACAACCTTTTAGAGACATTTTCAGAAGATTGCGACACAACTTAATTGATGGTGGTCAAATTGAAAAGAAAAGACCAAAATTAAATGCATCAAATAGGGATACGGAGTTGGAAGAAATAGTCGCTTTAGGAGCTGTTGAAAATAATCCCAAAACGTCAACGCGAAATTTGAAAATATCAAAAGGTCTACCAAGAACTAACGTTAGGCGGATTTTGAGAAAGCACAAATTCAAGCCATACAGGGCCAGAAAAGTTCACAAATTCAGACCAGGTGATTTTGAACGCAGCATTGATTTTTGCCAGTGGTTCCTGGAAAATTGTAACCAAGAGCGTGATTTTTTGTTAAATTGTATTCGGACAAACGAAGCTCATGTAAGCAGTGGCATTTTCAACAGCTACAATTCTTATACTGGAGCAGAGAAGTCAAGAAAGATTTGGATTTAGTGTGTGGGCAGGTGTTTTAAGGGGTAGAATTATCGGCCTGTTCATTTATAATGGCAGTCTCACATCTTAGAGGTATTCAGAAATTTTAAGGCAAAATATTGAACCCATTGTTGATGAATTGCCACTAATGGAGCTCAGCAAAATATATTTTCAACAAGACGGGGCTTCGTCTCACAACACTGCAATTTTCAAACAATTTTTGGATGCAAATTTTGGTAATAATTGGATAGCCAACCAAGGACCCTACCGTTGGCCGGCCAGGTCACCGGACCTAACGCCTATGGACTTTTACCTCTGGGGAAGGTTGGAAGATCTTATTTTCAAATTGCTCACCAACTCTAGATACGAATTGGAAAAGGCAGTGATGCAAAGTTTTGCTTCTCTCACTCCTATTGAACTAATTAACTCGGCAAAAAGCGTTTCAGAAGAGATGTCGCCTGTGTGTAGGAGAAGCTCGTAGACATTTCGAACACCTCCTGTAAAGAAATATATTTCTTTGTTTGTTCTTTATCATTATTATTATTATTGTTGGAGTTTCATTTATTAGTAGTAAATATAATATAAATTGTTATCAGTTTTATTGAAACTATGAGTTTTAATTACTGCTGTGAAAAGCTTTCTCAACATTTGATAGCTACTATCAAACAATTGCCTTTTGTTTAATCGCTGCGTCGTCCAAAGCGTCGTCCAAATCCATTTCTGGATATTTAGCGAATTTAATTTCGAATTTACGGAACTGAACTAAAACTTTTAGTACTCTATCCATTTGTAAAGAGGGTTTTGAAGCAGATAATAAATAAGAATTTTAGATGATTATCTGGTTTCAAA
Source organism: Chrysolina oricalcia (assembly GCA_944452925.2). Lineage (NCBI taxonomy): Eukaryota > Metazoa > Arthropoda > Insecta > Coleoptera > Chrysomelidae > Chrysolina > Chrysolina oricalcia. Next base: position 56,342,360 of record OX101813.2, on the reverse strand, counting down.
TGGGTCACTCTGTATAAATATATGGTATCTCAAGGGGTTGGAATGAAATACTTTTCTTATAGACAGACAGACCCTTCATTATACATACATATACATATATCGAGGAATCTTCTCCTGAATCTTTTCGCATAAATTCAACAACATTCAGTACATTCATCGCTTTCAAATTAAAAACATTCGCCTGTGCTCTCAAAGAATCTTGATAATTCAAATAATAATAATAGGTAATAATAATAATGCATTTATTATCCACATACAAAATGATAATTTAACAATATAAATGTTACAATGTTTTCAGTTTGCGGTTAAATGGCTACAACTGGTTCAGTTGTGGACGGGTCCACCCCTGGTCTTCCACCAGTGCCAGTGAAATTGAAAGAATATTTATGAGGACAGCAAAAAAAATTATGATAAAAATGTGATGAAATAAATGGTACGTTGGGAGAAGAGAAAACTAGGGGAGAAAGAGAAGACACACGGATAGAGTAGGAGAGAAGAGAGAAGAAAAGATAACATTGAAAAAATATATTTTAGTTATGGGATGATTTTTGTGTTGACAGTAAATATTTCTTACATATGACATTGAATGATTTGGCAGAAGAAGATAAATATGTAGCATTTAAATTGTGCAGTTTGTTGATACAGACCGCCACGTTATAAGAGAACGATGTTTTGTAAATCATTTTAGCGTGCCTCGGTACACGAAGCAGGGTTTTCTGGCGGATACTCAGATCATTTTTAGCGTGGCATATGCAATTTTCTGACTAGACCTAAATTTTTGCCATGCGTTTCGATGGGAATTGGGGTACCTTCTATTTCTAGTGAAATTCTATCCTAAAATGTCGTCGTTACAAAATATGAGAGCTGTTGATTTTTTGGGTTTATCTTAAGACAGTGAAGTCTTGAAGTATTGGATATTTCCTCAAGGTCTTTGTTGATGGACTGAATTGCTTCTGATATATCAGAATATTGAAATGAGAAATACAGCTGCGTATCATCTGCATAAAGGTGATAGTCACAGGATTTTATCGAATCAGGAAAGAGTGATGTATACAAAGTAAAGAACAATGGCCCGAGAATACTACCCTGAGGTACTCCGCAGGTGATTTTCTTCGATATAGATTGTTGAGAACCAATTTGTACTGTTTGTGTTCGGCCGTTCAAATACGATGAGAGTAGACAATATACAGTTTCACTGAAGTGATAGTATTCAAACATCGCTGTTAAAATATCATGATTTATCATATCGAAGGCTTTCGAATAATCTAGCAATACTAATACCGATATATTACCGCAATCAGTGGCCTTCAATAAATTGTCAACGACATCGGCTTGGTTGGTAAGATATCATTGTTATAAAAGAAATCTCTAATCTGCGTTTCTATTGCTCGCTCGAAAACTTTTGAAAGAACAGGTAAAATACTGATCTGTCTAAGATCACTGAATTCTTTCGGTGAGCTTACTTTAGGCAATGGAATCACTTTGGCAAATTTCCATTCACTTGGAAAATAACCTCTAAGTATGCCTCCATTTATAATATGGACAACAGTAGCAATGATTATGGGGCAGCATAACCGAACAATGGTAATATTGAGTTCATCGTTTCTAAAAGCTCTGCTACCAATGTCATTTACAGTATTAATTACAGTCTCTTCATTTACTAGATGTTCATGTTACCTGCAACTTGTGAAGTCAAGCAACTGATCGGTAGGGGGTTGAATGCAATTAAAACCGTTAAAGTCGAAATATCACAGTATTATCTGGCACATGTTGGGTGTGAAATCAATTGAAACAATAAACGTATGATGTCAACATCCTGTGCCGTTGGCGCTCCTTCTCCGCACCACTGATTTTTGACAATATATTCGATTTATTACGTGTTTTAACAATAGACACAGCGGGCCACTAATTTCGTTAAGCAGATTAGATCACTGCTTTGGGCTCTGGTAATATCGTTGAGTGGTGTTGAAAATGTTTGAAAAACATATTTGGACTATTTGGCAGTCATGCATGAATTGCACGGCCTTTATCAACAAAAATAAAAAATTAAAGACTCAGAAAAACATTCGGAGTTTTGGAGGTTCGAGATTTAAAACCACTGGTGGTGTTGTTTATGATGTTTCACTAAGAAAATGTAATTGGAGACGTCAGAACAAGTAACACGTTTTGGTTATTTAATTGACGATGTCTATCTCAAATATCTAATTCAATGGCACATTGTAAGAAGAATTTCACAGTTGGAGTAGAGTCAATTTTGCTGCCTTTCATGTCTGGCCTCTCTAAATAGTTGAACTTAACGGTTTGAAAATAATTTACAGATTTTTTTCATTTGCTGTTTAGCTACAGTAGGGTGAGGTTAATCCACCGCTATAGCTGCAGCCTATAGTGCTTATTAAGAATCCTGCCTTGAGTAGACCTAGTTAAAAAAATTTGTTGCTTATCTTAATAAGCAGCCCTTTTACTAGTTATATTTGAGGAAAGTAGTCCATACTCAATTTATTATTATTATTAGATGGCGGGGCTAGCCAGCGGCTGAAATGCATGTAGTTCTGTATAGAACCTTTCTGCACCACGCTATCAGGTCTATCTCGGGAGTACTCCGGATCTTTTAATGAACTCACTGAACTGGAGATTCCTAACAAGGTTTTCCTGCGGGATGATATCGTCTGCACCGCATTGTCTGAATATATCCGTCCTCATTCGAGCCGGAGCTTCGCATTCAAACATTACGTGGGAGGCTGTTTCGTTCTCATCACAAAATCTGCATTGTGTGGACTCTTGATGTATCCCCAACAGTTGCAGGTGTTTTCTCAGGAGGCAGTGGAATGTCATTAGTCATCAGACCTTCCTGAGAGAGTCTCGGCTTAGTTCAAAAAGGTGTTTTGATAGCCGATCGGTTGGACCCATCATCATAATTTTTCCGTGAGCATTGCCTGAGGCACTCTCCCATAGCGATTGATGATGGTTTTTACTCATTTCTTTGTGTCCCGCTTAATATCCCCAAACGGGATTCCGCAGGCTGGTTCTGGTCCAATGAGAGTTGTTGCTGCTCCCGCTCTTGCTAGGGCATCTGCGCTCTCATTTCCCTGGATGACCTTATAACCTGGTACCCAGACAAGTTTTACCCTGTTCTGTGCTCCCTGGTCGTTAAGGTTTTGGTGTGCCTCCCAAACCAGTTTGGAAGTGAACCTGTATGAACGCAGGGCTTTAATCGCCGCCTGACTGTCGGAGAGAATCGCTATGGGTTGGTTTCTAGGACCCCTCTGTACACTTTCACCAAAGATTCGAAGAGCTCTATGTTGGTCTCCAGGTTTCTTTTTCTGGTGAAAAGAAGTATTGTGGTTTTTTGAGGGTTGACCCTGAGATTCTCTCTCGTGCACCGCGTCTGTAAGTATGTAAGAGCTGATTGCATCAGCCTCACACAGACCCCCATGTACTTCCCGTTGACCATTATGACGCATAGCCCTGGGCAAACTCCTCTCCGATTCATATCTACAAGGAGGCCGTCCATCACAAGATTCCATAGATGAGGGGATAGTACTCCCCCCTGAGGGCAGCCTCTCGTAGCCCTTACCTCTATTGTGTCCCCGACCAGGGACACTTGTACTACCCTATAGCCAAACATGGCAGGTATCCACTGGTTCAGGGCTGGAGAAACGTTTCTTTTCGCGAGTCCATAATCAAAGTGGAGTTTCAGTGTGAATGGGAAAAGAAAAATGTCAACGCAGCTTTGGCAATAACTTGTCAAAAAGTTCCATCACGCTTAAATCAGTGTTTCAAAAACTTGTTTTCGATCATAGTAGTGCTCATCTTCTTTTGAAATGAACAGGTTAAACTGAAATCGGTAAAAACGCAGTAAGCTAAAAGAAGCGTTGGATACCGAAGACCTACGGTATGAAACCGTATAGAACTAAGAGATCGTCCCCAAGAAAACCCACTTCTTTGATTTGGTAGCTTCGAAAATAGTTTTCATCCTATGGTGTTTCTAACCATTTTCCTTATCCTACCTTGTATATGCTGCTGTCTTGATTATCGATAAGTATTGTACATAGTTTCTGACTCACTCAAATCTCTATAGGCGTCAATTCTGTGGCTTTATTCTTAAAAGGACAGTGCCAAAGCTCGAATACGATATATTTGCATATTGGACATTTTATTCAAAGAGAATAATAGTAATTCAGTATTTTACATTGACCCTCTCGTCATCGAATATATTTCTATTTTTTTTTTAATAGTTTTATATTCTATTTATCAAAATGAGATTTTTTAAACACCTGGTAAGCTCATTTTAGATCGTAGTTAACTCTGGCTCTTTAAGAACCAAGCAATATATATTTTATGGACCTTCTACACAAGGTGTTTTCTGGTTAGTTTCCATAAGACGCTTTTTTGAACTAGTAGAAGAAGAGAATGACTGACGTACGAAAAAATAATAAACCTATTCAAGCAGGATTTCCAACAATAATAGAAAAAAACTATTTGAAATAGTAGTTTCTCTCTTCATAAACACTTCGGCAGATCCATAGAAAACCAATGAAATATTTGTAGATGCTACCGTGATTACGATTAATGAGTTCCCTTTTATCCATTCTTCATCTCCTAGCAAGTTTTGTAACTTACGACATCTCTGCTATTTGTTCAATATCAATATTATCCGTGCTCCATACTTTTCGTAATTTTGATGCTTCTCATTTCTTGATACTCTTTTAGTTGTTTTAATTGGTTTTTCTTTCAAGCTCAGTGATATTCGTTCATATTTTACTCTGTCTAATCTTGTTTTACTAGCTCAACTGATTCATTAAACTCAGATAGGTATATGCCTACTGACCTTCGATAAGAACATGTACAAATGCGATCAATTTGTTTGCCAATAACAAAAATAAAGTCGTTAACCTAAGGAAAGAAGAAATGAAGAACTGTCGATTCTAATAATGATTTAGTCTCGAATTGATATTTCGTATTTGGATATTGCCATACAAAGTGCATGTCAGGTCCTTAGAATTATTTTTATGTAAAATATTAAATTTGATCACTAGACTTTTGGTAAAATAATTGTCTTATCAACGCCAGAAGGTAACCAGAAAGTTTTGCCTGAAAATTGAAAAATTGAAAATAAAGAATTGTTGTTTTGTATTAATCATCTGATGTGATGACGAAAGAGCCATAACGATATGTAAGAATCGCAATGTTTCACTGTAGGTAGCTTGTTTTAAGTCATACCATGTCAGCTAATAATTGGTATTGATCCATTTGAGTTAGTTTATTTCTCATCGCGAACTGGTTTATTATCTCTTATCAAATGTAAATCAAAGAATTTGAAGATAATTTTTGCTTGTGTTTCTACCAGAGCTGGGTAATTTCTAGTCAAAAAGTAAGTAATAATTATAATTACTTTTGTTTGTAATTTGTAATTATATTTGAGTCCTTTTTTCTTAAAGTAATTTGTGATTGCATTAAAATATGCGTAGGAATTGTAACTTGTAGTTATGTTATTCAAATAATCTAATAACAATTACTTATTCTTATAAGTACAATTACTTTTTCAATTATAATTACTCTTTCCAATTACAATTACCTTATGAGCACAGTTACTTTTTCTAATTACAATTACTTTCGAAAGAGTGTTCGTTGACGAAATTCACGTGTTCTATAAACAAGAAATTTTCTGGGTGAACTTTCCTCTTTATTCTTCTTTGCCATAATGGTCAACACTCCCAAAAGCAATGCGCTCTCTGACACTAATTTTGAAAAACTAATTGTAATGAAAAATAACAATATAAACGTATTGTGAATCATAACCTGACGTCGCAAATCGACGTCATAATCTGCACCCGCTTGATGAAAAGTAAAAAAAAATTAACAGGTTTACACCAAACATTATTTTTACATAATGTGGTTCACTCCCTCTAAAAATGGTCTGATACCTGATCCTAAAATCAATAGTTTTCAAGTAATGCTATTTTTAAAATCGTATGTTAACTTTTATGAAATATCCGTGATCGAAAACTATTGATAACAAGGTATGAAAAACTTTTTGGCCAGAGTTGTTCACCAGATGTAAAAAAGTAAATTTTTGTGTAAAGCAGTTAACTATTTTATCTCTGACTAAACGAATCTAGACTAATGACGCTCGAATTAAGTATGATGTAACTATTTTGCTCATAAACTCTTGAATGTTTTAATAATATTAAGATGCCTATTCCGCTTTTTTATAAATTATAAATTACTCCACTTATTCCTTTTTATTGATTTTGTGCTTACATATTAAATTTTTTATTTGATTTCCTATATAAATCCCTGTTAAAATCAAATTCATATATTTAGTACTGGGATTCAAACCATTTAGTTGAATACTTTTAATTATTAGTATTTTTTAAATATTATGGTTCCTCAATTTTATCATAATTTATTGTTTTACCTGAAAGTATTTAGAAAAAAGTAATTAGTAATTTCTTTTTTTTTGACTTGTACTCTATAACTGTAATCAGTTCCTTTTTTGAAAAAGTAATTTGTATATAATTGTAATTACTTTAAAAGTACCTGTAATTACCCAGCTATAGTGTCTACTGTCCTTCTGAAAAATACTGATCATTTTTGATTTTTTTTCAAGCAATGGTGATACACTGAACTATTTTTACAAAAAAAATACAAGACTTAACAACAAAATTTCAGGCATATCGGCGTTGATAAGAACTAAAAAATTACAAATACCTACATTATTGATCCTACTCCAATCTATACAAAATTATAATATCATCAATATCAACATCAAAATCTTCCCATTGTTCAGATAAAAGTCAAAAGCTGCACTGCATATTCATGAATGAATATATTAGGGATTTCTTCTCTACGAATGCTTTTTTAACCGAAGATCGTTTACCCTCTATTCGCGTGTTGCCACACCTGTCGCAAAACAACTCACCTACGATAGTATTTATGGCTTTTGAAGAGGGGTAGTTCTCCGTGTAATAAGGACCTCCCTTCGGACCATCTGTTCAGTATTTAAGGTTACAAAAAGTATTAAAAGCAAACGAATGGACCTTGAGTATTATAGATTTCAGGTAACATAAGGTACGAAAGTAATAATGATGATTAAACTGCAAGCAATCAGAAAGCATATTTTATATTGTCTCTAATTTTTTATTGTATATTCATCATACATTCACAGAAAAATTGTTCAATCTTACTCCTTATTTTTGTACCCTTCAACTACGCAGACATATAATGATATTCTGTTTAGTTTTATGAAGACTGTAAGGTACAGAGAAAATCAATAATAATATTCACTTACTTCAAAGCAATTTGTCAAATCAAGAAAGCTTCATTTTCTCAAATTTATCAGTAGTTAGGCATGTATAATAAATAAAAAACATGAAGTCCGTCAGACTTATGCCAAACTAAATAAAGAAATGATATTACATTCTCCATTGTTGTTTGGTTCCGTGGTTGCCAATGATGACGTGATCTTACCTACTCGAAAAGAAAAAAATTGTGTACTATCAAGACACACCGTTTTGATTGGTCAATATATCACAGGAGATGACAATTTCATACATCGAGTGAAGTTATCGGGAGTAATACTACGAGTGCTCGCAATACTATGGTAATTGTGTCAGAAATCAACGAGATTCAATTTCTTGTTAACACTACGAGTCCTCAAATCAATTTGATTCAGTTTAAGATTTCTGGCAGACTGTTTGATAGTTTGATAGTTAATTCCACGAATCAACAACGTTGAAAAAATTTCTACATTTAAGGAAAAATATATGGCAGGTCAACTGCAGCCTTTTTGGGCTGTTCCCTCTTAAACTATCATACAATATTTTCAGGAGTTCCAAAAAACTCAATAATTCAAAGAAAATTATTTTACGATATTTTGTTCAATTTTGAACTCTCAACAGTCTCAACAATCTTTCTTATGTTTATCCAATGAAGGCGATCCATTACATACAGTGGAAGTGAGATAAACTGATCGAAAAAAGTTAAGGATATTGTGTTTTTGCGATGCCGAAATTTTTTTTAGAAAACATCTGGTACAGCTATGAATACCTATGTCTTTTACTTTGAAAAAAAAAGTTGTTGCAGACATATACAATTTTACCCGAACAGATAAAAAGCATTATCACCAAATCAGTAGATTTTATGTTTGTGAAGTTTAGTTTTGTTTTTGTGTTGCCAAGCGCAGTTTACGATATTGGGGTTATTCTGTCATCAACAATATGAATAGACGTCATTTAAATGTAGAGGAAGCCAATCAAGCCATTGGGTTGCTTCTTGGAGGTTCGCGACAGATCGATGAGGCTGATCGGTTTAATGTCTCTCAAAGTGTAATTTCCCGACTTAATAACCGATTTAATGACACTGGAACTGTCATGGACAGGCATAGGGAGGGTAGACCAAGATCGACAAATGCTAGGGAGGACCGAAGACTAGTGAGAGGAGCTAGGATGGATCCTACAGCAAACTGTACGGTGCTCAGCCAGGACCTTTTCGCTGCCACCAGAATTCGTATTGCCCCTCGGACGGTTTTAAATCGACTGAATGACGCAGGTTTACATTGCTATAGGCCTATAAGACGCCCTCCATTGACCGCAGTCCATAGAGCTCAACGTTTGCTTTGGTGTAATGAAAGAGCCAATTGGAATGATGAGTGGCGTACAGTGATGTTCAGCGATGAAAGCCGCTTTTGTCTTCGTGCTGACAGACGTACAGTTCGTGTTTGGCGACCAAGAAATTCCAGAGTTAATGACCGATATGTTCAGGAAGTACATCCATTTCAAGGTGGAGGTATAATGGTTTGGGGTGGAATTTTCTACGGAGGTCGAACGGAGTTGTATGTTTGTGAAGGTACAATGACAGGTGAAATTTATGCCAACGACATCATTGATAACATGGTGTATGATTACCGTTGGGATTTGGAGCCCAATTTCAGATTTCTGGATGATAACGCTCGCCCGCACAGAGCCGGGGTAGTACAAGAACGGCTAGCAATCAATGAAATTGATCAGGTGCCATTACCCCCGCACTCACCAGATTTAAACTGCATCGAACATGCTTGGGACATACTCGGAAGGGCACTAATTACCCATCAACCACCTGTTCGGGACGTAAGGTCACTGAGGCAAGTTGTTCCACAATTATGGGATAACCTTGATCAAAATGATTTGGATCATTTAATTTCGAGTTTGCCTCGCCGAGTTGAAGCAGTAATAGCCAATAGAGGTGGAATCACACGCTATTAATATATTTTTCCTTTTTGATAATAATCTGTTTTGTTACATTATTAAAGAAAAGTTGCCTGTAAATTCTTTTTTTCAGTAAAACAAATACGTTTCATTTCTGAAAGAGATGGGAGTAAACGTATGTTATACAATGTTTCTCGAAAACTATTTTGTTCTGAGAGAATTTCCAATATCCTTAACTTTTTTCGATCAGTTTATAACTGGGTTGGTGACACAAAAAATGAGGTTTGTCAGCACTAAGTTGGATTAATTCAATTTTCTATATGACGATTGGGTGAAACTTAACTTGATCTAGTAGTTCAGATAATTTTTAGCGATGGGTATACTCTGATATTACAAATCCTCGTAATACATAGGGTGGTGTAATAAAAAATAATAAAATCAGTGAAAACTTTTTTTGGAAAAAGAGACTGTGACTTCAAGTTTGCGAGACTCTGAATTATAAACATAAAAGTACATAAAAGTACTTCACCCTTGCGCCACTTTGAATCTTTCGACCTTCCTTTTATACGATAGCAGATAATTAAAATTTCGTTAGTGCAATTTGAGTATGCTGGCACTTTTCTATTCTATTTTCCTATTTGTTGCCAAAAATCTTCCAGTATATTCTATAGTAATATACGAAACTTGAGGATGGATCTGCATCCTAGCGATAATTTCACTCGTATGAATCCCTCCTTTCCTGCAATATTAGGATCAATAAGGGACGTATGCCACGATAATACGCAGTTCCTAGCTTTCGAGCCGGTAATACCACTTTGTCATGGCAACCACGTATCCAAACAACAACGGAGAACATAATATCATATTGCTACTAATATGACTGTTAGTCTGACAGATTTTATGTCTATCGGGCATTATCTATAACTATTGAAGAATTCACGACTATAAAACTTTTTTTACTTTGTTGGTTCGTGAAATTATCTCGTGCTCACAATACTATCGATAATTCTGTCAGAAATCTTAAACTCGATCAAACTACTTTGAGATAACACCACTCGTCCTAATAGTGAGGTGGCTTAACGAAATTACCGTTACCTGGCGGATAAAAGCACCAAATTTGGTATGAAGGTACCTTAGGGTATACTAATGAATGTTAGCATATGAGCCCTCTGGAATTTCTAAACAATTTTATGTACGGCTCTAAAATCCAAAATGGCCGATACATACGTCAAAATATCACGTTTAACACAAGCTATTTTAATATAAATTTTGTATTACATCGTCAAGCCAGCTAAGTATAATACAAACTCAACTTAGGGTAGTCTACATATTAAATAATATACAATAAAATGTATCCCTATCATTAATTACAGTAATTTATAAGTATAAATGTAACGCTAATAAGATATCCAAAAAAAAGTTATAGCTATTCATTCCATGGAATTCAGTATGCAACAGTCATGGTAAATCACATTTGCATTTGCATAGTGGTGAGCAGTCCAGATTGGCTTTCCCACATTTGCAGTTGATGCAGTCTCCTTTGCAGGAACATTTAATCAATTCCCGGCATGACCGGAAAACCTCTGGAATTGTCATCCAAACTGGTACCCATGACTCTAAAACCTTATTCCAAGCAAAATTGTGCGGCGAAGCAATCACTTGCTGTGTTTGTGTGATAGTCTTCCAAATACCAGCTTGAAGACTGCACTACGGATATGTTGTAGAAGAGCATCCTCAGTTGGTGGAAGTTTGTCCATTGCTCGATTCTTCTGACAGAAGAGCTCCTTTCTTATCTGGTTGATCCTGCGGAAAGGAGTGGTTTTATCATACAGAACAGCAGTCAATCGCTCCAGCTTCTAAAGTGTTCGGAGTGAGCTTTCAGCAGTTGAAATAGATGAGTAGCTAAATACACAAATGTATCAGTGACGTCTTGGAATGCTTGCCATGCTTCCCAAATAGACTTCTCACTCTTATCTTTGAAGGCGGAGGTTGTGTGTCACAACCAGAGAATGAGTGAAACACAGGTAGTGCTCGTGATTTTGACTCCCCCAGGCTAATACATATAGCGTTGATGTGAAAAAACCTGTAATGCTTGCCCATGCCAAAGGCCACCCATATATCGGCCAAAGGTTGAGCCACTATTACTTTATTGAATGTGCCAATAAGGATGACAAACACATCTGTGTCTACAGTACGCACAAGAATACTCGTTGCCCCTAGCTGTTGTGAATGGAGTACATGAACATCTTGATGATTGCAGTTTTCCATTGGTATGTTTGAACCAATGTGTGCAACTGCTTTCCCTGATGTGACATATATATCTTTGCCTGGTGGCCATTTGAACTCTACAATCTTGAAGTAAAAAAGTTGAATAATTCCGTCTTGTTTATTGAGTAACGGAGAAAGTCCATCCAATTTCGTGGCAGTTTGTGCTACCAGACACTCTCCTTCCCGGGTAGACTCCTTTAAACTGTCTGGAATGTAGATGTCCCAAACAACATCTAACCTTTGGGAATTTTCATATTCAACCGGCTGCCCCCTTACGAGCAACCCTCAGAAGTCTTCGAGAGACTTGTGCGAGCTAGGGAAGACGCTGCCCTTACCTTTCAACGTGCGATGCCATGCACGAGGTCGGTGACGGCGCGATGAAAACCTGTGTACCTTGGCATAGCAAGCGAGAACACTACCGGCGCGCCTCCAAGACCAATGCAATACAACATTACAAATCTGGAAGTACTACCGCGTTGTCTAAAAGATACCGTGAAATATAGAAATGTATGTTTCGGTACTTGGACAACGTTGACGCATATTTGGGTTGGGGGCTCTCATGGTCCAAAGCAATGTCTTCATGGGTTTCGAAATATAAAAAAAAATCAAAAAACACATAATTTTTCTGAAATTTTTCGAAATTTCAGGGGGCTCCTAGGCTAAAATTAGTAAGTATACCCTAGGGTACCTTCATACCAAATTTGGTGCTTTTATCCGCCAGGTAACGGTAATCTTAAAAAGCAGCTCTAAGCCACCTCACTATAAAGGACTCGTGTTGTTACCAAGTAATTTGATCCCGTTGATTTCTGACAGAATTACTATCGATAGTATTGCGAGGACTCGTGGTTTTACCCCCGATAATCCACTCTAGACATTTTTCTTATTGAATGGAAATGGGATCAGACTACACAGTTTTCTCAAAAAAATTACTAAACATACTAAAACCTTTTCTATGTCACTGTCGACAATCAATTCAGGAAAGTTTAGAAATATAGTGGAAAACCAAACCGGACATCAGAAAATTATCGAATTGAAGAGTTTCTGAAAGCTCCGTAACAAATTTAATGATCATGATATCAAATGACTTCATAAACACATCAAACATTAATGACGAGAATTCATTGTAATTCTCGAGATATTTTCCAAACACAGATTGTTTGCTCGACAATAAACATAATAACCTCCCCCATTTTAATCAATCCCGTGAAGATATGACCGGCAAAAACAATAAAGTGAATAGGACTAGTGACAAACAGAGCGTCTGAATTCGCATGAACTTGCAAACATAGGAAGAATACGATGGGGGTGGATTCGCCAGAGAGACAAGTGAATAGAACATAGCGAGAACCTGATGAAATACTGGGGTTGTAAGCTGGCATTACATGGCTTCAATCAGACCGGAGAAGGGCATTGTTGTGAAAAGTCAGCGGGTTTTGTTTGATTAGAAAAGCAGAGCCCGTTTTGTCCCTAATCATCGTCATGAATACGGTAAATGGGTACGGATTTTGAACGAATATGGCTTGCTTGGATCGCCAGATTGCACGAATGGAGATAAATTAAAGAGCTGACCCCAGCATTGTGCTGGGGATATACTGGTTAATCAAAGTAAGAATTGAAAGAGAATGTACGTGATTCATTCGGGCGAAGTGAAAATAAAAATACTGGATATTTACTCGCGATTATATTGATAAAATAGAGAGGCTCTTCGTCGATGCTTTTATATGAAATGACAGTGAATGTCTCTCCAGATACCTACTTATAAATATAAACCATTTCGATATTGAGTCAACAACCTCTTTCCTTAACTTCAAGTTCAAGCAAGATGGGTACTACAAATGGCATGTAAATATGGATAATAATAACTTCATAACTTCCATAACAAATCACTATACAGAAAATCTGCAAATTACTCTCCTAGACAAGAAAAATGTATTTCATTACTGTTATGTGTGTGAATAGTTATTTAATATGTGTATTAATTTTTATATTTTGACAAAGTAATATTTATTGGGCATCTGGACTTCCATTGTCTAGAAACAAAGAAAATAAATTATTTGCATGTGTTTGAGTCACGACGTTTCAACAGTTAACATCTACTGTCGTTATTATATCTAAATATTATATAGCATGCAACTAATGTTCCTGCTACAAAGGTAACTATGATCTTCGTGGTGTCTCTCCCAGGTCATCAGTGTTAGTTAATGTGATAGCGTGCTTGTTCAGAACTAATGAAAATTCATTTCGGAATTTTTTGCAAGTGTTATTATTGATGACCGGTCTTGATACAGAGTATTATTGAAAGCTAGATCGATTGAGATTTCAATAATACCTAATGTTATAATAATGCTGTTAATTATCATTGTTAGTTTTGAGTTTTGAATTTATATTTACATACATTTTATATACAATATTATTTCCTATATCCAAATGATATTTTATCAATGGGTAGGACTGAAATGAAATAAATGCAGTTCTGTAACTGCCTCACCTTCTTATTTATTGATAAACACCAGTGGTGAAGGAGGAAGAAAAATATTAAGATAATGGTAATAGTGTCAACAAGAACTAGAGATCCTCTGATAGCAATTACTCTGACTTTGAAAAACTACCTATACAATTTTTGTATTTTTGAAATTTCAAACCACCATAGGTACTCAACTGAGCAGAAAAAACTGAACACAACATTTTTTAGTACTCGTTCATGTCCTTCGCATTGGTTGAAGTGCGTACCACGTACTCTGGATGCATTTTTTTTAGAATATCAAGTATGTGAATTATTGTCTCAAAACGGAGTGATTGTACTCAGAATTGACCCTAGATTCTAAAAAAGTTGAAATATACAGGGTGTTCCATTTGGAATACTTAGTTGGGGTATGGAGTATGATATATTGAAAACTTTTCCAATCCTTGAATCCAATAGGTCTGCCAAGTTTGAATCTCGTATTGGGATTTCAAATTAAGATTGTAGCGCCACCGGCGGCGGACGATGAGGTACTTTCTACGACATTGATTTATAACCTTACTTTTTCTTCCATATACATTTCATTGTTTACTATGTTTATTTCGTGTATTGAGTATTTGAAGCGTGGTTTAGGCCCTTTAAACATTGTTAAAACTGTGATTTCGATGACTTTTACCTTTTATTAATGTTCATTTAAATAAATGATTATTGGTGTAAGGATTAGTGTTAAGGTGTTAATGGTTACCTTGTTAGAAAAAAGCTAGTGATAAAATACTTCAATCGTCTTCTTACAAACAAAGACAAATGGCCCAATTAAAATTAAGTTTATTGGAATTTCTGAGGTATGTTGAAGGGACCGAAAGTTCTCGGTGTGTAGTAGAAGGTGAAGAAGTTCTCAATGCAGACCATATAATATTATATGGAAAAAATAAATGGAACTCTTCAGTGACAAAAGGCAAGCGCTGGAGAACTCAAAATTATAGACGGTTATATTAAAATTATGCAAATGTAAATAAGTAAATAAAAACAAGACCTACCTTTGTTAATATAATAATCTTGCTTAAAATAGAGCGAACACACTTTCATAAATTTGCTTATTGGTTTGCCAATCCGAACCTTTAATATCCAGGCTTTTCTTCTTGAGATTAATTCTCGTCCCATCTCCGTTTCAACATAAACCTTTGGGTCATTTTCCTCGGAATATCTTTGAAAAGTTAATTTCATTTGGCGTAGGAATTGCAATGTGGCACAGAACAATAACCATTGTAAGACGCCATTATAAGACCGGAAGGGTCGACTTACCTGTAAAAAGGCAATTTCTCAAAACTAAATTACGATGAAATAAAAACGGTTCAAAGAAAGGCTCTATATTCATAAAAATCAATGGTAAACAAACGGTACGAAAGTGTGGTTAGAAAACAATGTCGTAGAAACTAGTTTACATTAAAGCCACCAGAGTGCGTATCGCTTAGCATGAAATGCCAATACCTTCTGAACTCTGGAAACAATAGCTGGTTTTAGGAATTCGTTGATACCTGGTATAGTGTGCTACTGAGGAAAACAAGATTCTGCAACAAAAATGATCATTAAAGTTTTTCAAACTGCAGTGGAAGAAAGCACAAACAAGACTAAAATTAAAGATAACGATGGAGAGAAAAAATCATGGATAACTCTCCAGTTCCTGTAATAAACAAGAAAATCAAATTGAATGCATCGCCAACTCGAAAACCAATAACTACGAATTTTCAGTTAGTCAAAACTAAATGACCTAATTGAAATAAACTATTTCAGTGATCAACAAAATGAAAACTAAAATGATGCCAACCAATTGTAGCAACATATAAATTATATAAAATTGTCAAGCTGTGTGCACGCTTCAATGTACTTGAAGCAAGAAAATTTGTATTTCGTGCAAAGTATTTTTATTTAAAAAATCGCAGCAAAGCGCTTTCGACTGTTAAGTCATCATAAGTGCGTACAAGCAATAATAGAAGGTAAATTTGATAAATTGAAATATTGATTATTGAGAAAATTTGGAAAAGTGAGGTTATATACTTAGTCGTCAGTTGTACAAGAAGTCATATAAAATACTAATGTCCATGGACCAAATTGAAATTTAATTTTTTTACATTTTCAACTTTGTCCATGGACATGAGAATTTTATATGGCTTGTTGTACACCTTACAAGTAAGTAACCTCACTTTTCCAAATATTCTCAAAATTCAGAATTTTGATCACCCTGTATCTGTCCCAATTAAATGTCAGTAGATAGTTAATCAAAAGTTAAGATAGGGACATGCAAGCCCTTTTGATCAATAATGAATAGTTTTCACACAAAAAATTCCTAAAGTTGAAATAATCTCAATTTTTCACACCCTATATCTATGTAATCATTTCAGCTAGACCCCAACTGTGATAGATCGGTGAAATCAGCTTTTCAGGAAGAATCTTAAGATGCAATAAAATATAGGGTGTTCGAATTAAAAAATATCATTTCATGAAATAATTTGAAAACGCGACTGTCATTTTTTTTTTGTTTTCGGCATCGAAAAGGCCATTAAAAATGCTACTAGTTTGCCCATTTAACCGTATTCGTAGCATCAATAATAACAGAGTTGGCAAAGGTGCCGACTTAGTTTGGAACACCCTGTATACTGTTTTTATTAAGTATTTTATATATGATGCAATATCAGGATCGTCAGGTGTTCCTCAGGGTTCCCATTGTGGACCATTACTATTCAATCTATTTATCAATGATATCGATAAATATATCACCTATTCTGCTTTTCTGTTATATGCAGATGATCTAAAAATATTTGAGGAAATTCAACATCATATGGATATTGATCACCTTTAATCCGGCTTGACATTTCAAAGTGTTTCTGTATTAGCTTTTTAAAGGGTAATAACTGATTTAATGTGTATTCCGTCAATGATTCTGAGCTAATGAGAGTAAACGAGATTAAGGATTTAGGCATTACCTTTAATGATAGACTCACCTTCAGAAGTCATAAAATAGTGAATACTGCTTCGAGAAATTCTTTTAGTAAGGAGTAGTAGCATTGTTTGAATAGAAGTAAGATAGTTAGTGAATGCTTGTGGAAAAGGTATTGAATCCAAACGCGAGTGTCATCTAGCGTGATTAGTAACAAACATGAATATTTGACTTCATTTTAATGCAGGTTTCTTCAAAAAACCCTGATTTTAATGCTGTCCCATTGTGTCAATCAAGTTACAACATGACTTGAAGGCCAAATCACTGAAGTTACGACATGACTTGGATGCGAGATCACTGTCGCCATCTACATGTCGCATACATTTGAATCCAATATAAATCCCATAAGGTTGGCTAACTATCTTACTTCTATATAAACAATGATAGGAGACAATTCTCCCATATAACATTTTGCTCACTGTATTGCAACTCAGTTAGGCCTTCACTTGAGTATGGCTCCATTATATGGTACCCTTATTATCAAACACATATCGACAAAAATCCAAAAAAATTACTTTTGTTAACATCCAAAATTCCTTTGGGCATTAAGAAACGAAAAGCTAGACTTCAATGGTCAGATCGGTAATTCTGAATCACAGAGGGGGTTGATTACAAGATTAAAATACACATGGCAAACAAAAAATACTTTTTTCGATTCATAAACATCTTCTTGGATCATTCTGTTCTGCAAATCAATTAAAAATCTAACCAGTCCAAATAGTCATTTCTTTCGAACACGCTAAATCGTCCTGCCCATGAAACAGAATCGCCAAATCTTTTCAATAAGAGCCCACTTTTGAAATCAATTTGCCAAAGCTCCGAAATCATAAAACAAACACGTTTCACTGAACGTTATCCTGGAAATATAATCTCAAAAACGCGCCGTATACGCGTTGCAACAAGAGGGATGTATGGTATATTTTGTAATGTATGTCCGTCCACTCGTCAGCCACATGTCGGTCGTGTGTCGTGAAGTCCACCAAGTGACACGTGTGGTCTCATCTGTACCCTGTATGCTAGAGGCAAGGTTTCCTATTTTTGTTACTTCAGCCTATATGATTTTAAACAGTCAATTTCAAGCTGCTGTCAATGCATATTAAAATAATATGTTCTGGGCGAGTTAGGAAAACATATTGCAAGAAAATAATAACAGTTGCGTTTTCGTTTGTGGTGAATTGCATCGTATATATGGTGGGAGAAAATGGACCAATACTTCTGGCGAAGTAGAATTTCCCTCAGTGGTCTCGTCTCATTCACCATTGTGAGTGATAGTAAGAGAATAGTTAGTAGTTATTTTGCATGGGTCACTTGATATCAATCAATCAATTTATTAGTTAGAGAAGTGTTCAAATACAATATAGTAGCCTACATTATAAAATACTAACTTAGGTAACACGTCAAATCAGCTAAAAAACAGATAATGAACATAACTAAAAAAGTGAAGAAGTTGCAGACAGAAAGAACAGTATTTGTAAATAGCAAAATGTGTAATCATCACAATTAATTACTATCACTGTACTGAACAAGACATTTCAAAAGCAATAAATGTTTTAAAAAAAAAAAATTTATGGAGAAATTCATGTGCTCTACACAGGATGGTTTTTCAGACTAGCTTTAAAGCAATGAAAGCTAGAGACGGATTTGATGCTGTCATCAAGAACATTATAAAGTTTTACACCAATCCATCTCGGGTGATTCTGCGTCAATAATAGTCTAGTGAATGGCTGTTGAATAGTCATGAGACAGTACACAAGTTGAATGTTATAGATAGTTCTTCTTATATACACAGAACAGTGATATATAAACAAACATGATAGAGTCATTATGCCAATTTTCACAAAAAGTTGTTTGTAATGTTCTCTCAGACCTACTGCCATCATTAACCTTACTCCTTTTTTTTGAATAGCGAATATTTCATGTGCCTAAGATGTTGCACTCCATGGCAAATGATTGACTGAATGAGACTAAAATATACAAGTTTCAAGACTTCCAGAGAGGCAGTTTTTTTCATGGTGAATTATAATTGTTTAACAATATGAAGTTAACTTTTCCTAAATTGAAGCTGACGTCAGTGAAGACTTGAATTTCCGAACAGATCCATCAAATACATCAATTTGTTTTTCAATGTTCTGTCCAGAGGAATTTTTTTACATAATCGTTCGAGTGGAATGGTATTCAAAAAGTGCATTGGTGTTGTAGTGTTCTACTTGGATCGTTCAAGTTATTAAGTTCAAGAATATCTGAAGTAATTATTCCATTCAAAATTTTATAAACAAAGGTAAAGTCACCATGTATTCTCCTTTTTTCTAGAGTATCCAATTGAGGAAATTGTAGAACTTTGCATAGTGGTGTTTTTGATGATACACCTCTAATATGTTCAAGAAAAATCGTTGGCTCATCGAATAATACTTCTTCAACAGAGGTGACATATAGAAAAGCTTCATCATTTATTCTATAGGAGGTATTGCATTCTTCAATTATTTCGAAGAAGCTAATGAAGCAGCAATTATTTGTATTCAAATTGCGATGGTTGATATTGTACCAATACAAATAAAAAAGATATTCTTGGTATGAAATGTATTATTGAATATCCTTGATGAATAAGTTGAAAAAAAGTGAACAGTACGATCCTTGAGGTTTTCCTGATTTTCCTTATGTCGTTGAACAAAATATTCCCATTTTTTACCCTTTGCCTGCTTTCGATAAAAAAATTGAATCCAACTTGATTTGATGTGAGCAATGAGAATAGTTCCATCTTCGTAGCGCAGTCAGAAATGTCAATTTATTTGTCGTTCGATTATCGGACGAGTCACCCCTGACTGCCAAACTCTGTAGTCTGTAATTTCAACAATCGAACCTTTCTCTGCCACGCGTTAGACTAAATACTATCGAATGGCGATCTACTTATTGTCGAGTGCATGTTTTTTTTCTGTATAAAAGGACACATGTCAGAGAGCTATAAAATATTATGTACTTTTCCTATTTTCCTTGGCCGCTGTGAGGTTCAGTGAGATTGGACTCCATTGTCCTATTTATACTGATAAATGCTCTATCTAAAATTTGGTCACGTAATTTTTCATCTAGAAAATTTATTTTTGCGAATTTGTAAGATCTGACCTCGATCTGACTCCAGGATTGATGAATTGTAGGTTAGAGGTAGGAAGACATTATAAAAAATTGCCTTCGAACGTTGGATTTGAAACTAAGTGGGATTCAGACATTTGCCATCCCAATCACAGGGAATAAACAACCAACATTTATATCACTGAGCTACTACACCTAAATTATTGATATCTTGTCACTTCAAACTCTTATTTGCTTTTGGAGCAAAACACACTCATTGATAGTAAGATAGCACCTGAAATAAAAACTCTTAGAAAATCAGAATGGTCACTTCTAGGGGCACCACTTTCTTTAGAAGCCCTTTCAGAAAATTTTAAAAACAAAACGGAATCCCTTAGACTCATCGGTTCACGTTTAAAAAATTGTTTGGCAATACCAAAGCTAATGCATACCCCTCGATGCAGCCCATCTTGGAAATGTCAAAATGAGCTCAAAGAATTTGACGATCAGTTACGCATCATTGTTGAAGAAGTTACCAATAATAATATAGAAAATTCATCGTGGTTACAAGCTACACTTCCTGTGAATATGGGTGGTTTAGGTTTGCGTTCAACCTCTTCATTATCTTTTATTGTCTGACAACAGTGTTTCCTCTCATATCAATTCTATTCTTCCTCCAATTTTCCGAAATTGCACAGATTTGTTTTATGTTGAAGGCAAAAACTATTGGCTTCACAATCAGGTATTCGTTTATCGAACGATTCCGTAATGAAACAAAGTGCGGACCGTCCCTTACTTGAAATACGAGGCTTGTTTGGTAAGTCCGTGACTTTTTAAATTTCCCGCGCAGTAACTTTAAATGCAACACTGCTGCTGTCAACCACCATCTTTCAATAGACTACTGTCAAATTTTGAGCAAGCTGCGACATTTGGTTTGTGTTTGACAGCAATTAGAAGCAGACAACCTCGTGAATTTTAACAAAAATGGAAAAAAGTGAATTTCGTGTGTTGATTAAGCATTATTTTTTGCGTAAAAAAACCATAACTGAAACCAAGGAAAGACTTGATAAATACTATGGGAACTCTGCACCATCAATTTCAATGGTTAAGAAGTGGTTTACTGAGTTCCGTTGTGGTCGTACCAGCACAAGTGACGCCGTACGTTCAGGTCGCCCAAAAGAGGTCATCACGCCAGAAATCGTCGATAAAATCCATGGAATGATATTGGACGATCGGAGAATAAAAGTACGTGAGGTAGCTGAGGCTGTAGGCATCTCAACTGAGCGAGTACATCACATTTTACATGAATATTTGGACATGAAGAAGCTATCCGCGAGATGGGTGCCGCGATTGCTCACACTCGACCACAAGCGCAACCGTGTGACCACTTCAAAGGAGTGTTTGGCAAAGTTCAATCGCAATCCGGGCGAGTTTTTACGCCGTTATATAACCGTAGACGAAACATGGATCCATCACAATACCCCAGAGACCAAGGAACAATCAAAACAGTGGGTGTCAACTGGTGAACGTGCACCAAAGAAGGCTAAGGTGCGTCTGTCAGCCAACAAGGTTATGGCCACAGTTTTTTGGGATGCACGCGGTGTCATTCATATAGATTACTTAGAGAAGGGTAGAACGATCAACGGCGAATATTATTCAGAGCTTTTAGACAGATTCGATATTGATTTGAGGCAAAAACGACCACATTTAGCGAAAAAAAAAGTGCTGCTTCATCAAGACAATGCACGAGTGCACACGTGTGTAGTCACTATGGCAAAAATTCATAAATTGGGCTACGAACTACTACCCCATCCAGCATATTCTCCAGATTTAGCCCCTTGCGACTATTTTCTTTTCCCAAACCTGAAGAAATGGCTGGGTGGTAAGAGATTTGGGTCGAATGAAGAGGTTATAACCGAAACAAACGCCTATTTTGAGGGCCTTGAGAAAACCTATTATTTGGAAGGAATAAAAAAACTGGAAAAACGCTGGACTAAATGTATTGATCTAAAAGGAGATTATGTTGAAAAATAAAACGCTTATTTGCCAATTTTTTTTTTCTTTATTCAAATAGTCACGGAGTTACCAAACAGCCCTCGTATCTTCTAATAAATCGCTTGAATTAGCTGTATCCATATCCGAAAAGGCTCGACTCAAAACAGTTATGGTAAAGGAGTCAGGTGCATGGTTGAATGCATTACCCATGGCTGCTCTTGGAAATTCATTAGATAACGAAAGCTTCAGAATTGCTGTTGGATTCCGATTGGGTTTATCTGTTTGTTCTCCTCATACATGTGTTTGTGGAAGTATCGTGGATAGTACGGGTTTGAGCTGCCAAAAAAGTGCGGGCCGTTTACCTAGACATTCGCAGGTGAACGATCTCATCAAGCGTGCCCTGGTTTCAGCAGGTATACCAGCAATTTTGGAGCCTCAAGGTGTCAGTCGTGACGACGGAAAAAGACCCGATGGAATGTTCCTCGTTCCCTGGAAGTGTGGAAAACCACTAGTTTGGTACTTCACTTGTGCAGATACTTTAGCACCTCCCCATCTGCCAAATACCTCAAAGTCTGCTGGTTCTGCTGCAATTACAAGTGAGAACTTGAAAATACGCAAATACCATAATCTCGAAACTAATTATATATTCCACCCAGTTGCTGCTGAAACTAGGTGTTTTTGGCCCACAATCTCTAACTTTCATTCATGATATAGGGAGAAAACTATGCCTAGCAACTGAAGAAAATAGATCAACTTCTTTCTTGATTCATAGGATTAGTACATAGCTATCCAGCGTGGTAATGCTATTGGGCACAATTCCTTCTTCTCACCACTCAAATGAGATTTTATATCTTCCTGGATCTAAGTGGAAACACCACGTCACAGTTGGAAAAGTTTCATATGAGTTGAGAATGATCACATCACATCACATCTCTAGAGATTCTGAGATTTTTAACGCTTTTGAGAACAATTCAGGGACTACTCCAAATATTTCGAACTTTCATACCTTACACCTTCATAGAGCCAGAGGCGTATCAAACTTGGACCTCTCAGGAGATGACAGCGGTAAATGCGGCGAGAATAGCTTTCATACCAACTGGCCTGTGATAAATAATACTGCCAAATCACTCGATCTTAGTGGATTCAAAAATATTGGTTAAACTTTATGAATAGTCTTATCTAGTATTTGTCGAATACTAGATGGTTGTTAGAGTATTTAAAGGAGGGTGCCTACTCAGTTTCTCTAACATGAAGGGAGATTTAATCAAAACATTTGCCAAAGTGATCAGGGAACTGTGGGCAGATGATGCGTCGGATCGAGTGGTCAATACAGTCTCCTTGAAAAGTCAAATACAAACATTTGCGCCACGTTTTATCAGTTATGCCCAGCGTGATGCCCAGGAGTTTCTAAGATACCTGCTGGAGGGACTACATGAAGACGTGAATAGAGTAACGGATAAGCCCAAACTCATTGGGACCGAGTGCGTTGAGAACTTAGGCAACATTAAAAACGCCAGAGAATTGAGATCGGACAACTCCAAGATAGTGGAAAACTTTGTTGGACAGCTGAAATCAACTTTAAAATGCTCTTTTTGTGGTCACTGTTCAGTCACTTTTAATACTTTCTGGTACCTTTCTCTTTCGATTTCACCAAGAACAGGCCAAATCAGCCTCTCAGAATGTTTAGTTTCATTCACTAGGGAGAAAACTTTGGAAGGTGAAGAGAAACCGACATGTTCGAAGTGCAAAGAAAGAAGGAAATGCACAAAGTCTCTTCCGATTAAAGAATTCCCAAAAATTCCCAAAAATTTTAGTAATCCATTTGAAAAGGTTCTCTCAAGCAGAGGTATTCAGCAAATTGAACGTCTCAATTGATTTTCCTCTAGTGGGATTAGATATGAGCAGCTACTCTGCGGAAAATGTACTCTCTTGTCGCTATAACTTGTACGTACTGTCGAACCACAGTGGGACTACCTATGAAGGACACTTCACTGCTCACTGTAAGCATCCATATACAGGCCTGTGGCACGAGTACGACGATTCGACTGTTTCCACGATTTCTTCGAGATCCTTTGTGAGCGGAAAAGCATATCTACTCTTCTATGAGCAGGAGACCACTATTTCACTCATTAGAGATTTTTTTTTGTTTCCTTTTGTATATTTTAATTTTTTTATGTTACATTTCATGTTGAAATATTTACATTGTATTCTTTAGAACAATATGTTCATATTGCATTATGAGAACTAACTTCAGGAATGATTATTTTTTATACGAGGGGCGCAAGAAAAGCTCACAAAATCGAACATCAGTTTTTTTAAATGGAACACCCCTTATATTACAACACATCTGAATTCTCATTCATTAAGGCTAATTATTAGTTTCTTATTTTTGAAAATCCGACAAGGTTTTTGCCAAGTTATACCAGTTTTTCTTTAAATGCAGACATTTTTTAAGACAAACCCATTATTCATACTACCAAAAATTTATGAAATCATTCAAGGCTCTTGGTAGTCGGTAGCATATTCTATCATATGAAATACTCATTTCCTTCGAAAGTTATACAGGGTGGTCAGAAAAATTATATGATTTTCACGAAATTCAAACTTTCCTCTCATCAATTTTTCAAATCGTGCACCCTACAATATGCATGATTTTATATCCCATTGGTGGTTCGATTGCTTGATAACCAAAATTTCCTTCAAGTTTGTGTATCCTCCACACGATCGAGGATAAATTAATAACTCAAGACGTCCGGGGTGGCTTTGGAACATTTGAAGTCATGTCACTTATATGACATGCGCTCATTCAATAAAAATACATTAGTGCATCAATAATTATTTGGGTCAGGACCGTAGTAGTGCGCCAGCATCCAAGGTTTGGATCTATCACCGTGTCTTGGGTGGCATATATAGCAAGCGTGGTATGTAATAGCTGTAGGATCTTGGATTGACCCCACCCTTGGATCCGCCAGTTCTTATCTGAATTCGGTCAAGTGGAATGGTAATACTTGGCCCTTCGGATTTTGAGGATGATCGCGTACGAGTTGTTGGCTTCATTTGAACTGAATAACATGAACGACAGTACTTGTCACCCGCTTCACCACCTGGCGCCGTTCCACTTTACAACATACCAAGTGAACTGAAGTGGTCGAAACTCCGCATCGTGCTTGTCTACCATGGTATAGCCCGGAGGGTTTTTTCTCCCAGTAGTCAGCAAGTTAGTAGTGGGGCGCTGGATTTTTTTGGAGTTCATTCGGTCTGAATGATGATTAGGTCTTATTCCATCGACTGCCGCATCAGCACACGATGCGTTTTTCACTGCCGCCGTTCTGATGGCAGAGACTGCTTCACTTTGTTGTAGGATTATTTGCAACACAGTCGCGGTTTTCAAGGTAAAAAAACTCAACTGGCTACGAGAGGATCTTCATATTCTAGCCCTAAACTCAGCCCTTAGTCAAGCTTTCTTTATAGCTTCATCCTGCACTTTTGAGTGCACTGCGTGTCTGAAGGTGTTCAAACGGTGCCTTTTAATGAACCCACTGGTTCAAGAGGAGGTTCTGTGGTTTATTTTTCTGTTGCGAGGCGATGGCTGTCTTCTTCAGCTGTGTACGACTTTCTTACTCGGGGGGTGTCACAGCCGTTGAGCTCTCGACCGGTGCAAGTGCTTCTCGAGGTTCGATTGATTCATTGGCAGCTGGAACTGTGTTGGTTTGTATTTCCGTTGTTGATATGTTCCCGGAAGCCTGAATTGCTGAGTTTTTTTTGGGTAGTACTGGATAGCCGCGAAGTCACTAGCTCTTGCCTTCTTGGTGCCGAAATGGTGGATCAAACTTCGGAGATGTCTCCGGATTTGGTTTATTCTTTGAATGGTTTTCAATATCGTTCCTGCGAGTATTTTGGAAAGGGTGGTCGATACCAGCAAAGCTGTTTGATGGGATAATTTTGGATACTCCAGAAGCCTACTCGGTATCGTGGAAAATCGTTTAAGATACATCTTCCTATATTGTTGAAATTGTTGAAATTGTTTTTTCCGTTAACCAGCTGTCGTCCCCTTATGAACGGCAGCCCTCAAAAGTCGAAACTTGTGCGAGCCAAGGATTAACGAGGTCTTACCTTTTTACGTGCGATTCCTAGCACTTTCTCGGGCCATCAGAAAAAATTCTGCAGTCGCCATGGTTTGAACCACCGCCGACCGGCAGCCAGTGACTAAGCAAAGCATCCTTCGCACGAGTCCGTATGCCTTGAGTTGAGCGGCGTTTGACACTGTTGGTCTTCATCCCAGTTGCTTCACGGAAAGCCTCTGCGACAAATTTCCCTCTTGCGACATGGGCGCCAGTGTCATAATTCCTCAAAGATTGGTGTGGGGTTGAGCATACAATAAGCGAATGAGCAATAAGTTCCATGTGCAAACTTCTGAATCTTGGGAGGGGGTATAAACCATATAGCTGATGATGAAAGAAATTCAAATCGGTTGAATTCCACTTGAAAAGGGAGACATCAAAATTAAACAACACAGGGCAATTCAAATTCGACCCCCACCATTGGAATCTCCTAAACTACAGGAGATACGTCGAAGCTCAAATTGGGGCAAAGTTGCGTATTCTGATGCTTAACAAAATACTCTTTTGAAACTTGGAAAATTCCGAGTATTTCCGGAAATATCGGGAAAAAACTGAAAATCGAAATTTTCGTTTTTATTTTTTTCTATCGTTATTTGACAACATAGCTCAAAACCAAAAGTACATTTTCATTGATACTTTTTTTCTGCTACACGTTTTCATGTTCAGATTTACTATCCGACATTTCGTATTCTGGCATTCATCATCAACTTCTTTTTCTGTTATGGGCGCCATATTTTTTTTTTTATACAGAAAAATAGTGATTCTCATTAAACATCATGAGTTTGCACAAATACTTCAGTCGAAATGTCCTCATTATCAAATGAAGAAAAACGAGATATGTTGAAACTTTATTATAAATTTGATAGGACTAGTTCGAAAACAGCACAAATTTATTTTGAATTATATCCGGAAAGACATCAGCCGGATAGAACATTATTCGGAATTTTGGACAAACACTTGGCTGAGTACGGTGCGTTTCAAAAACCAAGAATGAAATATGGAAGCAGAATGGAACAAAATATTAGACGCCAAGGTAAAATAATTGTTCATTCCATATTCGAAGAAGTATAATTATTTTTGGTACTTTTTTAGATAAATGCAGATCCTTCCAAATCAACACATCAAGTCTCGGCAGAAATGGATGTGCCACAGACGAGCGTTTGGAGGGAATTCAAAAAAAGTGGTTTGAAATGTTATAAGATACATATTTCACATATGTAGCTGGCTCTCGAATAGGGTAGACCCTACAAACTTCTTAAAAAACATTATTTGGACCGACGAAAGTACTTTTTCGAACTGTGGTGTTTTTAATAGAAATAATGAGCACATTTGGAGTGAAAATAATCCTTCAGAGAGGTCAGACCACAAGTTCGGTTTCGTTTGAATGTGTGGGCTGGAATTTATGACGACCGAATACTTGGACCTCATTTCTTCTCTAATACTTTGAACTGGGAAACCTATCTTCGGTTGTTAAGAAACGAATTCGAAAAATATATGGATACATTTCCCCTTGTTAATTATAACAGCTGCTGGTTTCAGCATGACGGGGGTCATCCACACAATAAAAGAGCAGTTTGCGAATATTTACACCAAAGATTTCCTAATAGGTGGTTAGGAAATTCTGGACCAGTGAGGTGGCCGGCAAGGTCAATTGAGAGCAAGAATATGACACAGTAGATGAACTTGGATACAATATCATCACGCAATTCAGGTCTATCAGAAGAAGGCCATCATTTCGAACACTTGTTGTAATACTTTTTGTGCATTTTTTACAAGCTCATGATTTCATTCTTGTTTTTTGAATCGCACCGTACTCAGCCAAGTGTTTGCACAAAATTCCGAATAATGTTCTATCCGGCTGTTGTCTTTCCGGATATAATTAAAAATAAATTTGTGTTGTTTTCGTACTATTCCTATCAAATTTATAATAAAGTTTCAACATATCTCATTTTTCTTCATTTGAGAATGAGGACATTTCGACTGAAGTATTTGTGCAAACTTATGATGTTTAATAAGTTCTGACAACTAGTGTTTATTAAACAAAATTTTTCGATGGGGTCATGACCATCTCAGATGAAGTTGTTTTTTTTAAATAGCTGTGGTTTCAGAAGTGCAAATCATAACAAATTATACATCAATGAAATCTGAATGAGAATCACTATTTTTCTGTGTAAAAAAACAATATGGCGCCAATAACAGAAACAAAAGTTGATGATGAATGCCAGAAGACGAAACGTCGAATAGTAAATCTGAACATGAAAACGTGTAGGTAGCTGAAAAAAAGTATCAATGAAAATGTACTTTTGGTTTTGAGCTATGTTGTCAAATAACGGTAGAAAAAAATAAAATCGAAAATTCCGATTTTCAGTTTTTTCCCGATATTTCCGGAAATACTCGGAATTTTCCAAGTTTCAAAACAGTATTTTGTTAAGTACCAAAATACGCAACTTTGCCCCAATTTAAGATTCGACGTATCTCCTGTAGTTTAGGAGATCCCAATGGTGAGGAATGAATTTGAATTGCCCTGTATAGCAAAAAGTTTGCACACCACTATAGTGCTAAGACCACCTATTTTAGTTTGTAGTTTCGATGTTTGAGTATTTTCTCTAACCTTTTATGTAATAGTTCCTTCAAGTCCGGTATCCTAGAATGATGTTCCGAATTTAAATATTTCCACTTCCACAATCATCAGGTAATATCCTTCTGTTCCTGGAATATCAAATGATTAATTATTCACTGCACTATTGAATATGAATGGGGTGGATACATGTCACCATAATTTCTTGATGACGCAATAACGTAATAACTCTAATGGCAAGTTCTGTTGATCATCACGCTAGAACGCTTTTAGCTTAGCGGTAACGTCAAGTTTTATTATGGGTACATTTATAATGTGGAGAGAAGTGACATATCCGTACTTCCTGACTATCGTCTAGGTTTTTCGTTCAGAATGTGTTTGGAAAGGAATACTTTTGCGAATAATGATTATCATTTTGATTTATTGATTCACTTCCAAGTATTGGTAATATAACTTCCTCTGAGTTTATTTTTTACGAACAGTTTCGGCTTTAACTCCATTTTCTGTGACTTTAAAATATTATATATTAGACAATTTACGTCTTCACAATTTAATTGCGGTCAGAGGGGAGGGTTATGCTGAGCCACTCGGTATATTAAGTAAGTTACTCATGCGGTTGTTTCTTTCATGGTGAAGGAAAAAACATTTTTTCAAACTTTCTCGTTTTCAACTCGATTTGTCGGTATATTTACCTCCACTAAATTTAAAATACAAATTGAAAATTAATTTCTAATGAAACGAAAACGGATAACAAAAGATTCTAAAGAAGAAAATGTCTAAGAACGAAATGACCAGCCTTAATATTTCTCCTTTGAAGGGAACTGGAGGATTCACTTCGGTTCAGATTAGCCAAGTTAGGATTAATAATTCAACAAATCCAGGAGATTTTCCCGTCTGGAGGCCACGCATACTGAAAAATGTATGGAGGTTGAAGGTAAAGATTCTCAAAAGAAAAATGCCTACGGGGCTGTGATTATACGCCAGTTTTAATATAACGTAGATATTCTTGCGAAAGTATAATATTAGCGGCAGTATAACATTACTTAGGGCCGGTATTATAAAGATCTCTCGAAGTTAACTTTAATTTTAACAGTCAAGTTAACTTCAGCTTTGAAATGGCAGTTTTATAAAAGTCTCATTTCTGAAATAAAAAGAAGAAGAAGGCAAATGTGTAACCTAGAATTTATAGCAATTTCTCTTGTGACATTTCTAATTTATAAATAATAAAACTGCTAGCAATAGATTTGAGAATCTTCCAGAACTCCAACAACTACCAAGAATGAACATGTACGAAATCTGAGTGTAAGAGTGTAATTAACACTTGTATTACTGGCGATAGAAGATGATTTCAAAAATTGAAAATACTTATAATTCTACAGTAATTAGAACTAGAAATGTTGACTTATTAGTTGTTTTTTGCAAATTTGCCTCACTAATGTGCCTTAACAAGCATAATATACAGACTTTCTTGATGATCGAAATAATCGAATTCCGTTTTCATTTGTTTTCAAATTCTATTTCGTTCCACAATATAAAATGGTTTAACAGATTTCTAAATATCCTTCGACGTCAATATCCTTCAATAATAATCACAGCATCTCCTTCATTGTCCCTTAAAAGTTCCTCGAAAATAACCAGGATATCGTTTGCTAACATTATTGCGAGAAAAAAACAATCAAATTGAGGTTTTATGCTAAATTATTGATAGAAGAACTGTCGAAAACCACCATTTTCTGGAAAGTTAACTTTAACTGATACCCCTTCCTACCAATAAAGTTAACTCCTACATTTTGAAGTTAACTGTAAGATGTGACGTCATTCCTCGAGTTAACTTCGAGTTGTCTGTCAAAATAGTTTTATAATACCGGCCCTTAATCTCACACTGATGAAAAATGTATGAACTAATTAGTTCGATTTAGATCATAAGTGTACTACTTTTACTACTAGCAAGTCGTAATAACGAGGATTGAATATTTATTTAATTGAATATAAGATTATAATCACTCTCTCGTAATATTGCTCTGGCTACTGTCGCGGCGTGTACTCTCTTAATTGAATATTAACTCTATGGGCCGGTTGTTCAATGGAACTTTAATTTTCTGATTGAGTGAACTGAGTTCAATATTTAACTATATGGATTAGATCATCATGCATTTTTCAAATGGAAACTAAACATGGATTACTTAATTCATTGTTTTCTTATGTTGGCAACACATTCGGATTATATTCGTACTCATTCGTACTGTTTCAATTTTCAATTCATTTTTTGCAATACATGATTTGAATACTAATATTATTCATAAAATGGGCCTCTATCTGAAGAAAAAAAGAACTGATAATTCCAACGAATTGGTGAAAAAATAACACACATATCTACATGAAAACTGATGCAGTAACCATTGCAGTAAAATTGAAGACATAGGAGATCATAAAATAATGAGTATAATATATAATATCTTTTGGTTTCAAAGCAGCAACCGAAATCTATTTAAACGGTGAAGCTAAGTGTAAGGACGTGCAGAACTTGATCTCATAAACAAGCGGAGTCAACAACAGGAAGCCAACTGCACATAATATGTGGTTTGATCGGAACACCTCGTGCTTAAGGCCATCACAGACAAACTTGTATAGCGCATAGCATAAAGACATAACGAAATTCAGCCAATCACAATGCGAATATCCCGCGATACTGGCACTTTGATTGGCTAAACTCCGTAATGTATCCATGCTATGCGCTATGCAAGTGTGTCTGTGAAGGCCTTTACAAGGCAAGAATTGACGTCACTAAGGAGGCAGCCACAGCTACCTGCATGACATACGAGTCCAGAAGTATAACTGAGAAGATGTGCTGGATTTTTCACTATTAGCTATTCAAAAACTATCTAGAGTCAATTCTGGTGATGCCTCAAGGTGGAGTACAAATTGGACATTTGTTATAAACTTCGTTTAATCAATCAATTTTTTCTCAATGCAAAAATAATTTGAATTTATTGTTATTATTATATCGCTAATACTAAGAACAATTACGTTCACTTCGATGACAGAAGGAATTTTGATGAGTATTGATTCTTCTCGAAAATAGCATTGAGAATGTAGAGTGGTTCTTCTATCACTTTCAGAAATATATGGAACATTCTTCAACAAATAAATCTTAAGGTTCTCCAGCATAATCGATACGTACTCAAAATTCAGGAAATACCTTTTTATTGCTTGTATCAAAGCTTTTTTTCATTTTGTAATTTTCTAAAATGGAGCTTGTTTCTGGAAATTCTAGACAACGTTTATGAATATTTTATAATGATCTAAAGAGCTGAATATAAATGCAATTTTTGAAGTTTACCCTCATCTCAAAGTCTAATACCAAATGTTTAGAGCAATTACCAATATTGGTGGATCCAGTTATAAAATAGGCAATTTCTTGAAACAACAAGGTTTTAATATTGCTTTTAGGACAAACAATTCTTCAGGTAGTCATATTAAAAACAACGAGGATAAAGAAATGAAACGCCACAAATGTGTGGTGTGTGTCCTGTGTTTTACATCTGACAAACAGGTTGAATCTTCAAAAACAGAATAACTGAGCATAGAAATAGTTTTGTACCGAATAACGACCACATCTGTTATCTAGTTATTACAAGGAAATCATAGTTTTGAACATGATTTTGAAATCCTTAATGTCGAAAACACAGGCATAATACTGAATTTGGTAAAACGCAACAAATGGAAATATTTTGGAAATTAGTTAATGATCAGACAGAGTTGATTTTTTTTCATGGTAATGAAACAATAGTTATTTATGCAACAAGTGCAAAAAGTGAATGTTTATTGCACTCGACGTGAAATTGTCCGACGAGGCCGTTAGGCCGAGTTGGACAACACGTCGAGTGCAATAAACAATTTTTGCACGAGTTGCATACAACATTTTTTCTACGTTCATGCAAAAAGAAAAAAATTATTTATTGAGGTGCGGCACTAGGTGTAGGAAAATGAAAAGCGCAACTTGAATACTTTATTATTAATATCGATTTGCATTGACACAGGAACTAATACGTTACGAACAATTTAACTCAAACTTTATTTTTACCCTCAATGTTGAAAGTGAATGAACAATTGGTGCAATTTTCAATATGAATATTTCGTAGTGAAGTACTTTTTGACTGACGTTTATATAACCACAATTGCATTATAAAAATCAAAATCATAGTAGCCGTGAGCGCGTATGTTATCACTAGGTGTGGTCATAGTACAGACAGTGTGCTCTATGCAGGTAGACGGTTTAGAACAAAGCGGATCGGATTTGATTATGGAGTTATTCTCGGGAAGGCATTGTTTGTTTAACTCTTGCTGCTAACAATAATACAAAATAATATAAAATATGTAACTGTTTGAAACCTACTGCCAATCTCACAGAATATCTGCTAAATATGTAGTAGGTTTAAACGTTTATGTTTGTCATGATGACAGCACGTTGAAGTAGAATGACAGATGAGTGCAATAAAAACTTTATTGCACTAGTGCAATAAAGAACTTCTTTTTCCACTGAATATAGTTCAATAAAGTTTTGCTTTTTGCATGAATGTAGAAAAATATATTTAATTATAGGAGATATATTAATTTGTGTAAATCGGTTTGGGTTCAGGTACACAAACTGAAATCTTTATTTTTTCACTGGTAATGAAACAAAATCTTTACATAATTGAGGAGATAAATCAATGTGCGGAAATTAATTAGATTACAGGTAAACAAACATAAACTCTTTCATGGTAATGAAACAATAGTTATTTATGCAACAAGTGCAAAAAGTGAATGTTTATTGCACTCGACGTGAAATTGTCCGACGAGGCCGTTAGGCCGAGTTGGACAACACGTCGAGTGCAATAAACAATTTTTGCACGAGTTGCATACAACATTTTTTCTACGTTCATGCAAAAAGAAAAAAATGATTTATTGAGGTGCGGCACTAGGTGTAGGAAAATGAAAAGCGCAACTTGAATACTTTATTATTAATATCGATTTGCATTGACACAGGAACTAATACGTTACGAACAATTTAACTCAAACTTTATTTTTACCCTCAATGTTGAAAGTGAATGAACAATTGGTGCAATTTTCAATATGAATATTTCGTAGTGAAGTACTTTTTGACTGACGTTTATATAACCACAATTGCATTATAAAAATCAAAATCATAGTAGCCGTGAGCGCGTATGTTATCACTAGGTGTGGTCATAGTACAGACAGTGTGCTCTATGCAGGTAGACGGTTTAGAACAAAGCGGATCCGATTTGATTATGGAGTTATTCTCGGGAAGGCATTGTTTGTTTAACTCTTGCTGCTAACAATAATACAAAATAATATAAAATATGTAACTGTTTGAAACTTATTGCAAATCTCACAGAATATCTGCTAAATATGTAGTAGGTTTAAACGTTTATGTTTGTCATGATGACAGCACGTTGAAGTAGAATGACAGATGAGTGCAATAAAAACTTTATTGCACTAGTGCAATAAAAAACTTCTTTTTCCACTGAATATAGTTCAATAAAGTTTTGCTTTTTGCATGAATGTAGAAAAATATATTTAATTATAGGAGATATATTAATTTGTGTAAATCGGTTTGGGTTCAGGTACAAAAACTGAAATCTTTATTTTTTCACTGGTAATGAAACAAAATCTTTACATAATTAAGGAGATATATCAATGTGCGGAAATTAATTAGATTACAGGTAAACAAACATAAACTCTTGATG
Organism: Chrysolina oricalcia; assembly: GCA_944452925.2. Taxonomy (NCBI): domain Eukaryota; kingdom Metazoa; phylum Arthropoda; class Insecta; order Coleoptera; family Chrysomelidae; genus Chrysolina; species Chrysolina oricalcia. Next base: position 56,307,944 of record OX101813.2, on the reverse strand, counting down.
ATTTAGTTGCATGTCATCTCGATTCAGAATTTATTTCTTTGTGTTCATGAAACTTCTTATAAAAATTTCACACATCAATTATAACTTCAACCACAAACCGCGTGAAAAAGGCGATCAATTTAGAGGAATTGATACAGCACCATCCGGACAAATTGAGTTAACTTTACATGCAAAAAATATGGCATATATTCGCTGAAAGGATCGTCAACAGATGGTGCATTTTCTATTCCATTTGAGCATTAGCACCCTATTTGGCAAAGTTAACTTTGGCCACTGAGGCTACGGCAGTTGTGCAAAGTACAGGGCAGTATCTAGCGAGGTTTCAAGAATAAGGTTCAATCCGTTTCAAGATTTGGAATTTAAAAGAGCGAGAGATGTGCGAAATGCCAAAAGAAAGGAATTGCAAAGTTGTATAGAAAAAAGAAAGCAAAGTGCAACAGCAGTTGAAGAAGAAGAATATACGAGAATGATCGATTCGTGTGACGAAAATACACCTTCGAGTCTACAAATGAAGTTCTTTCATATTATTTCTTATGAATTAGCATGGCGCGGAGGCGAAGGTGTTAATTGCCTTATCTATTATATCAGGGAGGAATTAAATAATGCAGGTGATAAAACAGGACGATTAGAATATAATCCTATATTTAGTAAAACTTACCAGGGTGGGAATAAAAAATGCACCGACACAAAATTGTTGACACCTAACTAAGAAATCCTCAACGGTGCCCCATAAGATTATATAATAAGCTTATGGATAAACGCGGTAAAAATATCACCACTGATCGATTGTTTCTCACTCCAAATCCCTATTGGAAAAATGCAAATGCTACTTGGTATAAAAATGTACCAGTGGGGAAGAATGAAATGGGAAAATGGTTAAATAAATCAGCTGAAAAATGTGGATTTGACACTAAGAGAAGAAAAATAACTAATCACTCAAGCCGATCAACTTTGGTTTCTCATCTAATGAAGAAAGGTATACAGGAACAAGAAGCCATCAAAATAACAGGTCACGCCACAGCATCTTCGTTGAAGCCTTATTCACATATTGATGCAGAACACCATAAAAATATCATGAGAAAAGTTAGAACGAACAAATTGGCATGTATTGCAAATACATCAACAACAGCCGCAACATTAACCAATACATCAACAACTGCGGCAACATCAACCAATATTATATCCACACATGAGTCGGAAGAGACAGCTGTTTCTGCTGGCCAAACCATTTACAAAAACTGTGTTTTTAATAACTGTAATTTTTCAAATAATTAATTTTTTCACTTGTTCAAAAAGTTATCATATTTCCAGTTAGCTTATGTATTATTTCAGTTCAATAAAATAATAAAATGAAAAAAATAATCTTTCCAAATACAACTCGTTCTTCAAATTTTATCAGATAATTTTTTATTTTCATCACTCAAACTTCTTTATTTGAGGTAAAAACATTCAAACCTCCGAGCAATAAAAGATATAGAGAGGGCTTCTCTGTCTCTTTCTTGAAAGCAACATACCCGACGTTGTTTACAAACATCTCAGCCCGAATCATGATAAAAATGGGCATTGTCGGATATATCCGTTTGCACTCGGGGACCAGGTTGGAATTCCATGTTATATTCACTCTAAACTTGGCGATCGTGTTTGTTAACGACTTATTTATTGTCTTGTCAAATCAAACCATGAGCGTCGCAGAATGGTAATCATGGCATAATCCCGATTTTGAGACAAAAACACTATGTAATATCTCTTACGATATTATATATAAATGTTTAGTATAAATACTCAATAAGAAGGAAGTCGTGGGATTTTAGGAGTTTCAGAACAAAAGAAAATATTACTTATTGAAAAAGAATTGTTGATATTCACTTAAATATCGAACATTTAGTACAAATTAACATTGCCTCAACCTAAGGCCTAACAATACTTATAATTAATGAAAGATGAGTGGAAATGAAGCGAATGATGAATAATTGATTATTTCTAAGTAGATAGATCTGACTAATATCTAAGTTATTTTTTTTTAAAGTCCACTATTATTCATTATCTAAATAACTATGCGAATCCCGGTTGAAACTGACAAATAAGGTATTAGAAGTTCTCCATAAATAGTAACCTTCCTAGGTTCACTTGCTTAGGTCTATTAGTACATAGAAAGATCTCACCAGCTTTCAGTTAGGGCAATGTGTAGAAAGACCCTCTGTATAGAGACGCCAAGAAACAACAAGGAATTTCCAATTCCTCCCACATACTGGACTGAACTGCTTTCACCAGTTACGTTTTCCTTTTATTGCTGATTTGAAAATTTTCATTTGCTTAACTTTAGTTTAAGATTTGAACCACGTCTCCGCTAAAAGGGAGACATCTGATATAAAATATTGCATGATATGTTTTCATACAGTTAAAGTAATATTACTCACCGTGGTTATGTGAATCTTTAACTTTTTCTCCTGAAGTTCTGATAGAAATTAATTCAGTAGTGATCAAATTTTGACAAACGTCAACCTGACATTTAATTACTTGATCGCTCAACAAAATTTCGAAACAGGAAATTGAATACATGTTTTGCTGTTACAACTATTTGTTAAAATATAGCTGTATAAAACATTGTTACTATTTTAATCGTCCTAAAAACGATTACCTATCAATAATTAGGAAAAAAATTATTGCAGTGTAGGTACACTGAGAAGTAAATAAGCAAACTCAACTCTTCTGTCGTGCTGGAACGTCTTTCGAGTACTTAAAACATAGCGTCGTTGTTACTGCAATACGAGCTATGTCTGGAAACATCTATTTCACAAGAGACTGTGAAATTATAATAGGTACTACATAAAAATTTCTACTCGCGATTATTTTATACTTTGAATTCCAAAACAATGACAGGAGGGAAATTTTTTTCTTTGGTGATTTGGCATCGACTGCTATGGTCATTAGTAGTTATTATCTACAGTCTTCTGTAAAATGAATGTTTCTGGACATATTGCTCGTATTCAACGACGATAGGTAGTTTCGTGATATTTTTTTACTTTTAATTTGTTGGACATGGAATTTACTTTACTGTTCTGCAACTATAACATTATAATAACTTGGTAGTTATGTGTACGTGTGTTTAAAATGTATGCTATTCAAGAGGAATTCGTTATTGTGAAACCGATGATATGGACACAGATGATACCAGAAGAAAGTGTTAAAAAGTAGCAACGAGAACTATAATCCGTCAGATACAAAAAATTAGACTACTCCAGCAAAAGAATAGAAGAATGCAATACTAAATTTCAATTTGTTTCAAACTGGACAGACGATTTACAATAAGCAAGTCATCGCTCCACTCTGTGAGCAAATCGAAACTGCATCAAAATAGAGCTGTTGTTTGGTATGTCTGCAGATATGTCTTCAGAGATACATGTCGACCCCTATTTAACTCATAAACTTTAATAACTCTCACCTATTTGATGTTTAAGGAACAGAAGTAGAATAATAACTACAAGAAAAATTCTCGTTTTCTTAAACTTGTAATATCTGAGTCTAACTCTACATAAGTAGAGACATTACTTTTTGACAACTCTAAAACACTTTTTGATTATCTGCCCCAGGATACCAATAATCTAAATTCAGAAAAAACATAACAAAAAGATTTAAAGAGCTATTAAACAACAACAATGTGTATAATAGTTTTTGTGTAAATTATTATGTGTATTATAGTTCATGTGTAAATTCTTATGTGTATTATAATGCATTTATATCATATATATAGTGTAGGTATAATGTATAGTTTACTGATGTGATCCAACAATTTGAATATATTTACTTTTTTACTTCAGCACATTCATTTATTTTTTCAGTATTTATGCGTGGTCAGCAAGAATCAACACACGTGCTTTCCAACCAGGCATGTTGTCGTTTAGAGATAAAAATATAACATGGAAAAAATTTATCATCACGCCGCCACTGGTTCTAATCTTACATCCGAATATCATAACAATAACAAATCTCCCCCTCCGAACTCGGAGGTTACCCCTCACCCACAATCTATCACAAAGGATATGCAGCTTTCATAACAACGAGTGTTGTTTATATAGAAATGGCACCTCTATATCTTTTATTGCTCGGAGATTCAAACAAACCGAATTTAGATAAAATCACTCGTCCTAACGGACTCGTGATTTTATCAATCGGTTTGTTTTCATATTATTGCCAAATAAATAAGTTTTCGTGGAAAAGAAAAAATTATCGATAAAATTTGAAGCACTCGTGGTGTTACCTTCGATAATTTCACTCGCTATATGAAACCCTCCTTTCCTGTAATATTAGGACCAATTGTTGTTATTGTTATTGTCAGGTTTTATCTATAATTATTAAAGAATTCACGAACATGGAACTTTTTTTAATTTGTTGGTTCGGGAAATTATCTTAATAAATACTACTCGTTCTCACAATACTATCGACAATTCTGTCAGAAATCTTAAACTCGATCAAACTGCTTTGAGGTAACACCATACTCGTCCTAAAGGACTCGTGGTGTTACCAAGCAATTTGATCTCGTTGATTTCTGACAGAATTACTATCGATAGTATTGCGAGCACTCGTGGTATTACTCCTGACAATTTCCCTCATATTATATAAACCAATCAAATGCCAACATTTTTTGAATTCAAACCGGTGAGAAAAAGACTTTTCGAAAACACTGTCTCCAGCCCGTGGTATTTTCAAATCGGTGTTTCGCTCAAATTGATACAAAAGATATTTGAGATATCGATCTTTAATAAATTATCTTAAAATGGAGAATAAAAATCGTTTAGATGGTCAAATGATGAACCTTTGGTCAAGGCGTCATCGTCATAGGACATAAAGATTGCACAAAACGTCTGGGTGTAGAGCCAGAAACTGCCAAAATGGCATATTACGCTCTTATTGATTTTCATCTACGTTTAGGTAATACCTTTCTGGTAATGTGTAAATCAACATTACTCAATGAATTTCTCATTTTACAGAAAAGGGCCATTAGATATATGTATAATATTGGACCCCGTGAGTCCTGTAGAGATATATTAGCAAGTAACAAAATACTTACCGTTAAGGCTGGTTCAGACGAAGCCAGTAGTTTAGTAGAGTAAAGTAATTTAGTGAAGTGAGTGTTCTGCTCACACGAGTCAAGTAAATTAGTAGAGTTTATCGAATCAAGTCGAGTAAAAACAGCGTCTACATAAAGCCAGTGATTTAGACGAGTTATTAGCACAAAGTCGCGGCTGAAAATTAACCTCGAAATTGGTATACATTGTGTATTTTCTATTGAAAAAATTGATATGAATAGAAAAGTGCAAATAAAAAAAAAGTATTTGTGTGCGTTTTTCTAGTACTCTCAGCGATCAAGTTCAAAGCACTATCTAAATTTATAAACCATTTCAACAACGGCGTATACACATCGAAAAAGCCAGCGCCTGATTTTTTTGATTCGCTCACTTTTTTTTTTCTCTTGAGAATACCTATGTTTTTCGTTTCAATCTTCTTAGCAATTTCTTTTTGGCCGAAACCTTATATTGCCATTACTTCATGTATTTTTAAGTATGCTGCTTGCCGTTTTTCTTTATTTTTGTACAGTTCGTATCGAACATCCCACAGGCACATATGTTCAACATAGTTTTCAATGAATTCTAAAGTAGTATCTTCCCCCCATTTTGCCATACTTGATTGCATGAATTAAAATATTCACCACCAACATAATCTTCAGTGAAACTAAGTTCGAATAAGCGACTACACTACTTGCCAGCTTGTCCAGACTAATCCAGACTAGTCGGCGCGCTAATCGGCTTTTCTGCGTGGTGGGAGCTCCTACTCGACCAAGAAAATAGAATAGAGTTCTATTTACTAAACTTGACCTTGTACTCGACTGCCAGTGAGCTCGACTAAAACAAATGTGTTCAAATAGGTCGAGTCTCTAAATTACTGGACCACTTGGCTAAACTACTGGCTGCGTCTGAACTTTGCTTTACAGTATTATTAATATTGGAATCGATCTGTTCATGAATGAAAATTTGAATCGAGTTCTAATTATTGTGTTACCCGTAACAATATTTACAGTCTGACCTGAATCTTCCATTACCTACTAAAAATCTTACCAAAGCCTCTTTTTTCTATAATGCTGGCAAGATGTATAATTACTCACCAGTTGATATTACATCGGCAAACTTAAATGAAAATCAATTTATAAGAATTGTCAAAAAAAATTCTCTTAGAGACCCCACTACTCCTTGCAGGAATTATTTCGTTCATTTTATTAACTGTATATGCCATGTCTTATATTTTGTGTATTCTGTTTATTTGTATATCATTTTGATGTTAGTTCCGTCTACATTTTTTTTGGACTGCAACTGGTTCCTAAAGTAGGATTCCTAAGTCTGTGTAATCTTGATTCCAAAAGTTGCTCATATTTCTCTGCTATTAACGTCAAGAGCTTAGAGCCGGTCCTGGGTTATAGTAAACGGGCGGAATAACTTCTATGGGGCAGCAGGTTTAATTCACTACAGCCTTTTATCGCTTAGCTATAATCGTCTATGATCTTACTTTTATTTTCGTGCTCTATTTAAATGGAACCAACACCCTCCATGAGAACATTCGGATATTCATACGATTTATTCAATTGACGTCGTCTTTACGCTTCACTACTTTATAAATCGAAAGGTTTACTTTTACTTCGATAATAATACTGAGTGCATAAATAACATGATTCCAAAGAAATGTTGCAACATCGGTGATATTCTCGACCACAAACTTCTTTGTATTTTTTAAAAATATTTTATCTTTAGTCAAGTACCCACATACAAATTTGAACCAAAATTGAAGAATGATTTGTAGCAGCATGAAACTCGTGACTTCTTGACATTATGTTTAGTGAGAAAAAAATGGTTTACAAAAGAATAAGGGGTGGAAATTGAATTTAAAAAAATGTTTTTTGTGTTTTGTCAGAAAATAACGGCTTTGATGGAATAAAAGGAGATAAAATGCTGTATAAAACAGTCCAAGGATACTTTGAATATGCTAGGTTAGTAAGGCAGGGTGAGGTTCCCAAGTAGCACACCTATATTGGTAAAATATTGGTACAATAGTGTGAACATATTGGCGAAATATTTGAAATGCAATATTGGCGAGAAAAAAAATGTGAACATTCGGCGATATTGGTCCAATATTACTCGAACTAATATTGGCCTCAATATATTCGGCGATATTGGTAAAATATCGCTGATACAGTATTCTGACAATATTGGCACAATAATCAAAAGTTATATTGTCGAGAAGTAAAATGTGAACATTTTGCGATATTGGTCGAATATTGTTTGAATATTACAAAAAAGTTACTTCAATTTCATCGTAGGGTTTTTCCATTTCCAGAGGAGTCATGTATTGATTCAATTTTCAATTGAGATTGTTTCTCTTTAAAACATTTCAAAAATAGTTTTGCTGAAATATTCTTGAAGCAATAATGGCCTCAAAATATTTATCAAAATTGCTACAATATCATTTGGATATATTGGTGAATGTCAATATACCTTGGTAAATTATTAAATGTCTTTTAGTTGATGAAGGTGACACCAGAGTCTGCCTTTTGATCGCCATAACCACTGAGAGAGCTGTCTTGAAAACAAGTTATGGGAAGTATTTAATATACTTTCGTAGGTTTTAGAAGACGTTCTATATGTAGAGCAACCTAGCGGATTTTTATCCAGGTTTGATCATGATATAATTTTAATATGTATCATTGAATATTTGGCCATTATTCAAATTTCATCTCAATCTAGATGTAGGAAACAATATGAAGACAATATTTTTTTAACGATATCGATAAATATTATTGGACCAATATTGACCCAATATTAATTATTAAGATTTGTTGAATATTGGCGAAATGATATTCAACCAATGTGTAATCACACTTGGAGATACAATATAGTTTTTATTCCTAGAATCGATATGAGGGGAATATTGGGACTGCAATATTTATTCTAGATGTTGAAAACGATGTGAAGACAATATTGTTTTATCGATGTTGGTAAATATCATTCAACCAATATTGACAGAATATGAGTTATTACAATTTGTCGAATAAGGTGGAAATGACATTCAACCAATATGCTATCAAACTTGGAAATACAATATAGTTTTTTTCCCTATAATCGATATGAGTGGAATATTTGGATTGCAAAATTTATTCTAGATGTGGAAAACAATATATAACCAATATTGTATTATCGATATTGGCAGAAATTATTCAACCAATATTGACCCATTATTACATGTGACAATTTACATTCCGAACAGGTTCAACCATTATTCCACCACTATTATTAATATAATATTGTTTTTTTAATATTCACCCATATTGGTCCAATATTGATTTTTAATTTACAATATATCTATATTGGCCCAATATGGAACCAAGATTCAGCCGATATCATGTGCTACCTGGGTAATGCTTTACATTTCGAGTGAATTCGTCTTTTTGATCTCTAAAAACGTAGGAAATCGTCAAAAAATGCGAGGAAGAATAACTACCATGGTACAGAGGGGTGAGAATAGTTTTTGAGGTTAAGGTTAAGCCTCACTCCTTATACATAATCATTATGAGGATGGTCAATACCAATAGTATAATATGTAATAAAATTGTGCTAAAACTGTGCCAAAATATATTTTTCTTTTCTAACAAAAAAAGGGCGTTTTTAAGTTACAACCACTTTACTTTACACCGATTTTCCCTCTTATCCAATCAGCATTCATTTCTATATAACATTCTCTCCAAACAACTCTAGGAAATAATATACTATTATATGTAATAAAATATATCAAAAATACAATATTTCTTCACATAACTGCCCGGGAATAGGAATATCCACATGTCGATTGTCATACAGATAATATACTTGCGTTTTCTTCAGAGAAGATGACGGCATGATAATGTATAAGAATCCATAATATTCTTGTGACTTATACAGACGAGCTTTTATTCAAAATATAATTATTACTAATCTATCATTATACATAGGTAAGACGACGTCCTCACCTTTTAAAATGTGATGCCAGGCAAGGGATCGGTGGCCGTGATGGGATTTGAACTCATGCCATTATGGTTGAAAAGCGAACGTTCTTCCATCACTACCACCACGGTCCATATATCCAAATATACTCTGTTTTAACCGATACACCTGTATTGTTGACTCAAACAGGATAAATGAGATTTTCCAAAGTTACCCCCACAAATAAATCCTACAGGAGAAATATCCATATAACAAATTCAATTGGTATTTCACTTCTTTGGGAGAAAGTTGTGGTATAAGCACTTGGCAATAATAATAATAATATATTTGAACAAAAATTATTGATAAATTAGGAAGTTTGATAACTTTGTATCTTCATCAAATTTACAAATTCAATATGTGAATATCGTGCAAAATATCTGAGGAAAATAAACGATTAGAAATGGGAATCGGGGGATTGGGGAAGGGGAAAGCGTGAAAAAATTGATAAAATGTGAAAGACTGGGAATCAAATAAAAGTAAAAAGTTTATTTGTTGAAGAAACTTGAAAGTATCCAAGAATATAAAGAAATAGAAATTATAAACTAATAAACTGAATATCAGATCGCTTCAAGCCAATGTGTTCATCCGGAAAATTTCGATTGCTATTTGCGATCTAAGTGTTAAGTATATTAATAATTTCCAAAACGATAATACTGGCTAGTTACTAGTCTTACAGGTGGGTAAAAAATCAATCCTGTTATTTTGCAGATTTTAACCATTGAACGGCGTTTCTTCAATAACCATTTGTAGATACCTACCAAGACATCTTTTTTGCTTAATTTTTAGCTCAATCGATTAGGTCGCTATAGCGGGTGACACATGAGACTTGTAGCAGCCTGTAGTTCTTTTATTTGAAAAGATTCATATTTGAAATTCACAGAAGATACGTAATCAATGATGATGGCGCTTTTTTGAACTTATCACAATTTTTTTACCTACCATTTTTTTTTCAAATATCACCCTGTATATTCCTCTAGCTCATCTTATTCTCCCAAAAATTGTTTATTCAATCATGTATCATAAATTGGAATTCTTACCGGCTATTAAATTGCATTTCATTAAAAAACATATCAAGTTAGCTGATCCTAATTCGATGATAGTTCAATTCTTGGTATGCTTTGAAATCTCCTGCAGATTATGAATGATATCTTTGATATAGAAACTTCCGAAAATAACTCACGATATTGAGAAAACTGAGATAGGAACAATTTTCATTTTTTATTTTGCTACTTGTGAAGAAAGTTCCTATTTTTCAATTTTGTCATGTAGTCATAACATGGTCATTTGGAAATATAAAATTATTCCGCTTCTACATCTATGTGTTTCTGTCTCAGTTTTCAAAATATCGTTAGTTATTTTCAGATGCTATTTTTTTTTAAATCAAAGAAATTGTTGACGACCTGCAGTGCTTGATCAGGGTTTTGAAAAAAATTGGGGCTACTTCCGGTGAAACAGATGGTTGAAAAAATTTGTCGTTTGATTTAAAAAAAAATCAATATCATTGATTATGTACCTCTTATGAATTTATAATCTATATCTCTTCGGAAAGAAAAACTACAGGCTGCTCTACATGTCTTCTTTGTAAATTTATTTTTAATTAGTTTTTAAGAAACTCCCAGGTTTTCGGAGAAAACTCCTCAAAAGCAGAGATTGTGCGAGCAAGGGAGACCCGGGACCTACAGTTTAAATAAATGTGAAATCCGAACCACTTCAGCTCCGTGTCAGGCTTCTGGGGATCGAACCCGGACCGCCTGTGGAGAAGGAAAACGCTCTCTCTCCACACAACCACTTCTCTAAGCCCGCCATACACACAGAGGTTTGTCTGAAGACATTGCCCTTCACAGTCAAAGTCTGTCGACAAATCCGTGCATAAGTGGGTGAGCACAGGTCAGGCACGGCATAGTCTTAGCACGCAGAGACTTGTCTGAGAGTTAAAATCCACAGGATTCTTTCTTAGTACCACAAATTAACAGTTTTTTCTGTGACGGGTCAAATCAGCGGGTTTAAATTATATATATGTTACAATAATAAAAGATAACTGAGAGCGAGTATACTCGTTTCAGGGGTAAAGAGTTTTCAACTGAGTTTATAGAAATTTATAAATGTCATCCAGTTTTATGGAAAATAAAATCAAATGAATATGTCAACAAAGATTTAAAGAATTAGGGTTATGTAGCTTTGATTTTATATATTGCAAAAAGGTCTATCCTTGTACGGACCGAAATTTTATCTATGAATACACATCAAAATTTACTGGGGTGCTTTAGAAAAGAACTAAAAAAGGGAGCTCAAAATCTATAGGGTCAGGAAGAGACGACATTATGAACACAATTCAACTTTCTTCTCATTTAGATTTCTGCTGGCGAATGTCATCATAAACCTTAAAGACACTAAAAACTTTTGCCAAGACTGAATTCCAAAGTTTTGGTAAAATTGGCAGACAAGTTGAAAGATTTCGCCACTAACAAACAGTTTTGTCTTCGACAGATTAAGTGTACCAGAGTTGTCGACGGACATCTCTTTTAAGTTAGTGGGGTGACAGAGATTTGACTGCCACATGCCGAATCTGCGAAAGACCGCAGACTTAAACCGTGCTGGATGAAGTCCTCAGACAAACCTCTGTGTGTATGGCGGGCTTATATGTCTTCGTCAACCGGTATGCCAAATTTTCATAAGCAGTTGGTATAATTCGAAATGAGTAAGTGTGGTAAATATTGTGAAATTTTTATTTGTTAACTTCATTTTTGTAGTTATTAAATAATCACAAATAATTCAGATCATCAAGACAAAATATTTATTCATGGAGATCTGCCAGAAATGGCTAGTAGCGAAATTGCACGTTAATTAATTCTGGCATGTCAATAATGCAACAGACTTATGTTGGCTGCAAATTCTCATGATAGAAAAATATATACGACCACATAGAAATGAATTATTGGTAATATCTGCTTCCACTAATTAATTCGAAAATTCTATGAGCTCAATAATTAAAATTATGATCAGCGTGATACCAGAAGAGCAATAAGTGGTATTCATATTGGTTCATTTCACTAACAACATTGCGATTGATGAGTATTTACTGCATATATTATTTACTCCATTCAGATATACCTGTAACCATTTTTTTTGAGCTGAGTTTTTACAGAACGGGTTATAATTATTCCAGGAAATATTGAAATAACAATAATAAATGTTAAAATCTAGTTTCCAACAAGATATATAGAACGTATATATAAGAATAGTTAAAATGTGATGCCATGCAATGGATCAGACTATACAAACATTGAATGTAATAAATAAAGATATAAAAAGTATAAGTTTATACATACACACATTCACACATTCAGGTATTTTTACATATGAACTAAAATAAAATAACAAAATAGTCGTGAAAAGTATGAGAATCTTTTTCGACCAGAAATATTTTCAGAGAGGTACTGCATTTTTGTGAATATGTTTTATAGTGTAACTATATTTTCAGATAAATTATCAAAAACTTGCAGACTCAAATTTGTAGGTGAATTACGTGAGACCATATATTTAGTAAAGGGAATATGGTGTTCCGAAAAAAAAATTGTTCATTTTAAAAAATGAAATACAATCATTTTGATAGTGACCTACAATCAATACCCTGGAATATTATATTTGAATTAAATGATATAGATATCAAAGTGCAATTCTCATCTAACAATATCATTAGTATTCTTGATTCTCACGTCCCTTTCAATGATTTAAAATTACAAAAAAACACGCTCCATGGTCAACTGATTCAATCAACGCTATGCTGTCTGACAGAGATAGAGCCCTTGAAAAATTCAAGATCACTTAAAGTAACAACGACTTGCAATTTTATAAAAAAATCACAGTCACAGTGAAAAAAGAAAAAAAAGCTATAAAAAATCAATCACATAAAGATAGTTGGTCTAGTCTTAAGACTATTGTGGGATTTAAGAAAGATTGTAATGATATTTATATATCAAATGAGTGGAATGTGAATGGAATTAATGAAGTCTTCTTAAACACTGCTCCTAAATTGACACCTGATTATAACACAAAACATTCCCAGTCAAAACAGAATGATCTCAGATGGTAGTGGGATTCACATTCATGTTTCAGATCACACCAGTGAATCGCTTTTATTGCATAAACGTCTATTAGGTGCCCCGTTGGTCAGTTCGAGACATCAAAATGTGAAGCAAATGTCCAAAAATTAGCCCAATGTGACATTCCATTTATACTTCGGAAACGAATGCACATTGCGACCCTTTCGATGTAACAATATGAAATTGAATAGACTGGTACTTATTCAAAAATGCGCTTCACTTTCTGATTCTCCTGTAAGTCAAGAATAAAACAAAGCTCACCAAGTTTCAACATGAATACAGATTATACCTCAATATTATTATTATTACCAATGAATCACGGTGCATATGAAATAGAATGCTAGAAAATAAATGCGTGAGTTGATTCCGTAGGATTTACTTTTCAAAAACAAAAAAAAATTATCAAACTCTGTCTAAATAATGAAAAATAAACAATATATAGAAATGTACAGTACAGAAGTCAGTACCTATCCTGAAAAAGCCAAATTCTGTAAATCACTGAATTTACCTTTCTAAGTTTCTACTCACCGTTCCGGTCCTTGAAGGGATAAAGTTCTAGGTAGAAATAATAATTGGGCAAAGTTAATGAACACATTTGATCAAACTATTAAATATAAAAAGAATCAAACAGAACACTTCACACTATCAGAAGTAGAATATTTAATAAAGAATGGCGTCAACCAAATACAAATTCTACTTGACTCTCGCATTGACAGACAACTTTGGACATTTTGTGTCGTGACGGTGATGTCATGTTCAATTTTGTTACCAACCCACTTCCCTTCATACCGACAGGATCGCAATGAAACCAAAATTCATGTTAATGTGTTTTGCAATTTTCTTCACATTTTGTGCCTCAAAGCGACACTAACGAGAAGAAAATTGTGAACAATTGTGAAACATTTGGCATCACTAAGTGGTAACAGTGATGTCTAAATGCAACTCATTTTGTTACCGTAATAATCAAGACTGCAACATCTCCTAGATATTTGTGTTAACTGGGTTTCTATGAGCATAATATAAAAAAAATCAGTACAAACAACTTTCACGTTTCAATCGGTATCTGGAATTGAAATTCTCAAAATAGTAAAAGGTGTTATTATTATTATTATTCAGAACTGGCTGAAATGAGTATGAATTTTTTTTTATGTTTGATATATACTTTTTTTTTCTATAAATATGCCCAGGTTAAAACTGTTATTTACCTGTTTTACCTGCTCCCCTATATCTCTGCTCTCCTCAACTCAGTCAGTATCGCAAGAGAAACTCCTACTCTCAGTTGGGTTCCGGAACATGGACAGTATATAATTTAAATCAATGCAAAAATGTTGTTCAATAGAAATGACATACCAAGTTCTGATTATATAATTCAATGTATGAGAAATTGAAATCCTAAAAATACCGCAGAAATAAATGCTTCCAAACTGAATCTTTTTTTAAAAGTTATTATTATTATTATTATTATTATTATTTAAATCTACCTAAAATTCTAAAATTTCTAAGTTTATTCCAAATAACTTAACTCTAGTGTCCTATATTTTTCAAAATTATAATTTATTGAAAAAGTCCATTCAGTTTCCGCAATTGTCCATAAGATGGCATTAGTTTAAGAAAGTTCACAAAATTCAAATAAAGTTTGTGGATAGGTACGCATGGAAAGTTCAAATGTAGGCAAATATTTATTGAAAACGGTTGTCTGCTACACTGCTACTGGAATCGGCCCATTTCTGCATATCTAATCAAATAGTTTATAAATACCTTGTACTTTCTTCTATATACTGGCCGTATTTGGTATGGGATTGTTCTCTGGTACGTACTTTTTCTCTTCGATTAATGATTGTATTTAATATGGGTACTGCTTAGTTTTCTTGATCTATTTATGATGATTTATTATCTCCTACAAACGTTTGCTGCTTCCTAGTCCATTGATTTCTTCTTACTTTTCAATTCATTCAGTTTAAAAAAATGTATATCCTCTCGTTTCAAAAAATTTCTCTCCAACTTATTTTCTCTTTTCCCTGGCAACTGGTCTTCGAATTTTTCTTCTCATTTCAGCCAATCACAAATTTTTATTTAACTGTTCACTTTGTTTACCCTATCATTTAAAATTAACACTTTTCTCAAGCTTGATATCTATTTCTACCACATATTCTGACTGTTTATTATTTACAAATATCAGTTTGAAATCATTTTTCTCTCTATATCATTTCTATTTGCTCATTTTCAAAATACTGTCTACTTGACATTTATTTTGACACTTCCCAACATCCCTTCAAACTGTATACCGGACGTCTGTTAGAATAAACAATTTTGACTCTGTCACGAAATTCTAATTTAGTTAATAATTAAATACATGTAGGATTCAAACTGAGAAAAGAAGTTCTTTGTACTCCAGATAATACAAACATGAATTGAAGAGTAATTGAACCAGAAAGAAATAATAAAAAGAAATAAAACAGGCAAACGTATAAGGTTATTTATATCTTTTCAATTCACATAAAATTCATTTCATCTTTCCACAACAATATATTGTATGGAAATAAATCCTTCTAAGTCGCAGGTAATGTTGTTTGGACGCAAGGTGTCTAGGGATAGATATGCAGCTTATGTTGATATTAAAATAAATGATCAAACACTTTTTCTGACCAATGCTACAAAAAACATAGATTCAGATCTCAACTTTTATCAGCATGTAAGAAAATGTATCACTAATATAAAATTAATTTATAGCAACAGAGATATACTGAATAAAAAAACTAAATCTATTTTGTGTGAATCTCTTGTTTTATCAGATATCAACTATTGCGACATACTGTATGGACCTTGTCTAACTGCATTTCAAAATAGCCGATTGCAAAAAATGCAAAATAGGTGTGTTAGAATGATATTTAATATTAGGAAATTTCAAATGGGAGTTTCGAGCAAATTGACTGAACTGAAATGGCTTAGAGTAAAACAGAGGCGTTACTTGCACAGTAGTATATTGTTTTTAAAAGTCAAGAAAATTAAATCACCTACATATTTATACAAGAAAATTAGATTCAGAACTGACGTACACAACATAAATATAAGGAAAAAGGACACCCTTACAATACCAAAACAAAACACAAACCTATATCAAAGATCATTTTCTTATGTTCTTTGCAAAGTTCTCTATCTCCCTCTGGAATTAAATACATGTCAATTCCCTTTGCCAAATTCTATATAAAAATATTGCTCCTCAATAATCCGTTGGTACCTTATTTTAAGATTTAGATTTTCGTCACATTTTAAGAAGACTTAATTAATAAGAATTATTATTTATAAAATATTTTTTAAGTATGAATTTATTAGTTATGTGTGTAATAAAATAATTTCTCCACATTTCTGTATTTATGGAGTACTAACTGTATTGAAAAACAGGTATATTCACCTTCCTGGTGATAGAACTGAATGCAGCTTTTTTGATTAGCTGAATAATCCGATTTTTTTTGTTTAATATTCAATGTATTTTCAGCTTATTGAATAAATGTCTTTATTATTATATTGAAGGTAAACCTCAACAACATTCTTCACCTGGTCCTTGCCTGTTACTTTTTTCTCATTTTAAGAGTTCAGAACTCGTTTTGGCATCAGAGAATATTCATTTATTGCATGATGGCAAAAAAATATTTGAAAAGATCTACTGTAGAACCAACTTTTGGCAAGTTTTCGATTGGCGCATTTCCTCTAAAATTCTGATATAATTAACGTAAAGCACCCACCTGCCGTTGACATCCACTACCCTCTCGTATCAATTAAAAACTCATGAAAATTTTCGAGATTTAGCCATTACCGATTCTTTACGATCCGGATCTTTTAATATGCTCCTAATTATGCTAAAGCGTAGGAGCTGATCCAGCCACTTAGCAAATAAACGGGGTTAAAAGCGTCTGCCACCACATCCATGAATAAGTAACATACACTTGCACCCCAGCTTCGATACACAGGGACATTTACTAAATGGACCGGATTATGGCAGTGCCACCCCACGGAGATGAGAATGCTAAACGCGGACCAGACCGTACATGAAGCTATTGACTAATGGATCGGATTAGGAAGTTGCAGTCAGTGCAGTACTGTGTTATCTGCACCATTTTAGATGAGCTTAACAGATATACGTTGATTGAATCTTCTACCCGAATTTTCATATGAATTTATTTGAAAATGAGTAGTTATCAAAAAAGCAACTCTAATTGATTATCTGATTGTTTCCGATGAACTTTGAGTTATTTTAGTTGTGATTTGGTAGATGAAAAAAAGGTTTTAATTCATTAACCGTATTGTAGACCAGTACGAGATGTAGTCGGAAGACTACATCTCGTAATGTGCTGATGTGTGTCCTCTGACTACACACTACACAATAAAGATTTTATTTGGTGGAGTTCGACTGTAAGTTTTTTACCTACCCAGTAAGATCTCACCTCCACTGTATGTTATGGATCGCCTCCGTTGGATACATTTCAGAATGATTGAACTCTGAAAATTGTAAGTAGCTGGAACAATATAACAATGACCAAATATAACAAAACACTTTTATTACTTTCAAGAGCATCTCATATTAATGACTGTCTACATTTTAATCAATCAGAATAGTGATGATTATCCATGATTACGTTTTGTGTTATTTAACAGTGAAGAACAAAACAGAGTTTTCAGGGAGCTCTAGCGCCAAAACTAGCCTACAGAAAAAGTTGTGCCTATTGAACTTTTCGTTTGGAATGACTTGGACAATACTGTATCAAAAATGTATCCTATTAAAGTGTGAGCATGATTTTTTCGCAATTCAGACTACTAGTTTTTGATTTATGTAAATTTTTCGAAAAAAATACCATCTTCCACGAACACTTGTCTTGGTGTGTTTTTGTATTCCGAAGGTCTTTGAGTGATCATCTCAATTGTTGAAATGTCTACTTTCAAATGGTCTTCCATTCATTCATATTAACGGAAAAAAATTTCTCCATCTATCCGAACTTCTCCAGAGCAGATGGACCGTTCTTGCTTGGTTCGTGGTGAATTTTGGATACACAAAATTTTGTAGAGTTCACATAATAACAATCTTATAATGATAATAAAAAGTATTGATTTCTAGATTGATAAAACATCATAATCACTAAATTTCAAAATAGTAAATTTTCACTATTTTCTAGACTTTATAATAAGTTGGAAATTTAAAATGGTATAGAAAATATTAATCAACAGCTTCATTCAAAGTCACAATGAAACCAATGATAACATATTCTCTGAACTCAGGAAAAAATAAGAAATTATGTCAAACACAGCTAAAAGATTATATTCATTGTCATTTAATGCAAGTGCTTGCAGGAATATTCAATAATGCCCAACCCAGCGTCAACCTCAAAAATATCACAACAAATCTTGACAAAAAAATGTCGAGGGTATGGACGAACAAAATTATAAATGAATAGCTTAACTTCCACAACAAAACAACTACCACTGCTAATACCCTGATTGGTTAATGGCCAGATTTAAATCTAACGAATAAGAGCGGAAAGTAAAATAATTCTTCTGGCTTCTCGGAAAGATGCCATATAATGTTGATGTAATGAAATGAGAAAATAGTAGGGAAACCTTGAAAGCTCAAGAGAAAACATCATGACGGCCAGAGGATTTAGAAGGCAAAAGTAAAAATATTCAAAAGAGAACTCTTTAGCAGTTTTCGTATATGATCTTCATGGTTGTTCTGAAGAAGTTCTGATAAAACTTATCCATACCCTTAAATAAATTGATTTCTGGCATCAATGTATCTTCTCTGCGGTTAATTATTATCATGGTATTAATTCCACAAAAGAAAATATCTCTCCTTTCAGCTGAACTCAAAAAATTTTTGCTTTTTTGCTAAGTGAGTACCAGTATGTCAACCAATTTTCTGCACTCCCCTGGTTATAGAATAAGAATGTACAGAGGGTCAAATACATTAGTGTATTTTTCATTCCCAAAATGTATTTTGACGGAGCTCGATGTGCACCTTACATCAGCGATAATCCTCAAGAAATGTGTCCCAGAACTAACACCAGTCGTCCAGTCCGAGTCCACTGCAAGCTCTTCATGCTCTCTTATAACCACCTAGATAATTATAGAAGTATAACTAATCTCTAAAAATGGAACCGTGACCATACCTATCAAATTGCTATCTGTTGTCTCTATTATCATGAAAATAAGTTATCAATATCGAGCCCAAGAAACTTAAAGTGATAAGGAATTGTGAACGATCAATAATATGGCAGCTATCTATCCAAAAATAAGGAGAAACACTGAGCGATACATTAAATATATCCAAAGCATCTGATATCGTTTGGCACCAAGCATTGCTCCCAGAGTTTCTATCTTATAGTGTGCTCTCTCAGGTGTTTGCTTTGCTATCTAGATTTCTCCCAAACAGACCTCTACTTGTGGTGATCAATGGAAGTCGATTTGATACATTACCTTTACAAAAATATGAGTGTCCCGCAGGGGTACATTTTTACACCAACTCTATTTACAACCCCATATCCATAACATAGCTTCGCGGATAGCATCAGTACCCTTTATATCGCTTTCTTTTTCCTATCTCCTATAATATCAGCTCGTGAAACCAAAAACTAACGGGACAAAAATGTAAACGATATATAAATGGATACAATCAAAATCATAGAGCGGGTAACTAATGATTTGGTAGAATTATTCGCAAACAAAATGTGAGAGTCTAGCTTTGTTATGTCAGGAGTAACCCTCTAGTTGTGTAAGGAGTAACCATGCCAATAAACTCACATAAACAAGTTTTATTTAAATGATGTCAATGGTATTTAGCAACAAAACAACCACCAAACAGAAACAACCAAAAAATTGTTCTTTCCTTCAATAGGTGTCAAAGGTGACTGACTGTCTCAATTCTTATTTTTTCACTTCTTACCTGTCAACGCATGATACATTTTGTAATTTATATTATGAATATAACTAATATAGACTTTCACCTGATCATCTTTGGAACTCTAGTAATTGATTGCTCTTTAAGATTTTCAAGAAGACGTTCTCTACGAGAGACAGCTATTGACACAATGGCAGTTTATCAATTGATTCTGGCAACAACATGAAAATTCTGAGATTATCTTCTTTGGAAAATATATCAAGAGTACCAAGTTACCAAAATATTCACTTCATAGAACCATAAGAAAAGATAGAGCTTGTCGTGGCATTAGGGTAACTTTCAGTACTGCCTATCAGCATTTTAATCATCATTCTTGGAAGTCCATGTATCCCTCTTCAAACATTTTCGTAACATAAATATATTTTATGTAATACCACATAATATTGTTGAACTGTTCAACTGCTGAATAAAATTATACCATTCTGTCGTATCTCTGTTGAATGTTATTAGATCTTTAATTTATTTAAATTTACATGCCGTTTTCAATAATCAATACTACTTTTTGTTTCTAAATTCCGTCCCATTCAGACCCCTTTCACAATGTCTAATCCACCGAAGGAAATCACTCCAGAAGTTCCACGTTCTTCACAAGTATAAGTGAAAGAAATATTTTCGATCTCACTTGATACATATATTTCAATTTGGTTTGAAGGTCGCATTTTTATCCACACTATTGATTGCATTTTCACAGAATTATCTCTCCTTCAAGGTCTGAACTTGTTTTATATGGATTATTAGTTTATTTTTATGTAGGAAGTGATTGATAATACTGTTTCTGTTTTATTATAAATATTTTTTTTCATATCAAATCAATCAAATCAATTTATTGTGAAAACCCATTCCCATTTCACATTCATTTTGTTTCAATTCTCTATATTTCTGGACTTCAAATATTAAAAGGGGAAGAAAGGATACCGCACACTTCAATAGGGAAAGTGCCCCCCTGTCGAATTACCTGAATTTTTGATAGTTATGTTATAGTCCAAATCATTCCAAACAAAAGTCCAATGGGTATAACTTTTTCCATAGGCTAGTTTTGACGCTAGGTATCCTTTTGACAAATACTTCAAATATGCTTGTGAATGTCTACACATTAAATAGTGTCGGAGTCCAGGGGGACGGGTGAGTTGTTGTAATCAAATAACGGACACAGCAGCTAATAAGTAACTATAACGATATATTTACACATGTTACATAATAAAAACACTTAACAATTAAAGTGTATACAATTTGCCAATAAATGACTCTGGAACTCGACCAGACAAATGCTAGTCGGTGAGCTCGAAAAACGGAGAACATCGCGGCTTGAGAACTGAAAACCCAACTGAATATTTTCCCTCATCTTTCAAACTCCATCTTTCCATTGCAGGCCAGAAATGATGAAAAAAACCCAGCCAACGTCATTCGAAATTTCCAAATTGTCCGGCTTAGGAAAACTAATTGCTTGCTGGCAAGATTTCGCATCGTAGGTAATCCGATTACCAGAAATCTAACTGTGGAATTCCAAGTTCTGAAACTATTTTACCGGATTTAAGTATTTTCCAATAAAAACATTTATAGTCGGACAAAGGACCTTCGAATTTAAGAAGGACATAGTAATGAATATGAAATATTTAGAAATGTTGTAAAAGATTATTTTCTTCGGAAAATTGTTGGTAAAACCCCTACAATAGTATGGATGGAGAGGTAATGGTACTGGTATCGGAAAAAGTGTCACACCGTACCATGCCGACAACGAATGCACTACAAAACATGTAAGAATTCTTTTCCGAACCGAGAGCGGACTAGGACAAGACTGAATTGTACTAATTGTGTGGAACAGGCATACAGTATGATACACGATAATATTCAAGATAAAAATTATGGAAATGTATTATTAAATAGTACCATCAATCTTTTGCCATTCAAAAATCACATCATTTTCTGACTCTTGCGAAAATTCCTTCTGTTTGAGCAGACGAAATCCTGTGTGCATTAACTAGCCTTTCATCAAAACAGAATTCTATTGAATATTTTTTTTAACTAATTCAGTGATCTTCTAAGGAACGATTTATAATTAGACATTTCCTCACAAATATCTTCGGAAGCTCTATCTTCAATATATTTTATAGTAAACATTCTAGTTAATCAATTGCACTTCTGAATCTGTCAATCTATTTGGTTTCTTCACTGCGTTTACTGACATATTTCGGAATCGGAATTTCCGGAAATTTGTATCCTCCAGGGTACCTCGTACGAAATTGGACGGTGTTATGCAATAATGAATCAAGCAACATTTTTTAATAATTGAGTTATCACGGTCTTCGGAATCGCCAAGTGTTATTCTACAATTAGCAAAAATTATTCAACCCGCAATTACAATTACTGACGATAGTACTAAGCCACATTCCATCATTCCATGATCTGCTAAACTATTTTGATATTTTCTACGAAACTAGCTGACTGTGGCTTGACCCATTATTGCATAGCATCATCCAATTAATGAGTGGAAAGGACCACGCACACACCTTATGGGAAAAAGTCTTTCGGAGAAAATGGCTGAATTTTTGATATGTTGTAGCTGGAACCATTCTTAGTAAAAGTCTCCATTGGCCCAACTTGATCGTATGACTAGATTCGGCGCTAGAGGGCGCCAAATTATGATTTTTGTGATTTTTGGAGAAATTCAGCTGAATGAATAAGTATCATTATCTCATTTATATTCAATATTGCGTGCGACTGGGTATTCCTAATGGTCGCGAGAAATAGTTTTCCATAATTCAGAAAAAAAATACGCCGTTATTTTTATGCAGGGTAGTCAACAATATACTTAATTCTTCAGTGATGGAATTCGCCTAAGAGGTTAAAAGTTGATTGAGTTTATCATTGAGGATCAATCAGAATGGTTTGTTGATCGACCAAAATATAATGAAGCTATGAATACAGAGTGTTTGGAATATGGAAGGGTCCAAGTTATATGTTACTTATGACATTTACAAACAGCCACACATTCAAATGTCTACGTAAGGTTAGTTCGTTCTGGTACGATTATACTAAATAATTACTACTCACAAAATGTGTGTATTCTCAATTTCCACGCATTCAAATGTCTACGTAAGGTTGGTTCGTTCTGGTTCGATTATACTAAATAATTCTCACAAAATGTGTGTATTCAATTTCTACGCATTCAAATGTCTACATAAGGTTATTTCGTTCTGGTTCGATTATACTAAATAATGAAGATGAACCCAGGTTTGGTATCGGCCGAGATTACATACCGTATTTTGGGGTGTCCTTCGATTGAGAAGATTAAAAATCCTTAAGCGGCCTAGTTTACATGTGCCCGTTTGTAGACCAAGCATAGGTAAATATGAATAATCCCAAATAACTTTTTTCAAACCAGCTTATCTCAATTCTCACAGTGACGACTTCCTCAGAGTGGAAATAGTAATAACGGAAATAGTTCGGAGTCACAATCTGGACCAGAAAAAAATTCTACCATGATGTCACCGAATTATAAGATACCCAATAAATTATGAACAATATACGTTCCTCTAGGTTTTATAATCGAAGGATAGTGCGTATGAATGAATTCTCCTTGAATTCAGATGGGTTCAATTAGTTCAAACATAAATTCGACGGAAATATACTCAATATCCTCGTAATATCAGATATATTTCTTTGAGTGACTAACAAAATATATTCGTATTTTATGGCTTGCTAAATCCTACAAAAACACATAATTAATTAATTGACGCCCTCTATCTCCGAACCTTCAGGTATTACGACATAGTTAGGTTGAGGATGATGTCATGATTGAATCCTCGAAAAGAGTAATTATCTATTCAGTTTGAATGGAGCCTTCCTTGTGTGAAACTCTATCAGCCGTATGCATAGTCAATCGCCAGCGACTCGCCAGAGTTTCGCCGTTCGCCACACAAGGATTATAATGTACAGTCGAGCTCCAAAAAAGTGAAAACTACGCGATAAGTCACATTTTGGCGAAACACTGGCGATATACCACTATTTTGGAGCTCGACTGTGCATTATAGTTCTTTTGTAGCGAGCGGCGAAACTCTGGCGAGTCGCTCGAATTGACTATGCATACGGCTGTATGTATTTCACTTGCATTTTGTTTTGAGAAATCAACTTCTATTCTGATCGATCATCAATAATAATTAACTTAATCATCTCATAGTCTCGAAGGTGAATTTTGTTACCTAAAAATTGATTATATTGGAAACTACCATGTAGAAAATATTTTTTTTTATTTTATAGTAAAATCATTCACGATCTTAGTAAATCTCAGTTGAACAACAGTTTTATATCGATTATAAATGATATGAAAATGTTTTTCAATCATCTGAATTCACTCAAAATTATTAAAATTCGTGATTTGGAGTAATTACATATATATAAAACATGAACCCTATCTCATTCATAGCTTCATTATATTTTGGTCGATCAACAAACCCTTCTGATTGATCCTCAGTGATAAACTCAATCAACTTTTAACCTCGTAGGCGAATTCAATCACTGAAGAATTGAGTATATTGTTGACTACCCTGTATAAAAATAACGGCGTATTTTTTCTCTGTTTCATGGAAAAATATTTCTCGCGAACATTAGGAATTCCCAGTCGTACACAATATTGAATATAAATGAGATATTGAATTCTCCAAAAATCACAAAATTGATGATTTGGCGCCCTTTAACGCCGAATCTAGTCATACGATCGAGTCGGGCCAATGGAGACTTTTACTCAGAATGGTTCCAGCTACAACATATAAAAATTTCAGCCATTTTCACCGAAAGACTTTTTCCCATAAGGTGTGTGCGTGGTCCTTTTGCTTTTATGTACGAATGGAATTTTATTTTTCATATGAAAGGAGATGGTATTTCATAATTATGTATTTCGAATGTGTATGTAAATATTTTGAGGACTCCTTGCATTTCAACAATGAATAGGTTCATCGATAAGAAAATTATATTAATCAAATGTCTACCTATACTTGACTACATGAATTTAATATTTGAAACAATATTATTCAACTTATCTTTTTGTGAAAACTTGGTTGAAATTTCCAGACGCTTTCTTTGTACTACGCTGATTGATTTCTCATTTTTGTTCAAGTATTTCAATTGTGGGTGAATTCTTTTA
This sequence comes from Chrysolina oricalcia, assembly GCA_944452925.2. Classification (NCBI taxonomy): domain Eukaryota; kingdom Metazoa; phylum Arthropoda; class Insecta; order Coleoptera; family Chrysomelidae; genus Chrysolina; species Chrysolina oricalcia. The sequence goes on along the minus strand of OX101813.2, from coordinate 56,282,690 downwards.
TCTTGGCAATGTGCAGAATGGATATATTTGTTGCTTTTTCATTATTTCTTATCTAATTATAAAGTATTCTTCGCGGGGATAGCTCGAACGGAGAGCGCCGGTTCACCGATATCTGAAGCCAAGCAACGCTAGGTGAGGCCGGGGTTTGGATTGGTGACCAACGGACCTCCTTTCGATATTCTCCTCGGATCGTGCTAGGAATCGTACGTAAAAAGGTAAGACCTCGTTATTCCTTGGATCGCACAAGTTTCAACTTTTGAGGGCTGCCGTTCCTAAGGGGACGACAGCTGGTTAAAGGAAAAAAAATAATATTGACAATGTTATTCTTCTGAAACCTTGAAAACAACTTTACATTCTTCACAACAATATGAACTAGAAAATTGAGCCAAAATGGTAAGTGGTTAAGCTATCAATAATCAACGGGTGCGTCTAACAGCATGCAGCGGCTGCAGCCGCTTCACGTGATACAAGGCTGACAGGTCTTCCAGCCGCTACAGTTGAATAAAGCGCTTTATTTTCTGCTGGATTTATTTAAAGCGGTTCAGTGGTCTGTAATTTGGACCAGACCAAGACAAAACCAAGACCAAGACCAAGACTTAATAAATCTTCTCAAGACCAAGACCAAAAGACTTGACTTTCGAGACCAAGATCAAGACCAAGGCTCTCTCCCAAGAGTCTTGGTATTGGTTTCAAAAGAAAAATAATGAACTTAAATCTACTCAATATTGAGAACAATCTAATTTCAGTTATTTATTTTTCATATGGTAGGTTTTTAATTTTCGTTCACTCAAACTCGAAAATACATTTTCGAAATTCAGTATTGCAGTTTTACAGTTTACAACAAATAGGTGTATGTTATGAGGTCGCAGTGGTCCATACCTCCTACTATTGAAGTTAGAAAAAAAATTCAATACAAAACTTATTTGGTTTGAATTTAGAATTTTTTTTATATTTTTTATACGGCGTTGTAGTTACTTCCAACTAAAATTACCAACGAATTTTCATTTTGAATGAATCTTCCTGTTTATTGATGCATACCTATTTGAATTTTAGTTCAAATATTTTATTAATATTCTATAATGACAGGTGAACAGTGAGATTTTGCAATTTTTGACTATTACCGCAGCTTTATTAACTCACCATGTATACGGATTTATATTCAAAAATACCACATAGAAGGTAGATTACATTTATTTATTGAAAAACATTGAATAATTCAAAATTCTAGACGCATTTTGATCCAGGACTATCAAGACCAAGACTGAGCCAGTCTCCTCTTGGTCTTGAAAACATCAAACAAATTTGAAGGGTTATTCAGTTAGACCATTTTCAGTGTCCTCGAAGTATTTCTTGTTATTCGTTTTCTTTCGTATAATTTTTGTGAAAAGCTGTCTTCAATCAATTTTTGAAGGAAAATCTCCAGTAGCTATTTGTTTTCAGTTTGGTAAAAATATTGAAAAAAGTGTTTCACTTCAACTGTTATATTCAGATTTTTAGGAACAACCCCCTTAATAGTTTGAATTATTTGTTAATAATAATTTGAGGAACATTATTTAGAGATAAAATTTGATCTTCTGTAAAAAGTATGAATGTTACGTACAAGTCTATTCACATATGAAAAGGGCATCGCAGAAGAAGTTTGATGTCTCAAAAACTTTCACTTTTAACATCTCTGAGATGTTTTTGTGTCTGCTGGAAGATAATTACCATGCCACAACTGCCAGTAATAAAAGAATATGAGTTCTTATATAAGTGTGACTAGTCAAGGAACATATTTCCCTCAGACAGTGTGGCTTACAAAAAAAGGAAACCGTGAGGTACGAGTTTCTCTTCGCTTGCGGTGTTTTTTTCGAAGCCCGCATTCGGTCTTACGATCCGGTGAATCCAAAAATGTGATCCACCCCTGAGCATTCGGTTATAAAAGTCCCCTATTCCAGGGCGTACAAATTGAGGAGGGGCGTCCCCGCGCGTCCACCAATCGACGATACGGTCTGAAAAACAAGGGATAGTCCCTTTAATAAAGTTCAGTTCGCACAAATCTAGGACGTGTCATCACTAGTAGGCGGACAAAGGGTCGATAAAAGTTCAGTGTACGCGGCGGCGCATTCTGACATGTTGTCCTCAGTCGGTCCTGTGCTGCCTTCGAAGCAAAGTTAACGAGAGTCCCGTGACAAGTGCGAAAAACATGATCAGTGGGGATCGGGACGAGAAGAACGGCCTGGATATCGAAATGTTTAGGGTGCCGCCAATTTCTATCGATGACATTCCTGATATGCTGTTAAGTGAGTTTGTTTTTCATTTTCCGATAAACCGCATATTTTCGAAAATACTTCGAAAAAAGGACGATATATTGCAAAATCTTAAATATCACGCCTTCATTATTTGCAAATGAGCATTGTATAATGAATGACAATAATGATCAATTACAAATTACAACGAAATGAACGACAAAGAAATTGGTAGAGCGGTTTTCTGCGATTCATTTTATTGGTTTTTACTAAAGAAGTATTTTCATTGATTTTTTTCAATAATTACAACGACTTAAATTTATATATTAAACGTGTCATCTATGACATATATCAACTAACAAAAAAATTTTTATGAATATTAAGGATGTTCTAGACGAAATGCACAATATGATCTGACGACTACCAATACCCCCACTCGACTGATCTTCACAAATTTTTATTTCGAAAGTGGTTTTGTCAGTCCATCTGCAATCATATTTGAAGAAGGGTAATATTGGAAATTTATGACTCCACTGGTGATCAGATAACGTAGATAATGATATCTAACATCGATATGTTTAGATCTCGAAGAATATTTCTCAACTTCAGTTATTCTAATCCAACCCTGATTATCTTCATTCGAAGAAGTTGCTTCTTTGCATTTGAAACCATAATCAAAAATAATTCGTCTGAACCAAACTAGGTCCTGACTGGCTAAAGCTGCTGAAATATATTTGGCTTCCGTCGAGGATAATACTACCCACTTATAACTGTCCTATCTAAAGTATCACTCGCCCAATCTGAATCAACGAATCCATGCAAAACCAGGACTGCTTTCATTTTCAGTTTGAAATTACTCGTTCCTTTGAGATATTGTGTCTTTACTGCGTCCCCATCTAACTGAAGTGGTTGACTTACTCTTCGTATCCGGTATTTCACAGCTTAGGCTATGTGTGGTCGGGTCATAGTTGATAGGCCTAGCAAACCCCCACTGCTGTTTCATATTTCTCATTATTTGGCAGAAGCTTCGTGTTTTCAGCGAATTTGTGGTACTCTGTGTCCATTGAAGCTGAAACACTAGAAGCATCTGTCATTCCAAATTCCTCCAGTATTTTATTTATTTTATGTTTCTCATCAAGAAGATAACTGCCATCTTCGTCCCGTCGAAGGTTTATTCCCAAGAAGAAATTCAATTGACCCAAATCAATGATTTCAAAATACTCATCAACTTCTTCTCCTAGCGTCTTTATAACATGGATATTTTTATGGCAACTCATAATATTATCAACAAACAAGAATATACACGTAATCTCCTTTATCAAATTTCGTGAGCAAACACTGGTCAAAATAATTGCAAATCTATACTGACAATAAAATTCACAAAGAACTTTTTTCCAAGCTTTTGCTGCCTGTTTTAGTCCAAATATTGATTTTTGTAATCTATGTACTAGGTACGGTTGATCTTTATTGGTGAAACCATGCCCCTTCCAAACCATCTACAGTTCCTCTTTCAGATTTCCATCGGCATAATGCCTGATGTTCAGTTCATAAGCTGCTGCAATGGTCTGTAGTATTCTAAAACTATACTTTGTTTCTTCACAGTAGCAAAAGTGCAGTCATATAGTCTTCGTCATATCTCTGATTATATCCTTTCGCTATCAACCGTGCCTTGAAGTTTAGTACTTGACCGATGCCATCAGTTTTCATTTTGAAAACCCATTTCAATGAGATTGGCCTTGTATTGCCTTCAATTGCCTTCTGCCTATTGGATATTTCACTACTCGAAAACATTGTCATCAGATCCTCAAATGAATTTGGTTCTCTTGTGAAGTCATTAGTTGTTAAAAATGGCAATTTTTGTGTAGGAACGCCTTCATCACTTATGGAAGACCGTCTGACTATTTCATTTTCATTCATTTCAACAGTTTCAATTCCATTTGTTTCATCGTGATCCTGTTGTTCAGTATCCTTTTCTCTTTCCACAGGTTCATTAAGAATTTCTCATTGATTCATCGTTCTATAATAACCTACAAAATGTAATTTCACTTTTCATTTTTGAATTCAAATCTTTGTATCCAAAACATTTTATATCATTACTGATTATTTTATAAAAATATCCCTTTAAATATCCAAAGCTATGCAGTGTATAGTTTTCAATGCTCTAGAATCAAGAAGAAAATATTAAATATTGGGTTGAAAAGTTGAACATTGGAAAACAAATCTTACTAGATACTCAGAATGATGGTGGGTTTTCAGTTTTCATAGAAATTCATGATTTTATCCTAGAACTTGACTCAAACAGAACGACGTATTTGGGACGAGAAAGATCATTTTCGACATTGGCCACAAAACATTCAGCGATGTAGCACACTAAGATGTCTAAAAACGTAGACTTATACCTACAAAACTGTGGGACCAAACGTGAGACATTCGCAACAAAAAACAAATGAATTCGTGTTCTGTTTCCCAAATATCCCGCAATATTGCGTGTACCACCTAGGTTTATTTTCTTGTTTTCACAAGAACAGAAGTTTACAAGTGTTGCCACGAACGAAACGACATAATTATTGGAATTTACTAAATCACTGTTACCAATCAATTTATTTGTGACATTTTCCATTTATTTGTATTTTTTTACTGAAATGCAATTAGCTAGAATAATAGCCATGATTTGTTACTCCTTGGGGGAATCCCTAGACTTCTAATTCAAATTAATTTCGAATTGGTGCCATATCTCTCTTGAACTGACCTTATTGTCATCGTTTTATTACTTTCAACTGCATTTAGTTTTCAAGATCATGTGATTATCCTTTACAATCCGATTGTCATGAAGGAAAATAAAATTGTATTATTATTAGTTTCTAGTAGGTGTGTATTAACGAATACATGTAATTTAGTTCCCAGATTAAGGTGGTTCAGAAAAAATGTGTACTTCGGTTCCCGATATTTTAGGTTCACCTAATTTTCATGTGTAAATGGTACCGGATGTTTAAAAAAAAATATTTACCAATCTTACATAGACATTTGAGTGCATGGATATTGATAACGTAGGTAGATTTTGCACCATTTTTATTTGTGAAGAGTATTTTTTTTAAATGATCTAACCAGAAGAACTAACCTTACGTAGATATTTGAGTGCGTGGAAATGTGGGCCATCGCAGTGGTAGGTGTCCGAAATGAAAAGCCGAAAATTTGGATTGGGAACTAAATAACAAATTATTATTATTATCAAGCATCTCAAGTAAATTTCTAATTTACCACCTGACGGGAACCAAACTACTAACACCCGCATTAACCTAAAGCAATTTTGTGTTCATTATATCATATGCCAACAGTACAACAATAATTTCAACAGGGTAAAAATGGAATCAAACAAACAATATTGAAATACTTTAATGAATCTATTTTGATAAGATTTCACAAAATGAATTAACACATGCAATTTCTCAATGAAATAATTTATTAGCATAACTAACATAAATTAAAGTACATAACCTCTCCACGGAAGTGGCTACATTACAATTGCTTCACACTTTATAGGGAAATAGCGGAAGAATATTATGGAAAGTTGTAGATTCAAATTTTAATATCGGTTTACTAGGATACCAGGGGTTTTAATTATATTAACAGATAATATTATGTATATTAGATAGTGCCCTAACTCGTACACCACTAACCACCCCAATCACTTCAGAAATAGTCAGTATTTTTGTGAAATATTTAACTAATTGCATTTTCTTTTTCAGCAACCATACCAAAATGTGGTGGATGCCATGAATTAATTCTGGATAGGTTCATCTTGAAAGTTGCAGATAGAACTTGGCATGCAAAATGCCTTCAGTGTAGTGACTGTCGAGTGCAATTGACGGATAAGTGTTTCGCTAGAAATGGACAGCTTTTTTGTAAAGACGATTTCTTCAAGTAAGTATCACATCTACTCTTTAGGTTATAATTGGAAGAATGTGTGTTTTTCCATTTACGAATGCACCACGAGAGAAAAATTGTAAATTCACAGCAAATCACTATTTTTCACACCTCAACACGTGTTTCAGTCACCACAGATGAACAACTTCTGGAGCAAGATTTGATCTATCTCTGCAAAATCAGCAACGTGCTTTACTTTTTAACAGGGTCATCATCACAAAGCTCTTTTTATACGAAAATATGCATCGTGCTTTCCGCATCGATATATGAAAATTTACTGTTTCCCTTGCTGTATTTCTCAACAAAAATTAATGATCCAATGCAAGTTTCCTCAGTACTCACACATTAGCAGCTTCATCAAGTACTCTTATTTTTTCTTCACCCGTATCTTCAAATTTTGTTACCAACTCACAACTTACATATGTATTCGTATAGCTAAGATTTTTTTCAGAATGACATTCGTTGAAAAAGGTTGCAGTTCTCCTGAAATAATTATTCTGTTTCGAATACAGAAAAATAATTTTCAGAATGATATTCTGAAACAGCAATGAACGGTATACCTACCTGATAATATGAAGTTACTAATTTAACGTTTATTTTGATACTCTGTAGATAAATAAGTGTAAAATCGTTCTGGTTTTGTAGGTTTCATCACGTCACAGGTTTGTTATCTCAGTGGATCACCCGGTACCTCTACCTGGTGGCTTTTCATATCATTTAATGATAATGATGGTTCATTACCAGATATTATAGCCAATAGATTTCAGATTTCATTCAACAAAAATCAATTTATTCCATTGGAAAAACATGCTCGCCATCATGGAACATCACAGTAAATAGGACAATATTATGTGATTTAGCCTTTTCTGGCATGTTTACTATTTATATTCATAAAAATATATATTAAAACATTTTTAAGTAGTTATTCAGAAACTTCATCTAAGGCGGAACTTTATCTAGTAACGTATATAGGAGTCTCACTTTGGCATATTTCCAAAAATTAATGAGAAGGCTCGATTTTCTTCTAATTGCAATAGTGAATATTTTCAAAAATTCATTGTGGTGCATTCGTAAATGATACTTCAGTTTGGGCAATCGTTGGACAAAAAAAAACATGAACTTTAAGTTTTGACCGGATCTTGATTTCACAATCTTGTACGGAAGTCACCTGGACAATTTATTCTTTGATCAATACTCAAAAATTCGTTTCAAACATCCAAACTGAGCCAATTTTTTAAATCAGCTTGCAGCAAAGAACATTTCTTGCAAGTATATTTATTATCTTTGACTAAGGTCAAAAGGGCATTAGTCGCTCCATGTGTGCATTTTTAAGACAGTTTCTAATCTATAACAATGTCTAATTATCAAAAGCAGTTGGAACTCTTGTTCTTAATAATAATTTATTTGGTTGAGTCAAAGCTATAATCTGGTGAAATTTTAGCAGTCATGCGCATAACTCTCTGCATATTCACGCGAGGCATTGAACATTTTACAGAAACAATTTTAATTTAATTAGAACTCACTCATTAATCCATTTTAGAGAAATTTCCTTTGTTGAGAAAATATGAATAATTAATTCGATTTTTTTTTTCACGAACCACTGCTAGTCGAAAAAACCCGAATAAAATAACAAATCATTATGAATCCGGTTAAGATGTCTAAAAACCCGTCAAATCAACTACCAGTTATTGTCGATATTTCTACAGTAAGCACCACATGTTGGATTACGCCTTGGTTCCATATTCTCTGCAAGATGGCGCTCATAGAAGTTAGGCAGCGTACACAGAGCAGCGCAATGCGTTCATTACATTTATTTTCATTTCTTCCTGATCAATTTCCATTAGAATTTCGTCGATATAACTTCAGAATGCAGCAAAACATTAAAACAAAATAAACCTCATATACAGATGTAGAGAAATATTACTTGCATAATATAGCCATCCCAATATGTTTAGTTGATGGTTCATCTAGCCAGTCGAGCAGTACAAAACATAATATACTTACGCGATGTAGATGCAAGTATCCAACTGGACCACTATTCAATGGTTTGTCCCCACTTCTAGCTACTTAGACCGGCGAAGATTGTAGCTGTCTCTACTGAGCTGAGGACAGTTTTAAAATGTAAGCGAGAAGAAAACAAATTTTATTTACGACGTTCGTTCCATTGCCCGTGAGAAAAACTTTGCTGCAAGAAATGTAACAAATAATTTCTCGTCTCAAGCTAAGTGCTGTGGTTTTCCTTTTTTGCCAAAATGGCTTAGAAAATAAAATACATTCAACGAATAAAAAATAAGACGTTAACTTCTGAAAAACAAACTGAAATGTAACGCAAAAACCTACCTAATATAATGTTATGAAGGTTCAAATGAACCACCTTGTTCAAACAATAGCCGAATCTGCGGGGATATATCTGGTGATCTGGGAGGCCACATGATCGTACCACGTGTAGATATTATCGATCAGAAAACGCATTTTGAAAAAATTGTGTCACTGGTCGTGCATTGTGTCTTGGACAACCATCCTGTTGAAACCAAATGTCCCCAAAATTAACAGGAAGTAGCTGAACTGTCGGAATAATTTGATTTCGCAGAATCTGTTGATATTCAAGTTTTGGTTACCATCGATAAAAAGGGACCTAACATTCCAGTCCAAACATTGAGTTCTTGTGGGTATTATACGCACAGGAATACTTAGGTGCTGATTTTCTCAATACCAATATCGTACCACTGATTGATTATGGTTCCTACGTAAAGAAATCGATCATCTTTTTCTCCATCACGTTTTCACAAGATTCCATTCATCGAATGTGATCTTTGGGAAAAAATTCTGAGTTTTTTGTGCTTTGTAAACATGGTATCCATTTATTTTCAAAATATTCTGATCAGTTCTGACATTAATGTTAATTTGATCAGTAATTTGTCTGCTCGTACAAGGTTCACTGGCTTCAACAGTGGCACAAAAACTTATTTCTCTATTTTTACGATCTTCATTCATTGGCTTACACGTGGTTTATCGACATTTTGACACTTCTGGCAATTCTGAACACATCCACATTTCTCAAACTTTTTAATAATTCTAAAAATGGTGGACTGTGACGGAATTATCCTATTTCCAAATGAATAATAGTAAAGTAGGAATTTTTTGTATGAGTGTGTAGTTTGTTGAATGAGGCGCAGCCGAGTTCAACAAACACGCGAGTGCAAAAAAGCCCTTTACGAAAGTGTTTCATCCAAAGTTTTTTCTTCGACAGTTATTACATTGCCAAATTGTAGCAATTATATCATTAATTTGAATGTTTAATGATATGAATTGTCGTCGTATTATCAAATAAAGACCGAGTTATATTTGACGCAAAATAATGTGTTTTTCAAAAATTCATAAATGAATGAACAGTGTGTAAAAAATTACTTTATGCACAGTTGATGATTTTACGCACAGGTGATTTTTTACGCACTTGTGCGAAAAAGTATTACTTTACGCACTGACAGCAGTGCGTAAAAGCTTAGTTTACGCACTGTCGTAAAAAAACAAACAAATTTATTTCATCTTTAATCGACTAACTACCATTATATCACTATAAAATGTGTATCTTTTCAATAGTTATGGCTCACGAATGGCATAACAGCGATTGATAGACTAAAATAGTTTGCAGGAAGGGAACAGTGGTCCAGTTGAATACTTGAATCTTCATAGCGTGTATTTGTAATATTTTGTACTAATCGACTGACTACATGACCTATCTACCAAACGCATTGGGAATGCTGTGTGCCGATGATATTTTTCTGTATCTGTATACCTGTATACGACCAATCTTAGGTCTAAGGATGTAAAAAGGGCACAAAAATATGGGAACTAAATGTGTATTAACAAATGGTTTGCTGAACCAGCTATCTGACAGTACACTAGTATCTAAAGCATAATCATAACAAGTAGAGCAGAATCAAGTAGACAGGTGCCTTCAGTTAGAGCACACAGTTTTGCAGGTATACCTAAGTGCAACATCAGGGATTTTAATCATCTTGAATCTGGACAATTCGATTGATTTCTCGGGTACATTGTGGTTAATATGTAGTTTAGTGTAAATTCTTGGTCCAATTGTCAAGTAGAGTAGTTCAGATGTAACAATGCAGCTTGTCTATTTGTCGCGTGCTGTGGGTGCAGACGATTCGGCACGAAGTGTGCGAGCTGTGAGCTGGGTATTCCACCCACGCAAGTCGTCAGAAGGGCACAGGACAACGTCTATCACCTGCAATGCTTCTCCTGCGTGATGTGTGCCAGGCAGCTCAACACCGGGGACGAATTTTACCTCATGGAAGACAGGAAGCTGGTTTGTAAGCCGGACTACGAAGCTGCCAAAACGAAAGGTGAGAAAATATTGGTTAAACTTGGGCATACTTACCATGCAACTATTAATTGTAGGGGAACATGTAATCTAGTCCCCAGATTAAGAAGGATCAGAATAAATGTGTTGTTTGGTTCCCTACGTTTTTAGTTTACTTTTTGTCTAGGTGTAATTTTATATGAAGATTCAACATATATATCACACAAGCTTATAATGAAGTAATAATAAAAATACAATATGAAAAGTTACAGCACAGTGAAAAGCTTAATAAAATATGTTTTTTATAAACATACAACATATATATCACACAAGCTTCTGTTGTTCTATACTTCTTATCTACTTATTATAATAAAAATTCAATGTCAAACAGTTACACACTTAATAAAATGAATGAGATTCTATAATTTTTGCTATAAATTGATGCGTTATATTGATGCTTTGTAATTTTACATAAGTGTCAATTTGAAATTCTTCGAGTTTTTCCAAAAAAATTAAAATGTTCTGATGTGCTTTATAAAAAGACGCATCAAAATATTTATGAAAAGATTCACAAGCATTAGTGGTTCGCGTAAGCTCAGCTGAATTCTCAGCCCAAAGAAAGGGTGGAAAAAGAGACTCTTTTGTTAAGTAATCGGTATACTTTTGAATTTTTTCGTCTATTGGCGCTATCGCAAGAAAATCAAAAACAAAGCATTCGCTAACGTCGTGAGGACTTAAAAATTTAAGACCAATAGTCACTCGTAGCCATTTACCAACTTCAGAATTTTCATTTGTATATTCGGCTACACGGCGGTATTCTTGAATTTTTCTTTACCACGATTGGGCAAGGTGAAACCGACAGCCAATTATTTGTGCTACAAAAAAAATTATTCGACTGCTTTTTGGATGCCCTTCTCAAATTCGATAACAATTTTTGAAATTTTACACCATTAGGTGTACAAATATTAATTATTTATGTAAGCAAGTTTTTGTACTTACCTAAGCGTTTTTTAGGTAACAATGAAAAAATTACTGCAATGTAATAACAATAACCATGCACAGTAAAAAACTGACTAAAAAATGCGCACAAAAATTAAACGTAGCATCTAACTAAATTTGTGTGACTTTTTTCCAAAATCTGAATATTTGTTTTACACGAAAATATTACTATTTGTTCACTTCATACACAATAAAAATGTCTCACCTCTAGAGGTTTCTATGTTTGCCTCGTCAGGAAAGTCAAAAGCTTCCTCGACTTGGCTGAACTTTTTTACGAGCGTTATAGATGTTTCTTCTGACGCAAGCAATATCATATTTTGTACTAAATGTTGATGTCAGATTTTCCTGTAACATTCTGCTAATGACCTTCGCAGGTTTTTCGGGCAGGTCCTCCAGAGCTTTTCGTTTAGAGGCAGAACTAACACCTTTGCGATTCAATTCCTGCACAACTGCATCAACAGAATTTTTTTTTTTCTCAAAAATCATCATAACCAAAAAGCAAAGTTCCGGAATTTTCAAAAAAATATTGAGTCATTTGCTAAAGAACAAAAAAAATTTTGAACAAAAACTGTAGGCGTTAAACCGATTCCCGTTTTACCAAGGTAGTTTAACAACTTTAAAGAAAATTGAATGTCACTGAGCAAGCACGATTCAGAAACACAACTGACTGTCACACAGATGCAATTTCACTTATTTGAACAATGGATTACTCAGGTAGTCTCTAGGAACTAAATTACTTTTGCCCCTTTTGGGACTGCGAACTAAATTACATAGATCTCAAATAAATTTCTATTCTGATACCTGTCGGGAACCAAATTACCAGCTCCCAATTGTAGTTCCCTTTTTTTTCATTAATAGTTTAATACTATTTCCTGTTATTGGTACCTATTCAGGTGCCAGTTATGCAGAGTCTAGTAACTATAGTTGAAAATTTAAGGTTATTGGAGGAAAATAATGAAAAGGTTATATTTAATGTGACTAGTATTCTAATTAAATACATACTATAAATGGAGAAACTATTCAAAAAGTGTCTATAGTTTTATTTCAATCACTCAACCATCAAAAATCCTATACAAACACATAACTTAAAAACACACTTTTATAGTTTATGACTCAATCAAGCCAGCTGGTTTCATTCAAGTCTTTAAATATTTCATGATTGACTTGATAGATCAAGCTCACAACTTTAAATCAAGTCAAGCAACTGAAGTAATTTTCAAATTAAATCCGTTTCAGTCCCAACAAGTTATGAATACCTAAGTATAATCCGACTTGTCTTCCACGTTATTTTTTTGCTCAAATACCTTGACAGCTATTCAATTACTTTCATCTCAAAAGGTTCTAGTGGAATAGAAAATGTGCTCTATATTTTGAATAGTGTTGTAATTCTGTAGGTCTAATGTATCGTGGGGTTTGTTGCGTGTTTGCTAGAATTTCGCCACTGAATTTCTCTAGGTATTAATTGTATAATAACATAAGCTCAATAAAATATATTTTCAAGTGAAATTAACCGGAATGATACACGACAGTTTTAACATTAATCGTCTCTTTGACATTTCTTCTTGTCACCTATGACAATGTCTTGAACCCTGGATATCTTGACTGAAATAATGAAATTTCGAAAATTGGGGTGAGCACCAACAGTTAGTCCAGTGCTGATGAATTATTGAGATAAAAAAAAATAACACCATGAGACCTACTGGAAGAGGAGTGAAATATTGTTCGAATGACGGAAAAAATAATTTGGAGTCGGCAAAATGGAGAAGGGTGAAACGGGGTGAACTTCTAGTGGTTGAAAGTGGCCTTTCACGGTTTTTCGCAATTGGTAACGAAAGTTGACAACCTATCGAAAAAAGTTCAATGACAAAGTTTTTGATAATAGAAAGATCCACATCTTTTGCATGAAACATTTTTCCACTTCATTTCAAACTTCCCGGGAAAATCCTAAAAACCGATTTTTAAGTTTTATTTTTTTGTCGTGCAAAAATGTATTTTCACTCGCAAAATTGGGTGAAAATATTACTTATTATGTTTCAAGTGAGCTGTAATTTTTTTGTAGCGAAATACAGATTTTTTTTCGATAAATTCCGAAAAACGACCTCATTTTCAACTGAAAAGTTACACCGGTAAAAGTCATCTTTTCAAGCTCACCAGCCGCCATATTTACTTTGAATCGTTTAGTTTTAGATTATGTTATGAAGGAATAGCACTACTATGGATTTTTTTTTCAAAAAACACGAAAGCATGAAAAACTGATTTTCAAAAATGAATGTTTTAAATTTTTGATCTAAATTCATATTTGTTTAATAAAATTATGGACATTAACAGTTACTCACGATTTGCAGCGAAAATTAACCACATACAAATAAAAGTGAAGGAAAAGAGTTGTTGGCAATAAAAATATCTAAAACTTTTGTATTTGACATTTCTCCACATAACCTCAAATTTTCCGGGAAAACCGTTTCAATTTTTTTCTTGTGTAATGATTGTCGCAAAATGAAATGGAAATATATACCTTTTTATGTTCTAAATTAGACGTTTCGTTTTGCAATTCAAAGAAGTTTTTTTCATTACATTCAAATCACGTTTATTAAGTAGAAAACTGTTAATTACAAAAACCTAGTAGTAGTATTCACATTAAAATCTGAAAAAAATTGAACGTTCGTTAATTACTTTTTGCGAAATCTGCCCACTCGGCTCGGATTTTCATCAACCGAACGCACCTTATGAGATTCCAAGAGGTTCGAGAAAAACAAATTTTTCGCTACATAAAAAAAGTCTAATGTAGAACATAAAAAGGTATATTTCCACCAAATTTTCTAACTATTCTATTTTCTCAAACTTTTTTGTAGGAGGTTAATTTTTGCTGTAAATCGTGGAAACCATTCTTAACCCCAAAAATTCACCTCCTTTCGCCCTTCTATCATAATCAGATACAATGTATGTCCTTATTTATTGTTTTTACCTATTAGGGTAACATGAAATTATTATTCTCGAAAGGTTTCAACTATTCAGTTGAAAATGAGATCGTTTTCTAGGAATTTGTCGAAAAAAAATATTTCAACAAAACAATTACAGCTCACTTGAAACATAATAATTCCACCAAATTTCGTTGAAAAAAAAATTGTTTTTGAGCGAGAATAAAATTAAAAACTGAAAAATCGGTTTTTCCGATTTTCTAGGAAAATTTGAGGTACTGTGGGAAAATGTTGAATAAAAAAGTTGTAGATCTTTTTATTATCAACAACCTTGCCATTTAATTTTTTTCGATAGGAGGTCAACTTTCGTTGTCAATCGCGAAAAACCGTGAAATGCCTCTTTCCACCCTTCGTTCCACCCTTCTCCATTCTGTCGACTCCAAATTATTTTTCCCGTCATTCGAACAATATTTTGCTCCTCTTTCAGTAGGACTCATCATGGTGTTTTTTTTTTTCCTGATTTTACAATTTTTGGCGTCCATCTGCAATAATAAGATTATTGAAGGTGAATTGAGATTCTCATTAGTTAGTTTCTCAATAGCCTGCCACGAAATAGTCATTCCTGCAATTTTTCATAGTTTTTAGAAACTACTCGACCAGTAACAATTGATATTATATGAAAGCCACAAATGTTGTGTCCTGCTATCGCCTGCTTGTTTCACAGCAGTTTTTTTATTGCAGCTGCAGAATGTTTAGACGGTGACCAACCTAATAAGAGGCCTCGGACGACAATAACAGCAAAACAACTGGAGACGTTGAAAACAGCATACAACAATAGCCCAAAACCCGCCAGGCACGTTAGAGAACAATTAAGTCAAGATACAGGGTTGGATATGAGAGTGGTGCAAGTATGGTTCCAAAACAGGTAAGAAATGATTGGGTATCCCAGCAATGCATTTGTAATTATTTGCCGTGACATGATACACTCAAAATAGAACCTGTCAAATAATGAACCCCACTTGATCTTTATTTATATTTGAAATTTTTAGAAGATATTACACTTGAAATAAACGCTATACCTGATGAAAGCTTAATAGTAATGAAAATTGAATTAAATATTCCAGTCTTTCCAATAAACCAATGTCTTCATCAGAAAACAACTACCATCCCTTAGATCGTTAAATTATATTTGATAGATTCTGGGCGAAGTTTTCTACAAGAACGATTTTGCGGTGCTTTAAAAACCTCATATTAAACCTATAAAGACGGTTTCATGGCGAATGCTTCCTGATCCAACTAAATCTAAAAATTCATTTGAAGAAATGAATTTCTCAGATGAACACTGAAACACAGTATACAGGGTCTTTCACGACGAGCGTTCGTTAGGAATATATGGAGAACGATTCAAAATTAAAACTTGAATTTTGTGGTTGTCGGTTTTACAAAATGGCCATCTCAACTAAAATATTTTACCGGAAGTTGAGGGCAACTTCCTTATGTCAAATGGAACACCCTGTATTTTAATACATTTTTTAATTTCATGAAGATTTCCTGAATTTAATAATCATTTATGGCGAATGCAATAAGATAATGGACAGAACTTGTCGTGTTTTTGCAGAAAGATTTCCAAATATACACAGACCCAATAAAAATATTCTGATAAGACTTTTAAGAAACTGCCGTGATTTCGGATCTTTTTCGTCTGTCATCAACAAAAATAACCACTCGTAAACAATGAGGACATCGAAATTGTAGTGTTGGCTTACTCCACAGCCTATCCAAAAAATTCGCTGAAAGACGCAGAAAAGTCACTTAGAATTTCATGTTCGTCAATAAACCGGATTTTAATCAAACATAAGTGGCGTCCCAACAAATATCACCAGGTTCAAAATCGAAACCTCACGACTTACCTGCACGAGTGGAATTGTGCGAATGGTTTCTTATCAAGATACAGGAGGACCCTGAGTTCATGAAGAACATTATATGGACAGATGAAGCCAAATTTGCCAAAAATGGTATGTACAACCACCATAATTGTCATTTTTGGGCAGCAGAAAATCCAAAGCTCGTTCGCCAGCACAACTTCCAGGATTCTTGGAGTTTTAATGTTTTTTGCGCTATAAAGGAAGACCGAATTTTATGTTTATATCTTTATGAAAAGAATTTGAATAGCGATAGATATTCGCTTATAATTAGGAATGTGGTTGGTGAATCCATAAGGCATGTTTCTGAACAATACCGTTCCAAGTTATGGTATCAGATGGATGGAGCCCCTGCACATAGTACTGCTACCGTTGCTGGGTTGTTGTATGAAGATCAGTGGCTTTGCTAAAATGGGCCATTTAAATTTCCTCCTCGTTCTCCAGACCTGACGCCACTGGACTTCTTCATCTGGGGATATATCAAAGAAAATGTTCATGCGGATCCTGTGAGTGATAAAGAAAACATAAATCGAAGGGTTCTGAGAGCTTTCAATAATTTGATTCCTGACTCCATATAGAAAGCTACAAATAGTGGTATGCAAAAAATAATATATTCTTGTTTAGAACAAAACGGCAATGTCTTTGAACATCTGTTGAAAAGAATCACAATATTATTTGAATTTATAGAAATTAAGTTAAATTCTGAAATTAAAGTAAAATCTAACCTTAAAAAATATAAACAAAATAAAATTACTGTATATGATATCAATAAACAAAGATATAATTCATCTCTCTGATAGTATTTTATGTTGAAGGAACACCATATCTGCTGAATTGTCTTTTGCGTAAAAATCTCCAAATTCATCTATTTCTCTACCATTATCAAAAAATGTCTTTTCTTACCAATCATGAACATTTCAAATACGTCCATGCTCACTGTTTGGAATGGATATTCTGGCGTTTCATCAGAAATCATTTTATTTCTCCTTTGAGATAACGCAAATCTAGAACAAATTTCACATTTGTTTTTATATATCTTGTTATGCCTGGCCAAAAAACTGTTTCTCTAGCTATTTTTATAGTGTTTTCGATTCCAGCATGTCCCGAATGCAATTTTTCAATCATTTCTCTTCTTAACTTTGAAGGTGCTAAAATCCTCCACCCTTTCAGAATTACACCATCTTCTACTATCAATTCTTCTCTAAATGACCAGAAAACTCTCAATTCTGCATTCATATCATTTTTAGTTCTTGTTTTGTGACTTCTTTTATATTCTGTATGGTTTCCTGTTTCATTGTTAATTCTATATTTTTAAAAATACGGATCTGATTCAGATATTCTATTGTCTTCAATTTCATAAATATCGATTGACTTCTCTTCGTTGTTAACATTCTCAGGTGCTCTTGAAAGTGCATCTGCAATAATAACTTCTCACCCCTTCTTGTATTTGATCTTTGCAGGTTCAGGATCATATTCTGTGATCTTTTTGAAGCTTTCAGTAATGGTTTCTTAAATGTATTTATAAGTGGACTATGATCTGTTTCTATTAGCACTTTTTTGCCACAAATGTACTGATCAAATCGATGACGAGCTAAGACAATTCTTTTTAGATTTGTGTTGTGTTTTGGCTAGCGTCTTAGATGCATATGCCACCGGTCTTTCATTTTGAAATAATGCACATCCCAAGGCAAATGAAGAGGCGTCGGTTTCAATTTTGACATCTTCTTCTATTCTGAAGTATTGGAGCGTGATGTCTTTGGATATCATTTCATTCAGTTTTTCAAAAGCTGTTTGTTGCTTTTTATTCTCTTCTGTTACTTTTCTCCTTCGACTACTTATCTATTTTGGAAGATGTCTCCTCCCGCAGTTGCTTAAACTATTTCAACAATTCGTTGAATTCTTTCTGCATACTGTTTCAGTTTTAATTCACACCTGACACCATGTTTTATGATCTCAATTGAGCAAACTTTCAATGATAAGAACAAAGACTTTCATTCAAGATCAGAAGTGACAGTTCTCTCCCTACATATATGTTCCTAAACTCATGTAACTAACATTTTTTTTTCCTTCCTCGGATGCTGGTCCTTTCACCAGCTACACCTCAGCCTCTTGGGCTTTTTGTGTTTTCCGTGTTTGTTTTACAGCACCCACTCCGTAACTCTGGTCCCCTGTACCAGTCTATACAGGTTCTTCACCGGTTGGCTGTTGTATTCTTCGGGAGTTAAATTGGGTTTCCCGAAAATTGCCTGTCTCTTGCGGTCTAATGCCTCGCATTCTGACAGTATATGTTTGGCTGTTTCTGTCCCTTTACCACATTGTCTGCAGGAAAGTTCTCCGTTGTACAGACCCATTTTGTGCAGGTGTTTTCTCATTGGACTGTGACTAGTGAGAAGACCCGTTACTGTTCTAACTTGATTCCTGCTCAGTTTGAGTAGTTCTTCAGTTTTGTGTTTTGACGGTTCTTCAATGTATGTTTTCCCGTGGTGCATGAGGGGGGCTTCGTGCCACCTCTCCTTTTGTTTTCGCTTGACCCAGTCCCGAATGCATCCTCGAATGTCGGATTTATTAATACCGAGTGCGGGTTCTGGGCCAATATATGGAGTTGATGAGCCCTTTCTAGCTAGCTCATCAGCTTTTTCATTGCCCTCGATACCGCAGTGTCCTGGAACCCACATCAAAGTTAATTTGTTGTGTTCTGTGAGAACACTGAGTTCTTCTCGGCATTCCCATACCAGTCTTGATGTCACTTTCGGGTTCATAAGAGCCTTCAGTGACGCCTGGCTATCGGTACATATTTTGATCCGTGCATTGTGCATTTCCCTCATATTGATTTCTCTCGCGCATTGCAAGATGGCGTACATCTCTGCCTGGAATACAGAGATGTTTGTTCCTAGTGAGACGCTTATTTGGGAGTTCCTCCCCTCACTGTATATTCCAGCACCAGTTCCTTCTCTGGTTTTGGATCCGTCCGTGTACCAGATCCTCTCTCCAGGTTTGCTCCTGGTGTTGTCGTGTGTCCATTCCCTTCGATCTTGCAGGATAGCCTCGAAGTTGATGTTGAAGAAGTATCTAGGAGTCATGTGGTCCGTTGGTTTCATTTCAAGAATGTTGCCTCCCACTATTTCCTTTATCTTGTTGTGATCCGATCTGTTGCTCGTATTTTGTTGCCTCAGGAGTCCCATTCTTGCCTGTCCTATGATTGCTATGTCAATCGGTGGGAGGTCCAACAGTACTTCCATGGCTAATGTTGGTGTTGTTTTCATAGCTCCCGTTATACTAAGGCATGCAAGTCTTTGTACCTTGCTCAACTCAGCCGCGGCTATTTTTTATGTTATCTTTGTCCATCATACCAAAGATGCATATGTAATCATGGGTTTCACCACAATGTTGTATATCCAATACACCATTTTGGGATGTAGCCCCCATGTTTTTCCGTGTGCCCGCCTGACTAACATGAGTGTCATTTCGGCTTTCTTCTTAACTTTTGCCAACTGTTTATTCCAGGTGAGTTTCTAGTCTAAAATCACCCCGAGATATTTAACTTCCCCTGACAGCTGTATTAGGGTACCTTGTAGGGTCAGAGGTCCTAGGCTCTCTAACTTCCTTCTACGGGTAAACGCTACAATGGTTGATTTGGAGGGGCTAATAGTTAGTCCCTCCTTATCTATCCATGTACTTACCAGATTTAGGGCCGATTGCATTCTTTCCCTAACCGTGGTATTGAATTTGCCTTGGACCGTGATGACTATGTCATCTGCGTACCCAAGTGTTTTGTGCCCACCCCTCTCCAGTGTGTGTAGCAGGTCCTCCACCACCAGGTCCACAGCAGTGGGGACAGGACACCCCCTTGCGGACAACCCCTGGTGACCTTGGCTGCCAATGTTTCTCCCACTAAGGAGGAGTGGATAATTCTAACTAACATACATTATTAACAAAACTCATTATATAACACTCAACAAGCCCCTTTTAACAATATCGAATTCAGACTCACCACAGTAATGGTCCATGGTTTTAAATTTTTCAATAAAATTGAAATCTGACCCCAACAACCATAAAGTAACAATAGTATGATTAGAATAAGGCCATTTATGAGAAAACTCGTCCGACACATTGGATTCTTTAATTTTGAGAAATAAATCATGATCTGTGACTGCAAAAATTTGAGTTATCAATTTTCGAATTACACATCAAAAAACTCGCCCGCCATCTTATAAATTCTAAATTTAACAAATAAATAGGTATGATATTAAGCCCCAAAACCCACTACAAACTAATTTTGAATATTTTCGTACCATGATTCACAAAACTAGTCCACCTTCTTGTTTTTATTTTATCAAAATGGCAATGCATTATGTCACACCCAAATATGAAAATTAACCAAATTCTCATAGTCTACTAATTTTTCTAATTCTCCGAGTTACCTATATTCAACAAAATTATATTTTTTCCCAAAAAATGAGAAATGAAACTTTCTATGTATAGGATATTAGCAATGAGCAGTCCTCCGAACATCTTATGCCTCAAGTTTGTCCTCATTGTTTGTGAATTACAGTTTTCTTCTCCGGAACTTTCTATGTTTTATACCACTTCTATTTGTAGCCAATGTTACTGCAGTTTCGTCCTATATGGACTTAATCAAACAAAACTATGAACTGAGTTACGTTTTGTTTGATAATGTCCATTTAGGAAAAAACTGCAACAGCTTCGGTTACATATGGAAGTGGTATAAAAACATAGAAAGTTTTATTTCTCATTTTTCGTGATGATTTCCTACCACGTTGTAACGGCTAGATCCAACAATTTATATTTTTATCCTATTTGCCAACGTGATTTCCATCAAATTTTTGCGAGCAGTTTACATCAGCAGTTGTTGTATTGAGCAAGTATATACGCTCTGCTCGTCAGGGGCCTTATAAAAACTAAACTTCAAAGTTACTTACGCTGAGTCGGACATACTACTGTATCTGGTATACTGTGACTCGTGATTGTAGAGCGTTCGTTTGTCAACCATAAGAGCATGGGTTCAAATCCCAGCACGGTCACCGTTATCGTGCCCGGCATCACAAGTTAAAAGGTAACGGCCTCGTCTTTCCTAGCTCGCACAAGTCTTTCTAAGACATCTGAGGGTTGCGCGTATGAGTTCAGCCAGTTGCCGGAAAGAACAAACAAATAGAACAAATTTTGAACAAGTATATACAGTGCCATCTATATGTTCCAAAGAGCACTCCGACTATTTTGTCAACTTCATTATGAAACCAAACAAAATTTCATGAGAAAGGCATCTTATTTGACGGAAGATCATCAAATAACAAAGAATAATAAACCTTTACATTTTTAAAAATTACTTTGACAATAACTCTTAAATGAAAGCAACAAATTTAAAAAAATTTGATCCACAAAATTCATTCATGTGGCGGTAAGCTATAAAGTCGGTGGGCTATGTTTATCTGACAGGATGCTCGGAATATTTGTGATATAATTTTAAGGATTACATTTTTTGGTCAACTAATTTTTTTCCTATCTTTGAAGTTATCGAAAGACCTTCAATTCTATAAATTTAAATCAGACGAAATTGCAGGAGAGCAAAAGAAAAGAGATTGAAGAAAGACGCAGGAAGGACGAGATGGAGTCAATATTTCAGGTCTATGAAGGGGGGTTCATCACCAAGGCATGATAAACTGTTAGATAAGGACGAGATGAAAGTGGACCTGGATAGTTTTAGTCATCACGGTGAGAATCGTTTTTTTTTTGTTCATTCTAGAAATTTGACTGAAGTTAGAAGTAGGTATGAGAAACAAAAAGAAAAGAGAAATAAAAGACAATTTCAGATATATAAAATTGAGTTATTTTGATTACTATTTCGAATCTTTACCAACTTGATATTTTTATGTATTTTCTATAGAATATCTGGGTTGACAGGTCAATGAAAGTTAAGTTGTTAGTGAAATTCTTGGAATTCTCCAGCAAGCAAAAATAAATTGATTAATAGAAACTCTATTTGATCCTTTAATTGAGGGAATATTCGAAATATACGTGATTTTGCTTCAAAGTATAATTTGCTGAATTGAATGGTGGAATAATGAGTTAGCTAATTTTAGAAATAGTGTCTCCACTATATCATCGTAACAAGAGTTGTAAGTAACCCATTACGCACGAAATGAAAAAGTTTATGCACGAAGCCGCGCAGCGGAGAGTGCATAAATTTCATGAGTGCGTAATGGGCTTACAACTCGTGTAACGTACTATACTTTTTCTACGCCCATTCATTTTCTTCCATTAAATAAAAAAACACCGCAATCATTTAAACTTTATTATGATAGTTGTTAATAAAATCTTCGGTGGAGTGCTCATAATTTCATCACTTTCACTACTAACAGACAAATTCGTAGATAAAGTTGAGAAAATGTTCGGATACAATTATATTTTGTTCAAGAAATTGACAATATAAATGACATGACAATTATTTTCATAGCATGCTACTTAAGAGAACGTGTCCTATTTTTAAAGAAATTGCATAACGTGCTGTCTACATTTAGGGGCATCACTCTTTCAATCCTAAATATATCTCGCTAATGCTAAAAGTTTTTATGTGTTTTAATTGACTAAATTGTAAATAGACCAAATAAAGTCTTACGTAAATAAATATTTGATTGTAATTTAATTAAACCAAGAAGTTTAAGTTTTCTTCTCAAAACGCACGTGTATGTTATGAGATCTCATTACGTGCATGTTATTGTTATATGTCATTTACAAGAAATGTTGACAGTGCGATTTTTGACGTTTACAGACATGGGCGTAAAAAAAATTATTAATTTTTCGTACACATAAAAATACAAATTCCCAGTGACATGTAATGCGCACATTTTTTGGTCAGTCAGTTTGGAAATTTCTCAACTTATATCATATTTCAGACCTCAGTGATGATAGTTATGGAACAGTTGTCAATATGGGAATGGACCAAGATGGATCTTCGCCACATAACGGAATTGGAAGGCCCTCGTTTCTTCATGGTGCTTCTTCACCTTCCTTCCTTCCTGGGCATACACCTCCACATGGGCATGACCATTTCTCCCCTTATCCAGACCAACTCTCGGTTTATGCAAGTTTAGGTAGGTAATCTCATCTTATCTATATTTTTTTATGGTTGTGAGTCTTAACTAACACGAACAACTGCTGTTTGATTTCTGTACACGATTTATACAAAATGAAGGTACACGTAAGTTATAGGAATATAATCTATTTCTGAGAAAATTTTTATTTTTGTTTTGGAAAGAAATATACAGTGTGTCTCACTTTTCATGGAAGCACCCCTGTAACTTCCGTAATTATCAAGGTACAATGACGACACTCTCCGCACTGAAGGAAATTATCGAAATGCGCCTATCGGTTCGAAGGTGATGGCCTGAGTGATATACACTGCCCGCCAGTCGCGATGGAACAACCCATTTTTACGGTAAATCATATTAGCGAGCAAAATAGAAGCGAAGTTCCATCTAATTCGTGATCAGGAGCTCCAACTTATTACAGATACGCCTTTTTCCTGAAAAAATTCAGTCCTGAATAATCCGAAGTTGTCTCACTTTTCATGGAAGCACCCCCGTAACTTCCGTAATTATCAAGTTAGAATTATGAAACTCTCAGGACTGATGGAAATTATGGAAATGCACCTACCGGTTCAATGGTGATGGCCTAATTGACATACACTGCGACCTTCCACAGCAGTGCGACACACAATGTTAGTCGCGTCAACTCTCCCTCACGTAATGATAGCGACGGTTCAACTATTGAAAAAAAGGTGGCACTACCGGAACCATCGCCAGTGATGCATAGTCCAGCTGACTTGGGCCTTCAAATAGAGGCAAAATTAGGATCGACAACTTTCTCAACGCTCTACCACACTCTGGACATTGGCTTCACTACGCCATTCCCATGGTACTGCCCTCAACTGACTAATGCGCAGTGCTGGATGGAAGGTGGCCTAGAGCCAACTTTGTCTATCTACTGGCCTTCGCTAAAACTTCGAATAAAAATCGCTTTGAAAATTTGGTGAAGGACTGACCAAAACGAAATTGATGTTACTTTTGGCGTCGAATCCCTTATGGTTTTGAGAAGTCATTAGATCTAGTGTAACTTGGCGCAGGTATTCCCTTAACTCTCTTCTCAAAGTACGTGAAAATAAGAGACGAAGGAGTCATAATGTTTGAAATGGCAAAATCCAGTTTCTAATAAAATGTTTTCATGAGAAATTCATTTCTATATTATTGTATATTGATATTGTGTTATTAACAATAAATAAATAAATATAAGTAAATAAATAACGGATATGCAGAGTACGGCTAGCATTCTAGCCAATAATTGCATTGGGCCTCAAAGCGTATCGCGGGTGGCGATTTTTTTCGGTTGCTGTGGGATATACAGGGTGTCCCACGAAGTTTTGGACAGGGAATATCTCGGAACTCGAAAGTAGTGGAGAATTGTAATTTTGGGGTTCTGAATTAAAGCAATTGTTGCAGATTTTTTTGATACAATGTAACCCATTGAGCCTTTTGTTTTCGGTCACGTGACATCTGATTAAAAAATCTTTAATGGGACACCCTGTATATTTTGGCATTTTTATGTTCCTCCCGATGAAACAATTTCAACGAACTATCACACTTCTGGTCTAAAACGATTAATTCAAGAAATACAGGAACTTCAAAATCCTTTGTCCCACGACGATTTTTAATTAAATATGGATGATTAATTTAATTTTGCCCTGTTTCAATCATCACATAACATATAGGACTGTCCAAATACACACCTAAATAATTTAGCAATTGCTCGTTTCAGACGTCGTGGGACAGAGGATATTGAAGTACCTGTATTTTTTGAATTGATCGTTTTAGACCACAAGTGTGATAGTTTGTTGAAGTTGTTTCATCGGGAGAAACATAAAAATGCTAAATTATTCAGGGTATTCCATTAATAATTTTGAATCTGAAGTCACTTGACCGAAAACAAAAAACTCATTGGGTAACATTATATAAAAAAAAGCTGCACAAATTGCTTTTATTCAGAACCCCAAAATTACAATTCTCCACTACTTTCGAGTTCCGAGATATTCCATGTCCTAAACTTCGTGGACCACCCTGTATAACAAAACAAGAACTATTTTGCACGAAAATAGAATATTTTGCAGGTTTTGCTATAATCAGCTATCCAAGAACTTGAACTGAAGCCCAATAACCTTCGGGAATTGTTCAAATTGTAATTCCTCATTCGTTTTCAGTTTTAAAGACTGATTTATAGACTAGGGTTGTAAAATAAATGTTCTCCTCGCCCGGCTAGTGAACTTTATCGATCAAGCAACTGAAGACAAAACTTTCTCTTGCTAAATTTGAACAACCACATAAGCTGAATTACCTGACACATTCACATCAAGTGAAGCAGATATCTGACAGAAAACAGCTAGTTCCCCTTACGGACATTAAATTATATATGTCATCCATTTGTGCAACGTTCATCAAGTGAGATACAATTGAAAGTGCTAATTGTATTACAACAATGAATAATTTGGTTTAAATGACCACCGGCATGTTTCAAGGTTCTTGCCTCTCATCGGTGCTGAGACATGTTGGATAATATTATGGGCATCTTGTTCAACCTAAATAATATATTCAAAGCTTCGTCCCTGCCTACGAATGAAGCAGTGATATCTTACGGACATTGAATTATTTATTTTATCCAATTCATTTTATGAATTCACTCTTCCTGGAGTCGTGTTACTGAGGAGTGCTTCTTGTTTGCACGCGAGTGGCGCTGCGACTGACTTTATTGTAAGATGCTGCTTCATTCTCAGGCGGGAACGATAAAGCTATGAATGATGTATTCGTTAGGTTGAACAAGATGACTTTAATGTTATCTGACCCATCCTAGGACTGATTAGAGGCAATAACCTTGAAACATGCATGTATGCAGATGGTCATTTCAACCAAATGAATTATATTATTCATTGGTTTATTAAAATCAGCAGTTGCAAGCAATCGTTTCCTTCTTGAGGAACGTTGCACGAATGGGTGAAAGATATAATTCAATGCCCGTAAGGGGAAGAAGTTGTTTTCTGTCAGATATTTGCCTGGGGCATTTCGACTTCGTCGACATTATTCGTTTCATTTAGTTGATACTATCTGGCACATTTTTCGAACTTTGTTCGATTTTATGAAAATTATCATATGTTAATTTGATGATATTTTAGGATATAAGGGTCACTTTACTTATTTTAATGAATTTTCAGGTCAGGGTGCACCTGGAATGTTATCGCACAATATGCCCCCTGGAGCCGATACTGATATTAGTAACGACAGCAGTCCACGAGGATATCCTGACTTTCCTCCAAGTCCTGATTCGTGGTTGGGAGAGCCGTCCAGCGCACACTACTGACCCCCTAATATTATAACCTCTATCAAATGTTTGTTACCAAAAATGAAACGGATATCGAGAATAGTTTCATGTTTACATTCATGTGTCATGATACATGTTTTTATGTGCACAATAACCAGTCAATTTCAAGGGTTTCTTGTACAAAATTTTCTTTAATGAAATATTGAAATTGGCTGTGATATGGAAAGCCTAGTACGAGTTTTTTCGTAAGGAATTCAGGTTTTCCCACAAACATCTACGCTTCTTTGAGAAATATCAAAATTGGTTGAAAATCTTAGAAGATATTTGATAACAAATTTTTTTAACTCATTGTGGTGACACGATAACATCAGGATAATGATATATGTTACATACAAGGATTTCGATCGATTATGGTTAATTTATGGTGAAGTTTTAGGTCTTAGGTAATAATTCAGAAGTTTTAAGTAATAGTCAGACGTCGACTCGTAAGGAAAAAAATTATCATTCATGCACAAGTCTTAAGAATGTCATATCAAAAGGAACTGATTCTGTCATTTGTCACTTTCTCACATATAGAAAATTTTACAATTGAATTAATAACAACAAAAATAATATGAAATTGTGAATACCTCAAAACGCATGCGTAATAAAAATTAGTCGTAAATTTTATTCATAAAAGATTGTAGGTAATGTTGGGCCAATTTTCCTTTCGACTTGAATCTTAGGACTCGTAGATGAATTCTCCAATTGAAAGCCCATTATTGAACTTTTTATTACTTATTACTTAAAACTTTCGACTTATTACATTGGACTTAAAACTTCATCTTAAATCCGCCAGTGTTTGTACAAATTTTTTAAACAACCTCGACTTTTCATTCGATTCAAAGTTTCCACATTCATTCTTTAAAAGTTGTCTAGTGCCATCAAAAGTTGAAAACCAAACGTCAAAAAGAAATGGTTCCTAAAAATATCGTTCGTTATTATTATAAAAGCAAGCTGTTGAATTATATTATTTATATTCCTAACATCACAACCATGATAAAAAAATGTATTCGCATGTTACCTCAGATACAATATGAAAGTGCTACTAGAACTAGAAGTGCTACCTGCCATCATAAAAGCTATCTTCATGTATTCATCATGAACTTCATTTGTCAGATTTACTTGTGATCACTACTTCATTACTTCACTGGACGAATGTCCCGCGGAATAGATTTTGAATAATTCATCGTTCATTATTTTCACCTTAATAGTTGAAATTTGTTTGGTTCAATTTGATAGATCAAATTAATAAATTTCGTAACTCGACTTGGGGTGAGTCATGCACCATTCACTATTGCGTTCAATCTTAAAGCACTCCTGATTTTGTTACATTTGGTTCTCGAATTATTTCCGTGAAAACACTATCGTGCAATAAAATTCATCAGATAAAAAACAAACCTCTTGTGGATTTACGCTCAACGAAAGTCTATGAATGTTTGAATTCCATATGATTTTTGTTTAAACATTTTTTCGAAACCACTTAGGATTCCGTGAAAACACTTTCGTCCAAAAAATATATCTGATATTTGCCATTCTAAGTGATTTTGGTTAACACCCATCAAAAAACTGAAAAGAATGTAAAATACATTATTCAAAAAACAGTTTTTCTTCTGAAGTCCACTACAGCTAATAACGCATATTTTACAAGAAGTAAATCAATCAACTTCCTATTTGAAGACGTACATAATATGAAGCTATAAAACCTCTTGCAAATAAATCAATATGATAATAAAGTCAACTGAAATCTCACTTAAGTTATAACAAAACCCTGTAATCACTAGGAAATTCCTCAAAATGTTTTCCATTCACTCACAAAATCGTACTAAAATATATCCTGAAATATACAGGGTGTTTCTTAAGTACGTGTAGAAACTTTAAGATCATGTTGCTGATGTCTAAATAAGAAAAAAAGTTCCCATAAACACATGTCCGCAAGTTATTCGTTTCTAAGATACAGAGTGTCAAAGTTAAATTATTATATTTGTTTTTTGTGAATAAATGCCAACATGTTTGTGATATTCGAGTAAATTTTGGTATCTGGGATGATTTTTCAATGACAAAATCAAATTTTGTGTCAATTGTGGAAAAACAAATTTCAAAATCACTTGCATCGATTATTCCAAATGTCAATAACTCGAAAACAGTTGCTCGCAGTGACCAAACTTTACCCAAATATCAAAATTATTTTGAAATTATTCACAAAAAATTAAAATAAGAATTCAACTTTGACACTCTGTATCTCAGAAACGAACAACTTGTGGACATATGTTTATAGGAACTTTTCTTCTTATTTTGATGTTATCAATACGCTCCTAAATTTTCTACACGTACTTAAGAAACACCCTGTACATTGGTTCAATCAATAGTTGAAGGTAATTGACTATTTCATATAGACCTAAGTCGACCATTACTGGTTCAGAAATGAGAAATACTCTCTTTGCAGATTCATTCCAATCATACTAATTGATAAACGAAAAGTACTGAGTTATTTTATTACAGTGCGGCTTTTTTTAGCCCCCCCCCCTGTAAACTTTTGAACGGTTTGGCGTACAAACATGGAACAAACACCATAATGAATGGTATAAGATAGCAATAATACCATTTGAAATAAAATACATTGTGATTGTCCGATGGAGGGCGTGGAAGGGCACACCAATTTAAAAATTTCAAATGGTATGGAGGGTCAAGTTATTTTTTGTTGAAAAGAGAATTCAGTTCTCTTTTCACCCATCTATTTTATTTCATTCTGCTGATACGTATTTTAACAAATTCGATTTCTTTGCCTTTCGAAATTTTCAAGTTGATGTGCCCCCAGCGCCATCTGTTGAGTAATTGCGATGGATTTTCTCTCAAAAAGTAATACTAGTACTTATACTTGATATTTCAAGCGCATATGATAAAACAAAATATTATCGAAATCCCAACAAATTTTGATGGTTAAAAGAATTATTGAATTCTCTATCACTTGACCCCACCATGCCATTTGAAATTTTTGAATTGAGGTGCCCCCCGCCCCCTTCAGAAAGTAGTATCGGTGATTCCATTCCAAACAGTTTTTGTTTCAAGTTAAAAGGTGGGGGGGATGGTGATTTAAAAAGCCGCACTGTAAAAGTATTTGTATCAAAGAAAGAATGATACGGTTCGAGATTGATTTACTATTATTTTTCAATTTAGATAAAATTCTTAATTGGAAAGGAAATTGAGAATATTTGCAAAAATATTTATTTAAATCCAGACATCTTCACATTAACTTATTTTGTATTTGATGGAGAACTTAGTTCAGAAAACCTTCTATGTGTATTATTTCCGAATTAATAACGACGATATTTCCGTTTAGTTGTTTTCAAAATACTATTCTTAAATTAATTCTTCTAATTAACTTCTAATTTCTACTGAATGTCAGGCACAAGATCGCGAAAAACAGGACATAATTAAAATTCAAAATGAAAATATATTTTAATTCAACGAAGGTATATTAATATTATTTCAATAACACGCATCCTCAGTAGACCAAGGAGCCGTCTACCTTTTCCACTGCAGCCTCAGTTCTTCGGGAAATTCTCCACTTCAATGATGATAATTCTGCATAAAGAAAAATAAATGTTGATCAAAACGTAGTAGAAGGAAGAAATAATTTAAAATATGTTCATATAGAACTCTATTCAATTTATGTCCCAAATTTCGTATTTTGAAAATTATGTAATAGGTGTCAGTCCACTGCCAAAATGTGTACTGATTTCATAACGTAATTTTGCTTGTTCATTGATCATTATATTTATAACTACCAAAATCCTAAAGGGCATACGTTATAAAATCATTACACATTTCGGCAGAGGGCTGACGGCCTATAAGGTAAAACACGAATTCTTCAAATTTTATCAATTATTCCACTCGTGCCCAAATACGCGTTTTTTATTGGTTGAAATTGTTGCGTTGATAATCGAAATCATCACATGTTACCTATATGTGTTTTTGATTTTGTGATTTTGTAGGTCGCTTGTTTGATTTTATAAAATAATGAATTACCACCAGCAAGCTCTCATGATACTCGAACATCGAACTTTAACCAAACAGTGATAAGCAGTCACTATTAATTTATATGAACTTCAGTATTTTATATAAATCAATATAGCCAAGCGGAAGACATAACCTACCCAAATATTTTATTTTCAGCGAAGGTCTAGTTTGAATAATGTTTCCAAAAAACCATTTTGAGCGATTCAGTATATTTTTTGATATAAAATAATGTTTATCTGCCATTCGCCACCTGAAGTTTTAGAAATGATATAATGTTCACATTCAGTGTGTGTGAAAAAAATTATCCTTTAATAAAAGTGATGGATGTTCTGAAACCCAATTTTGGATAATCAAATCTCACAATTTGTCAGTCATGTACGAGTAGGATCAAAAAATATGAATTTGGTACAGGAGTTTTCATGAATAGTTGTTCAGAGTTATTAATCCTGTTCAAATTCAAATTTTTTATATATTTGTCTTCACTAACACTAAGTTTACCCATTTATCAAAAGTCTCCATTGAAAACTAGCTGAACCTGCTGCTTCTGGCTCTTCACTGCGACAGACATTATTTCAATGGGTAATCTTAAAAGTGTTATTGTAGTGAAAAATACATGAAACCTGTTTTTTTCAGCGTATATGAACATTTTTTTTGTAAAATTTGTTTTTACGAAACTCTCAGGTTTTCGGAGAAAACCCCTCAAAAGCAGAGCTTGTGCGAGCAAGGGAGATCCAGGATCTACAGTTTAAATAAAAGTGGAATCCGAACCACTTCAGCTCAGTGATACACGACCGGGGATCGAACCCGGACCGTCTGGGTGGAAGCCAAACGCTCTAACACCTCGACCACTTCGCTGTAAACATGGTTGCATATTTAAGCATGATTTTCAATTCTGAACAACTTTTCATCATAACAATTTTCGAAATTGTCAAAAATAATAGCACTTCAATCTTGTACTAAATTCATATTTTTTTAAACGACCGTAGGCATCTTACAAGATCTGAGTATTCAATATTGTGTGTGGAACATGCATAACTTTTTATGAAAAATAACTCCTTTTCCTAAACCGAAATAAAAAAAGTTTTCCCAGTATATCGATTCCAAAGAAAAACAAGTAATGATTACTTCTTTTGCAAATGATTTCATTTCCACATCTAGTCATTCTCAAGTAAGTCTCTTGAGTATTTTAAAGATATTTTGGGAAGCACCATATCAATCATTATGAAAACTTCATGACAATGAATTAGATTTTAGAAATAATCAAACAACAAAAGAATTATTCGATGTTAACAATTCTCGCTACTTCCTTGATTTTCCAAAATCAAGTAATTGGGTTCTTCAAAGTGAGAGTGAACTAATTTGGAGACCACATGACAAAAATTATGACAACGGGGAATCAAAATTGCCTTCACAACCAGTAATTCTTTGGGTAGTTTTACGAAGAAGACTAGCTCAAGATTCCAAAAAATGTATTTGAAAAAGCTTCTCGTGATACAATTCCAGGCATAATATATTCAGAGTATCATGTATGTATTTAAAAACGAAATCACTATTTTTTCAGCAGTTCACAAATATACATTTTTCCTTGTCTTGCATGAAGTGGAACCCATATATTTTTACAAATGACGGGACCATCTTGAATAATTGAATTTCGCTCACAGTTGCATTGGTTTGTATCTAACAGTTATATCGGAATTTTATGAATACTGTAATGCAATGACTTTTAGAAATAATCGGATTTTGCTTATAACCTGTTTTCACCAATATTTGGTTCCTTTGTGAGTTTGACATATTATTTTGTTTTGATATTATGAAAATTTTACTGTGGAATATTTAAATATTTGAATATTGAAAACTAAAAAGATATGATCTTCAAAAAATAATCGTAAAATAGAAGTAGTTTTCAATGAAGGTAAAATAAACTCAACTTTTCCAAATCACCCAATCGCAGGAATGCTTTCATTAAATTTTACCATAATTTTGGTTTCATTTATTAAAAAAGGATGACTTAGATTGAGTCTTTTCGAATGTTCGGTATTTCCGGTTTTAATTATCCTCAAACTCAATCAAAGATAAATTTTCCATATTCGTTAGTACTGAAACAACCCTGATTAATACCGAACTATTTGTTTCTTGCCTATTTTCCTATTTTCAATATTTTTTTTAGTCTGTTAACTTTTGAACGGTTCGACGTACAAAAATTAATAAAAAACCGTTTGGAGGGTTTCACCGATACTACTTTTTGAAAAAAATAATATGGTGATTGCTCGACAGGTGGCGCGAGGGGGGGGCACATCAATTCAAAATTTTTAAATGGCATGGGGGGTCGAGTGTCACATCGTTGAAAAAAGAATTCAATTCTCTTTACAACCATCTAATTTTTTTAAATTTCGTTAATATTTTTTTTGCAATTCAAATTCGAAATATTAAATATAAATGCGGATCTGAAAACTAGTCATAGCTTGATAAATTTGAACGGTTTGTTGTGGAATAATGAAACTAAAAACATTGCAAAGGGTATTATCGATACTACTTTTTGAGAGAAGAAATATTTCAATTACAGTACAGATGGCGCTGGGGGTACATCAACTAGAAAATTTCGATAGGCATAAAAATCGAAATTGGGAAAAAATTCCTCAACTAAATTCAAAAATATTTAGATGGTTGTAAAGAGAATTGAATTCTCTTTTCAACGATGTGACACTCGACCCCCCATGCCATTTAAAAATTTTGAGTTGATGTGTCTCACCGCGCCAACTGTGGAGCAATCACCATATTTTTTTGTTTCAAAAAGTAGTAGTAGTGAAACCCTCCACAAGGTTTTTTTTTCATGTTTGTACGTCGAACCGTTCAAAAGTTAATAGGGGGGGGGCTAAAAAAAGCCGCACTGTATGTATAAAAATTTTCATCAAGCATGCGTCGGGTTGATTGATTTTTGATAAATTACTCAATATGTCACCATAAAAGGTATTGAGGATGCGATATTTCCATCTCTAAAAGTTGATAGATACCCATATTGAAACCGAGTAAAAAAAGAGTAAGATTGAATCCTGACCTATCACAATGATAATTATAAGCCATACCCACGACATTGGTGATAATATTCCATTATCAACATTTTGTATATTTCAAATTTTGAAGTAGGACCCAGTATGGCACTGAATAATTCAATTAAATTTTCACTCGTTATAAATTTGCATACACATCACATGTTATGAACGAGGTTCAATATCAGTGTTATTTTACTGTGGTCTAGATGTGTTGTGGGAAAACCGATTCTCAAAAATCTAACAACCTACATTTGTTTTACAAAATGTTCTAACCTGTTCTAAAAAAGAAATATAATTATTGTTCTAGTCAATGAAATCAACAAATCATGGAAATGATAAGTGTCTGTTTTAATATTCTAGTCGTCAAAGTATTTATTTAATTTATTATTGTTTCTTTATATGTACATTATTTAATAAATTATAAAAAAATCTGCTTTCATTTATTTTCATTTTATGCATCTACCTACCCTATACATTAGTCTTGACTTGACATATTGAAAAATATGATTTTTTTTGAGTTTACTCCAGTACTTTTGTATTTCCAGGATATTCAGCCAACAATGATAATAAGTAATAGGAAATCTAACACATATCCAGTTCTGAGAATATAATTTGATCAAAGGTGTTCTTGAGAAATCTTAAAAAATGTTGAATTTTCTAATACATTTTACAGGTTGTCACAAAATGTAGTTATCTGATTTAGTTTCATTTAAGGTTATTGTTATTACATTTTTATGTCAACAAGTAAGACTCATCAGAAGGAACAGCAAAAGAACAAAGTATCAGGATGTTCGACAGTTCATTCATTTATTTACAATTAAAAGAACATATGCCCACATACGAAAACTTGAAGAACTCTACAATAAATATGTCTCAATTCTGAATATTATGTTTAATCTCGGATAATTTGATTTTATTTCGGGAAAAATAATATTGTTGAGGCCAAAAAGTTGATTTTTCAGATAAATTACATTTCAATTGACATTTTCAGCTTGTGCCAGTTTAAAATAAAAATTTTGGTAGCTCAGAAATTCCGTCATTTACAATGAATTTCATTACTAGTTTTGATATGTGATACAACCACCTCAATGTACATAATGAAAAAAATATATGTTCTTCTAAAAAAGATGGAAAGGTTCCATTCTAAAAAACATTATTGAATCGTTATCGCTACTTCATTTTCAATATTCTGATGGATATTTTTATAACGCAGTATCAATTTGAATTACTTTAAAACAAAGAAAAACAAGTGATCATTTACCTCTATGAAAACACCGCCATTCATATAAGTATCACGTGTTACTCTCATGAGTATTGTTGAAGCAAATATGATGTATAAAAACGCTATGTATGTGAGTGAATGCAGAAAGAAAATGTTCGATCCCTTAGTATTCCGAAGAACTCACAAAGACAAAGGAAGGACATTTCCTGAAACGTATTATTGTTGAAATATTCATCTATTTTTGTTACATATAAAAAACTCTGAATGCCTAAGTGAAACCGATATTCCTGATGCACAATTTTATTGGTTGTAAAAATCAGGAAGACAAAACATATTCGAAAAAAAAGAAATTTAATTTTTTTTAACCATAATACCGTAGTTGAACCCAACATATTAACTAATTGCATTCCAATCAATCCAATCAAGAATTTAACTCACGAGCATCAACCAGAACAAACGCGTTCACAGCTCTGTCGTAGTTACACCCCAGTACTGCTGCATCCTGTCTAAATCAAGTGAATCGGCTAATCCTCTTTCGTGCATGACAGCAAAATCATATTCCAAATTATAAGGCATAAGCCTCTGCAAGCTTCCAAAATATGCGGCATTAGGTCCGCCTAATAATTGCTTCTTATCCAAAGTAAATCTCGAGTTTGACTTTGACAGTAATGGATTGAAGGACCTTGCACTCCCGAACTGTTTGGATAAAAAACTTGAGGAGGGATTGCAATTAGGGTTAGCTAATTGGGGAGAGCTTCTCGACAAAGACGGCGTTTTAATCGAAAAGGGCTTCTTCCTCATATTCTTGTTGAGGGTGTCGAGTTCCTTATCAAACAATAACTGGGTGTTCTGTTCCAACATATACTCCCAGCACTTGAATTGTTCCTCGGACAAAGCTGAGTCCGAGTCTTCCCTATTCCTCTCCTCTTCCCTCCGCTGTCGTAGAGCTTTGGCAACTCCTCTATAACTTCTTCTTTCAGGGCTCGCTTTCACCTCTGCGGTCTCAAAAATAGAAGGAGTGACGCTCCTAACTAACTTATTTTCGTTGTGTTTATTCAGCTGGTTGATGAATAGTTTCGCTGAAGAATTGCAGTCGCTACAAGCATTCTCACTTTGACCACTCGGGGATGACCTATCATCACGCATTATCATGGGAGGGGGAATAGGAATTTGTTCTAAGCAATTCATGCATTCCTTGTTGAGGGCTTCACAGCAGCATCCTGGTTGACAAGTAGAATTTGAATTACCGCTTTCGCTTTGATATTTATTTTTTCTGATTGTGTGTCGAAGCTCTCTCATGAGCAAATCAACATCGTTTCCTAATAGGTTGAATTTTACGACAATAACGCTCAAATTTTCCTCTGCGCCATAGCTCTGAGCTAAATCTTGTAATCTCTTAGCTGCCAAAATTACATTCCGTTGTAACGCCACCTCTTTGATGCCGTTTTCAGGGCTGATTACCTGCCATACGTTTTTATTCGCTATAATCAAGTACTCATCCTGTTCCTCCAAATAGAGTTCTGAGATGTCAGGATCGGGTACGTTTACTTGGATTTGTGGATTGGTTCTGATTTGTTTCCTGAGTTTCAGAGGCAGAATTCGAACTGGTCCAGAAGCTCTGCCAAGTACCACTCTAATATCGCCAACACTAGCAATTTTCATGACGTACTTATTCACACTTCCACAAAACGAATATTCCCCTGTATGCTTTGATTTGAGAACGTGAACCAGTATAGCACTAAAGCCCTGCTTTTGTCCATTTTCTTTCAGTTGTCGATGTGCCGATAGCATGGTGTATTTCATGTATTCATGTGAGGTTTCTCTCACTGTTCTTTCCTCCAGAAGCATTCTTGGGACAGCTTTGTCCATTCCAAAAGGTAACTCGTTGTTGGATTCTCCGTCAAACATACCCAACAGAGCTTCGGTATTGCAAAAACTTGGTAAACGGATTTGTGTAACGTAAAGTCTCTGTTTGCACCCAGCTGTTTCAGAAAACCCTACGGACCAAGAGTTTTCCGTCAAGTCAGTGTCGCAAAAAAGCGAAGGTGACAAAGGCAGTGTGGTTCGGTTTTTTCCAGAGACATCAACTAGGCTCATGGGACGTTGGGTTCTGTATAAATTGAATTGTTGCGAATCTACGTGGAGTTTTATATTGCAAGACAAGTCCAAAAATTTCAAATTAGGCGGTATGAGTGAAGTGAGGTCGACACGATCCAATTGGTTATGGGCTAAGTCTAGAACTCTCAAGGATGAGAGTGTCGATAACTTTGGTACTGACTGCAGCATATTAGAATGAACTCTCAGAACTGAAAGATGCTTCAT
Organism: Chrysolina oricalcia; assembly: GCA_944452925.2. Classification (NCBI taxonomy): domain Eukaryota; kingdom Metazoa; phylum Arthropoda; class Insecta; order Coleoptera; family Chrysomelidae; genus Chrysolina; species Chrysolina oricalcia. The sequence goes on along the minus strand of OX101813.2, from coordinate 56,245,345 downwards.
GTGATCAATATTATCAGGAAGCCGTAACAACTTGTTGCCGGAAATCACCAGTTCTTCCAGTTCCGTCCAAAATAAAGCACAATTTTCTGGTAGAGTTGTAAAGTTGTTATAAGCTGCATGTAGAATTCTCAAACTCTTTAAAAATGAAGCCAATCTCTCTAGAGACCTGTCATTCAAACAATTGGCTGTTAGAAATAGTTTTTCTATTTCTAGTACATCAAACGGTTTTGGTAGATCACATAGCCGGTTGTTGGAGAGATTTAGCACTCTGATATTCGGCACGAATTTGAAGAAGTCCTCAGGTAAACTCGATAAACTATTATTTTGTAAAAACAATTCTTGGATGGGTAACTTTTTCTGTAGAATGGGTAGATACTGTAACTGATTGTACGCCAGTTGAAGAGTATGTAGAAACGGCATTTCGTTGCAAAATAAATGATCGGGTAAGGATAGTAAGGCATTGTTGCTTGCGAAAAGGGACCTCAGTTCTCTGCAGCCCGACAACCATTCTGGAAGAGTTTCCAGATCATTGTAGGAGATATCCAAGTGCCTGAGTCCTGCTGGTGGATGAGACAATGTCAAGTTCTTCAGTCCTGAAATAACACATCAAATCATTGTGGAGTAGATAAAATCTTCTTTCATATAATATTAGGTATGTATACCGGGTGTTCGCGGAAAGTGCCCCAAAACATTTTATTTTTGAGAATCTGTAAACAAGATAAAACTGCATATTTTGACAAACGGCTCAGGTTCATGCAATTTCCAGTTGCATGAAGTGACTTTAACTTTTTAACCGATTTTTAATTGAAACACCCACTATATTTTCACTTCTTTTATCTCGATATGACATACTGAATAGAACCATGTATCAGTTGTCACTTTTTATGGCCAATGTTGTTATTTTCCTCTGAATTTATTTCTTATTCTTGAGGGCTATGGATGCATTCAAATCACTTATATCCATCCTAAAATTTTGGGAAAATACAACTTTACTATCTTCAGTCAAAATGTATCTGATATGTAAAATTTTAAATAAAAATTTGTTTTACTGTTTTTTGTTCAAATACCATCATAGTGGCTTGTCGGGTTAGGAAAATACAGCATTTTATTACGATTAATTTGATACCACACACTATTATAGGTTTCAAGTAAATTTCCGTTAAAAAATTTGAAAGGATTACGTTAGATATTTCTTAAATTGAAGCATCTTTTGAAATTCAAATGCATGAAGTAACCTGTAAGCAACTCAACTGATGATAAAACAAAACACTTAATCCAAAAGATAATAAAATATCTCTAATAATTACCTAATTAACCTTTCCAGAAGCAGAGTAAAATTAAGATGACGACATATAATTTTTTTAGTTCCATAACGAAAATCTAATAGTGTGCGGTATCAATCTAATCGTATTAAAATTATATTTTTCCTAATCCGACGAACCACCATGTTGCGAATTGAAAAAAAATTGTAATTTCAATTTAAATATAAAATTTCACATAGCACATACATTTTGACAGAAAACAGTAAAGTTGAATTCTTCCAAAAATATTAAGACTGAATTTGGTGATTTGTATTTGGATTGAAAAATAAATTTCAAAATTAAAAACAAATTGATGAGTTCCTTGAAAAAAGTGCAGTTTTATGTTTAATACAGATGCTCCAAATTTCATTCCATTATCTTCAAAAACAAAGAACATTTTTCGGATCCTTAATAGTCAGAATCATTTCCCCATAACTCTGGCTTACAAGTAAATTCATCACGGGAAGAAGTAAGATTTTGTTGCTGTTTAGTGGTTAAACCATTTTATCTATTGTGTTATGATATATTTCAGATAACCTATTTTTGTTCTTCAAAACTATTATTGCACCTTCTCTTTATGAGAGTCCTAATCGTGGAAAATATGAAATGGCAAAATACAGTCTTAGAGGACTGACCTGATCCACAGACGGGTCAAAGACTGGAAATAGAGATGGTTCTGCAGCGGGACCGTGTGTCATGTTGAATTTTACTTGTCAACTGAATTCCACATGACTGGTACTCTGTTCGACTATGAATAAAAATTATCGCCTAATCTCGACTATTCTCGACTAACCAGAAAGCAAGACGTCGAGACATGTCGTTTTCTAAGAGGCGCCGTTTGGGTAAATAGTGCTCTTGCACGTATATAAAATTTTGTTTCAATATATTTATTAGTTATGGCAATATTCCAAAATTTCCAAATATAAAAACGTGAATTCCCATATATTTATAAATTCGATCTATTTCATGGTGTCAACAGATGACACTACCTACTCGACTCATTACACTCTCGAATATATAGCGACCGAATGATATCGCATCTGCCAGAATATATCCTCAGAATACCTTTTCATTAGCTTTTCTGAATAATCATTGGATTATTCAAAGTCAACTAACTACCTTAGAACTGAAAAAATTGAAGAGTGTATTGAATCGCGTCGGCTACGCCATCTCTTGACGACATAAAATAGATCGAATTCATAATATATGGGCATTCACGTATTAATATATTTGCAATGCTTGAAATGTAAATATATTGTGTTTGGTAGAAAATAAATATATCGGAAAGCAAAATAAAAAATATTGCTACAACCAGTGTTTATATAGAAGATAGTTAGTCAACCTTATGGGATTATAATTGGATCAAAATGGATGCGACATGTAGATCGCGATAGTGAGCTCACATCCAAGTCATGTCGTAACTTCAGTGATCTGGCCTCCAAGTCATGTCGTAACTTGATTAAAACAATGGAAAAGCATTAAAATCAGTTTTTTTTTGAAGAAACCTGCATTAAAATGACGTCAAATATTCATGTTTGTAACCAATCACGCTAGATGACACTCGCGTTTGTGTCCAATACCTTTTCCACAGGCATTGACTAACTATGTTCTATTTAAACAATGCTACAACCTATAAATATATTAGCCAAAATTTTACATATTTGCAAAAACTTTCTATCCAAACGGCGCCGGCGCCTCATAGTTTTCTGTGTTTAACCCTACTTTTCTCTTTCGATTTATTCTGTCGTTGTTTTATGTCATATACGTTTATATTACAATTTTTGGAGAAAAATCTGTCGAAGAATGGAACATTCGTATTAAGAAAAGTAGAGTAATAGAGCAGAGCCATTATTAATGTTTAATACTTCTGTTTTATTTAGATTTAGGCACTGGTAGACTGGAAGTCAAAAACGAAAACAAAAGCTGAAAGATCAGCTAAAGACAGGCAAAGTATTTACAATAGCAATGTTACTTCTTCAATAGCTCTAGATACAGAATGCTGAGTTAAAGAAAGATTATGACTTCTACGTATTCTCTTCGGTATGTTTCTGTTGCAAATAACTCAGGACACCAAAAAAAATTATTATTGAGGGTATAGCCACAGGGTTATTCAACTGATTTATTTGAGACAGGATACTGTCAAAAATACATTGAGCCATATCCTTATATTTACTCTAAAGAGTTCTTTAAACCTCGTATCTTCCAATAAAAATGTATCTTACTCTTCTCTCATGAGTCTTCCCTCAATATTTTCTAAACGAATTCTAGACTTTCTTCTTCATCCAGATATTAGTCTAATCCGTTTATAGGCAACATAGTGCAATAATATCACAATTTATTCAAAATGAATTGATAATAGTTATTTATGCAACAAGTGCAAAAAGTGAATGTTTATTGCACTCGACGTGGCCGTTAGGCCGAGTTGGACAACACGTCGAGTGCAATAAACAATTTTTGCACGAGTTGCATACAACATTTTTTCTACGTTCATGCAAAAAGCAAAAAATGATTTATTGAGGTGCGGCACTAGGTGTAGGAAAATGAAAAGCGCAACTTGAATACTTTATTATTAATATCGATTTGCATTGAAACAGGAACTAATACTCGATATAATGAAACTATGGTTCAAATGATTTTCACATAAAGAGGAACTAATACGTTACGAACAATTTAACTCAAACTTTATTTTTACCCTCAATGTTGAAAGTGAATGAAAAATTGGTGCAATTTTCAATATGAATATTTCGTAGTGAAGTACCTATTGCCAATCTCACAGAATATCTTCTAAATATGTAGTAGGTTTAAACGTTTATGTTTGTCATGATGACAGCACGTTGAAGTAGAATGACAGATGAGTGCAATAAAAACTTTATTGCACTAGTGCAATAAAGAACTTCTTTTTCCACTGAATATAGTTCAATAAAGTTTTGCTTTTTGCATGAATGTAGAAAAACACATGAAACTACCATCGATTAAAAATAAAAATGCGTGACAATGACTTTGGACACAATAATATGAAAAGTCATACTCACAAAAAAACAATAAATTTTGGCAAATGCTTTCAAATCGGACAGTACGTTGTCGAACAAACCCGATGTGTAGGCGACTGAGGCAGAGAGTGCCAAATAATGTGATCGTCGCTTGCCATGGTAGTATTCGATTGTAGAAATCGAGGGGTAGAATTCTATATGACACAGAGTCCCACTGCTGGAGTCTGAAATAGTCAAAGAAGAGCTATGCTACTCTCTAGGACTGAATAGTTGCGATACACCTACGTATTCATGAAAATATGAAAAGAGCTTATTTGAATAAATACAAGTTATTGAACAGTAGCAAGAGGAGCAACAAAAGTACCAAAATAAAGAAATAGGACAATTGCTTCGAAAATATAACTGATTAGATAACTCCCAGCAGAAGCACCTGTAAAAAATTACTCTATTACTCGTACTATAATTTGTGATTGCTACACACTTGATAGGGGGAGACAAGACATATTCGTGAACCTACGAACCTACTGAACCATGCCTAGTAGTAGGTTCTGAATACTGGAACTACCGCGTAGAAGAAGGAGCACAAAAAGCATTTTTGGCACCATTGCATCTGAAGTCACAACATTCTAAAATTATTTTCATACGGAAGATAAGTTTTTATGTCAATTCAACTGATTTGAAAAGATACGTGGTAACATAGGTACCTATGTCTCGACTAACCCACTCAAAATAAATCTACTCAAAGATGTTTCAATTATTTTGAAACCGCTTCTAGAAAATCAGAAAATTTAAAATGTGTAAAAAGGAAAAATTTGTACGTACTATTGTTTCCTGCAATTATTGAAGTTAACCGCTTTCCATATAATGTGAGGGTAGTTAAAGAATTTCTGGAACATTGCAATACTTGAAGTTGCTCTACGGCGCTCAAGTCCAAATTTTCAATGTTATTCTCGCTAACATCTAGCTGGATAAGACACTGAAAAATAAGTATACCCAAATACATAAATCTTGCGATAGGTACCTAACCGTTAAAAGTGACATATATGTTTTTTGGTTTTGTGGAAATAAAATACAGTTCTTTTATTTTGGCTCATTACTATAATCTCATCAATTGGAGTTAAGTACAGAAATTTCATCATAAATAGCTTCTTGTTTGATGATTTTAATCTCATTATTGTTTTCCGAACGTTTTGTTCGGAAAACAGGGTGAGAAATTGTTGAAATCATTGAAACCAACAAGTGTAAGAAAAATTCAAATTCTGCTATCCTCAATGAAAGACTAGTTTTATATGATAGCCCGTTCTTAAAGCTGTGAATCAACATTATGTTAGGTTATAACCGTCGCATTTTCACTTGAGAAATGCAATCATGGTTGATGTTAATCCTGGCTTTCAACATTGAATAATACATTCATAGTGAAGAAGGTTTATAGTTCTTTGACTTTTCATTATAACATGCTAACAAAGTATCTTCATTAATTTGATTCAAAGTAAGCCCCTCTTCTGTACACCACACTACATATTCTTGAAACATCACACAACTTCCATGATTTGGATGGTTGAAGATCAAGTTTTGCTTCCTCATCGGACTCAACAATATTATCTGGAATATCATTTTCAGCAAAAACCATCGATTCCATTGTGAAATAATGTGTACACAATAATGGAACCGACTTAAAAGTAAATTGTTGATTTGGTTACTATGGCCATAAACAATGTTATTCAAAATACAATTTGGATGATATTAAAACATCGCTTCGTCAATATGATTTTGATTTCAAAATATAATTTAATAAGATACATACTATAGCGGTCAAAGATACGCAAAAACTACAAAAGAATAAAAAAAGTTGAACTTAACGGAAAACTCATTTTGTATTTAGAATCTACTACCGGGCACATCAAAAATGATCAGGGAGAAAAAAGGGAACATGACCCCTGAAAAATATCTCCCTGTAAATTCTTATAACCGTTCGGCATGTCCAGTGGTGTGAGCCCTACAACATGACCTGTATTCCGAATTTGAGCGGAATATTTAGAAAACCGCAGGAGTTATGAAATAAAACTCACAAAAACTTGTAATTTGAACACCCTGTCGATAGGTAACAAAGCGTTTTTGGTCCTATGTTTATATGAATTTTCAGAGATGAAATAAGCCAAAGAATAACCTTCTTCCGTATTTGCATGACATCTAGATAGATAGATCTTTATTAAATAGGAATCCTAATATACAAATTCATTACAATACAGTAAATGAATAAATAATAATAAACAAACAATACAACAACGACACTTAACATTTAAAAATATATACAGTGTGTCCCACTTTGAGCAGTCACACCCTCATATTTCGTTGAGCATGAAATAATTCGAAATTTTCTTTGACTCAAGTTGTAGTACTCGGAAATACCTACCTTTATGTTTACGTAACCTTTGTATATCCATTTTCCACGGCTAACTCCGACCAAATGAAAAGTGAAAAATTGGGAAAAACATACTAGGTATTTTTTTATCGCAAAATTAACACCAGATTCTGTTTCAGAACATCTTAAAACCCCCAAATCTCAATGCTTGAATCATTTAAATATACAGGGTATCATTCATTCTGATCAGAGTTAGCCTTGGAAAAGTGATATTTGGCTATTTTTCAAAGTATTAATTAAATATTTTTGGGAATTATGTGACAAGAGAAGACATTTTGGAAATTTTCCAAGCATTATTTATGGATTAGAGTTGATAATGCTACCAGCTACAAATGATACCCTGTATATTCAAATGATTCAAGCATTGAGATTTGGGGGTTTTAAGGTGTTCTGAAACAGAATCTGGTGTTATTTTTGCGATAAAAAAATGCCTAGTATGTTTTTTCCAATTTTTCACTTTTCATATGGTCGTAGTTAACCGTGGAAAATGGATATACAAAGGTTCCGTAAACTTAAAGGTGGGTATTTCCGAGTACTACAACTTGAGTCAAAGAAAATTTCGAATTATTTCATGCTCAACGAAATATGAGGGTGTGGCTGCTCAAAGTGGGACACACTGTATAAAATGGCCAACAAGAGTCTATTCATATCGTATTTTTTATGTGTTCTAATAGTTTGCTTTTGAAAACATTCAGTGAAGGGACACATTTCATTTCATTGGGTAATTCATTGTATTGGTCGAAACATTTAAAAACAAAGAATTCATGTCGTTTTTCTGGTTTGATTTGCAAATATGTAGATTGTTGCTATTACGGGTAAAATGCTGATGAATATTACAAGCATAACATATGTATTGCTGAAAATAAGAAGGTCCCAACTTGTTTAATACTTTGTAAACAAATGTTATGGTTGAATAAAACAATCTTTGAGAAACAGATTGCCATTGCAAAGATCTAACATTTTACTAATGGGAGTATATCTATTGCATCTCAAGATTATTCTCATGCCACGATTTTGGAGTTCCTAAAGTTGAGACAGCTTGTTAAGATTAAATAAATGTAAAACAGTTGAGCAATAATCAAAATGTGGTTGGACTATAGACTTATAAACAGTAATCTTTGTCTCATGTGATAAATTATTGCGGATATTCTACAGAAAAAATATATTTTTTTTGCAATTTTCTTAGAGATATATTCAAAATGTGCATCAAATGATAATATTATTATCCAGTTGAAATCCAAGATATTTAGTTATTTTTACCATTTCAATTTGTTTATTATCAATGGTAAGATTAAAGTTATTGTAATTTATGCTGTTGTGTTTGTATTTTGTTGTAATTATCAAGTTTATTTATTTTTAAGTATTTGTACCCTTGGGGTACCCCACAAGAAATGTCTCTCTTCGAGGAGGTTGAGCCCCCATATAAATAAATTGCTCTCTGCCACTGAGGTAATTATCCAATAAATCATACACGTTGCCTCTGATGCCAATTTGTCTTGGTTTCATAATAAAATATCACGATTCACAATATCAAATGCAGTGGTGCACAAAAAACCGAATCTAATTTCATCTGGATATTAGTGATCAGATCCACAGTGGCACATTCTGTATCATAAGATTCACGAAAGCCATACTGATTATCATACAGATATATAGTTCATTTTTGTCAAATAATTAAGTAACCTTTTACGCATAATTTTTTCAATAATCTTTGATAAAATAGGAAGAAGAGAAATAGGTCGATGATTAGTCATGAAACATTTCTTGCCATATTTGAGAATTGGTAGAATTTTTGTAAATTTTCAATTTTTTGGAAATTTTCCAGATTTAAAACATAAGTTGATCATTTTACTCAATAAAGAAGGCAATTTTACATAATTGATGTTAATGTTACTGGATGTTACGTTTTCTCACATAATAACGAATGTATAGTGCTCTGTGTATACTTTTCTATTCAGAATTGGTATCTCACGAGAGTAGCGAAAAAACGAATACTCACCCCGTAATTTCCTAAGATTATATGTCCTTTCAACTTGTTTGCTCTCAAATTCAATGATGTTAAACCTTTCGAGTCTTCTGTTTTTCCATCCGGCTCCTGAAAATGTTACAATGTTCATCTTCACGTATTTACAAAGAGGGTCTATAAAATATGCTTCAAATTAGGAAGTCTATAAGGGCAATTGTGCTTTCTTGACAAATAGGATGTCGAAATTTTTGTTTATGTTATACCCTCTACAATCTATTTTCAGATAATTATTATTTTATCAGTCTGTAAATTTCGAGATATTCAATGTTGGAGTTCAAAAATTACTCTTTGTTTATTCAATCAATTAAAACAAGATTTGATAACGCAAGTCAGTATAATTATTATTGCCAATGGATCAAATGTTCAACCATCGGTTGCCATAACATGATATGAAGTTCTTTTCAAAATGAGACCTCACATTTTGTATAATTTTTATAGCATAATGTCGCAAATCTTGCAGAGACCTTGGTTCCCTTGCTATGATCTTGTTTTTAAGGAAAAAAATCGAGAGGGGTTAAATCTGAAGATCCGGCTGGCCACTTTTCTTTCAATACCATTTCCTATCCAAGAATACTCTAGCAGGCTGTGCATAATGTGGAGTTGTTCCGTCTTGTTGAGAAATCTCTAGTAATTTCAAGTAGGTTTCCCCTGTCAGATGATCTTGGAGAAAAATTAGTCCAATCATGCGTTCTCCAAAAATACCGGCGCAATCAGTTTTTGGGGAGTTTGAGTGTGGACTGCGTGGAAGACGTGTTGATTAGTATCTGACCAATACCGATGATTCACAGTTGAAATAAAAAAATGTACACTCATTAGAAAAGCAAATGGAAATTCCCATCAGCATCCATTCTTGCAGTCATAATTTCACAAAACTTTCGTCGCCCAACAAAATTATTTTCATTCAATTGGTGTACCGAATGTTGTTTTATTTGGGAGCCAGGGACTTTAATGAAACTACCTTCCAGTGATAATTCCATAAATGAGAGGGACAATCACAAAACTGGCCGTGTCCATATTCTGTGAAGAATGCGATAAAAGTACGTCCTATGGCAAAAGAGGCATTTGAACATGTCAGTTAGGCCGATTAGTCACAAAACTCGTTCAATTTCATGTCGAAAAATAAGAATTAGTCACAAAAGTTGCTATGTGCATATTCGGGTACGTAACAAATGCCACCATGTCTAGTTTTTCTCAAAACTTGCCATGAACCATTTTGTTTCATCCAATTCGAATTCCCTGGTTTTCAAAACTCGGCATGTCCATGTTCAAGTTTGCTGGTTTATATTCACTCATTTTCTATCTCTCGCGATCTAACTGATGGCAGTTCGCTGTTTTTCGTTTATAGTATCGATTGTAAAAAACATTTCAATAGTGAAAAAAAAAAGAAAAGAAATACTATAGAAACAATTGCAGGTATTCGCTTTGATCTTCAGATTCCGAAAAATTTCAAAATCATCACAAGAGCCATATTTCATAACGAGACAAAATGAATGACTAGAAAATTTCATTCGTGAATGAGGTCACCTAGATAACAATTTTCTGAAATGAAATTTTTTTTCTGAATTATAATTATGTTTGAGACAATTTATAATCTAAACGCTCAATTTTTGATTCTAATAAATATTTACGCGTTTTTTTCTATGCAATGTTTTATCAAAAACGAAAAATTAATTATACCATTAGAAAGTTCTAAATGATTTTTTTGCGAACAAACTATAACAAAAAAGTGCTGAAAATCTCTTTGGTAGGAAAAAAAACTTTTCCTACAAGATGATATTTTTTATTTTTTATTTTATCTATCCTAGCCCAAAATATTCTATGATTTTGAAAATAAAAATGTTTTCGAATTTTTTTTTTGACTTTAGGAAATCGATTGACTAGTAAACTTATTCTTATATCAACCAATATACTCTGAACTAAGTATTTAGAAAAATCAGCGAGATTGCTAATTACTTGTGCTTTCTGTGTAAAATTTACTCCACCAACTGGGCTAACTGGTCAATATTACAATTAGGTTAACAAAAGTCGCCATTTCCATTGTCGATAACAAAACTTGCCATTTACAACAAAGAATTTCGAAAAATTGGCATAATCAATGGGTCTCTTTTAATAAAATCTGTATGGGGGAGTTAGTATATGATAGAAATCCCATCCAATTGAACCAGATCGCAATACATTGAATTACCTACTATTGACAGTTTTTATTGGTTTACTGGAAATCTATTAGAAAGGACATGGCAAGTTTTGTGATTATACCTCTCAAATATCAATTAAATAAATAACTGTAAACTCAGGAAAATCGTTTCATGTTTGCATAGACAAAACATTGCCTTCACGTCTGACAACTTAAAACCCAATGTCACTATGATAGGATATGATACCAACATTTAACAAAAGTAACAAAACCAGAATTTAAACTTATATAATACAACTGTATTTTATAAGGATGAAATTTATAATGTTTCAGGATTCAGAAAGTAATCATAGTGATTGATTCCAAGAAGTGACACTCAAGTTCACTTGAATATTACAGATTACAGATTTTCTTCGTTTTCTTAAGACAAAAGTTGAATGGCGCTCCAGAGATCACTTGCCTACTCGAATCCAAACTCATATAACCATTGCTCCCATACAAAAAGCTGACGGTGTCTATGAAACAAACTAGGAAGGAAAATCAAAATATGTTTTATATCCCATTTTTCTATTGGTCCATTTTGTAGTATTCAAGTGTGAATATCATGTATCGATAATTTCAACACCAAGAACATCATCATTAAATTCTTTCTCTCTTACGCAACACAAACAAAATTATTATTACGTACACAAAAAAAATAGTAGCTAGAGCATTGAAACTCAGTAATCCGTAAAGCATTTTCTGTTGAAATTTGCTACTAATTATTTGGTGCAAGCGGTTCAATGCAGTGGCGTATCAAGGAAGCCCTAAGGAACGGGTCCCCACGAGTAGTAGATTTTCAAGAGGATAACTGTCATTAAAAACAGAATGGCAACTGAGTTAGTGTCAACATCGAATAGCTTTCTAAAAGAAGAAAACGCAATTAAAATTATTATTGGTGTCGACCCTTCTACATAAACAAATAATGAAGCGGTGAAACTATATCCACAAATTTTCCTGTATTCATTATTTTTATTTCCTCCCTGAAGTTTGTTTTATAGGCACTGGTATCTTTTCGTCTGGTAGCAATGGAGTTTGGCTTATCCTTGGCCGTTGATCCCGCGGGAGCGTCAATCAGCCAAAATCTTCTGATGAGCCCTGCTGTCACTGATCCAACTTAGGAATATGCTGTTTAGTTTTTTTACTGATACAAATATTCCTTTATTCTGTATGATATTGAGAAACGAGTTTTATCGAAATCAATAGCCCAAAACCTCTTTCTTGCATGGTCAGAATTCGAAGGGATGATTTCTATTTGTTATTTAGTTTTCAATTGTATCTAGCATTTTCATAAAAAAATCAATAATTCGAGAACGGTTATAGTTAGGTACATAGTACCTTATATGAAATTATATAATTTGTTCCTGACCTATTCAAAATTTTAACGAAATACAGAGTGTTCCATTTGAAAAACACAACCTTGATATGTCACTTCTTTGAGCCTCCCTGTAGACTCCAAAATAATTTCCTTTTGAAGCCTTACTCAGTATACATATAATGAAATGGAGATATTACCGAAAAAATAAATGATGTGGCTTACAGGGACCGTGTCGTATGGAGTGCCCCACTCTTTATTGGAAGAAACTCATTGTCGATGGTATAGAATATAGCTACGCAGATTTGAAATCGAAACAGCTATCTAAAGCTACAGAAAGGAATGCAAATTCTCAGGAGAATACAGCTGTAGATCAAACGGACATTGAAGCACGAACGAGATCGAAATCATTACGAACATCCTCCAGAATCGCAAACAAATTTTGAACATTTGTATATTCAATATTATTTCTATATAATTTTAGTATTTCATGTATATATACAGGGTGGGTCACGGTCGATGGTACCTTAGACGTTTACGGAGAACGGGATATAGGATCATTCTGAAAATTTGGTTTCTCAAGTCTTGGTCTATCGATCTAAAATATTTTCAGCAATGCAGCGTTGCCGCTTATACCAGAAAGTAGCAGCATCTTTGTTATTTCAAATGGGTCAACCTGTATATTACCGCATTTTCGAACTTGTCATTCCTTTCTAATTATTTCTGCCCCATACTCCCCTATACCTATCTCTAACGGTTTTTGAGATATTGGTTATTTTCCATATTTTTTATCCAAAACATTTGAATTCTTAGGAAGTTGCAATTTTGTGTTTACTTCATCAGGATCATGTACTTTGATTCTATATAGAGAAGTTTGTTCTGCGTTATACAGGGTCGTTCAAAATTCATGATCTTACTGCTAGAAACGAAAAGGGTTGAAAGTGCGTTTTTTAAATGGAACATCCTGTATATTATGAAATATCCTGAAAGATGACTAAATTCCCTTCGAATTGATATATCATATTCCTATACCTAAATAGCCAGAATTCCGAGATAATAGCAATTTTCACTTGTAATCTCCTAAGTGCTTGAATTATTGCCGAAAATTTTTCGAGTACATGAATTTTCTGAGATAAATTTACGGCAGTTAATTCAAGCACGAGGGGGATTCGGTAAGAAAATTTCACACCGAGAAATGAAAATCATCCAACAATTCATAAGAAATAACTAACGATGGTTTCACCTGAACTATTTATAACCACTGAAATATTGATATGTAAAATACTTCATTTTCATCAATAAATGTTTGACCTGTGACATGTGACAAGTTGATATTTTGATTTAATGTACAAATGGAGGTCTGGTTTTCATATGAAAGGAGATAATTATGTATTTACTAGATATTTGGAATGTTTCTGAAAATATTTTCTCCACGATTATTGCGGCCTATGAGTCGCTAGGTCGATGGTTCAATCCACGAAAGGAACATAACTTTTTTATTTTTTTTTGTTACAAATTTAAACACATTTATTGATGAAAATTTTGTTAAGTATTTTACATATCAATATTCCAGTGGTTATAAATAGTTCAGGTGAAACCATCGTTAGTTATTTCTTATGAATTGTTGGATGATTTTCATTTCTCGGTGAGAAACTTTCTTACCGAATCCCCCTCGTGCTTGAATTAACTGCCGTAAATTTATCTCGTACATGAATTTTCAAAGAAAATTCATGTACTCGAAAAATTTCCGGCAATAATTCAAGCACTTGGGAGATTACAAGTGAAAATTGCTTTTATCTCGGAATTCTGGCTATTTAGGTATAGGAACATGATATATCAATTCGAAGGGAATTTAGTCATCTTTCAGGATATTTCATAATATACAGGATGTTTCATTTAAAAAAAACGCACTTTCAACCCTTTTTGTATCTAGCAGTAAGATCATGAATTTTGAACGACCCTGTATAACGCAGAACAAACTTCTCTATACAGAATCAATGTACATGATCTTGATGAACTAAACACAAAATTCCAACTTCCTAAGAATCCAAATACCGCAGAAATAAACATTCAATTCGAGCTATGTTTTGGGTAAAAAATATGGAAAATAACCAATATCTCAAAAACCGTTAGAGATAGGTATAGGGGAGTATGAGGCAGAAATAATCAGAAAAGAATGACAAGTTCAAAAATGGTGACCTATTTGAAATAACAAAGATGCTGCTACTTTCTGGTATAAGCGGCAACGCTGCATTGCTGAAAATATTTTAGATCGATAGACCAAGAGCAACTACTTTAGAAACCAAATTTTCATGTCCCGTTCTTCGTAAACGTCTAAGGTACCATCAACCGTGACCCACCCTGTATATATCAACTTTTTCGTCTAACATTAGAAATGTTAACTATCTCAATATTAGATCCTTATTACCGAAAATATCCGATATAAAAGAGCTTGGTCAAATCATGACCTTTCCATTCTCTGTCTTAGTGAAACATGGCTATCGGCAAATATTGACAATGATCTCTGTGAAATAGAAGGGTATAAAATAGCGAGGAATGATCGTTCACTAGGTAGGGGAGGAGGTGTCTGTATATATGTTCAACACTTTCTGACTCTTACAGTTATACGAACCAATGAAGATATTGAACAACTTTGGATAAATGTAAGAGATGCCAAAGGTAGTTTTGCAGTAGGTGTTGTGTATAAGCCTCCTGACTATTCATCAAATGAATTCATTAGTAAATTGAAGAATGAAATATCGATATTGGTTCCCCTTTACGATGAAATTTTTATACTGGGAGATTTCAACATTGATATGTTGAGAACCAATACCACTATACATGATAAAATGAGTAGTATGCTTGAGGGACTCACACAAATTATCCAATCACCTACAAGAATTACAACTTCTTCTATCTCGCTTATTAATTTAATAATTACTTCAAACAATGAGAATATTGTAAAAAATTCAGATGTCGTTCCTGTAAATCATATCTCGGATCATGAATTCATTTATGTAGAATTAGATGTCGCTAGAAAGCTTCATACACCCGTATATAAATATATAAGAGATTTCAGATTCTTTGATAGTGATAGATTTCAACATGAACTCAGGCAAATAGACTTCCATGAAATTTTCCTTGTTTTCCTTGTTGATAATATTAACGATAAGTTGCGGTTTTTTAATGATAATGTAGTTTCGATTTTTAATGCATACGTACTATTAAGGAGAATGATAACTAAACAATATGCACCTTGGATTACAGACAATATCAAGCTCCTTATGTCACTTAGGGATAATGCTCAGAAAAGATGGAAAAGAACCAAATTGCAATCGCATCATGAATATTACAAAATGCTCAGAAAACTACATTGGCCTGTAGAAATGAAAAGAAAGCTTATTACCAATATATTTTACGAACACAAGGAGTTAACAAAATGTGGAAAAATTTGGATCACCTAAATATTCGGAAACATAAAACAACATTACCAGAAAATTTTACAGATGTGAATGCAATAAATGACTTTTTTGTTAACGGAATTCCTAAGAACGCTGCCGACCAAAGTGCTGTTGATTTTTATCGCGAAAATCACTTGAGAAACTCCGAGAAACTTACTTTTCAAACAGTTTCACAGGATGCTATTCAGAAGTCTTTATATAACTTAAGATCTAACGCACAGGGATCGGATGGGATAAATTTGAAGCTACTGTTGATGTGTTGTCCATATATTCTACAGCCCATAACTCATATTGTAAATTTTTGTATTTGAATAGTGTTTTCCCGGATGATTGGAAGCATTCCTTTGTCCAACCACTACCAAAAAAACGTTTAGTAGAGGAGCTCAAAGATCTCCGTCCCGTAAGCATTCTTCCTACTCTATCGAAAGTTCTCGAAAGGGAAATCGATTGAGAGCATATGCATCACAGTTCAGTATAATCCCTGAGGTGCAGTCTGGATTTCGAAAGCAACATAGCTGTGTAACGACTCTTTTATCTGTTACAGATTGATAAGAAGCAATGTACGATATTGGTTTTACTGGACTACTCAAAAGCATTTGACACTCTGGAACATGACCTTTTATTAACAAAATTGAAATACATAGGCTTGTCTTCCAGAGCGGTAGAGTTTTTCAAGTGTTACCTTCGTGAACGAAGTCAATGCGTCAAAATAAATGAGAAAATATCAAACCCCCTCCAGATACCATCAGGTGTTCCTCAGGGATCAATATTGGGTCCATTGTTATTTGCCCTTTATACATTCGATTTTGATAATGCAGTGAGCCATTGCAACGTGAATTTTTATGCTGATGATACTCAGTTACATTCATTTTTTCCTCGAGATCTTGATGTTGCTCTTGATAACATCAACAGTGATATTTCTACACTTATAGGCAAATCCAGAACGCACTGTTTGAACGTAAATGGTGATAAAACGACAATATTGGTTTTTGGCTCCAAAGCTCAGAAAAATCTTCTGAATGACAATGTGCCAATAATTGTGGAAAATGCAGAATCAACACCTAAAAAAAGTAGTAGGAATTTAGGGCTAATAATGGATGACGAACTGAGGTGTAAATCTCACATTTGCAATATTCGTCGAGTAGGATTTGCTAACTTAAAAAAAATCCATAACAACAGGCAGTTTTTGAACAAAAAAGTTAAATCTATCCTTTGTGAAACTTTGGTATTATCCCGTTTCAACTATTGTGATTCAATTTATGGGCCAGGCATCGACTCCGATGACATACACCGCTTACAAGTGATGCAAAATTCGTGTCTTCGACTCATATATGGAATCAGAAGAAGACGTGGTATATCCTATAAATTGATCAAACATAATTGGCTCAATATGACAAAAAGGAGGTTTCTTCATTCAGCTTGTCTATTTCACAGAATCATTGTCTCGAAAACACCCCCCTATTTGATGAAAAAAATATCTTTCCGTGAAGATGTTCATAAAAATATTCAGTTCAAGGGACTTATAACGCCCCCCCATTCACAGAACAACAATTTTCAGACGGTCATTTTCCTATCAAGTATAACGGATTTATAACTCAATTTCACAACACTTCAAGTGTTTTAGAGGAGTCAGTTTCAAAAAGCAAATGAAAAAATATCTCCTGAACGATCAGATGCATTAGGATCCCATGATGACGAGCTACGACTTGGCCACTCTCATATAAGTACTTACATCGTTTTATATTGTTGCTCATAACTACACATCAAAAAATATGACTTTGCCCATATGTATAAAATTGTATTTTTTTTAAATTTTCCTGCTTGAGAATAATAACAGAGGTTTATGTATTATGTATTTCATACATGATGCATGCATGACCACCTGATCTTCGGCATTTTCTCATGAATATGTATTTGTGTATTTTATGTCCTTTTTTGTGACATTTATATTGTGGGAAATGAAGACCTATTATTTTTTTTTCTTGGTGTTTTGGCATCGACTGCTATGGTAATTAGCCATGTGTTCTGGATAGGCCTTGTTACTGACTCCATATGCCACTTTAGGAGCAGCACTGTTAATTTTTAACGCAACAGTGACTTGTGGTGATTATTCTCAGCCGACACGAGCCTCAATCATTCAGACTTTCACATCTGAAAATGAAAAAAGATCGCACCGTCTGGGAATCGAACCTGCAACCTCTCGGTTACCAGGCGAGCGCTTAACCACTGCGCTAATCCCCGCCCTCAAGACCTATTATTATTATTATTATTATTATTATTATTATTATTATTATTATTATTATTATTATTATTATTATTATTATTATTATTATTATTATTATTATTATTATTATTATTATTATTATTATTATTATTATTATTATTATTATTATTATTATTATTATTATTATTATTATTATTATTATTATTATTATTATTATTATTATTATTTATGTTATTATCTTTTGGATTATTGGTTTCTTTTAGGTATAAGTTGTGTTGGTTACATGCATTCAAATCTCATTTCAATCTTTTAAGATTCTTCATTATAAGAAATTTGTAATGTAATTCTTTCAAAGTTTTAAAACGAAAGTTTGTTTGAAACCTAATAATGTGCAGTATCAAATTATTCGTAAACAAATGCTCTCTTTTCCTAATCCCACGAGCCACCATGAAGCAATTTGAAAAAGATTAGAAACAAATTTTGAAATTGAATTTTGGATCAAAAACAGTAAAGGGCTGAAATTGGTGATTTGAAGATATCCATTATAGCACTCTACAATAAAAAATAAATTTCAAAATAAAAATGAAATTCGGTTACAAAAAGTAACAACTAACACATGGTTGTTTTCAGTAAATCATATGGAGATAAAATAAGTGAAAATATACCAGGTGTCTCGTTTGAAAATCGCAAGATTATGTCACTTCTGGTGAAAGGGAAATGTGCATGAAGATCAGTTACTTGTCAGAAGATGCAGTTTAGGGTCTAATATAGATCCTCCAAATTTCAGTCCATTATTTTCTAAAACAAAAAAGTTATAGGAATAAAAAATTCGAGCAAATTTACCGAAAGCCAATTTCCCTTTGAAACGGTGCACTTTGTTGAAATAAAATTGCACACTGAGAATAGAGTAGAACGCATTCGAGATACTTTTGTAGTACTTTTACGATGAACTGTCACTACACTTATTATCATTTGGTAAATCCAACCCAATCAATGACTCGCAAACTTACCGTGAGCACAAGAGTCCGCATATCTGGCACTTTATCCGGCGGTAATGCCAATCTGTTGTTCGCCACCTTCAAAATTTTCAAAAACTTCAAATCCCATAGGGTCGCCGGTAAAACACTTAACAAATTCTGGTCCAACACTAGTTCTTGCAGACTGCAAAAATAAAAAAACGAAAGTTAACATGAGGTTAGGCCGCGCCGGATGCACAAGCGGGACACAGACAAGGACGAAATATCTTCACCGTTTCCTCAGCACCACCAACAATTGATTAATTTTATCGTTGGTATAATTGAAACGTCTCTTTTCCCGAGATTGACCTGCTGATGAAGTTCGAGAATTAGTGGTATTTTAGCACGAGCCGAACTCTGAAATATTACGCTTGAGTTGTTCATTGCATTTATGGTCATTGGCGTAGAGAGTTCAGGAATTACTAGAATTAAAAGAGATAATTGTCCCAGAAGAGAATGAGTGGCTACTTAATCAACAATAACTACTAATAACCTGTGGTAGAAGTCCATTGTATCTCGAAGTGGAGTGGTGTGGATTTACGATGCAGAAAAACTCAAAGTCATCTCCACAATTTTAATCTCAACCTTGAAAGTTATGTATCAGGTGGAACAGCGACAACTATCTGTCAGTTGAGCGGTATTATTTAGAGTAGGTAGTACATGTTTCGAACCTAAATAGGTTCATCTTCAGCTAATTTAAATTATGGAGAAGAAAAAATTGTTATATTAAATTATATGTAGAAAGAGTAAAAAAGAGTAAAAAAGTGTATGTGTCACCACATTGTACCACATTGTACCAATAAAGGTACATTAAATTAAAACATGTTCGTTGTTCACTATGTAAACCTTTATTGGTACAATGTGGTGACACATACACTTTTTTACTCTTTTATACTCTCTCTACATGTAATTTAAAATAACAATTTTTTCTTCTCCATAATTTAAATTAGCTGAAAATGAACCTATTTAGGTTCGAAACATGCACTACCTACTCTAAATAATACCGCTCAACTGACATATAGTTATCGCTGTTCCACCTGATGCATAACTTTTAAGGTGGAGATTAAAATTGTGGAGATGACTTTGAGTTTTTCTGCATCGTTGATAACTACTAATGTTTGAAAGAACAACATATTTGCTTGTATTTAACAAAAATGTATTAAATCCAGTCACAGCAATTTTTGTGTGTAGACCCGAAAGTACAGATTTGCTGTATGAATTTGCAGGAAGTTAATCTAACTCGTTCCCCAACAATTGGGCTACTACTTTGCATTTTCATTTTGGAAACCGTTTGTTTAGTACAGAGAAAATACAAAGAATTCAGATATGTGACGTCGGCACATGATACCCGCAGCTCTTCATTCAATATTAAACTCCCTATTCCCATATCAAATCTAACCAAGAACTCCCTAATCTATGAAAGCAAAAGGTTATTCAATCATCTGCACTTTCACCTAAAAAAAATTGAAAATGAGCACAAGTTTAGGAAATCTGTCAAAAAGTTTCTTATGGTGAAATCTTGTTATAATCTCAACGAATTCTATCAGAACACCTAACTTCATAACAATGTGCTTGACGCTCAGAATTTAATTAATTGATAAAAAAAAAATTAATACATATTGATAAGTGTGTGATGATAATTATATTATGTTATTAGTCTTTGGATCGTTATCGTTTTTAGTTTCACCACTTATTATTAGACATTTCCAGTGCCATTTTCAACAAATTTATAAATACATATGTACATACAGTGTGTCTCACTTCTCAGTAGTAATACCACAAGTGATTGAATTTTCGCGATAAGTCTGTCGATTCATTTCTGAACGAAACTGAATTGCTCGATACAGTTGAGTTCAGAAATAAAAGACAGACTTATGAGATAAATTCAATCATGAGTGGAATTTCATTAGACTATTTCACGAAGCATTAAAAGTATTACTATAAACATGAACAATCAATTCATCATAACCATAATCAATCAACTATAATCACAAAAAATGTATTATAACTATCAATAATTTTTATATAGTTACGATGCGACTCATTTTGACGTTTTCGCCTACAATTATAATCTGTCAAAATGTCAAACTTTGCTTTGTCATCTATGGTTACCTACATCGTTGAAAACACCAACGCTGAAAGACCAATCAGAATTGAGAGACAGCTGGTATTTTCGCGATAATACAAGTTGTCTTTGATTTGTGATTGGTCAGATTACGTGATCTTGAGAAGAGAGGAATAGTCATGGAAACACCGCCGTATCTTCCGTAATGATGAAAGATGTAGAATCAGTCTCAGGACTGATGGGAATGCCTAAAATGCACCTATCACCTGAATGGAGTTGGCCTAAGTGATATACACTGCCCGCTACTCGTGATGGAACAACCCATTTTTACGGCAAATCATACTAGGGGGCAAAATATGCTCAAAATCCCTTCAGATTCATAGTCAGGACTACCAACTCATTACTGATACACTTTTTTCCTGAAAAAATGTCAGTCCTGAAAAATCCAAATTTGTCTCACTTCTCATGGAAACACCCCTGTATCTTCCGTAATAATTGAGGTAGTATGATGAAACTCTCAGGACTGATGGAAATTCTCAAAATGCACCTATCGTCTGAATTGAGTTGGCCTAAGTGATATACACTGCCCGCCACTCGCGGTGGAACAACCTTTTTCTACGGTGAAACATACTAGGGGGCAAAATATGCTCAAAATTCCCAGATTCGTGATCAGGACTACCAACTTACTACAGATACACTTTCCCCTGAAAAAATTTCAGTCCTGAAAAAACCAAATTTGTCTCATTTCTCATGGAAACACTCCTGTATCTTCCGTAACAATTGAGGTAGAATGATGAAACTCTCAGGACTGATGTAAATGCTCAAAATGCCACATGGATGGAGTTGCCTAAGTGATATAAACTGCCCGCCACTCACGATGGAACAACACATTTTTACGGTAAAACATACTAGGGGGCAAAATAGGCTCAAAATAACTTCAGATTCGTGATCAGGACTACCAACTTACTACAGATACACTTTATCCCCAAAAAACTTTCAGTCCTGAAAAATCCGAATTTGTCTTACTTCTCATGGAAACACCCCCGTATCTTCCGTAATAATTGAGGTAGAATGATGAAACTCTCAGGACTGATGAAAATGCTCAAAACGCACCTATAGCCTGAATTAGGTTGGCCTAAGTGATATACGCTGCCTGCCACTCGCGATGGAACAACTCATTATCCTGGAAAGTTATATTAGGGGGCAAAATTGGCCCAATATTCTTTCGGATTCGTGTTCAGGATCTCCAAATTACTAATAACACACCTGTTTCCTGAAAAATTTTCAGGCCTGAAAAAATCAAATTTGTTTCACTTCTCATGGAAACACCCCCGTATCTGTCGTAATTTTTTACGTAGAACTATGAAATTTCCAGGATCGATAGATACACTAGAAATGAATTCACTGCACGGTAATGGTCATTCTATAGAATATACACTGCACGCCAGCAGCGAAGGAACCACCCATTTTTTCATCGCTACTGGCGTGCAGTGCATATCATGTAGGATGACCCATTTTTTCCAATTTTTGAACATAGCCGGTCCCGCGATTTTTTCAAGTGTCCCCTTTTGCCCCCTCTCCGTGACCCAGCCCTGCTAAAAAATCCTTCGATTTTAGATATCTAAGATCCAAAGTGAAACTAAAAAGTGAGAATATAAGAGACTGGCTAATTTTTGACCGGAGACATTTTCGGGAGGAAAATTTTCAAAATTTTTTTTCCAGCCACGGCCCTAACCAAATTTCCTTCCGCTTTGTCAGATGATAACTGATTACTTTTTGAACAATATCTCAAGGGAAGGAATATAGAAGACGGCAAAAATGTGAATCGTTATGACAATCACAAATATCATTTTCCACTAACTAACTAGTAGATTATCTCAATATTTGATGATTTGATTGAACAAAAATAATTGTTATAGTTCTTTGTGAATTCGATTCGAATATGCACTAAATAAGATAATAAAATATTTTGTTACTTACTGGAATCAAAATACTGAAAGGCAATATGGAGATATCAAATTATATGATCGACTGAAACATCTAATGTTTTAAAAAAAAAACGAAATTTGTTGCGAACAAAACAAATAATCAGTTGCAAGCGAACTGCATTCAATATAAAAGAATTGCAGTTGACTTTCAGTAGGAGTGATTTTTGTGGTTTAAATTATCAACTTATCCATAGCAAACACTTTGGCAAAATATAATTATTGGATTTTCTCAAGCAGTAGAATTGAATGTTAATGATGATTGAATTATAATGAGATGGAAATAAGAGGGTTATCATCAATTTTTGATAGAACAGTGACTGAAGGTCTAAACAAATTTTATTGGAATATTTATGCTCAAAAGTTCAAACCCACATTATGGTTCTTCTTTTATTTGTTTTTGAAGAATGCTTGTTGTGAAACATCTTGTATGCAGATTATACTCCTCAGTGTCATTCAATACTGAGATTCTGCATATATTTCTAATCATTCATGTCCAAAAGTGAAACTAAAGTTACATCTAAGGATCCATAAAACACAGATAACTATGAGTATAGGATGCCGAGATGATTCATTGCCAGCTGAAAAACAGAAAACAATGAATCTCTACTTGGTACTACAAACATAGAAATCTGCAGTGAACGAACTTCCGTTGTTTCCTTCACGGTTTCTTGATCTTCCGAGACGCGCATATGATTAAAACTGCGATGTCGATGGTCGACTCGTGCCCTCAGCAGCACACTTCTGGGTAGAGAACGGGTACTCATAACATCAGGTTCGCAAAAACAGTATTATATTATTATGACAATTTTCCTCATATTATATAAACCAACCAAATGCCATCATTTTTTGAATTCAAACCAATGAGAAAAATACTTTTCGAAAACACTGTCTCTTGCCCGTGGTATTTTCAAATCTTCCTTATTTATACGTTTCCATAGTTACAACAATTTCGGTGAATAGAAAAACGTCAGTTTGACGGTTCAACTCTTCAACTGACATTAATGTCACATGATGAACCTTTCTTGCAATACGCTTTTGGTCCGTAATAATTTGAATGTATTCGTGAAATTGTCTGATCGAATATCCCTTCAAAATGCAGAATTTTCAAAATACTTTCAACTTGCCAGTCGCTCAAACTGTGTTGCTGTAGACTATTTCACGCACTTGCTAAATGAACCAATCAGAAGCTCTAGTCAAGTTCGGATTATCGATAATACTGAACTTGACTCTGATTGGTCTGTCAAGTTCGGTGTTTTCAGCTTCGTATATGTGACAGTTAAACGTCAAATATAAGTAATGCACGCATTTAAAAACGAGCAGATTTGGGATAAATTCTATCGAATTAATCAATGTTTCATGTTTACTGAACTTTATTGATTTCACAGATTACGTTTTTTGCCAATTTCATCTAATTCTGCCGAATTTCATATTTTTTATCTTTCACTCTGTTTGTGAAATAGTCTAATAAAATTCCACTCGTGATTGAATTTATCTCATAAGTCTGTCTTTCATTTGTGATCTCAACTGAATTGATTCGAGAAAACACCACTCGTCCTGCGGACTCGTGGTGTTTTCTCGAAACAATTCAGTTTCGTTCAGAAATGAATCGACAGACTTATCGCTAAAATTCAATCACTTGTGGTATTACTACTGATAATACGCAGTTCCTAGCTTTCGAGCCGGTTACCACTTTGGCATGGCAACCACGTATCCAAACAACAACGGGGAATATATCATCTTGCTACTAATATGAATGTCAGTCTGACAGACTTCATGTCTATCAGACATTATCTATAACTAGTGAAGAATTCACGACAATGGAACTTTTTTTACTTTGTTGGTTCGTGAAATTATCTCAATAAATACTACTCGTGCTCACAAAACTATCGATAATTCTGTCAGAAATCTAAAACTCGATCAAATTGCTTTTAGGTAACACCACTCGTCCTAAAGGACTCGTGGTGTTACCAAGCAATTTGATCTCGTTGATTTCTGACAGAATTACTATCGATAGTATTGCGAGCACTCGTGGTAGTACCCCCGAATAGAATTAGTTCCCAATATCTGATTTTACTAAAGCATTTACCAAAGGGCAATTCAGATTTTTGGAAGGCGGTAGTTATATTCTATAGAAAAAACTAGAGGTATAGATAAACAGATAGATACCAATCAGGATGGATTTATCGAGGGGCAATATATAAAAATATGAAAAGAAGTTTTCTATTTATATTTTTATCCTCGATAAATATAAATATAAATAGAGAAGTATTCTATTTATATTTTTATATATTGCCCCTCGATAAATCTATCCTGATTTGTATTTTCCTGGGTAGGATTGTCACGCTGGTAGCTATATCTGCCTCCGTGGCGACGTTAGTTGTTGCCTTGAAAGCTCAAGATCTTCTAACCGAAGCCACAAATGTGTGGTTGGCTTCCTGTTGTTGACTTCCTTTGTTTCTATTTTTACATCCAAGTGTTGTAAATCTTCGCACTTAATTTTACCGTACTGATGAGAGCTTCAGTTCGAAACACGTGTCTACGGTTGCACAACAATTTGAGGGCTATACCCAATAATTTTTCTATTGGTAGGTAGATTTTATTGAACAACGTTACATTACAAGTTTGTTGCAGGTCAGTTAGTGAATAAAAAAATCAATAAAAAATAGTATAAAACAAATACACCAGAAATATGTAAAATAATTACATAAAATTGTATGAGTACAAAACAACAAGAATGTGTAAAATATGTGACCGAACAGGTAGTCTCAAGTTGATATAATCCACATAAATAACTAGTAATTTAAAAAATGTATGACATCAGGAAAAAGTCGAATTTAGATATTTATAATAATAATAATAATAATAATATGTCTTTATTCATACTGCATTTTTCACAATGGGAAAATAAATCAATATATACGTCTACAGTATGATAGGGCGGAATTCAGTCGCCAGTATCCGGGGATATTGAAAACTGCTCTTCCATTCTCAGTACTATAGAAACAACTCTATAGTGATAATGATTTAATTTTCATTTTGAATGAATAGAAGCTGAGCAACTTGTGATCGTCTGCTAAATGATTATACAAACTGACTTTCAATGAATTTCTCTGAGACTTTGTTAGTCTGTACCGTGGTGGTACGAGCAGATGCGAATTACGTGTTCTATAACCATGGACATCTAAATGTCTAGTGAAGTTAGATTTATTTTTATGTAATTCCAAAAGGGTATTAAAATAAACAAGGAAGATAACGGTAAAACACCGATCTTCATAAATAAGGGTTTACAGTGTTCCCTGTAATCAGCATTCAATATTGTTCTAATGATCCTTTTTTGCAATAAAGAATACTCTCACAGAATGAGGTGAATTTCTTCATGAAAGAAGTCCATAAATTATGGGAGTGGAACAATGCAAAATATGCAATCTTCAATGCATCAAGATCCAGGAATTTCCTGAGTTGTCTGAAGGCAAACATATTCTTGGATAATTTTTTTGATAATTCTTCCACGTGAGCTGATCAGGATAAATTTCCGTCGATGGTCAAACCAAGTAATTTACCACTTTTACTGTTATCAACAATGTTGTTACTGGAAAATTTTATTTCTTGTGTTTTGTCTTCATTTAGTTTCAATTGATTGGCTGTAAACCATCTAGAAGCATGGTCAGAAGCATCACTCTTTTTCTCTGTTGAGTTGATTACTGTTTTATCGGATGTTAAGATGTTTGTATCGTCAGCAAAGAGTACACATTTGTATGGAAACATGCATTGGCTAAAATCATTTGTGTAAATAAAGAATAAAGTTGGTCCCAAAACCGATCTCTGAGGAACTCCATGTTTGACAATTTTGTTGGGAGAAAATTCATCATTCATGAATACCGATTGAGATCTGTTACTCAGATATGATTTAAATAGTTCAAGTATTCCATTTTCCCGAGAAGTAAAGATATTAGAGAGGTCGCAGAGGGTTGAAGCCACATGCTCCCCGTTTTCAAGACATTTAACCACCAGATCAATCACTTTCTTAACAGCTGTTGATCTGTTACTTCTGAATCTATACTGGTTTTTGTAAAATATTTCATTTTGCACGAAGTTAAGAACTAATCTATTTTTCAAGATGATTTCAAGAATTTTGCCCAGAACTGGAATAATGGAAATGGGGCGGTAATTATCAACTAGGGATTTATCTCCTTTCTTGAATAATGGTAAAACTTTTGCCGATTTGAAACAGTCTGGAAAACAACCCGATGTTATGCAAGAATTTAAGAGTGAAGTGATTTGATCAATTTCAATTTCGATTATACCTTTTATAATATCGCTATTCAGGCCATAAAAATCCAATTAGCTCGATTTCTTTAGAGATTTCACAGATTCAAGTATTTCTGAACGAAATGTTGGTGCCAGAAAAAAAGAGTGACTTGTTGATGGAAGAGGCTGCAGGAAACTCAAAGAGTTTTCTTCAACAAGAGGAAGATTAGATATAAGACTTTCAGCATTAAAATAGTAAATTAAGCATAAAAAGCGGTGAGGGTTGTCTAATGATCGTAGGCAATATTTTGGTGGCCGAGTGTATCAAAGCCCACCAATATTGCCTGAGCTGAGACCGCTTGTAATTATTACATGTTTTGCACGATACATTGAATAGCCACAAGGTGACAGCGAAATCTTTCTCCAGAGCGTCAATCAGTTGGTTTTTGAGTTATAGAACTTTCACATTTGGATAGAAGATATGGTTCCTCAATACCCATATTTTCCATTAACAAACAATTGAATATCACTTCCAGTTTTAGCGGATATAGTCAAGAATTTTAAACAGAATTCTGTAGATATTCTTACGCCATTCGATAAAGCAAAAAACTTCCTTTTTAATGACATATCACAAGTAGATATTTGTTTTTTAAATGGCGGTGCAGGAGACATTTTTTCTTAAATCAATATGGCGACACTGTGTCGTCATCCATCGAATTTTCGTCAAACAGCTGAATAAAATAGCAAATAAACGATGAACTCTGATTAGTTGTTGATGAAACATGCGAAAATTTTGATTTATGGCCAATCAGGATTCATTTTCGTAATTCTTTCAGATGACATTCTTTCTCTTGAATTTTCTCGAAAATTTTCGATAAAAAATGGGCCTTTTTCTAAATTGACATCAAAGTATAAGTCAGTATCTTCGGATAAATGCTTGACACACTATATACTCCTCGTGTTTATATTTTCAATGAAAAAATCATTGAAGGTTGTCTTTTTCATTACACCTAAATGAATGTACAGGGTGTTTCGTAATTGAATGCTGATCCTAAAGAGCGATAATCTTTAGATGATTATAAGAAAAATTCTTCATATGAACATATATGAACTTTATCTGGAGATACAGGATGTTGAAATTTAACAAAAAAATCAGTTCTTCCCCAATATCTCTGAAACCACTTTGGATTTTTTTCAATTTTGGTCCGTCTGAAATTACGGAAGATACCAGGGCGTTTCCATAAGAAGTGAAGCAAATTACAATTTTTCAGTAATAAAAATTTTCCTGCAGACAGGTATATCAGTAGTAATTTGGTGAGCCTGGACACGAATCCGAAGGAATTTTGGGCCAATTTTTCATCCTAATATAACTTTCCGGAAAAATTGTTGGTTCCATCGCTGCTGGAGGGCAGTGTATATAACGTAGGATAGCCTCTTGTGTACTGAGTTTATTTCTAGTGCATCTATCGATTCTGAAAATTTCATGGTTCTACGTCGAAAATTACGGAAGATACGAGGGTGTTTCCAAGAGAAGTGAAAAACACTGTATTTTTTAACGCAATTTCTTAACTATGTTAAATCAATTTAGGTATTAGTAGCAGGATAAAACTTCACTCACTGTTTCAGTTGATTTATTTCCGGTGGTAGAGTCAACAGATTATTGTCTGACAAATCCAGTGTTACCAATGTTGCAAGCTGAAGGATGCTGTTTGGAAAATTTTGAATGCCATTTGAGCGCAAACTCAGTACTTGGAGTTCAGCGAGCGTCTGTATGGATTCTCCTGTTAGAACAATTTCTTCTTCATAATGCACGCCCGTTTCTTCTTTTCTATTACATAAACCGTTTAAGTTCAGATGTTTCACTGATTGTACGTTTATGCTGTTGTCGGGTTCGATCACGATTTCTCTTTCTGCTTCCTGAAATATTAGAAACAAAATTATATAAAGTGGTATAAACGCAGACCGATCATATATGCATGCTCAGAATTATTCTTTGTGAATATTTATGAAGCGGAAGAAGAGTTATGGTGTCGGTAAAAACAATCTAAGTAGACCGAAACTAGATCCATTCATCAGTTTAACAATTGCAAATTCGACAAAACAATAAGCCATATAGATAGTGCGTATTCTTAACAAGTGAACTTTTCATGCTCATTTAGAGATTTTTGTTTGTATTGATATTTTTGACCTGTGAAGATCAGCACGTAGGTATTCAAAGTGAGTTTCCACTGCAAGCGCTTTTCAGCTATAATAGAATGGTGTTGAGTTGTTGATAATAATTGTTATTCTGACTAAACACTAAAATGCACGGCATAAGCGCTTCGACCAATGCCGGTGTTATTAACAATTTTGGATGAAAAGCCGTTAAATCGCTACGTAAAGTTTGTCAGGGTAGGTTAAGGTTGGCTAGTAATTCACGCATTTTCAACTCAGTTTGCCTTCTTCTTGTCTTGTCATTTAAACTTACCGCCAGAACTGTGACCAATCAGAGAGCGCTTGTGCCGTGCACTTTATTGTCTTCTGTTATTCTGACTTGTGTATCAGAGTATCAGTATGAAACTCTTGTCTATGGACTTGTGATAATAGATATCTTTGGGTGGAGAGTAAAGTAATTTCCATAATTTTTCAACAGAATTCAAGACTGAAAACCAAGTAGGTACTTATTATGGCTGATGCTCTAGAAGATACAGAGCAAATGAGATAGGCGAAGAAACAAACAGCGCGGAGACCCATTTAATGATTTTCGTCTCTCCAAAGAATTGGAGCCAGGGCTATGTAAACAGAAAAAAGTTCCACTCAATCAATATTCAATTGATTAATGAATTCGACTAAAAAATTTGAATTCTTGGTTTCCTGGTAGTAAAAACGACATTATTTTGAATAATTCCAATATTCAAACTGTGTTAGGAAGATACAAGATACTGAAAATATACCTACTATAACTATTATTTATTAGGTGAAAATTTTTTGTTTCTTCTTGGTTCCACAATATACTCTATTGAATTTGTCACTGAATTTGCATATAACAATTTGGTGAGAGCAGCAAATAAAAAATAATTATGATATTTTCTAATATTACAATATTATTAACTATTGATCAGATATTCATATCAATTTATGTTTTCTGTGATAACGACGAACAATTTCATTTTACTGCAATAAATATTGGAATTGAAATGGTATTGATTGCGTGATACTTTCAAAAATTTATATTTAGGTTATTCTGGATATCCAATGAGGAGATTGTTATTGACACTATTTGAGACTGAACCAATGGAAAATACTCCAGAGTATCGTCATAATAATGAACACAAATCTATCAGGTGCCTGAATGATCTACATAACCTATTAGAACATAATGATCCAGATTCAGTTGATGACGATATTGCAGAAGCTGACTTCGGACCCTACGCACCTCTTCAAAATAATAATTAATAGTACTTTAATAAATTGATAAAGAACTGGCAGCAGGTAGACGATTTTCATTAACGATTATACAAAATCTCCAGCATTATGAGCATCTTATCAATGATAAACTGCACAGAGGAACCGTGGAGTCTTCATGAAAAGTATCTGCGGCCCTTTTCTCAATCGCATGCCACAAAATATGTCCATCTCTTTTCAATGCATATTCGAGAAAGGCGTTAGACATATTTTGTTGCATGCGACATGGGAAAGTAGACATTGGAGCCCATGTTTCTTACTCAGAAGCAACATAATAGATCTGAAAAAGTTGCAGTGTTATGGGCTGATGGGCCTTCAATCTTAATTATAAATTATTATTATCCTTTTGTACTACGGAAAGATATAGGCTGAATATACCCATCAGAACATGTAATCAGTTGACGAGGTACATTTATTTTGTAATATGTGTTCGAACATGACATTCCCTGTGTATCATAGCAGTAAACATGTTGAAAAGTAGAAAAGTACAAACAATAATATTTTCAGATTTTTTCTTCTAATCACTATCACCATCGATTGTGTTATGTTTATTGGAACATCTAAGTAGTTGAAATAAACTTTGAAATTATGATTTGTTTTCATTATACAATTACAGAAAAAATAACAAACTTCCAAGAACATTAAAGAAATCTCATTCACAATACAAGGTGTTATTTAAGTACGTGGCCAAACTTAAAGGGGTGATTCTTTGAGTGATTCTAAGACGAAAAGTTCACATAAACATAGGTCCGGTAATGCTTCGTTTTCAAGATACAGGGTGTCAAAATTTTTAAATGAAATCGTTTTTGTCGTAAATATCTTAATAACCCTTCAACCGATTTTATTGAAATTTGGCAGTGTTATTGAAGGTCATAAAGGGCGAATTTAACCCTAACTATATCAAAATTATCATGCCCAGTGGCGTCCCGGAAGGCACTGTAACCAATATTTTTGACATAAAACATGTGCGCCACTGATTTTTTTTGCAATTTTTGTATTTGTTTCACATTGAGCAACTGAAATTACAACTTTTTTATATCCAGAATTTTTTTCGTATCTTGCTTTGTTTTTGAGAAAAAACATAAAAATCACTTCATTGCACATCCCTGTGACAACACAATAAAACATTTCAACTACTAAACCATCAAAAACTGGGGTCTTACTAATATTTTTTCATATCATTACTCTATTCTAGTCTTAGAATTTTCTATCAAAATTAATGCAATGAAAAAAAAATATATGTATGTATGAATTGCAGCACTTGCCTTCGGCTCTTGGCTTCGGCTCGTGCTGCAAAATGGGCTCATTGTTGTCCATGGACATGCAATAAAGACATTTTTATTTATGATTAAACAATTAATATTACATGGAAGTAATCTTTTAATTTTTTTCGCTAATATTACCTGTTTTCGATGAAACAAAGTGTTTTGAAACTAAAGTAAGAGGGCCATGGAAGGAACAACAAATGTTCAAACAAATTTAACTTCATAACTGTCACAAATTGAAACGGTACATACATAATTATTTGATAGTAATTATTTGAAGTGTTTTCAAGAGTTTTGAGATATAAAATTTGTTACTGATATCTGAAAATGGTTCGGTTTACAAACTCGGAAATGGCCGATATGCATTTTGTCTATGGAATGGCCCAAGGCAATTCCAGAGCGGCTAGACGCATTTATCAAGAAAGATATCCTCATCGAAATGTTCCAAATAGGCAAACATTTGTGAGAATACATGAAAGGCTGTGCGAATCAGGCACCTTTCAAAAGTCGGCTGCTCTTATTGGGAGACCTGCAACGGTAAGAACAGTGGCGCTGGAGGAAGAAGTTTTACATGAAGTTGAGCGTTGCCCCGATATAAGCACACGCAAAATTGCACAACAATTAAACATTTCTCACTTTACTGTATGGAAGATTTTGAAAGAGTACCAACTGTATCCTTACCACATACAGCGTGTTCAAGCGTTATTTCCTGCGGATTTTCCCAAGCGAGTTGTTTATACTACGTGGCTTTTGCAACAACAGGTTGCATCTCCGACATTTTTATTCAGTATATTATTTACCGATGAAGCGTGTTTTTCACACAATTCAATTATGAACTTTCATAACAACCATATCTGGGCATCAGAAGAAAATCCCCATGCGGTTATAGAAAATAATTATCAACAGCAGTTTTCCGTGAATGTGGGTTGGTATTGTTGGCGACCTCATTTTTTACCCCCGAGATTAAATGGTTAAGAGTATCGTCATTTTTTAGAATTTGTATTACCTGTACTACTAGAAAATGTCCCACTGGCAGTAAGAGGAGCAATGTGGTTCATGCACGATGGGGCTCCACCTCACTTCAGCATAGTAGCACGTCAATTTCTGGATGAAACTTATGGAGAAAACTGGATCGGTCGCGCAGGTCCACAGTCATGGCCGCCCAGGTCACCGGATTTAAATCCCTTGGATTTTTTCCTTTGGGGACATTTGAAGTCCCTCGTTTATAAAACTCCAGTCAACACTGAAGAAGAATTAATCCAACGAATACAGGATTCATGTGATCAGATAAGACATACGCCGGAAATATTTCAACGTGTTCAGGAATCGATGTTAAGACGAGTTAATGCTTGCATTGAAGTTGAAGGAGGACATTTTGAGCAACTATTGTAAGTTTTGTGTTAGTTTTTATTGAATGTATTCTTACAGAAACAAATTGCCTAGGTACCATTTTTGTTTCAGTGTGGTTTTAATAAAGGGTGTTTCTTGTTTGATGTTGCTTTGGCATTTCCGGCGTTACCACTATGCACGCACTGGCCAAATGAAACAAACAATTTTTGAGCATAACAGATTTACCTGTAATCATTAAAAACCCTATAAAAACAATTTTTTATTGTGTTGTGCCAGGGACGTGCAATGAAGTGATTTTTATGTTTTTTCTAAAAAACAAAGCAAGATACGAAAAAAATTCTGGATATAAAAAAGTTGTAATTTCAGTTGCTCAATGTGAAACAAATACAAAAATTGCAAAAAAATCAGTGGCGCACATGTTTTCTGTCAAAAATATTGGTTACAGTGCCTTCCGGGACGCCACTGGACATGATAATTTTGATATAGTTAGGGTTAAATTCGCCCTTTACGACCTTCAATAACACTGCCAAATTTCAATAAAATCGGTTGAAGGGTTATTAAGATATTTATGACAAAAACGATTTCTTTTAAAAATTTTGACACCCTGTATCTTGAAAACGAAGCATTACCGGACCTATGTTTATATGAACTTTTCGTCTTAGAATCACTCAAAGAATCACCCCTTTAAGTTTGGCCACGTACTTAAATAACACCCTGTATATGCTATACGTGAAGTACATCAAACTCATATTTCATTCAGGAAATTTCAATAACTCTTCTAGTAGTATCATCGCAAAGAACTATAATAGGATATGAAATCCAATTAAGTAATCATGAATTTGAAGCTGATATTGCGAAATTCAATCGAAACGCAATCGCAAATTTCTCAATTTGCTTATGGAATGAATTGAAACCCTAAATGAAAATTCCAATGAGTATAAATATCTCATATTTTTTAATTAAATAGTATCTTTGTTTTTAAACATACTGGAATCATAGTTGAATGATATACAGTGTGTGCGATTTGAAACCGCAACACCCTGTTATTTTGGAACCCATGGACCGATATTGAAAAATGAAAATTTCAAGATAAAGTACTCGATGAGCTCTATTCAAAGATGATGACAGATATGCATCATTCTCATTTTCAAGGCCTACTATGCTCTGCTAAATGGGTCGAAATTTCGAGAAGGACCATTGGGCATTTTTTTGAGAGGTAATGAAAAGCATATACCGAAACAATGAGAAAATCTTGAGATAGACGGAAAAATTCAACACGGTGTTCATTTCATCCGCGGGGATAGCTCGAACGGAGAGCGCCGATTCACAGATATCCGAAGCCAAGCAACGGTAAGCGAGGCCAGGGTTTGAATGGGTGACAACGGACCTCCTTTCGATATTCTCCTCGAATCGTGCTAGGAATCGCACGTTAAAAGGTAAGACCTCGTTAATCCTTGGCTCGCACAAGTTTCGACTTTTGAGGGCTGCCGTTCGTAAGGGGACGACAGCTGGTTGACGGAAAAAACAATAAAAAAAAAAAAAAGAAAACCCGAAAAATAGCTTGAGGCAGATTTCACGAGATTTGCAATGTTTGAAGAAAAAATTAAGTTTTTTCCTTCAAACCGAAAATCATGCACACCTTAGATCGAGGTGATGAGGAACGAAAGTTGGTATTCTTTTTATTCTGTCAAGGTGAATATGTCAACTTACTAGGCAATATTCTCTTTACCAATGAGGCGACATTAATGTCCCACTAACGATTCCAGCTACTTGGCAAGGGAGAATCCACACTGGTTGATAAATATGAAAAGACAGTATTCACGAGAAATCAATGTCTGGGTAGGAATATTCAAAAACCGTATAGTAGGTCCAGTGTTTTTTGAACAAACAGTAAATGGTGAAAGATTTTATAATTTTTTTACTACGAATTTCTTGGATTTCATGGAACTACTAAGCATTGAAGATCGCAGAAATGTTAAGCTAGACATTCATAATGTGATTGCTGTACGGAAATTTATTGATGAAACATTTCAAGGAAGATGGATAGGGAGAAACAGTCTTTTTATTTGTTGGCCACCTAGATCACCAGACCTGACTCCATTAGATTTTTTTCTGTGGAGATTTTTGAAAGAAAGTGTTTATAAAACAGACCACAAAACTTGAACGAATTAAAGGAGAGGATAAGGCAATAGTGTGGTGAAATAACACTAGAACAATACTTATTGAAGAAGACCCGCCAAAATTTGAGACGGTGTTATGAAAATTATATAGAGCGTGTAGGAGGATATATTGAAAACACCAATATCTGAGGAACCTGTTCCATTCATTCCAGTTGTTGGTTAATGTTCTGAAATTGAATACACGTTTTCAACTTTTGTTGTTGCTGATTTGTTGATTTTGGTTAAACTAGAGACAACTCCATCAAACGATTACAACCATGTAACTTCGTACCTGAGTATGTGAAGAATTCTTTCATTAAATGACTACTTTATCTTTTCTGTAAAGTTCATAGACTCTCATACAGGGTCAGTCAAAAAAGCATAAATTTGTAAATTTGTCATCATATACGAGATATTAGGCTGATACGAAGATATTGTGTTTAAAATATGCCCAAATCAAATAGGCTATACACTTTTTTGAGAAAAAAATACCTAATGGTCCTTCTCGAAATTTCGACCCATTTAGCAGAGCATACTAGGCCGTGAAGATGAGAATAATGTATATCAACATCTATTAGTGCTTGTAGAGTACTATTACTTGAAATTTTTGTTTTTCGAAATCGGTCCATATAGGTTTCAAAATAACAGCGTGTTGCAGTTTCAAATAGCCCATACTGTATATCTAAACAATTTCATCGAAGACATTTTTCGAAAAAACTATAATCTGTAATGGAATATTTCACAACTTTTTAGTACAACTGTAACTAATCAGTTATCAAAGCGTTCGAAATAGAA
The DNA here is from genome assembly GCA_944452925.2 of Chrysolina oricalcia. Lineage (NCBI taxonomy): Eukaryota > Metazoa > Arthropoda > Insecta > Coleoptera > Chrysomelidae > Chrysolina > Chrysolina oricalcia. Next base: position 56,209,103 of record OX101813.2, on the reverse strand, counting down.
AAGAAACAACAAACACTTCACTGAAAGCTGAAAGGACTCTAATTATAAATTAAATCAATCCCATTATTGTTTTTTACGTTGCTTGAAGTGATAATTGATACTGGATTTTTTATTTTCAGAAGAATTATTTTTGAGTTGGCAGCTAATTAATATCAGTCCTACTATTAATATTGGCTAGAAACTAACTCACATTAGTTGAACCAGAATATTCCTCAAGGGAATCTAGATCTATAGCATCCCCTCCACTGTCACATTCCAGGATTTGAGGAAATCGCACCACCTTATCACTCAATCTTTGATGTTTTCTGGGTGTTGACATTGCTAGCAACATGGTTACCAGATATGACACTTATAAATACACCTCCAAATTTTAATAACAATGTATTAAAAATCCGACTATAATACCACTATTTATCTTCAAGTTTTCGAAGTGTTCACACAAGTGGCGATTTAACCGTATATATCGTATCGCACTGAACTAAGGACATTGATGTTGAACAACCAACTATAGTAATTGAGATTCTGTAGAGTGCGACCAAAGACAGCATGACATCACGCTTGGCTACTTCTTATTCTGCTCTCGACAGTTCGACTGATATTCGGTGGAAGCACACTTAAAATAGGAAAGACAAATTCAACAACAAAGGGTTTTTTATTATTATGACATATTGTATGTAATTACCTTTCGTTTTTGGGATATACAATAATTATAATGTTGAGACATCGACTCGTGGAATGTTGGAATTCATTGAATGGAATATCTAATGGTGTAATAAGGACGTATCGGATTAATCGCATTGATCTGTAAAATTCGTATTGGTAATTTATGTTGCAAACATCCTTCCACGTGATTTTCATATAAAAATCGACAAAAGTGGAAATAGAATGTAGAGCATATCGAAATTACCCTCTTTCCGAAATTTGTGTTTTCCAAATTTAGTTATTCCGTCCACCATACAGCTGCACCTTTACGAACAATCCTCACAAGCAACCCTAAGAAGTCTTCGAGAGACTTGTGCGAACCAATGAAAAAGGGGGCCTTACATATTCACGTTCGAACTCAAGCATTATCGTAACCGCTAAAATAAGTTTCGACGAAAAATTTCTGAGAAAAAACACTGTCATAATTTCTAATCCCAGTTATGAATCTGACACAAGAGTTTTGAACTCGTTGGATTCTGTTTATCGTATCCTGATCTAAACAAGGGCCAAAAACAGGCGCACAAAAAGAGAGTTGTGAAAGTAATAGGGTTTCACACAAAATCCTTTTCGTATCCCTACACAAACTTTGTCTGTGAGGATATAGTAAACTCAACGCAGCATATGATCGTTGTACACAGCTAGTGATATTTTCACGAAATCTAAATGATTTATCTATTACTAATCTGAGATTTTTCACACTATCAGCAAATTTCAGAAGTGGTCCGTTGACATTGATGTGAAGCGATTGAGTCAGTTCTTCAGAGTTTTTCCCAAATGAAATAACAGTTGATTTGTTCGGATTGAGTTTGAGAGAGTGATCGGCTCAGAAATATTTTTAAGGTCAGTATTGATTTTGAATTCGGCTATTACCTCGTCGCTAGTAAAAATTAGTGATATATCTGTGTATCATCTGCGTACATGTGAACATTGCAGTGGTCTACAAATTTTGGTAATTGGCTGGTAAATATCGTGAACAGCAGAGGACCAAGGATTGATCCTTGTGGCACACCACTGCTGATTGTTCTACAGCTTGACAACTCATCTTTGATTCTAACTACTTGAGAGTGACTGGTTAGGTATGATTGAAATAATTGCAAACTTTCTGGACATATACCACAGGACTTCAAAATTGATAGCAAGATGTCGAGCCTGATTGTATCAAAGGCCTTTCTAAAGTCTAGGAGCACGAGCGCTGTACAATAACCTTCATCATTTGCTTACAATATCATCGATTATGTTGAGTAAAGCTGTTGTGCAGCTGTGATTAGGGCGGAAACCAGGCTGGGTGGAAGGTAAAACATTATTTGTATTCAAGTATACCTTTGCTTTGAGGAGTACTGTTGATAAAAAAGTTATATATTATTTCCGAATTTTGGAGCAACTTGGGAAAATCCTGTTTATTTTTACTATTAATGTTAAGTGTTTTTAATTCTTTCAATAGTTGTTCAGAAGTTTTATTGTGAAAAATTAAATGGAAATATTGTTTTTTTCTGTTCGGATATCATTCGGGTAACTTGATTTCATAAAAATTTATAGCAGTTCCAAAATGCAGCCAAATTAGTCTTTTTGAATTTGGATTTAGCTTTATCCCTTTCAGACATTATTTGCTTAATTTGATCAGTTAGCCAGGGATCGTTTCTTCTTGGTATATTTCTCTTTAGAAGTATAGATCGTCCTCCAACTCCTGAATTGAGTTTTTATATCTAGATGTATTCGGTAACGTTACATTTTTGGGTTCTGTTAGGCAACTGTCTAAATATTAGATCGGGCCAAAAATCCACTTAACAGCCTCTACTTCACTTGGAAAATCGAAAACACAGTTGACACTTCAGATACAATAAAATCATGTTAACTTCAATTGTTTAAACCATGAACAATGCTTCGGCTACTTTACTGTCAAATATTACGGTCAGATTCCTTATAAAGTGAAATATAAGTTCTAGGACGTCCAAGATATTTAAGACTACTAAACGAATGAGCAATAACAAAAAAGTGAGCCGGATGCAGTATAATAATTGGTTGACATTCTTTATGATGGCCAATTTTTCTGTAGATTGGAAAATATTCCTTTCTTTCTCCGGGCTTGGTAGAGTCAAACCAAGGAGACTAAACGTTGACTACGAGAGTCTAATCCCCATAAGACAATGGGGGCACTTATAGAAAGAGATGAAAGAACATTTGTGACGTACTTGGACATAATGCATAAGATGTCCGGAGGACTGCTCATTGCTAATATCCTATACAATAGGAAAAGTTGGATCGAAAATCCATCAGAAAACAACTACTTTCCTGGCTAATGCCACGACGAACATTGAATTACATCTGATGAAATTTCCGTGCAGAGTTCCTACAAGGTTATCTCTGCAATTGCTTGGTTGCATGGGAATGATCATAGAAACATTCGGACCACCTATATATCGATTTCGGAGTGTTGCTCCTCATCAGTATAGGGTAGGTCTAGCAGTCAATAACTAATGACTGCAACGAATGAATCGACGACCATGGTCGTCGATTCATTCGTTTTTGGATTTTTTTCTTCTTTTGTATACTTTTTTCTCATTCCCTGAAAACTTATTATTAAGGGCTGTGGTGGTCGTGATGGTAGACAGCGATTCGCTTCTCAATCAGAGGGGCGCAGGTTCAATTCTCAGCATAGTCAGCGTTTTCGTGCATCATACGTTAAAAGGTAAGTATTAACGTCTTCCCTAGCTCGTACAACTATCTTGAAGACTTCTGAAGGTTGTCGTAGGGATAAAGCCGGTTGAAGGAAAGAAAAAAATTAAAATTTCATTCCTCCAGATCTCAACTAATTCATTCAATAAAGCAAAATACGAAGCTTGATTACAGTTTGTTTTAATTAAATGTGTTTTGCAAAACCTTGTCCGTCAATTGACTCTTGTGTTGTGTTGATTGCCTGACATTTTCATAGCAGATTTTTGTCATTGACCTAAGGTTCAAATCATCACCACAATTAACTACATAGGACCCAGTTCTTTTTCTATTATGGAAGTGATGGCATGAAAAGAATTGATTATTCCAACATTATCTATAACGGGTGATTCAGCCAGATATTCGCGGACCTGTAACTTTTTGATTTGAAGAAAAATTGATATCTTACCTAATGCAGTATGTGAATGGTTTACTGAATGCAATTTCATATAATTTTCATAATGTTGTTGAAACAGTTATTTCCGTGAACCTGTCTCACCCCAACGCGCAAGGAGAGCCAGGTAGTGAGTGGTTAAAGCGCCGATTTTCAATCACTTACTGCCGGTCGTTGGTTCAAACCCTAGCGTCTGCATCATTTTTCTGATGTCCCGAGAAAGTGTATGGACACTTTGTCATGATCGGCCAGAAATACTAAAATAAAATTTTACTCGAAGAGTATATCTGGGAGCGGAGCTCCGATAGGCTCCGCCCACCAGTGACTTTGCTTCAGCATTGGCCGAAGTAAATGTGCTAGTTTTGTATTTAAGAGCTCCTTTTTGGCTGTTTTAGGCAGTCATCCGGGAGCAACAGACCAGTGTGTAGTTGTCCTACCGAGTGGTAGCCCGGGTGGCTCTGGTGTTATTAGTATTTATGGCCAGGTCATAGCTTCCTCTAGAAATCTACGGCCTGGCTTAGATAGATGAAACGTCGTTGGTTAACACCAACGACATTAAGAAAGAATTCGTACTGTTCCTGACTGATCCTGAAAGAAGAGTTCCGGAGTTGCTGGATAATTGCGACGATGCTGCACTTGGAGACGCTTGAGCTAGCCGGATGAGGCAAGTTGTCCTCCAATTTCCGATCCAAGTGCACGCATTTGTTGACATGGCGCCCAACGTGGGGCTCAGCAAACTATATGTTTAGCGTTGCACTTCAGTGGAAGGCAGGGCCCAGAAAATTCCAGTAACCCGGACAAGGGGGAACTTATCGGAAAGTTTTCCTGGATGCACTTTCGAGATGATTCTGATGCGAGTTATGCCAGTGGAACCGAGTGCCCATGTCCTTCGTGGGTTCGAGTGGTAATGTACCATTCCCGCAGCCAGCCAGTTGTTCTCATGCCAGGAGGATGGCGTAATTTGACATATAGCGGAAGCTACCTCGCCGACGGTTGGTTGTCCTTAGCCAGTGGGCAAGGGCGAAGTGATTATGTGGTATCTCCGTAGAAGCTGGATAACGAGCGTATGTGGAAATATGTAACATTCCGTTACATAAAAGTCTCGTAAAGAAGTATCCTGGAATCCCTACGATAAGTTGGAAACTCAAACATCGACGAGTTTGGACAGCCAGGAGCAGTACCGAACGTTTCATCTATACTAATCATTTCTCTTCTTTTTAGGATCTTTTGCAGTATGTAAATATAGAAAATAAGAAGGCCAAGAGCCCAAAAAGAAAAGATAGGTCCTTTTCAGGACAAACCAACGACGTTTCATCCCTACGCCAAGCGATTCCTTAAAGGGGGGGAGTGTCATGATCGGCCAGAAATACTAAAATAAAATTTTACTCGAAGAGTATATCTGGGAGCGGAGCTCCGATAGGCTCCGCCCACCAGTGACTTTGCTTCGGCATTGGCCGAAGTAAATGTGCTAGTTTTGTATTTAAGAGCTCCTTTTTGGCTATTTTAGGCAGTCATCCGGGAGCCACAGACCAGTGTGTAGTTGTCCTACCGAGTGGTAGCCCGGGTGGCTCTGGTGTTATTAGTATTTCTGGCAGATCATAGCTTCCTCTAGAAATCTACGGCCTGGCTTAGATATATGAAACGGCGTTGGTTAACACCAACGACATTAAGAAAGAGTTCGTACTGTTCCTGACTGATCCTGAAAGAAGAGTTCCGGAGTTGCTAGATAATTGCGACGATGCTGCACTTGGAGACGCTTGAGCTAGCCGGATGAGGCAAGTTGTCCTCCAATTTCCGATCCAAGTGCACGCATTTGTTGACAACTCGAAGAGTATATCTGGGAGCGGAGCTCCGATAGGCTCCGCCCACCAGCGACTTTGCTTCGGCATTGGCCGAAGCAAATGTGCATATTTCCTATTTAAGAGCTCCTTTTTGGCTGTTTTAATCAGTCATCAGGGAGCCACAGACAATTGTGTAGTTGTCCTACCGAGTGGTAGCCCGGGTGGCTCTGGTGTTATTAGTATTTCTGGCCAGATCATAGCATCCAACGACATTAAGAAAGAATTCGTACTGTGCCTGACTGATCCTGCCACATAAATCGTCCCAGAACGCCACGGCAAATAATACTATGCCTTTGGGTAACTATATGAGTGTATATGAGAGAGTATTTTTTTATTAATTTCATTTATTTATTTGGTATAAACGGGAAAACCCTTATGTTACAAAACGTTGTAAAATGTACATATATATAAGAAAAAAAACTTAAAACTAAAACAGTTACAAAATTAGTAAAAATGTTGAAATATTATAAAAAAACTTTAAACTAAGTACTAAATAAAAATAACACCTACTACTAAAAACTAACAAACATTCTATAGATAGAATACATAGTTAATTGCAGACTTTTTAAGGGCCTCCAAGGAATTGGTAAAAAAAATCAAGTTCTGATGCATTAGCTTCCCTTAACATTCTTGAAATTGGACTATTGAATCCATAATTGGAGGAATGTGAGTTATCTACGAAAACAGTATTATTATTATATCATGTGGGAGTTGACGTCCATTGTCCATTATCCATTGAAATATACAAGGGCTCTAACGTAACCTCTCTCTTTCAAATAATAGGGCCAGAGAAAAAAGTTCAGTGGGGTAAACAACCTAGAAGGCCAATGTTGTCTTGAATTCCAGAACTACAAAAAGTTAGACTATTCGGTATTTCGTTTCGACATAGTCAATGCAAACATTACTTACAATACTTGAGATGATATTACATCCTTCAAGTTACGACAACCATATTTTAATGAATCAATAAATATTTTTTTTATCAATGTTCATTCATCAATTTTTTCACATATATAAGAAGCAAAAATAGTTTTCTTGGCACAGAAGTCAGGAAGTGTATGATGAACACACTTTTTAGAACCCTGCAAACCACTTTTATCTGTTGAATTCAATGACCTCCAGATCAATTACCAGTTATCGAATATTCATTATATTATATATTTCTCCAGTTGATCGGTGAAATTAAGAGACATAAAATGTAGTTAAATAGAAATATAATCGTGATGAATGTATTCTTTCAAATCACTAAAGAAAATGTTGAGAAAATCATTCTGTTATTATTCAGATAGGAAAAAATCATTTTTGTGATTTTAACACACTCTTTAATACGAAATATTTTTGGAAATATAATATTTGAATGCCTTCAACCCTCACAAAATTCAAAAAGGAATTAAAAAAATAATTTCTACTGACGATGAAGTAGTATAATGTCTCCGACCAATTTCTGCTCAATACTGATTTAACTATTATATTTATATTTAATTGTTACCTTTCAACTATACCTAATACTATTGTTATTTTTTTTGTTTCATATGTATATTTATAGTCGTTGTCCCTGTATAAGCATTATATGTGTCTTGGGATTGAATTAATAGATAAAATAAATGTTATAGGTTAAGTTAGGTTAGGCGCGAAAACTATTTTTTATGCGAACCTTGGTTTTTATAGAGGTTATTGTTAAAATTGTTATTTCCGTCAACCGATTGCACCCCTATGCGCAACCCTCGCAACCCGCGCAACCTTCGAGAGACTTGTGTGAGCTAGGGAAGACGCAGCCCTTACCTTTTAACGTGTGATGCCATGCACGAGACCGATGACCATGCGAGGCTTTGAACCCTCGACCCTTCGCTCCAAAGGCGAACGCTCTACCCGCACGGCCACCACGGAATTCAACAACTCCAAAATAACAATAGAATGTTAACAAAATATTGATCGAAACCCAGGATGTATTGAGTGCCATGTCCTTCTTAGCTGCAAAAGTATTCAAGAAAAATTATTTTAAATAATTTCTTTGTGGTTTTTACATTCAGTCACAAAAAATATCACATTACTAGATTAAATATATTTTCAGTTACCATATCTTCAGTTCACAAGAAAAAAATATTGCAAACTGGGTGTTTTTATGGTTTTTCTGGGTTTGTTCTTTGGTTCATTTTGAATAATATATCCCCTTTTTCCCAAAGATATCATGAAATAGGTACTTCTTATTTCAAAATATCTATAAACGTGTTCCAATGGAATATTTCCTTCGTACCATTATACTAAAATATTTTCTGTTGGATTTGCCTTTAAGGATTGCCATGGCCTACAGACTACAAGCAATTATGGAAGTTGCTATAACAACCTTACAAGTTAAATCAATCCATGCTCAATAAGATGACGGAATTTGCTGATATCCAGAAATTGGTTGAATTATTCAATCCAACCGTCACCAATAACTCAGATGATTCTGATGACGATAGAGAAAATACCAAGGTAACCGCAAAAGCAGTGAACGGTTAGTAATAATTTATTCTTTTCCTGATGTTGGTATCTTTATGAAATATAATTTCCAGTACAAAATTCAGGAGAAACTAAACCATCCAGTAATAAGAAAGTAAACCCTTACAGTAAAATAAAAACCGATGGAAAGAGGCAAAGGGAAACCCTTGATCTAGAGGCAGAAGATTTTCTATATGAGGAACTGGAACACAAAACAGAATCGGATTGGAAAAAATCGCCCCAGTGGGATATAACATATAAGCAGCAAATTACCGCATCTGATGTATTCTTGCAGGCAAGTATTAACAGAAATTAGTAAAGTCCATCAAATTGTGCAATTGAAAAATCAAATTATATTCATGAAGATAAACCTCGTCCATACATTTTTTTTAAATTCAGATAGGTACTAAAGGTGCTAGGACAGTTATGTGATACTGTCGACCTTCTTCTCACGTGAATCTCCATAGGAAATTCTAAGAACCGTTCTACACTGAAGTATATGAAGTATACCTCATATACTTCATGGTCGCTGGTGCACTACGTATCGTATCATCATCATAATGATTAAAAATGCCAAAGCTTCGAAGGGTAGTTTCAACTCGTAACACCTTCATATTTCATCTAAATCTGATAGGAGCATACGATCCTTCATCGAATATGTAAAGAATATGAAAAATTGAATAATGGAAAATATGAGAACAAGTAGTGAACGAAAAAAAGTACTAAAAAATTCATCAAGGGACTTAGTAGCGGTAGTGTTAGGAAATACAGGCCATCTTGAAAACAACATAACAAAGGACCTCGTACCAGATGATAGGAGAATTAGCTTTGGATCTAGAGATACTTCCATAATACAGAAAATAATCGTCTTTTTTCCTAAGTGTGACTATGTAAATATCTCAAAACGGGCGTATTTTCAGTTCATCCCTTGTTACTTGGGGTTGTCGAAATGGTCAATGAAATCCACTATAGAATTCGATAATTGCTACACATACCCACGATATACAGATTGAGTTCAAAGATAGCAAGTTTGTCAGTGATTTCCGAAAAATTGAGTGGTGGAATTTCATTCATTTTTAGATATTATGTAAAATATCACTATCACTCCTAGTTATGAATCTGGCTGACATTGTAATGCTAATGTTGAAGATGTTCTGATTTTCCTGCTTGATATTATATTCAAATATCTGAAATTATGTACAACTCGGTGATAAACCCGATCGTTCTTGATGAGAATCCACTCTGCAGATATGTGAAATATACAGATTGGTCTTTGCTGATGATTTCCTTGAAGCAGTTATAATTATTGACATTCATTTTATTCCTGCATTTCTATAAATATATTCTGATTGAAATTTTGCTGAGTTTAGTGTAGAGTATTTTGAAAAGTATGTCACAACCTATATATACTACAAGCAGTAGAATGAAATTCTATGATGCTCATATCTAGAATCTAACAATGAAATATCAGAAATCATGTAATAAATAATGAAATTGGTTGTTGTTACACTAATTTTATACACTCTGTATAGGTACTGAAAGTTGTGTTTTCGGTATTAATTTCCCAGTATCACTGACCAATATGGTCCAATAAACTATTGGTTATTGGACTTTCGCGCAATAGTAACTTTCAATCAGAAAGACCTCCTCTGAACACCATAAAAAATTTAGAGAATTCCAACGTTTGGAGGGTCCTTCGATGGAACAATTTAAACAATTCAGCGTGGAATATTTTATATAGTAACAACCTATTTATTACATCTAGTAAAATTAAATTTCATATGTATACATCCAGAATCTGATAATGAAATATTTGATAACTAATTGGTTGCTGCTGTAATCTGTAAAGGTACGGAACGTGTTTATTAATCAAATATGAATATAATTTTTGGTTCCCATTCTTTTGCAATTGATTTTTTGTTGATTTATCTGCAATATTCTTTGAGATTCATCCTCCATCATTGGAGTTATTCGTTGTACATCTCGGTGATATAGATTTATACATATTAAAAACAATCCACAGTGAATTCTTCAAAATCTTTCAGTTTGTGTCGAACAGAACGTATTTATGGAAATGTATCAATGAAATGAATAATAATATAATAATAATAATGGTTGATTAGTAGGAATTCTCTGGAGAGTAAGTCACAGCAATTTGCAATGGCGCGAGAAAGAAGCCTTTTGAATTTTGCCGACTTCAAATTTTTTTTTTCTACGACAGTGCGTAAAGTAATTTTTTACACTGTTCATACATTTATGCATTTTTGAAAAATACAGTATTTTGCGTCAAATATAACTCGGAAGTCTTTATTCGATAATACGATGACAATTCATATCAATAAACATTCAAGTTAATGATATAATTGCTACAATTTGGCAATGTAATAACTGTCGAAGAAAAAACTTTGTATGAAACACTTTCGAAAAAGGGCTTTTTTGTACTCGCGTGTTAGTTGAACTCGGCTGCGCCTCATTCAACGCTCATACAAAAAAGTCCTACTTTACGAACTTGTATCATAATAGCTATGTATGATACAAGTTCGTAAAGTAGGACATTTTTGTATGAGCGTGAAGTTAGTTGAATGAGGCGCAGCTGAGTTCAACAAACTCGCGTGTACAAAACAGCCCTTTATTACGAAAGTGTTTCATACAAAGTTTTTTCTTCGACAGTTATTATATTGCCAAATTGTAGCAATTATATCATTAAGTTGAATGTTTAATGATATGAATTGTCATTGTATTATCAAATAAAGACTTCCGAGTTATATTTGACGCAAAATACTGTATTTTTCAAAAATGCATAAATGTATGAGAAGTGTGTAAAAAATTACTTTACGCACAGTTAATGATTTTACAACCTTGTGCGAAAAAGTATCACTTTACGCACTGTCAGCAGTGGGTAAAAGCTTAGTTTACCCACTATCGTAGAAAAGTAGCTATTTTTAAAGTAAAAAAAAAATAACAAAAAAAATAATTGCCAACAGAGTTTTCACAACCTATCGAGCGATACTTTGTCCTTCTATATAACAATTCTGTTTATTGTGAATGAAGACGTATTATCTATACAAGGATTGAAAAATATGGAATTCGTTATTGCCAAAATCTTTTTATGCTGCAGAAACTAAAGGCACAAGGCAATTATGGCAGTTTTAGTATTGCTTTATTACAGTGTAATGAATGATAAAATTAAAAAACAATTATTTCTGAAATATGTGGAGATGACTGAAGTTCGTGATTCATCGAGTTATATAAATTTTTTTCCAGATGGGATTCAAGAACCCAACAACCGCAAGTTGTGAAGATATGATTATTGCGATTCAACTTCCCGGAGAGAGTTATAAAAATATAGATTTGAAAATTTACAAGAAAAGCCTTACTCTTGTTTCGCCCCGATTTTATCTGGACTTGCCTCTACCCCATCCAGTTGATCCACAAAAAGGCAATGCTAAGTGGGACAATGCGTCGGAAAAGTTGCAAGTTACATTGACGATGGATAGAGAATTGGATCTTGTGAATTTTTGAATTGCTCGCCTTTTTGTACCTACACTTTCATATGTAATAATGCGTAATCGGTAATAAAATGGTAGTTTTCATATTATATTTATTTATCTGAGGGCGTATCGTAATGAAATCGTTATGTCATGGTATTTTATCGACATAATGGAGTGATCCTAGGACCATATTGATGATATTGTAGACAGAGGAGCTTATTTAACATGTCGTAGTGTAAAGAAAAAATCTAGCAATAATGTGAGTAAAAAACCCTGGGTTACTTCCAATCTCATACAGATGGGCAGCGATCTCAGAGATTTGTTTTGGTTAACCAAGCAGTCCACGAATCCCAATGATCACTTGTACTACAAGAATGCACAGAAAAATTATTTAACCGAAATTAACAATACAAAAAAATCATACTATCAAAAAAGCCTTGAAAATAAGGACAGGAGAGAAAAACAAAAATATATTTGGCGTACTGTACAACAAAAAATCGGAAGAAAAAATCGCTTTGAACTAAATAGTGTTGAGGTCGATGGAAACATAATAGAAAACAAGTATGAAATTAGCAATGCTTTTGCTGAATTCTTTTCAACAAATGTAAAACATGTGATAAATACACATTTCAACAACACATTTTTCAATGATTTCACAACTGTGTATGTTCACAATACCTTTTATTTCAATCCCATCATACCTGAAGATGTATTCGATGCTATAAACTCTTTGAGAAATGTGAACTCTGAAGGTGTTGACTGTCTCTCTACAAAGGTGATTAAAAGTGTAGGTCCCCATATATCGGGTATTATAGCTGATATAATCCATTTTTCAGTTGAAAACGGTTCATTTCCAGCTGACCTCAAGATAGGAATTGTGAGTCTAATTTTCAAGAAAGGCAATCAATTATGCCTCGACAATTTTCGCCCGATAACGGTGCAGTGTGTGATGTGTACACTAATCGAAAAATGTATCTACAAGCAAATGATTTCCTTTATTTCAAAATACAATGTTATAACCGAGCATCAAAATGGCTTTCTTCCAGGGAGATCAATGGAAAGTGCATCTATAGCGCTTTTCAATTATATTCATACTTCGTTGGACTTGAAAAGGTATGTAGGTGCACTGTTCTTTGATCTTTCGAAAGCTTATTTCGATTCAATCAATACTAATATTACAATTAATAAACTAAGTGAATTGGGCTTTCGCGGTAAATTTCTATCATGGCTAGCTTCGTACCTTGAAGTCAGGAATTGACGACCAGAGATCCCTCCCACATGACGTTGATACTGGGGTTCCTCAAGGATCAATTCTCGGTCCGCTGATTTTCTTACTGTATGTAAATGATCTCCCCCAGTACATCAGCACAAAACACTTGATTTTATATGCCGATGATACCACCTTGGCAACTGACGCAGAAACGCCGGAAGAACTCATTGCGAAAATGAATATGCTATCAATAGAATTCACCACGTGGTGTGGGAGGAATTCTCTGATAGTCAATTCTACTAAAACCATCTGTATGCAGTTCTGTACCAGAAATGAAATATCTAGTAATAGTAGAGTCTCAGTAAACGATATCAAAGTCCCTTTCTCAAAATCTACCAAATTTCTAGGAGTATTTGTAGACAATGATATGGGTTGGAATTCTAATATTAATCACATTTGCAAGGAATTGAATAGTAGTTACTTTGCTATATTACAACTAAAAAATAATTTTGTGTCTAGTCAGTTGATCAGCGTCTACTATGCTATCGTTTATTCCCACATTTCGTACAATATTATTCTATGGGGTGGTGCAGGAGGCGCATCCAGAGTTTTCATTTCTCAAAAGAGAATTGTAAGATTAATGTTCAATCTAGACCATAGAGAAACATGTCGCAATCATTTCAAAGAACATAGAATTCTCACATTTTACTCTATATACATCTACAAATGCATTCTCTATGCTAAAAGCAATTATCATAATTTTTCTACCAATTCTGATTACCATGATTATCCAACTCGTTCCTCTAAACTTATTAGGCCTCCCAAACATGTAACTGCACTGTACGAAAAAAGCCCAATGTATAAAGGAATCCAATTTCTGAATCATTTGCCTTCCTGTCTGAGATTGGAAAATAACTTTAACGTATTTAAACGAAAACTAAAAATATTTTTAGGTAATGAATGTTACTATGACATATAAGAATTTTTGAACAAAAAATTTACGTAGGTAATTTTATCACATGTGACAGATTAGTGACTTACTGTAACTATACATTACAGCTATGCACTTCCTCCCTACGACTTATCCTATATCATAGAATCTGTGATCATAAAGGACTAATAAAGTATTATTATTATTATCAAGGTACCAGAAATCAAGAGTTGCACCTCAAAAAGTTTTACTACTGTTGAACAAAGCGATATGGTAGCATTAGATTTAGTTAAAAAGTACATTGCACTGCGTCCGATGGAATGTAGACAACTCGTTTTTTTCAACCTATCGACATAATAGATGCATAAATTGACCTGAGTTGAAAATAATCATATCTGAATATGCTTATTTGTAAAACCTGAAAGTCTACACCAGACACTGTCTTCGCTGAACCTTGTTAACGCTCCTTGTTGAAGGTGGTGCTTCCTTTGAAGCACTCAAGTTGCATGGAAAATGGAAATGTAGTACTATAAGTAGCGGTAAGCTAAATTGAAGAAAGTATTAATAAACCGAATCGCTACAATGATAGCCCATTCTGTTTCGGAAAAAGAAAATGTGAAAATAAAAAATTTAATCCTTTTCCCTAATCCCTACGACGAAAATATTGTAAATATCCTAAAATAATAGTATACATTAACTGTCAAACAATTCACATTGTTCTAAAATTAAATTTTTTCAAAGGTTGATCAAGGGTTGGTTCAAAGTTTGGTAAATGGGTTGGTTCAGAGGTTCAATGCATTTCATTTTTTGTTGTCAGACAGTCGATGTGTGCATACTAGAACTGTTTCTGATTGAAGGTTATTGTAAATTGAAAGAACAGTGAATACTTCGGTTAACGTGAAACTGGAATGGAAACAATAAGTGAATAAAAAATCTTTGATGATAAACTGTCGAAAACATTGAAACACTTCAACAAAAAATCTACTGTTTTGGCGATGTACAAACTGCAAGTGGACGCATTTTTGTATATTTTACATCCAAATGGATCTACTCAGTTCGGATAGCGAGCAGTAACTGAATAATTAGATATTCTAAACTCGAATATAGTTTCAGTACCACCCAAATATCTGAGAAGTGTGTGTCGATTATACAGGGGAGACCCACGCGAAGATTAATACTCTTCATCCTATAGTATGAACAAAGAATAAAAAAGCCATCTATATGAAATACTTTCAGGGAATGATAAAACAAAACGCCAAGAAGAATAAGGATGTTCATTTAATATTCTTGAATGACGAGATGCATTGTCCAAAATAATTGATCAAAGACACTTCTTCTAAATATTGTATCAACCGTTCTGTAAGCCACGTTTCGAACATGTCACAATACATGTTATCATGATAATCCAAACTTTTTGACTTTGAAGAAAAAAGTCAAACTTGCTTCTGCATCTTTTTCTTTTAACGCTCTTTACGGACTCACATTGCCACGAATTTGACCTACTCCCAATCGAAAATATCCAAGTTTCTTGTAAAAACACTACTTTTCTTAATTTGGAATTGTAATCTTCTGCATATTTTTTAAAAAACTGAACTCTTTGACTTACAATTTGAGGCATTTCACATAAATATCTTCGGTTACAATCTTTTTTAAAGCGAAAACCCAGTTTTTAATCATACACCTCGCCCCTTCAAAGCTGGAATCGTCACGTTTGTTTCTAATTTATATAAATCATAAGTCACATTACGTATATAGGTACTTCCATTTTGATACCATCTCTCGAATCTTAAGTATTTGGTTTTTTCTATTATTTGAAAATTTTGGGGATCATTATTATTTTTCTTGTACACAATTTTCTGCACATGACTTACGCATGTCCGGTATTCTGCAGCCTGTCCAAGTCACAATTACTGAACAGGAACAAGAAGCAAAATACTCCGTATCATCACGAATAGTGACCTGGATGATCTTCATGAACCTACCAGCATTGCGCATATCCAAGAGTACCTACATCAACAACTTGCTCTACAAGTTCAACAAATAGTTATAAACTTTTTCCCTTACGACATTATACAGGGCAATTCAAATTCGACCCCCACCATTGGTATCTCCTAAACTACAGGAGATACGTCGAAGCTTAAATTGGGGCAAAGTTGCGTATTCTGGTGCTTAACAAAATACTCTTTTGAAACTTGGAAAATCCGAGTATTTCCGGAAATATCGGGAAAAAACTGAAAATCGGAATTTTCGTTTTTATTTTTTTCTATCGTTAATTGACAATATAGCTCAAAATCAAAAGTACATTTTCATTGATACTTTTTTTCAGCTACACGTTTTCATGTTCAGATTTACTATCTGACGTTATGTCTTCTGACATTCATCATCAACTTTTTTTTCTGTTATGGGCGCCATATTGTATTTTTATACAGAAAAATAGTGACTCTCATTCTGATTTCATTGATGTATAATTTGTTATGATTTGCACTTCTGAAACCACATATATTAAAAAAAAAACAACTTCATCTGAGACGGTCATGACTCCATCGAAAAATTTTGTTTAATAAACACTAGTTGTCAGAACTCATTAAACATCATAAGTTTGCACAAATACTTCAGTCGAAATGTCCTCATTCACAAATGAAGGAAAACGAGATATGTTGAAACTTTATTATAAATTTGATAGGAATGGTATGAAAACAACACAAATTTATTTTGAATTATATCCGGAAAGACAACAGCCGGATAGAACATTATTCGGAATTTTGTGAAAACACTTGGCTGAGTACGGTACGTTTCAAAAAACAAGGATGAAATCATGAGCTTGTAAAAAATGCACAAAAAGTATTACAACAAGTGTTCAAAATGATGGCCTTCCTCTTGAATACATAACCGAGCTCGTCGTCTCAAATTAAGAACAGCCCTAACAATATCCCTTCTTCTGATAGACCTGAATTGCGTGATGATATTGTCTCTAAGTTCATTTACAATATTCGCAAACTGCTCTTTTATTGTGTGGAGGAGCCCCGTCATGCTGAAACCAGCAGCTGTTATAATTAACAAGGGGAAACGTATCAATATATTCTTCGAATTCGTTTCTTAAGAACCGAAGATAGGTTTCCCCGTTCAAAGTATTAGAGAAGAAATGAGGTCCAAGTATTCGGTCGTCATAAATTCCAGCCCACACATTCAAACGAAACCGAACTTGTGGTCTGACTTCTCTGAAGTGTCGTGGATTATTTTCACTCCAAATGTGTTCATTATTTGTATTAAAAACACCACAGTTCGAAAAAGTACTTTCGTCGGTCCAAATAATGTTTTTCAAGAAGTTTGTAGGGTCTACCCTATTCGAGAGCCAGCTACAAAATTCCATCCTTCTCTCAGGATCACCAGGATGTAATTTTTGTGAAATGTGTATCTTATAACATTTCAAACCACTTTTTTGAGTTCCCTCCAAACGCTCGTCTGTGGCACATCTATTTCTGCCGAGAGTTGATGTGTTGATTTGGAAGGATCTGCATTTATCTAAAAAAGTACCAAAAATAATTATACTTTTTCGAATATGGAATGAACAATTATTTTACCTCGGCTAATAAGTTACGTCTAATATTTTGTCCCATTCTGCTTCCATATTTCATTCTTGGTTTTTGAAACGCACCGTACTCAGTCAAGTGTTTGTCCAAAATTCCGAATAATGTTCTATCCGGCTGTTGTCTTTCCGGATATAATTCAAAATAAATTTTTGTTGTTTTCGTACTATTCCTATTAAATTTATAATAAAGTTTCAACATATCTCGTTTTTCTTCATTTGAGAATGAGGACATATCGACTGAAGTATTTGTGCAAACTTATGATGTTTAATGAGTTCTGACAACTAGGTTTATTAAACAAAATTTTTCGATGGGGTCATAACCGTCTCACATGAAGTTGTTTTTTTTTTATATCTGTGGTTTCAGAAGTGCAAATCATAACAAATTATACATCAATGAAATCAGAATGAGAATCACTATTTTTCTGTATAAAAACACAATATGGTGCCCATAACAGAAAAAAAAGTTGATGATGAATGCCAGAAAACGAAACGTCGGATAGTAAATCTGAACATGAAAACGTGTAGCTGAAAAAAAGTATCAATGAAAATGTACTTTTGGTTTCGAGCTATGTTGTCAAATAACGATAGAAAAAAATAAAAACGAAAATTCCGATTTTCAGTTTTCTCCCGATATTTCTGGAAATACTAGGAATTTTTCAAGTTTCAAAAGAGTATTTTGTTAAGCACCAGAATACGCAACTTTGCCCCAATTCAAGCTTCGACGTATCTCCTGTAGTTTAGGAGATCCCAATAGTGGGGGTCGAATTTAAATTGCCCTGTATAGTACTTTCGTTTTATTATCCTCTCCTATAATGTCTACTCAGCTTTTGAGTTTATTGTGTTATTATATAGAGAAAAACGAGTATTCTCTAATATAAATATTGTTACACAATTTGTACCATCTTTGCACAATTTTGTTTGTCATTTTAGTACAATCAAAAAGTCTGGTAACAATATACAGTGAGCACGTAAAGGTTGGAACAAATTCGTCAAACGCTTGATATGGCCATTAGGAGAAATAAGCTCAGACACTTCGATTTTATTTTTCAGTTACGCATTTTTTGATCTAATCATATTCTTGATGACGTAATCAATGTTCGAGTTATGACGTCATTATATATTATTTTAAATGGCATTACCCTATTTTGATAATACTTTCAAAAAGAACGCATTTTTCTGTGTATGAATGTCATATTTTTTTTTATGTTACATAACCTTATGTTCGAGAAATAAAAGATATTTCATTATTCATAGTAATGTAATATTCGATCTGTTAACGTAAACTTTTGACTTAAGGGATCCCCACAAAAAATCTAGGGGGTTAGATCATGAGATCTAGCTGGTCATTCTAAAAATCATCGACTACTATCGAAATCATCTTCATTAAGTTCATGATTCATATGAGTATTTTCTTGAAATGATAGTAATACATCCAATTGTTGATCTTCCGTAACGCCTGGACGACCTTTCGTATAATTATCACCTACATTGTCAAAATTTCTAAATTTTGCTTCGACTTTGATCGCTGTCCAACGTGTAATAGGTCTATCGGGATATTTATAGTTAAATAAGTTACAAACCTCAGCTTGCGTACTAGTCTTATCCCCATAACCTGAAATCGCTTTTCGCATGGTGTCGATAACTTATTTATACCACAATTATTTGATAGCTAACTATTATCATCCAGTCAGTGTCTAGTTGCATTGGAGCAATCAATGTGTCAAACGTCTGTTTTAAAATAACTAAAAAAGAATAAGTGGCACCCATATGAAGTAAAAGTAATTCATGAACTTAATGAAGATTATTTCGATCGCTGGATTTTTAGAGTTTCCAGCTAGATCTCCTGATCTAACCCCACTAAATTTTTTTTGTGGGGATACCTCAAGTCAAAAGTTCACGTTAACAGACGTAATATTACATTATTGTGAATAATGAAATATCTTTTATTTCTCGAACACGCGGTTATGTAACATAAGAAAAAATATGACATCCACACACAGAAAAATGCGTTCTTTTTGAAGTTATTATTAAAATAGGGTATTGCCATTTGAAAAAAATATGATAACGTCATAACTTGAACAGGGATGACGTCATCAAAAATATAAGTAGGCCAAAAAATGCGCCACCGAAAAATAAAATCGATGTGTCTGAGCTTATTTTCCCCAATGGCCATATCAAGCGTTTAACGAATTTGTTCCAGCCTTTACGTGCTCACTGTATTTCAAAACAGCAGAAGACCATCAACATGACCAAGGCATAAAACATCTTAGAGTTTCAAATTCAGTTGCGCTTCAATTTTCACTTCCTATATTTCAGCAAGTAAGCATTTCATAATCAAGTTTGAAAAAGTGATTTTCCTAAAATATCTTCAGTGCTTTTACTACACTGTTTGTTTTATTATATTTTTTCTATCCTAAGCATTCATAAATCATTCGTTTCACTAAAGCTAGTTAGAGTAAATACAGAACTAATCGAAGCAACATCAATTTAATAGTTATACAAATATCAATGGGTGTTAAGTGATTAATCATCATATGAAACAATTAAGGCGACTCAAGTTCAGTGAGCAAGCTCATGACTTCAGAGTCTGAAACTCATAATTTCATTCAATCTTGAAGGTTAGATGTATAAAACTACATGTATTTCGTCGAGTATATAAGTTATTGTGAAAAAGTTTGTTTGACTTGTGAATTTTCAAAAAGTAAGTACAACAATTCCGTTCCAATTTTTATTCGGCCTCGTTTTTTGCTTGACACTTCGTTATAAATGCAAAAATCATATGCGTATGACGAATTGTGTTTGGATAAGATACAAAACAATTTCAAACAACGGGCAGATCCAACATTCTGTAAGAATTGCAAACAACTCTCAAACAATGGGTAGCTTTGAGTTATTGCTTTTTTTGGGATAAAGTCGTCTCAAAAACTTATCTCAGATATTTTAAAATTAAGCGTGGGTACGTGGAAGTGAGTTGATTTTGACCCACATATGGAATCTCTTTTTATTACCTATATTCTAGTCAGTAGCTCAGATCTTCTATCCCTCTTCTATTCTTCTATTATTACGTGTTCGTTCAAAATTACTGAGCTATTGAAGACTTTAATAATTCTTTGAACATACCTTACCTGAGACGTCGTTTCATCTCTTTCTGTTTGCATGTTTCGTTGAATAGAATTAGTTTGTTTTCAGTTCATATGGCATATATTGAATATAGAAAAATCCACTGAAGAATTACTATCACCACAAATAACTCAATTCGTGCGAAATAAATGAATTGCCATTAGTTGAAATACAGCGTCTTTCAAAAAGTTGGAATTGTGGAAAAACGTTTAATTATAGGTTATTTTGATTGCAATGAAATATATTAGTCAGCAATAATTTTCTGGAATTACTAATAATGGAAAGGGTCATTTTTTTATTACCTAAACCTGCATCATAATCCTTGTCAAATGCACTGAAAAGTAAATATTAGCTGTGAACCAATCAATGAAATAGAAATCTTAGAAGTTGGGAAAAAATTAAAGAATAAGTTTACTTTAGGTTCAGACAAAATACCATCATTTATGTTGAAAGGCTGCTTAAGAGTATTAGTTCACCCTCTACAATTCAATATTAAATACATTAGTTTTTCCAGAAATTTAGAAAATTGCCAAAGTTTGCCCAATTCATAAATCTAAAGATCGCAATTCCACAAGTAATTATAGACTGATATCAATTCTGAATAACTTTGCGAAGATCTTGGAAACCTTCTTATACAGTCGCATCTATCTGTCCACCAAATACATTATATCTGAATATCAACATGGTTTTATGAACTCTAGATCCACCGTTAGTAACCTGGCTGTGTTTAATCAATATTTGTGTGAAACTTTAGACCTTGATATCATTATTCTTACTAATGAATAATTATACGGTTCTTAAGGAATGGAATGCTAGAAAACAAATGCGTGAGTTGATACCGTAGTATATACTTACACAAACAAAAAAAATCGAACTTTGTCAAAATCATGAAAAAAAACAATATGTATACAGAAATGTAGAAAAATCTATAATTCAACTCCAATCCTCTGGACTGCATTTTCTTCTAGGCGAAATCAGTACCTATCCTGAAAATGACAAATTCTGTAAATCACTGAAGTTACCTTTCTAAGTTTTGACTCACCGCTCCGGTCCTTGACTGCACTGGACACGATTAGAAGTACCTATAGAATATTTAAATAATGGCGTCAACCAAATACAAATTCTACTTAACTGTCAACTCTGGCCATTTTGTGTCGTGATGGTGATGTCATGCTCCATTTCGTTACCAACCTAATTCCTTCTATACTGACAAAATCGCAATGAAACCAAAATTCATGTTAATGTGCTTCGCAATTTTCTTCACATTGTGTGCCTCAAAGCGACACTAACGAGAAGAAAATTGTGAACAATTCATAACATTTGGCATCACTAAGTGGTAACAGTAATGTCTAAATGCAAGTCATTTTGTTACCATAATAATCAAGAAACCAATATCTCCTAGATGTTTGTGTTAACTGGGTTCTGCAACCTATTAAAGTGCAATATGTTGATGTTTGCAGATGATTCAAAACTATACGCTACTGTCACTAGTTTGGATGATTGTATCATATTGCAAAATCATATTAATATTTTACAAAATTGGTGTAATGCTTGTATTTGAATATATCTAAATACATTCAGCCGCAAACTTTGTCGTTACAATTTTACTACAAGATAGATAATATTATTTTGGATAGAAGTAATAACATTACGGATTCAGGTATTCATTTCGATCATCAACTCACATTCAGTTAATATATTTTTTAATTTTAGAGATCCATCTGAAACGTTTTTCTTCTGGAGGAAATTTCATTAGAAAGTTGAATGTTGAAATTGATTTTCCTCTAGAAGGGTTCGATTTGAGCAACTATGCAGCAAATAAGCTTTTGTCTCTTTGTTACAACCTGTATGCATTGTCCAACCACAGTGGAACTTCTAATAGTGGACATTACACAGCTTACTGTAGACATCCACATGCAGGCACGTGGTTTGAATATAATGACTCGCGTGTATCTCCAATTGCAATGGGATCAATTGTGAGCGGAGACGCTTATGTCCTTTTTTATGAGTCTTGCTCATAGGAGTTTCATCGTTGATTGCTGTTTGGTTTTGTCCTGGTTTTCATTTCACACTTTTATATTATTATACTTTTATAATGTTTATATATACTTAATTTTTATTGTATTTATATTAGAGTATTGTGTTGAAATTATTGAAGCAATATATTTCGTCAAATAAATTATTTTAGATTAATATATAAATTTTATTGTTAGTTCAGCTCATCGATCGTATGGCTTTATAATAGGAACTGTAGGAATTCAATAATATTTCATCATTATTTAGTAATATCAAAACCAGAATAAGTGTCAGTAATATGGAATCCCATATATTTTCAATATTCATCTACTATAGATAAAGTTCGAAAGAAATTCCTTAAATTCCTAAGCTTCAAAATCAATTGAATTTATTCTCCAAGAGGTTGTAATTATCTTGGTTTATTACAAAAATTTGATTTTGTTTCATTGGAAAAAAGTAGAAATTTGGCATTTGTTTTATGCTTGTATAAATAATTACTCAATGGTAAAAGTGACTGTCCCGCATTACTGTCGCAAATTGATATTTTTGTCCCAAAAATAACTAGACACTACTTTTTTAGCAAAGGAGCTCAAATAAATTTAATATTAAAAGCACCAATACATTTAATGTGCAGTAATGCAAACAAAAATTCTAGCGTTGTATGTGAAAAATAAATCTCGCGCGTATCTTTAGATCCGAGAGTCATGTGTTCTGAGCAAACGAAGTGAACTATGGATGACGGTCTTCTGCATTCTGCCATATTCCGGCAAGCCGGTATTATCTTCAAATTCGAGAGCAGTATGTCCATCATTCCACCAAGGACTCCTATACTCAGAACCACCATTTTGACAGAATGGTTTGGGTACAACCTGCGGAGCTCAAAGAAAATCTCGATATTCAGTCCGTTTCTCCTCCTCTTTTCGAACGATATTCATTTCGCCTGGAGCGGAAAACTCCATGACAAAAATCGATTCATTTTGGTGGTCGAGGAGGACATTATTATTGAGTGGAAGAAAGCACTTGCCTGGTTCCCTGTGGCTCAGACAAAAACCAACTCTTCCTTTTGGTAGAAATCTGTTTTTCAATAGTGTTATTGTATTTTTCTTCCTTTTTTTCTACCAAAATAAAAGCGTTCATTATTATTATTTGTAGTGAATTAAAATTCTCCAGTCGGGCACTGTCTCCGATGCTCCGACACATTCGGAGGGCGCGCTGGCCACATCCTTACCCCAATAACTACTCCCCAAACGATGGGGTAAGCAGCCATTGGATCCCAGGGCAGATGTAATGAACCGAGGATGACAACCTTCTGCATTCTTCCGGCTATGATTTCTGACATCTTGCTACATGTCGGTATGATTTTCAGGTTCGAGAGTAACGAATTCATCAAACCACCGGGACCCTATTATCAGAACAACCATTTTTACAGAATGATGTGTGTAGAGCCTGAGGAGTTCGAAGAGTAAATCTCGATATTTTGTCCGTTTCTCCTCCTTTCGGACGATATTCGTTTCGGCAGGAGCCGAAAACTATGACGAAAATCGCCTTACTTCCACGGTCGAGGAGTACTACATCAGGCTTATTGGCCTGTATTTGCCTGAGGGTAGGGAATGAGTAGTTACAGTAGATTATTATTATTATTACTATCAAAAGCGAGCGAAATCTTCAATATCAAAACACGTCGTGCTTGAAAGGTTGTTGCTGAGTAACAACACGTCAAGTTCTCAGATAAAATTAATTTCCATCATTCTTTGGAAGTCACGATGCAGGCATACCAAGAAACAGATTAACTATGATACATGATTACAAGTGCCTTGGATGCACTCGTAACGTTAAAAGCACTCCGCCTTGCGTCGTGCCCTGAAACTCGATGCGCGTGCTTTCAAGTCTCACTTTTACACTTGTAACAAAATAAATATAAAATATACATATATGTATGCCAATTTCAATATGTGACTGATTGTTTTGACTTCAATTCAATTTTACATACCTAGTTGTGACTATTTTCATACATATTTCAAATGTTAATAATTTAATTTACATTTAAACATACACGCTTTGTCAATAAAAAATTATTCTTTGATAATAAAGCAAATTTTGATTGACTGATCGATCGATTATACTATTTGCATTACGCTAAATTCATTGTTGGGGTCCTCTTGAAATTTCTGGGTGTGCACGCTCGTGATCACGATGATATACTGTACTGATTGTACCAACTGTGTAACATTTTACTACATTACGCCCATCACAGACTGATTAATTAGTTAATAAAACTGAGTTATCCGTGCATTTGTGTCTTGGAACATGTGTGACATCTATTTTTGCAGCGTAGGTAGCAGTAATAAGAACAGATTTCGTGGCAAAAATTACGACGATTTTTTTCCAAACCAATCAGCCACTGTTATGAACCAGGTTCATCATGTAATGAAATAAAAATCACGAGTTCAGAACGAATAAATCTTGCGAACAATCAAATGAAATTTCTTACTCAGAAATAAGAAATAAAAGTATGATCGTATTCAAAAATGCTATCAACTATAAATCATTGTTTTGATTCACAATTTTTCAGTAAATTTTCTTCGTCATCGGGTTTTCGTCGTATTCAACAACTTTCATTTTCACCCACTCAATTATTTACGAATTCTCCGGATGGATATAATAAAACATCGCAGAGGAATATAGGTAGAGTGTGAAAACCTAACGTGCATAAATCCGGATCTCCATAACATAAATATTATATTTTAAAAAATCCTTGGCCAGATCGAATTTAATTTTTGAAAATCAATTTTTGTACATCATATTTTTCAATCATCTTTCAACCTCTTCAAAAAAATGTATAAGAAAGATTTTAAAGGGATACCGCAAACTTTAATAGGGAAAGTGGCCCCCTCTCGAATTACCTGAATTTTTGATATACAGGGTAAACCTTGTACAATATTGAAACTGGTGATAGACCAGATCATGACCTTTCAGAATATCGGAATTTTACCTTAGTAAAAATCTCACTGTTTTCGAGATAATGAGCATTTTTTTAATTTCTGGAAAATCACTACCTCACCTTGGATTTTTTAATGCCATGTATACAAATTGGGATGAATTTAAATATCTTTGTTGCTGAAGATTACTGATGAGTGATGCTGTCAGACGTACGAAACAGTTTTTCAGAAAACAAAACAATTTTTCAAGAAATGAGGGTAAAATGACAGATTTGAGTTACACCAATTTTTTTAACAACAGTTTGACATTATTGTTTGAAAAAACATAACCAAGTGGAACTGGATATTCATTACAAAAGAATGCCCATTTTGTCCAGGCTTCACTATGGTATAAAACATACGATCATTATTTTTGGAAGGAGTAGAATTTCGATAATATTAGAGTGTGATGTTATTCTGAGCTAAAATCAACTCCATTAGACTTTGTCAGTAATGCCTTTTATTTTTATCCTATCAAGATGAAATGATTAAATAATTATGAGTCATAACGAATCAACTGCTTAGAAGCATTCAATGAGATGTAATGAAGTAAATACTAATTTAACGTTTTTTTTTAAATCAACATACACTATAAACCACAATAACGATTATTCAACATCGCACTGAATAATATTACAAAAATGTTATTTTTCATCCAATCGTACGCAAAGACGAAATATTTTCAAGAAGAACCTTTTCAAATGCATTATAGGTTATAGCCCTCAAATCAGCGATTCTATGAGCGGCATTGTGCAATCGGATATAGTTCTGCATAAAGCGCTGCTGCAGCAGTAGCACTACCTCCACATTTACCATAAATGTTATGCATTTGCGCATATTCTCGGGGAGTATAACGTATGTACGGCATGACAAAGAAATAAATACCAATGAATGAAACAAGCGGAATAATTTCAAAAAACTACGATAGAAGTCACAAGTTGTTCAAACAAAAGTTTTTAATTTTCGACAAGGATTCATCTCTTAAAAAAGTTTGCACTTATTTGGTTACATCCTGTATATCTGTCGGTCTCTGAAACTTCGTTAGAATCTGTATGTTTGACAATTGCGACATTTATCATAAGAATTCGTATTAATCAGTGCCATGTCCGATAATCGATATTTAATTTTGATAATTTCATTAGGCCTAATTACATGAGAAGTTAATTTTATTGACATACTATTTAATGCTACCAAGCATTCTTTATCATTCATAATTATTTCCACTTTTTATCTTGATAAAATATTAATAAAATAAATTTGGTATAAAAGTTTATCAAATAAATTAATTATTTTGGAACCATTGCTGTGAATTCAATTCATGAAAAAAATAAAATACCCAAACACTAAAACTACGTCACAATCTTAAAATCTTAAAAGCTTACTTTTAGCTCCTGAAGATGCTAACTTTGTTGGCAAAACGCGCGTCGAGTGTGTTTGTGACGTAGTTTTGGTGTTGGGTAGTTTCCTTTTTTTCTTGAATAAAAGTTGATAGAAGCCTAGATAAACCACGCCTAATTCACTTCTTCTAAAAATAATTATAGTTTGTTGTATACCATGGTAGAGTCTGGAAAAAATGAGCATTCTTTTGAAATGAATGTCCACTTCCAATTGGTTATGTTTCTTTCAGATAATAATGTCAAACTTTTTTTTAAAAAATTGATGAAACTCAAATCTGTCATTTTACCCTCATTTCTTTAAAAATGTTTTCACTTTCTCAGAAACTGTTCTATACATCTACAAGCATCACTCATCAGTAATCTTCAGCAGCAAAGATATTTGGATTCGTCCCAATTTGTATACATGGCACTCAAAAATCCAAGGTCATGTAGCGATTTTCCAGAAATTCTTAAAATGCCCATTATCTCGAAAACGGTGATATTTTTACAAAAGCTCCAATGGACATAACTTTTTCTATAGGCTAGTTTTGACGCTAGAGGCCGCTGAAACCTCTCATTTTTTCTCCATTGTTAAACAACTCAAAACGTTATCCTGAATAATTTTCACTATTCTGAGTAATCATTAATATGAGATACTATTAAAAGTATTGTTCGTTGGTGTCATTACAGGTGGTCAATTATACAGTATGTTCCAGCTAGTTGGGTCAAATAAACACTTCAAGTTGATATAACAAAAAGTGGTCTATTCATTTCGAAAGGGTTGTGTCGAATGAGTATGTAACAATATCTGATTATTTCAAAAAGAAAATAATCAACAACATAACCCTTCTGTTTCAATGCCCCCCTAATGCCCAATATTAATTATTATCAATATAACAAACAATCAATGTTTAAGAGTGTTTATAACGTGTTGAAATTCTTAAAAATTAAATTATTTTCGAAAAAACTTATTCACAATCATATTTTAGTTTGCAGATAAATATTTTATTCCTTACAGTGCAAAAATAAATATTTCCTAACAGTTATTTTCAGTTGTCTGGCAAAAACTAAGTGCAAGGTAATATTGACTTTTTCTGATCGATTTTCGGAAAGAGTATTTTGTTATTTATCTAAAACTCTCGAATCACAACTGATATTTTTCAAGACACAATTCCGCGACCTTTTTCTGAGAGTTCTACATCATTTCGGCAATAAGTCCCTTGAAATACTTCTGGAATTAAATTTATAAATTATTCAGATAATTACTTTTGTTGCAGAAGCAGTATGCCTTCGAAAGTATTCCCAACTGCAGCTGTTTTATTGATTGTTATCCATACCACTACAGAATATGGGAACTGGAACCCACAGAGAAGTGAGTAAGTCTCAAAAAGTTAGTTTCAGAGTGAAAATATGTCCTTTTTGAAAAAACGGCAATCGAAAACAGGAGTGGTAAATCCTATTATTGATAGTCCAACCATAATGATAACCTTTCAGGTCAGAAACATCAAGATATACTGGAAGCAAAATAAGCAGCAATACGACTTTACTGTTTTCAAATTACTTAGTAGTAGTCTGCCACTTTGTGAAAAACTCACATATTCAAAATATTTGCTGGTAACATCCTAAATATTATTTTGCATTGCAATGATGGGTGATAAACGTAAAAGGTCTTAGGACCAGCCATAATTGGACGCAAACAATACAAAAACACAAAATATCATTCAACTAAATTGAATTTTTATGTCGACGGTTTCCTCTTCAAGTTCCCACAAAAAGGTAAATGCGATTTTCTATAAAGACTCAACCTAGCAAATTCTAAAAAATAAAGTCGAATAAAACTTCTCTAATATAATAACTTCTTTCAAAATCGACTACTCACCATATTTAGGTATCATCATAGACTGTCTCTTCAGATGGAACTACCATTCAAACTATGTGTCAAAAAAAAATTAAGAGCACAACAAACAGGTTTAACGTTAACAGAGAAATATTTGCCTTGAAATAATGACAAATTCTATATAACTCGTTAATTCAGACACACATAACATACGGTATAAAGGCCTGGGGAGGCTTCGGAGGAGTCTAGTTCAAATCATTAGATAAATCGCAAAAATGGATCTTGAAAATCATACACCTCAGAGATTATAGGTGCCAAACTGAAAAACTATTAACAGAAGCAAAAGCTATATAGATCTCCGACAACAAAACTAACAATCACTAGTTCTTCACCATCATATTTGGTTATCGATTCATTCGTTGCAGTCATTAGTTATTGACTGCTAAACCTACGCTATACTGATGAGGGGCAACACCCCGAAATCGATATATAGGTGGTCCGAATGTTTCGATGAACATTTCCATGCACCAAGCAATTGCAGAGATAACCTTGTAGGAACTCTGCACGGAAATTTCATCAGATGTAATTCAATGTTCGTCGTGGCATTAGCCAGGAATGTACTTGTTTTCTGATGAATTTTCGACCCAACTTTTCCTATTGTATAGGATATTAGCAATGAGCAGTCCTCCGGACATCTTGTGGCTCATGTCATAAGCTCATTGTTTGTAAATTACAGTTTTTTTCTCCATCATAAGTTTCATCACAAACACGAGCACATACAAACATGAAACACGCTTCAAAGCCAAAAGAACAATTATTCCAAGAGTTAATACACAAAACCGAAAAAAATTCTTCTACTTACCACTGTCCAGTCTTAAGTGCTGATAGACCCGATAATATACGGAGAACCCAATCACTAGGCTTGCTAAAGAAGAGACTGGAAAGAATTGGCTGCATACGTACCGAGAGATGAAATATGTCGTGCAATTGATAGGAAAAACTTGAAATGAGTACAATATGCTTTCCATATTTTTATCCGTGTGTATGTAGACTTACATGTACGTGCAGGTTGACTTAAACATATTTGTATATATATATTTTTTTGAACTGTTTTTTGTAGAACTCCACACTTCAATAACAAACTCATTTATGTAGAATATAAATACTCACGCCCATGCCCAAGAGTAACCTTTATTTGAACACCTTGTATTCATTTACCACCATTTAATATTTATAGATAACAGTTGTGTTTTTTATAATTCTTTTGTATACGGTAAATATGCAATATGCTTTCCATATTTTTATCCGTGTGTATGTAGACATACATGTACGTGCAGGTTGACTTAAACATATTTGTATATATATTTTTTGGACTGTTTTTTGTAGAACTCATGAACGCACAAGTGTCGACATATCTGTATGAACACTATAACCACAGTACTCCACACTTCAATAACAAACTCATTTATGTAGAATATAAATACTCACGCCCATGCCCAAGAGTAACCTTTATTTGAACACCTTGTATTCATTTACCACCATTTAATATTTATAGATAACAGTTGTGTTTTTTATAATTCTTTTGTATACGGTAAATATGCAATATGCTTTCCATATTTTTATCCGTGTGTATGTAGACATACATGTACGTGCAGGTTGACTTAAACATATTTGTATATATATTTTTTTGAACTGTTATTTGTAGAACTCATGAACGCACAAGTGTCGACATATCTGTATGAACACTATACCCATAGTACTCCACACTTCAATAACAAACTCATTTATGTAGAATGTAAATACTCACGCCCATGCCCAAGAGTAACCTTTTTTTGAACACCTTGTATTCATTTACCACCATTTAATATTTATAGATAACAGTTGTGTTTTTTATAATTCTTTTGTATACGGTAAATATGCAATATGCTTTCCATATTTTTATCCGTGTGTATGTAGACATACATGTACGTGAAGGTTGACTTAAACATATTTGTATATATATTTTTTTGAACTGTTATTTGTAGAACTCATGAACGCACAAGTGTCGACATATCTGTATGAACACTATACCCATAGTACTCCACACTTCTATAACAAACTCATTTATGTAGAATATAAATACTCACGCCCATGCCCAAGAGTAACCTTTATTTGAACACCTTGTATTCATTTACCACCATTTAATATTTATAGATAACAATTTTGTTTTTTATATTGTTTTGTATACGGTAAATATGCAATATGCTTTCCATATTTTTATCCGTGTGTATGTAGACATACATGTACGTGCAGGTTGACTTAAACATATTTGTATATATATTTTTTGAACTGTTTTTTGTAGAACTCATGAACGCACAAGTGTCGACATATCTGTATGAACACTATACCCATAGTACTCCACACTTCAATAACAAACTCATTTATGTAGAATATAAATACTCACGCCCATGCCCAAGAGTAACCTTTATTTGAACACCTTGTATTCATTTACCACCATTTAATATTTATAGATAACAGTTGTGTTTTTTATAATTCTTTTGTATTCGGTAAATATGCAATATGCTTTCCATATTTTTATCCGTGTGTGTGTAGACATACATGTACGTGCAGGTTGACTTAAACATATTTGTATATATATTTTTTTGAACTGTTATTTGTAGAACTCATGAACGCACAAGTGTCGACATATCTGTATGAACACTATACCCATAGTACTCCACACTTCAATAACAAACTCATTTATGTAGAATATAAATACTCACGCCCATGCCCAAGAGTAACCTTTATTTGAACACCTTGTATTCATTTACCACCATTTAATATTTATAGATAACAGTTTTGTTTTTTATAATTTTTTTGTATACGGTAAAAATGCAATATGCTTTCCATATTTTTATCCGTGTGTATGTAGACATACATGTACGTGCAGGTTGACTTAAACATATTTGTATATATATATATATATATATATATATATATATATATATATATATTTTGAACAGTTTTTTGTAGAACTCAAGAACGCACAAGTGTCGACATATCTGTATGAACACTATACCCACAGTACCCCACACTTCAATAACAAACTCATTTATGTAGAATATAAATACTCACGCCCATGCCCAAGAGTAACCTTTATTTGAACACCTTGTATTCATTTACCACCATTTAATATTTATAGATAACAGTTGTGTTTTTTATAATTCTTTTGTATACGGTAAATATGCAATATGCTTTCCATATTTTTATCCGTGTGTATGTAGACATACATGTACGTGCAGGTTGACTTAAACATATTTGTATATATATTTTTTTGAACTGTTATTTGTAGAACTCATGAACGCACAAGTGTCGACATATCTGTATGAACACTATACCCATTATATACCCATAGTACTCCACACTTCAATAACAAACTCATTTATGTAGAATGTAAATACTCACGCCCATGCCCAAGAGTAACCTTTTTTGAACACCTTGTATTCATTTACCACCATTCAATATTTATAGATAACAGTTGTATTTTTTATGATTCTTTTGTATACGGTAAATACATTGATTGATAGATTGATTTTGAGTATTAGGTAGGTAATTATTTGTCAACTAGATTTTTTCTCTTCAGGGCCTAAACTGATGGGAGACCTGATACCAATGAGGGCACTGGACACAATGAAAGCCAAAGTTCAACACAACATTGTGCTTTACCATAATTTTTTCAGGTCCAATGTCCGACCTAGTGCAAGAAATATGCTCAGAATGGTTCGTCAACTACTTTACATTCTCCATGTTCATACTCAAGTCCATACAAATCACAATTCAGCTTTTTTAGAAATGGCATAAAGGTGCAGCTAAGGCCGCACAAAGATGGGCAGACGCTTGTGTATTACTAACGCACGACAATACAACCGGCAGGCATGTAGATTTCTACGGACCGTGTGGCCAGAATATCTTTATTGCATCCCATAAAGTTCCGTGGTAAGTGAAACAATCATTTCATTTTTAAAAATCACGGGACGCATACAAAACCCAACAAAAAAAAATTCTGTTATAGAGATTGTAAGAATATTTTTATAATACTTCTTTGAAAACACCTTACACTCATCGGTATTAGTAGTACTTAATGTAAGATATGGGCTTTTTCGGGAAGCGCATACGGAAACAGAGCATGGAAAAAGTTTTCCCGATTTCTGACAATACATCTTTCGTTGATAAAACCTCCTGCAGGTGGATACTATCAATGCTCCGCTAAGCTGGAAATTGCCAGGGAGACGCCACAGGGAGGGATACTATTCCACTACTGTGGGGCAAGGTAGTAGACGAACTTCTGGAATCTTTTAATAATCAGGGATACTACTCCCAACGTTATGCGGACGACATAGTAGTCCTCGTATAGAGAAAGCATTCCCAAATAACATATGAGCTGATGCAAAATGCATTGAGGACCGTAGAGGAATGGTGCAATAGAGAAGGACTGGGGGCAAAATTACACTCATTCCCTTCACAAGAATCACTATCTTCTGGAAACATAATCTATTAAACAGACAGATGTTTTGGAAAATGAGAAGGAATATATGGAGTGAAGCAAGCATCTGAATCACTATATTCACAGGCCCAGAACCAGTCTTTGGAATTGGCAAAGCCCTATTCAAAAACCTAATTAATGAGTGGAGGAATACAAAACATCAAACATATTAGGACCAAATCGAAGAGCATCGACACAGCACAGCCGTGGTGAGACACCTAAGCCAAACACTGACGGCTGACACCCTCAACCTCAACCAGTGAAGTGTAGCAGGCAATCTGTGATTGCAGTGAATCACTTATAAAATTGAATGATTTGGATTTGATTGGATAAGAGAGATTTCTTATCTTGAATGATTGGAGATAACTGCACTTCATTGGAGAATATGCTCTCTTGGAATATGCACTCTTGGAGTATGCACTCTTGGAGTATGCAACCAACCGGTGCAGTAGTAAAATAAAAGAGTCCGCGATAATTTTGCCGCGACAATTTTGTGCACTCGTACTATCACGCCGGAGGCCCTTTCTCTCCCGCTTCTTTGTATTTTATCCTAGCGGGAATACAAATCACAGAGAACAATCGCAAAAAAGCATGGGCTTAGATATGGGGTATGTAAGATACTTTCAACTATTATCAATTGATAAGCTAATATAATTTTATATTCAACTAAATAGATGAACGGAAACTGTACAGGTATCTTTGTTTAAGGTAGAGTGGAAGAAAACACTTGTCTGATTCCTTGTGGTTCAGACAAAAGGTAACTCTGTCTTTTGGTGTGAATTTATTTGTATGAATGATTGTTGATGTATTTATTTTTATCCTTGTAGGAATAAAAGCGTTCATTCCTATTATTATTATTCCACCAGTAGTATCATTATTGCTAGCACTATCCGCTTTAGCGAGTCGGGAAATTTCATCACAATTTATGATTTCCACAATCGATGATATTCTATCGTTTTCGTTATCATCATTTTCGGACATAAATTGTTGTTGATTTTTGTTGTTGTTAAAATTGTTATTTCTGTCATCCTGTTGCACCCCTATGGCAACTCTCAGAAGTCTTCGAGTTGTGCGAGCTAGGGAACACGTGTGATGCCATGCACGAGACCGGTGACCACGATGGGGAATCAAACCTACGACCCAACGCTCTACCGGCCGACCACCACGGCCCATGTATACCTATTTTATTTCAGTGAATGTTACATAATTGCTAGCCCTGTATTTTATGGTATTCATGCAAAGTTTACTATGTACATTCGATATCCTAAAAAAATGGTGCTGAATTTCAACACCACCCATAGAGCTACCTCCATCCCAACATCGACAGTCACCACGTCAGAGACCATGGGTAGAAACTATTTTTTTTTTGTACATCAATCCATCATACATAACTACTACCGTATTGTTAATGATTCTATGAAATAACTCAATGTATCTGCAATGTTTTCAGGTTTTTTGCAGTTCAGACGTGGTGGTTGGAAAAGAATCAATTTACATATGGTAGACCGAATAACTTGACCATTATTGGCCACTACACTCAAATGGTTTGGGCCGCTACCCATGAAGTCGGATGTGGGATTGCGAAGTGTTATCACTACGGAAACTACAAACAAACAAAAGCCAAATTGTATTACAATTACGTATGTAACTACTGCCCAATGTAAGTTATACAATTCATACAATTAATAAAAAAATAACAAGGGCTTGATTTTGATAGCTACAGTAAAAAAGTGAAGCGATTGGAAAATTTTGTACTGACCGGCAGTGCCTATTTACTTCAAAACTCAGCATTATACATTGATTTCTACACGAATGTCACTTTCTGCAATGACTGAAATGTATGCATTGCTTCAAATAAATGCAATAGAGCAATTAATCTAGAGTTATAAAATATGACGTGTTCGTAGTGTCGTTTTCTCCTAATATTTCCACCAAGATAGTATGGACATGGAACTGCATCTAACAGATATCTGTGCAACGTTCCTCAAGGAAGACCCAATTGCAAGTGCTTATTGTTATCAAACAGTAGATACCATTCCTTTTTTGGGTGCGAATGACCACCGTCAGACATGGTTCGAGGTTCTTGTCTCTCATCAATAGTTAGAGCAACGTTAGAGGCCTCCTGCCCCAGTCTAACGAATGATATAATATCCAGCTTAATAGTG
Source organism: Chrysolina oricalcia (assembly GCA_944452925.2). Taxonomy (NCBI): domain Eukaryota; kingdom Metazoa; phylum Arthropoda; class Insecta; order Coleoptera; family Chrysomelidae; genus Chrysolina; species Chrysolina oricalcia. The sequence continues at coordinate 56,173,741 of OX101813.2, read as the reverse complement.
TTTCCTCACAAATGAAGCAACGACTTACAATAAGAATCACGAGCATAACAAAGAAACACTTCTCGATAGCACAGACTCCAGGAAGAGTAGGTGCAATTGAATTGAACAAAGGTCAAAAAATTACACGAATAATTCAAAATACCCTTCTTTGCACACATTTCCACCAAGTTGCTTCCGAGAATAGCTTATACATTTGAGACTGCTATTGAGTTTAATTTTCTCATAGGTAATACTACTAATACTATGTCTCTATGTTGAATGAAGTGTCGATCGTTTTTTGTCTAAGAGCTGCGTTGGTAGAAAAAGTAATGTGTATTTCGCGCACAAAGTGACACTGCCGCTCTCCAAAGATTACTCTTTGTCGAGCGGCAATCAATCACTTACCGCTCTAAATACACAAATAGCTATATTTTCTATAACTGACCTGTAAATCTGTTCTAAACATTGGAATATACAATTATCCAAATCAAAAGTCATAGCATGCGTATAACCATATAATATTTTTGCATTTTGACATATTTCATCTAGCTGCTGCAGACATATTTTTGCATCATGCTGATTTTGTCTGTCATTTTGCTAATTTCAAAGTCAAAATATGCTTTATTGTCGGAAGTTAATGATAAACTTATTGACAAAGCTTCATTGTATTAAAGATAATTTTGAAAAATTCATGGAACTTAAATTAATCATTGACTTTGAATACTTTCACAAAACGACAACAAAAAGTCAAAAATAAAATTATATATACAATTTTGAAGATAGTTTTTGGTCATAAAAGCTAGTTTGCTTCGCAAAACAGAAAAGGTTCTCAATTTGTGTATGTTTTAACTAATAACAATAGCCGAAAACATAGTTTTTAAGGAAAAATATTCGAGAATTTGATGTTCTCCATCAGCTAAAATGTAGAAATTACTATTGTTTTTTTTATCAGTGGAAATCGTCCAGATCGCTTGGGAAGGCCCTACAGAAGAGGTAAACCCTGTGGTGCGTGCAAGAAGCGCTGTAAAGGAAAACTTTGCCTGAATTCCTGCAAATCGTCTGATCAGTGGTCAAATTGCAAACAACTCCAAAAGGCGCATCCACTATGGTTGTGCCACACCAGAACTCCAGAGGGAAGAGAAAGATTACTCAATTGTATGGCAACTTGCACTTGTAAGCATAAAATATATGACAGGTAACTTGTGTTTTATTGAAACGTTATTATTGAATAATAAAAGAAAATATAAATAAAGCTTCTCAAATGCCGCCAAGATATAACCATGTACTGCCCATTCGTTTAAAAAATTGGCACACTCCTTGTCTGGTGCTCGACACTTCAACCACTTTTGAACGAAAGAGAAATACACATCACTGCAAGAGCTTGTTGCAACACAAAAATAATTATTTATGTAACAAGTGACTAAAGCGGTACCTTTTTACGAAGAAATAATGATGCACGACTCTTTAAATTTCACGATAAAATGAACATAGAACTCATAGACGAGAAGAAAAAAGTCAGTTACCTATTGCCCAACCCCTGTCTAATGAATCACGAAAAGTGAAATCCAATAATAATTTGACACTATGCTAGCCCTACCGTTTGACGAACACGTTTTTAATCAGAATTATCGGTAAGTTTTAAAGCACTTATGGTGTTATCCCCGATAATTTCACTAGCCGTATGACACCCTCCTTTCCTGCACTATTAGGACCAATAAGGGACGTATGTCTCGATAATACGCAGTTCATCCTTCCTTTTGAGCCGATAATACCACTTTGTCTTGTCAACCACGTATCCAAATAACAAAGGAGAATATACTATCATCTCGCTACTAATATGAATGTCAATCTGACAGACTTCATGTCTATCAGGCATTATCTACAACTATTGAAGAATTCACGACAATTAAACTTTTTTTACTTTGTTGGTTGGTGCAATTATCTCAATAAATACTACTCGTGCTTACAATATTATCTATAAATCTTAAATTCAATCAAATTGCTTTGAGGTAACACCACTCGTCCTAAAGGACTCGTTGTTATACCAAGCAATTTGATCTCGATTTCTGACAAAATTACTATCGGTAGTATTGTGAGCATTCGTGGTATTACCCATTGTCGTGAATTCTTCAATAGTTATAGATAATGTCTAATAAACATTTATGTTAGTAGTAAGATATTACATTATTCTCAGAAGTTGTTTGGATACGTGATTGTCAATAACGACGTGGTCTTATCGGCTTACAAGGGGAACTGTGTACTACTGTGACACACCGTCCATATTGGTCCTTATATCGCAGTAGAAAAGTTTCATATAACGAGTTAAATTACCGAGGGTAATACCACCAGTGCTCGCAATACAATCGATAGTAATTCTGTCAGAAATCAACGAGATCAAATTGCTTGGTAACACCACGAGTCCTAAAGGACTCGTGGTGTTACCTCAAAGCAATTTGATCGAGTTTAAGATTTCTAACAGAATTATCGATAGTATTGCGAGCACGAGTAGTATTTATCGAGATAATTTCACGAACCAACAAAGTAAAAATAGTTCCATTGTCGTGAATTCTTCAATAGTTAGATAATGCCTGATTGACATGAAGTCTGTCAGACTGACATTCATATTAGTAGCAAGATGATGTTCTATTTTCCGTTGTTGTTTGAATACGTGGTTGTCATGACAAAGTGGTATTACCGGCTCGAAAGTAAGGAACTGCGTTCGAGGCAAACGTCCCTTATTGGTCCTAATATTGCAGGAAAGGAGGGTATCATACGACGAGTGAAATTATGGGGGGTAATACCACGAGTGCTCAATACTATCGAAATTATTCTGTCTGAAATCAACGAAATCAAATTGCTTGGTAACCAATAATAATAATACTCCCTCATAAACACTCGAAGGCATAGCCTATGCGGGTAGAGGACCGCTATTATTATTATCAGTTACCGTGGCGATCCGGGGCGACTTACCTAATTTTTCTTGGCGTATTCACTTTTCAGCTGCAGGAAAACCCGGGAAACCTGCAGCACCACCCCAGGTGGTCGGTGCACACTTCAAGCAAACACAAGATGTAGAGATTGGCATCTAGGCAACTCACATCGCACTTGATTTACAACAAGGAATGTGGTCGTCTATAGTGACCTATGTCAACACATTCTAGTAATTACTAGATGTTTTGACTATTTTATTATCAACCAGTATGACGTGTAAGTTGGTTCCCCCCCCTCAAAAATAAAATGTTAGTCGTCCTCGAGCACTACGGCAAATAATAACAATATCTGTTCTCTGCCCCCACAAGATATGCCTTAGGGTACACTCATGCTAGTGTTTATGAGGAATGCTATTATCGTTATAAAATTATAGTTTTAAAAACTACATTCATTATCACATTTCTTCGGCTTAGTGCAAGAATTCTCATCTACGAAAATGATTTCGTAATAAAAATATTTGAAAAATTGTTATTCATTCAAGTAATATTATATTTCAAATTATGGAAGTGGTGTAATAAAGGGTGCAATACAATAATATGACAACATACATAGTTAATTATTTCTGTATTATACGAGGATGTATTGATATCTATTTAGCCTAGACCAGTTCCCTGCATAATCAAAATATTGCGTTACCATAGCAAGGAACAATAACTTATTAGAAGTGTCAGTGTAAAGTTTGACGTCAAAAAAGTAAACCAGAGTTTCGCAATAAATTAAAAGAAAAAATATGTCCACCGAAATTGTGAAAATAGAAAAATTGGAGTATCGAGCCATCATCCAGTACCTGTATTTAAAAGTGTTAAAAGGTAAGCAGATTTACGAAGATATGCTTAATACCCTTGGTGTGTTAGAAATGTATAGAATTGGTGGACTGTAGTTAACTTTTAGCGTAAATGAAACGAATTCTGCTTCTGGAAGGGTTTTGTAGAAAAATTTCTTTTTGACAAGACGAAATTACAAAGTCAAACTTATTTATCAATATCAACATATATGTATCATAGCAACATTAACCATATACAGAGTCAATTCTGTTCAGGTGATCAATGTCCTTCGTATGCGACCGTGAAAAATTGGACTGCAAAAGAGGTAAATTTTCCACTGAAGATGATGACCGATCGGGAAGGCCAGTTTCTGTGTCAGTCCCCGAAAATATCGATGCAGTTCATGACATTGGGCTAAAACGGATATCTGAAGCACTGAATATTTCATACGAACGCGTTCATCATATAGTCCACGTCAATTTGGACATGAGAAAAATTGCTGCAAAATGGATCCCCAAATGTTTGAATGTGGACCAAAAGCGTGCAAGGGTAGTAGCATCGCGTTCGATCTGTGCTCGATTTGAAAACGATGTAGACTTCTTAAACCGAATTGTTACTATGGATGAGACTTTTACATTTCTACGATCCAGAAACAAAGCAACAATCGATGGAATGCCGACACTCCGGTTCTCCAAGACCTAAGAAGTTTCGTGTCCAAAAATCTGCTGGAAAAGTTCTTGCTTCAATTTTTTGGGATTTCCATGGAGTAATCATGATTGATTTTTTGGATAAGGGTAGAACAATAACTGGAGATTACTATTCGACATTACTGACTACTCTACGGGAAAAAATTAAATACAAAAAAAAAGGTTAAAAGGTCGTAAAAATTTTATTCCAACGAGGAGGTAATAAAAGCTGTGGAGGTCTGGTTTGCAGAGCAAGAATTTTTTTTTTTTTTGAAAGGTCTAGAGACGTTGCAGGTTAGCTGTAATAAATGTATCCAATTAAGAGGAGAATATGTTGAGTAAAAAAATATTTTGACATTGAAATTTTGTTTGGTTCTATAATAGGCTAAGAATTTTTCAATATATCCTCGTATAGAAATTGTCGTAAAAAGTAGTTTGTGACATTAAACAATTTTTTTATCGATTTATTCTCCATTTGAAAAAGGGTAGATGAGGTAAGTGAACTAACTTCAAGTATTAAAAATATATTGGACTGCTCGTTTGTCATCACTAAGTATAAAAATATCTTTGACTACAAAATATCACAACAAATTAGCCCAGAAGGCAGTAACAAACAATACAACACTCGTCGAATATAACACGTTTTTTATAATCTTATAAATACATTTTTGGTTTCCACACTTTTATCACACGATCCTGACTTCCAGTTACAATAAATTCCCTTCGAGGTGATATGTCCACGGTTTTGACAGAACCTATAAAAAAATAATAAAACTTGATTACACATTTGAGTTCAACGTCACAAGTTACAACTTCCCGATCTATTTTGACGATAAGTTTTATTGGGTATAAATAATAAACTGGGTGTCCTATTGAAAAATATAAGGAATGTCATTTTTACTCACATGCAGATAACACTGTAAATTTTGGATAACGTTTCAAAACTGACCACTCAGAATAGAAAATTGACTTATATAATAATTATTCTCTGGGCGCAAAATGTATAGGGAAATTAATCATAATACTGCAGTGCTAAGCTTAAGGTGGTAATTCCACATGAGTTAAAACGGAGAAAATCGATTTTGAACTCCATTTTCCAACCTCTTCCACATAACGAAATAATAAACTATTGTGATTTATTTTCAATTCAGAAGATAACTTAAAATGTTATAATGTAAAAATGTGTTTTTTCTGATAATTTAGGAAAATTTAAGATCGTTTAAGAACGTTTAAGATAAGAAATTATTAATTTTGTAACGGTCGCCGGCAAAGTGGTGAATGAGTTAGAGATAGTAAGTATAACTTCTTTTATTGTTATAACAAATACCTATGCTTTAGTTACATATGAATTAGGTTTTGTCAAAAGAAAAAAAAAGTAATTCAAAACTAGAAAAAAATTACATTAAATTTGCCGACAAAGCTTTTGCATAAAAAAGTATAAATAGTAATAATTGCAAAAGATAGTAAACGAATTTGATTTGTTTTTATTCATCTTCTATAACGTTGACTAAGTCAAAAGGCAGCATTATCAATGGGCAGATTTTTTCAAAACTGCATACGATTTTCCGGGATAAGGGCCAGTTTTTCATGTGCCAGTTAAACTCCAGATAACTAACTAATAGTTTAGAATGTGATCCTTCAAACGTCATTTAAAGAATGTCGTTCACCATCTAAAGTATCAGTTAGTTATCTGGAGGTTAACTCGCACTTGAAAAACGGGCCCTAAGGGATGATAAAGTCTTGATTACGTTATTCTTTCTTTCTTCAGTAATTCCTCTAATGGGTTTCTTATTCTTTGGGAATCTTACTCCGTTCTTCATATGTATATTTTTTAGGAAATTTAACCCCAGTTCATCACCAGAAAAACTTGTTTTGTATGTTTAATTGTTCGCTCCTCTTTTTGCACGAATTTGTACTATGTCCTTCTGGTAGATCCGAGGTTGCAACTTCTTCAATTTATAACTTGGTGAGCAATCGTCCCATTCATAGAAATCATGATGCGTTAAAACTTTAACTTTTTTGTTGTTTGCTAATGCTAATACATTGACGAAATCTGTGAAATCATATATCGTTGCATAGCAAGTTCCACTTGGTGAAGGAAGTTGTCCGCGGACATAAATGTATGCCCCTGGTTCAAAATGATGAATTTACCATATAAAATAAGAAGGACAAAAGTGTCCAGTTTTTATTTCGGGAAGAACAATTATCAACCCATGATACTGTATTTTCACAATTTCTCGAAAAAAGTGATAACACACGCTTACCATATCTTTTTTCTGTCTTCCAGCAAGAGCTTCGTGCCAAAGAACCGCATTAGAAAGTGAATGTTTTTGTTTAATTCCTAAAGGGACAAAACTCTCATTAAAGGCTATGATTCTTGGACAAGATATAGTTTTTTAAACATGTCCAATTTCTGAAGCATAGTAACTTTTTGCAAGTCTCCAGAGAAATGTGCTGCACTTTTATCCGAAATGTCTGCATGTTAAAATCTACAATCGCTATCTTAACAGTTGAAACGTCGTGAATAAAAATTGCAGAGAATTGAATTTTTCTTTGTTCTTTCTTAGACAATGAAAGTCCAGAATAACGTTACTCATGACAATATTTACTCCAGAAAAATTGCACCCTAAAAACATAGCTTTAATGTGGTATAATACAAGTAAATGGCACATACCACTATATTGTTGAGTAAGATCAATTGAGGCAAGTGTTTAATTCTTACCTTAAAAGTGGTATCTCTATTAGTTTTTGCACTTACCCCTTTGTAGTCAAGGAAAGGCTATTACCACTTTTTAGATTTCTAGTAGATATATCAAATGGAAATACCACTATTTTCGTTATCGTTTATTTCAGTTTCTCGGAGGATTTACCACTTTATAGCTACGAAGAATGGTGAAAAATGAAATAAATCACACTACTCAATTTGAGCAAAAAGTGGAGATACCACTTTTAAGCCTAGCACGGCAGAATAGTATTCAAGAATACTGTTAACAAATAAATATTCAAAAAGAATGCATCAAAAGAGAAATGGTTTCATTGACAAAAATTTGAAAAACTTCATCTACTTAGTAGGTACCTCAAAGTAATGTATTTATTCAAAGATTAAACTGTAAACACCCTTATTGCGAAATGAAGAGAAAAATGGTACCATAAAAGTTAAAAATATATTTGAAAATGTTTGTAACTATTTGGTGTTTGCCGCATACAGTGCGCCCATTATTTCTGAATATGAAGATTTTTGGAGAAATTCTAGGATAGGTCTTTTTTTTTTCGAGTGATCAGTTTTTTACTCAAAATACCTTTCCGCATTTGAGTAAAAATAACTTGCAATGAGATTAATCAAACGAAAGTCGGATCTAGAGATATATGTAGGATGTTATGATTAGCAAAAACTTTACCTGAGTGGGCTTTCATTTTCAACAGTAGCCGAACTTCAAAAATATCCCATACTAGCAGCATACCATCATCTGAACCGATCACTAGTAGAAATTCATTCCATTTCAAACAAGAAACGTTGGAATGTAATACTGTATTGAAAACGGCCATTCCTGAATTCACGTCTAATATTTGAAACACTTTATCTCTACTTCCTATACCTAATTTCATTCCATCAGGGCTATAGCTGATAGTGTTGATAGCTGCTGATTGAGGAGCGAATTTTTTTACTAGTGTAAAATTGTTCATTTCCCATATATAAATATCGCCGTCTTCAGTGCCAACAGCCAAGTGGTCATTTTCCCTGAAATAAGATCAATCAATACATACAGACAGATGGTGGTCCAACTAAAAAAACGTACATTTTTAATAGAAAATTGAATACAGTAGATTTTGCTTAAATGTCGGTGTTTTGTCCTTCATTATCTCATAATAAACGCAGCACATGTCTGCAAATATCCAGAGATAAAAAGATCCTTGAAGATGCAGAAGTGTGTATCTTTTTGTTAGGGGGTGAAGAGGATGCCTTTGAAGGAGATACATCTTTGGGGACATTAACCAGAACACGAAGAAATGGGTCAAGAACCTTCACCAATCTTCCTAGGAGAATGCCTCGGCAATACTCACGGAAAAATTATGATGGGGCCAACCGACTGGCTATCTAGACAGCTCGAACTGAGCCAGAACTCTCTCAGGAATGCATAAGATTCGGAGTGATCATACAGTTTTTTTAAATTTATTTCAGAACATTTACACATATACCGAATCTACATTGTCATTCCTACTAATAAATAAACATTCATTCGTTTAATACATTTTGAAATTATCAATATGATGAAGTTCGGTTCATCTTGTATTGTCATTACCCATCTCACTAAAACAAAGTATATTTTAAGGTTCTGCGGTCATGACAATATAACTAAATCCGTCAATAAAGTTATATTCCACACCTGGTTTCTACAATATTTTTCACATGACATCATACATAACTTCACTCTTCTAAATATTGAACAAGAGACTTCAGGTTTCCAATAGTTCGTTAAACTTGAAAATGTTTTTGCATGACTCGAGAATTAGGGCTTAATAAAGGTATTGTGGACACGTTTTGAAATCAAAATATCTTTCACAATTATTATCATCATAATTACTTACTTATTAAAACTCAAGCAATTGACTTGAGAATTATGATCGATTTGTTTGTGAAGGCACTGTATGGGTTTGACAACTCCATTGCTATTCAGTCCTTTCCAAATTCTCACAGTACAGTCCCCACTGCCAGAAACTAAAAGATTATTTTTGATTCCAAAGCACATGCAAGTAATGGCATCTTCATGAGCTAATACACTCTCAGTTACTCTGCCATAGTCCAAATCATACAAGGATCTACAAAATAATACAATATGACAAAATTCCAACTCAAATGTTAATTCGAAAGTTTTAGATGTTGAATTGATACATGAAAGTTTCAATAGATAAATAAGTGATATTACTCTACATACATATAGTTTAGGACCCAGAGGGGTAGTAGACTAGAGGACAAAGAAAAACTTGGATTACATTATCAATAATAGTAAAAGTATACTGCGACCTATGATGTCTATCTCCTAATCGCAATTAACGTTTCGATTCTAGTATGAAATATTCAGACGTTGAAGAAAGTTTCATTTAACTAGCAACTCTAGAAATCGTATTATGAATAAAACTTCTAACAATAATTTATTTTAAAATACTTTTTTAATCACATGGTGGTTCTTCGGGTTGTAAGGCCGACGTATGTTTACAGAAGTTCTCGACGTTTCGCCAACACGAGTGGTTAGCATTTTCAAGAGATATTTTTTCAAAGTTTCTTGTTTCTTAATTCGCTGTCAAATGCTTGACATTTGTAATACGTTGTCTCAATAAATACCTGTGATTTGACGTTCTTACATCTGATTGGTCTATAGCGTTAGCTGACATCATAGAATCGTTCGTACCGTTATTTTGTGGGTAGGGAGCTAATTGAGAATTTTTGAGAACTGGAAGCCAAACCTTGTTCAATTGTAGTCCTTCTTCGGTTCTGTTGAAGTTGTTGTGGTGTTTCTGAATTTCAATTGCTTCCCGGAAGAGTCTTGGGTAATAGGCAGATGTTGAAGAGATGACTTGAGTTTCTTCAAATTTCACTCTATGGTTATCGTTGTTGAGAGTATGTTCTCAAAAATTCTCAATTAGCTCCCTACTCACAAAATAACGGTACGAACGATTCTATGATGTCAGCTAACGCTATAGACCAATCAGATGTAAGAACGTCAAATCACAGGTATTTATTGAGACAACGTATAACAAATGTCAAGCATTTGACAGCGAATTAAGAAACAAGAAACTTTGAAAAAATATCTCTTGAATATGCTAACCACTCGTGTTGGCGAAACGTCGAGAACTTCTGTAAACATACGTCGGCCTTACAACCCGAAGAACCACCATGTGAGTGACGATGGCCGCGAAAGCCTTTCACAATTTACTTTTTTAATAAAATAAAAAAATTGGGCGAGAACAAGAGACTTTCGCTATCTGTCAAAAGTTCAATTTTTCAGTAATCCCTTAAAACAGGCTTATTTGTTTGAATCCAAAATATTTGGCGAACGTTTTCGATTTGAGAAAATTGTACTTCATCAAATTAGAAACAACGCAGTATTCACATCCAATCAAACGTATCACTCATTCTCACAAGTATGAGACACGGCAAAAATACAAATTCATTCTCCCACTTAACAATGCAGCTATCAGTACTTGGGACCAAAAGCGTTTTTTAAAATGTCCCAAATGAACCAACATCCACCGTATTTAAAAAATTCATAAAAGAGTTACCGTTTGTTTATATTTTCTCAGTTTTTGAAATTTGACGGTCAATCAATCCATACACTTTCATTTTTTATATTTAGAATTATCTTTAAGAATTATTTCGCAAAGGATACCGCACACTTTGATAGGGAAAGTGGCCTCCTGTCGAATTACCTGAATTTTGGATATGTTATAGTCCAAATCATTCTATAGGCTAGTTTTGACGCTAGAGGCCGCTGAAAACTAATTTTTTCTCCATTGTTAAACAACTCAAAACGTTAACCTGAATAATTTTCACTATTCTGAGTAATCATTAATATGAGATGCTATTTAGAGTATTGTTCATTGGTGTCAAAACAGGTTGTCAATTATACAGTATGTTTCGGCTAGTTTGGTCAAATTAATACATCAAGTTGATGATGCGACTCAAGGAAGATATAACAAAAAGTGGTCTATTTCATTTCGATAGGGTTGTGTCCAATGAGTATGTAACTATATCTGATTATTTCATTGGCGCTCAGGAAGATAAAGATAATCTAAGTTATGGTGTTTTCGAAATATGAACAAGAATTGTTAATTTGAATAATGTGCGTATTAAAAACGGGACATTTTAGGGTCTATGGCAATAATTTTTGTTTCACAAATCACAAATTAATATGTTGGAATGTACATAGGAATACTACTCACTCCATGTATAGATTTTTTTAACAAAATAAAAAAAAGAAAAAATCCTTTAATGTTCAAAGGACATGAAACATGAAAACCAAGGTGGAAAAGAAAGTGGAAATGGTCACAAAATTTTCAAAATGGTTTTAATTGGTTTCATAGCTTGGCAAATTTCTCGTTTTGTGTTAATTGTCTGAAATTAAACAAATACGTTTAAACTCGATAAATTGATGTCGATCTCAATGAAACTGGTAAAGATGAAACGATTAGCGGTTTTTCAAAAGAGCATTGAACATGGATATATCTATAAAAGAGATAGGAGTGAGCGAATTTGTGAGCGTCAGCAATAAGACAAATGGCAATTTTTTTAATGTGATCAAAAAGCTTCAGGAGCATAGCTGCATATATGGAAACAAAATTCTAGGACAATTCTGATCCGTGCCTCACGAGTCATAAGAAGCTGATATTATGAAGGTCAAAAATTAAAAATAAACCAGAATACTTACATTTCATTATCCCAGCTAGCAATTACTAGTTTATTGATATTGGGCAGTTGAATACAACTGCAGAGTGGCATGTTTCCGATGCTAGCGCTTCTTATTTGTTTATTCTGAGATAAAGAAAATATCTTTAGCTTAGAATCATGTCCTACTGATGTGATCAGGTTACCATCTTCACTTATGAATAAATGGCTAACAGTATTTTTATGAGAATTAAAACTAGTGTACAAATCCAAGCTCGTTACACTTCTCCACTGATCTGAAACTTCATTGATCAGAAAATATATTCACAAAATTGAGTTTCCTTTCAATAATAATCAGTATATATAGAGTGAGGTCATAAATATCACCCCTTCAAATTGTGTCAATTATATGCCAAATTACTGAGCGCTTAAATTGCAAAGTTCTTGGGTTGAAGGGGTTGGTAGTTTAAAAATAGACGTTTCGACTTATTAGAAAGCCGTTTTCAAGCGAGTTCACTACGGGGCCTCAATCTGCCAACGCTCTACCAGCCGACCACCAAGGCCCATTCAAGGTCAAGGCCATTCAATGTTATACAGTGATGAGTACATTAAAATTGCAAAGTTTTGAAACAAGATGTTGCCATAAGAAACCAAGGACGGCTTCACATTTGCCAAAACGTCAGATCAGAGAGTTGTAAGTTATTACTTCTTGGGCAACGACGAAATCAACGAACACGATGATTCACTGCAGAAAATCGAGAAGTTGATACGGACCGAGAAAACCGAGACTTTTATTACAGGTGATTTCAGTACCAAATCTCCCAAGTGTGAAATAACTTCTAGGATGCAAGAGGTGACAGAACGGATCACAGCAAACATTCTTCATCCACTAACAATATGGTTCCATTCTGGACCTGACGATCTCTATGGAGAACATTTCACCATATATCATTTCCTGGGGAACACTCAGTAACCATAATTACATTTTGTTCGATATTACAGAAAATTTTAAGGCACGGAAAATGAATGTCCATGTGAAGAAAGGCACGTTGAAAACAATTGACAATAGAAAAGTACTTCAAACCTAGGATTGTAAGATAACAAATGCATGTGATATAACCATCTCAAACCAGCCTAAATCATGAGAGTGAGTCAGCCTAGTATAAGTAATCCGAAGTAACAGAGGCGGTTGCCCATTAGAAATGGCGAAGCAGTGCTACCGAAGAAAGAAAATCAGCCCTTGATAAATCCCTCATTCTTTCGGCTACTTGAGACTGGCTGAATAAAACGTATCTGAACAGATGGATTGATAGGTTTTGTCCCAACAAATATCCTGCTCGATCACCAAATATGACGCCATGGGGTTTTTATAGGAATATTTGAAATCGCATATTTACCTTCTAGCTCTGCTTTGGGGGGAAAAAACAAATCTGTATATGTTGGTCTTTGTGGAAACATTTGATAACGTATTTTACTAGACAAAAGATACAAGAGGAAACATCTAAGAGGATATCAGTTTGTGTTTGTATGCAACTAACTTTTCTTCCAGTTCACTAAATCTAACGTTTTGTCATCTTGCAAAATACGAAACTTAGTAGCAAAAGCTTTCAACTCTAGTAACTCGGCAGTCATAATTTCAAATAGAACCTACCTTCAAAGAGAAAATTTAAATTTAAAGTGAGTACCATGCCAAAACCAACAATTTGCAATTTGTTATTTGGAATAATAAGAGTTTTGAGAATATTCGTGCTTCTTGCTTTGAAAGTTTTCACTTTCGCGAATTCACTCTCGTTCACAGTAGACAACCTAATCTGATATCACTGAAAATTTTAGTAGAAAATTTGTATTTTCACATAAGTCAAAACCCTGAAATTTGCTCATTCGCGGTTTTGGCGTGGGACCGACGAATTATCTATTCCAATTAAAAATGTTGAGTGCCCTCCATTTGGACACCGATGACAGCTGACGTGTCACTTTTTGTCAATAACCGTCATCTACTTCAACGTCTCGTCTGGTTCGATAGTAATGGTGGATTTATGCAGCAATCATAAGTCATAAGTCTTTAGTCATAAGGAAGAATATTCGTCAATGATTGGTTGGAATATGCGGACCAACCAATCATTGACGAATATTCTTCCTTATGATTGCTGCATAAATCCACCATAAGTGGGAAGGGACACAATTTACGACCTCTCTTTGTACTTTGTGGAACTCACCTTCTGAAATTATTTCACTTTGTTCAATTTGAGATGGCTCAACCGGAATACTGTCACCAAATTTTCTTCTAGGATGTGGAACTTTGAACACTTGTTTTGGAATCTGTCCAAACTCCATTATTTGAACTTCTAAGGCATGCCTTTCATTCAAATCCGAAATGGAATCCAAATCGACTGCTCCTTCATAACACAGATGATAGAATACTGAAAATAGCTCTATAAATATGAATATGTTATATAGAATAATTCTACTGCTTAACAATTGTTTGCTTTGATGGCCTCTTCTCCTTTCTGCTTGTATCCAAAAATAAGATCTATCCATTTGTGTAAACTTTTTGACACAATATCACTCTCTAGTGCCTCCCTCATAACATTTGTGAATTCTGAAGGGTCGCTGGCCCAAGGTGGTAATTGAGCATCTCCCACTTTGGCATTATTATATCGATAACCAAAATTGATTCCCATATTATTCACTAAAAACTTGCCACCTCCTGAAACGTCATAAAACTCTGGTATTAATTCTTTGAAGTCCGACATGTTACTCAAACAATTTTTATATGCATCAGCCACCGCATTGAACATTCTATCGGGATGATCAAACCTGCCACTTTGTAAACATAAAACATAGTGTGGGTAAAGTCTTGCTAGGTAATATAGCACAAATCCTGGCGTGGAGTAATGTGAGCCATACAGAAACTTAGGATCAGGCATCTCATTATATCTTTCTAATAACCGAGACAAACGTGTATCGTTTAAGGCCCCAACAGGTTTTGATAGGTCTCGATAGTTAGCAGGATCATTTAGATCCAATTCCTCAGAACTATAATTCGATATGACCCATGGGAATACTGGGTACTGTGTCAAATCATTCACAGTTCGATCACCTAAGCTGAAACAAAATAATGTATCTGTAACTAATTTCAGAGGGGCCAAAGCAACAGTTTCCGTTTCGAGTTGTTTGTTCACAATGACAACTAATGTACTTAACAATGAGTAGAAATTTTGTTTATTCAAGAATATTGGAGAAGAGTCAAAATGTTAGCCAATCACACCAACTAAAAAATGTTCAACTCATTACAACCAAACGAAAATAGGGCGCTGATAAAGATGTCTGCTCTTAGAAGAACAAATGTGCTTGAATCTGGAAATAATTTGGTAAGTCGGACAACTTCAAATCACTCTGAGAACAAACTGTCAGCTAAAATCAGAAAATTGGTGTAATTTTTCATTTTTCATTTATTTGTCCTTATGTTGACATTAATTTTGATGAAAGGTGATAGTTTTGTACAATTTGAATCCGAATACAGTAGTCGTAGGAAAATAATAAATGAGAACAAAAATATTCCTTATAGAAAGTATACAAATAATTCGGCTAAAATTCGCCGGCAAGGCCTACTTCGGATTTACTTCATCGCCAAAAATCGAAAAAATGTGTTAGCAATTTTTTTTATCTTACTACGCCACTCCACTGGATTTGAAATACTTTCAAATGGGCGTTGCCAAAATTTCATAAATAAATATTGATATTCAACACAAATACAGCATAATTAAAATTTAAATAACGTTATCGAAATATTTCAGACAATCGTCCTGTATATCACATATGTGAAATATTGTAATTTAAAATGCTCCACTAAACCGGTATCTGTTGGAATTGTAAACATTTCTAACAGTTCTAACCAACGGTTATTCATAATAGTGTCAGCATATTAAAACAAAAACTAATTTTTAATAGCAGAGTTCGAGACTTATATTGCTACAGATAATATGTTATCAAAACAAAACACGAAAACAATCAAATTTATTCTAATCATTAGTTTATTGCACTACAAGTACACTAACGAAGGAGTAGGTATATATGGCTTACACTTTTTTTCGTTTATTTTCTGTTACACCAGATTTAAAGAATCACAAATCCAATAGCGTAGTCAAAATTTATTTTAATAAAAATTGCTAATTATTTCATTTTCGGCTTCGAAAAACATTCGGAGGCTTTGACATTTCGAATTTTATTTCAAAGTTATGGCGATATAATAAAGCTACTGGAAGCTCTTTCTTTTAGAAAATAAAAAAAAGTTCAATTCAGACAACAAATACAAAAGTTACAGTGTTACCCTGCTTTTAAATGAGTCGCTCTATATGAGATAATAATTCAATAATGAAAAAAGGTTCTCGAAAAGTATAACCATCGATATTTAGATAATTTGTTCATTTTGGAATAATTTGAGGAATTTTATTAGTATGTGTTAACTAACCAAAAATCATCATCTGATTCCAACAATGAAATGAGCTTTCGAAAAATATAATTAATTAAATTTGGTACACCACCTATTAGGCCATGGTAACAAGCGAGAAAAAATTGAGAAAATATCTCACCTGTTGATATATAAGAGGTAGTCATAATTCGATAATATGCCATTTTGCCATTGTAGAGTCATAACATCTTGCTGAATATCATTGAGTTTTAATTCCGGGTGCTGTAATAACTGGTCATAGAGTGAGTCCCTCAAAATTTGATTTCGTAATGAAAAATAAGCATGATTCGTAGAATTTGTATTGGAATAAATTTCTAAACCCTAAAAATGATTTTTCATCTTTAAGAAATTCCACCTATATAAATGTCTATCTTACAATATGTCTCAAAAGGAATCTTCTTTTTACTATCTGTTTAATGCTCCTGAGCTCAATTTTCAAGGGATACTGAAAGGAAAAAATTTAATAGATTAAAAAATACACCTATATATAAACAGCTTTAACAAAAAATTCATTTAAACCTTTTATCATGAAATATATATTGTAAATATAGCTATTTGTAGAGCGCAAAGTGATACTGCCGCTCGACAAAAAGAGTTAATCTTTACAGAGCGGCAATTACACTTTCTGCACGAAATACACAGAAGATTTTTTTACAAACGTGGCTTTTATCCAAAAAAACGCTAGATACTTCATCCAAATAATATTAATGATTCACCTTCACTCTTTTTACTGACTGTTACTTTCTGATTTCTACGATATAAATATGTGAAATATATTTACGGGGTAATTGTCAAGACAGAAAAAATAACTAAAGTTATGGTTTGGATTGTCTGGTCTCAATGATTAGTTTTGAGTTATATGGTGCGAATATTTCTATCAAGTAAAAATTCTGGAGTACTATGAAGTGCTTGACTTTTTCCTTTTTTTTCTAACTGTTAGTTTCTGATTTGTAGTGATATAACGTTCCACATCTGCATTAGCTAAATGGGGTATTTTTCCTGTAATTATTAGACAGATGGCGCTGGGAGCACATCAACTTTGAAATTTTGAAAAACAAACAGATCAAAATTGTTAAAATACGTATCAACGAAAATTTAAAAAAAAATGGTTGAAAAGAGAATTGAATTCCGTTCAACGATATGTAATTTGACCCCCCATGCTATTTGGAATTTTTCAATTGATGTGTCCCCTCGCGCCCCCTATAGGGCAATGGAAATGTAGAAGAAAACTGTAATTCAAAAACAATGAGCTTATGACTTGAGGCATAAGATGTACGGAGGACTGCTCATTGCTAATATCCTATACAATAGGAAAAAGTGGGTCGAAAATCCATCAGAAAACAACTACTTTCCTGGCTAATGCCACGACGAACATTGAATTACATCTGATGAAATTTCCGTGCAGAGTTCCTACAAGGTATCTCTGCAATTGCTTGTTGCATGGAAATGTTCATCGAAACATTCGGACCACCTATATATCGATTTCGGGGTGTTGCCCCTCATCAGTATAGGGTAGGTCTAGCAGTCAATAACTAATGACTGCAACGAATGAATCGACAACCAAATCCATTTCAAGACCGAAACTGAGACCGCGCCCGCACAGTGGATAACTCCAAAACTGCGAGCGCCATCCCAGCGCCGACCACCCAACTAAGCAATACCCATGAACCACGATCGTCAAGACCGTATAAAACGGAGAAGAAAACTGTAATTCAAAAACAATGAGCTTATGACTTGAGGCATAAGATGTCCGGAGGACTGCTCATTGCTAATATCCTATGCAATAGGAAAAGTTGGGTCGAAAATCCATCAGAAAACAACTACTTTCCTGGCTAATGCCACGACGAACATTGAATTACATCTGATGAAATTTCCGTGCAGAGTTCCTACAAGGTTATCTCTGCAATTGCTTGTTGCATGGAAATGTTCATCGAAACATTCGAACCACCTATATATCGATTTCGGAATTAGCCAGGAAAGTAGTTGTTTTCTGATGGATTTTCGACCCAACTTTTCCTATTGTATAGGATATTAGCAATGAGCAGTCCTCCGGACATCTTATGCCTCAATGGAAATGTATTTTATTTAAAAAAGTAGTATCGGTGATACCGTTCAAAATGGTTTCTGTTTCAAGTTTTTGCACATAACCGTTCAAAAGTTAACAGAGGGGATGACTAAAAAAAAGTCGCATTATAAAAACTATCAATATTTGATAGAATTTATAAACAAGCTTATTGAGTCGTTTACCTGTCTTTTTTGTGTGTTCTTCAAATCTCAGGTGCTGGTCAACATACACACCCAAATACTTCATGTTGTCAATTTTTTCAATTCTCGGACATGAACACTGCATTGGAGTTTGACAGATATATTTATGAATTATGAGTGCGTTATTCAAGGATTGATCTTTAGCAATAAATTTAGTTTTTTCCACATTCAGACTCAGAAGATATTATCCTGCCATTGATGTTAGAAAGATTATAAAAATTGTTGATGTAAATCAAAAATAAAATTGGCCCTAGTACTGTGCCCTGGGGGACGCCCATGGTGATGGGTAGTGGGTCGTTGTGGATACTGCTTATTTTAACCTTTTGATATCTGCCAGATAAAAAGTTTTTTAATAGATCTAGAGTAATTCCTTTAACTCCTATATTTTCTGGACGATTCAGGATAATTTGATGGTTGACAGTTTCAAAAGCTTTAGCCAAATCTAAGAAAACCGTCAAGCCTTTTTTTGTCATTGAAGTTTTTCCATCTACTGTTGACCAATTGGAATATTGCATTTTCATTTGACATATGTTCCCTGAAAACAAATTGGTTTTCAAATAAGATATCATTTCTCTCCAAAAAATCAATTATTCTAACACTTTTCGAAAACTTTGGCAAAATTATTAATAATGGTTATTGTCTTTTAATTTGTTGTAAGTTTTTTGTCACCAGATTTGAAAACTGGGGTGGTTATAGATTCTTTGTAAGCAACATATTTCCCTTTATGAAGCATACAATAATGATATGACAAAGGGGAATCAATCGAAGTTGATTATGTTTTATTTATAAATTGCACCGTTATTCTATCAGGAACTGAAGAGCTATTGTTTTTCAAAGATGTTTGATTTTAATAATTTCATTTCTTAGTGTCGTATATATCAATTTTCTTTGGCATCTTATGACCTATATTTGCAAAGAAATTATTGAAGTAAACTGATGTTTCCTTATAATCAACAATTTTTTGTCCATTTTCATTTGTAATATTACTTATGTTTTCATTTCAATATATTGACAGTAATTTCATTTAAATTTTGCAAATTTTTTCGATAATTCTGTTGAGCGTTATGAATTTTATTAATGATTATTCTTTTGAGTTTTGATTACATTGTTGAAACAGTTCCTGTAATGTAATTTTGTATTCTACATTTATTTCTTCGTAATAACGTCTATTTTATATTTTTCTAAAAAATTACCAAAATTCAAACCCAATAAATAGTCTGCATGTCCAGCTTGATGCAAATTTTCCAAATTTTAGAATCATGAATACTTCCGGGATATCAGGTACATAATTTTCAACTTATGATAACATACTAACTGTGCATGCAAAGCCTATTATAAAAACCAACATTTTTGTGTAAATTAATATAATTGAATATCTTCGATGAGTTTTAGGTATTGAGAAGTTTTTTGGAACTAGGGCTTATTTTTATAATTGAATTGAACTATGAGAAAAATACGGGCTTTTTCATTTGAAATTTTAAATTTTTCTCATTTAGTTACTAAAACTATATTTTTGCATAGCCTGTGAATTACTCTTTGGATGAGATAATAGTGTGAAATCCGTTCAATCCTCAGTATCCTTGATTCAGTCTAAACAGCGATTGAAATAGTAATTTACTTAAAAATGACTAGTGTTCGACAATCAGCATTTATAATTTTTCTGAAAAAATCAAATTACCAAAAACGGTTCACAGAAGCAGCTGTCTCCACCTGCGTGACAATCATTTTGAGAAAATATAAATCTAACAGGAAAACCGTATTGTTGTATAAAAGTCAAACAAGGTTGTATTTAAAATTTAAAAAAATTACCTCTCCCATTTTATTATATGGTTGAAAATATAATTTAGTACTGGACAATACTATCCTTCCTGGGTTCACTACAAGTGGAGTGATTTTGTCAGCCTGATAATCCACTATTATTTTTTCATACAAATTCATCCACCTCGGGTCAAAATTGTCTCTACATTGTCTTGAATGCACAATGGTTGCAATCTGAAATCACATTTTACAAACTTAATCCGAACGTATGTACATTAATTTTGTGAAAGTTAGAATAAGAAACTTTTGTGAAATATAGTGTGATTATTTATCAAAAGGTAAAAACTTTTGAGTTTGAAAAAAATTATTTGTTCTACATCTTGATGAATTCAACTACAAAACTCATATCATAGTTTTTTTAATTTACTGAAAGAGCGTTTCTTTCTGCTTAATTTGGAATATCAATAATAACAAACTTTATAATCCAATTCAGTAGTTAATACAACGATAAACAAGAGGTTGATAAGATAACACAATACGTATTCCAGGAATTTGATAAAATTGGCAAGTCAGTATTATACTAATTGACCTGTTGGGTCTGAAGAGTTCATGTTAAATAACATTACACAAGAAACATAATCACAATGAGATGATAATATAATACGGAACAAAGGAAATTGAAGGGAGGCATTCAAAACAAGATCATTGTAACGTTATTTGTTAATTCCGGTTGCTCACTGCATATTCCTTCAAATATTTTTTAAAAACTTGGTTCATGTCAATAATTATCCCTTTTAGCTTTGTTGGCAGACTATGTAGATTATTGTATTCTTAAGAAATTTGAAAGAGAAAATATTTGGCAGAAGACATAGATATATATTTGTTAGTAGACGCAAGTCGATCGAAAAACAAATACTTAATGCTATCAGAGATATAGAGGCAGCCTACGAGCATTCCGGTTCTTAATAGATTATGTAGAAGTCATCGCTCTTTCAGTAACTGATCTTGATCAATATTTAACAAAGAAGGGTAGTGATCCGTGATTAATTAAAAATACATTTTGAAAAAATATAAGGGAATAAAATAATTCATGTCTACTAACCATATCTGATTGTTCGGCAGCTGGAAGACTACTCGCTCTGTGTAATTGAGAAATTTGTGGTAAGCAGTTCATTATATTTGCATAGTTCAATAAAAACAAAAAATTTGCTGATCCTTTGAACTGGTAAGGTGCTATAACATTTTTTTCCAGTAACTCTATATATTCTCTGCAGTTTACACTAAGAACATTGTTACTGTTCAAAAACTTTGCACTCCCCTTCCATTGTTCAATGACCACACAGTCTTTGAAGGGTATTTTGACAATTGGCTTATTTATATCTCTTGGATCAAAAATCAACGATTTGGAACACATTTTGAGCCTGCCATCTTGTTTTTTCGTTTCATATGTTTTTGGAGTTGTATCAGGTGGTATGAAAATTGCACTGAAATCTTCAAAGTAAATTTCACCCGGATCCAATTGTAAAAGTGAAAACCTGAAAAATATAAGTAAAAATCATTTTGAAACAGCACATTGTGTAGAATGTGTAAGATGTAGAATAAATTCAATATCTAGTCACGTCAACTTTAATATCAAATTTTAAGCTGGATTTATAGATTGAGTCGCTGCCGCAGTCGTTGCAGTTGACGTTGCCGTACGAAGATGAATGTGCCGTTGCTCATGCATACGTTTATAGATCCGCTGCCGTTGCAGTTGCTGTTGTCACTGCCGCCGGTAGTCAACCAATCTTGGACGGCAGCGGCAGCAGAAAATTACACGAAACTCAAAATTTCTGTGTAAAAATTAACGAAAGGTCACATAATTAAGGTTATTTATTTGTTTTTCTACATTCATGCAAAAAGCAAAACTTTATTGAACTATATTCAGTGGAAAAAGAAGTTCTTTATTGCACTAGTGCAATAAAGTTTTTATTGCACTCATCTGTCATTCTACTTCAACGTGCTGTCATCATGACAAACATAAACGTTTAAACCTACTACATATTTAGCAGATATTCTGTGAGATTGGCAATAGGTTTCAAACAGTTACATATTTTATATTATTTTGTATAGCAGCAAGAGTTAAACAAACAATGCCTTCCCGATTATAACTCCATAATCAAATACGATCCGCTTTGTTCTAAACCGTCTATTATCATAGAGCACACTGTCTGTACTATGACCACACCTAGTGATAACATACGCGCTCACGGCTACTATGATTTTGATTTTTATAATGCAAGTGTGGTTATAGAAACGTCAGTCAAAAATTAATTCTGACAATTAACAGAATTGAAAGTTTCAAAATGAGTAATATTAATGGGAAAATACCGCACCTCAATAAATCATTTTTTGCTTTTTGCATGAACGTAGAAAAAATGTTGTATGCAACTCGTGCAAAAATTGTTTACTGCACTCGACGTGTTGTCCAACTCGGCCTAACGGCCTCGTCGGACAATTTCACGTCGAGTGCAATAAACATTAACTTTTTGCACTTGTTGCATAAATAACTATTATATAGTTTGAAAGCAAGAATTAATGTTATTCAGAAATATCAGAATATGAGGAAAATATAGATGTTGATGTAGGCGTATTCCTAAACCTACTAGAAGGATTTCCACATCTATATAATCTGAACGACAAGAATTATAAAAATATGTCCATGAAGGAAAACAGTTGGCGCTCAATGAACACAAAATAAAACTATAAATTGGTCATAATTTTACCAGCGGCTACGGCTACGGCAGCGGCTACAACTACGGCAGCGGCTGCGACAAAATCTATAAATCCTGCTTTTACTCATCTTTTGATATTTTTTAATAGACTGCGGTCACGTCTGACGGTCGACAGATTGTCAATTCAGCCCGTGGGACAAACAAATATGTTTGCTCATACTTTCAGTGTAAAAATGTCATATTTGGAATCAATTTTATTTTAAAATGCCTGATATTTGTGAAATTGTTAATTGATTTGGCAATTAGGGCAGATTTGGCATCTGAGAGACTGAAATGGCCAAAAATACGTACAAATCATTTTCTAGCAGGGGTATATGAATATTCTAGAATGTACAATTACCATTAGTTAAATATTTTTCATTTCAGGAAAGCCAAGTGCATTATCGATAGTTTATACTGGGTACCAAATCAATCTCTTCGCTACAAAAGAAGTTTGAACGAATTACAAAATGTACGGAGATGGATAGGTACTAATTTCAAACTTATTCTAGTCGTTATAAATTGTCTCTCGAAATTCGTGTAGACTAGACCGCTGCGAACGAAGACGGGTGCGGAAATTACCGAAACGTTTGCAGATATTTTGGCACATACGAAACGTTGCCGAAAAATGTGCAGACGGATCAGGGAAATGAATTCTAAAACAATAAATGTTTGATGAAAAAACATTGAATAAATCACTACAATCTCCGAGCAATAAAAGATATAGAGAGTGCTTCTCTGTCTCTTTCTTGAAAGCAACATACCCGACGTTGTTTACAAACATCTCAGCCCGAATCATGTTAAAAATGGGCATTGTCGGATATATCTGTTTGCACTCGGGGACCAGGTTGGAATTCCATGTTATATTCACTCTTAACTTGGCGATCATGTTTGTTTACGTCCGTTTACGACTTATTTATCGTCTTTGTCAAATCAAACCATGGGCGTCGCAGCATGGTAATCATGGCATAATCCCGATTTTGAGACAAAAATACACTATTTGTTGAAATAGCTGTATAAAACATTGTTACTGTTTAAGTCGACCTTAAAAACGATTACCTATCAATAATTAGGAAAAAACTTGTTGCAGTGTAGGTACACTAAGAAGTAAATAAGCAAACTCAACTCTTCTCTCATGTTGGAATGTCTTTCGAGTACTCAAAACATAGCGTCGATGATACTGCAATATGAGCTATGTCACGAAACATTTATTTCGCAGGAGACTGTAAAATGATAATAGATACTACATAAAAATTTCTACGCGCGATAATTTTATACTTTGAATTCCAAAACAATGACCGGTAGAAATTCTTATAAGGTAGTTATTTTTTTTCTTTGGTGTTTTGGCATCGACTGCTATGGTCATTAGTAGTTATTATCTACAGTCTTCTGTAAAATGAATGTTTCTGGACATATTGCTCGTATTGCAGTATCAACGACGATAGCTCTGCAACTATAACATTATAATAACTTGACAGTTATGTGCGTGTGTGTTTGAAATGTATGCTATTTTAGAGGAATTTGTGATTGTGAAACCGATGATATGGACACAGATGATACCAGAAGAAAGTGTTTAAAAGTAGCAACGAGAACTATAATCCGTCAGATACAAAATAAATAAATAAATAAATAAATAAATAAATAAATAAATAAATAAATAGCACTTTATTCACCTATGAGGCATATACAGATACAAAACAAAAGACTGCACAGTATACCCTATCAGGCTAGTCATCAGATTTGACCATACAAGGTCCTAATAGAAGTGTATTTTTCTTTAAGATATAAAATAGTACATGTTACAATAGATACATTAAAACATTAAACATTAAGATTTTAGAGAAGTATATACAGTAAAATCGAGTCATACCATGGCATTATACATTGTAATTGTTACGTTGGTACAATCACATTAACCAACTAACGTCCGAGTAGAAATTCTTCTGTAGAATAAAAGGCGTTTTTTACTAAATAATTCAATAATAGGTTATTTAGTGACTGGTGTCTGCCTGTAGTATTTTTTTGACTTAGTATATTATTGAATTTATTATAAAATTTTATTCCTTGATAGATATGAGAGTTTTGACCAACTGTTAATCTTGAAAAAGGAGGGTATATATTTTCTGCATTTCTTCTGTTATAATCATGAATTGCATTATGACTTATTAGTTCGTTTTTGTGTTTGTGAACATACATTGTTACTTGCATAATATACAGACATGGTAGCGTTAATATCTTTAATTGTTGGAAAATGGGTTTAGCGTGGTCATAGGGACGTGCTCCTATCATGATTCTAACGATTTTCTTTTGTATCCTAAATAACTTATGAGTGTGGCTCGAGTTCCCCCAGAACATCAGACAGTAATTTAGCGTTGATTGGACGATTCCGTAGTAGGCTAATTTTAAGGTGTCCATTGACACGGTGTTTCTTAACTGCCAAATCATGAACGACATAGTACTTACTTTTTTTGACAGGTGTAGTATATGGTACTCCCAGGTCATCTTCTGGTCGAAGATGTCGCCAAGAAACCTAGTGGATTGAACTTGTTCTATACTTTTACCATTTATCTGAATAAGACAGCTGAAGTCATAGTTAACATTTTTTGGTAGGAATGTCATAAAGTGTGTTTTTGATATATTCATTAGTAGACCATGCTCTGTACACCACACATTAAATTGCTGTGCGATCCTGCCAGCTTTATAGCATACTTGATGCAATGTGTCTCCGTTAATAAAGAAATTTGTATCATCTGCATATAATATTTTTTGGCCATCCAGATGCGGTGACATATCATTGATAAATATTATAAAAAGTAATGGTGCAAGAATAGATCCCTGAGGTACCCCCAGATTAACAGTACTTTCAGCCGATCTATGTTCATTAACAACTACTATTTGTTTTCTCTCCTTCAGATATGATGCGATCCATTCATTTGCTACTCCTCGAATACCTATACGTTCTAGTTTTTCTAGGAGAAGGTGATGATCCACCCTACTTAAATCAAAGTATAAGGCCACAGATGACTGTTTTTTATTGAGTGCCTCATATATATTTCCACATAGTGCAGCAACTGCAGTTTCTGTGGATCTTCCACGACGAAATCCATACTGGCAATTTTTCAATAATTTGTGGTGTTCAATAAATTTTTCGAGTCTTGATTTGTAGGCTGTATCAATTATTTTTGCAATTTGACTTTGAATGGAAATATTTCTGTAATTGGCAGCTAAATCTCTAGGGCCTTTGTTTTTGTATACAGGAATAGATTTTGATATTTTTAATTCCTTGTGGTAAGTAGCATTTATGAAACTCTCATTGATTATGTGTGATAGGGGTATGCTTATTATTTATTATTTAAAATTAGACTATTCCAGGAAAAGAATAGAAGAATGAAATACAAAATTTTAATTTGTTTCAAACTGGACAGACGATTTACAATAAGCAAGTCATCGCTCCACCCTGTGAGCAAATCAAGATTACTTCAAAATAGAGCTGCTGTTGGGTATGTCTGCAGAGATGTCTTCAGAGATACATGTCGTCCCCTATTTAACTCATAAACTTTAATGACTCTCACCTGTTTGATGTTTAAGAAACAGAAGTAAAATAATAACTACATGAAAAATTCTCGTTTTCCTACCAGGATGATTAGTAATATCGATCGCTCCCTAGGCCTAACTCTACATAAGTAGAGACATTACTTTTTGACAACTTTAAAACACTTTTTGATTATCTTCCCCAGGATACCAATAATCTAAATTCAGAAAAAACATAAGAAAAAGAGTTAAAGAGGTATTAGGGCTTTTACTACACTTTGGATGAGTATTTCAATGATACACTTGTATGTGTAAATTATTATGTGTATAATAGTTTATGAGTAAATTCTTATGTGTATTATACTGCATGTATATCATATATATATAGTGTAGGTATAGTGTATAGTTTACTGATGTGATCCAACAATTTGAATATATTTACTTTTTTACTTCAGTTTTATTTTTTCAGTATTTATGACCTTATTGTATGCTTTGTCATCAAGAATCTATTTTTTCTCATAATACAGTATTTTTGATTGACATCTTGACAACACACGTGCTTTCCAACCAGGCATGTTGTCGTCTAGAGATAAAAATATAACATGAAAAAAATTTATCAGCACGCCGCCTCTGGTTCTTATCTTACATCCGAATATCATAACAATAAACAAAATCTCCCCCTCCGAACTCGGAGGTTACCCCTCACCCACAATCTATCACAAAGGATAGCGATATGCAGCTTTCATAACAACGCGTATTGTTTATATGGAAATGGCACCTCTATATCTTTTATTGCTCGGAGACTACAATACGTACAGCGTCATGAAGGCTACCATGACAGAAAGAAAGATTCTACAAGAATTTCAGGTTGAATATATTGCCTGAAATCACAAAATAATACACGACATACCAAGACAGGCATAATGCCATCTGAATTCAACATAACCAAGGGAAAAAAATTATAATATCAAGATATAACCATATGGAAATAACAGGATCTGCAAAGTTCAAAATCGGTGATGATGTGCGCATCAGCAAAGCGAAACACGTTTTCGAAAAAGGCTATACGCCCAATTGTAATTATTCAAAATAATCAAAATCAATATTACCTAATCCCGCTACCTATATGTTTGAAGATATACAGGGTGGCCCAGCGAAAACGAAACAAGGCCGATATTTCATATTATCAATCGCAGAAAAAAAAACGCTCGGACCCGTCGATTTTTATTGCGAGGGGGAAATCTTCCTATCATAACCTCAACTGTCATACCCCCCCCCCCCCCTACTCCTTGGTCACTATCACCCAAACAATTTGACACATCATTGAAAAGGTAATTTCATAAGGAATTCAGCCATGTCAATTTTTGCAACCTAACTTTTTATTTTGGCGCCCGCTTGCGGGAAAAATAACTGTTCCGTATTCCAAATTAAAATACTGCATTTGCAAGCTATTTTGACATAAATTCGGTGACAGTGCATTATGGAATTTTTCTAAGAGAAAAAACAAAATGGCGGCTCCAAAATGGCGGACATGATTTGCAATTTAGGTCCGATTCGATTCAATATTGATATATGGTGGTTTTCAAGATCGGAAATTATGATTTGTTCGTCAATGCAAAAAAACAAGATGGTGGCTCCAAGATGGCGGACATAATTTGTAATTCTGGTCCGATTCCAATCAAAATTGATATGTGGGGATTTTCAGGGAGAAAAATTATGATATTTTTGTCAATACAAAAAACCAATATGGCGAACGAAATTGGTAATTGTGGTTCGATTCGATTCAAAATTGGCATATGAAGGTTTTACAAGTTTCCAGTATGACTACAGTGAATTAATTGAATTGATGAAAAACAGATTTTACACAAATTAGGAAATAATATTTTATTTAGATGTGTGACGTAGGTTATTCTGTGCGTAACAGAATCAGAATTTTACCGCGCCTGAAAATCCCTGAAAATCCTCACATACTAATTTTGATTCAAATCGGACCAGAATTACAAATTTCGTCCGCCATCTTGGAGCCACCATCTTGTTTTTTTGCATTGACGAACAAATCATAATTTCCGACCTTGAAAACCACCACATATCAATTTTGAATTGAATCGGACCATAATTGCAAATCATGTCCGCCATTTTGGAGCCGCCATTTTGTTTTTTCTCTTAGAAAAATTCCATAATGCACTTTCACCGAATTTATGTCAAAATAGCTTGCAAATGCAGTATGATAACTTGGAATACGGAACAGTTATTTTTCCCGCAAGAGGGCGCCAAAATAAAAAGTTAGGTGGCAAAAATTGACATGGCTGAATTCCTTATGAAATTACCTTTTCAATGATGTGTCACACTCACTACTTTCCCTATTCAAATTGTTTGGGTGATAGTGCCCAAGGGGTGGGGGGAGAGGTGTGACAGTTGAGGTTATGATAGGAAGATGTCCCCCTCGCAATAAAAATGACGGGTCCGAGCGTTTTTTTTTTTCTGCGAACGATAAATATGAAATATCGGCCTTGTTTCGTTTTCGCTGGGCCACCCTTTATATGTAGAATACACCTGTCAAATGAGCTTTCGAGTTACAACTCGAAATGTTAACTGCATTTCAATACCTTTAGATTTCAGAATAGTTGTCATATTTGTGTTCAGATACTCGCCACCTCCCTCGGATCGAAGAACTAGTTTTTTGTTGAATTTATTTGAGTTACAATTCGAAAATATCCGAATTTCAAGTTACAACTCGAAATGAGCGTTAATTTCGATTTGCAACTCGAAATTAGTGGCAATTTCGAGTTATAACACGAAATTAGCGAAGGAAGGACATGCATTATTTTTTTCTTAATTTCTAGATAACTCGAAATAAAGGCTAATTTTAATTTCGAGTTGCCTAACTCGATATTAAGGCTAATTTCGAGTTGAACACGAATTCAACACGAATTCAACACTTACTTAGAGTTATAACTCGAAGTATATCAGGGTGGATTTAGTCAACTTTAGCATAAGCATTATCATAAACATAACGGTAACTTCAAAGGTTTTTAGCATAAACTTAAAATTGTTGTATAAATGGCGCCATTTGATATAACAGATTCAACTTTCGCTTTTAACATATATTTAAGCACAATTTTAAAATGATGTTGACTAAATGCACCTTTAAAGAAAATTTGCTAAAAGATCAAAACCTTGACAACGCGATAATGACAATTCTCGATATGAACTTACTGTTACAATAATAATAATAAATACCTCAGGAGAAGCAAACTAGATGCTGAAACTGCAATGTGATCAACATATTTGTATTTAGTTTTCTTTTTGTGTTTCAATTATTCATGTTTTTACTAATTTGTCTTTTGGCACTGTATTTCCAATTTCTCGTGTTTTCCTAATTGGGCTTGCCCGTAAATAAGTAAGCAAAAATAAAAAGTATTCCAACATTTCCAACTATCATCACATTATTATTTGGTTATTAAGGTTTTTGAACTAAACCATGCAATTTAATCAAATTCAAAGAACTGTCGTTTTTTTTCTCTCAATTTAGGCACAAACAATAATATTTTTAAATGAATAACCTATCTATTTTTTCTATTCCCTATTCAATTTTCTCTTTAAAAGAGCTCTTTCACAAAGTGCCATAAGTGGTGCCATCCTATTGTTTAAAATTGTGACACCACGTTAAGGGAGTTTACATTTGATATATATATATATATATACATAGATAGATAGATAATTTATTTTCCTCTGAATGTTACAATACAGGTACAGCACATTATGGGAATCGTCAAAATATTGATGGTCAGTACATTATCTAAGAGCTTATAGACTAGGTACAAAATTAAAATTATATTATATATATTTATATATGTTTCTATTTTTACATTCAACACGAAAACTTGACTGAAACGATTTTAAAATTATTTTCTTGGAATTGTAAACACCTCCTGGTTCAAGTCAATGACATATTACGGTAATATATCATTGGTGAAAGTAGGTAATTGGCATTCTGACAAAAAAAAGTGGAATGCAGCTATAAGAATGTTGTAAGCAGTCATTAATAAAATAGGCCTCCATGTACTGGGAGAATACACTGATTATATAATTTTTTAATCTGTAATTATATTTTTAGTGCTAAATATCATATTTCACTATACAATATTGTTTATTCTGTACTTTCAATTTGTAAGTTGTGTATTTGAATGAAAAAACACTGATGATTATAAAGCAAATCATCTCAACACTTAATTGACAATCAGGTCTGGGTTTTTCTTCACATCTGGGTGGTAATTGATGGAATACCTATATGTCCTGTGTAAAAACCATGTTCTAGAGAGTATTATTCTCATTTAGGAATAAATTGTGTAACAGAGCATTCAAGAATATTGTGCAACATTCCAATTTCGTGTTATTTCAGATCATTAATCATCATCTCAGCAATTCAACTCCAGTTAGACTCCAGCTTACTCGGGTTCATTCACAGAATAAAGAGGGTTACCTAATTAGGTATGTCTGTTTAGATTTCCATCATTAGTTTATTGAACCATTAAGAAAACACTATTCATTGAAATTTTGTGTTTGTGTTTACATTTAATACATTTCTTCTCCTTAAAATACAAGTATATCTTTCTTTGTTGAATCTACATAGGTTGTCATTCCTGTTGAATTTAAAATCTTATTAATTTCTCCTTCGTAAAATCTTGAGATTGCTCCTCCTTTCATGACAGATTGGATCAGACTGGGTTTGTGGGTTTTACGAAACATTACATGAACGGAACATGATAATCGTGCTTTGAAAAATCATTATTGAGGGTACTTACCTCTCCTTCTCCATTTTTTGAGAAAAATGTACTTTTAAGAATTTTATTTTATTTACAAACAACTTGATACAAAATCCACAGACCTCATAAAAAAGGGAGATGAGGTCTGTCGTCTGTCGGTCTGCACTCTGCAGTCTGCGGTCTGTGACCAGTGACCAAAGAGAGAAGTTCACAGAACGTGGAGAAGTAGGTATGTGGGAGACGTTAAATAATGTAGTATCCTTGACTCAGAGTAACTTGTAGCTACTTATTGGAACAATAGGGAACACGCATGATTTTATTTTTCGATTTTTATGTTTATATTCGGGTCTCAATAATTAATTACATTGAGAGAAAATTATTCCCTAAAATCCATTTGTTCCAGACATTTCAAAGTTTGAAATTGCTCTTCGATTTAAACACAATTTGACCCAAAGAGATTAAACGTTATCTAACTAATAATAAGAGTCTTATGGTGGATTTATGCAGCAGTCATAACTCATAAGTTTTAAGTCATAATGTAGAATATTCGTCATTGATTAGTTGGAATAAACGGACCAATCAATCATTGACGAATATTCTTCCTTAGGACTTAAAACTTATGACTTACTTATGACTTATATGCGTTTTCCATTTGGGAGTGTCTAGCCCCAGAGCTACAAGCCCCTGAGATCGGAAATTATCACTGACTTTATCGCCAAAAAACTATATGTATTCGCGGTTTTGACTTTTGTCTACTTGTGCTTCATAAAACGGGCGGTGCTCGAGAGGCAAGGGGAATGTCAATTGGTGCTTGCAGCCCCACTAAATGGAATGCATGGGCACACGCTCTGTGTAGCTCTGAGGAGCTCCTTATGTTCAATGGAAAGCAGCTTATGACTGCTGCATAAAGCCTGATTCACATAATGGCGGTAGCAGTGGCACTAAAGGCAGTGACTCCGCCCCTTTTGACGCTGTTATCCGAATGAGTGACATTGATATGAAAATTTTCAACTAATTGTTTGTTAAAAGCAGTAGAAAGGAATCATAACAGCAATCTCGATTTCATGATAATTTTAAGGTTAGAAATGCGAACACTGCTAGATTTTACTGCAAAAAGTTCAAATGAATCAAACTTTCATGTTTGCCATTGGTTATCTTATCAATAGAGGGGGGTGACGCCACTGCTACTGCCATTAAGTGAATCAGGCTTAAATCCACCATAAAAAGTCTTGTTCATACCCTCGCGAATTTCTCAATTTTTCTGCGAATAAAACGGCTGCCAGTCATGCCGGATCAATCCTTGATGCAGAACCATTTCAGCAGCCATTTTATTTGCAGATAAATTATGAAATTCGCGACGGTATGAACGAGACTTTACATCAACGGGATCTCGCATGGATCTCGCGAAAATATGCTTATTTTTGTAGCTACAAAGCTGTTTTTTGTCGTATCACTTTTTTAAAATTATTTGGGCCGTTTTAAAAACTTTTCATTTTAGCGTTGAAACAATGACGTCAAGGACAGAATAAAACGAAATGCACCATTTTGAAGCCATTGTCAATTCTATGACGTAAATTGAAAAAGTTTTTAAAACATCAATGAATACGGTTCAACGACAAAAAACAACTTTGTTGGAAGTTGAAAACAAGTCTATGTTGTATGGCACATTGGTAATGACTGTTTTACTGGGTTTAAATTAGAATTGTGCGGAACAACTTCTCTCAATAAATCCACATCATCATACGTAAACCAAAAAGGTTTAATTATTTCTTTTAGAATAGACATTTTTATTTACTCTATTTCACTTTATATCAAAACCTTTGCATCGCCTTTCTTATCTCATTAATACCTTCAAGTAATAACAGGACAAATAACAACAAAACAAATGGGTAAATCAGAAATATATACCAGGTATCAGATCATATTTTAATGACAGATAAAGGAAAAAATAAGGATAAGAGAAAAATAAGAGCAACTTAAAGCAGGCATAAAGTCAGGCACTATCCTTAAAAAGGGAAATATAAGGTAAGGTACATGAGCGCATGCGCAGATGTCAAAATAAGGGCGACTTTAATACTGCTCTTAGGGCCGGTATTATAAAACTATTTTGACAGACAACTCGAAGTTAACTCGAGGAATGACGTCACATCTTACAGTTAACTTCAAAATGTAGGAGTTAACTTTATTGGTAGGAAGGGGTATCAGTTAAAGTTAACTTTCCAGAAAATGGTGGTTTTCGACAGTTCTTCTATCAATAATTTAGCATAAAACCTCAATTTTATTGTTTTTTTCTCGCAATAATGTTAGCAAACGATATCCTGGTTATTTTCGAGGAATTTTTAAAGGGCAATGAAGGTGATGCTGTGATCATTATTAAAGGATATTGGCGTCGAAGGATATTTAGAAATCTGTTAAACCATTTTATATTGTGGAACGAAATAGAATTTGAAAACAAATGAAAACGGATTTCGATTATTTCGATCATCAAGAAAGTCTGTATATTATGCTTGTTGAAGGGGCACATTAGTGAGGCAAATTTGCAAAGACCAACTAATAAGTCAACATTTCTAGTTCTAATTACTGTAGAATTATAAGTATTTTCAATCTTTGAAATCATCTTCTATCGCCAGTAATACAAGTGTTAAATACACTCAGATTTCGTACATGTTCATTCTTGGTAGTTGTTGGAGTTCTGGAAGATTCTCAAATCTATTGCTAGCAGTTTTATTATTTATTAGAAAATTAGAAATGTCACAAGAGAAATTGCGATAAATTCTAGGTTAAACATTTGCCTTCTTCTTCTTTTTATTTCAGAAATGAGACTTTTATAAAACTGCCATTTCAAAGCTGAAGTTAACTTGACTGTTAAAATTAAAGTTAACTTCGAGAGATGTTTATAATACCGGCCCTTCGTGCTCTTCATAAAGTGCGCGTCCGATAACTCTCTAATATTTTAAAAACTATTTCAATTTTACGTCAAAGATTTGACTATGGCTTCACAATGGTGCATTCTGTTTTAAAACATTTTGTCTATGACGTCATTGTTTCAACGCTATGAAGAGTTTTTAAAATGGCCCAAATAATTTTAAAAAAAGTGATACGACAAAAAACAGCTTTGTTGTTGTTGTTGATGAACTTGAGTTTTGAGTCGTTGTCATTCTAGTAGTGAACAGATAAAAAATGTTTGAAATCGATCTCAGCATTGTTAATTCTGATGTAGAATATGATTACAGCTACCTAACTGACATAGATGTACTGGATGGGAATAATTTGCTATACAACGAGTTTTTCAAAAATTACATGATACCGAATATTCCATGTGTTATCAAAGGAGTAACTAACCATTGGAACTCTTCACAACTTTGGTTGAGAGAAAATGAACCCAATTTCCAATATTTGAATGAAAAGTATGGAAGAAGCATTGTAATGGTTCACAAATGTTCTGAGCAATATTATAATTGTCAAAAGTCATACAATACTACTGTTACTGATTATTTAAGTTATTTTGCAGAATGCATATCAGGAGCCAGTTCACCAAAACTAGAATATTTGAAGAACTGGCATTTGAAATTAAAATATCAAGAAGATAATTTTTATGAAGTTCCAATTTTCTTTGCATCCGATTGGTTGAATGAATATTACATACACTGTTTGAATGATGATTATCGTTTTGTATATATGGGACCCAAAGGCACATGGTAAGTTCACAATGAAGCATATTACACAAGAGTATGTATACAATCTATTTATTTAGGACTCCATTTCATGCAGATGTTTTCATGTCCTACAGTTGGTCAGCAAATGTATGTGGAAAAAAGAGGTGGCACATTTTTCCTCCAGGTGAGGAAAATTACTTGAAAGATGATTTTGGTAATTTACCATATGATATAGAAACCCATAATCATGCTCAGAAATATTTTGAAGTTATTCAAGAAAAAGGAGATGCAATTTTTGTTCCGTCAGGATGGCATCATCAAGTGTGGAATGTAGAAAATACTATTTCAATTAATCATAATTGGGTTAATGGTTGCAACATAAAAATGATGTATGATTCAATGATCTTGAACATGGCTGCAGTTCGGAAAGAAATTGAAGATTGCATGGAAATGGAAAATTTTGAAGAACACTGTCAACTAGTGTTGAATGCATCATTTGGAATGGATTTCCTTAAATTTTATGACTTTTTAAAATTTATTGCCACCTCAAGAATTGATATGAAGAAAGAGATTTCTCCCAAAATTTTGTTTGATGGGCATGAAATTGGTTCGAATCATATATTGTTTGATCTAAGATCTATCAAATCTGTCTTGGAAGTATTTATTAATCGTGAAGAAGTCCGAAATTTACAATATTTTGTTAGTGTGGACATTAAACCATCAGAGTTATTGAATCAAATTACAGTTGTTTTAGATACCTGGATAGTTTAGTTTGGTATCTAGTTCACACTTCTGAAAATGTAGAAGGCAAAGACCTTGAATCTATTATGTTTCTTACTTCGAATTCTTGCTAGTTCTATCATCAACTAGTATTCAAAACAAGCCAGATTGAACTTGACAACGGATTTACATTAAATGGAGTTTTAGTCTTGACGAGCAAAATATTTCAATATCTATGTTTTCAAATGATACCACGACCCTATGCTTGAGAGGCGAACGCTCTACCAGCACGACCACCACGGTACATTATTCTGCTGTTCGACTACAAGAAGCACTTACAGGAACATTCAACTAGTAATATGTCAGAAGTAATTGAAGGTCCGTAGAGGTATAAGACAGGGACGTAGTTCTGCCGTAATGTGGCAAGCTGGTTTCATATTCAGATTCGAGAACAGCGTGCTCATCATTCCTTCAAGGACCCCTATTAGGCCTATGGTCCAATACCGGGGAATTTTTTTATTACCTAGCCGTTGAGACTTTTTATATTTATTCATGACGAGTTGGCATGCTATTTGCGAAAATTTTCGGATGTGTGTTTTTTGCTCCCCCTCAACCTCGGCCAGCTAATGCATTAACTGATATTTTCAAATAGTACCAATTGTCAACGGTGCAATGCGTATTTATGTTTAGAACATACGCCCAATTATTGCGAAAATTGCTCTCTATGAATATCATGATACAACATTTTCTAGATGGAACAGTTTATTTTTGCCAGTTATAATATGCTATTAATGAATGAATAATATAGTTTTTTGAGTTAAAATGATTTATTTCTCATTTATACATGAATTAAGAAATGTGCGTGTTTTTGTTTAACGAACAATGCATGATTCCTACAAACTAAATTCAATTTCAGTTTTTTATAGATACTTTCATCGTTGCCATTGGTTTTTCAGAACGCAACACATCCGAATATGAAATTTTCAAAAATATCATTTTTTAATTCTATTTTTTAAATTAATAGTTTTATTATTATTTAAGTAATTTTTAATGGTTACAATCTATATCTAACAACTTGCTAAATTTAAACCGTTACTTGTAAGATAATAAAATAAATAAATCAGCTAATCTCAAATTATACCGATAGACGACGAAAGTGATGACGTCACAAATATAATTCTTGTCAAAAACTAATTCCGAACAAACCTTCGAATTTAATAACTCCGATAATTGTTTCCGTTAGGGTTTTTCAACTTTTTTTTTGTCTGAGAAAACAAAATCCAAACAACCAAACACATAATAATAAGCAACACAGCAAATCATCAACATAGAATGTCACCTAAAATTCTTTGGAATATTAGACTGGGGTCCTATTCTGGAGTTTGTACGTATACGAATTCGATTTCCTGTTTCACACTGATACACATAAAATATCTATATTTGTTTCTTTTATTCGTATATGAATCGGAATTCGAATGATTCGAGAATAGCACCCCAGTTTGGAATCAGTTTTTGACAAGTATGACATTTTAACGAATTCTTTCCTGTGTTCTGACCTTTGCACCCCAACAAAATGGCGGAGGTCTTCAAAAATTACCCACCGAAGTCACCGAACATCAAATCGCCGACAAAAGTGTCCCTTCTTGTTCATTATTGTAGATATGATATTCTTTGGTGCCACTTTGGTTTGCTTACTTCTCCCTCTATCCTATACGAACTCAATATGAGTAATATGGCTCTTTCGTTTGAATACGAATCAAACCGAATATCTCAGCCAATCGTATGTGTTAGTTGCGTAGGAAAAATTTGTATTGTTTAGATTTTACTTCGGTTAGTTTTAGTTCAGTTCTACCTATACGAGGTCGTTGGACGACAGTAAAACCCAATAGGGACGCGCCCTGCGATTGGTCACTGTAATGGCGGAAAGTTTACTGATTCTGACGACCGAATTATTAATAAGCATTATACACCAAATGCTTCGGATGAGTTTGACTTCGAATTCAACTGAATTCACAGGAAACATATGACAACATCATTTTCTGAACAAAAACAATAACACAAGGTTAGAAAAATTAGAGAGATATTGCTAAAACGCCAGGCTGTATTTAAGGTAACTTTAATTTGAAAATGACTGGTAGAACAACAGTTTAATCTGAATTCGTGGAATTAACATTGAGGGTATTATTTCAACAACTCAGCTCATTTCAAATTGAAATCTTTCAACAAACACCACTATATATGGAATGTTAACAAGATCAATATGACATTTGAAGCCAAAATACATCACCCTGATGCGATTAATTGCATAGAGGTAATGATATAGAAAGGTAAATTTTGAAAATTCTACAATTTTATTAAAATATGTATGCATATACATAATTCATAAATACAAAATATACCTATATCTCCTGCTAACTTCAAACCATTCCCGCCGTGCTTCCCGAATGGATGTTTTTTCTAGAATAGC
This sequence comes from Chrysolina oricalcia, assembly GCA_944452925.2. Classification (NCBI taxonomy): domain Eukaryota; kingdom Metazoa; phylum Arthropoda; class Insecta; order Coleoptera; family Chrysomelidae; genus Chrysolina; species Chrysolina oricalcia. Next base: position 56,135,553 of record OX101813.2, on the reverse strand, counting down.
GAACCACTAGTCAATACTGTAATAACATGAACACTCTAAACAAGCTGAATGACTCAGAACATTGGTTGCGGTATTTTAATAGGAAAAATTTGCATTATTTAGGTACCACTCAGGGTTCCATGATAACACTTTCGTTTGTTTACTTATCCCTCTGCCTATATGAGGCACTTTCCAATGGACACTGCCTAGGTTAAAAAATAGGGTCACTGAATCCTAGAAGGCTTTGGCTTCTAGGATTCAGTGACCCTACTAAAAAATCAAGGTGGACGCCATCTAACAATTACTCCAGCACCTACTGTGGGGGTGAACAACAATAGTCCATTGTTTGCCTTGTAAAACGACTTGGCTTGTTTTCATTTCTTCCAGTTTTTATGATCAGATAACACCTAAAATTTCTTATAATAGACCATTTGTAAACTGTACTGTTTGGTGTTGGTGAATATAAACATGCAGAATATTCATAAAACCGTACCTACCAAATCGCGGAAGTTTTGTTCTGTACCCTAGTGATCCTCTTATGCACTTCAGATATATCAGTCTTCATAAATTTCCTCTTGGTGATAGATGGCTAGCTGTGTCCCAAATGTTTGCTGTCTTCACTTCCGAGAACAGCAGGACTATTGTTCACATGGGAACCTCCTCAATGACCAACTTGAATTAAATAACTCACCATTACTTAATTTGTTTTTCTGGAAAGGTTAGATGGAATGTATTTAGTAATGCAATGTTCTGATTGAAAATTTATTAGGAGACAGGTATACAACCGCACCCTAATTAATTTACGATGTATATTTAAGGTAACATAGCAAACATGTAAATTATTATATCTTCTCCGCTTGAAGAAGCTGTTGTACAGCGAAACAATTGTCGCGGGTTTTGTAAACCTATTTATAGTGAAAATCTTTTAAACATAGTTTTATTATGGATATTTATATCTTATAAAAAGTAGTATAGGCCGTTTGCGACTTTTATTTTGTGTGAAAAGAGCCTCTTATTTTTTTCTACAGCTTGGCCTAAAAGCTATAATGTTAGCAAAACATGTCGCGAATGTAATTGGATCTGTGGAAATCTTATCGTTTTTACCCCAGTGATATAAATTATGGATTTTCATCAAGTACCGGCCAAGTCAATCCAAATATTTGAGATAATTCCGATAAAGCAATAAATACCTATCATCAGTATGGGTAGGTAAAATCGTACCTGATCACATCAATCATTTAATAACAGGTATGATCACACTTAAGTTCTATAATATTAATTCAACTGAATTCACAGGAAACATATGACAACATCATTTTCTGAACAAAAACAATAACACAAGGTTAGAAAAATTAGAGAGATATTGCTAAAACGCCAGGCTGTATTTAAGGTAACTTTAATTTGAAAATGACTGGTAGAACAACAGTTTAATCTGAATTCGTGGAATTAACATTGAGGGTATTATTTCAACAACTCAGCTCATTTCAAATTGAAATCTTTCAACAAACACCACTATATATGGAATGTTAACAAGATCAATATGACATTTGAAGCCAAAATACATCACCCTGATGCGATTAATTGCATAGAGGTAATGATATAGAAAGGTAAATTTTGAAAATTCTACAATTTTATTAAAATATGTATGCATATACATAATTCATAAATACAAAATATACCTATATCTCCTGCTAACTTCAAACCATTCCCGCCGTGCTTCCCGAATGGATGTTTTTTCTAGAATAGCGAACCACTAGTCAATACTGTAATAACATGAACACTCTAAACAAGCTGAATGACTCAGAACATTGGTTGCGGTATTTTAATAGGAAAAATTTGCATTATTTAGGTACCACTCAGGGTTCCATGATAACACTTTCGTTTGTTTACTTATCCCTCTGCCTATATGAGGCACTTTCCAATGGACACTGCCTAGGTTAAAAAATAGGGTCACTGAATCCTAGAAGGCTTTGGCTTCTAGGATTCAGTGACCCTACTAAAAAATCAAGGTGGACGCCATCTAACAATTACTCCAGCACCTACTGTGGGGGTGAACAACAATAGTCCATTGTTTGCCTTGTAAAACGACTTGGCTTGTTTTCATTTCTTCCAGTTTTTATGATCAGATAACACCTAAAATTTCTTATAATAGACCATTTGTAAACTGTACTGTTTGGTGTTGGTGAATATAAACATGCAGAATATTCATAAAACCGTACCTACCAAATCGCGGAAGTTTTGTTCTGTACCCTAGTGATCCTCTTATGCACTTCAGATATATCAGTCTTCATAAATTTCCTCTTGGTGATAGATGGCTAGCTGTGTCCCAAATGTTTGCTGTGTTCACTTCCGAGAACAGCAGGACTATTGTTCACATGGGAAATACCTACATCGTTTTATTTTTAACATTATAACTGAATAATGCGATGACTTGTTTTACAACACCTCTAACAGTTAGAAGAAAACTCTGAAAAGGAGTTATTCTGAGTCAAAAGATTTCATTATTAAAATATCGCAAGGTTAACAGAAGTCAAAGAAAATGGAAAGTTAAAAACTAGAATGTAAAAATGGGTTTGAGATAATTCTGATTTCAATAATTTATTTGTAACTTATTCAAAGTTAATTTTAAGTTTCATATGTAGGATACCAAAGTTATTACTCATTCCAATGGAGCTGATTACGAATAAGGTATTTGTTTGCCTTGTTATTGGAAAAATTTACTTTGCTCACTCAAGAGACCATATTATATTCATAAAAATGTGATTGGAGTTTTATATGAAATTTTAGGTTGCAAAAAGAATACCCAATATAGAGAAAGAATCTGGAAACATGCCAAGTGAAGGACAAATTGAGATTGAAAATAATAAAGAGAGTATGGTAGGTACACTTGTACCATTGGCATCTTCACCTAAAATTTTAAAACACGAAATAGAATCTCGTAATACTATACCTCATACAACTGATGAGTAATCCAGGGATTATCTCTAAAATATTAATAACTGCAATTAACAATAGTCTGAAGTCTACAAAATCCATCAAATTAAAAAATTTCACCACAAAGCTCTTAACAAAAACACGGGTTTGTTACATTTCTCTGTACTATACAGTTTGTTGTTCACCCTCATCGGTAGACATATTGGTTTATTCAGTGACATCTAGCGGTCATTTTTTTTCGCCTCTGGTTAATTAAACTAAGAAGAAGCGAATATTCTCTTTAGATGTAATAAAGAGACGAAGAGAGTAATTTGACAATGACATCTTAACCTATAAAATTAACGTCACAAGCCAGCACGTCACGTCAGCGTCATGTTTTAGTTGTAAATACGTATCTATCATACTTTTAGGAGATAAACGAAAAGAAATAAAAGATTTGAATCAGAGTCAAACAAAAATAGCCACAATTGCAAAAATGTTCAAAAATATCATTTTGTCATGTATGCTACTTCTTATATGTACAAGTACATTGTCTGCTCATGAACATTCTCATGACAGCCACGAGCATTTCCATGAAGATCATCACAGTGATTCGCACGAATCACCCACTTTCAAGTATTCCAAGGAAGCAAATGAAAATTTAAGACCACACTCACATCATAGCGAAAGTCCGACCAAACCAAAGCAAGTTTTATTAACCACGCAAGAGTTATGGCTTCATGCAATGGGATCAACATTGCTGATTAGTGCTGCACCATTCTTAATTCTCTTTTGTGTTCCATTAGATAATACCGCCAGTAGTCAACCTTTGTTGAAGATACTGTTAGCTTTTGCATCTGGAGGTTTGTTAGGTGACGCATTCCTTCACTTGATACCTCACGCAGCTATGGCTGTGAATGAGCACAGTCATTCCCATGCCCACACACACAGTCATGAGTCGGGTGAACATGTACATGATATGTCCGTTGGACTGTGGGTGCTGGCTGGAATAGTAGTTTTTTTGGTGGTTGAGAAAGGCGTAAGAATTATAAAAGGCAGTTACGGACATTCCCATGAGAAACCTTCAAAGGAAAAGGTTGATTCCATTAAGAATGGTAAAAATGACACAACAGTCAAGAAGAATGAAAATCAAGACAGCAAAGAAATAAAGGTTGCTGGTTACTTAAATCTGGCTGCTGATTTCAGCCATAATTTTACTGATGGTTTGGCTATTGGTTCATCTTATTTGGCAGGAAATACTATTGGTAAATGTTCATACTCTACAACTATCACTCATGTTTCAAATTAATAAATTCAACTTTAATACTTTGTGTTCATGTTATATCCTACAAACTGGATGATTGCATGAGTTAATAAAAAATTAGAAAACCCCAAATCTCCCTATCAATATGGATGCAATAAATTCTATTCTATTGCATCAAATATTTTTTAACAAATTATTCATGACTGTATTTGTAGGAGCTTATTCATAGCTATAACAATACTTTCTATCCAAATATCAAATAAAATGTTTTTGCTTATGAAATGATTCCTCATTCCTTATTTATATTCTAGGAATTGTAACAACTATAACTATCCTTCTCCATGAAGTGCCCCATGAGATTGGAGACTTTGCTATATTACTTCAGTCTGGTGTTTCTAGAAGAAATGCCATGCTTCTTCAACTCACAACTGCTCTTGGTGCTGTGGCAGGTGAGTTATGATTTTAGTAGAATGTTTCTATTGAAGACAATATAAGTAGGAAAACCAAATAGCTAGAATGATATGGCTCATATATTTCACACATGTACATTGTGAAACAAGCGGAAAGTTTTTTTTTCACAATTGCAAAAGTTTATGGCACATGGCATATATCAGTCCCCTAAATCAAGCTATTGGAAAAGGTGTTTTTCTCAAATCTCTACATAATACTTCTTTTACTACTGCATAGAAATTCACAGATATGCTGCTATAACAAAATTTATTTTCTGAAATAAGATAAAATGTAAAACTAATATCCTAGTCATGACAAACAACAACTGATACACAGAAAGTGACTAACTTTATTATAAAAAAAATCCCGTAATTATTTTATTACATATGCTTTTGTTAATTAACTAGTTTTTACAAGTTTCAACAAACCCTGATAATTGTTAAACTAAAAACCTCAAATTTGTTTCACTCCTTGGAGCTATTCTTGAAAGGCTTTAAAAAAGATCTCCATTGGAAAAATTGAAAAACGTTGATTTTAACAATCTAAGAGACTAAATAATGCAAATAAAGCAATGAATTTTTTTTTAATATTCCAATTTGTTCGTATTTAAATTATTTAAAGTTACATAAAAATGATTTTTTCAATTTCTTACTCTGATTATTTAAATAATTGTAATAAACAAATGCATTTTTTATAAGATATTTGAATTTTTGTTTTTGGAATATTAATCAGCTGAACAATATTGCGGAAACTGATAGATAATAATATGTGGTTCAACTGTACGCAAGATGTTTTCTGTCCTATGTATTGTTTTAACACAATCGCGTAATAAACAATTTAAGGGCACATCTTGCAAAATGCGCCGATTTAAGGGAAAACGTTGTATTCAAATTCCGTAAATGGCATCTGGAAGTAGAGATCAATATCTACAATTTGTATATTTTGGATTTTCATCTGAGAGGTGGGAAATGTCTTGAAAATTTCACTGAAAGTTGATCAAAACGCTTCAAAGTGCGTCCGAAGTCATCCGAAGTCGAACTGAAGTTAATACGAGCGACTTTGAAGCATTTAGAGTAGCTTCCAGTGACATTTTCAACACATTTCCCACCTCTCAGGTGAAAATCCACAATATACAAATTGTAGATATTGATCTCTACTTTCATATGCTGTTTACAGAATTTGAATAAAATGATTTCCCTCAAATCGAGGCATTTAGAAATATTTGCCCTTAAATCGTTTATAACGGGATTGTGCAAAAATTAAATACGTTATTATCAGTTATTATCAGTTTCCGCAATATTGTTTGTCCACCTCCAAATTATGAATTTCTGAAAAATGGTCTCTTTTTCGAGGTTTTCCCCGATTTTCTCATTAAAAAATGCACTGATCTGGGCGTATAAAAAACTATTTTGCAGGTTTTTACAAAAGTTCCACTGACTGTAAAACGATTCCTTGAATAATCTTTGAGATATTTCCAAAAAACCCAAAAAGTTGTAATATTTTTCACTATTTCTTGTTTAAAAAATTCCACAAAGCGATTTTGCTGGGGCAAAAATCGGAGTTTTCATTTACGAACTATCTTATAAAATTTTGAATTCATGTAGCCGATACTTGATGAAAATCCATATTAATATCCATAATAAAACATAGGTTTACAAAACCCGCGACAATTGTTTCGCTGTTCAACAGCTTCTTCAAGCAGAGAAGATATAATAATTTACATGTTTGCTATGTTACCACAAATATACATCGTAAATTAATTAGGGTGCGGTTCTATACCTGTCTCCTAATAAATGTTCAATGAGAACATTGCATTACTAATTACATTCCATCTAACCTTTCCAGAAAAACAAATTAAGTAATGGTGAGTTATTTAATTCAAGTTGGTCATTGAGGAGGTTCTCAGAATTTTTCCACTTATTGATCTCCATACTTTCCAAAAGATTAAGCTTCATACCTTTGTTCTCTACATGAAGGACTTCGAAATCATGGTCGAAAGTATGGTTTTCGGTGAATAAGTGGTTAGCATAAGTAGAGTTTGTTTTTCCGTTTACAAAGCTATTTCTGTGTTCGGTTAGGCGTTTTTTGTAGGTTCTACCAGTTTGACCAAGATAAAACTTGGGGCAACTACCACAATTTAATTTATAGACTCCACACTTTTCTTGTTTTTCTACTTTATCCTTGTTATTTTTAATATGTCTGCCTAAAGTGTTGTCTGTCTTAAAAGCAATATTGAAACCTTGCTTTTTCAAGAAATTGCCTATTTTAGTGCTAGGTTCACCGATATAAGTAATTGTTTTAAACTTTTGGTGGTCTTTTAAACGAGGATAAACTTCTTGAATTGCTTTCTTATATTGCTTTTTAGACAGAAGGTTATCAATCAGAGACGATTTATAACCATTATTTACTGCAATTTGTTTGATAATATCTAATTCTTTATTAAAATTTGATGTACTGAGAGGAATACTAACTAATCTATGTATCATACTATTGTAAGCTGCTGCTTTATGTTGATATGGGTGTGATGAACTATTGTGAATTGTTATATCTGTATGAGGTTTGTGGAAAATAGAAAATTCATGTTTATTGTTTACTTTAGTTATTGTCAGGTCCAGAAAATTTATCGAGTTGTCCTTTTCAAATTCTATGGTGAATTTGATAGAAGGGTGAAGAGAATTAATAAATTCCAGGAATTGATTTAATTGTCTAGTTGTACCTGTGAAACCTACCAAAATATCATCAACATACCTATGCCAATATATGAATCTTTTGGAAAGTATGGAGATCAATAAGTGGAAAAATTCTGAGAACCTCCTCAATGACCAACTTGAATTAAATAACTCACCATTACTTAATTTGTTTTTCTGGAAAGGTTAGATGGAATGTATTTAGTAATGCAATGTTCTCATTGAAAATTTATTAGGAGACAGGTATACAACCGCACCCTAATTAATTTACGATGTATATTTAAGGTAACATAGCAAACATGTAAATTATTATATCTTCTCCGCTTGAAGAAGCTGTTGTACAGCGAAACAATTGTCGCGGGTTTTGTAAACCTATTTATAGTGAAAATCTTTTAAACATAGTTTTATTATGGATATTTATATCTTATAAAAAGTAGTATAGGCCGTTTGCGACTTTTATTTTGTGTGAAAAGAGCCTCTTATTTTTTTCTACAGCTTGGCCTAAAAGCTATAATGTTAGCAAAACATGTCGCGAATGTAATTGGATCTGTGGAAATCTTATCGTTTTTACCCCAGTGATATAAATTATGGATTTTCATCAAGTACCGGCCAAGTCAATCCAAATATTTGAGATAATTCCGATAAAGCAATAAATACCTATCATCAGTATGGGTAGGTAAAATCGTACCTGATCACATCAATCAGATTTAATAACAGGTATGATCACACTTAAGTTCTATAATATTAATTCATATCAAGTTATTATTTCATATAAATACGACTGGTTTGGATATTTACTCTTAGTTTAGTATTCCTACTGATGATGAAGAAATCTTGTTTTTTGGTATGCGCATCTAGTTTACTTGTTTGGTAAAGAGAAACATTCTATTTGTTCTCAATGATATTCTTGTTTTAGGAACTGCATTATCTCTTCTTGCTCAGAACGGTTCTGGAGCCATGGCAGCAGCTTGGATCTTGCCTTTTACAGCTGGAGGATTTATTTACATAGCACTCGTATCTGTGATTCCTGAACTGCTGGATGAAGAAAAGCCCAGTGTAATTCAGACGTTTTTGCAAGTATCTGCTATGTTAGCAGGAGTAGGAATGATGGTGGTAATAGCTGAATATGAATGACTTTTTTTGTCAGTAATCAAATAGACTGAAATATAGACCCTTTTCAATATATTTATTTATTTGTCAAGAAAAATTGTTCATTGGTCTCCTTATATACTAGTAAGAAATCATAAAACATTGTATACACTCTTATTAATAATATTAATAATAATAATATTAATTCTTAATTTTTATATGTATATGTGGATGAGTGAACGAGTTGTAACACCTATCGAATATAATTTCAATACTTATAAACTTGACATATACTGATTACAATTTATATCCAATTAGTGTGCTTTGAGATTTTGAAAGTTTTCATTAAAAGTTCAATAAAATCAATTATTAATCATGAAAAATTTAAATTCAATGAAATTTCAATTAGATGAGCATCAAAAAATATCCTAAAGGGAATGCAAATAATTACACTCAAGGGTATTTTGATCGACAGGTAACAGTTGAAATTAAATATATTGGAGTAAATATGCCTTGCACAATATTTTACCCTGTATTCATCTTTCAGGCAAACAAAACAATAAATGAATAATTATTATTCAGTTAAGAATTCATTAAAACAAGACACCTTAGACTAATAACAGTTATTTGCGACATTCGTCGAACAGTAAGTAATGATTCGAGATCCCCGGTTTTATAATACACCTCCCTCGCGCCCCCACCCTTTGGTCCATGATTTTTATTCGGCGACCTCATATCCTGGTAGTGGAAGGTGTAATTGAGGGGGTCCTGATTCTGCTGAGTGTGAACAAATTAGACAGAAAGAATACGTTATGGCCTCAAACAATTAAAAGTTTTTATTAGAAAATGTATGGAATAAAAGTTTTTCAAACATTACAAAGCAGATGAGTCAAATCTTTCCCATCAAGGAAAAATGTGCTTTCTGAAGGTATTGTTTCCAGATGTCTAATAGTTTTTCTTCACGCGCATCGTTTACTACGATTTAACATGTTTTTGAGCTAGTCAGTATAGAATGCGTTTCTGTGGTTTATTCAGAAAGATATCGATATGCATGACTTACAATTTTATATTAGATTTAGGATTATTTACAATTAGATTATTTCATACAAACTTGGTAGGTAGAATTGTTATCGTTCGTAGCCTGGCCCAATGTCCTTCCAATTTCATTGATGAAGGCCAGAGATTCAGGACCGAAAACACCAAAAGTTTGGACGAAAAAGATAATTATTTCCATGATATTGTTATTTTTCTCCTTTTTAATTTCTTGCTGGAAATTGCTGCAGCACTTGCAGATTTTGAAGTATTTCTTAAATGAGGAGCTGTAACTGTGTGGTTTGATTTTCGCCACTAATCTATTCTTAATTCCCAGTTATTTTTGTCTAGAGCGTACTACTACCACAAACCACCTAGGTGCTCTGTGCTACTACTAACAAAGCAATAGGTAAGATAGGTTTATCTATACTAGCGTGCCTAATAGAGGAAAACTAGCCCCTTGGTATACATGCACGTTCTCAGGGACGGTTTCAGATTACTTATTTGATGGCAGATGCAATATCATTTTCATAAATTTTTCTTTATAGGAAAGCCCAAAACCATCAACCATTTTGTTTTCTTGAACTCAAATCTAAAAATGATCGGCCATTTTCTTCAAGTATTTTCCAAAAATAATAAATTTCCGGAATTCCACCAATGCTGGACCCGATATGAAACATTTATTATGCATGATTTAAATAGTCTCAAAACCGCTTGAATTGAAGCAAAATAAAGGCGAAACACTGAAAAGACACATAATTAACACTTCCAAAGCCACATTTGTAAAATGACATTAACTATGCAAATGATTGAAAGGAACTCATAGGACGAAGTCATTTGAAGGGCACACGTATGAAAACATCCCTAAGATATGGTATATTCCAAATGCTGTTCAGCAAAAAACCCGCTCCCAGAATGAGATGAAAGTGAAAATTTTTATCATTATTTTATCACAACGGAGTTAAAACTTACTTTAATACGATTGACCTTCTTCATAATAAAACACATAATTACTGAGTTTATGACCTATTATTTTGATAGCATTGCTAAACAACAGTAGACTAGATATATTATATGGTACATAAAATATACAAACATAACTATATTCATTCAAAGTAGGTAACAACACCCAACACGTTTCTGAATACTAGGTTAGTTTTTGAGAACAATGTTGAACAAAAACTGACTAGATTTTGATTATAACGAGAATTATTTGCCTAGATTGAGTTTTATTTGATCAAAACAATAATTTGCCTGCTCTATAGATTCACTGTTTTCGTGTCTTCTACCTGAAATTAAAAATACGTACATGAAATAAGCTAGACAACTGTTTAATCTTATACTCGCGACATGTTTCGCTACATTGTATCTTTCAAATTGAATATTTCTAACATGAACGGTCGCTCTGTTTTGAGATGAGGGCACCAAAACTGTATTTGCAGACTACATGTGAACATGTGTTGTGGATATAGCTTTTGAGAACGCAGATGGGATTTATTTTTTGGAATGATCTCGATTGGTTCATGAGGGTGATTTTAGTGGAAGTCAGTATCGAGGAGTCATCTAGTAAGATTACTAGTTCCACCCCCTAAGGAGTGCACTAAACGATTGTAATACGTAATAATTAATGTAGCAGTGTCATTATAAATATGGGATGTTTAACCGTATCACAGTAAGTAGTTCAATGTATTTGAGACATTTTTCTTTGTACTTGTATCGCCAAATATGTTTAAAAAGTTTTTCTATAGCTAACAAGAATGAATTAGCGAGTAGAGGTTTCAAGTAGGAGATAGATCTGATGTACAAACACAATTGGAGTTTGAAGTAGTCATATAACAGTAGAGAAAACTCGATTTTATAGGATGGCCATTTTATTCGACGAACCGTTAATATTTTCGATTATGTACAGCTTGGCAAATATATCTGTGCCTCTGAGATGCGCGAACGATAAACAGAGAGGGTAAATATCCGCTACCAACTTTAAGCGGGAAGGACAAGAAAGGACAGCGGCTGTTCTACCGCGCACCCAATATTCAGAGGCACCAATCGATTTGCCAAGCTGTAATTAAAAAGAGATATGATAAAATGAAAATAGTTTCTGTCTGAGAAAAACTTAAGGTTACTCACGTTACTTTTAGTTGTGTATCAATAATGCTATGTTTATTACCTAAATGCCAAGCTTCTTTGCAAGATTTTTCAGCTTCTGACAGAACTCCTTTATGTAATAAAATTAGTCCAAGATTAGCATGTACCACTCCTAGATGAGATTTGTCATCAAGATTTTTTCCAATAGAAATGGCCTCTTTTAAGTATTTCTCGGCAATGTCAATTTCTTCTGCCCGGAAACTTGTGATACCTAAATCATTCAATAACAAAACAACCTGTTCGTCTTTTCCTTCTGCCTGACTACAGACTTTGTGTGCTTCTTTCAGGAATGTTAAAGAATTTGATACATCTCCTTTATCTAATAAAAACTGTGCATACCAGTCGTTGATAATGCCATACAAAAGGATTGCATCTGTACTGTCATTTTTCTGTTTTTCTATTTGTTCAAGACACCATTTATATCCAATTTCCGCCTTCTCAATATCAGCCTTTAGTTGACATATTCGAGCAAGTTTTAAGCTTATGTGAATGACCTGAAAGGAAAAGGAGTCAGAGGAGAAGATAATTTATAAATACATGATTTAACGTGGAGGTTTTGGACAAAGCCAGAAAAGTTCTCTCCAATAATCCTAAAAAGTGAGATATGAGGCCAATATCTGTCAAAACACTACTTCCCGGGCTAATACCACGACGAAACGAGGAGCGGCGTCGCAGCTTCATCTCCAGACACATATCAAATACTCAGTTCATGATTGACTTGATACAGACAGCTCCTATGTCATCACTGATGAAAGAAGAACCTCAAAACCAGTATGCAGGTGATCACCCTGTCTAAGTTAAGCAGTAGCTCTGCTACTTGATTACAAGATTGCTTTTTTATAGTTACTTTAATTATTGATTTTATATCATATCATGCCATTGACAGTTTTATTATTTGGCCAGAATTTTCAAGATGTTTTAAAAAAGGGACGTTTGTTTTAAATACATTTATATTGGATTCTTACCAAAAAATTTGATAACATCTACTTAACAGTTAATGGAAAATAAATAGAAAGAAAAACAATATAAAGCTTTTAGGTGTTGTGCTTGATAGAAAATTCACAAGGGAAATATTTTGTCTTCAAAACAAAATTATATAAAGGCTTTTATAGCCTCCCCCTCCTGTTAAATTTTGAACGGTTTGACATAAAACATGAAACAAAAACAATTTTGAATGGTATCACCACTACTACTTTTTGAAATACAATTCATTGTCATTTCCTGAAAGAGGGCGCGGGGGGCACATCAATATAAAAATTTCAAATGGCATGAGGGGCAAGTGACACATTGTTGTGACCATCTTGATTTCCTATAGGTATAGGTAGTTTTCATAATTTACTCCAAGGATCTCCTCATTATTTTCATATGAAATATGCAACAGCCTGTAGAGTGGAAGTAACTAATTAGCAGTCTAGTAATTCTTCAGATGAAGTTAACTTGGTTGTGTGGTAGGGAAACGTTTGATCTGTTCTCATTATTTCATTAGTCATAGAGGGGTTAAAGGAGGTTGAATGGATGCTACTAAATCAAGTTTTTCATTTGACATTTTCAAAGGTTAATTTTTCAATATTCTTAGGGAGAAAAATCCAACAGTATTATAATAAAAACCAGAAATATTCCGTACCTTTTAGAAAGTTGAACAGATGCTATCACATGAAAATTTATGTTTGGATGTTGGTTTGTAATAATATCATTTTCCAATATTCTTTGAAGAAGCAATGGAAATAAATAATGAAAGCTGGAAACATCATTTTATTACTTTCAAGGAAATGAAGGGGGCTGAATAAATGCTACAAAATCACATTTCAAAATCGAAGAACAGATCATTTTCAATATTTTTGAAGATTATTTTTGGATGGGCAGTAGGGGATTGAATGGATGCAACTAAATTTAAATTTTACATTTCATCTATTTTTCTATAAAAATTCATAATCAAAGATCTGTTACATTCAATAGAGCTTACTTACTTGCTACAATTTTTACCAAGAACTAATTTTTTGGTAAGTCATTGATAAATGTTAATTACTTTATTTTTCTCTTCATTTCACATGATATAAAATAGACATTTGCTGCCGCAATAATGAGCACACCTTTATTGAATTGTAGCGGTGTCTGTTTTACAGGTGATATCATTTAGCTAGTTTCACACCTGTGTTAAACTGTTTATTTTATTTCCACAAATTGTTTTTCCAAACTTAAAGTAGGTAAGTATTGTGTTAATAGAATCGAAAAGAGAAATTTGATGAATAAAATTTAAATTAACAATGAGATACACACCTCAAGATTTTCTTGTTTCATGCCTTTGCTCAATAACATTTGTAATACACTTACAAATAACTTTTGAGCTTTATCTAACTCATGCTGATCAAAAGCTAAATTCGCCATCAAATCATAGCAATAGAGAATACCTTGTTCGTTCTGCTGTTGTTGAGCTAAACGTAGTGCCAGATGAAGCATCTGCTCAGCTTTTTCAAACTGCTCCCGTTGTTTACACAGAACAGCTCTTTTCAAAGTCATTATCAATTCGGATTCTTTGTTTTCATCATCCTGTGTAAACCCAAGCCAAGTTAATAAACTCAAAGCTATTGCAATGTCGGTACGAGTCTTGAGTAACCTCGAATTTATTTTGAATAAACTAGTTTTTTCTATTTGAGTACCAGAATTCAAAATATACTTTCTGTAAACAACATTTCTTGTGATCAAAGGTGAGTATAGGTAATAGGTCGATACGGATTTACGTATTATTCTAACGAATGTATTCATTTTCCAAATGAATGTTAAGAAATTTCAATTTCTCTTACAAAAATTTGACAAACTAGGTTAGGAACACACAAACAACCTTTTTGTGTAAATTTTTAAAATTTGCATGTAAAATTGTAAGTGTAAGGCTGAATTCCCACAGATCCGACGTCCAATGGTACGAAAATGTTCTGATTGGTTGGAAAAATGTTCTGATTGGTTGGAAAAATGTCCTGATTGGTTGATTTGTTGTCACACCTACCAATTCAACCAATCAGAACATTTTCGTACCATCGGACATCGGATCTGTGGGAATCCAGCCTGATCCGAGATCCAAGGACGAGGAGAACTAGGACAAGGCATAGAACTTAAACTAAGTATGAGTTCTGTGGAACAAAGATTAGAGATTATAGGTTAAGTGCGTTCGAATTTGTGAAATCAGAGCAGAGCGAGCAGAAGCTGGATTAGTACCACTGACATGAAATTATTTATGATGACTGGAATGCTCTTAGTTAATTCCTCTGCGCACCCTTATAATGTGATAACTGTAGGAGATGAAGAAAGGAGGCACATGCAATCTAGCAGAGAAGTACTTGATTGCTTACTTGTATGGGTGCGAGAGATATATTCATCTGCACGTACGCGTAATTAGTTTTCCAATTTATGGTTTGTAAACACGCCAGTGCAGTGCAGCGCGTCTTTGTATCAGTTTTATATGTTACAATCAACTCAATCTCGATTCCCCCGACACTGCCAGCAACCACAAAACAAACATGGCGGCCTCCATGAGAAATCCAGTCGCGCAGCCTGACGAGCATTCCAGTCATCATATTATAATTTCATTTCACTGATTATTACGAAGGCGTAAAAGAGCCAAATGTAGTGATTTTTTTTAATTCCCAGATAAATCTGTCTATTAGAAAGTTATTATAATTGACAGATAAAAGTGTCTAATAGACAGATTTATCTGGGAATTATAGTAATTTCTAGATATAAGTGTCTAATAGACAGATATAATCTGCCAGAAGACTGATATTAGATGTGTATTAGACTGGTATTATTAGTCTAATAGACTGGTATAATCTGTCAATAGACTTATATTATCAGTCTATTAGACAGATATTATTTGGATATTAGACAATTATATCAGTCAATTATAATAACTGTCTAATAGACAGATTTATCTGGGAATTAGAAAAAATTCACTACATCTGGCGCTTCTATGCCTTCGTAGATTAGGATCAAGGAGCAAACACTATTTAACAGGAGAGTCTAATCCCTATATAAGACAATGGGGACACTAGTAGAAAGAGATGAAAGAATATTTGTGACGAAATCTGACGTAGTTGGACATGTCATGGCCGCCGTTCTCTATAGACAGTGACGGACTAGCTCCTGGTATATGAGAGTTACTGCTGACAGTTTTGTTGCTTGGTTCGAGTTCGACTCTGTACTCATGTCCAAGTACGTTGATGCTACAAGATTCTGATTGGATAGAGCTTATTAAACCCTCTTGTTAGTTTAGTCTCTTTGGATTAGGATCACTTGATCACCGAGCTGAGTTAGTAATATTTAACGAACGCTCATTGGGCTAGAATTTACCTGATCTGTCACTTATCTGAGCCAAGGAGCATATATATTCATATATGTGTATTTGACGCAAGGAGACTAAAATTTAACAAGGAGAGTTTAATCCTCATAAGACAATGGGGACACTAGTAGAAAGAGATGAAAGAACATTTGTGACGAAATGTAACGTAGTTGGACGTGTCATAGCCACCGTTCTCTATAGATAGTGACGGACTAGCTCTTGGTATATGAGAGTTACTGCTGACAGTTTTGTTGCTTGGTTCGAGTTCGACTCTGTACTCATGTCCAAGTACGTTGATGCTACAAGATTCTGATTGGCTAGAGCTTATTAAACCCTCTTTGTTAGTTTAGTCTCTGATTTGTGACGTCATCACTGCAGCGATATCTTGGTGAACATTGTGAACTGAAGCCACAGACCTCATAAAAGATATGAGGTCTGTGACTGAAGCGAACGTTGGTTTGGAAATTTTGTCAAATGTCAAATGTCGAATTAAATTACAAAATTACCAAGCAACTTTTTTTGAGGTTGTGATTTGTATGAAATACAGTCGGTTAGTTTGTCTATTTGATTAAATCAATTTAATAAAAATAATATGTCTGCTAGATACGATAGAGCTATTACAGTATTTTCACCCGATGGTCATCTTTTGCAAGTGGAGTATGCACAAGAAGCCGTCCGAAAAGGATCTACTGCAGTAAGTTGAAAAATCCTAACCTATTCAACAATGACTATATTCTTTTTGATGAAACTTACAATAATTTTTTTTTTTCAGGTGGGTGTCAGAGGAGCTAATTCTGTTGTACTTGGGGTTGAAAAGAAATCGGTAGCCAAGTTACAAGAAGAGAGAACAGTTAGAAAAATATGCCTTTTAGATGAACATGTAGTTATGGCCTTTGCTGGCCTCACTGCAGATGCCAGAATTTTAATAAATAGAGCTCAAATTGAATGCCAGAGTCACAAATTGACTGTGGAAGATCCAGTTACGTTGGAGTATATAACACGTTATATCGCGTCTTTGAAGCAAAAATATACCCAAAGTAATGGTAAAAGACCCTTTGGTATATCTTGCCTCATTGGTGGTTTTGACTATGATGGCAAACCACATCTTTACCAGACTGAACCTTCAGGTATCTACTATGAGTGGAAGGCAAATGCTACTGGTCGCTCAGCAAAAACAGTACGAGAATTTTTGGAAAAGTTTTACAACCCAGAGGAAGTAGCTTCCAAAAAAGGAACTGTGAAACTGGCCATTCGAGCATTATTAGAAGTAGTTCAGTCAGGACAGAAAAATTTAGAAATTGCTGTGATGCGGCATGGAGAACCTCTAGAAATGTTGGATGGAGAAACTATTGAAAAATATGTAATGGAGATAGAAAAAGAAAAAGAGGAAGAAGCTGAGAAGAAAAAAGCAAAGAAGTGAATGGGAGTTATTTGCTATTATTATATTCCTCTATTTTTAATTAATTTGGATTACAGTTTTTTCTAATAAACTCCTCAATTCAATAGTTTTTCAATTGGCTCAGTGCAAGAAAGAAAACCTATAGTGATTTTTGGTTCTATTGACTTTGATGATTTTCAAGTACCTATCTATTAATATTAAGGCTTGTTCATTGAAGACTGCTCTATTTGATCGAGATCACTTTCACATATGTTCATCTCTCTCTAACACTTGTACTTCATTTGTCTCTCTTTTGAAAAATCAACTTCAAGCAAGTAGAGCAATCAGAGTATATCTTAACGAATGACACTTTAGAAACATTTCAGATTTTTGTACTCTAATTGAAAACAATTTTTTTTCTGTCTGTGAGTAAGCTGTTAAGGACCTGGGTTGGCACTAAATTGTTACTTAATGCTAGGTAATAAAAGATTATTTTTACAGCAGTCAAAATGCCTCTTTAGTGCTTCTATAAAGGCACTATAGTGTCTTAATTCAATTAAATAAAATAAGAGATCAGTAGCTGTTTCGAAAACATTATGTTTTGAAATAGGCAGTAAAGCAGATTTAATGTCTTTGGTAAGTTATTTATAAAAAATTTGTGCTATGAAAGTGTCTACATCTCTTCAAACTCTGAATGTAGCACCCTATATGAAAAATGGTGAGAAATATGAGATGATTCAATACAAAAACACCATTATTTAGATACAATATCTAGAAATGAAGTTATAATAGTTAATATATGAAGTATTAAGTCACTGGTACTGTTCCAATAATGGGTTCTTTTTCCTTTTATTTTTCTGTATGACAAATAACTTTATTATCAAGGTACAATTGGAGCTTGGAGTTTCACTATAGCTGAATGGTACTAGATTATTTTAAATTATCATAAGTGTGAATCATCTTCTGTGCATGGTGTACAACCATGAAAAATCAGGTATTGGACACTTTCTGGGTAACCATGATGAAAGAGCGTTTGCTTCTCTGCCATAATGGTGAGTTCAAATCCCAGCCCTGCCTGGTCACCAGTCCTGTTCATGACATCACACGTGAAAGGTAAGGGCCTGGTCTTCCCTAGGTCGCACAATTCTCTCTTGAAGACTTCTGAGGCTTGCCATAAGGGTGTAGCTGTAAAAGAAAAATAAAAAAATTTGAATAAAAAATTAAACTGAGCTGACTCACATAAAAACTGAGGAATTCCAGCTGCTACATAAGGAAAAGTCAATGCATGGTAAAACACTGTGAACTTGGCTTAACAAAAAGTCAGACCATGTACTTGTATAAGGTTTAATATCAGATGGGCTTAAGTCAGGGATTCATAATGGCCTGCCAACAACCTGGTCTACCATAATTGCAGGAGATAGATAATGAACAGTGCCATTTTTTTAAATTAACCATTCCATACCCTCTGAAAAAAAGCTGATTAGCCTGATAAAATTCTTCCCAAAACTCGGAGGTCAGTTTTACATGAAATTTATATCGACATTTACTATGTGTAAACCTTTTTGGCTGCAACCACACTTTTTGTCTGTTTATTGTGGTTCCTTGGTTTAATGATGCGTTATATACTCTAGAACTTTGAAATTATACAGGTTTGCTAAAAGCCTATCCTGATGAATGCAGAAGTCTGTGATCCTTGGTTCACTTTGTCTGCTCAGAGCACAGGATTGTTGAAGATAAATTCTCTTTTCGACCATCTAATTTTTATCATATATCGTTATAAAAAAATTTACCTAATGCACTCGAAATATCAAGTATAAGTGCGGATCTGAATGGTACCCTTATCTCGATAAATTTGAAAGGCTTGATTTGGAGATACTACTTTTTGAGAGGAGATACATTGCAATTACTCCACAGATGGCGCTGGGGGCACATCAACTAGAAAATTTCGAAAGGCAAAGAGATCAAAATTGTAAAAATACTTATTAACGAAAATAAAAAAAAAAAAATGAACAGTTGGAAAGAGAATTGATATTATCTTTTCAACGATGTACTTATAATTCCACCCCCATGCCAATTGCCTCTATCCCATTTTATTTTATTCCAAAAAGAAATATCATTTTTGTTTCAAGTCTGTACGTCAAACCGTTCAAAAGTGAACAGGGGGGAGGACTAAAAACAGCCGCACTGTATGTATGAATATTATAATTTCTTCAAATAATCATATAGTTTTTTTCTTAGTGTTTTGGCATCGACTGCTATGGTCATTAGCCTTTCTTATATTTTTTAATATTTTTTTCATAGAATGTTAATGTGACTTCGCATTATACTGACCTTGAAGCAGTTCCAAAACTTTTATCAGGTGGAACACAGTGCTGCCGTGCAGATATATGGAGCCTGTTGGCTAAAAGCAGAACAAAAATGAAAAATTTAACTATCTGTGATGTTGTTTCTTATATTGTCTTTTGGATATATAGAGTGACCCTTTTATAACCGGGGCCCTAATGTGTATAACTTAATTTTTATTTGTTGTCAGATTTAAAAGATTTTGTTGCTAACGTGAATAGCTTCAAAGCTCTATTATATTATAAAATTCGAAATGTCAAGGCCTCCTTCGAATTTTTTTCAAAGCGAAAAATCCAAAATACATACGATTTTTTCACATTAAATTTGACTACTGTGTATTTCCCACTGTTTCAAGTGGAGTAACATAAATTACACGACAAAATAATAATAAAATTATATTATTTTAATAAATATAGTCTAAACGGTTGAAATAATTTATTCCGCACAAAAACTATAAGTCTAATTTCTAATTTATATCACATAAGTACATTTATTTCTACTATTCGGGTTATGCTGCACTCTGTCTTTCACTGTACCTAACTGCCCTGTACTCTCGGCGCGATGCTTACCCTAGTAGCACACGACGTCAATATGACGTCTCTTTAAAGTCATATTTCGTCATATCTTACGTCATTTCGACCATCCAAATGACGTCAGAATGGCCTTATTGAGACGTCACTTTGTCATGTCCAAAATGACGTCATTGCATGACGTCAAACTAACGTCTTGGAATGACGTCATTTTGGACATGACAAGTGACGTCTCAATTAGGTAATTTTGACGTCATTTGGATGGTCGAAATATGACTTTAAAGAGACGTCTTAATGACGTGATTATAACTGTGTTACCAATTTTTGACTAAATTTGAGGTGAAACAAAAACGTACATTTATAATATTGAGTATTTATTGCACACCTTAATAATTATACACATTGTAACGTTGATGACATAATACAAAGTTAAGAAATCCAATTCTTCAAAGTTCGCACATACTTCCCTATAGGGACATTATTTTGTCCTATTATGCCAGTGTTTGAGATACAAAATTTGTTTTTTCTGACATCACAGTATGAAAATGATAAAATTTGGTATATAACAACAAAGGTTTTATCAGAAAATGCTATCGTGAATTTATATAACATAAAACAATACAATATTCAGTATTCAGTAACTTTACATTTACAAAACAAAATAGATTCGAATAAAACTCAATTTTTTCTTGTGAATTTAACAACTATAATTGATAAATTATGTGGTACATATATATAATGATTAAAGACAAGTAAAGATACACTACTTTATTGATTTTATATTTATGTATATCTGGCAGCACCTTCAAGGCCCCTCATATGTTCTCGCTCTTCATCTGCCAAGTGCAAGAAGAGAGGAAGACGCAGAGCGAGAATATATGTGAAGACTTACAAACACCATATAATATAATCAAGCGGTATCTAAAATGGTATGAATAATAGGAAACGAAACCCAACATTTTTCAACTTTACCTGGAAATACTATACACTTCATACTTATCTGCTGAATGGGCCAAATTTGAAGATTATCAGATAAATGTGATAAAATAAATATGTTCAACTCCTCGGACTTTATAGGATACTCATAGAGAGATTTGTAAGTAATAAACTGCTTTCCAACAATTAAAGTATCCGAATTTTGGGTAATAATATTATGTATTTCAATGACAATGTTATCTACTGTTGAGCAATAGGCATCAGCTTTTGAATAAAAATTAGTACAGAGAATGAAATTATCAAAATTTAGCATTTTGAATTGCTGAATATCATGCAATTCCAATACAGGACCAAAATCATGCTCCATTAAATGCAAAATTTTCTTATTATCAACAATATGGCCACCTTCTAAAGACTGCATTTCTTGTAATCTTCGACATACTTGTTGTAAAGACTTATTATAAGATCGTAATAAACGTTTCAATTTACCCAAAAAATTTTCAAAGGGAAAGGCGGAGAAAATATCCACTGGACCAAACATACGTACATCATCTACTAAATGGCATAACATATGTATATTATATACTAAAAACTCCTTACCATACAACTCTTCACAATGACTAACAAAATTGACTAACAATGTGTTTGGAAAGTTATAACCAAATTTAGATAGAAGTGAATTAGAAACCAATATTGACATAGATACGTGAAATAAAAGGAAATTTTCATATATAGCTTTATCAATTGTCTGTTTAAGAATAAAAGGTCCCACATATAACAAAAAAGTTCTGAACTCCATTAGTCCAGGCAAATCACCCAATCCGCCGTATTGATGATGTTTTGAATAGCCTTCTTAATTCTAAATATTTCTGTAAACTCGATTTATTCAAAGCTTATCTCCATATAAAAGTTGATGACGAAAGCAGCATCATTCAAACAATTTCAACGCATCGCGGCACTTATCGAATGAATCGTCTTAGTTTTGGAATAAAGACAGCTCCATCCGAATTCAATCGAATTCTTTCTCAGCTACTCAAAGGCCTTCCAAAAACAGAAGCATACTTCGACGACATAATTGTGCATGGATTGACAATGGAAGAATGCACAGAAAATTTAAAAGACTGTCTGAAAAGACTCATGGATTTTGATCTTCATCTAAACAAAACCAAATGTTCATTTTTTAAAGAACAAATCGAATATTTGGGACATATCGTGGAGTTCAACAAGATTTCTAAGTCTCCAGTAAAAGTCCGCGCTATTCAAGACATGCCACGTCCAGCCAATGCCGATGATGTTAAAAGATTTTTAGGACTCGTTACATATTATTCCCGATTTGTTCCTGATTTTTCAACTATATCCCATCCTCGTCGCCAACTAATATAACTGAGATTGAATGATTCGGATAGAATAGAATTAAAATCATTGCTATATTGAAAAACCGTATATTCATATCTTTCACAGTGACAGAAGTTGTTATCATCTGTCTAATAACTGATATGTCATGAATATTTTTATACTGAGGGTCACAACAATTTATATTTTTATTTATTTGCCCAAGTGTAAACAAAAAAATACCCACCTATCTTTTCTGAATCACAACTAAAAACAGAAGTGTGGGGTCTGCTCTGAGGTGTTGTGGTAATAATTTCAGTTTCATTAACCAAAGTAGGACTATCTAAAAATACAACAAATATTACTTATTCTAACAAACACAACATTGTAGTAATAACTTACTCCTTGCCGAGGAATCATTTATGCTCCGTTTTATATTCGGTGGCCTTGGCAGAATTGTTGCAGATGTACCTTCTCCTTCATCGTCAGATGATGACGGCAGAAACCTTTTATTTATTTTTCTTCTTCTTTTTGGACTAACCCCTTCATCAGATTCAAGGTTTGAGGTAAGCTCAGCGTCTTTCCCTTTGACTTTGACTAAATCATCTGCAACAGGAATTCCAAAAATAAGCTGCTAGTGTTTTAAATACTATTATCATATATAAAATGAAGATTGTAAAGAGTTAATTTCACAATATATTACTTAATTCCACTATACTTTTGCGAAAACAAGTCTGTATTGTCAGAAAATGATGACAACCTCTAGGTACACTTACTTATGTAGTTTTAAAATTAGTTATAATGAGGTTAAATTTATTTTTCATCAAGAATGGCTTAAGAACTCACCACAGGAATACAAAATTTTGCTAATTTTGTAAAGCTTCCATGTTTCTGTATTTATAGAAGCACCATTTTTTAAGGCTTTGTCAAACTGGTATTGTTCCTTATGAGGTGGCCAAAAGGCCTCCTTCTTCCTAGGTGTTAACCATGAGTTGTGTAAGGTTGCTATGCCTCCACCATCACATTGATCAAATTCAACAAGAACATAAGCCATTGAAGTGTGATGCCTAGAACTAGAATAGCTATGTCAACTTAATAAAGTCTATTGTACTAGTTGTACGATAGAATAGTTTTTGAACAGCTTATATTTAAGGAGTTTAAGGGCAAAATAAGCCCCAGTCTACTTGCAACATGCTGAATAACTTAAAAGAGGGAGGTATACCGAGACCCTTAAAGTCAATAACAGATATTAATTTTTAGAATTACAGCAAGAAATTCAAATGGCCTTATAGGATCGGCTCGGTATCCGTTAATTTAATTGATAATCAATCAATCAATATTATGCATGCGGTTAACCCAGTATCAAGCAGAGAGCACAAATACTTACATATAAAAATACACTGAGACTGTCACAAAATCTTGTGGAATAGAACACCGAACAACTGTCCGTAAAAACAAAAATGTTTATATGGTATAATTACAATACGAAATTACGAAGACAAAACGCCACCAAAACGCATTTCCTAGTTGCTCTGCTAAAAAAATACCGCCAAACGCCAAATACCTCTAAACGCCAAAGTCGACTAACCTAATTCTTCTTCTTCCTTCACCTTTTTTACAGACGTCAAGAAACATAAACGGTAAGCAATAAGCGCTCTGTGATTGGTCACTGTAATGGCGGGAAGTTTAAATGATAAACAAAGGCAAACTGAGTTGAAAATGCGTGAATCAACTGCAAACCTAATCCTACCTGACTAACCTAGTATGAACAGAATAACCATCCAAAATTGTTGATAACATCATAATGGTGGGGGCGCTTATGCCATGCATTTTAGTGTATAGTCTTTTTTACACTTTACACTGAGTCGAGTCTGCTTGCTTACCACGTGACGTTATTGACATCACTGATTGGCGCCAACCCATAACTGCCAAACCAATGACAATAATGTATAGATGTGACCTGAGGTAACAATAGCGGTAGATTCAAATTGTTGAAGCATTAGCATTAGCTATAAATAACAACAAAAGTTTCAAAAATCTCATGCATCATTCCAGAAACCACTATATAAAACCATATGTGAACATCTCTTTTAATCACTTTTTGTTAAATGTAGAGGTTGAATTTTTTTACTGTTTTATAGATATAGGGGGATTCTAACCTAAAACTGACGTCAATATGACGTTATAAGAGGACAACTAAATGACGTCAGGAAAATGTCGTCATTATGACGTGTTTACGAGAAAGGCTAAATGACGTCATGAAAAATGACGTCATAAAGACGTACGTTTTTCGGCAAATGACGTCTACGACGAAACATGACTTTGAAAAGACGTCGTAATGACGTCGTGTGCTACTAGGGTATATACACGAAGGGAATCTAACCAGATAGTTCTGGAACCACGTCCATTCGCATCTAGTTGTCGCATTTTCTAGAAGCGTGAAGACGAGAATGTCAAGGTGATCTAATAATATATACTCATCAGGAATGCAAGCTTGTGTTTGCGAGTAGGGGCGACAGGTCCGCATTCATCGTACCATCGTTACATTGCCCCCTTAGAGATATTTCGTCTCGAAATGTCATCCTTGCAGAGTGTCGATATTTGCAAGATTCCCCATATCAACACCGTGAAGTTCGATGGATTCAGCAGACCAAAATCTCGACGCCGCTAGATCTGAATATCGTCTTCAAGACACTTCCTGTAACTCTCCAATCCAGCCAGTCCATCAATACCACACGACAATTTTGGGATTGCCAGGTCCACCAGATTCTGGTTCACACCATCGTATATCTCAGTTGGTTAAGGCTCCTCCAGACACCTTCATAGGACGGTTTATCTTGGGAATGCTTTTTGGTCACCAGGTAGTAGATGTTTCTCTGGCTCTTCTTCAACAGAAATACATCTCCAACTTCTGGATTATGTTCCCATAGTGTTTGGAATTGGCAAAATTTCTTGGGGAATACCACAGCGATGCCTCTGGACATTCTAAGATCTTCGGCGACGCAGTGTGCTAGGCGTAATCAGCAGGCACCTTGAAATGGTCTCGTGGCTCTTCTCGAGTTACTCCGTGTAGCACTTATTATCTGTCCGTTTGAGTACAAGGACATAAACGTCTGGAACGTCATCTCATCCTCCGGTGGTCTGAGGGTTCGATCTTGGTCATGGTTCCAGCGCAAGGAGCCAAACTATTGAAACGAACGACCCTGGGTTTTTCTCTGGGAGGCTTGTGTATTCGGTAAGGCAGGTCGTTTATCTTCTACGTGCCTTCGGAGACAGACCGCGGCAATGCTTCGGTCACCAGGTCACCAGTGCTAGGTCACCAACCTGAAATGCTGAAATCTTTGGACAAGTGACGGTTGATAGTCCTGTTCATCCGCTCAACCATTCCATCTGACTGTGCCCAGTCAACACAGAATGGTATCAGAGATGGTAGTGGGATTCACATTCATGTTTCAGATCACACCAGTGAATCGCAAAGTGACTTTCATTATTATCGCATAAACGTCTATTCGGTGCCCCGATGGTCATGTCGAGATATCAAAATGTGATGCAAAATGTGACTCGAAATTAGCCCAATGTGACACTCCATTCATACTTCGGAATCGAATGCACATTGAGACCATTTCGATGTAACAATGTGAAATTGAATGGACTGGTACTTATTTATAAATGCGCGTCATTTTCTGATTCACCTGTATGTCAAAAATAAAACAAAGCTCACCATGTTTCAAGATAAATAGAAATTATACCTCAAGATTATTATTCTTACTAATGAATTACTGTTCATATAGATTGGAATGCTAGAAAACAAATGCGTGTGTTGATTCCGTAGTATATACTTCTCACAAACAAAAAAAATTTATCAAACTATGTCTGAATCATGAAAAAAAAAACAATATACAGAAATGTAGAAAAATCTATAATTCAACTTCAATCCTCTGGACAGCATTTTCTTCGCGGCAAAATCAGTACCTATCCTGAAAATGCCAAATTCTGTAAATCAGTGAATTTACCTTTTTAAGTTTCTACTCACCGTTCCGGTCCTTGAAGAGATACAGTTCTTGGTAGACATAACAATTGGGCAATGTTAATAAACATATTTGATTCAACTATTGAAATAAAAAAAAACAAACAGAACACTACACACTGGCAGAAGTACCTATAGAATATTTAAAGAATGGCGTCAACCGAATACAAATTCTACTTGACTCTCGACTCGACAAACACCTCTGGCCATTTTGTGCCGTGATGGTGATGTCACGATCAATTTTTTACCAACCTGATTCCTTTTATACCGACAAAATCGAAATGGAACCAAAATTCATGTTAATGTGCTTTGCAATTTTCTTCACATTTTATTTCTCAAAGCGACACTAATGAGAAGAGAATTGTGAACAATTCATAACATTTGGCATCACTAAATGGTAACAGTGATGTCTAAATGCAACTCATGTTATTACCATAATAATCAAGAAAGCAACATTTCTTAGATGTTTGTGTTAACTGGGTGAATGTAGAGCCATGGTTATCATCTTGAGGATGTTCATCAGTAGCTTGCGCATATTTTTTGGAATAGGTTGGATTCAAAATTTCTGCCTTGGTGCGAGTGCAGCTCCAATGGAACACCGAATCGACATATCCATTCTTTCACCAAGACGTCCGCGAAGGTGATGGCTTCCAGGTTGGGAAGGGAAAAGGTTTCGGCTCACTTGCTGAAGTAGTCCATTGCAACAAGGATGTATTTATTTCCGTGGTCTGATATTGGGTACTACCTGTTTATTGTTTTTTGTTGGAAATATGCTTGGACAGGTCTATTAGTAATTTGAATTTTGCTCTTTTTGATGTAAGAAAATGTTATACAGCGAGTCCCAAATTTAAAATATGACGTCACCAAATATTTTTTTTGGCAATCTTAATTTTTTATGACTATTCCTAAAGAGTATATAAAGTTGCACATGCTCACCAAATATCAAATTATTTTTCTTTGTCGTTTAAACGATATTTAACAATCATCAACTAATTCAAAAAATGAAGAAATCTGATTCAACTCCATGAAATAATTCAGGCAGTTTAAAAATTACATGTGAAGAAGTATTTGTTTATCATTTTTTGTCTAACTGGGTCGATGTTGACAATGCCAAACAAAAAAGTTACATATAAGCAAGACTGAAAAACAGTTTCGGGAAAATGGGCAATTAAGAAAAACAAATAATCATTGTCAGATTGCCCTCAATGAGGATGTCAAAATGAATGTTCCTACATGTTCAAGAATATCCTCATATGTCCTCACTTGACAGATAGCTAGGGTACTCGAAATTAGCAAGTCTTCAGTGACGAACATTCTTAAAACCCAGAAATCTCATTTTTATAAAATGACGATTGTGCAGTAACTCACCGAAGATGATCCGGATGGAAGACTCCAGTTTTGCGTACAAATTACGGATCTACTAGACAGATATATACGTTGTAAACATAGAAAATATCCCGTTTTCTAGCGAATCAATGTTTACGTTAAATGGTGAGGTAAATTGTCAAAATTGTCGATGATGAGCAGACAACAAAACCCACACTGGATGAGGAAAGACCACACTCAACATCCAGAAAGAATCAATCGTGGGAAGGGATTGTTGGTGATCCAGTTATAGGACCAATCTCCTTTCAAGGAAATCTCAATGGAGCTAGATATTCAGAATTCTTGCAGGAAAAACTGGTTCTGACTTTGGCTACTCTGTTTCCCGATCCGGATGAAGCCGATGTCCCGAATAGAAACATCTGGTTTCAATAAGACGGTTCGCATCCCCATTTTGCAAGACCTGTCCTTGAGTATCTGGATGATGTATTTTCAGCCAGATCAATTGGTAGACGATGACCCTTTGAATGACCTCCCAGGTATCCGGATTTAATACCTATGGACTATTTCTTATGGGGATACTTGAAAAGCAAAGTTTCTAAGACCAAACCAGGAAACATTTAGCAGTTACAACAACGTATAAGACAGGAGTGTAGGCTAATTTCCGCCGAACTAATTAGAAATGACTAAACCGAGATTCAGTACTAAAATGAGTTTCGGTTCCGTTTAGGATATTGTGAGTTAGTTAATGGACAACGTTTCGATCATTTATTATATTTGAGTTGATATCAGATAGATCCGTTCATCAGATATCTTCATTTTCGAATTAGTTGATGTTTGTTAAATATGTTTTAGGCGACAAAAAGAATAAAAATTTGATATTTGATACGCATGTGATCCTTGATATACCCTTCAAGAATAGTCATAAAAAAAATCAGTATTTCCATTTGAAATAATAGTCGATGACGTCAAATCTCAAATGTATGACTGGGCTGGATAACATTTTCTTACATCAAAAAGAGCACAATTTGATATACTAATAGACCTGTCCAAGCATATTTCTAATGAAAAAACTGTCTTTGATTTACTGAATTTATTCCAAGTCAGAAACTCGCACTGTATATATTTTCAACTTTGGTTATTTCATCCCATTTCTGAAATTGTACCATTTAATTATGAATTTATATTTTCATACTTGCTTCAATTTTATTTGCGTATAAAAAATAACTTTCTACTTTTATCAAATTGTCTTCCAGTCATAATACCACAAGTAATCTCTTTCGAGGCATTGGTGAAAACGGGAAATGCTATCTTCTGTGGAACACCACTATCTCTTGATTAAACTTTTTATGTTTTTCAGTTCTTAGTATAAAAAACACATCCACTCAAGAAAAAATCATTTCAAGTCACAAGCTTGAATCAGTTGTGTTCTTATTGAAAAAGGTAAATATAATTCTGTGATTACGAATTCATTATATACTGTTAATTTTGTACGCATACTTATATACAGTGTGCATATCGATTTTTGAAAGCTGGAATTTTGGTGTTTCTGTAAGAATTAAAAAAAAACGCTTGATCGGGTCGATTGATTTATTTTAGAATACACATTTTGAAGTCATTTAAATTTTTCCATCCCTTTTTGTGTCGAACTTAGGACATCACTGCCTTTTTGTTTCAAATACAACCCTTACTGTTTTGTATTGGATTCGGCCAGCGGCATTATATGTTTTCATTCAACTAATCTATATTTTGATTGAAAGATTGGTTTTGTGGAGGACCGTTTCTTGACATAGCATTTTGGGAATTTTAAACTTCCACAGCCTGAAAATTAAAAAAATGTTTATACAAGTGTAGATGGCTAATGAATAATTTTCCCCGATGAGTTACTGCATTAACGGTGGATTAATGCAGCAGTATTAGGTCATAAGAATGTTGGTTGGAAGAATGTTGGTTGGAAAAACGGTGCTTATTTATGACTAAAAATTGCTGCATAAATCCACCAATAAAAGACTTGAATACAATTATTTGATTTCACACTAAGGTAAACACGATTAAATTTCCACAGATTTATTGTCTATGCGACATGTTTCGATACACAGTATCTTTCTCAAGCGAATGTAATACATTAAATTATTCTACGTTGAACATTACTTAAATACCCTTCTTATTATCAATTGAGGTAATTAGGATCTACCTATAATGAAAATAAAAATTGACAATACAATGTAGGTAGGTACCTGTAAATCTCAAAACATCTCTACTACTTAAAAGGGGAACTATTAAGGTCCAATTGATCATTTAGTAAACATTCGAATTTTTCAATTTATCAATTTCCAAGAACTCTAAATAATTAAGTCTAATACCCTTATTTTCAACATGAAGGATTTCAAAGTTTTCATCGAAGTCATGGCCTTCTTCCAAAATAATATTGGCATATAAGTTGAATGAGTTTTATTATTTACATAATTCATACGGTGCTCACGTACGCGGCTTTTGAATGGTCTACCAGTCTGGCCTACATATACTTTGGAATAAGATCCACAATTCAATTTATAACCTCCTGATTTTTCAGATTTTTGTGTTTTATCTTTATTATTTTTGATAAACCTTCCCAACTAGTTATCTGTTCTGAATGCTACTCTTAAATTTTGTTTTTTCAAAAATGACGCAATTTTTTCTGAAACGGGCCCTAAATAAGTTAAAGTTCTGTAATTATTGTCAAGGTTCCTCATAGTGGGGTACACTTCTTGGATAGCCTTTCTATGTAATTTTTCAGCAAGAATATTCTCAGTTGTAATACCACAAGAGAGTGAGAATAAAGTGAAAATAATTCGACAGATTTTTCGAAAACTTGTTGCCAGATGGCAACAAGTTTGAGAAAAAATGTGGAGAATTATTTTCTACTTTATCGAACTCTTGTGTGATATTCGATAGATTATTTTTTGAAGTCCCAATCATAGACACATTCTCTATATAACATTTTTATTCATTACGGTTATCTAAATTCATTTTTCAATTTGCATGCAAACTGATGACACGTCAAATCAAAAGTATCAGTTGTTGTCACACAATAAAAACAAAATACCACGAATATTCCCGAGGCAATAATCTAAGTAGAAAATTCCCACTATAATAATGTTGTGATTGGTTTGAAAGTACATCATAGCTTTAAATTGATGGTTTTTATTGGTTGCAAGATATGTCGAAAAATAATCTATTAAATTGACTTGATATCCATTGTTAACTGCTATTAGACCGTCAGATAGTGACAGATTTAGGTGCCCATTTTCACATACAAGCCTCGATTAGGGTTGAAAAGTAAGTCGATGTTGAGTAAAATTAAGGGAAATTTACGAATGGCTCATGGGGAAAACATATGGAAAAATCAAAAAGAATTTCCATTAAATTTTCCGACGACAAAATCTACTTTTCCATTCACGCCACTCAAGCCATTATGTTTTTCGGTCTAGTGACGATGTAGGTTTTCATAGTTTCGATGGGCTTGCGTGGGAAAACCTGTTAAAATCTCGATTTTTCTTTACAAGATTACAGCCTCATTTCAACCCTTTAGCCACCTTCAACACTCAAGCCTTTGATCTTCTGAAGCCAGGTTCTATTAATCAATGATTAGGTGAACACGGCTCGCGTTAAAATATGGAAAATCGAATTTTCCATGAAAAATCGAATTTTCCATATGTTATCCCCAGGAGCCACTCGTAAATTTCCCTCCATTTTACTCAACATCGATGTACTTCTCAACCCTATTCGAGGCTTGTATGTGAAAATGGGGCACCTAAATCTGTCACTATCTGACGGTCTATATCTGTTTTATAATATTTAATTCTTTGCAAAAAATTTCTTCAGAAAGAGGAATATTCACTAATCTATGTACCTATCATACCTACTATCGTTTGCTGTTATTTTATGTATATATGGATGTATCGAATTATTATGAATGGTGATGTCAGTATGGGAAGGTTTATGAAAAATAGAAAAATGGTGTTTGTTGTAGGTTTTACCTATTGTCAAATCTAAAAAATTTTATAATTTCTCTACTTCTATTTCTATTGTGAATTTAATGTTTGAGTGAATAGTGTTAACATATTTATGAAAGATGTCTAACTGTTTGTTGGCACCTTAAACACAAACTATAATGTCATCCACATATCTGTACCAATACAAAAACTGTTGCGAGAGTGGGTGCTTGTGAATTATATTTCTTCAAGGTTGTCCATGAAGATATCTGCCAGTAGAGTCTTCTACTGGTCCTCTACTGGTTTTGGAACTAGTTATTTTTTGATTTCTTATATAATTTTCGTTCGTCCTGCCGCACAGTGAATGGTCTTGATGTTCATCTTCTACAGTGTGGTCATTTAAGTTTGCAACATGAGCATTTTTTGAATTAATTCCACAACCAAAATACAAATATTTCAGAAAGTTGGTGCATATTCAATAATCAATTCAGGCATTTAAAAATTATAGAAGAGTAAAGTACCCTTATTTTAAAAAAATCAAGAAGAGTTGCTTACAATTGAGAGTTATGCTTAAGTACTAAAATATGACCTCCTGAGAAATTTTTGAAAAATTTTTTGAGAACATTCACGATTTCCCATAAACTCTAACACTTTCCTAAATTAATCACAATCAAATCAGTTGCGCCTAATTTTGTTCAAATTCAAGTGAATTTGTGAAGTTGGCTTGGATTTATATTTTTTTAGGATATCACAAACTTTATGTTTGTTGCAACGATATTAAACACAACTATAAAATGTTGCAATCATTATTGTTAATAAAATAAAACATAATTACTGATAATATGCATATTAAAATTGAAAAGCACTCAAAATATTTGTTATACCGTGTGACACAGACTCATGGTACACACCTTTTTCTCCTTTGTTTCTGTAGCTATATTTCTGAAATTTGAGTTTCGAGTAAAAAAAGGTTTTGGTTTACTTTTTTGAACGTATTTCGAACCACGATACTTTTTAAATCGAAATTACGATAGTGTGCATTATTTTGATTATTTGGAATAATTTTAGAGAGTTCCTCACTCTCTAGATCGTAAATAAAATGGTTGTTCTGACGAATGAAATATCAACAATGAGGTATCATTGGATTCAGAAAATTATGCAAATTTCAAAAATGTAATAATATACATGGTGTTCTGCTTGGAAATCGAAAATATGTCAAAAAGTGCCCTATAGTGAGCATATTCAATTTTTCAAATTTCAGAAATATAGCTACAGAAACAAAGGAGAAAAGGGCGTGTACCATGAGTCTGTGTCACACGGTATAATTATTCATTGTTCCATTATCCCATTCATCTCTGGACAGAAATATATGCCATTCATATGTGACATTTTCTTCCGGGTTGAAATAATTTTCGTATTTTTTTATAATTGAGTCATAGTCCAAAGGCTGATCATACTTCCTCTTCATCAATAGTGAAAAAGAATCTACAACTTCATCTAACTTTTTCTCTAAAATCTCTTTTTAATTGCATTTTCCATAAACTGTGTCTTTTATTACCTGAAAAAAATTCCCCCAACATTTGAAAAATTATCTTGACTCTTCGCAAACGGAGGCCAACAAAGTATGTCGACTTCAGCAACGATAGCTTTGGGATATTATAAGCATTGTTTAAATAGAACATAGTTTGTCAATGCCTGTGGAAAAGGCATTGGACACAAACGCGAGTGTCATCTAGCGTGATTAGTTACAAACATGAATATTTGACGTCATTTTAATGCAGGTTTCTTCAAAAAACCCTGATTTTAATGCTTTTCCATTGTTTTAATCAAGTTACGACATGACTTGGAGGCCAGATCACTGAAGTTACGACATGACTTGGATGCGAGCTCACTATCGCCATCTACATGTCGCATCCATTTCGATCCAATTATAATCCCATAAGGTTGACTAACTATCTTCTATATAAACAATGTTATAAGTAACAATTTTTCAATGAAGGAAGGTGCTGGAGAGCTTTAACTAGCCACGAAATGTAATTGTAGAATAGAAAGCATATTTTCATGAGATGACTGCGACTCTTCAATGGGTTAATCTAATCTTGCATATATTGTGGGGTCTGAGTCTCTCATAAAATAAGGGTTTTATTCCTAATTACATTGTCTATCCCATTTTAATACTCGCATGGAGCTGGTTGATATTTTTGTGATCATTAACCGATTCAGTGAAGAATAATCCAGTTTTAGTCTAGTCTCATATTTTTCATCATTCTCGTCAGAATTTTCATATGTTTCACTGGTCTCAGAGGCATAAACAAGAAAATTGTCACCTGAAATTTGTCACCATCTCTCAGTCAATTATTATTAACCCAGGAAAACTGAATTTTTTAACTTTTCACAAGTTCTTCCATTTGTTCCAAACAAAAATGCATAACCAATATATTTGACAGTAATTTCATGAAAAAGAAAAAGCATAAATGGTCAGTATATGAGGCATGAGATGTGACAATTAACGCGAAATTTCCGCATTTCAAAAATTTTAATAACAGAGACATAAACAGTGATTCAAAAGATAAGGTTGTCCAGGACGGGGATATTAATCTAGTCTACAAGAACTATTTTGGTGAATTTCTCTTCAAGGGCATCGAAAATTATGGTCCAGGGCTCATTCGATTCGGAATGACCTCTAGAAACTTTTTGAAAAATTTGAAGGTGCGCCGGCAAAAATTGCAAAAGTTTTAAACAATTTCGTAAAAAAAGGGGGGGGGGGTTGGTTTTTTGCAAATATCTCGAAAGCTATATAAGATATCCAAAAGTTGAAAAAAGATCATGAAAGAGGAGGAAATTTCTTAAAAAAGTCTCACCTCCAGGAACTCTACCACCAATAATTAGGCGAAAATAGCGCTAAAAGCGTGTGATGCGAGTCATGCGTGCGCTGACTGATACGGACCCTTGAACAATAAAAATAATTTTAACCCATTAAATATCAATATTAAGAAATAAAAAAATTCACTTACCTTTTAGACACTTGAATAAACGAAAATCCATGGAAAAAAATTTTTCCCGTAATTATTTTATTATATTTGCTTTTGTTAATTAACTAGTTTTTCAAATTTACATACAAACCCTGATAATTGTTATACTAAAAACCTCTAATTTGTTTCACTTCTTAGAGCTATTTATTCTTTTAAGAGACTAAAAAATTAAAAATGCAAATAAAGCTATGAAAATTTTGTTTTTAATATTCCAATTTGTTCGTGTTTTAATTATTTGAAGTTACATAAAAATTATTTTTTTAAATTTCTTACTCTGATTGTTTAAATAATTGTTATTAACAAATGCATTGTTTATAAGATATTTGAATTTTTGTTTTTGGAATTTCAATCAGCAATAAATATTATGATCTTCAAGAACAAAATCAATTCTTAAAAAAATGTATCGCTTAAAACGCATTTGTTGATTAACTATTTTTTTTGCTACCAAATATCAATATTAAGGAACCATTTTTTTTTCAATCATAATTTCCATGGCTCTTCGATATTCTGAATAAAATATATAAACAAGTTAAAAACAATATAGTAAGAGCTTCAATTGAAAGCTTAGTTGTTTATTATTCAAAGGAGATCAAAAAAGACTTGAAGTGTTTTTGTCCTATCTCGAATAGTTATTGAGAATCATGAGAGACGAGGAAATTTCCTCCTCTTTCAGGATATTTTTTTCAAATTTTGGATATCTTTAATAGTTCCCGAGATACCTATTTGCAAAAAACCAAACCCCCACCTTTTTTCACTAAATTGTTTATAACATTTGCAATTTTTGCCGGCGCACCTTCAAATTTTTCAAAAAGTTTTTAGAGATCATTCCGAATCGAATGAGCCCTGGATCACAATTTTCGGTGCCCTTGAAGAGAAACACATCAAAATAGTTCTTGTAGACTAGACTATTATTGTCTCCTTCTCTGATACACTTGCTGAAAAATTATTTCAGCATATTGCCATTCATAATTTCACAGTGTTATCACAATTGAAACTCACTTTTTATATCTTAGTTTCACACCAATATTTCAAGTTTATACCGTTCCTAACGTTTCCATTTCTTGTCTGATAACTGCTGGTCACCTTGAGATTAGTCGATACTTTGGTCATTTTCAGGGCCGGCTCTAGCGGGTGTCAGGCCAGAAATGGGCGCCAAACGTAAGGAAAACAATAAAAAAATTCCTACTTTACATAGATAATTTGCTGTAAGGGTTTGAGTGGGGTGGTATATTAGACAAAGTTCAGGGAATTTATAAAGGTGTCATTGACATTGTCTTTTGATCTACTTCAGTAATTCAGTTCGTTTCATGGTCTCCACCTCCAGTGTTTGTGTTTCATTGAAAAAAAAAAAAATTGAAAACTAGAAGTGGAAAGATAATATGGCAAGTAAAGTGACTGGAACTATTTCATTTGCGTAGGTAGTCAATTTATTCATGAATTCACAATGAATGAATCCACAATGAATTAGTCGACATGAATCAAGAGAATCCAGACATTGATGGGCAAGAAATTATCACTGTACAAAACTCTTTCAGATAAAATATTACAAATAATGATCCCAACACTATCTTGGAATATATCTTCACAAATAATTTAGTTCATTTGTTTTCAAATTACACGGTAGCTTTGAGAATTTTGCTAACACTGCCAGTATCTGTTGCAACAGGAGAAAGATATTTTTGGAAATTGAAGATAATAGAAAATTATTTGAGGTCGACAATGACCCAAGAAAGATTGTATAGTTTAGCAATTACATCAATAGAATCAAACTTATTAGATATTATGAATATAAGCGATTTAGTCAGAGATTTTGCTACTCACAAAGACCGTAAAGTGTCATTTTTGTGAATTGCGATAATATTTCTCCTTATGTGTTCTTTATATCACCTATAGCTGTTGGTAAAATATGAATTTATTTCCAGAGTTCGTTCTCGGTTATACGTTGTTTATCTCATAATTTATTTTTAGTTATGCTAATGATTTGTTAAATTAAATTTTCATTATACATATATGTATTCTTTTTTTGGATATAAAACTGTAGAAAACATTAAATAGTTTGATTTTATCGTATCAGCATTCAGTTTGTTAATTCAAATAGGGGCGCTACTTTGGGATTTGCACACTAGCAGACAAACATGTAAAGCCGGCCCTGGTCATTTTGCAATGTATTGAGTGAATAGTATGGCCACCATAGCTTGATCTTTGTACAAACAGACTTCAGTAAAATATAAACACAGTTACATTTTACCCCTGATGAGAAAATCTTGTTTTATCAAAGTTGTCAATGAACATTGAAGATTGAGATGAAGGTCTTCTGATAACACCATTTGTGGTTGTATATCTGTGACTGGTCTCGTACATCCTTTCCTGGAAATGTAACCACAACTTGTTCAATCAGCCACTGATTCCATTGACCTTGGTCGTGAAGCACAAGAACTTCTATCATTTTTGAGGTCTGTGGAGAGAAGAGAAAGGTAAATACGCCTTCATCAAGAATAAAAATTGGGAATGAATGAGATGGGACAGACGCAGAAGATGAACAGATTGAACATAATCTTCTTTCAGAAGTTAGTCATTTTGTGACTGGAACGCTTGTCGAATTGTTGAAAATGGTGGTTTCGTCTTGGGATAAAACTCCAGGGTATTCTGCTAATATATATGAACCCGTAGAGGACTGATATAATTATTATACTTACTGAGTTTTGATGGCGCATTCAATTTAAAACTCTAGGGAAATTTAAAAAATCACATTGGGACTTCGAGTTGTCGGTACACACCAGACCAAGCAAACATTGTTGTGCAACAGTTGAACAACAGCCCAACAACACACGAGTTCACACATTGTGCACATGTTGGGCAACAGTTGTGCCGCTGTTGCTCGGTGTTCGCTCTCGAGGCGGTACATCAAAGGATGTGCGCACACAGTGTCGCCAGTGTGGACGCACATGCGACATAATTTTACATTGTAGCAGAAAATAAGTAGTTCATTTCAAGAGAGTTTTCATCCGTTGTTAAAATGTCTCAGAACTGGACTGAAGAGCAAACTCTGATCTTGATAGATCTTCTAAGAGGTTTTCCGAATACCTATATGGAATCCCGAAAAAGAAACTTAGATAAACGCAATAGCGTTTTATAACATAGCTGAAGCTCTAGGGCTTTCGAGGGAAGAATGTGAGCGAAAATGGAAAGTTCGGCAAAATCAAATCAACCAAACGAACAATGGACAAACACCTGAGAAACAAGGTAGGTCGATGTTGACGAACAGTTTGTCGACAATGTTATCTCCCCACGGAAACAAGTTTGACAACAGCTGCCTAAGTGTTGTTCAACTGTTGCACAACAATATTTGCTTGGTCTGATCCCACCTTTAGAGTAAAAACATACTGAAGCATCGCACCAAGCATCGCCTCAGGCATCGACTCAAGCCTGGCATCAGAGGGCACATAGTGGGGCATCTATAAAAGCAGTTGTAGGAATTATGAATCCACAGTCGTAGTGAGGTGTTGGAAATAGGATATGTGTCCTCTGATGCCAAGATTGAGTAGAATCCATCGATGCCAGAGGTGATGCTTGGTGCGATGCTTCACCATGTTTCTACCCTTAGACGTCAGAATTGACTTCTAGGCAACCACAAAACGCTTGATTTCGAACAAAGCATGTGAACGTCTAACGAGACTGACTCATTTCTGAAAAAAAATTCACGGTACATTTGTGGAACTCATTTCCAATGTTAGCTGAAATTCAGCAGCTGACACCCGCAAGTCACCAGGAACTCAAACGTCCTATATCATTGTTCAAAAAAAAAAAAAATTGTTAAAATTGTTAATTCCATCAACCGATTGCACCCCTACGCGCAACCCTCAGAAGTTTCGAGAGACTTGTGTGAGCTAGGGAAGACGCAGCTCTTACCTATTAACGTGTGATGCCATGCACGAGACCGGTGAATCGGTGGATCGAACCCACGACCCCACGCATGCGAGGCGAACGCACAACCAGCCGACCCCCACGGTTAAAATACAACTTCATCTCGTTATTTTTTACATAAAAATACAAAATTTATTAACTCAAAAATACAATTCCAAAATTATTTAATATGATGTAAAACCTTCATTTTCTTATATTTTCAGAAAACTCATTGCCATTGCCATGCCAAAATCAGACTTGCTTTTGCTGTACGATCATCCAAAGGAGACCATACTCTCCACAAAAGGACCACAGAATGCACAATTTGATGTTCCGAATACTTATTTGGTGAGTTATACTAGAATATTACCAAAATGATTTGAACAAAAATTTTGTAAACAATAGGAAATAAAAAATTTTGATAATTATTTTCATGTGGCTTCATGTGGATCACAAAAAACAGATAAATAGTAATATAAAATAATTTCAATGATTAATAAAGCTTTTTAATTTTTAACCTAAGTAAATTGTAGATAACAAACTGAAAAACATATTTTTATTCATTTTTCCAACGTAAATCTCCTACGATACCTTGAAAAATTGCTCCAAAAAAGGAAAATAATCTCAGATTTGTTATTAAACAATCATCTCACTTGAAATGTTCGTGTACAAGACTGAAAAAATTATTAATTAACCAATGCATAATTAATAGAAAGATCGCGATAAAATTTTTTTGACAGCAGATTATTATTCACTCATCTATCCAGTAGATGCCTCAATTCTTTCAATTCATAGTTTTCATATTTAATAAATTAAAATAATATTTATTCATTAATCCTTTGCGGTCCTTTGTCGCGGCAGCGCCGACAGGAACACAAGCTATGAAAATATAATTGGACCGCAAAGGGTTAAGGTCCAAAGTGAGAAGGGCTTACGCAAGCCCTCTGGGAAAATGACAAATATTGGTCCTTCAGTTCTGGGAAATATCCTCCTCTTATTGAACCTTTATTCAAATTTAAAACATGTCAAATAGTTTTTGAGATATTTGAAAAAAATCAAACCTCATCTTGTTTTTTCAGTCAATTGTTAAAACATTTGAAATTTTTGCAAGCGGTTCTTGAATTTTTTTAAAAATATACGCTATTCCGAATCGAATGACACCTCGTTCATATTTTTCAGTGGCGGAGAAAAAAGTTTGACCCAAAAAGCACTATCAGAATTACAAAAAATTTTTATAGAGGATCGTTTCTGCATATGTCACGAGAGCACCAATATGGCGGCAATTTTGAAAAATTCATCACGAATGAGCAAACACTTATTTTAAGGATAGCTAAAAAAAATCTAATTTTAGGCAAAATTTTAAATATCTTTCTGAAATAAGAGAATACTGCAATTTTTTCGAAATGGATGTTTATTGATTGAGAAACGGTATTTTTTTATCTTAAATAACTTTTAAGAATCATCATAAACGTATTCAATCAATAAAATAGAATGTTTCAGGTTTGGACCGTAATTTTATTGCAAATTAAAAAAAATTATTTAAATATGCTGTGCTATGGTTCATACCTTACATTTTTTTTAACATTTCAAATATAAATATTTAATTTTCCAACGGAAAAGTTTTATGGAAAAATATGTAGGCATTCTATAGAACAACGTGGAAACAGTTACCTTATTTTTATATTTTCCCAATAAAGATTTTCCTTTTTATTTTCGACAAATTAATTATGTTAAAAAAGTAAAGTACGAAAACGTAACAAATATTTTTTATTTTCTTTGAAAGTGGTTGAAAATGTTTCACTTTGAGTAAGGTTATTCTGGACTTTCCTAAACGATTTTTTATTTTAGCAACTAGAATGCTAGAATGCAGGGTTGAGTTGTAAAACAGCATATTGCTGACACTCCGCCCATTCTATTTGAATAAAGACGATTTATTATTATTATTATTAAAAGTAAAACACATATTAGTAAAATTAAAAAAGAACAAGATTTCTATTGAACTGCTGATGGCTAGAATTTCACACTTATTAGGTAATTAAAATCATTCTGTAACTTAATTACAATTTCGATATTTATTGTTTGACAGTGAGGTGTACGATGCAAATGAGGCGACAGGTCCAGCCTCGGTTCGTTACATTACAATACAATACATAAGTAGTATATGCTTTATTAATTGTCAGAAGATAGGAACCTAATCGACAAAGTCGTTGTATAGGTATTACAAACTAAAACATTACTGTTCTACTCGTAGAAGTAGAATTTGACTTAGCTGTTTTTTTGACACCAAATATATCTACTTCCTCTACTTTTGCTACGATCGAATTTTATGATAAAAAACATGGTAACCCTTCCTAAAGACATTTTGTTCCGAAATGTCATCCTTGTAGTGTGACTGAAGATGTCTAAAAATCCTGGTATGTAGACTCATACCTGGAAAACTGTGGGATAAAACGGGGGACAATTCACCAGCTTGATTAAGAGAAAACAAATGAATTCGTGGTCTGTTTCCCAAATATTCCGCATTTGCGTGTACCGCCACGGTCGGTTTTCTTGTTAGGGTAAATTTACAAGAACAGAAGTTTTCAAGTATTGCCGATGAATGAAATGAATAAAGAAGCGTAATTATTGGAATTTACCGAAAAACTTCACCAATCAGTTTTATTCGTTACATTTTCGACTTATTTATTTAATTTTTTACTGAAATTAAATTCACTTCAATAATAACCTCGCATTTCATTTAGAAACATTTAAATTAGGCTTCATGTCGGGGCGTGGCGCAGTGGTTAGAGCGTCCGACTTTGGGTCGAAAGGTCCGGAGTTCGAGCCCCAGTTGCGGCTGGGATTTTTTAATTTAATTTGACCGATTAAATTACTCAAATCTCGTGGCTGAACTGGGGTGAGTCCTGCACGATTCACTGTTGCGTTCCAATTAACAGTGCTGCTCCTAAGGTGGCGCATGGAGTTAGTAACAAGGCCTATCCAGAACACGTGGCTAATGACCATAGCAGTCGATGCCAAGACACCAAAGAAAAAATAAGAACCTGTCAATCTTGTGCTAATATAATATAAGCGGGAATGACGGGATTCCGTGTGTGATATAGTCGTGCCATGATTTTCATTAAAATGTTTTCTAATTAAACAAGATACTATGTGATGATCTTCATAATATGGTGGTACTTACTACTCACTTTCGGTACTGGACATAGATGAATTATTTTGTTCGTCTCTCTGGATTGCCCACAAATGATACAAAAACGGAACATGATCAAATTATTATTGTACAAACTACACAGGAAACGATTAGATATTTACAAATTTTATTTTATCAGACATGTTTTGCCTGCACACCAGCTTATTTACTGTCTGATTAAATAAAGTTTGTGGAGGATCGAATGGTTTTCAGTGTAGTTTGTACAATTACTATGGATCTTCATCAAGTAAATGACGAGTCAATCAGAATAATTAAATTATTATTGGTTGAATGTCTAGGAAAATATACAGCAAAATGAAGAAACACATTAATAATAGTAATCAATACAAGGAAATTGCACTTTGAAATTTAGATTCTATCACCATCATTCACTTTTGAATTGTATTTAAAGTTTATTGAAATTCCATAAAATTGAAAACAGTCATCAATCACCATATCCCTGGAATGTTGACAAGACTAAAATTCTATATAAGGGCGCCATCTCTGGAACCGACCAAAGAAGCAGACCACTATTTCATTTGTTTATTTGTCTTCTGAAAAATCAAAACAAAATCGAATCACTCGACACCAGGGTTTGTAGACATCTTAAGTGTGACGATACCTGCATGACTAATCTAATACTGTGATTGTGAAGACAGGTTTTTGATTAAATAAGAAGTTAATATTCAATGCGAACAAAAAGTTTTTTCCACCTTACCACAAACTTTCATACTTTTTTTGTTCGTATTGTTGGCTTTACTGTTTTTATTATTATTTTTTTTATGTTTTTGAAGGATTTGGATGATGAATATTTCTTGGAGATGATTCAATCATAAATTCATAAATTATTGTACTCAAATAATTTCCAAGCAAAATCATGCTCAAAATATTTTGATACTTTAAACGATTAAATTTATATATCATGTTATTTAATATATCTGATTGTTTCATTCACACATGGCTGCTCCTATTAATTTCATGATTCTACGAATAAAACAGCGAAAAAAAAAATCAATTAGTGTATAGCAATATCCTTTTATTGCACTACTAATCACACATAAACTCCTCATTTTCACTTTTCCAGAATGCAGAATACCAGACTTTTGGTATACAGATAGCAAATAAATTCGGAGAAGATGCCGCATCAAAAATTCCAGTGAATCAAATTTCCATTCCGCCATTTGACGATATACTGGATTTTCCTAGGGATGAAAACTTCTCACTCTTCATTCCCAAGCACCGACGATTAGCTGCAAAACTGATTAATATTTTCATAGGTATGAAAAATACAAAGAAATCTAATAAATAGTGAAATAAGATGCCTGTTAAACTAAGAAGGCGTAGAAGAAGCAATTATTTTTTGAAATCCCAACTTTAATCTCGGACCTCCGTCTTTTATCTCGGGGGTCCGACTTTAATCTCGGACCCCTGACTTCAATCTTGGACCACCGACTTTAATCTCGGACCCTCCACTTTAATCTCGGACCCCCGACTTTAATCTCGGACCCCGACTTTAATCTCGGGGGTCCGACTTTAATCTCGGGGGTCCGACTTTAATCTCGGACCCCCGATTTTTCAATCTCGGACCACCGACTTAAATCTCGGACCCCCTCCCGACTTTAATCTCGGGGGTCCGGAAACTGATAGATGATGACATGTGGCTCAACTGTGCGCAAGATGGTTTCTGTCCGATATGTAGTTTTTGAACAATCAAATGCAAATCTTTCTAATTGCGCCGATTTGAGGGAAATCATCTTATTCAAATTCTGCAACGTCATATGGAAGTAGAGATCAATATCTTCAATTTCTATATTTTGGATTATCACCTGATAGATAGGAAATGTGTTGAAAACATGGACGTATAATATCGTATTGAAAATGTCACTGAAAGTTGATCAAAACGCTTCAAAGTGCGTCCGAAGTCATCCGAAGTCACTCGAAGTCGAACTGAAGTTAATACGGGTGCACTTTTAAGCATTTAGAGTAACTTCCAGTGACATTTTCAACACATGTCGCACCTCACAGGTGAAAATCCAAAATATACA
This sequence comes from Chrysolina oricalcia, assembly GCA_944452925.2. Classification (NCBI taxonomy): domain Eukaryota; kingdom Metazoa; phylum Arthropoda; class Insecta; order Coleoptera; family Chrysomelidae; genus Chrysolina; species Chrysolina oricalcia. Next base: position 56,091,651 of record OX101813.2, on the reverse strand, counting down.
AATTGTAGATATTGATCTATACCTCCATATGCCGTTTACAGAATTCGAATAAGATGATTTCCCTCAAATCGGCGCAATTAGAAAGATTTGCATTTAAATTGTTTATAACGCGATTGTTCAAAAACTACATATCGGACAGAAACCACCTTGCGCACAATTGAACCACATGTTATTATCTATCAATTTCCACAATATTGTTCATCCACCTTCAGATTTGTAAAAATCATTAATTTTTGAAAAATGGCCTCTTTTTCGAAGTTTTCCCGGATTTTCTCAGTGAAAAATGCACCGATCTGGGCGTATAAAAAACCATTTTGTAGGTTTTATAAATTTTTACATTGACTATAAAACGATTCCTTGAATAATCTTTGAGATATTTCCAAAAAATCCAAAAAAATTGTAATTTTTTAAAAACTTTTTTTGTTTAAAAAATTCAACCAAGTGAAAACCGGGGTTTTCACTTACGAACTATCTTATAAAAAGTAGTATAGGCCGTTTGCGTCTTTTATTTTGTGTGAAAAGAGCCTCTTATTTTTATCTATAGCTTGGCCTATATAACATCTGAAATATGAAAATAATCCGTGGAGTTGTGGAATACAATTAACTTCATAGTTCAAGTAACTGGGAATAAATTGATGAATAATGCAAGTTTCATGTAGTGATTTTAAATTTAATAGCATGTATCTAAGTGGTGTTTTTATAATTTGGCTCAATTCTCTTGTCCTCACCATCTATCGGTGGTTTTGTGAACTTTTTATAAGCAAGAAGCTGCCGCATTCTGGTCGACAGAGTTACTTCAAATGCTCTTTTTCCTGTAATGAACGAGTCTTCAGCTTCTCGCTGCCAGATTCGCAACGATAACCTATTGCATGTTTAAAATAGATCTATGATCTGAATACTTCTGATATTTACAACAAAAAAATGCTTTATATACCCTAAAAAGTAATCCAAAAGATATTCAAATATGTAGAATCGCTGAATTCCCGCACGGCAACTTTCTTTCGAATGCTACAGACTGAAGGCCTTTTGAGGAAGATTCTGGAAAGCACTTGATTCTCTTCGGCAACTTTCTTTGGAGAACACACTATACTGGGTGTCCCAAGTTGTCATATACAAGCAATATATCGCTTATTAGACAAGATAATAAAAAAATAAAAAGCTGCTTTGAATTTCATCTAAGTACCTACTTTCTTGAGGTATTTACATTTTTTTGTACACGACAAGACATTCCCTTGGCTTGACGGAATACAATGCTCTGGCAACAGGACAATGCCCCACCTCATAATGCAGGTATTGTTGAGGAGCATCTCGATCACCTTTTTCCCAACGGATGGATTGGTACTTATGGACATATAGCTTGGCCTCCTCGCTCGCCAGATCTAATACAACTGGACTAATTTTATCCTAAAGACTTGGTTTATCAAACATAATCTGTGGATTAAGAAGATCTTAAAAAATGCATTCGTGAAGCATGTCGTACCGTTACACTAGCTACGATTCAGGCGGCCTAATTTTTTGTTCGTTTTTTGAATTGCATCATGGGTATTTTAGTTGAAATTCAACTTCATGAAATGTTAATGTTTTTGTTGTTATTAATAAAAAAATAACAAGTATATGCTATCCTTGTATTCCAAATAGAGTGACACTCAATTTGCAGTGAAAATATACAACGGGTGCCATTTGAAAATAAAAATTGTGAGGTAGCTACCAAAGGGCAGTCAAATGTAATACATGTCATTGGGAAGTTACTTTAATGCTATTCAAAGCAGTTTTTCTATTTTTTAATTATATTGAGTCTTGAAAAATAAGCGAGATATTTCCTGTATACGATAACTTGGGAAACCCAGTATCTCATGTGATACTATTAGAAAATTAATTTCCTTATATTAACACCAGTGACTCTCTCTCTATTTCAACAATTAGAATTGAATTTGAACTCATTTGATTTTATTAAGTCATGACTCCAGGAAGAGAAGTGTAATGCGAGAATTCGAACAAAGTTCGAACATTTTTTACCAGAGAGTATCAATTAAATGATATGAATAAAATCGACAATGGCGAAGGATCCTTTTCTCCAAATATTTCCACCAAATGGAAAATATAAGGAAAACATCTGATACAAAACAACCACTATCCTGGCTAATACCACGACGGACATTGAATTACATCTAACAGATCTTTGTGCAACGTTTTCCATGCGAGTTTTTTCAATATTCACTTAGGGAAGAATTTTACTCGTATGACTACTCGTTATATCAAGGAAGATAAGTCGATGGTATAATAATACAAATTTTGATCAGCACGTTTTCCTTCAACTGTGATTATTCATTCGAAAAATATGTCTATTAACTTTTTCTTGTTTCAGGGATGAGAAACACCGACGACCTTCTGTCAGTTGCAGTTTATGCTCGTGAAAACGTAAATCCACTACTTTTCAACTACGCTTTTTCGGTAGCTCTGCTGCATAGGCCTGATACGCAAGAGCTTGATGTTCCCTCGATAATCCATTCTTTCCCAGACAGATACGTTGACAGCAAGATATTTGGAAAAGCCAGGGAACAAGCTACTGTCGTTCCGGAAGCATTAAGGGTGAGATTCATCTTCATATTGTTCTCTATCCACCATCCAGACAATGGACTTCCCTAAAATGTTATTCGCTTATTTTCAAATTGAATTATTCGGGTCTTGGGATATTTTTTTGCTGCACACGGGAATATAATTGGGCAACTGCTTTCTTGGAAATGTTCTCGAAAATTAGTGAAAAAGTAGATGCAAAAAGGATTTTTAAATACCTAAGTGGTAGCCAACACTGATAGACGGTCTTTGAATAACAACTGGTACTATAAAGTGTGTTCAATATTGAATATATTACGGACAAAATGGACTTTGCTAAAAACGTAGATTCCATCATGGGCCTTCGTTATCGTGAAATGTGGAATTCGCGGTTGATGAATGATTGGTTTGAATCATATTTATCTCTATACAAACATTTCATGAATAAAATCGATGAGCTCTTTTCGGAAGAATTTGTGAGCGATATCAGAATACCTCAAGGAAGCGTCCTGGCCCGTTAATCTACTATTTATTAACGACCTTCCTGTTCACAAGAATCAAAGAAAAATATTGTTGTATGCAGACGACACCTGCATAATTGTATCGGATAAATGGAAAACAACGTTTGAAATTTCATTTGATGAGTGTACGCTTTAAATGTCTGAAGTTACTCAATTTGTCAAGGGTGACTGCAATCTCTCTCGCGAAAAACAAATGAATGAAATACAGTGAGTCGAAGATGAGGTTTTCCACCACAGGGATATCTGAAACGGTAACGGAAACAGTTTTGTTTTAATGGGAATTAAGTTACGTAACAGAAGGGCCATCTATAAGGAAGTATGAAATTTTCAGAATTATTTCTGATTTTCAAATTGTTTTGGAAAAATAAAATTTTTGATTTCTCATTTTACTTATTTTTGGTTTTATCTTCAGAGCTCGAACAAGACAAAATATACGTCGTCACAGAAACTTTCAATAAGTTTTCTTGTTACGATATCAGTTTTTCCTGCCCGACTGACGTTTCGTTATCGAATAACCATCATTGACTTATTTTTTTCCAATACGGCCCAGTTTCAATTAATACACATTTTAAAAGTACTTTTCATTCTTAATCCAACAATTTATCACACATGGTAATTTCATTATGTGTTAGATCATTTCGAATTTTTCGAATATTCAAAAAGATACGTGCTTGAGTTGGACGAAAATACTGTGAAATTAGAAATACTAGATCGAAAGAAAACCAAATGTTTGGACAGACATGTTGAATGATAGGTGAAAATATCTTAGAATATTCGTAATGAAAGCCGAAAAGGATCGGAAATGCATCAGAACCGGCATAAGTGATCTTTGCATTAAAAAAACTGTATTATTCGAAAACATTAAGTCGATGATGGTTGTTCGATATCGAAATATCGGACAGTAAAACTGTTATTATCATAAGAAACCATAAATCCTTACAAAAATTTTCTTTGAAGAAGCAATCTTGCTCCATCTCCGACGTAAATTCCAGAAAAAAATGAGAAATTGAAAAATTCAGTTTTTCCAAAATGATTTAGAAATCTAATTTATTTATACAAGTAGTAAATTATCACATCAAGCCATCTGGATCAAGATAAAAATTCGAATTTTGGATATGTTGTGTGAGAGATATTTATTGATTATTGCACATATTCTAACAATATTGACAGATCAGTATTTTTTAAGGAAAATTAGACATTACCCTACTGAATATGAAAATATTTGTCAGAATGAAATATTTTTTGAAACCTACCAAACTCATAGTCTGATGGATGACTCGGAGGTCCAGATTCTTTGGAGAATTCTATATACAGCAAAATATTCCTCAACTGAACACTCGTTAAAGTTCAGGAAGTTACCCTAACAATCTTTAAAAAAATCTTGAACTGACATAAATAGTAAATGCACTTGCCATGCAGTGACGAAGAAAAGGAATATTCATGCACGCGTGAATAATTAGAATAAACTGGCTTTTCTTCTGCAATAAAACAAAAAGTAAAAAAGGGAACATACATTTTTCTTGATTTTGCACGAAAATCAACTCGTAAAGAATTAAACTCAGGAGGAAATTATCTATCAGAAACAGTTACGAAGAATTATATTGTACCATAAAAAAATTGACAGTCGCTGACGTTAAAGTAGAAGAATATAGAAATCAGCGACTTCTCATAGCATTTCAGGAGTATTAATTTTCTTTCTCTTGAAACTAACACATGTAACTATTTTTTTTAGTTGCCAATCGAAGTTCCTAAAGATTACACTGCTTCAGACCTAGAAGAAGAGCATCGTATTGCATACTTCAGAGAAGACATTGGGGTTAATCTTCATCACTGGCACTGGCATCTGGTTTATCCCATTGAAGGTCCAGTGGAAATAGTGAACAAAAATAGAAGAGGAGAATTATTTTATTACATGCACCAACAAATCATTGCAAGGTAAACAGAAGTACTTTCAATTGGCGGAGAACAAATTATTTATTATTATTAGGTTTAGATATTTGAAATAGTCGAATTTACTCAAGCGTAGCTTAGAGAATTGAATCATATATAGTGTGACCCATTTAAGATGAAAGCACCCTTATAGAATCTATATTTTTCAACCAATTTGACTGATTCTTTTTCCAATAAGTGGACATTCAAAAAGTCTACTAGGACACCAAATTTCATGAATTAGTCTTCATTTTCAGGTCCAACTATTCTTATTTCTCAATGGCAAAAAAAAAATTATTGGCGATTTTTTTACAAAAAATCTGACTACATCACTGGATTCATGACATTTTCAAATAGTTCATGGTAAAATTACGTAGAATGTATCCATCAATAAACAACGTATATGGGAATAAAATTTGAAAATTATGTTTAATCAACCACTTCAATTTCAGATTTCATCAAAATCTGTTCATCAATAAAAAAATTATGAGGAAGTAAAAGTTGAAAAAAATGTCGTTTAATGGAATTTCATCAACATTCTGACTACACCACTGCTCCCATTCCACGTTCACTTTTTTGTTTGTTTGACACCCGCCCAAAAAATAGTTACTGTAACAATGCCAGGGGAATAACAAAGGTTTGAGTGTTGCAGGTGGCTAAAGGGTTAATGAGGGCGCAATCTTGTAAGGAAAAATCAAGATTTTAACAGGTTTTCCCACGCAAGCCCATCGAAACTATGAAAACCTACATCGTCACTAGACCGAAAAACATAATGGCTTTGTCGCGAATGGATAAGTAGATTTTGTCGTCGGAAAATTTAAAAGAAATTCTTTTTGATTTTTCCATATGTTCTCCCCAGGAGCCACTCGTGAATTTCCCTCCATTTTACTTAACAACGATGTACTTTTCAACCATATTCGAGGCTTGCATGCGAAATCTGTCACTATCTGACGGTCTAATTGAAGACAAAGTTTTTCATACTAATTTTTTGTAGAATAATGAAAAATAGAAGACGTTTGACTCATTTCAGGTGTGGATTATATTACAGTTTATGACACCAGAAAGTGATAAATTTGAACATTGGGAAGAGAAAAAAATTGAAAATATGCTGTTGCGTGTGCGCAACATTGGCTCTAAGTGGGTTAATGGAATAAGCAAGTAGGCTGTGACTAGCTTATCATCTATTTGTGTAGGAATTGCCATTTTGTGATTCACATTCAGCAAATTAAGTTTGTAATTTAAAATAAAACTAGATAATGGATCAATTGTCAATTCAAGAAAAAATCGATATTATACGTATTTCTGGAGATAATTACGGGAGTGCAAGAGAACTTACTAGAATTTTCAATGCAAGACACCCAAATCGTTCAGCTACAAATAACAGCACAGTACATAAAATTTTCCAAGTGTTCAATCGGACTGGAGCAGTATCCACCTATATTTTGAAAGATGAAAAAGGTAGAAGGAATCCAAATAATCATATATACTTTATTAGTTTGCTTGAGAAATAACTCAGATAATAGTTCAAAGTTGGCCAGCTTAGATTTAAACTAACCTAGGGAGAATATTAGGCGATGTTTGCAGAAAAACAAATTAAAGGCATTTGAACCCAAATTTTTGCCTGCTCCAGAACCAGGTGATCAAGAAATACGTTGAAGATTTTGCTTATGGACGAGTACCTTAATAACAGAAATTTTTTAAAGAATATTTTATTCAGCCAGTTTCACAACGAATGGAGTGGTTTCATCACAAAATATTCGCTTTTGGGTCACTGAAAATCCTAAATGGGCGATTAACTAAAAAAAGCAGTTTAATCTAGAATCTCTGTTGTTGAACCGTTATTTGAAAAGTTGATGAAACTCTGTAACAAAAATAATAAAAGCAGAGAATGGAGAAATATTTGTTTCAGTGTTAGCGAATTCTTCAGCAAATTCTAAGGTCGTTCTTTCATTGAAAGGCAAGGCTACCTACTCCTTCTTGGTTTTTACGATGCTCTAAGAATGAAAGGATCTCTCGTGGGAACCAGAAACTGAAAAAAATTACGACTTTTGGATTTATCTTTCATATTTTTTAAGTTGTGACACCCCATTTCACCTATTCAATAGAAAAAGCACTGACATGACTGAATTTTTATTTTTATTTGGCTGACCCTTCACAGATACAACTTCGAGCGCCTTTGCAATCAAATGAAGCGCGTGGAACGATTCACTAACCTTGACGAACCAATCAAAGAAGCCTACTTTCCAAAACTTGACAGCTTGGTTGCTAGTCGCACTTGGCCTGCAAGAGTTGCTAATCAGCGCCTCCAAAATTTGAGACGAGAGATCGATCAGATATATCTTGACATAGATGAAATGAAGAGATGGAGAGACAGGATATTCGAAGCAATTCATTCAGGAGTTGTGAAAGGAGTAAGTACAAATAATTGTTAACAACAAACATAAGAGCAGATAATCCGACTGAAAACCGCCGGTTTTAGTAATAGAGCAGAGACTCACTGACTTAAAAGCCAGTTTTAGATCCTTATAGTCCGGTTCTCAACGGTTTTATCTAATTTATTTTTACTCATAAAAATGAACTAATAATTCAGTTCATCATATTTCTTAAATCAGACTGTGACGAACTATAACTGTATCTGTTCTCTCTGATATCGGCTGTATTTATATCCAAGTAGGTTTCTGTTCTGGATCATTTGCGGGTCTTCAGAAAATCCGAGAAAGGCCGCTCATACCCTTATTTAGAACAGCTTAGTCGACTCTCGGCCCTTCGAACAATCGTGACTCCTGCATTCTGCTTTGTTGCCAGACAGAAATAGATTTGCTGAGCAGGACCGGCTGCGGCTCGTTACAGAAGGAATGAGACATATTTATTCATTGAATTGGGAAATATTTGTAATATTAAATACGATTCAATAATTTTTCAGGAAAATAGAAATGACATTCTGCTGACTGAAAATGAAGGAATTGATATTCTTGGAAACCTGGTGGAATCCACTATTCTTTCAGTAAATAGAGCATATTATGGAGATTTACACAATATGGGACATACGATCGCTTCCTACATTCATGATCCAGATGGCAGACACTTGGTGAGTATTAATTATTTTAGTTGAATTATAAACAGTTAGTCTCAGCTGTTCCAATTTTTACCCAGATCTCCTACGAGCCAAATTCAATAACTTATCTATTTCCATTTCTGAAAAGTATCAATGGACCTTTACATTTACGAAAAATAACTCGTTTAAATCGATAGTTTCTAGTCTGAAACTTCCTTTTAACAAAAAGTTCCGTTATATTTATTTAATTTTCAAGAAATATCACATTTGAAAGTGTGCCGCTGACGTCACGTTCATCGGAAACACCCCCACCATAATCCACGTTCCGAAACAGGCAATACTCCTCCTCCTCCTTAAAAATACAGCTTCTAGCATGAAATGAGCCATTGAGAAATAGCTAAAACATTGTCACTTGATCAACTCGGAGAAAAAATTCTTATATTACCAATTTTTATTGTATTTATAGTTTTCAAATTTTCTGAACGTACCATCTTTTTGATGAGAAACGAGCATTGGAAATACCGCAAATCGTAATAACGTGCTCATTATTCATCGGGTAGAATCAAATCAGATATAGCAATGTCTATGATTTCATTATGACTTTCATCTCTTTGAATTTGGTTTTTCAAGTATATTTTTCAGAATCTTTACTAGTACCCAACATTTTTTGATAGTTCAAGGTCTTTTTTGCAATGAGTAATATTTTAAATATTTCTTTGAACTCTGATTTGAATACAACAATAACATAAAGTAAAGTACTCACTTGGAAATGTTCTTCACAATAACATATATTTCCGCTTTTACACAGGATTTATTCACTGCTTCGAAACACATTTTACGACAAGCTTCATCTTTAGGTGCATAAAGAAATTGTTTATTAGAATTTTTACTGGAGTTCAGACAACCGGGTGCAAAGCACTTTTTCGACATGTTCACTTTGTTGCAGGGATACAGATACAGGATTTTAGAATACTAACAACAGAAACTTTCAAAACTTTGAAAACCGCATTAACCTCAAATAAGAAATCACGTAGGGCCTGTTCGTGTGCAACATGAATATTTGATGGAACTGCTTGACTTGTGTCCAATTTTAATGTAAGCTAATGAGTTAAACAGAGACAAACGATTCTTATTGGTTTGCTCCGTGAAACAGACGAACGAACCCGTCTGGTACTAAATGACAACTGTCATACGACACATTATCATCACACTGCTCATGTTCCGATATTACTGAACAGTACTGGCCACAGTAGGTAATTTCGGAAGGCCTAACAATAAGAGTAAACTGAAACTGCCATCGAATTTCAGAACGATTCGGAAAGTCAGACTGTCAAGTGTAAGGCGGGATCATATTTAGTTCAAAATTATATCATTACTATTATGTGATACTAATTGATGGTTGCAATTAATCAAGTATTAATAGAGGAAATATCAGGTAATATGGATTCTGAATCATCAGAAAATTCGGATAGCTCAAGTACCTCATGCTCTAGCGGAGATGTGAATATAACATAGGTATTATTTCTTTGTTATAATGACCTGTGGATTTATTTTCTTGGTCTGATGTTTTGAATTCATTGTCGAGTTGTCTTTTAGAGGCATGCAAATATCGCCTGGCATGATTTTGATCTGAACTATTTATTTTCACACATCTACATAGACGAGAGATGAGAGAGAACAAAGCTCGTAAATAAGCGGCGGTTTCGGCATCAACCTCTACTATAGCAAGTCTTCTAATACCACCTGATACATTATTTGTTCTGCTGTCTTTTCAGATGAGCTAATTGTAATGATATTGCTATCAATAAATTGAATAAATATTAAATAACATATCCTAACTCAACTTATTATGAATTCGGGGAGGGGATACTGGGACTACACGACAATTTCTGTAACAGTAGCAACCAGTAAATCGTTCATGTTAGGATTTTGGATGTATGTATTGATTAATTTCTGTAATTTATGTTACATTTCTTGTGAACGAATAAAGACGATTATTATTATTATTAAATTTCTAGCCTCTGACAAAGTTCCATGAAAAGTGGCGCAAAATGTATACCAGTCAATTTCAGTAAAATCGGAACGACCAAAATTACTGGGCAGTACTGTTCAGGAATATCGGAACAAGACCATTATATTTAAATTAGTATTTGGTGCACAACTTTAACAACTTTGCCAAGTCTAGTTTTGATGAACGTGACGTCACGAATCACTTTTCTTCTGATTATAGAGAAACTAGCGGTCAGAAATTTTTTTTAAAAATTCCGAGTGATGTTAGCGTATATCCTTTCTCATTGCAGTGTTTTCTCATATCTCGTGGAAAGGTCCATAAGGTTTTGGATTATCTGGTGGAGCAGGGTGTTTGGGTGATGCCATTCAAACTTCGATTGACCTTTCTTCAACTAACAAAATTATTGTCGAAATTGATTTTGAGAATGCATCCAATCTCATAAAATGTGACATAATTTTAGAAGAAGTACACAAACATTTTCCCGGAATTTTTTTAAAACCTACTAGTTTGTTATGGTTCCATTTCTATTTTAACTCCAGTTGAATCCCAGGAGGAAGTCCAGCAAGGTGATCCTCTAGGACCTTTGATATTGTCTATTGGAGTCCAAATACTATTTTCTAGATTAAAATCGAAAATCAGTAATTGATATTTGGATGATAGTTCGTTTATCCCCAAATTGGGACTTTAACATGAATAAGACGAAATGTGAAATTTATAAGTTTGAAAATACAGATACTATTTTCCTAAAACGATCTGAAATAATGTGTCGTGATATCGATCAAATTTCAGTCTTGGGATTTCCTTTTTTCCTCAATGCAGATATCGCATGTTAAAAAACTCACCACTAAGTCTCATGGGAACGCGATTGTGAATGTTGGAACCTCTTCAAGCTTTCTATTTATTGAGAAATTGTTTTGCTTGGCCTCGTCTTCAATATTTATTATGGACATGTAATTTACATCGATTTTTGACTGTTTTCGATATGACACCCTGTTCGGATATTATCACAAATTTTAAATATTGATTTTTTCAAAACCGAATGGTTGCAAGCTACATTGCATACGAGAGTCAACAAACCCTTTGAAAATTCACGGTTTAGATATTGCAGTTGAATCCACCAAACAAGAACAGTGGGACAAAGCTATCGCTGAAGTAGCCTCATACTGACTTTTTGCTAGCTCTACCGATGTGAAAGATATTGCTAGATTGGAAGTTGTTTCCTACAAAAATTCAAATCTTTGGTTGAATGCTTTAGCTGTCTCTGGCATGGGGATCCTGCTAAATAGAGATATGATTAGAACTGCAACTTGTCTGAGAATTGGTTCCAAAATAACCGAGCCGCACATCTGCTGTTGCGGAGCAGAGCATTGACTTCTGTCGACCTCAACCCTGAATTAGAACCTCCTGGAATTGAATGCTCGCATCCTGATGGTACGTCTATGCCATTTCCGTGTGGAAAATGCCTTGTATGGGATTTTGCCACTATAGATACGGTTGCACGTGGCACTGAGTTAACAGTTTAATTATCAAATTCTGAATTTTATCAATGAAATTCATGATAGCTATTTATGTTCCATATTTTACATAAATGTGTATATATTTTTGAAATGTTCCACCTAGCTCAACCCATTATGTGTTTCAGGAATCCTTTGGAGTTATTGGAGATTCTACCACTGCTATGAGAGATCCATGGTTTTATCGATGGCATGCGTATATGGATGATATTTTTCAGAATTTCAAATCTTCTCTACCAAGGTACACATTTGGCCAGGTGAGAAAAAAATCCACTCATACAATATTCAAGTAAGAGTCAGCTGATGAATGAGTACACAGCAATTTAGACATAAATGAACAACTAATGAAAAGTCGAATGGTCAGGATTCGAACTGTATTTTTTCTAGTCCATAACAAGATTACATCGCAGAGCGGTGTAGTGCGTCCGACTCTGAGGAGCTAAGATTTTTTCAGTTCATTTCGATACATTGAATTATTTAAATTATTAGCTTGACTGGGGTGAGTCCTGCACGATTCATTGTTGCGTAAAAATTATTTGTTCTTCATCTGAGGAGGATCATAAAACAAGGCCTCCCCAGAACATATAATTGCTGATTATGACAGCAATCGACCCAGTAAATACACACACATACACAATAGTTATTTATGTATAAAGGGCGTAAAGTAGGCGTTTATGGCCTGAGACGTGAATAATGGCCCGATGTCTTTAGCCGAGGGCCAGTACACGCTGAGGGCCAGTTTTTTAATTGTCAGATAGTTATCTGGAGTTCAACTCGAACATGAAAAACTGGCATAAACGCATTTTACGCTCGTGATACATAAAAAAATATATGCACTAGCGGTTGAACGCGAATCACAAATACTGAATTGAATTTCAAATGGCTATACGTTTCATAAAAAGAGTAATGAGGAATGTATACTTTATATGAAAAATCGATTTGAAATAAGGTGAATATCGCTGAAAAGATCGCCGGCATTGGTAAAGAAACGAAAATAGTTCAAATCAAATCAATCAAATCAAAATTACTTTATTGTCTGAAGAATAATAATTCCTATTGACAAAGTGAAAAACAGAACACCAGAACAGTAAAAAACAAACATCAAGAACAATTGAATATATGCATAATTTTCATGCATACCTCGTTACACATTCAAAATATATTAAACATTTACCATGTCATTCATAACATAAAATTTGTAGAGCGGTTACTACACGCCAAATTATTCATATAAGTAAAAGTCTATAAATATATACAAAAAACAATTACTTAAAATAAATTTCAAACAATAGAACTGTTTGTTACTAGATGTGAGTTTATTAAAATTGGAGGTGTTATTTATGGTATAAAAGTACAAATGAAAATGAAGGATATACACAGAATTCAGAATTCTGATCTTTTCAATTAATTAAAATGTGATAAAAATAAAATAGAAACAAAATTGAATACAACAAAATAGCACTTACAAAGTGAATACCGTTACGTATCAGTCGATTTAAAACGCCCAACAAACAAACAAAAAATCTAAAATTTCACGGAATAAAATTCGTCCAACGAGTAGAATGCTCTGCCGAGTAAAATATTTCTCACAGAAACTTTGAATTTTTTTTTATCCATAATCATTTTAATTTCGTTAGGTAAGTGATTGAACATTTTTGTGCAATTATATATAATGGAGTTTTTTATTTGTGCAGATCTTGGAATTGGTAAAGTTATATTAAGTTATATTTGAACCAAATATTCACTTCCAACACTAATGTTCTCGTAGCGATGAGAAAGCTGTAAAGCAGCTTTCAATAACATAAATTATATTCAAGAAAAATGGAAATATACCATCCTCAGTATTAGTAACTGTATAAAATTTTAATATTCAGGCTTATTGCCTAAAAATGTAGATTATGAGTAAATGTTGTTAAATGAGTATTTCTTTGAATTGATTGTTTCGTGGTAGGTTTTGCATCAAATGATGTGTAAATATGGAACATGGAACATTTCCAACTTTTCGGACGGCGGGCCATAATGGTCCTCGGGAGCTAAAGTATCACTTTATGTCTCTAAAACCGGGCCAGCTGGTGCATGAAATAAAGTACATGCTATCTTACTGCAAATCATTTAGATATTGTTAAAACGGATTACGCTATTAAATTGTCAAACCTGACGCATTGCACAGATTACTGTCAATAAGTTTTTTCACGGAATTCAAAAATTACGAGTATTTCAGTTACTTTTTGTTGCTTGGAAACATTGTTAACAAAACATTGGTTTGGTGAAAAGAGACTAAATTAACAGGAGGGTTTAATAAGCTCTAGCCAATCAGAATCTTGTAGCATCAACGCGTCATAGTGACGTACTTGGACATGAGTACAGAGTCGAACTCGAACCAAGCATTAAAACTGTCAGCAGTAACTCTTATATACCAAGAGCTAATTCGTCACTGTCTATAGAGAACGGCGGCCATGACATGTCCAACTACGTAACATTTCGTCACAAATGTTCTTTCATCTCTTTCTATTAGTGTCCCCATTGTCTTATGGGGATTAGACTCTCCTGTTGAATAATGTTCAGTCTCCTTGGGTTTAGTGCACAACTGACAGCTCTGGAGGTAGAAATAACCTCACTTTCCCAATTTTGTACATTTCGTAAAAGCAGAATATGAATGCATGATCATACATTAACTGAATCTTCTCAGAGATTGGTAATAAGTAAAAACGTAAACAAAGCGGAAAAGTGAACTTCTTTTCTTTTCTTAGGTTAAAGGGAAAGTGAGAAGTATGGGACTGTTTACCGGCAGAGCTGTCAATACGCGCTATCAGTGTGACGACACTACGCTTGATTTGGTTGGTTTAAGTCAGGATTCATTATATGAACATTCTGTTTATTTTCGGCGTTTTAAGTGTAATATTTGATTTTGAGAGCTGATTTATTGATAACTCTGATGATTATCACTGACACGTCCACTAGTGAAGTAGTAATTATACTTTTTGATATACAATATGAATTTTTATAACTTCTACTCATAACTTCAATAAACTTTCACAGTAGGTACCTAATCAAGTTTTCGAGCTTCCCAGAAATACACGAAAAATTGCTCATAAATTTTACCACCACCAAAAAACTGTAACGTGTAAAACGCCATAAGCAAACACTTTGTTTGGATACTATAACCTGACTTACACCAACCACAATTGTAAGCGTGACGTCATGGCTAATAGAGCGTATTGTACACTTAACCAATATAGCTTTCCTCTTCAAGGTTATAAGTGAGAGTAGGAATACGTTAATAATGAAAATATCACCGATTTTATATCAACGCAAAAATGCGTTTTCTCGTTTTCAGTTTCGGTCAAGGGATCTTTGAAGAATTAATATCAACTTTTCGGGTTTCAGTTCCTAATTAATTTTTTTTCAAATAGAAGTTAATCGTGTCTTTCATAAGATATTTTCAGACTAATTTTCCTGTGAATGCCAGGTTCATTATGGAGGGCTTATAATAAAGGTAAATTTCGCGTTATGGAAAAATCTCATCGACTCTATTCGAAAATTTTAGTAAATGATATATAAAAGGGCAACGTATCGATGATTACACTTATTTTTATTTCTTCGTAGTTGAACTATCCTGGAATCACTGTACAAGAAATTCAAGTGCAAACTGATGGAGGTCCAGACAACGTATTTCAGACATTCTGGCAACAATCAGATGTCGATTTATCCAGAGGAATGGACTTCCAGCCGAGAGGTGCAATTCGAGTGAGATTCACTCACCTCCAACACTCTGAGTTCACGTATAGAATAACCGTGAATAACAAAACTAATGGAAACCGAGAGGGAACTTGCAGAATATTCCTTGCCCCCAAGTTTGATGAAAGGGGAAATCCCTGGTTGTTCAGAGATCAGAAGACTATGTATATCGAATTGGACAAGTTCAAAGTAACACGTGAGTGACAAGTTTTTGCTGATAAAATCCAATGTTTTTAGCGGTAGCGTACTTAGGCATGAACCGAAGGTCCATTTTTTTCCTTGAACCAGTTTGAAACCCTTTATCTGGCCTGTTTCACATATCCCATAATGTAATGTGAGAGTCCCCTGAGTCCGGATTAAATCCCCTTTAGATATACGAACTGAACTCTCCACCTCGTGCGTGATAGGGTTGTCCAGCCACCCAGGCTATTGTATCGTACCGTACCACTTTCTCGGGAAATCAAAAAAAATCATCAGTAACAATGATTTGAACCGGCAGCCAAAGTGATTGAAAGATCGGCGCTTTTACCACTCTTTTACCACCTGGCACTCGAAGGTCTATGTCTGGGGTCAGAATTTTCAAGTTAATTATAGTAGCAGATTAAATTTGATAATCTGTCTACTGACTAGGAGTTGTCCACAATTCACTGTTGGGTTCAAATTAACATTGCTGCTCCTAAGCTGGCTTATAGACACGCTTTTTTTCTGGAGGTGAAGAAAACCCTTTATGGAGGAGTTATGACCCTTATATCTCAAGGTCCACTGTGAGAGTGTCCTGTTTCCACATCACAAAAAAAATACCTCCTTCTAAGCCCGTCTGACTGTTGGCACCGGTGCCGCTTAGTCCTTTTGGCTCATTGTATCTTACCTCTGTGTTGTTTGATCAAGGTACCCACTCCAGTACTTTTATGCCTTGTACAAAGTCCTTTGTTGGATGAGAACTGTATAGATCTGGATCTGGATCTTTTGCGATCTAGTGCTTCGCATCTACACAGTATGTGTGTTACTACTGTTACTGTTTCTGGATCCTTGCCGCACAGCGCACAGCTGCATGTGAGGTCGCCATTGTACTGTCCTATCTTACTTAGATGCAGTGTCGCCAACTGAACATTGCCAAAACAGTCGTATATAATACATTGTCACATTCAATAAAATCGCAAAAGTGACCATTTTGCAAGAGTAGTCAAATGTATTCTAATCATGACCTCATAAGCTGTTTTTGAGGTCTTTGATTTTAATGTACTTAGTTACTTGAAAACCGACCGATTCATAGCCTCTCCAGAACACAACCAACGGAAGAATTGGCAAAACTGTTCTTAATTTTCTACATTTAAGATGACAGATGCAAGAGTAATGAAAAAATTCCTAGAATTTCTTGTTTGAAGTACAAGTTTGAATTATTTCAGAGCAAATATGGGTGGAAAATAACAAAATTAGTAAAACTTAAACAGGAACATTGTTCAGTCTTCAGTTAAAAATTATATCTTGGTATATAAGCTTGTATAAGGATTGAACACTTTTATTTAACGTGTCGTACCTATTCTTGTTTTCTTTAAGCATTTACAATTTTCCCATTCATCCCTATATTCATGTCTAGTCTTGACTTCTTTTTGTTATTGTTGGTTATAATTTTACCTTTCCTTTTTTCACAGCTGCTGCTTGTTGCACCCCACAATAAAAAATCTTCTTCTTACTATATGAAACTAAGGTTTCTCAACTAAGTCGCATTGGAAAAACCTAATATTAATACATTTTTCCATTATTATTTTGAGAGGGAAATCCTCACACTTTACGACAGAATGTATTACCAGAAAAATTTGGAACAAATAAATGACTCGGAATAGTCATAGAACATAGTCAATGCCTGTGGAAAAGGTATTGGACACAAACGCGAGTGTCATCTAGCGTGATTAGTTACAAACATGAATATTTGACGTCAATTTAATGCAGGTTTCTTCAAAAAACCCTAATTTTAATGCTTTTCCATTGTTTTAATCAAGTTACGACATGACTTGGAGGCCAGATCACTGAAGTTACGACATGACTTGGATGCGAGCTCACTATCGCCATCTACATGTCGCATCCATTTTGATCCAATTATAATCCCATAAGGTTGACTATCTTCTATATAAACAATGGTCATACTATGGAATACTCTCACAAAACAGGCTTGAGAATGTGTCTGATTTTTCTTTCAGGCTTACCAATAATGAATAAGTACAAATACCTTCTAGCTATAAAATCAAATGCTGAAGGAATCAGTATGAAGATGATCCTATTCTGTTGTCCATACATTCTCTCTTATATTTCACATATATTTATTTATTGATTAGAATACGGCGAATTCCCTAGTCTAAGGAAAATATCGCTGGTTATACCTCTAACCAAAAAAAAAATCCTCCTGAGAAAATTTTAGGTCTTCGCCCGTTAAGCCTTTTGTGTGCTTACCAACTTGTCAGTCCGGTTTTCACAAAGGCCACAGTTGTGTAACAGCTCTCTTGACGGTAACTGATTATATACGTACGTCAACTAATAAAAACTCACAATTTTAACATTATTGGTGTTTGACAGGATCAGCCACAAACTACTCATGGCAAATCAAAACTATTTCGGCACTTCTCGCAATGCTTCAACTTCAGTACGAAGAGTCCATCTTAGGTCCACTTGTATTCAGAATATATACGTCCCAGTTTCATAAGTCTTTAAAATACTCATCAGTAAATTTTAATGAAGATGGCAGGTGAACCATTCCTTCACTGATAATAATATAGATGAAACTTATACGCGCATAAATGATGATCTAAACTACTTTACTGTTCCATCCCTCAAATACTGTCTTACAATCAATCCAACAAAATCAGTAGCTTCATTATATGATGGAAGTCATGCTAGAAAAAGAATAAATCCCATGGACAAAAATTCATATTGAAGGCCCTTTAAAGAGTATAGTAAAAATCTTGGATTAATTTTAGACTATTCCTTGTTTCTTTTGTTAGAATATGGTGGAAATCATTCTGATCTTTTATTTGAAATACCCATGAAATTCAAACTGAAAAATTGTTCCAGTGAAGAATGGTTCGAATACTATCTTGAGAAGATCAACAGAATCGTCTGTCACAATACCGTTTGACAGGACTTTCCGCAATGTAGATGACAACAGACCTGGAGGTGGAAATGCTTTGGAACAATTCAATTTCTGTGGATGTGGTTGGCCTCAACATATGTTACTTCCTAAAGGATCAGTGTCTCCGTTTGAATGTCAGTTGTTCGTCATGATATCTGACTATGCCGGTGATAGGGTGAGTGATATTCAAGCCTTTTGAGATCTTGTCTTCTTCTTTCCTGGTGATGATTTTAAAATAAAGTCAGGAAGGAAGGGCAGGGGTGGTTGAACCATGTCAAATTACAGAAAAATTGTGGCAGTTTAAACACATTTCTCACCTCTCTGATGTATATCCAAAATATACAAATTGAAGATATTGATCTCTACTTCCAAATGCCGTTTACAGAATTTGAATGAGATGATTTCACTTAAATCGGTGCATTTAGAAAGATTTGCCCTTAAATTGTATATAAGGCTATTGTTGAACCATACATGTTATTATCTATCAGTTTCCGCAATATTGTTTGTCCAGCATCAGATTTATAAAAATTATGAATTTTTGAAAAATGTTCTCATTTTCGAGGTTTCCCGGATTTTCTCAGTGAAAAATGCATCGATCTGGTCGTATAAAAAAGTATTTTGTAGGTTTTATAATTCTCTACAAAAGCTTTTTCGACTGTAAAAACAATTCCTCCAAAACTTTTTGAGATATTCCTAAAAAATGAAAAAAGTGTAAAATTTTTCACTATTTCTTGTTTAAAAAATTCCACAAAGCGGTTTTGCTGGGGAGAAAACCAAGGTTTTCAATTATGAACTATCTAATAATAAGTTGTATAGGCCGTTGGCGTCTTTCATTTTGTGTGAAAAGAGCCTCTTATTTTTATTTACAGCTTGGCCTAATCATACTGACAAGTTTTCGACTGAAAATCTTAAACAAAATTTGGAGAAACTGGTGATAGACCAGGTCATTACTATTAAGAATATCGGAATTTCACCTCAGTAAAAATCACACCGTTTTCGAGATAATGAGCATTTTTAAAATTTCTGGAAAATCACTACCTCATCTTGGATTTTTTTGTGCCATGTCTACAAATTGAAACCAATTCAAATATCTTTGCTGCTGAAAATTACTGATGATTGATGCTTTCAGATGTACAAAACAGTTTTTCAGAAAACGATAAAATTTTTCAAGAAATGAGGGTAAAATGCCAGGTTTGAGTTTTACCAATTTTTTTTAAGAACAGTTTGACATTATTGTTTGAAAAAACATAACCAAGTGGAAGTTGATATTCATTACAAAAGAATGCCTATTTTGTCCAGACTCTACCATGGTATAAAACATAATTATTTATAATTATTTTTGGAAGGAGTAGAATTTCGATTATATTAGAGTGTGATGTTATTCTGAGCTAAAATCAACTCCATTAAACTTTGTCAGTAATGTCTTTTATTTTTATCCTATCGAGATGAAATTATTAAATATTATATGAGTAATAACGAATCAACCGCTTAGAAGCATTCAATGAGATGTAGAGAAGTGAATACTTATTCAACGTTTTTCTGAATCAACATACACTATAAACCACAATAACGATTTTTCAACATCGCACTGAATATTACAAAAATGTTATTTTTCATCCACTCGTACGCAGAGACGACATCTTCTCAAGAAGAACCTTTTCAAATGCGTTATAGGTTATAGCCCCCAAATCAGTGCTTCTCTGAGCGGCATTGTGCAATCGGATATCGTTCTGCATAAAGCGCTGCTGCAGCAGGCACTACCTCCACATTCACCATAAATGTAGTGCATATGCGCATATTCTCGGGGAGTATAACGTGTGTACGGCATGACAAAGAAATAAATACCACTGAATGAAGCAAGCGGAATAATTTCAAAAAACTACGACAGAAGTCACAAGTTATTCAATTTCAATTCTATTCACAGAAGATCCATTAATGCACAATGCTGTATTTTATTTTTGGAAACTATTGCTTCTACGGACACAACACAGGAGTTATAAAAGTTTTTAATTTTCGACAAGGATTCACTTCCTAAAAAAAGTTGCACTTATTTGGTTACACCCCGTATATCTGTCGGTCTCTGAAACTTCGTTGGAATCTGGATGTTGGACAATTGCGACATTTATCACAAGAATTCGTATTAATCGGTGCCATGTCGAATAATCTACATTTCATTTCGATAATTTTATTAGGCTTAATTCCATAAAAGTTTAATTTTATTGACATACTATTTAATGCTACCAAGTAGTCTATTCTTTATTATTAATAATTATATCCACATTTTATCTGGATAAAATCGAAATAAAATAATTTTTGTGCGTAAGTATAAAAGATGATGGAAGCCTAGAATAAAACCAAGCCTAATTCAATGGAAATCACTTCCTCCAAAAATAATTATAGTTTGGTTTTTACCATAGTAGAGTCTGGGCAAAATGAGCATTCTTTTTAAATGAATGTCCACTTCCAATTGGTTATGTTTCTTTCAGACAATAATATCAAACTTTTTTTTTTTAATTAATTAAACTCAAATCTGTCATTTTACCCCCATTTCTTGAAATTTTTTTCCACTTTCAGAAAAACTATTCTGTACGTCTAAAAGCATCACTCATCAGTAATCTTCAGCAGCAAAGATATTTGATTCTGTCTCAATTTGTATACATGGCACTCAAATATCCAAGGTTAGGTAGCGATTTTCCAGATATTCTTAAAATGCCCATTATCTCGAAAACGGTGATATTTTTACTAAGGTGAAATTCCGATATTCTGAACAGTCATGACCTGGTATATCACCAGATTCAATATAGTACAAGGTTTACCGTACACCCTGTATATACGTAATGTTCAATACAGGCAAGCAAATATTCAATTGCAGAACATTAATATTACAATAACGATTGAAAATACGATTTTGCTCGAAACCGAGAAAGTTGTGTTTCGAAGGATAAATTTTCCAATTGTTTCTATCAAATCAATATTCGACAATATGGTGATAGCACAATTATCCAAGGATTTTTTTCATTCAGTTATTACAAATTTAGTCATTTCTCTATATTTAGAAAAACATAACTTGAAATAGTAGTTGATATTTCGGTTTCCTACCCACCTACCAAATTTGAACCAGGTTGAACAACTTTGATTTCTTTTTTTCGCACTTTCTTAACTTTCAAATTTTCTGGCTAATTCAAATTTGGTAAATTCTTAAATGTCCCTTTGAGACGAAATACAATTATCTGCTGGAAGAACTTTTTGGTTCTTTAAATTGTTTCTAATAGGATATTTTCAAAAAAATACAAATATGCTGAAAAAAATTATGTCATACTTGAAGCAAAATTGCTAGTTCTTAATTTTGAATGTATTTCCAAATGAATTGACCCAAAGTTCTTGCTAATTAAATCTTCAAAAATTATTCTTCGAAGTAATAGGCACTTTCAAATTATTCACGTTGCTCTTGGTATGCTGTGAAAAGAAAATAACTTATTTGTGAATAGGGCTATATACAATTTTGTCTATGAACTTGTGTTGAAATTTTTCCCCTCTATTTTCTCATGTATTATACTTAGTTCGGATATTCTCACATACTGTAGTACGGAAGGACTACCATCAAGATTCATAAACTCAATTTTTTATTTTGCATTCAAACTGAATTCAGTGGAACTGTACGAAGTTTTGCAAGCAAAGATTTTATTTGAAGAATACATGGCGTGATATTGAATAAAGAGTGTTTAATAAATAAGTAATTCTCTGAAGATATGCCTAGAGTGACCTGAAGATTATTTTTACAATATGAAACAAAGTCAAAAGTTTAAGTCACAATATGCTTTAGCCACAAGTTCTCAGATTTTATTATTTGTGCTACGTTATAATTTAACTTTTTTAATGGTCTAAATACTTTTTACTGATGATTTAATATCTGTATCAACCAGTCGGAGTTCATTTTAATTTAATTCCTTTTCGAAAAGAAACGGATGTACAAAAAAGTGGTATGTAATTCTGACGTCGGTTTTTCTACTATTCTTGGGATAATACCCGAGATGTTCTTTAGTTCAATTGAAAAGCTCCAGAAATGTACGACGTTATATCAATCTTTTTTCTTTTCAGATTGATCAATCCATCGAAGGGCGGTGCAATGATGCTGGAAGCTACTGTGGTATCAAGGATAAACTCTATCCAGATCGTCGCTCTATGGGATATCCGTTCGACAGACAACCGAGAGATGGTGTGGATACACTTCAGCAGTTTCTAACTCCCAATATGAGAGTTCAAGACGTGACTATCCGATTCACTAATAGAACAGATACACCAGCCCAGAGAACTTGAATTATGCGTTATGAAATGTTACCGACCTTTCTGAGAAATAAACTTTTTTCCTTTCTGTATCTAGTTTGATTATCACATCCTTCAAGAGTCAGACAATATTTCTTATTTCTATACAGGGTGATTCAAAAGTACTTTGACAAACTTCAAGAGGTGATTCCTCACAAAATTCTAATATGAAGTCCGAATAAATATATGCTCGGAAACGCTTCGTTTCCAAGATATAGGGTGTTGAAGTATTATTTTTATTTTCGTTTGTTTCAAATAACTTTTGAAATACTGAACTTAATTAAACGAAACTTAGTAATAAGAGGTTTTTGAGGTGTCGAATTCGAACCTGATGTTATTATTGTTCGTACTCGTAGGGGACGCCACCAACACGTCTTTTTCTTTTTTGAAGATTCATAACTTTTTTGAGTGTTCTTCTAGTGCATTTTTCAGTAAAAAAATCGATTCCTCTATCATATCTACGTAAAAAAGCTACCCTTGTTACAAGTCGCTGTAAGCAACTGTTTTCTAGATATTAGGACTTGAAAATTTCAAGGGGATTATTTGATAATCTATGCATGTAATAATTATTACCTTTATTTTGTATTTGCAATTGCATTAATTTGACGTTTAAGTAAGCAGTTTTGGTTTTTTTGTAGGGGGCGCCACCTATTCTATTACTTTTTACTCGCTTGAAGAGGTCATTACTGTTGGGTACGTTCCTTTATGACATTCTTAAGCGAAATAGTAATTTAATAATAATAATTCAATAGTAATAATTAATAGTAATAAAATTTGCAAGAAATGTCAACATTTTATTTCAGGAAATTTTGAATATGTAGAATAAACTAAAATAAACGAAACTAAATTGAATTCAAATAAATTGTTGAAATTGTCCACCTTCAGCGAAGATACAGGCAGTCAGTCGTCTAGTCGTTGAATCTCGTACCAGCTCAAAAATTATTGGTGTGTTCCTTATTGTTTCACATGCGTCTACTATTCGGTTTCTGAGATCTTCCTTGTTCGCTACTGGAGTTTTATAAACTAGTGACTTCAAATGTCCCCAAAAATAAAAATCTATCGGGTTTAGATCTGGGGACCTTGGTGCCCACGGCTGGTTAGGTTCTTCTACACTCCTACCGATCCATCGATTTGGATAGACTGTGTTAAGGAATTCCCTGGCTACAACGCTAAAATGGGCCGGAGCCCATCATACATAAACCACATGCGGATACGAATTTCTAATGGTACATTCTCAAGTAGTCCCGGCAATTCATTTTCTAAAAAGTCTCTGTAAGTTGCGCCATTCAGTCGGAGCGGAAGAAAGAAAGGACCTATCAAGTAATTATCAATTATTGCCGCCCATACAGAAAATTGATACTGATAATGCCTTTCACTAACTGCATGCGGATTTTCGAGAGCCCAAACATGATTGTTATGAAAGTTTGTGATAGCATTTCGGGAGAAGTTTGACTCGTCCGTGAAGAGTACATATCTTAAAAATTGAGGATTTCCAGCCAATTTTCTCAAAAACCACTGACACATAGTAATGCGTTGGGGAAAGTCTCGAGGCAAAAGAGTTTGTACCCTTTGAATATAGTATGGATAAAACTGTTGATCGTGGATAATCCTCCAAACTGTGGACTGAGTAGAATTGACAGCTTCAGCACTTATTCTTGTACTTGTTTCTGGATTCTCCTCGAGAGCGTTCAAAACAGCTTCTTCCAATTCTGGGGTTCGGACTGCTCGTGGTCTTCCAATAATATCAGCTGCCCTCTTAAAGCTACCTGTTTCTGCCAAACGACGGTGGAGGTTAGGTTAGGTTTTGAACGTGAGTGGGCCCATATCAGGCCCTCCACTGCGGCCAATGGCCTATTGTGGCTCACCCTATGGTTATATTTCTCCCAGTATATCCAATCTCTTGACGAAATTGAGGAATGCATTGGGAGAACAATTTACCAGGTTTTCTGGCCTTACTGTCGTATCGCCAAATATTGAGAATCTGGTTCTGGCCGCTGCAGGGCATGTACACAGAATGTGTTCAGCCGTTTCATCATCCTCCATGCATAGCCGGCACTCTGCATCTTGTGCAAGTCCGATTTTATGCATGTGGTATTTGAGTTTGCAGTGGCCAGTAAGCAAACCTACTATAACTCTGAGATGCGCTCTGCTGAGTTCTAGCAGTTTGTCAGAGTCCTGTTTTTTCCTTGTACAAGCAATAAATGCTTTGGAATGGGCTAGGCCCGCCTAAAGACGGTGGAGACTAGCAAATGTTGGAGCTGAAGGCAGTACTCGATTAGGAAATCGCTCCTGGTAAATACGTCTTGCTTCGCGCGCATTGCCATCCGCAAGGCCATAAACGAAATGCATATCGGCTAAATGAGCATTATTGTTTAAATAATCCATTTCTTCAAAATTAGTGTTTTCTACTTCTACTTACGGAAACTTCAACAAAACGTTTAACTGTCACAAAAACTGCTTACTTAAACGTCAAATTCTTTTCCAAAGCATTCTTGTGAAAAATGCAAAATATTGGTAATAACTTCAACATGCATCGATTATCAAATAATTGAATTGAAATTTTCAAGTCCAAATATTTAGAAAACGGTTGCTTACAGCGACTTTTAACAAGGGTAGCTTTTTTACGTAGATATGATAGAGGAATCGATTTTTTTACCGAAAAATGTGCTAGAAGTACGCTCAAAAAAGTTATGATCGATTCTTCAAAAAAGAAAAAGACGTGTAGGTGGCGCCCCCTACGAGTAAGAGAAATAATAACATCAGGTTCGAATTCGACACTTCAAAAACCTCTTATTACCAAGTTTCGTTTAATTAAGTTCAGTATTTCAAGAGTTATTTGAAAAAAAACAAAATAAAAATAAAACTTCAACACCCTGTATCTTGGAAACGAAGCGTTTCCGGACATATATTTATTTGGGCAATTTATATTAGAATATTGTGAGGAATCACCTCCTGAAGTTTGTCAAAGTACTTTTGAATTACCCTGTATATTTTTAATTCCAATGCCCAAACATTTCATCTGATATAAATTATTCAAAAACCAACCTACCTGATAATAATTTTTTGTGGCTCGAATAGGGTGAGTCCTGCACGATTCACTATTGCGTTCCAATTAACAGTGCTGCTCCTAAGGTGACGTATGGAGTTAGTAACAAGACCTACCCAGAACACGTACTGGCTAATGACCATAGCAGTCGATGCCACTATAATAAATACCAAAGGAAATAAAAAGAGGATAGTAGAGGTAGTATAGAAGAATACCAGAGACACTCAAAACTTGTAACTGAAAAGTATAATAGGATGGATAATTTTTAATATAGGCAAACAAAACCATGTTTGCGTTTTTGTAATGTATTTCTAAGATTATGTAATAAATATGTGAATACTGGTTGAGTTATGTAAGTAATAATGAAGTCACAGTAATCATTATGTCAAAAAACATGCACTATCTATAATTTACCCCAAGATCCTACCCAAACAGAAGCAATTCCTGAACACTTGCGATAACGGTTGAAAATAAAGACTTCTGAAGAATTCTAAAGACATTTATTTCGTACAAAAAAATTTCAACAAACAAATATTACATAATAATAATATAATAAACTACCACACCATATTAGGGATCTCAAAACAAAAGAACTGAAGATTGCATTGAAAAATTATTTAATTGAGAAAGCCTTCTACAGTTATGATGAACAGCAGAATCGAAATGTAAGAAATTTACTAGGAAATAATACTAAAGTGGACCTAGCGAAAATGACATGAAATTTTACATTATGTGTTTAACTTATATTTTTTTGATTATATGACACCCATTTTTATCTAACTCATAAATTATATAAGTATATCTCTGTACCTATATTTGTATTGTTGACCTGTGTAAAACTTAATGTTTATTAAAAGTGGAAAGTGGAAAGTTAGAAGTTTAGCCAAACTAAGAGTAGAACGGATTTGTAAATGAAGTGCCTATTTCTGTGTATGGGCAATTTATTCATTCAAGATTGCTCTCAAGAACTTTCGGGTTCCATCTTTACTTTACTTGATTGAGTGAGAGCCTTGGAGCAAATTCTGCAATCAAAATTACCCTCTCATTGTCCGCCAAACCACCATTCTCAACGAAATCCTTGGAGCAATGACATGGATTTTCACCTAAATGAATCTTCTCATGCACCTTCAAAGAACTCGAACTAGTGAAAGCCTTGGAGCAAACCTTGCAATGAAATGGTCTTTCTCCATTATGGGTCCTTTCATGGACTTTCAAATGACTCGAATTAATGAAAGCCTTGGGGCAAATATTGCAAAGAAATGGTTTTTCACCTGAGTGAATCCTCTCATGAACTTGCAAATGACCCTTTTGCGTAAAAGATTTTGAACAGGTTTTGCAAAGGAATGGTTTTTCTCCTGTATGAATCCTTCCATGGACCTTCAATTCATGCGAGGTAGTGAAACCCTTCGAGCAAATCTTGCAGTGATATGGTTTTTCTCCTCTATGAGTTCTTTCATGAATTTTCAAATGACTCGAAATTGTGAAAGTCCTGTAGCAAATCTTGCATTGAAAAGGTTTTTCTCCTGTGTGAATCCTTCCATGGACCGCCAAATGACCCGAATTAGAGAAAACCTTTGAGCAAATCTTGCAATGAAATTGTGATTTTCCTACAATGAGCCTCTCGCGAACCTTCCCTTTAGTACGGCGGAGAAAAGACTGTTTTACATCCTTAGTAATGCCATCATTCCGTATGCTATTGAAATGAGATACATATTCACAATCCTTTGTGAATTTCATGAAGAAATTTGTTTCACCATCGACATTTCTATTACACACCTCATAGAGTCCACAGTCACCTGGCGAATTCTTTACAATTTCACTTTTGACATCTTCGTATTGAATATCAATATCGTCCTCACTTTTGATTTGTTCTACTTTGTATTTAACTTGTTTGATTGATGATCTATTTATTTTGTGGAAGTTCATGATGAAATAAGAAAAGGAAGAAAAAATATAACTTTTGTCCAGTTTCCACTAACACTTTACTACTTTATTACGACCGGTTTCGGCTTTTACACCATATTTAGTAGTTGATGATGCCGTGAAATTAACATCTCTGATGAACAATTCGGCATCGCCATATATTTGGTCATATTTGGAAGATGCATTTCTGTAGTCTATATGGTCTCTTTTACTTCTGGAACCATCATACTTTTCACTTTCACTGGACATTCCAATTTGGCATGGTTCGAATTTTACCCAACTTCCTTCGAAGACATTATCGAAAACATCAGATTCACTCTCTCTTTTGATTTGAACCCTTTCGTATTCACTAGATCCCATTTGAAAATTATCAGAAGAAACTGTACTACTCATAATATGGTTTTAATTCCTGATACTCAACTCAAATGAACCATAAAACAAATTCAACCGTTTGCCACTATTTTGGAGTAATCATCAAATAATTCCTCTTCACCACACACTATTTTAGTTTAATTCTTTGATTCGCACTATGACAATTACGTTATCCTCACCAGTAGCTTAATACACTGTCGAATAAAAGACACTGTCAGCGTTTATATGTTACCACCGATGAGGGTCAATAACTACCTGTTAAGACAAGATCAATGGCTTATCTGGATAAGAAAAGGGAGAAATAAATTGAAATTTATTTAACCATTCTCAAGAAAAACAATGGGGAGGGCCCTATACCTGTAATGAATTAATTTATCACCTAAATAAAAGTAATAATTAATTGAAAACAATAAAATGGCACATTTCTCAGTTGGTCGCTTGAATTCAATTTCAGCACAAACTTTATTCATTTGAAAGCCTCACTTAATAAATCTTTGTGTCTACATTGTTTTGGTGATATGTACTCAATATTTCAAGTCTGACGAATATTATAGTTTTTGTCCACAATCACCTTATAATTGAAGTTTTATCCACACTTATGAACCGTATAAAGTACCACTTTATCCACTAGTGGAATAATGAAATTACTTTATTCCACTAGTGGAATAATGAAAAATACAATCTTGAATATCAATCACATTTTACTTATTTTCACCAACTTCACAAATTTTTACAAATGGAGTCGATAAACAATCAAAAATACATTCAACACCTCCTGATATTTTTGTATGTTATTTCAATGATTTTTGAGGAGGTGACAGCCGCTGTCAGAGCAAAACGTCAAATCATTTTGTGATGAAAAATTTCCGCGATTCTGATTCTAAATGAATGTGATTGTGAATAAAACGTTTAAACATTCTTGCGCAAATAAAATGATATCTAAAACACTTATACAATAAATAACTATTATTGTTTCATTGAAAATTAAGCTTCCTTTAAGTTTACTCTTTATTACAAATTATTAACATCACAATAACACATAATACAATAGTTATAATAGTATATTAAACAGATAAAAAGGTCTTTCAAACACGAGCACATTTTCGAGCATAGGACGGCGAAGCCGGAGTGCTCGAAATAGAGCAAGTTATCCACGAATACGCTATTTTTTTTATTGGTACACTTTGAAATCATAAATACTCGTAAAAATCTAATGATGCGTATAAAACAGAATATGACAGTTCATCAAACGATTGGAAAAGGTAACCAGATATAAATGAATGAGTTGTGCTGTTTGACTAAGATGTCTAAAAACCATGGTGTGTCGACATTCCTGCAAAACTGTGGGATAAAACGGGAGACAATTCGCCAGCTTGATTAAGAGAAAACAAATGAAATCGTGGTCTGTTTCCCAAATATTCCGCATTTGCGTGTACCGCTACGGTCGGTTTTCCTGTTAGGGTAAATTTACAAGCACAGAAGTTTTCAAGTATTGTCGACGGATGAACTGAATAAAGAAACCTAATTATTGAAATTTACTGAAACACTATCACCAATCAGTTTTATTTGTTACATATTCGACTTATTTTTATAATTTTTCACTGAATTGCAATTAACTACAATAATAACCACGCATTTCATTTGGAAGTAGCGAAATTGAGCTTCATGAAAATTCACCATTAGAACCTGTCAATCTCGTGCTAATATAATCAGGAATAGCGGGATTCCGTGAGATATATTCGTGCCATTATTTTCATTAAAATGTTTTCTAATAATACAAGATACTATGTGATAATCTTCATAATATGGTGGTACTTACTTTCGATACTGGATATAGATGAATTATTTTGTTCGTCTCACTGGATGGCCCACAAATGATACAAAACCGGAACATGATCAAATTATTATTGTACAGACTACACAGAAAACGATTAGATATTCACAAATTTTATTCGATGTTTCGCCAGCACAGCAGCTTCTTCACTGACTGATTGAATGAAGTTTGTGGAGATCGAATCGTTTTCTGTGTATTTTATACAATTACTATGGATCTCAAGTAACGGCCGAGTCAATCAGATTGAATCATCATTGAATGAATGATGAATTTTTAAGAAAATATACAGCAAAATGGACAAACAAATTCATAATAGTCATCAATACAGGGAAATTGCACTGTGAAATTTAGATTCCGTCACAACTATTCATTTTTGAACAGTATTTGAAGTTTGTTGAAATTCCATAAAGTTGACAACAGTCGTCAATCACCATATCCCTGGAATATTGACATGACTAAAATTCTATAAAGGCGACATCTCTGGGACCGACTGAAGAAGCATTTGTTTATTCTTCTGAAAAATCAAAACAAAATCGAATCACTCGACACACCAGGGTTTTTATACATCTTATGTTTGACGTTTTAAGGTACTCCTGTCAGATGAATAATCAAAAAATTGTCATTCAGACTTCACGTTTCTCGAGTTGTTGATGTTTCCAAGGTAACTTTAAAACACGCGCGTTTTTATAGTTCGATTTAAACACGCTGAGGCGTGCTTGAAATAGGTAAAATGGGACACCAATAAAAAAATTATTATATTATAGCAATTGGACGCAGTGGAGGGCCTGATACGGGCCCACTCACGTTCAAACCTACTTTATAACACCCTATAGATTCCAAGCTAAAATGATAGTAACCAAAGTTGTTGATTTCATTTTCATATCATCGTTGTCAGTACGATACATACGATAAAGCTTCGAATGTAATTAGATTATTATGGAATTTAGATAAATCTGGGAAGTTGCAAATCTGGCAACATCCTCGATTATTGTAAATAGCATAATAATCTCGTTACATTAATAGCTATAACGATGGCGAAAGTGGTATATTAAAAAAAAATTACGAAAAATGAGAAATAAAACTTTCTATGTTTTTATACCACTTCTATTTGTAACCAACGTTTCTGCAGTTTCGTCCTATATGGACATTATCAAACAATACAATAATCTGAAATAATAACCCTTAATTCTACCCGAGGCCTGTCATAATGACTAACGGTCATTAATGACTTTTACCTGCACTTTGTTTATTTGCGACAATGTGACTGCGCTGCCTTAAAAACCGGTGAATAGACCAAATTCAAATCTGAAATAATAAATATCACTCCTTAAATACCCTTAATTCTACCCGAGGCCTGTCTTAATGACTAACGGTCATTAATGACTTTTACCTGTACCTTGTTTATTTGCGACAATGTGACTGCGCTGCCTTAAAAACCGGTGAATAGACCAAATCCTGTTGATCATTCAGTAGGTAACATCCACTATATTTGTGTTTATGAATTTCTAGGGATTCTAAATAATTCAGTTTCCAACCCTTGCTTGCATAGTGCAAAATTTCCGTATCGTTCAGACTCGGAAATTTGTGATTGCATTCCAAGGAATGGTTTGAAAACGTCGAATCATTTTTTCCTAGTCTGAAGGACCTTTCATGTTCAGCGTATCTTTTTGAAAAATTACGTCCACATTGTCCCACATAAACATTTAAATCTTTTGAGGGGTGCTCATAATTTAGAGGGAGTGCACGAAGGGGTAAATATTTTCTTACTGTAAATTGTCAAATTGAGAATAGAAGTCGATCTGTTTCAGGTTTCAATCAATCAATCAATCAATGTACTTTATTGCCCAAGGAGGGTTTTCTCATTGACAAAGTGTCAATAGACACTATGTGAAGTGAGCTATACATAATCGTAATTTTATATTACAGGATAATGA
The DNA here is from genome assembly GCA_944452925.2 of Chrysolina oricalcia. Taxonomy (NCBI): domain Eukaryota; kingdom Metazoa; phylum Arthropoda; class Insecta; order Coleoptera; family Chrysomelidae; genus Chrysolina; species Chrysolina oricalcia. The sequence goes on along the minus strand of OX101813.2, from coordinate 56,059,774 downwards.
TATATAAAATAATATAAATATTTGTTGTCAATACATTTCAAAATGCATGAAACATGTCAAGGTTATTAATCTAAATAAATGTAAATGAATAAATAATATGAGTGAATAACAAACAAACAATATATAGAGCTGAATAGGTAAACAGGTACAGCACGCTCAGTATACATATAAATAGAACAGATGAAACACACAAATATATACATAAACATATACACAAATATAAAAATATAACATACAGGTACAAGTTTGCTACAAATAAAGATATAAAATTAAACGTAGATAAAACATATAATGCCATGCATGGGACTAAACAGATACAAACACACGTAGCTGACCAGAATAATTATAGTTTCAATCATTCAATCTGTCATCAAAAAATTATTGGAAATCATAATATGCTCTGTCGAATAACTGGTATTTACAGATTTTTTAAATTGATTGAAAGGCAGTGTAGATCTAATTTCTTTCGGTAGATGGTAATACATCTTTCTTTCGTTATAAATAATCGAATGCTTAGTACTATCCGAGTTGGGAATTGGCAATGGTAATTTGGAGATTTGACTTGTATTATAACTTGGATTGTTATTATCATATCCCATATATTTTTCATGCATTAAACATACAATTTCTTGAATAAAAATTGATGGGATCGTAAGAACTTTATGTTTCTGAAACAAGGGCTTGCAGTGCTCGCGAAAATTGGTCTTCAATACATTTTAGAGCTCTTTTTTCTAGAACGACTACAGATTTAAATAAGCTTTGATTACAGACACCCCAAAAAGCAACTCCATACCGCTATTGCGATTCTATTAAAGAGAAATATACTATTTTAGCGATAGTGATACCCAACTCAATATCAACAACTCTGACAGCGTAGCATCCCGATGCTAATTTTTTCCTCAGGCTCATTACATGGCAATCAAATATTAATTTCCTATCAATATGTAACCCAAGAAACTAACAGTCAGATTTACTTTCGATAGTGTGTACCAGGTTATCTACAGAATATTTGAACTTCATCGGATTAGTTTTCGAAATATTCAGTAACAGAAGGTTACAGTCGCACCATCCTTCAATTCTTAAAAGATCCTCGGTTACAGTTCTATTCAAGCAATCTACGTTTCGGTGATTCCACAAAAGCGTGGTATCATCAGCAAAAAGCGTAAATGCACCTCTTACATTGATGCGAGTTATATCATAGATATATAACAAGAATAGAACTGGACCTAGTACAGATCCTTGTGGTACACCACAACTAATGTATGCGGAATTTGACAATTTTTCTCCTATCCTAACAATCTGATGACGGTCAGTGAGAAAACACCGAAGCCAGTTGTAGGAATTGTCCCTGAATCCATAACAGCATAATTTCTCTAGCAGTATGTTGATGTGATTGACACAGTTTTATTAAAACAAATACATAATAACGATCCAAATTAATTTATTCCATACCTATGGAAAAACACATCATCATCATCGAGAAGGTGAATTGAATTCGAAATGAAAAAAGGAAGTCTCGAAATTGTGAAACAAGAGAATAATGAAGTACATACACAAATATTGCAATTGGAGCCACAATATTGCTTCTTGACACTGAAGACCACTCCTACCGATGTAAACGATCTAGAGCAACTTAAGAATAGAGTTTTGATAAAGATACCTTCAAATATGGTATTTCTATACTGCTTGCACACCATAGATGTTATATAATTTTACTCATATACATTGGAATAACTTCAGTAGCAAGCAAATGGTAAGTATGCAAAAGAAAATGTAAATGAAAGGAAAATAAGATAGTGACTGAATTTCACAAAGAAATGGCTCTCCTTGTTGATCAGCCAAAACAAGGTGGAGGCGATAGCTATGACGGTAATACAGCACAAGAATTTTTCAACAAACCGCTGCCTGTTTCTCAAATAACTGGAATCAACGAAGAATTAATAGAAAAAAAAATTAAAAATACTTTCCATTAGTTCTTGTGGTCACTATGGCAATGAAAATGAAAATAAAGAAAATTAAATTTATAATTTTAATATACAGGGTGACCCAGGGTTAAACCGCCAAACGTCTAGGATCGGTTTTTTAGGTATAAAGGAAACTTTTTTCCCTACCTATAAGAATTTGTCCTAATTTGCTTCGTTTTCGAAATTCAGAGTGTTCAACGGTTTTAGAAAAATCAGTTTTTTGTAAATTATTTAAAAACTTTTCCACTGATTTTAATGAAACCGGGCATGATTATTTGCGGTAATAAGGGGCTTCTTTTAATGTACTTATGATATAATTAATAATTACAGTGGCGTCCCAAAAGGTAATATAATGGATATTATTGTACTCCACTGTGTTTTTGTATGTTTAATTTTTTCTGGATTGAGCAATCAGAGATACAATTTTTTTCGTATCCTGGTTCTTTTAAGGAAACAATTTAAAATTCATTTCCTTGTAACACGAAAAAATCATTTGATATCAGGACAAATATAATTATTTTAATTTACTAGAAAACGGAAACAAAAAAGTTCACAAGAACTGCTCAAGATGACAAAAAATTTTTTCAATACAAAGTTCGCACCGGAGAGTACCTTCATCGTTGATGGGCTTATTATGAACTTTGCTTTTCATTGCACCCTATACAAAAATTCATAGGAGTTAAGTCAGGAGAGCTCGCAGGCCAAGGAACTTTGACGCCCTGTATCTCGATTAGAGGAAACAAGCATCTTATTTTTGCCTAAAAACTCGATTCTAAATGTTTGGCGGTTTAACCCTGGGTCACCCTGTATAATGTATTGCTTTTAAACAGCATGAATTATCACTTTATGGTTGGTACTACACGAGTGCCAGTATTCACAAACTGTTAATAGATGGAGCTGATATTATGAAATGTCTACCTTGTCAGTAAGAATATAAAAAATTAAGGCAATATCACTCCAGAAAAAGTTCAAGAATCAACATAAATAGTGACTTACTCAACTGGATACTGGATGCTGGTATCATCGGACGCTACTGTGACGAATACTAGAAAAAAATCTGAACAATTAAGACAAAATTCAATGAAGTTGTACTGAGCCTACTTTCTGTGGTGGTGGTGATGAAGTTAATAGTGATCCGGAGTGTGATGGTGATGATGAGGATGATGTAGATGTTGATTTCCAACTGAATATTGACTCAGCTCATTAAGACAAGAACTGCTGTTTTTTATAGTCAATGAGTTATTTGTCTCGTCAGAACTGAATCCATGAATTAGCGAATTTCTCATTCGTTTGCCCCTTCCCGAAACCAAACGAATCGTGCTAGCACAATGAATTCTCTCACATCTATTCTGCAGATTGTATTTGCATATTAGCATCGAAGAGGGGCAACATGATCTAATCAAACGTACTTTTAGCTCGTGCTGAAGGGGCGTAATTTTTATATTGTCTCACCCTCAGTATACAACCCCTTTTTGAAATCACATTTGTTCGTAGAGTTCGTTGAAATTTGCTTTCTGTGTTATGGATTCAGTTCACCTATGAGAATGACATTCGAAGACCAGATTATGTCACCGTTGTCGGTTCATGCTGAAAATACCTTTGAAATAAGTGCTCTCCTATCGAACGGAGTTTAAGAATTGTAATGCTGCAGGTCCGAATTCAACCCGACTGATTAAATTGGGACAATTTGTTGTTGATGTTAATTTTTATTTGAATAATTCTTGGTCAAACCAGAATCAGCATTGAATGAATGAAACTTCTGAATCAGACTTCGAAAAAATGAACATATATTACAGAATCAGAAAGAATTTCAGAGCGCAAAAAAAACTCTTTCAAAATCTAGATTACTTTTATTAGATGCACTCTGTTACACTATACCTTTTGTGGTCGCAGCCTGGTGAAGTGGAAATATCTCCTTACACTAACACCAACACCGTTTTATATGTTAAACATTGATTAATCACAAATGAAGAAAATATAAGAAATATGTTATTTGTTCCTTGCAAATATTTGAAAGATAGATGAATCAGATACCAACGTCATATTTTTCCAGCTAACATACAATTAATTAGTATTCAGGCGATGTTGTCGAACCCAGGTCTGAGTATGAAATCAACAAAATTTCATAAATTCCATGGTTTAGATGAAAGCTGTGCGCAATCTAAAATATAATCGTGTGTGTCGGGGCACATATGACTAGGGTTGTATAAGGGCGCGTCAGAGCTGCACAGAATGTGTTACAGGTTTATTTTGCACTAGAAAACCATTTCTATTTTAACATAATTAGAAATTCTCTGTCATTGATGTAAACTTTCCACTCTATATGCCTTTGAATCAAAATGATAACTTGATCGTTGTCATGTACAACAGCTCTTTTCGTATTTTAGTACTTACCTTTGCCGTACTAGTTCGAGCAGACAGGAACTAACCTTAAGCTAAAAGTAAATAATACCATAGACAGCAGTTAAACTTTTTTGCGGTATGACAGCGTTATTTTGTAAACATACTTTTGGTTATAACCCTATTGCTCTGTGGTTAGAACACAAAACCATAACATAACTTCTATATCTCTATTTTGCGCCATTGAGGTTCTTCACCTTCGAATACTTGACCAGTTGGCAACACTGAATCTCTAGATGTTCTGATCACCTGAGTCGTTGTCCAATTGTCCCAGGGAGTATCTCGGGGTAGTTCCTGGACTGATCTCACAGACCGCGAACAAGGAAGCGCATTGTTTGATAGTGACAGTTTTCGACTTTGACGTCTGACTGACGATTTCCGGTATCCGGTTCGAAATTTGATGAGAGTGACTAAATATATTTCAATTTCCTATGCCAAATTAAATTTTGATCATCTCTGGTGGATCATGGAAAAATTCATATCTGGAGATTTCCTCATATTGTTTGCGACATTTGACGCTGTACATTTTAGAGGAAAAGTCTTTATTTGGCTGTGCCGGACTTTTGAGGTTATAAGTTAAGCACATATGACTGACCATTTTCTCTTGATATTTAGGCCTATTATGTATTTTTAGGGCTTGTAGTGTCATTCTTCATCGGTAAAACCGCTGGAACAAGAAACTAGCAATCAGATAGCAAACAAACCGTCAAAGCTGTTACCAGATCCCTCCCACTAAATAGAGGTTAGTATTTGCATTTAGGCTCTACTAATGGCCCAATACAAGTGTAATCAGAAGTCAAGTTGGTACTGTTTATTCTAAGGTGTTCCGCCACTGTTTATTGATTCTGTTCTACCACTGATTGGTATTCCTGTTCCAGTACTGTTTGCTGTTCCTGTTGCTCCACTTTTGTTTGGTGCACCACTACTGTTTGGTGTTCCTGTTGCACTATTATTGTTTCTTCGATGTTTGGAGTTCGTTCTCGATTCTTCCCTTCGTTTGTTTGAATCTCTGCATCACTTGCTGTTTTTCGTTTGATTGTGCCGTACCCACTATGCACACCTGTACTCACCAAGGCATTGAAGTGAGAAACTACAACTGGCGATCTGGCCTTATTCAGAAAATCTACTAAAACAGCTATTTGCACCGGTTCAACTTAAGGTTACCTCATGACTTAAGTGGACCTTACATTACGATTTTGGTTTGCACCGCTATTTGCGGACAACGTAACAAGAAGGTTCCGCTTAACAACCTAACCTCACTTTTTAGACGAAATATTTTACTATTTCCTTCATGTTTGAAGTTTTTCGTGCACTTTTTCCTGGATTTTGTTGATGTGATTACATTTTTGTGTGTATCTGATTGTATCAGGTTTGAAACAAAATATGTCACAATATTAGATGATGACCTAGAATTTGAATCAAATTTTATATGATGTGCCTTGACAAGTGTACGTTAAGGTACATCATTGCATGTTTGACAAACTTACATTTTTTCTGCGATTTAGTGCGACCAAACCTACAGCTCTCTATATACTAAACCAGATTGAGGCTGAAACTATATATCCCTATGATGTGAAAGTATAAAAATAATTTTCAGATTCAACACTGTACCTATATCCTAATACAAAATGTCTATTGGTATATTGTTAATTTATATTACTTACGAACTTAAAATTAATCTGTTGCTTTGTACTCGAGGAGTGGAATGGCGAGTCTTTTCAATTTTTATTATTCATTCAAAATTGTTAACATCTTCTTGTAGTAAACATTTTGGATGGATACTATTTTTTACCTAAGGTAGGTCAGGTTGGGGTGATAAATAACTAATTAACTACTCATTTTGACTGATGTGCACGCAGCTCTCTAGGCGATATTGTGGCTTGTTTTCCGATAGAGGCAAATTTTTCAAATAACATGCTATCCTCCCGCCAGCCTGTCAAATTAGACAGAACTGAAAACTTTTACCGCCTCGTCGTTGGTTGCGTGATCATTTTTGCGCTATTGCCAAACATTTCTAATACTCAGCTAAGTGAAAGATCAGCTTAAGGTACACCTTGAGGTAAAGAAGGTTTGCACCGTTGACTCCTGGCCTGAACCTTATCAAAGTATTTGAAATGTTTTAAATAATAGGCGTGTTCCGTTTCATGCATTGAGGACATAATGCGCATATGACCGTACCGTTTCCTACATTGGGAGCGCATTGACACGCCCACTTTTATATTCCCCTCTTTGGCCTTGAGACATCGACTACTGTCCGTTTGTCTAGCAGCGATGAATGCGATCCAAGTTAGATCTGTCAAACTCAAAAGTCAAAACAGTTTCTTGTCTGTGTTTCACGTTCAAAGAGAAACCGAATTAAAAGTTTAAATTTGATATTTGATGAAGTGTCAAGTATCGTGCATTATCACATTTACCTGATTTACCGTATAATGGAAGAAAAAATCGTCAATTCATTTAACATCATTCGTCGCGGTCTCATGCCAAAACCACGAATGTGCAATTTGTTATTTCGAATGAGAAGAGTTTTAAGAATATTCGTGCTTCTTGCTTTGAAAACCTAGGTAAGTTTTCACATTCGCGAATTCACTCTCGTTCACAGTAGACAACCTGATAGCACTTTCGTGAGTTTGGCATTGAAAAATTTTGGTAGAAAATCAGTATTTTACATATTGAAGTCAAAACTCTGGAATTAGCATATTCGCGGTTTTTGCGTGGGACAGACGATATTATCCTCATAACTATCACTTGTATCAGAATCTGAGCTACTCTCATTTTCACAAAGCTCGCTTCCTACTCTTACCATTAACACTTTCGTTCTACCCATATTAATTTATTTACTAGATTAACAGATTTGTTTTTGTTACATAAGAATTTGGTTGACTGATAAAGTGATATATGTCAACATCTGCGTGAAACGGCATGCACCACCCAAGCAAAAATCGTTCCGATTCAACCCACTATCGTCAATGTTAGTTGAAATGGAACGCTTGATTATGTCTGCAACAGTGATGCGATGAATGCATGAAACGGTACACGCTTAATATGCACATTGCGCAAACGCTGTCAGTTCTGTCTAATTTGTAAGGCTGGCGGGAGGATGGCATGCGATTTGGAAAATTTGTCTCTACCGGGAAAACTAGCCACAATATCGCCAAGAGAGCTGCGTGCACATTAGCTGAAATACATAGCTTATTAGCCACCCTAATCTGACCTAACATACCTCAGGTGAACAGAATAGCATCTATCCAAAATATTTACGACATAAAGATGTTGTTAACAATTTTGGATGAATGAGAAAAATTGAAAAAATTAAAAAATAAGTAATATCAATTAGCAATATTTCAATAGAATTTTTGAATAGGTACAGTATTAAATCTGAAAATTATTTTATACTTTCACATCATAGGGATATTCAATTTCAGCCTCAAGGTTCAGTTTATAGAGAGCTGTTTGTAGGTTTGGTCACCCTAAATCGAGGGAAAAATGTTCAAATGGTGTCCCAAAATTTGATTCAAATTCTAGGTCATCGTCATCTAATATTGTACGTAACATTTTATTTCAATCAAACCTGATACAATCAGGTACCCAAAAAATACAATCACATGAGCGAAATCCAGAAAAAGTGCTCGAATACTTTGAACATCATGAAAATGGGAAAATAATACGTGTAGGAAAAGTGAGGTTAAGTCGTTAAGTGGAACCTAAGCCTGGAAAATCTGAGACTTATCTTGACTAAGGCTTATGTTGTCCTCAAATAGCGGTGCGAACCAAAATCGTAATGTAAGGCCCACTGGAGGTTTAATATTGATATCCCAAAACGATTCACAACTCTCAATCATAGTGTACACTTTAATTCATCTTAGTGGTGCCATATTTACATTACTTTCAATTCATTTTCTACTGTGTGCTGAACTGTGCACCTACAGTGTGTAACATCATTTAATAAATTTTATTAGTAAGGGACATGACTATTTCTTTTATTCTGGTCCAGGTAATCCATGTACATGATTGAAAACAAAACCTCTACATATTTATATATTATATTATTACCATAGGTATCTATTGCTTATTATGTTAGTAATATTAGTGCAGTGGGTTGTCCCATTCCATCAGGATGGTTTACCAGATTTTTCACTGGCGATAAATCCGTGGCGCTCCGGAAATTTGAACCCCATATTTCAATCTTATCGAAATCAATTATTATTGTCGAATCCACGTCCAACTGAGCTACTGGGTATGTTACGGGCGTGAAACATCTTTGCACATTCACTGCTCTCCTTTCCTAAATGTCGCCCTTAACAAATGTCTTCCCTAGATCGACCGGGTCAAGTGTACTGAAATTTTCTGATATTGGGAGCGATATACAGGGTGTTTCTAAATTCAATAGAACTATTTCAAGGGCGTATTCCTGGGGTCGAAATAAGACTTTTTTTTCCATAAATGTGTGTCCTAAGATCCACCCCCTCCAAGCTACAGCCATAGCAAGTTGCTTGTAAAAAATGGCATTTCAACCGTTCAACAAAGGTCAAACTAGCAAGTAAATCAAAGTGCTATGTTGTAAATTAAAAACTCGTAGCCCACTAAGTATTTTAGTTTGTTACTTATTCCACTTTCATTTAGATACTAGCGATTTTCTAGAAAACTATTAGCTGATTCAAAAAAATGCAAGAAGCCAAAACTTTAGGTTATTCCATGGTCAATACAATGGTGATATTTGAATATGAATGTTTTGGGCGGAAATAGAAAATTTTGACCATAAAAACTATAGACAACCCTCATTCACCTCTTCAAATCAGAGTTATCTTATTTTTGAAGCAAGAAATGAATAGAGCGTCCAAAAAACCAAGGGTCTGTAAATTTTCCGGACAATTGATGCATAATTGTAGACGCCATTCAAAATTTACGATTTTTTTCTGTCAACTTGCGATGTCTGTAGCTTGGAGGGGGTGAATTTTAGGACACATATTTGTGGAAAAAAAGTCTTGTTTTGACCCCAGGAAAACGCGCTTGAAATATTTGTATAATTTAAATAACAGCTGAGAGGGATTTCAGAAAGCTCTGAAGATGGTTCCGTCACTTTTAATTTAAAAAAGCCTACCCTGGATTACCCAATATTGGTAATAACAGTGATATCTTGAAAATGATTCCACGAAATTATGATTGACAGGTTCTTACGGATGGGATCTACACATAAAAAATTGAATTCGAAATTTAAGACGTACCCTCTCTAAATCAAATACCTGAGGATCTACTTAAATAATAAACATTTGAAAATACCGAACTATGCATTTATGCATCAAACGCACTAGGAAAAAATGTAAACAACCTAAGCCTACCAATACCAAAACCAACGCTAGCAAAGAATTCATAAAATCTATAAAAAAATGAAAACATTTCAGAAAGGATGTAAAAAATCTTCTAATTACAAATCGTACTTCGACCTGCAGGTGTACCATGAGGAAATACTATAGGCCATTTTAGATCTGGTTTAAAATCAATAATAACTTGAATTTTAACTTTATTATTGATATCATTTTATTGTTTTATTTATTCATTTATTAATTTAGTTTATTGAATTTTTTCTCTATTTCTTTTCTCTTTTTTTATTCATTCCAATTGATTCTGGAAGTGTAATAATTTGTAATTTTTAAATTCAACTTTCTGTTCATATTCAATAAGACTAGATAGATGTACATCTTCACAGCTTTGTTATTAAAAATAAATCATTTTTTTTAACAGTAAAGCACAGTTTTGATTCTATTTGTGCAGTTGAGCCATCACCCCGATCATTCCGAGCAAGGGATGTGCATCTCGAGATGGGGGATTCAGCGCCACAACTCGCAGCCACGTGCTCCCTACGGATGCAGCTGTTCTCCTCTTTTTTCGGCTATACAAACGATGAAAGCCCACCAAACTTGCTTTTCCTAAAGCCACCAGTTCAAGACGTACGGGCAACCCTCAGGATCTTTTATGCTTATCGGCCACGTGCGACCGAATTACTGCGACTTATCGCGTATATCAAGGTTACAAATAGCGCTTTTAATTAATGTGATATAGATTTCTCTTTGGGAGAGTCTGAGAGGTGGTGCATCCCTAGTGTTGACCGAAATCAACCGAGTTAAAGAACGAAAATTTTGGGGGCTAATATGATTGGCAAATGAGCTTTCAGTGTTATAAACATTGAGTCCCGAGCTTCTAGATTTTCCAATAATTTTAGTATGTTCCAATACCCGTGTTTGGATCCTACGACCACTCTGCCCAATATCTTGAAAATTGCAATCTGGATGGGAGCAAGAAATTTTATAGAGCCCAGATTTATGTTTGTGGAGGATCTTGTTTTTAGTGTCTGACCGGAAGTAACATCAACTTTCTTATTTTAAATGGAAACCCTATTTTTTCTTCTTTTCGCTTTATTCAGCATTCAATTCCCTTTCTAATGACATATCACAAGTTGGTATCTAACCAGAAACTAGATCAGAAAAAAATTATTATTGAAATTCACCGAGTAGGCCGTGGAAGCAAAATGAAAGCCAAAAATTGAAAAGTTGGCTATGGAAACCATACGTCACTTGATAACAGTTGCTACTACTGTGATATTTTATTTTCATTCGTCGGCGTTATAAAAAGCCGCCAAAAAAAATATTGGAAAAATTGGGAAAAAAACAATACTCTGTAGGTCCATAACTTAAATAGGAACATACAACTTTTTCTTGCCTGTACTATTCAGCATAACCATTCCTTTCTAATGATATAATAGAAAATAATTTTTTGAACTGAGATACCGAGAAATCCAATTATTATTCTTCAAATAACAAAACAGATTATCGCCATACGCAAAAATAAAATTAAAAATAATGTGGAATGATAAATTATATCCTGTAGGTTCTAGGTTAAATAGGAACATAAACGTACTTGGTCTGTGCCATCGTCCATAGATATTCTAATATCTACCTATGGACGATGTTTGTGCTATTCAGAATAATCATTCCATTGCAATAATCATTCGAACCAAAATATTAACAAGTAGGCTGATTAAGATGTATTTTGGAATGAAACAAAAAAGAAATGAGAGCTGTCACGAACGCTGCTATCCATATTATTTTGACGTTCAAAGTAGTATTTTTGATTCTGCCATTTTAAAAGGGTTTGGAAATCGAAATCAGTTAGTGGAATATTCAAAAAATGCCCCGTTATTCACGAACCGAACAAATTGACATGCTTCTCATTTATGGTGAATGTTTAAAAAAATCTTATGCCGCTGAACGATTGTATTTAGAGCGATATCCAGGGAGGCAGCAACCGTCAAGAAGGTATTTCCAGTGGCTTGAAGAAAAATTAAGAACTGAGCCAGATGTTCACGAAGACCAAGAAGCATTTGTTATTAATGAGGAAACTGAAATTAATGTATTAGCTTTAGTACAATATGATAGCACAATTTCCTCAAGGCAGATTGGCGCCGAATTAGCTATAAGTAAGGACTCTGCTAGGAAAATTTTGAAAAAACATCGATTGAAATCCTTCAAGTATCAGTTGCATCAACATTTGTATGAAAATGACGGTGAAAGGCGCCTGGAATATTGTAATTGGTTTCTTCGACAAAATGCTGGGAATCACCTACTTATTTAACTATTATATCTTGTTTACGGACGAGTCAAGATTTACCAACAATGGATTATTTAACAGGAATAATACAAGGTAGGTAATGTACTTTATTTGGATTATTGTCGATAGTCGAAGTGTAAAGTGCTAAAAGTGTGAACGGTCTTTTGTTCCAGGTACTGGGCGATAGCAAACGAGCACCGGTTTCGACAAGGCGGCTTCCAGGAGAGATTTGGTGTGAATGTTTGGGCAGGAATAGTCGGAACTCATATTGTTGGCCCCATTCTTTTTCAAGGCCAACTAACCGGAGAGAGATACTTTAATTTTTTAACGAATGAAATTTCGGAATTCATTAACAACCTACCAGCGGAAATAACTGAGAGAATGTACTTCCAGCAAGATGGCGCCCCTCCGCATAATTCAAGAATAGCGAGAAATTATCTTCAAAATCGCTTTCAAGAGAGACTTATAACAACCCATGGTCCAGTCAGGTGGCCACCAAGCTCACCTGATCTTACTGCGTGCGACTTTTTTCTATGGGGCATCTTAAAAATAGGGTGTATTCCACACAGCCTACAACTCTACATGAGCTAGAAGTAAAAATTCGTAGAGCTTTCCAAGATATCACGCCCCAAATGTTGAGAAACGTTTTACATGAAAATATCACCAGAGTCAATAAATGTATTGACGCTGAGGGAATGCATTTCGAACATTTGTTTTGAATTTATTTTATCTTTAATCCTATCAATTTGATTTTTTTTTTCGATAAATCTGTTTTTTTCGTTATTTAAAGAATAATAATTGGATTTTTTGGTATTTCATTTCAAAAAATTACTTTCTATTATATCATTAGAAAGGAATGGTTATGCTGAATAGTACAGGCAAGAAAAAGTTGTATGTTCCTATTTAAGTTATGTATTGTTTTTTCCCAATTTTTCCAATATTTTTTTGGCGGCTTTTTATAACGCCGACGAATGAAAATAAAATATCACAGTAGTAGCAACTGTTATCAAGTGACGTATGGTTTCCATAGCCAACTTTTCAATTTTTGGCTTTCATTTTGCTTCCACGGCCTACTCAGTGAAATTCAATAATAATTTTTTTCTGATCTAGTTTCTGGTTAGATACCAACTTGTGATATGTCATTAGAAAGGGAATTGAATGCTGAATAAAGCAAAAAGAAAAAAAAATAGGGTTTCTATTTAAAATAAGAAAGTTGATGTTACTTCCGGTCAGACCGGAAGTTAACTTTGACATGTCAATATGCTCAAATTCTAGCTCTTATGTCATTATATCGACGCTTCAAATTTCAGAACCTACTTCATACAATAACTGAGATATTCCGTAGGCAATACTTCCGCAGCCACCCGGTATGTTAAAAAAATAGGTGCTTCAATGTGTGAACATGGTGATAAAAAAAGACAACTTTCTCATTGATTCATTCAGAAAAATGAGAGAAACATAGAATCGAACAAAATTGTAAACGCTCCTAATTGGTAATAACGTTCCCAAGCTATTTAGAAAAGGTAAAGTCAATATAATTGTGAATGAATTGTCTGACCCGCATATCACATGATAATTTTCATTGATATAATAACGTATCGTCTGGACACCTAATAAATAAATATTTATAATGATATATTCATTGAAACTGAACGACTTATGAAAAGGAAATAAAAGAGAGGGAGATGATGGTGTTATTCTCAAAGGTACTTACTCATATACGGTGCAGTGGTCTCATTGTTCTGTATTTTCAAGATAACGTTGTCCAACATGAAATGATTAATTTTTGGGGATGCTCTAACTATGCAACAGTCAATGAAAAATTTTGAGTTTACTACTATATTGATCATAATTATATTTTTGTATTGTTGGTCTATAGAGTAGGAGAAATTCCATTTTTCATCAGAAAAGTAATATTCAGAAAAGTGCTAACTTGTGAAAGTTGATGTTGCTTTTTTTGAAAATAAGAAGTAGATGTTCATAAAATCAGATGTGGAATCATCTGCAACTGAAAGGCACATTTTTCTGTTAGATAATTGAAAAAAAATGCTTAATTTTTACTTTTGTAAAGTATGTATGACAAAAGGTATAATAAAGGGACAACATAAATGAACGATATTGTTAAAAAATTGTTAAAATTGTTTTTTCCGTTAACCAGCTGTCGTCCCCTTACGAACGGCAGCCCTCAGAAATCGAAATTTGTGCGAGCCAAGGATTAACGAGGTCTTACCTTTTTACGTGCGATTCCTAGCACTTTCTCGGGCCATCAGAAAAATTTCTGCAGTCGCCATGGTTTGAACCATCGCCGACTGGCAGCCAAAATGACTGAAACATGTCGCTTTAACCACTCGGCTACCTGGCCCCATATGTATATAGATATTATTGTTTGTTCCACTGGCAAAAAAACTTATATAGGGTGCTTCAACATTTTTAGTAACACTGAATTTTGTCAGTTCCTTTCATGATTCTTTTACACCAATCAATAGGGCATAAAATTAGTGATTTTTCACAAAAATACTAGTAGAAAACATGTAAGACATCAGTCCGTAGTTATTTTCTGTTATGTTTTCGACTCACAACTGTCATTTATTAATTTGTTATAAACATTTAGATGCAAAAATTTTGTTATTGTTTTGATTATAAAATGGAACTAATACAGCAATCTAGTTGCTCCAATAAAGAAAATTTTAGAAAATTGAAATACGAACCAAATGGGAATTTTTACGACCTCATTGAATTATTAGTAACAGTGAAAAACCGAAAAAAACAGAAAATTTTGCGGTTTGCCCATCAAATGAAAGTATTGAATAATATACACTTTATATGTGCAGAAAACAGGCGCTGTCGGATCATTAGTTTTGGCACAACTGTAATTTTAATTTTTTTAGCACTATCTTGCCTTGATGCTCTACACCTTTTCAAAGAGTAAATCAGAAACGGTAATGTCAATTTCGGAAAGCGTAAATTTTAATTCAGATTGGTGATTTGTATTTCAGAAAGTATTAATTGAAATTCAGAATTGTAAAGTAAATTTCAGAATGCGTGAATTGTAATTCAGAATGGTAATTTGTATTCAAGAGAGTATAAATTGAAATTCAGAATAGTGAACTGAATTTCAGAATATGTAAATTAAAATTCAGAAAAGGTAATTTGTAATTCAGAAACAATAATTTGTAAATCAGAAAATATCATTTGAATTCCAAAAATGTATGATTTGCTAATCTTTTATATGTATGTAGAGAAATAATCCATTAATATATGAAAAGTTGTAATACACGACCATGCATTTGTATAACACATGACGAAGATATGTATATATATATATATATATATATATATATATATATATATATATATATATATATATATATATATATATATATAAATCAGGATGGATTTATCGAGGGGAAATATATAAAAGTATAAATAGAAAAGTTATTGGGTATAGCCCTCGAATTGTTATGCAACCGTAGACACGTGTTTCGAGCTTAAGCTCTCATCAGTACGGTAAAATCAAGTGCGAAGATGTACAACACTTGGATGTAAAAATAGAAACAAAGGAAGTCAACAACAGGAAGCCAACCGCACATTTGTGGCTTCGGTTAGAAGACCTTTAGCTTTCAAAGCAACAACTAACGACGCCATGGAGGCAGATATAGCTACCAGCGTGACAATCCTACCCAGGAGAATATAAATCAGGATGGATTTATGGAGGGGAAATATATAAAAGTATAAATAGAAAAGTTATTGGGTATAGCCCTCAAATTGTTATGCAACCGTAGACACGTGTTTCGAGCTTAAGCTCTCATTAGTGCGGAAAAATCAAATGCGAAGATGTACAACGTGGTCTACGGTTGCATAACAATTTGAGGGCTATACCCAATAACTTTTCTATTTATACTTTTATATATATATATATATATATTTCAGCAGAAAGGTTTTTCAACAGATTTTCCATAGGTACATAGAACCCTACATAAAGTGATGAACTTTACTTAATTTATATGGATATTTCAATTCGCTCGTCCTTACAAAAATATAATTTTGTAAAATTTGCGTCCTATTTCCTTATCAAAGTGCTATAATAGCAGCCGCATAAAATGTCGTATGCTATGCAGCCCTTGCGCAATCTCCTCCAACTATTTTATTCTTTATCTCAAGATATACAAGCCTCTGTTAACCAACTCCAATAGATAAAAGTTAGGAATAGGAAACAACATGACATTTGACCATAATTTAAAAAAAAAATCAACTTTGTAAATAAATGCATACATATCGACAGTAACGAAGTTTGGTGTGCGGATAGGCATACTTCGATTGAAAGTTCGATGGAAAATATTTAGGCTCATAGTTACCCACTTCCATCTCAACTCATGGATTGGCAATATTCACCATGTAGATGAAGTTTTTTTTGTACACAACACAATTCACAGATTGCCACCTCTGATTTACGTTACACTTTCGGCCGCGACCTGCGTTAGCTGCCGAGTGGCAGGAGAGTCCGTGAGATAAGGGGAATTCTTCCAATGTACGGGTTACTTGATAATCCGCTTCCTTTCATCTCCTGGTCTCTCCTACTACTCGACCGCTTACGCGGGCTCGGCCATTTTCAATCACGTGTGCAAGAATTTTTCACCCATTTCGCACCATTGTAGTTGAAATCTAAATTCTTATACGTTTTCTGGTACTATACTTCCACTTTCATAGCCGAGTGGTAGGTGTTATGAATGTACTTATTTATCGTTGAAAAACCTCGGATTAATATACTTGCCCCAAAAATTGATTTTTTCTTATGGACATTTTCAATAGTAAAATAAAAATAGATACAGGGGGAAATAACATAAATACATTCTCACCCCCCCCCC
This sequence comes from Chrysolina oricalcia, assembly GCA_944452925.2. Taxonomy (NCBI): domain Eukaryota; kingdom Metazoa; phylum Arthropoda; class Insecta; order Coleoptera; family Chrysomelidae; genus Chrysolina; species Chrysolina oricalcia. The sequence goes on along the minus strand of OX101813.2, from coordinate 56,042,943 downwards.
GCATAATTATTGAACACCATAACGATTTGGTGGTTTCACCACACGTCCTCTTCTAGTTGAAAAGTCTCCTTCTTATCTTGAACCTCTTCTTCGTTTTCATTTCCTTGGTTTCCTTACTCTGGCTGCTCTAACTGGTTTTCTTCTTCCTTTCGCTCCAGTTGTGTTACTTCTTCCTTTCGCTCTAGCTGTTTTTCGTCTTCAGTACTCCCATTAGAGTTTGTACGAACTTTTTCGGGTTTCTCATGTAAGTCGTCAGATGATTTCATCGTACCTTCAACTTCCATCGGATACAATCGTTGGAAAGGTCGTACAAGCTCGCAAGATTTTGTTTTTATTCTGGGCACTCTTGAAACTCTATTTCTGCCGGGATACATTTCCAATATTTTTCCCATCTCCCAATCAGTACGTTTTACATTATCTTCGCCGATGAGAACAATCTCACCAACCACCAGCTCACGAGGCTTTCTTTGACCACAGTTGAACAGTTCCGCAAAATATTCCTTCTTGAATCGTGTTCTTAGTCCGTCTCGAAGTTCCTGTATATATCTTTGTCTCTTGATAAAGCTGGTTCTATCTATTTCGTCAAATTCAGGTATATCACTGTTAATAAAATCACTCATAAACATGGAAGGGATTAGAGGGCTCAGCTATTTTTCGTAGTCGAAAGAACAGGTTAGGGGTCTGCTGTTTATTACAGCTTCACAGTCGCATAACAGAGTTAGTAGTTCTTCATAACTGATTGATGATCTTCCCAAATTTGTCTTCAGGATATTTTTAACGATTCGAACCATGCGTTCCCACCATCCTCCCCACCAGGCAGCGGTTGGTGCATTGAAAATCCATTTTATTTTATGAATGGAGAAATATTCTAATAACCTGCCCCTGTCTACGCGACATGTTTCGATACACAGTATCTTTCTCAAGCGAGAATGTATTACATTGATAACCATGTTGGTCCAAACCACCACCTACATTCCAGAAACGTTCTGGCATTACTTATTTCTTTCACCCTGTGTTTTACAATTGTTTTCCATTGCCCTTTCGTTCTTATCCAAGTTAACGCCACCATTGAATCACTCCAAAAATAAGTTTTGAAATCACCTAACTCTTTAACTTTTCTCAGAGTAATATATAATCTTACGCCTAATAATGCCGCTAACAATTCGAGTCTGGGTAAAGTGATATTTCTTGGAGCTAGTCTGGATTTAGCAAGGACCAGACTGACTGATATCGGTCCTTCAATGGAATTTCTTAAGAATATGCAACTTGCATAAGCTACAAGCGTCGCAAAATACATGAATGGTTGAGTTAGAAGAATCCTCTAAGTTTGAATGACTAAATAGAGTTCTTGGAATTTTACAGTATGACAATAAATCCATTTGTTTAATCCAGCATTGGCATTTTTTGGAAATATCCAGTGGTAATTCTTGATCCCACCCAATTACCAAGTTTCTTGTAATAATAACTTGGGAATCAGTAGCACGGGATACAAGAAACCAATTGCATCAAAATTTTTGCGAGCAACTTACGAGTATAACAAACAGAATGTTGAAACTGTTTTTGTATATATTATTTCCTTCTGTATATATTTTCATTTTACTAATGAGGCACCTATGGAAATGTCAATAAGAAAAAATAAATTTTTGGAAAACTGTCACAAGTATATCAATTCGAGGTTTTTCAACGATAAATAAGTACATTCACAACAGTAGGAGAGTCCGGGAGATGAGGAGAATTCTTCTAATGAACGGGTTACTTGATAATACGCTTCCCCTCATCTCCCGGTCTCTCCTTCTACTCGACCGCTTACGCGGGCGCGGCCGTTTTAAATCATGTTTGCATTTTTCACCCATTTCGCACCATTGTAGCGCAACATGAGAATGTACGTTTTGTGGTACTATACTTCCGACTATCTCCAGGCAGACTGCAAGATAAAACAGAAAATAATCAAATTGCAATTGTGCCAAAACTAATTATCCTACAGCGCCTGTTTTCAGCATACATAAAGTACACATGATTCAATACTTTCATGATGAAAAATGGCCGGGTTATATTTTTTTTTAAATTCACAAAAATTTCCGGTTTTTCCGGCGTTTCTCCGTTACTAATGATATCATCGGGTCGCAAACTGTCCAATTTTTTTGTATTTTGATTCTCTACAAGTTTTCTCATCGGAGCAACCAGATTGCTCTTTTAGTTTCCATTTTATAAGCAAAACGATAAACAAAAACATGTTTTTTGTATCGACATTTTTATAACAAATTAATTAATGACAGTTGCTAGTCCAAAACGTAACAGAATGTAACTATGGATTGTCTTTCATATCATGGCACAGTTGGTTTCCTGCTTATATTTTTGCTACGAAAACATCCTCAATTGATTGGCTTATTTGTGTGAACACTTTTCATCGAGCGTTCATTTATTCACAGTTAATTTCTCTCTTTCTCTCTCTCTTTCTCTCTCTCTTTCTCTCTCTCTGTATACCCTCCGTTATTATATTCAACAAATTCATATCGCTCATTTTTATTTCTATGGAAGTGTGGGGCACTCACCGTATTTTTTTTATTCATTTATTAAGGCCTTCAACTACTGAGGTCATGTGGCCTGTTCAAGTAAATTACATTTCTACATTTTAAAAAATATGCCTAATTCTTGCATGCAGATTACAATTTTTTTCAACATATCCGTATTGTCTGCTAAACAGGATTCTACATTGTATGGTATATCTAATATCTGTCTAAGTTCCACCAGTTCTTCACAGCACAGTATATGTTGTACCGTCTTGTTTCTTCCACATAGTTCACATCTGGGTTGTCTTTCGCCACTAAGCACAAAACTGTTGGTGAGCCACGTATGTCCAATTCGTAGTCGAGTTATTATCACTTGTTCCCTTCTGGACAAGTTATATAAAAATTTCCATGGTTTGACTGACGGTTTTACTTTTCTAAGTTTTGATTCATATCCAGGATCCAGCCCAATCTGCTTCCTATTTCTGATGTACCATATGTTTCAAGTAAATCTTCACGTCATCTGGCCTCACTGAGATATTACTAAGTTGTTCCAGTCTTGTCGCTGCCTTTGCTGCCTGGTCCGCTACTTCGTTCCCGGGAATGCCGATATGACTGGGGATCCACAGGAATTTTGGTAATTTTCCTTCATTTATTAGCCATTTAGTACGAGAGAGTATAGTTTGAATCAGAGGGTCTTTGTTGAATGGATTCTTTAGGTCCTAGAGGGAGGATAATGAGTCAGTGCAGATAAGATATTGATTTCTGGGCAGAAACTCTAGATACCACAAAGCCTGCAAAATAGCATATATTTCTGACGTGAATACAGAAGCCTCTTTTGGCAACCTCCAGGAATGGGTCATTCTTTGGTGTGCCAGTGCCGCCCCCGATCCTGTCTCAGTTCTTGATCCATCTGTGTAAATTATTTGTCCCTCCGAATAGGTGTCCTACATTCAATATGATTTTCTCAATATGATATCTGGGCAGGTTTCCTCTTTGTTGAATTATTTTAAGAAATATTGCAACGTCGTTGATATAACAGCCTTTTCTAAATAAATGTTATCACTGAACGGACAAACAATATTTATATCTGTAAGCATTAAGCAGTTGTGCGTATGTTTAGTAAATATCGAAGTCGGTAGGTATATAATAAATAACAAAAAGACACAAATGAGGCATTATTATATCAACGCAGACTTTTGATGTATCTCATCTCCATGCGACAGTTTCAACAGTCAGCAATTAGTTCTACGGCCTAGCGCCGTTCACCATAAACAAAACACGATGACAATCGTCTCCTTCATCGTGATATTAGACGAGTCAACAAGTGCCTTTCGTGTCAAACTTTTTTTCCGCCTCCGAAAAAATTCAAGAGACACTTGCAATAATTGCAAAAGTTATTAATAATTAATTGAAGAAACGAAATGGGGCTTGATTTTTTTGCAAATACTTATCTCAAAAACTATAAGACTTTTTCAAGTTTGAAAAAAAGATTCAAGAGGAAGAGGAAATTTTCCCAAAAAAATTATACCTTCAGGAACTGTATGACTGACATTTATAAATTTCCAAGAGGGTTGAAAATACGGAAGAAAACGGGACCTTGTGTAAGCCCCTTTGGATCTTTAATGAATAAATATAATTTAAACTTATTAAATGTGAAGATTACCAATTGAAAACATTCACTAGATAGATAGATATCGTGATTTTTCTATTACCTATGAATTGGTTAATTAACATGTTTTTTCCGACTTGAACATGAACATTGCAATTGCGATAATTGTTAAATAACGAATCTGATATTTTTTCCTGCTTTGAGCTATTTTTTAAAGGTAAAGAGATCCCCGTTCGAAAAAAAAATCACTTTGTTATCAACAATTTACTTAGGTTAAAAATTGAAAAGATTATTAATAATTGATTTTTTTTATATTTCTATTGATCCGATTTTTTATGATCAGAAGCCCCTTGAAAATTATTCTTAAAAATGTTCATATCCTATTGTTTACAAAATTGTTATAAAAAAAAGCATTGTTTATAAGAAAATTCAAAGTTTTTTTTTAAATTAAATTAAAATTACTGCTCAAAAAAAGATTTGTTAATTACCAAATTTTTTCCACCACCTGTAATTATTATCAAGAAACAATTTATTTTATTCATAATTAATCTTGCTCTTTGATAACTAAAAAAAATTGTTTTGATTTAAATTTTCATTGTTTATGTATTAAACAATTTATTGTAAACAAGAAAATGTTTTCTATATATGGTTTTTCTTTTTCTCCATAATGAAACAAAAACAACCATGTAGGCGTTTTTGAGAAAAATAATTTATATATATTTTTTATCGAATTTTAAAAATTCTTTTCTCCTTTACTCCATCATTCTCTCCTGGTATTTTATGTTCAAACTCATATATTTTTCTAAAGAATAGAATGTAAATATTTCATCATAAAATGTAACTTATAAAAAATTGGAATATACAGTGTGTCCCACTTTGAGCAGCCACACCCTCATATTTCGTTGAGCATGAAATAATTCGAAATTTTGTTTGGCTCAAGTTGTAGTACTCGGAAATACCTACCTTTATGTTTACGTAACCTTTGTATATCCATTTTCCACGGCTAACTACGACCAAATGAAAAGTGAAAAATTGGGAAAAACATACTAGGCATTTTTTTATCGCAAAAATAACACCAGATTCTGTTTCAGAACATATTAAAACCCCCAAATCTCAATAATAATAATAATAATAAATAATAAAAAAGTTTATTCGCCACGATACAAGAAATGTTTATACAATGGAGGAAGTTACAGCAAATAAACATAGGGTTACCGCAGAAGCTTTAGTTCCGAAGAACTATTGCTTGTACGTGGTTTCGTATGTATAGAGTGTAATATTAACAAAGATAATAGTTGGTAATAATTAATATATAACAAGAAGTAGTGTAAGTAGTGACAGAATTATTTTCGTATAGTATATACACAACCAAGATATAATAAGCAGAACAATAACAAGGTAATATGTAATATGTAAAATAATAACAAAGTAATAATTAATAATTATTATATATATATATACAAGATCAAAGCATCTGTTATGGAGCCATTCATATCGTACTAATTGTATTTTTTGAACTTAATATGATTATATTGGTATGGAATATTGGAATATTGATTGGGCGTAAGGCCGGATTTACTTTTTTCTTTAGTATAAGTATTTCTGGTCAACAAAGTCGTGTATATTATTTCTTTCAATACTAGTAATCCAATATTTGATTTTCTTTTTGTATAAGTTTAAGTTTTGTATGTCTTTTATCGGGTTAGGTATTAAGCTGTAGAGTCTGGGTGCAAGGTAGTTACAGTGACGTTGACCTACTGTTTTTTCACAACGTGGTAATAGCTGCGATTTATGTCTGGTGATGTATTTGTGGGTCACTTTTCTGGAATTTTTTGATGTTTTTTGAGGTTGGTTAGCATAGACACACAGAAAAGTTGTCTGACGTCGTTCATACCGGACAATGTGTATAAGTATTATTCTCAGGATCCACCTTTGGATAACGTTCACGTTTTCTAGATGACTGTCATTTACGCCTCCCCATCCTATTATTCTATAAGTTAACTGTGATTGTACGAATGCGTAGTATAGTACAGTGAGATGTTTAGTGTCAAGATAGTCTTTTAGGTATTTGAATCTTGAGAGCATGCCTCTTAATTTTTTTACTATATTCTTTATTTGTAGGTTCCATTTAAGATGTCGGTCGACTATAATGCCTAAATATTTTATCGAATCAGCTTCAGGAATATGTGATTGAGGACCAATGCTCAACGGTCCCAGATTGGGTAGTCCACTCACGTATGATGTGAATGGCAGATATTTAGTTTTATCCAGATTGAGTGTGAGGGTATTAAATCTAAACCACTTTTCTATTATTTTAAAGTCGTTCTCCGCTAGAGATTTCAATGTGTCCCATGATTTTGATTCGTAGAATATCGCTGTGTCGTCAGCAAAGCTTATGATCCTTCCTTTTATGTTGAGATTTAGTAAGCCGTTAATATATAGTGTGAACAAGAGTGGACCTAGCACTGTCCCTTGCGGTACCCCGTAAGTTACGAACATACTGTTGCTCAGTTCACCTCCGATGTCAGCCCTTTGAAATTCTGTATTCTGATTTTAATAATTTTTTCTATGATTTTTGAAATGTTAGATATGAGTGAAATGCTTGAATCATTTGAATATACAGGGTATCATTCATTCTGATCAGAGTTAGCCTTGGAAAAGTGATATTTGGCTATTTTTCAAAGTATTGATTAAATAATTTTGGGAATTCTGTGACAAGAGAAGACATTTTGGAAATTTTCCAAGCATTATTTATGGATTAGAGTTGATAATGCTACCAGCTACAGATGATACCCTGTATATTCAAATGATTCAAGCATTGAGATTTGGGGGTTTTAAGGTGTTCTGAAACAGAATCTGGTGTTATTTTTGCGATAAAAAAATGCCTAGTATGTTTTTCCCAATTTTTCACTTTTCATTTGGTCGTAGTTAACCGTGGAAAATGGATATACAAAGGTTCCGTAAACATAAAGGTAGGTATTTCCAAGTACTACAACTTGAGTCAAAGAAAATTTCGAATTATTTCATGCTCAACGAAATATGAGGGTGTGGCTGCTCAAAGTGGGACACACTGTATAAAAAGAAACAAAAAAATCTCAGATGAGTGAATTAGTGCTCTCCTGCTGATAGAAGATATGTTTGAAATTATTGTAACTTATAAACTAATCAAGATAGGATGAAAAATCCTGAGACTTATTTATTCTTTATCAATTAAAGGACAAATTAAGTGCAAAATCCAAGTTCCTACCCAATCATTTATTTAATTCATAACATTTATTAATAAAAAAACTTCCTTCAGACTTTTTTTTCAACTTTTATGTTTAAATATCTTATAAACTATAATAAATATGGCTACGATGTAACTTGTTATGTGACGAATAATTATCAACAATTTCAGCTTATAAATTCATTATCCATAAAAATCATTCTAGTTCGAATTTTCTGGATTTGTCTTGATTATGTTGATAATAAGTTTATAATTAATAATAGATTCTTCAGTGTTATAGTAATTTATCAATGAACTGACCATTTTATTCAAGTTCATCTTCATTATCATTAAGACGTCATTAGTCTGTAAGTAATTGACCAGCATGCCTACGAGTAATTATTAATACTCACTACTTGCGGATTCTTTTAAAATCCTAGTGTAGAAAAAGAAAAATCGTATATAAAAATCAAAAAAAAATTAAATAGAGTAATTTTTTTCAGTTATCGAAGAGCAAGATAAATTATGATAAAAAAAATTGTTCCCTAATAATAATTGCAGGTGGAAGAAAAAAATTGTTGATGAACAAATTCGTTTTTAGCTATACATTTTTTTAAGTAACTATTTTTTTCCAAAATATCATAATTTGCATTAAAGATTATGTTTCCGAAAAAAATTTCGAATTATCTTATGAACGCATTTGTTTAGAACAATTTTGTGAACAATAGGAAATAAAACTTTTCAAGAATCATTTTCATGTGACTTCTGATCATAAAAAAACGCATCAATAGTAACATAAAAAACATTTCAATGATTAATCAAGTTTTAAAATTTTTTACCCAAGTAAATTGTTGATAACAAAATAAAAATATTTTTTTTTCAATTTTTCCAACAGGAATCTTTTCTGAGACCTTTAAAAATATTCCCAAAAAAGGAAAAAAAAATGTTATTTAACAATTATCGCACTTGCAAGTTCATGTTCAAGTCGAAAAAAATTGTTAATTAACTAACGCATGAAAAATCGTGATGAACATTCTTTGACCGATCATTATCTGTTCATTCATCTATCCAGTAGATGTCAGAATTTTTTCAATTCTTCATTTTCATATTTAATTAGTTTAAATAATATTTGTTCCTTAAAGGTCCAAAGTAGGAGCTTACGCAAGCCGCAGTGTCCCTGTTTTTCCACCCTCTGGGAAAATTACAAATATTGGTACTCCAGTTCCGGTAGGTATAATTTTTGTGGTGAAATTTCTTCCTCTTATTGAATCTTTTTTCAAATTTGAAAAATGTCAAGTCATTTTTGAGATATTAGTACGAAGGCGTAGAAGGGCCACGAGCAATTTTTTTTGGAATCCCGACTTTAATCTCGCACCCTCGACTTTAATCTTGGAGGTCTGACTTTAATCTCGGACCCCCGAGATTAAAGTCGGACCACCGATATTAAAGTCGGACCCCGAGATTGAAGTCGGGGGTCCGACTTTAATCTCGGGATTTCAGTCGAAAAGCGAATCAAAACATCTGTTTATGGTGGTAATGATGGTCGAACGTTCGCTTGTCAACCATAAGGGCATCACACGTTAAAAGTTAAAGGCCTGGTCTTTCCTAGCTCACATAAGTTTCGCGGAGACTGATGAGGGTTGCTCGTAAAGAACAAATTCTGAATAAACAACAACAAATGTCATATTATATTTATATAGAAAATCAGCACACGAAGTTTGTTGGTCTCATTCTAAATCACCCTGTATATATCTGGCTCCGGATCTCAGTCTGGAAGGGAATAGTTACATTGATGTGTTCAGATAGTTTGTTGGGACTAATATTTTCTGACCGACGCGATTTTTCGAATTTTAATATTTCATCTTCAGGACCCTTCGATAATGAGATTATATATGGTGAATTGGTTTAGAAATGAAGCAAAGAATGAATGTCGCATGTATTGAAACGCTACAGAACTTTTGAAATGTTAGAGCACCCCCCAAGTCTGATGTACAAACAGATATATTGATTAGATACACCAAATTCAACAATATGTGTCCCATGCAATATTAGATACATTATCGAAAAAGGAAACATCCTCAACTGAAAATTCAAACAAAATAATTCCTCTGGAAATGTAAAAAAACCTACTATAAAAATAAATCTGTTTTTTTGTAATATCTAACAGAAAACAACTACTTCCCCGGCAAAACCACGCTGGACATTGAAGTACTTTTGATAGATATTTTGAAAAGACCATAATTATATAACTCAAAAGAAAAAATCTGAGAGTGAAAATATGTAAGATAGGTTCTTTTCACAATATCTATCATATGTAGTTCAATGTTCAGCGAAGCCTCAGCTACGAGAGTGGTTGTTTTCTGCTAGATATAACAAACAAAAGATTCAAACATAATTTATTCTTTCAATAAGTTATAATAATAATACTTCCTTATAAACACTAGAAGAGTGTGTACCCAAATGCATAGCCTGTGCGGGTAGAAGGCGGCTGTTATTATTATAATACAATCTCTATTAGATGTAGTTCAATGTCCAGCGTTGTTTTAGCTAGGGAAGTGGTATGTTTTTGTTAGACATTATACAAAAAAATAGCTTAATTTTTATAGAAAGTTCTTTCCCGAGGAGTAATGTTTGTTTCAATTTTCAATTGAGAATGTTTCCAAAACCTTCCAAGAGGTTTTCTTGAACGATGGAAAATAGCGACTGAAATTTGTCTTTCAGTCGCAGATGATTCCTCATCTGATTTTATATTCTTTTCATATCCTGTTCATATTTTCAATATAATCGAGATACCTTATTCTTTCAACCAATAGTGAATGAGAAAAACCAACATTTTGTGACTAAATAGCTTTATGAAGAGATTCCTTGGTAAAAATTCTAGAATCTGAAAGTCGAATCCCGAGATTGAAGTCGGGGGTCCGAGATTAAAGTCGGGGGTCCGAGATTAAAGTCGGACCCCTGAGAGTGAATTCGGGGGTCCGAGATTAAAGTTGGACCCCCGAGATTAAAGTCAAGGGTCCGAGGTTGAAGTCGGGAGTCCGAGAGTTGAGTCGGGATTCAAAAAAAAAAAAACAATAGCTCGTGGCCCTTCTACGCCTTTGTATATTTGAAAAAAACTAAACCACATTTTCTTCTTTCAGTTAATTGTTAATAACTTTGCAATTTTTGCAAGCGGCTCTTAAATTTTTTCAAAAATCATCTACACGCTATTTCGAATCACTAAATCTTCTGAAACTGGAGTATTTCCCTCAGGATTAGACGGCACTTGTTATGCCTCTTTATAAAGGTGTCTGCACCATCAGTCCTTCAAACTTCAGACCAATCTCGTTGTCCACAATATCGAAAATCATAGCAAAATTGATGAAGAAAAGATTGTTGAAATGTTTATCTGATGGAAATGTAATAATAAATAAATGTCAATTCGGGTTTCAAACTTCCAAAAATACTAACGACGCAATCTTCTCATTTTTGGAAATGGTATACATGGGCTTGAATGAAGGTGAAGCTATTGCAGCGGTATTCTGTGATTTTTCAAAAGCATTTGATTATGTTAATCATGGAATACTGCTACAGAAAAAGCATCGCAATGGTATAAGAGGAACATGCTTCGAGTGGTTCAGGTCATACCTTGAGATTAGGTCACAAATGGTAAAAATAAATGAAGTAAGTTCTAATCTTTTGACAACATATTGTGGAGTGCCTCAGGGATCTGTATTGATGCCTATTTTGTTCCTACAATAAATATTGAAGGATTCTTCACAATTTTTGCAGACGATACCACATTATTATGGCATGGAAAAAAATACCCAAAGTTTGGAACAACTGGTCTCATCAGATTTATCTAAGGTTGAACAATGGTGTGATTCAAACTTTCTTGGTTTCAATGTCGATAAGACTAAAATTGTTAACTTCAAATTCAGCTATGATAACTTGCTACTAGATGGTACTAATATTGTAGAAACGAGCTCTAATAGGTTTCCTGGCTTGCATATTGATAATAAGTTGAAATTCAATGTTCATGTCACATCATTATGTGAGAACTTAGCCTCTGGATCATTTGCTGTAAGAGTTGTCGCAAAGGTACTCGACATAGCTTCTGCCAGATCGACTTACTTCGTCCTAGTAGAATCCCATATAGGATATGGCATTGCGTTTTGGGGATTTTGTAGTCAAGAACTTCTCAATCAAGTATTTGTACTTCAAAAGAGATCTCTTAGATACGTGTGAAGAGCTAACTATAGAGATAGCTGTAGACATCTTTTTGTACAGCAGGGAATATTAACTGAGGTGAGCATCTTCATTTTGGAAGTGGTATGCCGTATGCCTAATTCACAAAAAAGATATGTCACTGATACTCCTGAAGATAGACCTCGCAATACTAGACAGCGCCGTAAAAACAATATTAACCTGCCAATACCTAAGCTGAGTTTAACAAAACACTCTACTGTGTATGAAGGGAGAAAAATATTCAATCACTTACCTCTGCTAACCAAGAATATATTGAAAATTGGAATTTTCAGAAAATCTGCTTCTTGCGAAAGCACATTACAGCCTGCAGGAATATCATGTTGCGTTGCTTCAAATACCGTAATAATGTGATGCTACAACAATTATTCTATGTGCAATTGTATGTATACAGGGTGTCCGGTAAACCTTGTACAATATTGAAACTGGTGATAGACCAGGTCATGACTATTCAGAATATCGGAATTTCATCTCAGTAAAAATATCATCGTTTTCGAGATAATGGGCATTTTAAGAATTTCTGGAATATCGCTACCTAACTTTGGATTTTTGAGTGCCATGTATACAAATTGATACGAATTCAAATATCTTTGCTGCTGAAGATTACTGATGAGTGATGCTTTTAGACTTCCAGAACAGTTTTTCAGAAAATGAAAAAAATTTCAAGAAATGAGGGTGATATGACAGATTTCAGTTCAATCAATTTTTTAAAAAAAAGTTTGACATTATTGTCTGAAAGAAACAACCAAATGGAAGTGTACATTCATTTCAAAAGAATGCGCATTTTGTCCAGACTCTACCATGGTATAAAATAAACTATAATTATTTTTGGTGGAAGCGATTACCATTGAATTAGGCGTGGTTTTATTCTAGGCTTCCATCAACTTTTATACTTACGCCCAAAAGTTATTTTATTTTGATTTTATCAAGATAAAATGTGGAAATGATCATTAATAGTTAAGAACAGACTGCTTGGTAGCATTAAATAGTATGTTAATAAAATTAACTTTTCATGTAATTTTTTTTTCTTTGGTGTCTTGGCATCGTCTGCTATGATTTGAACTCAGAATAACATCACACTCTAATATAATCGAAATTCTACTCCTTCCAACAATAATTATCGTATGTTTTATACCATGGTAGAGTCTGGAGCATTCTTTTGTAATGAATATCCACTTCCACTTGGTTATGTTTTTTTTTCAAAAAATAATCTCAAACTTTTGTTAAAAAAATTGGTGAAACTCAAATCTGGAATTTTACCCTAATTTCTTGAAAATTTTCATCGTTTTCTGAAAAACTGTTTCGTACGCCTGGAAGCATCACTCATCAGTAATATTCAGCAGCAAAGATATTTGAATTGGTCCCAATTTGTAGACACGGCACTCAAAAATCCTAGATGAGGTAGTGATTTTCCAGAAATTTAGAAAATGCTTATTATCTCGAAAACGGTGAAATTTTTACTAAGGTGAAATTCCGATATTCTGAACAGTCATGACCTGGTCTATGACTAGTTTCAATATTGTACAATGTATATGTATTTATATGTTTTTATTCATTGTGTTACAAGATTATTATTATTATTATTGTGATTATAGTAATTAATTTCATCTTCTATTTTTGTATTTTGACTGTATGTATGTATTATATTTATTCCGTTTTTATTATGTATGTTCTACCAAAGTTAATATTTATATTAATTTTTTCATATTTTATATTTTTTATATATATTTGATTTACTTTGACAATGAGAATATGCTTGGACAATAAAGTATATAAACTAAACTATTTTTCGGAGGCGGAGAAAAAAGTTTGACCCAAAATGCCCTTGTTGACTAGTCTATACTCGTGATCTCGTGATCGCAGCATGCGGAAACTGCAGCGCGTACACTTATTGCAAGTAGTAAACATGGGTAGGCGCATCGACGATCTGCGCACGTTGGAAACCATCGAGCGGGCTTTGAAAATGAAGGGCTGAATGCGCGAGCAGACCAGTCATCAGTGTTTCTAATGAAACTAGTAGAGTTAGTGGGTGAATTTTGTAAATCGTCGGGTACACGTGGGTTTTTTACGTGCTTTGTGAGTTTCCCTATAGAACCGCCCGCTTTGGATGTACCCCACGCCAGGAGCTTTTGCGAATTATAGGGGTGAGTGATCAACATCCACCATGTTTCTGTGTTGCATTAAGGTTTTTGAAGTTCACGTTGTTTGTTTACGTTTTTCTGTCAGTGATAATTCAATTTTTGTGAGACAGATTTGAATCACCAAGTAGGTAATGCAAAGTTTCTGAGTTGACATTTGAAACTGGTGATAGTATAGGGGCTAACTGTTCCATTTTGGTATTGAAAAACGATATATGAAGGGACCACCAACGTATCTACCCAAAACAGACCCTTTATGTAAACTATGTATTTCTCTGTTCATCAAAGAAGACTGATTGAATTGGTTTACGGTTTTTGATATTTACTGAAAACTGTTGAGTTTTATTCCGAAGAAAAAGCAAACTGAGAAGTCATCACTTTTCTGATTACTGAAACCGTTCTCAAATGAGTAGATCCTGAACATTTTGTTTTGTAAGACTACATTGTATATATCTGATAACTTCTATAGTAATATTTATTCATCAATATGAATCAGCATAACATTTCCAAACAGGTAAATTTACGTTTACAAACATTTACAAACTTCCTGTTATACGACTATGTATCTACTACCTATGTAGGAGATTCCTAAATGATCCACGGCAGTAATGGTGAAAAAAGTCCAGCTGTGTGTTTAGTTAGGTGCTAAGTCAAAGTAAGAGATATGTCAAAAAGGACATCACTGAAAATCAAAATGTGAATAGGTATAAGGAAATTTAACCAAGTGGATAAACTAACTTCTTCTATCTTCATGTATGGGTATCTTTGAAGAGCAGATCTCTTGAGAAAAGAACAATTTTATTTCACCCTGTTTGGAGGATTCTAAAGCTGAGTTTTCAAATAACAATGGTTTAATATCAGTAGGTAGGTATTTGTTATTTTTACAATTCAGAACTTATGAAAAAAAAATACTTTAATAAAAATTAGTCATATTGTTAAACTTTGAAAATGTATTCATAAATAAATGTGTAGGTGAATTCAGCTAACACAACACATTTTTTTACAAAATGGTATAGTTTTGGCCAAGAGTTCCAACTATTAGAAGATATTGCAACTGATCTTTTTGAAAGTTCACATATCAAGAAATACTCGTACTCCATGCTTAGCTAATAAATGAACAAAGATGATCAAATAACTGACACTATCCGCCAATGTCTACATTCCTATAACTTTCCACTGTTTGTTTTGTTATTTCAATAAAATGAACGTAAATCTTTTTATAAACAAGGTTTTATTGGCAAACTGTTAAAAAGTAAAACATAATATTTAGTTAATGAAAAACGAAGAAATTGAAATAAATTGAATATTTCCTTAAGAGCTTGATGAGGCTTTATATCAAGTTTACTTAATGACGTTTCGCCTCAAGCTTTAAGAACTTATTTAATTTTATAAAATTTCTTCGTTTCTCATTCACTACATATTATTTTTTAATTTTTAGTTGAATAATTCATTAATAAAAGCTTGTCTTCAAAATATTGTTTATGTTTATATTATTTTGTATCAAAATTTGTTTAATTATAGGTTTGCTAGGTGTCTGGAAGTTGGTACTCTCGTGGTACATGGTACACATTCTATAGCTAGCCTTCAGGGGCTAAGCCTCTCCCCCCCTCCTCCGACCAAATTTTGTAATCTTTCACTTTGACGAAGTAAGAGTATGGTGAAACAATTGTAGTGGTTTTTGTAATGGACATGGCTTGATGAAGGTATTTCTGATGGGGCTCGTCAGATCTTATTAATATTTTGGAAAATCATTACAGAGGTCAAAAGAAGCAACTTTCTTCTTTAGACTTTTTTTTTCTGATCCTACAGGGTAAGCTACAAAAATGTGTTAAATCGCCATTTATGAAAAATACTGTTTTCTTGTGGATTATTCTTGATTTTTGAAAATATATTGCTTGATTTTGAATATATCATTGATTGTGTACATACTCACATGATGAGGCAATCTCAAGCCCGTTTATTGCCTTTTCGCCCAAGTTTGAACATTTCTTTGACTTTCTTGAGGCATATTCTGTAGATGAAGGCAGCGATCTGTTCAAAATACATACACGCACCTACACAGTGAAAAAAAAAGTAGTAAGGAATTATGGAAGATGATGGTGTATTCATGGTTGATGTCCGAATTTAATATTTCACAGAAAATAAAGTATCGTGTATACTGTTTCGTGTGAAGATACAGGGTGAAACTTCTTTAAAAAAAACACCAATTTTTGGGATCACCCAGTTTGTCTATGGGAACACAAAAGCTGATTATCATTCACTATAGAATGCCAAAATCAAAAATCAACAGAAAATCCACTAAGGAGAATCTTCCATAAACCAATGTTTTTTGTCTAACCACCAATGTGTGAAGACACATTGGTAAATGTAATCTAAAAAGTTCAATGTATTCATAGCTTTCGTTCCAACAGAAGTTAAATGAATGTTCGCCCTTGATTTGGTTTAAACATATAGGTTTTCGAGAATTCATCTTTTTGGGCTCACCCTGTGTCGTCACACAAAAGAGTAGACCATGATCTTCATTCTCTGTGAAAAATCAAACTCGGTTATCAACAATCGTATCAGTATCATCTCCCATAAATCATCACTAATATTTTTTTACGTTGAAACGTTGTAAAATGTATTCAGAACAGTTCGTTGGTTTCATCTACAGAATACACCTTGAGAAATTCAACGATAAGTCCACACTTGGGCATGAAGTCAATAAACTGGTTTCAGAAAAACGCATTTTCTGCCGCATCCTGTATGTACACTATGATTGAAAAAATCTGACAAACCCTAGGAATACCTGTATCCAGTGCCGTACCCTTTCTCAGTGGAGAGAATCTCATACCTAGTTAGTTTTTACTAAAGAGGTAAATGTAAAAAATATTTATTTTAATCAAATATGGGTAAGTAAATTATACAGGGTGATTCAAAAGTACTTTGACAAACTTCAAGAAGTGATTCCTCACAAAATTCTAATATGAATTGTCCAATTAAATATATGTCCGGAAACGCTTCGTTTCCAAGATATAGGGTGTTGAAGTATTATTTTAATTTTCGTTTGTTTCAAATAACTTATGAAATACTGAACTTAAACGAAACTTGGTAATAAGAGGTTTTTGAGGTGTCGAATTCGAACCTGATGTTATTATTGCTCGTACTCGTAGGGGGCGCCACCAACACGTCTTTTTCTTCTTTGAAGATTCATAACTTTTTTTAGTGTTCTTCTAGCACATTTTTCAGTAAAAAAATCGATTCCTCTATCATATCTACGTAAAAAAGCTACCCTTGTTACAAGTCGCTGTAAGCAACCGTTTTCTAGATATTAGGACTTGAAAATTTCAAGGGGATTATTTGATAATCTATGCATGTAATAATTATTATCTTTATTTTGCATTTGCATTTGCATCAATTTGACGTTTAAGTAAGCAGTTTTGGTTTTTTTTGTAGGGGGCGCCACCTATTCTATTACTTTTTACTCGCTTGAAGAGGTCATTACTGTTGGGTACGTTCCTTTATGACATCCTTATTCGAAATAGTAATTTAATAATAATAATTCAATAGTAATAATTAATAGTAATAAAATTTGCAAGAAATGTCAACATTTTATTTCAGGAAATTTTGAATATGTAGAATAAACGAAACTAAATTGTATTTAATTAAATTGTTGAAAGTGTCCACCTTCAGCGAAGATACAGGCAGTCAGTCGTCTAGTCATTGAATCTCGTACCCGCTCAAAAATTATTGGTGTGTTCCTTATTGTTTCACATGCGTCTACTATTCGGTTTCTATGATCTTCCTCGTTCGCTACTGGAGTTTTATAAACTAGTGACTTCAAATGTCCCCAAAAATAAAAATCTATCGGGTTTAGATCTGGGGACCTTGGTGCCCACGGCTGGTTAGGTTCTTCTACACCCCTACCGATCCATCGATTTGGATAGACTGTGTTGAGGAATTCCCTGGCTACAACGCTAAAATGGGCCGGAGCCCCATCATGCATAAACCACATGCGGATACGAATTTCTAATGGTACATTCTCAAGTAGTCCCGACAATTCATTTTCTAAAAAGTTTCTGTAAGTTGCGCCATTCAGTCGGAGCGGAAGAAAGAAAGGACCTATCAAGTAATTATCTATTATTGCCGCCCATACATTTACAGAAAATTGATACTGATAATGCCTTTCACTAACTGCATGCGGATTTTCGAGAGCCCAAACATGGTTGTTATGAAAGTTTGTGATAGCATTTCGGGAGAAGTTTGACTCGTCCGTGAAGAGTACATATCTTAAAAATTGAGGATTTCCAGCCAATTTTCTCAAAAACCACTGACACATAGTATTGCGTTGGGGAAAGTTTCGTGGCAAAAGAGCTTGTACCCTTTGAATATGGTATGGATAAAACTGTCGATCGTTGATAATCCTCCAAACTGTGGACTGAGTAGAATTGACAGCTTCAGCAATTATTCTTGTACTTGTTTCTGGATTCTCCTTGAGAGCGTTCAAAACAGCTTGTTCCAATTCTGGGGTTCGGACTGCTCATGGTCTTCCAATAATATCAGCTGCCCTCTTAAAGCTACCTGTTTCTGCCAAACGACGGTGGAGACTAGCAAATGTTGGAGCTGAAGGCAGTACTCGATTAGGAAATCGCTCCTGGTAAATACGTCTTGCTTCGCGCGCATTGCCATCCGCAAGGCCATAAACGAAATGCATATCGGCTAAATGAGCATTATTGTTTAAATAATCCATTTTTTCAAAATTAGTGTTTTCTACTTCTACTTACGGAAACTTCAACAAAACGTTTAACTGTCACAAAATATGTAATTACCAAAACTACTTACTTAAACGTCAAATTCTTTTCCAAAGCATTCTTGTGAAAAATGCAAAATATTGGTAATAACTTTAACATGCATCGATTATCAAATAATTGACTTGAAATTTTCAAGTCCAAATATTTAGAAAACGGTTACTTACAGCGACTTTTAACAGGGGTAGCTTTTAAACGTAGATATGACAGAGGAATCGATTTTTTTACTGATAAATGTGCTAGAAGTACGCTCAAAAAAGTTATGAATCTTCAAAAAACAAAAAGACGTGTTGGTGGCGCCCCCTACGAGTAAGAGAAATAATAACATCAGGTTCGAAATCGACACCTCAAAAACCTCTTATTACCAAGTTTCGTTTAATTGAGTTCAGTATTTCAAGAGTTATTTGAAAAAAACCAAAATAAAAATAAAACTTCAACACCCTGTATCTTGGAAACGAAGCGTTTCCGGACATATATTTATTTGAGCAATTCATATTAGAATATTGTGAGGAATGACCTCCTGAAGTTTGTCAAAGTACTTTTGAATCACCCTGTATATCGAGGTACAGAACCAAGTTTCACCAATCTTTATGTCGAGGATAAAAAGTATCAGATACTTAGTTGTTTTGATACTGATATACTGAGGGGTTCTGCAGGCAACATACGAGCACATTTGGTTTCCTACTGTTTATGTTATTCCTACTTAAATCATGAATTAGCCTTTGGGTAAATAATATTGTGACACTTATCAAACAGATATATGAAACCCATCACCGAATTCAATATTTGACAATTTTTTTTTGTATTGATTTACAAACAAATCATGGAATAATGTTGGTGCATGGCTTAAATTAATTAAGAATATTTGCACATTTGTGATATATATGCAGGCAACCATTTAATGACCGAGGACGCGGACTACAACCCTTCGTCATTTGAAAATCAAACTGCAAGGGTGAAGAGTTGAAGTAGCGAAGGGTTGAACAGTTACTCAAGCTTCATATCATGCCACTATCATGTATAATGTTTGAATCGAAGGCTTTGTTTCTTGAGTACAAATATCTAGACAAATATTGAAGTATACCGACAATAATGCTCTTTCGACTGTTTGTGAGGTCCTGTTGATTGATTTGAACGAAAGTATTACTCAGAATCGAGCCATACATATAAGAAAAGGATGTATATGTTAACATGAAATCCTCTGTAGTGGTGCAGAAATGTGCTGAGGATATTCTTTGAAAATTAAATTTTTAATTGTTTAAAATAACTACTTCTTTACTCGACTAAGTTTGTGTAGGAACAGGTGATACAGTTCGCTCTTAGCTTTGATTTTCTAACTCAGCAGCAGCACGTCAATGTAACAATGGAACATATATTTAGATACATCAGTGGGGAACAAATTAGATATTTTGCCATATTGTTAAGTAACTGTTCCGGTGCCACTTCTGAGAAAGAAGCCTTGTCATGGTCAAAAGAGTTATTCGGAACTGTCAACAATATTGACATCTGTCAACGACTTGACATCCTTCAACGGCTTGATATCTGTCGATTCGTGGTTCATGACCTCTGACATTTTCCGTTTTCTGACATAACAAATTTGGAAAGCATTTTCATTTTGGGTAAAAGTTAAGAAAACGGTAACCTCTCCGATCTAGATGAAACTTTCACAGATGAGTCAAAATACAGATATGACCTTTTCAAGTACCAAAAAAGGAGTAGATGTGGAATCACACTCTAGGAAAGTTAAACGACTACAATTGTCCTCTTTCTCTCAGCAACACACTAACTACACATTTATTCAACTATTCAAAAGAGGAACAAATAATTTAATTATGAATTTTTCTACACACACAAACGTCAAACTTTAATCATGAAACATCGTAGGTTGTTGAGATATCTGTGCTTGAGTACTTATACAGCGTTGCCAAATGACCTGAGATTATTCAGAAATTAACAAACGTTACTTTAGAAAATATAAGTGACTGTGAATAAATCACACATGATTCTTGACATGATAAAAACATCACAGCAAAGGAAATTTTTGTGCGGAATCGTAACAGATCATGGACAAAAAAGGAAATACGCATGCGATAATTTGCAAACTTTCGACCGAGTACAAGATCAGTGGAAATGCGCTTGCGCTGTTTTGCCAAGTGCAATGCCCTTGCAATTTTAATATGAAATCTCAACAGACTCAGGCTTCCTATATGAAGAAAAGGAAAAAGGACAATGTGCACGCGCGGATTTGCGAAATGTCGACCAAAGCGCGCTTTTCTGCCAAGATCAAAGCCTTTGCAATTTTTATAGTAATCGCAACACTTAGTCTTCCTACATGAAGATCAAAAAATTGTACATGAAGAAAGAAATGCGCATCCACTCGGCCGACATTTCGCAAATACCCGCGCGAGGATTTGCGAAATGTCGGCCGAGAGTTTTTCTGCCAAGATCAAAGCCTTTGCAATTTCTATATGTAATCGCAACAGACTTAGTTTTTCTACATGGAAATCAAGAAAATGTACATAAAATAGGAAATGGACGGAAAAAAGAGACAAATTCCTGGAAATCTTGCACGCTACATATGTTATAAAAGATGTGCCCATCAAAACATCCACAGAACCAAAGATTTTTTAGATTGGCAAGTAAATTATATGATGCCAAAAATTCCCTCTATAACTCAAATAGCTTATACAGTGTGTACATAAAGTAAGGAATAAATTCATTATTTCTGAATGTAAAGATATTACGGAAAAATCCTCGGACAGGTCTATTTTCTTTTCCGATGGGCCAATTTTTGAAACCCACCCAAAATATACTGGGTGTCCAATTTAAAAATATCACCAAAGTCATTTTTACTCAATTGCGGATAACCCTATATATTTTGGGTGGGGTTCAAAAATTGGCCCATCGGAAAAGAAAATCGACCTGTCCGAGGATTTTCCCGAAATATCTTTACATTCAGAAATAATGAATTTATTCCTTACTTTATGTACACACTGTATATAGGTTGTGACATACTATTCAAAATACTCTACACTAAACTCAGCGGATGAAGAAGATTTTACTCGGAAACTGTAATATAATGTTTTCATTTCACAAAAACAACCCTTTTCAGGGCCACCACTTTATCCAAAGCATTCGAATATATTTACTTTACATAATACAAAGTTTTCGTAGTGTCATTCAGGTACTAATTTTGCCTTTTTACAATACAGTTATCAACTATAAAAGCGTCAAAACTCATAGAAAAGTAATTTTCTATTATTTTCCACAAAACAGTAATTGGCACTTAATTTGCTGGAATTTGAGAAAATTCGACATCGCATTTTATTCTTTTTTGTCAATGTTTGACATTTGATAATATCTTAATCAGACTTCAATGATTTTAAAAGTAAAATCACCAATTATTTAAGATATTCTGTATATTTTGTTGTTTTGTTCTTTATCGTTTCATATTTACCCTGAATCATCAGTAAAAATTTCATCAAAATCTGAGAGGTTACCGTTTTTTTTACTTTTTCCTCATTTTGATCGTATAATACCGATTTTATTGGTAAAATGTCAATTACATGAAAATTACACTGAAGTCATCTGCTGATTTCGTTCCATTTGAAAAAATAGATAGTTTTCCTATAATGCTATTCGTCCACTCTCCAAAAAGACAACCTCTACCTAAGGTAAAGTACCTCTTGTGAATGTCTCTTAACTTCTTAGAAACTCGTATAAATTTTGAATACTATTACGGGCCTCTGTAGTAAGCTGCTTGATTATAGTGCATGCCCTACGTTAGCGAGAGATCCTTCTGAATCATCTGGTATTCGAACTGCATGCCTGAAGGATTCTTGTATGACCCCGTATATAAGGCGGAGGGACAAGTAGCCAAGCATCAGTAAACAAAAACGTCCAGTCAATATTGTTATTTTTGTGCATCATTAAACTGCTACGCTGCATGATCACTGCCCAGCTTTCGCTTTGGGGTGTAAGTAGTACCTGCTAGTTTTATAACCACGCTTGTAAAATAGTGCTTATCAGTAGATAGTAATATCCCGATAAAATGCTGGGTTATTAAATAGTATATTTCATTAAAATAGGCTTTTTCCGTGCGTGCGCGACATGTTCCCGTGGGAGGCGATGCCGAACACGGGAAGTACAAGAACGAAAAAAGCATATTTTTCATTATATCTACCTGAAGAACACAGATTGTTAAGAAACATTTATTTTTACTGATGAAGAAACAAGAACAGGTCCCATTAATTGAAATATTTTGTGGTACAAAAATATCCAGAAATTGCCACAAAACAAGCGTTTTGGTAAGGAAATATTCAAACAATTTGCGATTTCTAGAGAACTGACAACAACATATTATTTAATTTTGACCTGTAAATAGAGCTGTAAACGAGCTTGCTCGAGTGGTGTTTTGTACAGCAACACAGTTTGAGCGACTGGCAACGTGAAAGTATTTTGAAAATTCTGTATTTTGAAGGGATATTCGATCAGACAATTTCACGAAAACATCATATCATTATGGACTAAATGCGTATTGCAGGAACGCATCTTGTGTCATTAATGTCAAACTGACGTTTCTAAATTTACAGTGATTGTTGTTGCTATGGAAATGTATAAATAAGGAAGAGGCGAAACACCGATTTGAAAGTACCACGGGTTGGAGACATCAGTGTTTTCAAAATGTTCTTTTCTTATTGGTTTGCATTAAAAAAATTATGGCATCTGATTGGTTTTTATGATATGAGGAAAATTGTCGCCCTAAGGGCCTGTTCCCAGTCATACTGTACTAGAAGTAAACAGTAGTCGATCTAGTGGAGCTGGTCGAGAGACCTATCTCTATCAGTACCCTATGTATAAATGCCCTCTTTACTAGTGATCATCGCTCGTTAATCATACAACCTAGTTCAAACCTACGGTATCAGTAGGGTTTTTCAAAACTAAAATCACTCTGCTTCTCACATAATATATATGAAGTCATAATCTTTTTTATTTATTATATTATTAGTTAGCAGCTGCTGAATTTTCATCAAACAAGTTCTTATAACAACTGTGAACGATAAATTATAAGTTCATGTTCATCAATGAGGTTAATATTTCAGCTAGTACAATAAATAAATATTTTACATTCAGAATTGGGCTTACTTACTTACT
Source organism: Chrysolina oricalcia (assembly GCA_944452925.2). Lineage (NCBI taxonomy): Eukaryota > Metazoa > Arthropoda > Insecta > Coleoptera > Chrysomelidae > Chrysolina > Chrysolina oricalcia. Next base: position 56,019,295 of record OX101813.2, on the reverse strand, counting down.
TGGCGAAAGACCATAATTTGCTCAATGAAAATGGATTTTTGAAAGTCAGGTCTTTCGCAAATTACTTATACAATAGAATACATGCCGACGAAACTCCTACTGTATAGGAAATTTGCGAAAGACTGTATTTTCAAAGACCCGTTTTCATTGAGGATAATAAGGTTAATGTTATAGTATTCTGAATCTTTGAACCCAGATCCAGGTGTTTTTCCTCCAATTAAACAGGCAAAAGACTAAGGTAATGCAGGTATTGGATAACACCAAAACCACTGTTTGAATTTAAGATTGAACATACAGAAATAATTAATGATATTTTTCGGATCCTAAACAATTATTGAAAAAGTGATTTGTGTGTAAGTCTGTAAAAAACGTAGCAGAGAGTCTGTAAGTTATTTCCTTTTTTTCGGTGGCGGTCTTCAACCTTCAATTAATTATTGATGGCTCTTCCAAGTCATGCATTTTTGTTCCCATTTCCTCCGACATCCTAGATCCGTCCCTATTTTCACACCGATCCTATCAAGATAATGAAACCGCCCCCAATTAGAGCTAGTAGGTACATGTTTGGGATTTTTATCGCCTCTTTATTTAATTACCAGGATTTTAATAAATTCCACATTTAGCTTGTAGATCTTCCAGTTTTGTATACGGAATTCTGGTTTTTATGGAACAAGAGGGTTAGAGGTAATTGGATTGGCCCGGGATAATGATTCGATAAGCATTGTTTATGTTTCGGTAATAAAAATTCATGGAAGAATGAAGTCCAATTTAAAGTTCCTGAATCAGAGTTATTTAATTAAAGCATTCAATTAGCTGAAGTAATTTTGAGATGTTTGGTCTTTTTTGCCATATCCAACACTTTTCCGTGACGCAATCTTACTGGAAATTATTTTATACAAATTTCACACTAATGCTTTGTTTTGGGTTTGTTTTGGTTTTGGTTTATTTTGCTCTAGAAACCCCTTTCTGTTTTAATACAATAACATCAGAAATTCTCTGTCATTGATATTAAGTTTTCACTCTGTACGCCACTGTTTCAAAATGACAATTTGATCTTTGTCATGTACAGCTTGTTCCGAATGTTAGTACTTACCTTTGCCGTACTAGTTCGAGCGGACATGAACCGGCCTTAAGCTAATGACATCCCGCATTCCGCTGTATGACAGCGTTATTTTGTAAACATCCTTTGGATTAGTCTATTGTTTTGTGCCTAGAACACAAAACGGTAACATTCCTACTCTATCTCAATTTTGTGTTACTTCACTTTCGAATACTTGGCCTTGTTTGTGTTTGGGTTGTCTTAGTACAGTTGGCAACACTGAATCTCTAGGTGTTGGGTCGTTGTCCAATTGTCCCAAGGAGTAGCTCCGAGTAGCTCGAGGCAGTTCCTGGACTGATCTCACAGACCACGAACGAGCAAGGAAGCGCCTTGTCTGATAGTGACAGTTTTGACTTTGACGTCTGAGACATTCTGAGTGACGATTTCGGGTTCATTATTTGATGAGTGACATACCTATTCGAATTGTCTTAAATCAAATTAAGTTTTGATCATCGTTGAAAACCACTGGAACAAGAAACTACTGTAAAATTCCGTTAACCGGGCGCTAGATGCTCCAAAGAATTTTTTTTTGGGACTTACGTAGATTGACCTGAACAAAAACTCCAAATGAAATTTTTGGCGGTTTTGTTTAGTGAATATCTGTCATTTCAGTTGTCAGGTCGGTAACAATGAAATTGACGGAAGGGCGTAGCTAATTTTCCGACATTGCCAATGTGATTCTAGAAATATTCAATTCACGTATCACATAATAATCACGTATCACAGAATAATATATTTACTTCGTATGTTAAATCCATTCATTCACCATGCCCTCTAGTTGTTTAAGACCCACTTCGATATGTGCCACTAAAATTTTTAATATGGATTAACGCTGCTTGTTATCTAAAGTTACTCCGCAAATTTTTATCCTTCACAAAAATTGAGAGAAATATCTATAATTACGGTTTCAGATAATATCCATTCTGTATAAAATCTGGCGAAGTTTCTTCCATAGAAGTCCCTCGATATACTGTAGTAAAACATAAATAAACAACTATATATCACCGAGTCGGAAATTCTTGATTACAATACTAGGGGATCAGTAATCATCTTATCAAATCTCGTTTTAGACTAAGTCGCATATAAAAGCTATCAGTCTGCATCCTAATAATCATATACCAGTCCACATAAAAAAACCACGCCCGAAATCAAAGAAAAACAAGCTCTGGATTTTTTTAAAAAGTCGTTTTACATACTTCTGATTTTTTTATAAAACTCATCGATGAAATGACCTTATAGAAACATATAGACGTTGTCCTGTCCAAATTTCAATAAGTTTGATATCGTTTTGGGAATTTGTGAAAAGCTAGGTATTGGAAATATGTGAACAAAGTAAAAATGAAAAAAATAAAACGCATTTCTGAGTGATCATTCTATCTATTAACTAGTGTGACATTGATATTTAATTTGAGGATTTGTAACTTTTGAAGTGTCCCAATTAGTCTAGGCAATGAAGACAAAAGGGATTTTACACTACAAAAGGACAAGGTGTTTTCTAATTTGGTAGATTTGAACTTACACAATGTTCGATTTCCTGATTAATATTTCGAATTTGCAACCTTGAGCGAACTCCGCTTGCTCCACCATATTGGAAAAATGGCACCAAAGCCAAATTTTTTGTGGATGTCTTCTCGATAGCGTAGATAAATCTTGAAGGATATCGATAATAATGCTCTTTTGACCATTTGAGAGGTCCTGTGGATTGATTAACGTACAAAACTGTGTTATTCAGACTAGAGCAATATTAGACGTTCAAGTATGAAAACGATTTTTTTCCCAAAAAGTTTCCTTTTAAGGCAAATACATCGTTCGAATCGTGAGTTATGTTGAGCATTATCAATTTTTCTCTATTGATGAGCTTTCCAACGAACAGTATTACATTTTTTTTTTCAAATAGAAGATAGATAATGACCTGGTACATCCCCTCTAAAATATTTTCGGAATGGATTTCATGAAAATGAAGTCATAAATAACGAAATTATCCATATTAATGGAAATAAACATTTGAATATCATAAAAATTACAACCAAGTATTGCCAACCTACACTGAAATGATAAATGAATGGGTGAGTAAATTGGAATGTGAATATATGCTTGAGAAAAAAATATGAATGACAATAATTATTCCTTAAAAAGGAAAACCAAATCCATTAATCAATTTAAATGGGTTAATTGCGTTATTAAAAATTACTAAATCAGCTTAGAATACAATATACCCCTTAAATCTGATTGAAATTATTATTGAACACATTGGCTTTTTATTATAAATGATAATGTATTATCTTAGATAATGCAGTATTATTGTTTCTTTTTCCCAATTTTGGTGAAACTCTAGCGAAGTTTGCGAGAATAATAGACAAAGGCGTCATTCCGATTTACCATTGATAATGAACGAAGTGGGTACTTATTCACTTTCAGTCAGCCAAGACGCACCGAAAAGGAATTTAAAATATCCAATACGGGAAATCATGCTTAGTTATTATCTACCTGCTTACATACCTGCCGAATTCTTATTACAAAAAATACATTGAATTTGTTGCTGCTTCAAAAGAACACATGGCTTCAGGTGTCGGGTACCAGGTACTTTTCCTAAACAGGTATGTAACTATATCAGCTGGTAAGAATGAATTAAACCCTGACGGTTGCATAGTGAAAATAATTATAATAATAGTTGTTTATTGACATAAACTGAGCGATTTAATAAATTTCCAGAAATTTACAATGTGTGCTTATGCGCAAATAAATAATGATACACAGAAATGTCACTTGTTGACTTGTAAAGATCGATACATGGACGAGGTTATTCCCATGAAAGACTGTTTTTCATAGCCGTTTTCGTAGACTTACATCCAATAGAGGACTTGGATAAGGATACAGTCATTCCACCACACAACTTTTGGCTTTAAAACTACTGACACGTTTTTCGGAAAGTTTTCTTCATGTCAGGGTTCCTGGCAGCCTCAGCAACCCCATAACGACGGGAATATTGTGATTTTCCATAAAATACAAAATCATGGATAAACAAACCTTAGTACCTTTTTGATTAAAATGCTCTCGGCCTTTCATTCAATAACTTAACTTTGAGGTTACATAACAGAACTTGTATCAGATTTGTGGATACTGTACCCACAAATTTTTCCAAATGTTTTTCGATATTAGTTGACGAAACTACTGTTCACGACAGGAACAAATGTCCATAAGTGTGATATATATTGAGCCCAGAGATAACATATATACGAGGATATATTGAAAAAGTCTTAGCTTACTACAGAACCAAACAAAATTTCAATGTCAAAATATTTTATTACCCAACATATTCTCCTCTTAATTGGATACATTTATTACAGCGAACCTGCAACGTCTCTAATCCTTAAAAAAAAAAAGTTTCTTCTTGCTCTGCAAACCAGACCTTCACAGCTCATTGGAAGAAAATTTACGACCTTTTGAACTTTTTTTTAGTTGAGGAAAGAGATGATAGTCGGACGGAGCCAAATCTGATGAATAAGGGGGGTGTTCTAGTAATTCAAACCCTAAATCACGAATTTTTTGCATGTCAACATGAGATTTGTGTGCAGGGGCGTTGTCCTGCAAAAACAAAACACCTTTGGATAGCTTCCCGCGTCTTTTCTCTTTAATTTTTTCCTGTAGAGTGGTCAGTAATATCGAATAGTAATCTCCAGTTATTGTTCTACCCTTATCCAAAAAATTAATGATGATTACTCCATGGCAATCCCAAAAAATTGTAGCAAGAACTTTTCCAGCAGAATTTTGGACACGAAACTTTTTAGGCCTTGGAGAACCGGAGTGTCTCCATCCCATCGATTGTTGCTTTGTTTCTGGATCGTTGAAAAGTCTCATCCATAGTAACAATTCGGTTTAAGAAGTCTACATCGTTTTCAAATCGAGCACATATCGAACGCGATGCTACTACCTTGCACGCTTTTGGTCAACATTCAAATATTTGGGGATTCATTTTGCAGCAATTTTTGTCATGTCCAAATTGACTTGAACTATATGATGAACGCGTTCGTATGAAATATTCAGTGCTTCAGATATCCGTTTTAGCCCAATTCGACGGTCTGTTAAAATCATATCATGAACTGCATCGATATTTTCGGGGACTGGTCTATAGGCTAACTAGATATCAATACATCCTCGTAATATACTACATGAAGATTTTCTAAGATTTGTCTCAGTACAGAGTACTTCAGGAAATTATTCGGCTGGTACAATTATCTCCACAACGAATCATTTAGGGGTTGATTGTGAATACTTTAACGGCGCTTATTCGATGAACGGCTGTTTTGATGGTGTCCAAGCAGGTATCCGCTAAACTTATCCAGAAGCATTATACGTTAATTGCAGCTCGCATTCGTTGAGTTTAGCGGTTTATTCGAGTCACTGTTGTCCAATTCAGCCAATCTGAAAGACAATCGGTTATATAAAATCAGTGGGGAATTTCTTCAGAGCATCGGCAAAAAGAACGAAAAACTTGAAAGGAAATATAAAGGAAACGTATCCCGAAGTGAGATGGCAAAATCTTACAGCAATGTGCGAAACTTGCGTTAAGAATCATGATGGTTTAATCAGATTCAAGGAAATTTTCAACGCTATATTCGAAACTCGAGCCCTTCGGGCTCTCGTGTCTATTGCCTAGCAACAAGTTTTCGAAAAATCTATCGAATTATTATCACTTTATTCTCACTCTCTTGTGGTATCACAACTGACAATTTCCATCATATTATATAAACCAACCAAATGCCATCATTTTTTGAAATCAAGCCAACGAGAAAAGGACTTTTTCGAAAACACTGTCTCCAGCCCGTGGTATTTTCGAATCGGTGTTTCGCTTCTTCCTTATTTATATGTTTCCATAGTTACAACAATTTCTGTGAATAGAGAAACGTCAGTTTGACGGTTCAACTCTTCAACTGACATTAATGACACATGATGAACCGTTCCTGCAATACGCATTTAGTCCATAATAATTTAATGTGTTCGTGAAATTGTCTGATCGAATATCCCTTCAAAATGCAGAATTTTCAAAATACTTTCACCTTGCCAGTCGCTCAAACTGTGTTGCTGTACAAAACACCACTCGAGCAAGCTCTCGTGTTTCTAAGCAACGCAGTTTTCGTGGCAGCAAGGTGAAAGTACTTTTTGAAAATTCAGCATTTTGTCGGGATATTACTACTGACAATCCCACTCGTATAATAATTCCCATTTGTGAATACAAAAATCGAAGTTTGCTATCAGCTAAATAGGAAGGAAGAGAAATGCAGATGGATAAAAATATCGGATAAATTACGTTACCGTAGCAACGCTAGCATGTACTGTTCGTTTTTCAAGCGTTGCGAGTCAGTTTGACAATTGTAAATGTCAAAACAGAATTAACAGCGAATAATATTCCAGTAAGTATTGTTCTTTCTAAACATTATTCTCCTACTTGTTCTATTAGTTTAATTGAATTGATATTCATGGGATTGTCGTACCAAATACCACGCGAGCTCAGATCTAGCAGGATATTTTTCCGGTGGTTTTCTCATACTTACTTTCATGTAGGTAATTTAACTCGATCTGTTCTGACAAAATCACTCCAGCAACGCTCTCGTGATTTTGTCAGAACAGCTCTCGTTAAGTTGCCAATGAAAGTGAGTATTCGAAAACAACCACAAAAAATATCCTGGTAAATCTGAGCTCTTGTGGTATTACCCCCGACATTATTCTATTCGATGGTAAAATAGGCAAAATGGAACATTTCTTCACCCAAGATGTATAGAAACCATGGTGGTATCACTGATTCGCTTTTGTTTCAACAAAGTTGTTGAAACTGTAATTGCACTGATACCGTTGGCTTCATTCGTCGATGGATGGCGTATATGTCGAAAATAACCGAGTTTTCAACATTCTGAAGTACTGAGTCATAATTATTTGATTAAAATTTGAATGTTTACAAATTATGGTTAATGAATATCACAACAAATAAAATTCAATGTTGAAAATTACATAACATGACACTTGTCCAAGCGTCATCATGAATATGTAATTTTGCCGCCATCTGTGTACTAAAGAGGTGAAACGGTATCAACGCAGTAAAAATATTACGAATCAAGTAGGCCGTACCTTAACACTTTTGTATGTCGGTTTCACAGCTATAAGAGATCACACCAGGGTTTCTATGTATCTTGTCTTCACCCTAAACACCTTTTGTCCACAACTTACTTTCGTCCACACGTTCACAGGATTTTTTCACAATAACACTCCTGTATATTGCTTCATAAGAGTATGAACATCTATTTCTGAAACACCCTTTAGACATTCTGCAACTGATGAAAATTCACCTCCCTGTGCGACTGCTATATTTATATCCATAATGTTTGTATTTATAGCGCTTTATGAAACCATATGTTTTTGCACGAGGAAGATTGATGGACGGACAGAAACTGCAAAAAAATTGTATCAGTTTTCCAGTTGGTTTGATGGTTGATGTGAACGCGGTTAACCAAATATTATCATGACATTGAATTTGGAGTAATCGTGGGAAAGTACTGGTAATAGCGATAGTATTTCCGAGTTTGTGCAAGTTCATTATATATGGAAAATAAATCAAGAAAGAAATCACATTATACAATCAATATACAGGGCAGGGAAACAGTATGTCAATTATTATTATTTTTTTATTATTAAATGGCAGGGCTAGCCAGTGGCTGAAATGCAGGTAGTTCTGTATAGAACCTTTCTGACTCACTCCGTTCTCGAAGAAAATAGAAGAGCTGGTATAATTGTCAGAATTATTTGCCTCATTTGTGTCTTTTTGTATAAATTGATGAAAACTAAAGTTTGTTATTTACACCATTTGATAGACGACAGTCTAATATTCACTTAGTCAATCTGACAATAGATCTGTTCTACCTACCTCATCAACTAACATATTATTATATCCAAACATAATGGATGTTTTCGCTGCAATCGCTGTTAATCATTACGCAGACACAGCGCACAATGTTCAAATTTCCTTCTAGAATCAATTGAATATATCATTCGAGATCATATGCTTTTGTTAATTTTTAACAAAAGATATAAAATTATATTAGTTTTTAATTTACCTCTTTAGTCAAATTTTAATTCTCTATTGGTTACCATATCTACAAGCGAATTAAGTGGAGGGGGGGGGGGGTACAGACCTTAGCTAACCCTTTTTACAGTAATGTTAACATTACATTCTCCCCCCTGGAAATATTTCGCATAAGCCCTATCCTAAAAGATTCTACCAACTCTAAAGGCTCGTTGGTATTATTTATTCAAACAACCAGTGCTGGTTACAGATAAAGGAACGGCCTTCACATCACAAGAATTCCAGTATTTTGTACTGAAAAATCTGATTCATCATTCATAAATGGCTCCCTATCATTCGGAATCGAATGGACAAACAAGCACAACGAATGGTTCAAACAAAGAAAGAAACCTCAAAAAAGAAGACAGGTGGTAATATGAGAACCAACTCTACACCAGACTATTATATAAGAAATCGAAAAAAGGAAAACAATTCCATATTGCAACGTAGTTTCACAGAAGGAGATATCGCATAAGCACGAATGTATGAATTCTTCAAGCAGGCTGCAAACGAAAGATTGCAATTTGCACTGATCAGGTACAGAGTTCATAAAAGGAGTAGAAAGAGGTAATGCCAAAACAGCTAATCCTAGAATTGAACAGGAACATCGAGAGACTCAAGGCAAAGAAGTCAGAAAGAAATCAAGTGGTAAAAATCGAAAACTATTTTTTCAAATTGTGTAATCAGATGTTTCATAAATATCTAATTTTTTCAGAAAGGATTATTTTGCTTTAATAATTTCACTAGAACGGGTCAGTAAAAATCAAAACCTGTTTGATACGAACTCCATTTATACTGAGAAAATCCGTAGGTGAAAGCTCCCCACGTAGACAGTAATGTATACAATTTCGATTTCTTTTCAATTCGATAACCGCGTTCTTGCAATTTTCCACTACAAGTAAGTATTTCGTGTTTAACGATATAAAGTATGATGTAGGTGTGAAAGAACGCCCATTTTGAATGGTGACGAGGTGAATTATTCTGTTGCACAAAATTTTTAATCATTTAGTTGTGCACTCATATTAGTTACGCTCCAATAAAACAGTTAGTTATTATCTAATTCATGTAATATCAGTCAATTTCAATAATGGATTGGGATTTTTTCAAAAAATTTCCACGCACGGTTCAAATCTGAGTTCTTTATTCCAAAAGGAACATATTATTTTCATAGTACTGATATAATTTTCAGCTTTTACTGATCAGTTGGCAAACGGGAAAAACTAAAGAAACGCAAAAACAGGCGAATGCTATCAGGAAATTCCATAATGCTGTCCTGGAAAAACAATTAATTGAAATTTTTTTTCTTAAATACATCTTTTGATTGTTTATAATCGTTTTTTTTAAATTTCGATTGTTTAAATAACAAGTTAATAAATTATTTCCTTCATTAAATTATAATATAGAATCCTCAAAAAAAAATCTTTTTGAATAATTTCATTGTTTATTAACTAAACAATTTGAAGACTCCAGGGAAAGAATGTGCTAAGTCACTTTGGCAATAATTTACAGGAGAGCATTCTTTAGGTTCGGACTACTCACGTTTCTTGCCTGTATACGGTTTACAAACGTATTAATATCTTCCCGTTCTTCCCCAGTACAAATATGCCATGTGACATCCTCGGCCAGAAATACGAGTATAAAAATTTTGCACACAAGACTATATCTGGGAGCGAAGCGCTAATAGGCTCCGCCCACCAGCGGCTGCTGTGTCACCCGGTATAATACGTCTACTAATCTTCTTTTTCGAACTTTCGTGAACCTTTCACCAGCGTAACAAATGATTACAAAATTGAATTAACCCATTGAGTCAATAGAAAAGAACTGTTACATTTGACAAATCAATTAATGCTACAATTGACTCATGTGAAGTTGGCGCCGAATTTTTGCAAAAACACATTTTTTTTTGGAGTTCTGGGTAGATTTGATAGAGTTCTGGAGTTCCTGATACAAATTTTGAATAGTTCCAGATAACTGTGCATTTTGATAAGAAAAACAATTAGTTGCGCTAACTTCACGCGGCTCCATCTTTTTCGAAAAAATGAGTTCTGGTGGTATTTTTCGATAAAGATGGAAGAGTTCTGGAGTTATTGACCATTTTTGAAAATAGTTCTGCGGAAATAAAAAAAAGTTATATAGCACTCGGCGAGTTCTACAAAATATTTTGATTGAGTTTTATTGAAAAAGCAAAACTTTTCAATTTATTAGCTATAATAGGGTGCGAAATAAAAAAAACCACCAGTTTCGAATTTTCGATTTCGCACCCTATGATAGATAATAAATTGAAAAGTTTTGCTTTTTCTATAAAACTTGATTAACATAGTTTGTACAACTCGCCGAGTGCTACTCAGAACTCCTATCAGAACTGTTCTGAGATCCTTTTCTGTCTTCATTCTGAATGTTGTTTTTTTTTTAAATTTCACTCCCTATGATAACTAATAAATTGAAAAGTTTCGGTTTTTCTATGAAACTTGATTAACTTAGTTTGAACAACTCGCCGACTGCTACTCAGAACTCCCATCAGAACTATTCTGAGATTCTTTTCTGTCTTCATTCTGAATGTTGGTTTTTTGGATGTCGCTCCCTATGATAGCTAATTAAACAGTTCTGCTTTTTCGATAAAACTCGATTAACATATTTTCTAGAACTTGCCGAGTGCTGCTCAGAACGACTATCAGAACTGTTCTGAGATCCTTTTCTGTCTTCATTCTGAATGTTGTTCTTTTTTGAATTTCACACCCTATGATAACTAATAAATTGAAAAGTTTCGGTTTTTCTATGAAACTTGATTAACTTAGTTTGAACAACTCGCCGACTGCTACTCAGAACTCCCATCAGAACTATACTGAGATTCTTTTCTGTCTTCATCCTGAATGTTGGTTTTTTGGATGTCGCACCCTATGATAGCTAATTAAACAGTTCTGCTTTTTCGATAAAACTCGATTAACATATTTTCTAGAACTTGTCGAGTGCTGCTCAGAACTACTATCAGAACTGTTCTGAGATCCTTTTCTGTCTTCATTCTGAATGTTGTTTTTTGGATTTCGCACCCTATGATAGATAATAAATTCAAAAGTTCTGCTTTTTCGATAAAACTCGATTGAGATATTTTGTGAACTCTCCGAGAACTCCCATTATAACTGTTCTGAAATTAATTGCTATCTTCATTTGAAATGTTGATTTTTTTGGATTTCGTACCCTAACAAACTAAAAGTTCTGCATTATCGATAAAACTTGATCAATATATTTTGTAGAACTCGCCGAGTGCTACTCAGAACTCCCATCAGAACTGTTCTGAGATTATTTTCTGTCTTCATTCTAAATGTTGTTTTTTTCGGATTTCGCACCTTTTGATAGTTGAAAAGTTTCGATTTTTCGATGAATCTCGATTAACACATTTTGTAGAACTTGCCGAGTGCTACTCAGAACTGAAATATCATCTGTCATTTTTATTTCAAAGTAATGGTTTTTGAAAGTCAAAAATTAATTTTCTCCAATAACTTTTTTATTTCTGCACAGCTATTTTCAAAAATGGCCAAGAACTCCAGAACTCTTCCATCTTTATCGAAAAATACCACCAGAACTCATTTTTTCGAAAAAGATGGCGCCGCGTGAAGTTAGCGCCACTAATTGTTTTTCTTATCAAAATGCACAGTTATCTGGAACTATTCAAAATCTACTCAGAACTCCAAATAAAATTGAGTTTTTGCAAAAAGTTGGCGTCATCTTCACATGAGTCTACAATTGCACTAAATAGTTGAAGCTGCTTGTTTATTTTTGGAAAAACAGAAGAGTTTGTTTGATGTTTACACGTTAAACAACGAGTCATGTTACATCAAGGAGAAAATATCTGATCCATTTAAATGTCATGATGTATTTATTCTTTGAGATATTCTCGGAATAATAATGTTTCTTGTTCTAGTGCATTGACAGCTACCTGTATAAGCAGTTTCTATATAGTTCAATACCATCTGTGCTGATTGTTTGCATAGAGGCATTGTGGGTTAATAATTTATTACAATAGTCCTCGGGCCAGACCTAAAAAAGTGTATGATTACCTAATCGTTGCAAATTTATATTGAAATAGGGTATTATTTTAATCTTCTGTGTAGAGGAATATAATAATGATCTGATTACTTATATTTCGGACGTCCATCATCTTAATGGTTGAAAGATTTCTATCTCTTTCAAATTTTTTCACAACGTTTCAATTGTTTGAATCCGCAATCGTCTTCTGGTGAATAGTGACAAAATCAGATGCTACGCGACCTTTTATAGGTCTATAATCAAGTGTAATTACGCGCGGTCTTGTGGCGCGCGTGGTTTCGCGCTTTTTCTCCCTCCAAAACGGTCCATGAGCGGTTTCCATACGTTTGAATAACATGAGGGATTCAATCAAATTCACAATGGAAAAGGAAACTAACAGTACCCTATCGTTTCTCGATGTGAAAGCTGAAAGAACAGATACTGGAATCCTCACCTCTGTTTACAGGAAGAAGACACACACAGGGCAGTACCTCAACTACGGCTCTAATCACCCAAACTCCACAAAGAGGGGAATCGTAAGAACGTTGGTGGAGAGAGCATTGTCTATTTGCAACAACCAGGAGTCATTGGAGGCCGAAATTAACCAAATAAAAAAGGACCTACGCCGAAACGGATACTCCGAGAAGCTCATAGGAGAAGTTCGGAAACAACTCGAAAAGACCAAGACAACCGAAGAAAGACCACAAAACCCCGTTCTCATTCTTCCCTATATCAGGGGTATCTCCGAGAAGATCAGAAGGATCGGAAATAAATACAACATCAAGAGTTGCTTTCAATCCGGCAGTACCTTACGAAGCTTCCTCACCAAGACGAAACCAGAGAACACAACAGAATCCAGCAAAAGCTGTATTTACAAAGTCCCATGTGAATGTGGAGATTCCTATATCGGAGAGATCAAGAGGCCATTATCAGTAAGAATAGCCGAACACAAAAAGTGGACTCAACGAGGGGAAACATCAAAATAAGGAATTGCTGACCACGCCTGGACAAAACACCACCGAATTCTCTGGGACGAAGCTAGTGTTCTTCATAGAGAGGAACATTGGTTCAAATGGAAATTTATGGAAACCACATACATAGAAGCCAATGATGCCTTCAGACAACCAAGCGTGGAAATTAAAAATGTATGGAAACCGCTCATGGACCGTTTTGGAGGGAGAAAAAGCGCGAAACCACGCGCGCCACAAGACCGCGCGTAATTACACTTAATTATAGACCTATAAAAGGTCGCGTAGCATCTGATTTTGTCACTATTCACCAGAAGACGATTGCGGATTCATACAATTGAAACGTTGTGAAAAAATTTGAAAGAGATAGAAATCTTTCAACCATTAAGATGATGGACGTCCGAAATATAAGTAATCAAGTTACTACATCGTCTAAAACATTCAAACTAATAATGATCTATTCAACTAAACTTGTGTATTCAAGCAGATGTTATTACTCTGTAATTCTTTATCTTTTTGTGAGTCTTCCAGTGAATCTAATCTATTTCAATGGAGTTCACCTGTTTCAAAATTTGCGACTTACGATTTGGGCTGAAGTTATGTTTACTAAATTTGATATGGTGGCCAAATGCTGAGCTTCCAGGTTTATTCAGATGTTCGTTTATCCGAACTTTCAAAGGTCTACTAGTCCTTCATATGTAAGAAGCTTCACAATCATTACAGTTGAGTTTATGAATCCCACTTTTCGACAGTTTTATTGGTTTTGTCATTGGAATTGACCAAATGTTTAATTGAATCATTGGTACTTTTAAAAGAGATTTTTGTACTTGTTGATTCATTAATAATGAAACCTGAGACTTTTCGAGAAATATTGTCCTACAGGGATTCTCTTCTCTAGGATATGTTAGATTTTGTTCTATTTTATTTTTGACTTTTCGAATTAAATTAGGAATGATATGAGGATTGTAACCGTTGTTGTAAGCAATTTGTTTGAGGATGTTCAATTCTTTATTGCATTCTGTGGATGAAAGGAATCTTAAGAAGTTTGTGAGTGTAGCAGAAAAACGCTGCCATTTTATGCTGATGTGAGTGATTGGAGAAAAATGATATGACATGGTCAGTTTGAGTAGGTTTTCTGTAAATACTAATCTCAAGGTTAACAGATATATTGATGGTCAAGTCCAGGAAATTTAATTTAGTATCAGATTCAAGTTCAAGTGTCAAAGTAATATTAGGGTAGATTAAGTTTGGTTTTCTCAAAAGGTCTTTGACTGTATCCCAGTTGCCTTCAATAAAGACTAGACAACATACCTGAACCACTTACTGTACACAATTACTGTACAGGAGATCTAGTAAAAATAGAAAAAATTCATGGTTATTGACACTTGTTTGAACGGACATGCATTTAACATATTAAAATTTATTCAAATACCTATTTGGAGTTTTTTTCTATGAAACCTCAAAATCTTCTATGTTTCTGTCATTGAACCCGTACACTGAATGTTTTACTATTCCAAAGTTCAGTTTCGAAGTTTCATTTCCAAATTTAATAATAAAGAAAAACCATTACAATTCTGAGAAGAACAGGTCCATTTGAAAGTTTATTACTGGTTTCTGCGCTATGCAGTTTTACGAGAAAGAGTAAATGAAGCATTTGCTGAGGTAATTGAATAATAAATACGCTCTCACACATTTTTTCAATATAACATTTTCCACTTCGACCATTTAAAAAAACTGAAAATCAGGGTGATTCTGAACGGTAAACGAATAAAAAACAGTGAAAAAAACCTAAAAAAAATACCCCCCGAATAAAAAAAAAACAAAAAAAAACCCTCAACAAAACCATGAAAAAAGACAACCATCCGTCTGATCTAAAAAATGTTGAATTTCTTAAGGCAGTGTTTAATATGAAGGAACGATGCAAAGATACACTATCCAAACCTTCCCAAATTTTTGCAGAGGGTGTATCAGCACTACCAAGATATGTTAGGGGCCGTTTAGGAACTTCTTGGAAAAATCCCATAAATGAAACATTTTTGGATTGTTTCCAGAAAGTATTCGAGAGTTATTTTCTAGAGAGATTTCTGTTGAAGGGATTCTATCCTAGATTCAACGAAACCAATAGTTTTCGATTTTCATGTTGTAGCATGTAAATTTTCGCTACTTCATTTTGATAATTTTAATAGAAAATTTTTTAGAAAGCTTTAGAGCAATGTGGACTTCACCCTTTGGTTACCTAATTTCAATGAGCCTTAACACAACATACATATATGTTCATAGATGGTTGTCTAACGTCACTCATAGAAACCTTATCAACATTCCCACGGTAATTTCCATTCAAAAACCACATTTAATGATCAATTCACATTTTACAAGTTGTCACTACAAGGAGAATAATTAAGTTCTGGATGCACCATCAGATTAAATCATAACTTTTCTATTTTCGACTTGTTCTCATTGAAACTGCATACGTTGTGGTCCTGTTTGGTTTTCAGAGTACTTAGCGCTTGTATTTCTGCTTACTAGAGAAGTGTGATATGTTTTACGCTTTGCAAGTGTCGATATAAAAATTATCAAAGCTGAATAAGAAATTTCTTCAAACGAAAATATATACTACTTACTTTGGCACCTAATGTTGTCTTCGAACGAATTTTCATTAGTGCTTCATATGTATGTCTGAGTTCTGGTTATTGAGAAGGTTCATAAGGAATGTCGTTGAATTATTATCTCTGTTTTAATTTTTAGGGTCTAATGTGATTATAAACCAAATGTATTGATTGCTTTCGTGTTTACGTTTATTGTTGTCAGCTGTCCGATGATATTTCAACCGTCAGCTGTCAACTCGTTCATTTTTCAAACTATCAGTGCAGCCAACTTAGCTTTTGGGGTGTCTGATCAGAGACAACCAAACACATCATTATCCTTAAGCTGGTCAGATTGGTTGATTATGCATGGAACATGCAAATATTGAAATATCTGAATGTTTTTACCCTAACTTCCTGGATGAAAAAAATCTTCAAGGTGGATTTCGTTTCCGACTGAGAAACAGGGAGTTAGATAGTAGAATTGGTGAAAGCTACAGGTGTCTAGCCATACAGGGGTTCCTGGTTTTGTTCGGCTGACGAATCCTGAATATGGATATTCCGTTCTACTCATCTCACCATCAACCTCAAAGTCCTGGCTTTTGATAGATGCCTATCTTGGACAGTCACGAATATTTGGCGTTTGAAAACTTTGTACCACGCCGACATTTCTACAAAATAAACTCCTTCACGGAAAGTGAGTTTTCCAACTTTTCTTTCCATCGTTTTCATGCTAGCGACTGTTTAGAACAATTAGAACAATTATTTACTAAAAACATTTATACCCGGAGGAATTTAACCCAGGGAATTGTCACGGTTCTTGTCTGGTTGGGTATCTCCCAAGCTTTTGTCAAGCCCCACTTCTTCTTGTTGTGGACATTTATGGTATTATGGCTCCAGTATAGCACAATTGGCCGAAGTGTAGAATGTCTGGTTTCGCCAGATGAAATGCTGATTACTGTCAGATAAGATGGAGCCTTCTTCATTGATACTTTTCGTAGACTCCCTTCCCTCATCACTCCAGTCCTGGTTGGCCTAGGATCTAGTCCAAAATCTTAACGTTGGTGTCACCAAAGGAACAGGTTTCACTCATAATTTTTTATATAGGATGAAATCCTATCATTTCAATTTTAATTATTACTTCTTATTCAATGTTGATATTTTCCGGTTGAAGTTTATATGTTTCAACGACTATATATAAACCATCACATAGTACTATGCGCTGGGAAAATTGATTTCCTAATGAAATCTTACATATTTAACCTCCTGTGAAACAGATATCGAATATTGAATATTATTATATTCATAGTCTTATTTTTGAAACTGTTACTCTGTCCAGTGAAGATTTATTCATATTAAATGTTTGTGTGTTTATTTATGTTTTATTTTTTTACTGATTAACATTCTTCAACTTGACAACATCGTATGGTAAAGTCTCTTATAGTTTTGGATATAACATCTAAAAGCGGCCCTCAGACTGGCAAAAATTTCGCACAAAGTTTTGAGCACAAATGTAGTTCTTATTTTTGTACAAAATATTGAATGGTCGTGGACCCCTCACATTACACAAAACTATTGCACACAATTTTAGTGTCGACTGAACGTTTCTTGATGGAAGCACAGCGCATCGCATTGTACGCAGCCATACGTTTCTTTGCAAACCCGGCTGTTGAAAGTAGCGTAGTTGTGGCTGTTTATTAAGCTGTGGTTGTGGTGTGCAGTGTTGAAGGAGTCTTTTAAATAATAAGAAGAAAAGAGTGTGGAGCAGGAATTATTTGAAGAAGCGACCGACTTCGCGAACTGATCTTGGAACCTACACTTCATAAAAATTTCCTGAAGAAGGAGGTGGGGGGTATTTAAATTTTCTGAATCCCAACCATTCCGTCGTCACTGCTGAATAAAATCTACAACAAAGACAGTTAACAGTTTTTTTCCGTTATTTTTTCCGTTTTTCGGGTTTTTCTCCGTTTTTTTTTCCTAGATTCATTCTGAACAACTGTATGAACCGAGATTAATGATTTTGAAAGAAACTAGGAATTCAAACTTCTTGAAGCCATTCTACTTTTCTAGTTGCTATTATTACGTGAAATTGTGTTTCTCTTTCAATTCAGTTTCATATTAACAACGTCTAATATAATTTAAAATTATGCACCGAGCGTTATGCAAACATCCTTTGCAATTACCGATCTGGGCGAATGGCCCTAGCTAATTGACCGTGACAATGAAAGCGGTCGGAAGTTGCTGCGACAACTGTTTTTGTATATTCTGTTAATTTTCCATGAATTTAATTCTCAAATCGACGGACATGGTGAACAGTTAGTTGGAGGAAGTTTAAATGCCAGGGCTTGGGATTGTTATTTGTTAATTTACTGGGAACTGCAAACACATATGTAAGATACCCCACTGACTCATTTTCAAAAAGGATCATACGAGGGTTGCCTTTTATATTTCGGAATTGGACAACCCTAGTATTGCAATCTGGCAACTGACAACTCTATCGTAAAGTTTGACATTTTTTAGGTTATGCGTACTCAGAACGTTTTGACTTACGAGCACTATTTGCGTTCTTTACAGTAACTTAAAAGATTCATCTCTGCCATAAAATGAAATCGAATCGTGAACATTTTCGTGCGATTACTTTTTACAACTTTCGACGTGGATTAACTCAGCAACAGTGCATCAATGAACTCAATTCAATTTTTGGCGAAGAAGCTCCATCAAGGACTAGTGTTTATCGATGGTGTGCTGAATCAAATCGAGGTCGTAGTTCGCTCCAAGACGAATTTCGTGAAGGTCGTCCAAAATCAGTTGTTGTTCCGGAAACCATTGATGCTGTTTTCGAACTGATATTGAAAGATCGTCATGTGACCTATCGTGAGATTGAAACAACCTTAGGCATTAGTGGGACCAGCATACATTCAATATTGCATGAACATTTGACTGTCAAAAAAATGTGTTCGCGTTGGATCCAACACAATTTGTCAATCGTTCAAGAAAAAAGGCTCGTGTCGATTGGTTGAAAGAAATGCTCATCGATGACATCGTGACAGGTGACGAATCGTCACAGTAGTCGACTGTATGGGTGTTGCAATATGAACCAAAGCCAACAAAAGTTGTTCGCGCACATGTCGCAAACGTTCCACTAGAACAACGCAGAACAGTCAATTCTGAGTGGTACAACCATTTGTTTTCCAGTTGTCTTCCGAGAAATGAGGAAAACCACCGAAGACGGTGCATTTTTGAGCACTCAAAACGTCGATTTGATGAGTCATCCGTCGTATAGTCCTGACTTGGCACCGAATAACTTCTTTTTATTCCCGTACGTAAAAGATAAACTGAGAAGTCAACGTTTCTCGACACCTGCAGATGCGTTCAGAATTTCAGAATGCATGTTTTGGAGAACCTCCGAGTGGCAAACGTGCTTCGACAATTGGTTCAAACGCATGTAATTTTCGATGGTTAATATTTGTTTTCGTTCTCCAATCCCTAAATATCAAAGACAACCCTCGTATAGTCCTTGGGCCCATTACCGAGAAAAATAAGTGATTTCCTAAACCTTGAGACTATGTATATCTGTTCTTCATGTCGAGTTGGACAACATGCTATTTGTGAAAATTCTCAGTTATTTTTTAAGGCCCCCGCAAACATTTGGGACCGCCCGAACACTAGAATGCCCCGAAAACTTTGTTGGACCATGTTACCACTGAATATTCTATACTTTTATTAAGCCATTCTGAAAAAATCAGCTGTGAGGTGCTATATTTGATAACGTTACAAGATATACGAAGCATCAAAGTTTGCGTTATAATTTTTTTCCGGTTTTGGGCTCTAGGCCTATGAGTATACAATATGTACTATAGATAGATAGTTTATTTTAATCATGTTACACATCAAGTACATTTATGGCAGGTCACAACAGATATTATACAATAGGAAAGTATAAATGAATTAAAATTAATATAATAGATATTCACTATGAAAAAGTATAAATTTTTAAAAAAAAGCAGTGATAACGACACAGAGACAGTCAGTCAGTCAGTCAGTCAGGCAGTTTCATCCATCATATTACAATAATATTAGTTATACTGTCACGTCACATTAATAGTTATTTAAGTAACAAGGAATATAAAGACGTGTTAACATTCGAGGTGAGCGAGTACGAGCCGAGGCAAAGCCGAGGCTTGTCGCTTGCCGAGGATGATGACAGTCGATACATTCCGTGTTACTTATTACGTTTTTCCCGCTGCTTGTTGACATTTCTCAAAATTTGCCTGAATTGAAGTTTGTTTTCTTACCCTTCCTTCATGATTATTCGTTCGCTATTTCATTCTAAGTTGCTTGTGCGTGTAACTAAGTTACCGAATAAGCAGACAACAATAATATTCAAAAGGTCTCATAACCTAAAAATTGATATGAATGAAGCTGAAGGTATTACTTGTCAAAGTCAAAGTCATTATTACCCTAGGCATGTAAATGACACTATTAAGTTCCGTTGTCAAGATGAATTAGTAAACGATTGATATAGGCCATTTAGTTACCTGTTTTGTTGCTAAGCATGTATGGACTATTTACAGTGTCGGCAGCGGGAAAAGTAATTTAAAATACACATGATTGTATAAGATGAAAAAATAGTATAAATAATCAAAATACATCAAAATAAAAATAAATATGTCGTTTATAATAGGAATGTGAATTTAAGATACAGGAGTTAGGACATAAAACATTAAAATATTAGTAAAAGTACCCGGTCTTCATAGATTCGATAATTTTATGGATCAGAAGATATTCTCCTATTATAAAAGCAATAATTCTAAAGGAATCTTTCAATTCTGGTTTTGAACTCATGAGCATTCAAATATCGAATTTTTATCTGACATTACCAATCTATGGCTCGGTTTTTTCAGTAATTCACCAGACCTAGTGGGATATTGGTGTCCAGTGGATTGATTTTCATAGCCTCCCCTGTTGCCATAAATTTCTAACAAGGTTAGGTAAATGAAAATTGTACTATGTGTACTATATGTACTATATGTATAGACAAATATAAAAAGAAAAGTTATTGGGTGTAACCCTCAAATTGGGCAACCGTAGACACGTGTTTCGAGCTTAAGCTCTCATCAGTACGGTAAAATCAAGTGCGAAGTTGTACAACACTTGGATGTAAAAATAGAAACAAAGGAAGTCAACAAAAGGAAGCCAACCACACATTTGTGGCTTCGGTTAGAAGACCTAGTGCTTACAAGGCAACAACTAACGTCGCCACGGAGGCAGCTACAGCTACCAGCGTGACAATCCTACCCAGGAAAACACAAATCAGAAAGGATTTATCGAGGGGCTATATATGGTTGCACAACAATTTGAGGGTTTTACCCAATAACTTTTCTTTTTATATTTTCATATATAGCCCCTCGATAAATCCTTTCTGATTTGTATAGACAAATATGTAGAAAGAAGCTGCTGAACTAAGTACAGTGCCTAACAGTAGGATTTTTTATACAACAAATTTTGACTGATTATTTTGAAAATGTAATCGCTTTTGACTTTTGGGGAAAATTTCCTAAAATTTGGTTTGATAAGTGAAGTAGTTTGATAATAATAATAATAATAATGATTTTATTTCTGTTGTTTAAATGTATAAAGTATGTAGAAAGGATTTCTATAAATACAGTAAGAGTCACGAAATACTTGCTATGAATTATTGTATATACATATAAAATATCGCAATTAACATATATCACTGAAAATAAGGATTAACGAAAATGAATATAAAATCTGTAGAAATATAGAAATGAACGAACATACATATACAGTGTCCTCCAAAATGTTGGAACCATATGAGAAACTTTTTTATTAACAGTATCTCAGAAATTTCTTTAGTCATAGAAGTTGGTGCTGTAACGGGATCGGTTATAGGGTTCTGGAGTAATAGATCAGGTTCTCAAGAGGCTTGTTTAATTTCCATAGTCGAACAATTTCAAATATACAATCGAAAACTAAACATGGTCTCAGTGTGGTACCTGCTTTACAGTCTATCATTCCGTCAACAAAACACGAGTTGGTAGCGGTGGATTTTTATGGTCCTCTACCCGCCAGCAGGGGCGGCGTGACATTTATATTTGTGCTTAGGATGTTTTTTCAAAACTAGTAACATTATATCCTCTGAAGAAGGCAACCACTAGAGCTGTTCTGAATCGGCTAACAAAAGATTACTTTTTGAAAGTAGCCATGTCGGACAAAATATTGAGCGATCATGGAACGCAGTTCACTTCGAACAAATGGCGCGAAACTTTGGAGGAATTGGGTATTAAAGTAATTTTTAGTTCCGTGAGACACCCTCAAGCAAATCCGGTGGAGCGCGTAATGCGGGAGTTGGGAAGGCTTTGTCGAGCTTTTTGTCATGAACAACATACGCGTTGGGCTCTTGAACTACCTAAATTTGCAGAGTTTATGAACAGTTTGGTCCACGAATCTACTGGATTCAGTCCAAAGGAGTTGCATTTCGATATCGAGAAGGTGCGACTACTGCCAACCCCTCTCCAAGGCCCTAGGACAGAAATGGATAAAAAATCATCCGAGGAGAAATTGATTTTGGCAAAAGAAACTCTATTAGGAAGGGCTGCGCGAAGAAAGGCTAAGCACCCTGCAGTGCGCGATTATGAATTTAAAGTAGGCGAAACTGTTTTGCTAAGGGCAAACACAACATCTTCTGCGGTACGGTCGGAGACGAAAAAGTTCATGTTGCTTTTTGAGGGACCATACCGGGTTAAAAAAAAAGTGAGTAGTTCAACATATTTATTGGATTGTCTTGATTCTCCACAGGAACGCGGAACTTTTCATGCTAGCCATATCAGGAAATATCACTCTCCAGACGCATGTCAAGAAAGCAAATGAATCGTACAAGAGACAATTTTTTGCCTTTGTACTCTTGAACGATTGGGGTGCATGTTGTAGCGGATTATAATATCAACAATAAATGTTGAATCACCCGCTATCGTCTATGAGACGAAGTATGCATCTTGCCTTCCATGAAATGGAATGTCACGGTGACAGTTCTGGTACTCGGCGTTGGTTTTTTGAAAGGTTTATTTTTCGCTGTATACTATTTCTGATATCTAACGAGCTAACAGCCTTAGGGTTTCAATGATACCTATTGTTGTTATCCAATAAATTCGATCATTTGCCTGGTGTTAGGTAAGTGAGGGTTTTGTAGGAATTATGTAAAAGATATATTTGGTTGTTGAATTGGAAAATGTTACTGTCATTATTTTCTTTTAGTTTTTGATTGTATATTTGAAATTGTTCGACTACGGAATTTAAACAAGCTTCTTGAGAACCTGATCTATTACTACAGAACCCTATAACCGATCCCGTTACAGTGCATTTAATTAGACTACGTACAAGCATATCGATTATTGTCAGTGGCGTCCGGCTAAGCGGGAAACGGCCGATATTCTAAGTTCACTATGGAGTAACGTGGCATTAATATGCATAATATCGATAAATGTTATGGAAAAAAGTTGTTTACAATTGAATGATATTTCCAGTTATCCAGTTTAGTCTACCAATTACTAATTTTGATAACTATTTGGAAAGTTGGCCTCAGATTTCAATGGGAATTATCCACAATAATTTTTGAGTAGTAAGTTACCGAATTAGCATAAATTATCAAACATAAAAATAAAAAAACAGTAATGAATTGATTTCAAAACATCTACCAAAAAAATTGGGACCAAGATAAAGATGGATTTTCTGGTATAAGGTAGTTTGGTGCAAATTTGGTATCATAAAGGGCCAGTCTTTTCAGTTCCAGTTAAACTACAGGTAACTAACTAATAGTTTAGATGGTGAATGATATTCTTTAAATGACGTTTGAAGAATCACATTCTAATCATCCGTTAATTATACTGGTTAGTTTTCCTTCGAGATCATTTATCACGTGCTCATTGAAATCGTATATTGCTGTGTCAGTGCTCTTGTTTTTTGGGAACCCATGTTGATTTGGCGAGAGGAGAGTACTGGCAGAAAAAGAGATCAATTGGTTCTTGATATTGAGCTCGACATTTTCGGTAATACTAGAAAGGAGGATAATTATTCTGTAGGTATAATAAATATTTGAGTCACCTTTTTTGAAAATTGGCAATACAAGAGCAGTTCCATAGACAGATATTTTAGAACTGAAATTTGAAATTTCATCATGGTCTGTAGCATTGGAATTTTTAAAAATTTTCACATATCAATAACGTTATGATCAGTAAGTAATTAGATGCAAGAAAAGAGAGTTAGTACGAAATGCTTTTGGATTGATGAGTTTGTGATCATTTCAATACTGACGAGTATTAAAAAGAAATGTCAACTTTGCTTCAACCGCAACAGAAATTTGAAACGGTTTTCTCATTTTCTTGAGGAAAAACATGTTTTCATCGGTGTTCTGTAATTAAAACAAAAAAACTTTTCTTTTTAAAATTTGTTGAAATTCAAACAAAGAAGCTTATCATTAGCAATAACTTGGAAAAAAATTGACATGCATCGAAAGTTACGTAACTCCTTCCGAGTAGGTAATTTTTTATTTCAATTAAAATATTTTATTCAACTTACTCTGTGTGTATGTGTGTGTGTGTTTGTTGGATGGATGCATCATGCAAGCTGGATTAGAACTACTTCCTCTTTTCCTATGGAATTGAAATTTTACATGTTGGTTCAGTTCCAATGACAATACATTAATGTCGAACGAATTGTCCCCCTCTGCCACCCGAAAGCTAGATAGAGAACGCGTAGAATTCGGAAGTTTTCTTGACGGATCTGGACGTCAAAAATTATAGGGAAAAAAATACATTGGGAAGGGGGGGCTCGCCTTCCCTATTTGTCGAAAAAAGTTGGAAAACTCGCGAAATTAAAATCGGAAAATCCCTAAAAGCAGTGAAAAATATCTGACCGTCGAATATTATGGTTTAAAAATGTTTACCTCACCTGCCCCCCCTCAAAAGATAGATAGAGAACGTTAAGGAATTCGGAAAATATTTCAACCGTTTCGGACATGAAAAATAATGATGAAAAAAATCGATCGGGGGCTCGCCCCCCTTCCTGTCACGAAAACAATTAAGAAAACTCGCCAAATAGAAATCGAAAAAATCCGTAAAAATAGTGAAAATTATCTGAGCATTGAATAATACCGTTTCAAAAAGAATTACTCCTTGCCCCCCCTCGAAATCTAGATAGAGAACGCGTAGTAATTCGGAAAAATTTCCAACGGTAAATTAACAGGCAAGCGACAGTGCAACAATGACGTATTAATTGAAATTAACAGACTAAGAAACATATCTAAAGAAAACTAAAAAAGGAAATAAATAAATAAACTTAAAAAAAAAACTTGTTAGAGAAAAGCTTTCATTTAAAAGCACTAAAAAGAAGAAAATTTATTTCAAAGTGAATTAAACCCATCATTTTGTTACATAATAAAATTTTAAATTATATTAAAGTTTGTTGCGAGAATGAACTTTGAGGTAATTTTAAATTTTATTTTACAATAAGAAATACACAGATACTTCTCGTGACAAGCTTTTATATCATTTAAAATTTTAGAATGTAACAAAATGATTTGTTTAATTCACTTTTCTTCTTTTTATTGCATTTAAATAAAAACTGTTCTCTAAAAAGTTTTTTTAAAGTTTATTTATTTTCAAAACAAAATACTGTATAACAAGTACAACAACAAAAATTGTTGTCGTTTCCTCCTATCGGCATCTGGAATGAAGAGAAAATTCGTAATATTGTGTGTACCGACCTAGAATGAGAAAAAAAAATTGTGGCCGAATTATTGATTTCATTACTGGCATGAACATCAAAATAGAAAAATTCCACTTAATCACAGTAACGCCATCGATTAGAAATGTAATCCATACTAGGGAGTACATGAGCGACAAACAAATCGGCTCCGGCAATAATGAACCGCTATTGTACTTTCCGGTCGCGCCGGAAACGTTCTCGCTTCCTGAATCAAAGAGAAGCGAACACTTGGCGTATACGTAGGTACTATTTGATATTCTGTGAAGGACAACCATTCAACGTATATTAGTTGACTGAATGATTGTTTATGGCTGCTGGTATACCTTACACACCCGATATGTAGTTTGCTAACAAACCAATTGTGTTGTGACTACCGGTATATTTGCTCATTACGTGTGTTGAAGCAATGTCTATTTCACAACAAATAACTGAATCTGCCCGAAATGAGATTTATATGGTTTTTAACTTGTAACATTCACTATTTTTTACAATTAGATTTAGGTATATTAGTCCAGGAAATGAAGCATTTTGGCTCGCAACTGTTTCGTCCACCATGGATTCACTTGAAATTTTCACAGAAGGTAGGGAAGAGCTCAAGGATCATTTTCTATATCATGCCGCTGTTTGCTAGAGCCGTGGGGGTGGTTGCCACCCCATCTCGGGGGTGGAAATTTTTTATTACATTGTAACTGTAGGATTCGACGGCCAAAGTAATTCTAAGAAAAAAATTTGTTGCGTTATTCGAAGTTGAAAGTAACAGTTTTTTGACGAAAAAATCCACTTGTTTAAATGGATTTTTGCGAATAACTCTAAAAATATGCAATTTATCAAAAAAAGTGTGGAGGGCTAAATTGTAGCTTTTTAAAAAACAAAAACAATGCTTTTTATAAGTTTTCTACGACAAATACGAACTGAGATACAGCAAAATAATGCTTAGCTTTTTTCGTCAAATGTATAAATTGGAAGATTTAAATAACGAGAAAAAATTGCATTTTTCGAAGAAAGGTCGTAGAATCTTTTTTAAAGTATTTAATTAGAGAAAAAAAATTAAAAAATTTGTCTAGCATGAAAATTGACCGACTTATGATCAAAATAAGATCGGTACCCGCTTTTTTTCTAAGAAAAAAATTTGTGAAAACAACCCCCAAAGTACCCCCTGATTAAAATTGATCGCCACCCTTCTGTGATTCTCTTTTGATATGTACTATTAATGCACCCACGATGTTTGACCAATTTAAAATGCCTAATTTTAGAAAAATTGGAGTTTAAAAAGAAAACGATTTTTTTCAATTTCGTGTTTTTAACCCTTGTCTTAAAAATATCTCCCAAAATACTAAAGATACGAAAAAAACGATAAATTACTAAAGTGTAGCCTTTTTAATGACAAAAATTTCCCTTTATGCAGATTTGTTGTACAGTGAATATTCGGCGAGATATAGTCGTTTAACACCTACATTTACGATCGAACATCACCTTGTTCAAGCGTTTGAAACTCTCCCCATTTAAAAATTAAGGGAACTTAAGTAATTTAATTCACACAGTCGTATAGCTCTTGAAAAGCCCTACAAAATCGTTTCTGAAAAAAATTTCTATCACCTAAAATGAAGGAGCTATGCTTAAAAAACAAAAATAATAGAAAGAAACCGTCGTCCACAAAAACATAGCTGTAAATTTTATCGATTCACATCTAACATGCCTGTTTCCGTAAGTCAAGATAAATTTTTGTCCAATTACGAAAACAAAAGTAAAAGTAAAAACAGTGCAGTTAAACTTTCTTCTCTTCTGCCCACTGTTGATGCCTTAGACTAACACACAAAAAGATGTTACTATCAAATTCAACAATGGTTTGGAAATGAAAACATTCCAGCAATAGATTGGGGATGGTGCTTAAAAGACGGTTTATTACACCCCGTGCGCATGAACAAACCGCCTGCACCCGATGGACATTTAAAAATGATTTTTTGCCAATGCAAAAAAGGGTGCGGTGTTTCATGCGCGTGCAGAAATGTTGGGTTGTATTGAAATGTTGAAGACTGTAATAATAGTCCACCATTAATTGAAGAAGACGAAGATGAAATCGACCACGGAGAAGATCGAATCAGTGAGACAGACTTTTAAAAAACATACATGTATTGGAACCTGTATTATTTTTGTGATAATAAATTTTTTTTTATGAACTTAAAATTTTTTTATTTTCTATTATATCATATTACAAAAATTTCAATGTTTTCAAGGATAGTTTTTAACAAGGGACGGTTGAAAGATTATGAAATTGTATCCTAAAGCATGAAACAATCATTATTTAAGTATTTTTATCCATATTTAGGTTTTTAATGTTATTTTATAATTTTTGACAAAAGCGGACAACGGCACAATCTAGAAAATGAACTAGAGGGTGAAATAAGCCTAGTCCCAAATTTTTGTACAAATCGGTGCTGGACGAAAAAATTGCGAGGTTTTACCATTTTTTAGCTTCATTTGCAAATTGCACAAAGTATTGAAAACGTAATTGAACTGGACAATTATTTAAATATGTGTGTTGAAGAACAGTTGAAAAAATTGTTGGCTGCACCCATATCTTTGCTTTTTAATTGAATCAGAATAAAATTCAGTACTCAACTCGTGAAACAATCAGAAAACTTTCCAGCCTATCTCCCTTCAGTGCAAGATCATTTCAGTTTTTACGTCCTCGGTATAACTCCCAAAAGCTTTATAAGGTGGCATTTTTAACAGTCAATCAATTTAATTTTCAAATCGATCCTAATTCTCTTCAGTGTAAAGATATTCCCATTTATCCGGTTATCGCTATCTCCCAAAAGCTAGAAATGGTGGATTATTCGGCAGCTGTTGTATATGCAGTCGGACACGAGCTGTTTGATTCAATTTTCTAATCCAGTCCATCCCGCTTTACCGTAAGGATATTTTCATTTTACTGTTTTCGGTTTTCTCCGTCATTCCATTACCAGCTCTTACAGAGAACAGAACGATCTGACGAAGCAGCAGAAGAGCAGTTGAGTGCAACCAAGTAAATTATTGCCGGTTTATGAAAAAAATCTTGTTCGCCACACTTTCCAAACTCGTGTTCTGTTCAGGGTAAATAACAACAATGATTCAAGAGGTTCAACAATTAAGAACTGAACTTGAAACTCTCAAAATTGAAATTTCAAATATTAAACCAACTACAACTTCTGACCAGTCTTGTAATAACTCGACCTTTGAAGAAATTCTTGAAGAAGTGAATGAGAGAAATAGGCGAAAAAGTAACATAATTATTTTTGGTGTGAATGAACAAGATCAAAGTAAACTACCAGATGCTCGAAACACCTATGATAAAAATGCAGCGATAAATGTTATTCAAGCTTTACAACCCGGTGTCCAGTTTCAATGCACGGACATCATCAGATTGGGTCGGTTCAGTAATGGCAGGAGTCGCCCAATCAAAGTCATATTACAGAACAAACATGATGTCCATCAAATAGTTAGGAACTCAAGAAATTTGAGAAATTCCGATGAATTTAGAGGGATATCTGTATCGTTTGATCGAACACGACGACAACTAGATCATTATAAACTTGTGAAGACTGAATTGATGGACCGTCACAACAAAGGCGACACCAAATGCAGATTTAAATACATTAATGGAGTACCAAAAATTGTATTCAACACTTGAAACTAATCTCAGGTTCCGATATTGCTGAACAGTACTGCCCAGTAAATGCAGACTCTCTCTTTCGCTATAGTTTCTATGGGGAGAGAGAGAGACCACATTTACTGGGGGTAAATCAGCCCAACTTCATCCGATCATTCTCATGCAATTATCAAAATGTCAGAGGTATGCCAAGCAAAGTCACCAAATTTTACGCCAGTATATCGGAAGAAGAATATGACGTGGTAGCTCTAAGTGAAACGTGGTTGCAAGATGACATCAATAGCAGTGAACTGTTTCCAGGTGTTTATATAGTGCATAAATCGGATCGTAAGTTACTTGGAACCAATCTTCAAACTGGTGGAGGGGTTCTGCTAGCTTGTAAAATGTTTTTGAACAGTAAAAAAATCAGTGTAGAGCAATTCAAAGATAACTTGCTTTCGATGGATATATTAGGAAGCAAATGTTCAAACAGTCATCATTCCTTTTACTTGTTTGTTGTATAAATTCCGCCATCTACTACTTTAGATCAATACGAGCAGTTCTTTGAACTGTTTGAACAAATTTATGAGATATTCAATGAAATTATAGTGGTTTTAGGCGGTTTCAATATAACACATTTCATAAACAACTCAAATAATGATACCAAAACATCTCATAGTTTTCTAATTTTTTGAGTTTCAACAATACAATATTATTACACTCAACTTCTCTAATCGTTTACTGGATCTTGTCTTTGCTAATGTAAAATGTGAGATTCTGCGTGATAACGCCTCACTACTAACTGAAGACTCAGTATTGTATATTATGTTAATAAACTGTTTTTTCCTGTTCTCAAACTATCCGGCTGCCTTTTGAACCCATTTCCCCTAAACAACTGACAAAAATCCTATATGTTATGTTGATACTGCCATCAGATTTCATTTTCAGATGGTTGTTGTTGATTATTATCGATTTTCTGGCAATTCCACCATCTTCCATGTAATGGTTTGAATGAGAGATGACATTTCATCGTCCACGGCCCTTTTCTACTTTACGGAATCTTCTGATGCAACAGCTTCTTTGTAGTTTCTTGGTATATTTATTTCTGCAACCATCGCCATGGCCATGAAGTAATCAGCATATTTCGAAGGTGGAATTAAACGCGATCTGTCTCTCAGCTGGCATTGAACTGTTTTCGGGATTTTCAATTTTACCGATTTCGATTGATTGTGCAATAGTCTTGACGTTTTCATGTATATTTTCGAAAACATTTTCATCTCCAGTTGACGATTCATTTTCATTTTCTATTATAATATAGAAATACCTATACCATAAAAGCTAACGACACAAAAGTAAAACAAAAAATATCGCTGACTCCCTTGCTAGGAACGCTGAATTGAATTTACGTATGAATGGGTTCAACTTTTATCGAATAAGGACAGATGTTTTTACTACGCGACCCTTGCAGGTCTATGTCCTCGATGTCTAGCGGCATCTCCGGGTAGAGCTTAATCCAATGCCAAATCAAGTAACTTTTGCAGGAGTGAGTATGAGGAACTGTGCTTAGTTACTAGTAACTTTTATTGTACCTAGAAAGAAATTTCTCAAGAAAAAGATAGCCGTTGAGAACTTTCCATACATCTCCCTATCCTAATGGCATCTATTTTTTAATAACAGGTATCAGTAAAACTGTTGCAGACTGATTTCGAGCTTATTGCATCTCATCAGTGCCCTTACTTTTGAACCTTAAAATTAGAGCTGGAGTGACGATCAGTGCGCCCATCAAATGAGCCGCGGAGCTTTGAGAAAGGACGTAAGTGAAATATTCCCTATAAAAATAATGATTAATAATGTCTACGAAAAATAATTTTTCCTTTCACGTATAGATTCATGCTATCAAATCTATTTGTCTCTATGAATTCCTTATTTAGCATGACACAATATTTTCAGTATTTTTAGAATTTCTACTCACTGAAACAATAACGTGGTTTTAAAATAAATTAACTTAAGCATTGCATCTCCAAATATATTATTGACATTCTTATTAGATGTGTTCTTGCGGCTTTGGATATACTTTGAAAATTTAGTACAATTAAATCTACAAACTTATATCAAGTAGTTAACCAATCCTTCTGACTACACCGTATTCTAATTTTCTCTCAGGTATATCAAACTTAATTCATTGGGTGAATGATAAAAATCGGTGTGTTCATAAAGTTTTTTAAACGTATACACATAAATACTTTTAAACATTTTTTAAAGATGATATTTCGCCTTCGAACTGTGACGCTATCGAAAGTTTTTATTCTTGTATAACGTATTGAATGTACGATGGGTCTTCGGAGATTACAATGGACCTTTCCACGATTTATGAGAAAACACTGTAATGAGAAAGTATATACGCTAATATCACTCGGGATTATTTTTTTTCTGACCGCTAGTTTCTCTATAATCAGAAGAAAAGTGATTCGTGACGTCACGATCATCAAAACTAAACATGGCTACGTTGTTAAAGTTGTGCACCAAATACTCATTCAAATATAATGTTATCATTTAGCAAAGAGACTAAACTAACAGGAGGGTTTAATAAGCTCAGAATCTTGTAGCATCAACGCGTCATAGTGACGTACTTGGACATGAGTACAGAGTCGAACTCGAACCAAGCAACAAAACTGCCAGCAGTAACTTTCATATACCAAGAGTCCGTCACTGTCTATAGAGAACGACGGCCATGACATGTCCAACTACGTCACATTTCGTCACAAATGTTCTTTCATCTCTTTCTATTAGTATCCCCATTGGCTTATGGGGATTAGACTATCCTGTTAAATGATGTTCAGTCTCCTTGGTCATTTGGTACCAGACGGGTTCGTTCGTCTGTTTCACGGAGCAAAACAATAAGAATCGTTTGTCTCTGTTTAACTCGTTAGCTTATATTAAAATTGGACACAATTCAAGCAGCTTCATCAAATATTTATGCTGCACACGAACAGGCCCTACGTGATTTCTTATTTGAGGTTAATGCGGTTTTCAAAGTTTTGTTGTTTGTATTCTAAAATTCTTTTAATTCCTGTATCTGTATCCCTGCAATAAAGTGAACATGTCGACAAAGTGCTTTGTACCCGGTTGTCTGAACTCCAGTGAAAATTCTAATGAACAATTTTTGTATGCACCCAAGGATAAAGCGCGTTGTAAAATGTGTTTCGAAGCAGTGAATAAACCCTGCTTAAAAAGCGGAAATACGAGTGTATGTTATTGTAAAGAACATTTCCAATTGAGTATTTTACGTTATGTTATTATTGTATTCAAAGCAGAGTTCAAAGAAAGATTTAAAATATTAGTCATTGCAAAAAAGACATCGAACTATCTA
Organism: Chrysolina oricalcia; assembly: GCA_944452925.2. NCBI lineage: Eukaryota > Metazoa > Arthropoda > Insecta > Coleoptera > Chrysomelidae > Chrysolina > Chrysolina oricalcia. The sequence continues at coordinate 55,986,731 of OX101813.2, read as the reverse complement.
AAGAGATGAAAGTCACAATGTAATCATAGACATTGCTATATCTGATTTGATTTCACCCGATGAATAATGAGCACGTTATTACGATTGGCGGTATTGCCAACGCTCGTTTCTCATCAAAAGGATGGTCCGTTCAGAAAATTTGAAAACTTTAAATACAATAAAAATAGGTAATATGTGGATTTTTTTTCTCTGAGTTGATCAAGTAACAAAGTTTTAATTATTTCTCAATGGCTTACATCAAGCTAGAAGTTGTATTTTTAAGGAGAACGGTTTTGCCTGATTCGGAACGTGGATTATGGTGGGGGGTGTTTCCGATGAACATGACGTCAGCGGCACACTTTAAAATGTGATATTTCTTCAATGAAAGAAATATAGTGGAACTCTTCGTTAAATGGACGTTTCAGACTAGAAACTATCGATTTAAACGAGTTTTGCAATTTATTTTTCGTAAATGTAAAGGTCCATACTAAATATCAAGATAGTCAAAATGCGTTATTCAAAAGTTCACCACAGTATACGCCCTTGATCGGTACGATACCAACCGACACTACAATTAGGTTTGTTTTGGTTATTTTCATAACCGTTTCTGAAGTAGTTCTGAGTAGTGGCACATTTAAGTTTAGGTTATCTACTCACCCAAGACTTGTCAGATTTGGGCTGAGGTAGTTTGGACAGTTCTATAGGACCGTTCTAACTTAGAACTAAAATATTTCTATTAGTGCTCTGGTTGAAGCTCGAAATTAGGATGAAAATAATCCAAATGCTATACAATGCATGAACATTGTCTGTGATAAGTTTGGAAAAAAAAATTGTGAAATTATGTCATCAATTTTGTAAAATTTGTTTTTACGAATCACTCATAAAAGTGGAATCTGAACCACTTCAGCTCCGTGGAAGGCCTGGGTGGAAGGCAAACACTCCAACACCACGACCACTTCAAAACAATCTTTCAGCAATTCCGCAAGTATAGAAAAAAACTATGAAACTTCCAACTTCTCGTTTGAACAAATCATTCAAGGTGCAACATCCTCACAACAAGGAAAATTTGTAGCGCCAAATGATGTTGTTTAGATGATTACTTCTGTCTGTTCTGCAGAAAGAATGTACCTCTCACACGATCGAAATGTGCGTATGGTACTGTTATGAAAATCATTTTGAAAAAGTTTTGAAAATAGCATGTTTGAATCCATATATTTTAAGAAAGAGTAAATATGATAAATCCGTCAATGTAGTTTAGACCATAATTGTCTAGTATTGTTTTCACTGAGCAAAGAAAATATTTGAGTCACTTAATTTATGTCATATGTCATAATTTTTAAGAATATTCCATGTTAAATTAACAATCTATCAGTACCGATATGGATACGGCATGGCATCATACGTTAAAAGGGATACGAGCTGAGTTTTCCCTAGCTTGAAGAAATATCTCGAAGAAGGGGTGCAACAATTTTAACAATATGAACATTAAAGGAAATATGAAAGTTGAATGATAGTCATTGTGGACTAATTTGATTCAAATATTCAAAAACATTAACAAAAATAAAAAATAACAACAGTGTAGGTATTGACTGAAACTTTCAATTTGTGGAGGATAATCATTTCTTGACATGTTTTTTTGATCTGAAAATGGAAAAATGTTAATTCAAGAAAATCCACGCGCGTTGCTCGTGCCTTAAAGGCTCACTTGTACATGCACTTATAATTTTTTGTTCTCATGTGAGGTGCGACAATACTCACTTTGATGTTCTTCTTCTTCTATATTTAAGGCCTGCTCTCATAGAGAAATGATCCAGGTCTTTCCCTTTGCTGTTGTGTGTAAATTAATAACAGAAAAGGGATGAAACGAGTTATAAGTAATAAACATTAAAATAGTATAAAGAATGAAAAATTGTTGTAGAAAATATTTTCAAGATCCAAATAACTCGTGTTTATCTGTCTTTTTTCTCCCTCAGGGTACAGGCCATGCCATGCCTTCTCCTTCCGAAATGCATATTATGTGTTCCTAGCCAATCTCTGGCAGTCTTCGGGACCAAGGGGCCAGTTGTATTAAGTCTCATTGTGTACAGGTGTTCCTTCACGGGAGCATGCTTAGTAAATAGCTTTATCTCTCTTGATAATATGTTAAATTTAAAACAAACTCCTCAGTTTTTCTCATGCGGATGATTAAACTCTGTTGAACGGCCAAGGAGATGGGGGTATAAACCATAGAAGGATAAACTGAAGGCTGGCGAGGGGACCCCTGGACACTGGCAAAATGGAATAGATAGATAATATACTTTTTCCCGCTGCCGACTCTGTAAATAGTCCATACATGCTTAGCAACAAAACAGGTAAATGGCCTATATCATTCGTTTACTAATTCATCTTGACAACGGAACTTAATAGTGTCATTTACATGCCTAGGGTAATAATGACTTTGACTTTGACTTTGACAAGTAATACCTTCAGCTTCATTCATATCAATTTTTAGGTTATGAGACCTTTTGAATATTATTGTTGTCTGCTTATTCGGTAACTTAGTTACACGCACAAGCAACTTAGAATGAAATAGCGAACGAATAATCATGAAGGAAGGGTAAGAAAACGAACTTCAATTCAGGCAAATTTTGAGAAATGTCAACAAGCAGCGGGATAAACGTAATAAGTAACACGGAATGTATCGACTGTTATCATCCTCGGCAAGCGACAAGCCTCGGCTTTGCCTCGGCTCGTACTCGCTCACCTCGAATGTTAACACGTCTTTACATTCCTTGTTACTTGAATAACTATTATTACACCTGTGCTACCTGTGTACACCTGTGCACGTATATGCCCATAATCCGTTTCATAATGAGATCCATTATGATACAGATTTTCCATAAAGATACAGATTTTTCATCAACAGAAACCCATAATTTTTTATTGGTATTGATGAATTTAGCGAAGCAAATAGCAACATATTTAAATCTGCCTGATCCGAATTTATACAGTGTGGTCCACTAAGAGTGCAACAAATGGGAAACTTGTTTATTATCGATTTCTCAGAAAAGTTTATTCTAGACAAAAGTTGGTGCATGTTCCAAAACTATACCAAGTGTACCTGAAATGGCTTTATGACAAACACCATATACAGGATAGGCCAAAAAATATAAAGTTCGTTCAAGAGTAAAGTACCATTATTTCAAAAAATATAGAAATATGTTGAAGAGAAAAGTTGCTTAGAATTGAAAGTTATGTTCAGATACGAAGTCATGGCCTGCTATTCGAATTTTTTTTTTTCGTTTGGAAAATATTGAATTACCCCCGTATGGTACATATTTTTACTAATTTGATTTAATATGTATGTGAAGTAGCCACAATCAAATCAGTTTGGAGTATTTTTTATCAAATTAAAGTGTATTTGTAAAATTTACTTGGATTTGTATTTTTTTAGGGACCGTCAACTTCATGTTTGTTGCAACGATATTTAACAGAACTCTAGAATAAAACAAATACTCTTTTTAACGAGTCAAATAGTTTACTAAGTAAATGTTCACATGAATAAACTGTCAATAAAAGTATAATATTTCTGTTCTTCTGACAATGCCTCAACTAGAACAGATATTAAGAAACACTCCAAAATCTATCGCGGATAGCCATGAACAAAAAACAAATACGCCCGAAAACAATACTGTAGGTTGATAGTGTGGCGTCTTGAAACTTGCCTGTCAAACGTTTTCATATTTGTCCTTAATTAAAAATGCCTCGCCCAGTAGTATTAAAGTTATCTGAAAAGGCAGAATTAGTTTTAATCTGTGGTGATGGTTATAAAACAATGCGCAAAGCTGCAAATATTTTCAACGAGCGGCATCCAGACAAACAAAGGACCCCGCAAACTCCTTATGGAATTTGGGTCCCGGTGGATTTTTTTGAATTTTTGGTATGATGTAGTTCATATAATTCTCAACCAATGTTACCATTGCGCCAACCCAAAAAAAATGAACAGTTTTGCTGCTAGGGGGCGTTGAAATCACCCCTTGCGCAGATTAGACTATTTATTTTTGAACCCGGTAACAATATTTTCACTTGTTTCATTAATGCTAATGTTGCACAATATTGTGCAGTTTTATTCCAATTTATTCATATGAACATTTACTGAACATACTACTGGGCGAGGCATTTTTAATTAAGGACAAATATGAAAACGTTTGACAGGCAAGTTTCAAGACGCCACACTATCAAACTACAATATTGTTTTCGGGCGTTTGTATTTTTTGTTCATGGCTATCCGCGATAGATTTTGGAGTGTTTTTTAATATCTGTTCTAGTTGAGGCATTGTCAGAAGAACTGAAAATTTATACTTTTATTTATTGACAGTTTATTCATGTGAACATTTAATTAGTAAAGTATTTGTTTTATTCTAGAGTTCTGTTAAATACCGTTGCAACAAACAGGAAGTTGATGGTCACCTAAAAAAATACAAATCCAAGTAAATTTTACAAATACACTTTAATTTGATAAAAAATACTCCAAACTGATTTGATTGTGGCTACTTCACATACATATTAAATCAAAATAGTAAAAATATGTATCATACGGGGGGGGGGGGGGGGGGTAATTCAATATTTTCCAAACGAAAAAAAATTCGAATAGCAGGCCATGACTTCGTATCTGAACATAACTTCTAAGCAACTTTTGTCTTCAACATATTTCCATATTTTTTTAAATAAGGGTACTTTACTCTTGAACGAACTTTATATTTTTTGGCCTATCCTGTATGGTGTTTGTCATAAAGCCATTTCAGGTACACTTGGTATAGTTTTGGAACATTCACCAACTTTTGTCAAGAATAACATTTTCTGAGAAATCGATAATAAACAAGTTTCCCATTTGTTGCACACTTAGTGGACCACACTGTATACAGGGCATTGTTTTCGAAGGACATCTGCAACCGTATTAGTTGATGCCGGTGGTGATATTACAGCATTAAAACGTCATGGTGACTGAAAATCCAATTCATTGGCGAAAGGCTACATTGAAAGTTCGGTTCAGAATAAAATCAGCATTTCCAATACAATATTGAACTCTATGGACACTGGCAATACTGTTATTGTGTTCAAAATAAATATAAATATAATATTTATGCTTCTTCATTATTTATCTGGTGTAGAAAAAATAGCGTATGGAACTCTCATGTAATGGTTATCAATACACTCGCATAAACCATACGAATCCCGTTAATGATCTTGTATTAATAACCATCATTACATATTCCTTGCATAATATACTATTATTATATGAAGGAATACCTTATTAAAAAGCGTTGTCTATAATAATATAAACATAAGTATGAGTGTCTTCATAAGAAAACGTACAAACTACATGCTCGCACAATAAAAAATGCTGCCAATCTCAAAGTACATCACAATCGACAAAAACATAAAATAAAATACATGGCAATGAAAAACATGAAAACTTAATAACACTTTAGAAATACTAAAAATTATTAGAGTAATACACTTCAGCGTAAATAATATATGTATGTTTTTGGTATATTGTAGAACTAAGTACTTATTGAATATAATAATATGTGCGTATTGTTTTATGAAGGAGTTTGAGAAGTGAACTGTAACGAATTCTGTACCCACAACTGCACAATGAGTATATTAATGATGTAATTAAAATTTTTCAGGTCCCAAGACTGAATTCACGTAAAAAGGTAAGTCTTTTATCACCTTTACTTACACAAGTTTTCGATAGAACAGTTCTAAATAAGTAACTTTTTTTGCATTAACATGTCTGTTTAATGTTCTTCAGTGCAGATGAAATCGACCATTAATGACTCCTTTTATTGAACGATTTGTTATTGATGGATGATTTCGGGAAATTGTCCATTATTTACCCTTATTAATGATCGATTTGTCATTAATGGTTGATTTTTCTGTGAATGCATGATTGTTGCACAGGAAACCAAAGATACACGAATTCAGATGTCATGGACGCTGAATTGGATATTGACGATGAATTTGTATTTCCAGATGTAGCGGAAACTGCTAAAGTAGCATTTTTAAGTTTATTGCTAGAAAAAAATTTGAATTATTTTATTTCAACTAGAGTGAGGTAGACGGAAAAATATTATAATCAACTCTTATATAAATACGAAATATGATCTCGAAACATAACGCGCTCGCTTCGCTCGCGCTTAAAACACATTCAGTGTTCATGACGCACCAGTGCGTCAAACCGTTTTTCGGTTACCTTCTTGAATATAACAGGAAATTGTATTTTCAATATTAGAAAATTTTCATATTTGCGCACATCAAACGTTACTTCTTCAGTGCTCATGACGCACCCGTGCGTTATACAAAAATGACCTCGAATGGTTGTTTTATTTTAAAATTTTAGACTCATATAAGACACATCAAGAAAGTGGAATAGTCATTGCCAAAAAATTCATATATGGCTATACGAATGTCTACAATAAAACTGAGCACTGAACGTGTTAAAATATCTCGAAAATTAACGCGCTCGCTTCGCCGACGCGTTAAAATATCCCGATCATTAATCGCCTGCAATACACTATTTGATAAATAACTACTATTTTGAAATGCGTATATAGCCGCCTGCGTGGTTTTGAACATTGAACAACTGCTGGTTATAAGCCCTAGATAGGATTGCGTACTCCATAAGGCGAGTTCGTTGCAAGTGCTTCAAATGCGCTTGTACACGTGTATCATACGCTATTTTTTATTATGCCTGCACATAGTTACGTCAAAACCAATATTGGAAATTAATTTTAGATCAGGATAAAATCTCTTATATTTTATTACATGTGGTCAAGTAGGTAATGGACGCCAGATGTCACAGAATTGTTGACATGGATGCTTATTTGACATTTCATGTTTTTATTTTTATTTATTACACGGGAAGAAATACCCATTTACAATACAATACAATATACAACACTAAGAAAAATATGTAAAAACATAAAAAAAAAATTAACAAAATCTCTAGAATGTCTCTTTATTAAACTCAACTGCTTGAGTGCTCTATTACAGATGTACTCAATATGCGAAGAAAATGAGAGGTTAGATTGGAAGATGACTCCAAGATCTTTGATCGAGGTAACTTTCTCAATGACAGTGTTATCAAAACTGTAGTTGAAGGTTATCTCTTGCACTGTGCGATGGAAACTGATAATTTTACATTTCAAAGGATTCATGCTCATTTTATTCACCAAACAACCATGTGAAAAAACTTTCAAACTCTTTTGGAGTACAAGGCAATCATCTGGATTTTGTATAACATGAAATATTTTGATAACATCGGCATACATGACGAATTTACAATCGGATATTTCTTTGACAATGTCATCGATGAATATACTGAACAGTAAAGGCACTAGGTGGGAGCCTTGTGACACACCGGAAGTGGCAGTGTATTCATCGGAAATTAACCCGTTCAACTTGACACATAGAAGGCGATCTGATAAATATGTTTTCAACCAGTCCAGAAGAGAACCACGAATGCCAATATACGATAACTTCTGGATGAGAATAGCATGATCGACTTTATCGAAAGCCTTAGATAGATCTGTATAAACAGAATCAACCTGTAGGCCCTTCTCTAAAGCCGATACAAAGAAGTTGGTATAAATCATGAGGTTAGTGCACGTCGATCCTCCATTTTGAAACCCATGTTGACCAACACTTATTTCGTTAGCCAAAGTTGAACTGAGGAATCTATTAAACAAGCATTTAAACACCTTGGGAATGGCAGAAAGAACAGTAATAGGTCTATAATTTTCAATAAGAGCAGGATTTCCAGATTTGAGAAGAGGTTTGACGAATGACTTTTTCCAATAGAAAGGAAAAATGCCATTTGTCAAAGATTTATTAAACATTAACAACAGCGGTCAACTTAGTGAAAAAGCACATTTCTTCAGGAATACGTTAGGAATGAGATCAGGGCCAGGTCCCTTACCGACATCCAGTGAACACAGACATTCCATCACTTCTGCTATACCAACAGAGAGGCAGTGTGAATTGATTATCTGATTCTTCGACGATATAGGATCAAAATTATCAAAACTTGAACTTTCAGTTTCATATACAGATGAGAAATAATTAGCAAAGGATCCAACAATGCTCATTTTATCATTTAGAGTAGAATTATTATATTTCATTGTACTAGGTATATCACAGTTTTTCCTTTTAGAATTTACAAATTTCCAAAATGGTTTAGTAGATTGACCAATCGATTGACAATCGGCATTGTGATCTCAAATTTTGAAATTCCGTATAATCAGTTTCAGAAATTGACTGCTTCTATTTATTTTGATATGAGCATTTTTTTAAGGAAATGCATTTTTTCAATTCACTACTGAACCAAATTGGAAATTTACAACAAGTGTTGATAGTACTTTTAGGAACATACGTCTCCAAAACCCTGTACTTAACATCATAAAATACTGACACACATTCAACAACACTCAACGTAGAGAAGTAAAGATCCCAGTTGAAATTATTAATAATTATGTTCAATCTGGTATAATCAGCTCTATTAAAATAAAATCTAACTTCGTGATTGTCCAAATTATCAGGAGTTGTTGGCGTTGTTATCCAGCAACAACCTCTCTAGTTAGGCGTGTTTTAATCTTGCAGATTTCGCACACTTTTTAGTTCATCCGACAACGATTATGATGCAGGAACGAAAAAAATTTCTCGATAAATTTTCGTTTCGTTCAGTATTCGTTCAGTATTCGTCATTTTTGTCCTTTAAGTTCTACTTTACCAACTTGTATTATAAACAACCATTGTGACAAAAAATAAACCGCTTAGTAAATAAAATGTTTGATCAACAAAAGGAGAAAGCAAGGGGAGAACATTATACTTCGAAAGTGCCACGCTTACATTATTTTCGTGGGATGTTTATGCATTTGTCAACAAACTGTCAAAGCTTCGCCGAAATTGAGGTCCTTGCGTGAAACTTGTTAGTTGATTTATGGTTGATTTATGGTATGACTTCAAACCCTTATATGTAAATATGAGTCATTTCCGATGTATCTGTTGGAAAATGTCAGAAATGCACGACTTCAAAGGACCAAATGAAGAATTTCTATAGTGTCCGATAAACTTTTGGATACAAATGGAGAATTTTCTTCAGAAAATGCTTTTTTTCATGAATACATTTCTTCAGACTCAAAATTAATCCTCCACGATTATTCGATTTCGTAGACAGCTGATCTTCAAAACTATATGTATACCTATCACTGTTATAAAGCACAAAAATGTTATCGAACAAAATTATTTATAATTGAACAGGAGCCTCAAAAAATGAGGGAATGTCACATATTCTGAATATTCACATGAAAATATTTTGAAAAGTCCCTAGAGATACTACCTATTAATGTAATGTAATTTGAATATTTTTCCTCCTCCACATTTGTACCTACTTTGAACTAAGCTGAAGATGAACATATTTATTTTCGGAGCATGCCTTAAAATTAGGATAACTATCCAAATCTTTAATTAAGCTATTTGTGGAGACGACTTTGTGTTATAATTCCAAAAAAATGAGATTTTACTTTTGTCTTTGAATTTTTTCAAACACCCTGCTTAATATCATAAATTGTATACTTTCTCATTCCACATACGTGGGATCGCACGTTATAAGGTAAGGCACTCGTCATTCCTAGCTCGCTCCAGTTCCTGAAGACATCTGAGCGTTACTCGTGTAGGTGCAGTAGGATAACGGAAAGAACAAATTTTGAACACAACTGAACATCTATCGAAATTGAGAATGCAACACCGAAACTTTTGGTATCTTCGTTATAATACAAGGTAAATCAAAAATATTAGCTCAAGCTCCCGCAAGTACCTACTTTCCATTACTTTTCCAAATATCTGACATTGTTATTCAAACAAGGAACTTATGTTGACTGGATGTTTCAAATATCAAGGCACAACCATCTATTCTGAAAACATGTTTTAGCATTTTTATTTAAATTTTCTTTGTACCCTATGTATTGTGATAAATACTGTTTGGTATGTACGAGTATCTTAATACACCAATCTTCGAGTATTATGAGAAGGTGCGAACAAATTCAGTTCTGTCCAAATAACAAGGGGAAAAACGTGTCAATGAAATTTGTCGCTGATAAAACCTCGTTTTATGCCTGTACTGTGAAAATTCAAGTATTCATTTTGTGCCATTACTGATACTTATTACTTCTTTTGGTCTGGTGGATGGACTGATAATGTTTGTAACGCAGCTGTAGGAAGAATAATTTTCTGTAATTGCATTCAAATCGAGGGGTGAAAACCCCGAGCAACCCATTCGTCTCGCAGCAGGTAACCCTCGATTTCCCCATTTCTGATTTTAGTATTGCTGAACAAGAGGTCAGAGGAGAACTGTGGTGGTTCTTTGTGAATAATTAAAAGTATATGCGTTTTTTGTATAATTTCCGGGGGTCTTAACTTTGATTTTCTACGACCATTAAGAAAAAGGAACATTTCAATTGCGTCTTCGATTAAGAAACCTACCACGTTGTAACACCGATTTTCAGTTCCCACGGGCTAGCTGTATCGAAATATTTCATTTCCTACGACTTTCATGAACTACTAGACTGTCATTATAGGTAGATATTCACGAATTTTATGAACATAAATTATATCGAATCAAGTTTGTTTACGTCTGTCTAATAATTTGACATTTCACATCAGTAGATAATTACAAAATTCGATTGAAAAAATTAAGTTATTAATAATGATTAGCGATAGTGAGGATGATTTAACAATCAAAGTAATAAATTTATATCAGAAGCTCCTGATAATGCCTATCTTATGACAAAGGTATGATTTTCTTTTCATAAAACCAGAATAATTTCAATAAAAAGATTAATTACAATCCGATTCTATATTTTTGAATAGCAGATAATTAACAAATTATTATGTGCTCTAGTAACGACGAGTGTTGATTCAGATGACACTAGGACTTTGGATGGTGGGAGCGAGGGTTCACGCAGCCACATTTTTTTCTTCATTAAATGAAATCGATTAGTGTTTGATTTTTTCTGCATAAAGTTTTTTTATTTCCAAGTTGGCAAAATTTGAAAATTTTGAATGTTATTTGTTTCACGACGTAGCTAGGTACGCTCGCTACAAAATTTCATATACCTACTCGTGGGAAATGTATGTCATTTCATGCTCATTGTACAATATACTATTACGCACAGTTGATGATTTTACGCACAGGTGATTTTTTTTACGCAAAAAACATAAAATGTCTATACAGGGACAATGAAAATATATATATATATATATATATATATATATATATATATATATATATATATATATAAATGAAAATAGAGTATATTTCGTTTTAATTCCGAGAGTTCTAACCTTTGACAGCTGTTTCGTGCTAACGCACTCATCAGAAAGGATTTATGGAGCTCTCGAAATCAAAACGAATCCACTCAAGAATTAATACCGTGAGGCAAGACAGAATATAACAGGAAGTTCCTCATAACGTATTAGAAACTTGATTGAACCTTGGGTTGGTCAGAACAACGAATTGTTGGCTGCCTGTCAATTTGTGGACAAACCTCTACTTTTGGATTCCTTGGTTCGTGTCAAATTAAGTTTCAACTAGTGACTGTAGATGTCATGAATAACTTCCTGTTATATATATATATATATATATATATATATATATATATATATATATATATATATGAAAAAAACAACAATATTAGATACAGTTGATAGGTAACAATCAAATATAATGATTAAATCAGTATTGAGCGGATGATATTGGTCGGAGACATTATTCTACTTCATCTTCAGTAGAAAGGAGAATTTTTTTATATGCCTTTCTGAATTTTGTGAGGTAATAAGCTATAATACCGCGATAATATAATGAATTTTTGCCAAATTAAGTTTTAATTTGCACAGTTTTTAGGTTATCAGATTGTCTGGTTAGATGACCGACTATAAGAAGTAACAACATAGGAGAGATTGGAATGTTTTTTCTCCACGATCATCACAGAATTTGCCAATTCTGAAATAAAATTTGATTACAGAATGCTGGAATTCTCATTCTTGAGATTGAAGAAATATTCTGCAACACCTCTGCCCCCATGCAATTTAATAGCTATTTAAGTAACAAGGAATGTAAAGACGTGTTAACATTCGAGGTGAGCGAGTACGAGCCGAGGCAAAGCCGAGGCTTGTCGCTTGCCGAGGATGATAACAGTCGATGCATTCCGTGTTACTTATTACGTTTTTCCCGCTGCTTGTTGATATTTCTCAAAATTTGCCTGAATTGAAGTTTGTTTTCTTACCCTTCCTTCATGATTATTCGTTCGCTATTTCATTCTAAGTTGCTTGTGCGTGTCTAAGTTACCGAATAAGCAGACAACAATAATATTCAAAAGGTCTCATAACCTAAAAATTGATATGAATGAAGCTGAAGGTATTACTTGTCAAAGTCAAAGTCATTATTACCCTAGGCATGTAAATGACACTATTAAGTTCCGTTGTCAAGATGAATTAGTAAACGAATGATATAGGCCATTTACCTGTTTTGTTGCTAAGCATGTATGTACTATTTACAGTGTCGGCAGCGGGAAAATGTATTTACATTCTCTCTCTTGTGATAGAATAATATTCTCACATTGGTTAGCAATATTAGTCTTGACGCAGTTGATTGTCATCGTAGTGGCAAAATTTGAGTGTCAAAATTATTGCTGTCACGTTTCCTATCTTTGATCGTGGAGAAAATATAGTCTGCTACTCGGTTAGAATGAAAATTCGTGATGCTTGTGGTTCCTCACGTTCGCCTTCGGCTCGCGCTCGGAACTTTCCACTCGCATCGAATTTTAATTCTTACCTTGTTGCAGAATAAACTATTCTTACTTTTTGTTGAGTGAATAAACGTGCAAATTTTCACTCTGAATAATGAATTAATATCTAAAAGATTTCTTGGTTTGTATAATTTTATTTTGTAAGGTTTTCACAGGTTTCAAAATTGATTTTGTTGCAGTTCCTCAAATTGAAATTAAATACTGAAGCTTTGGATATATCAAAGTGAAGTAAATATTTTCAGGATGTTTTAGTGGATCGTCTGTATAAAATGCCAATAATGGTGGAATTTTTTTCTCAGATCCAGAACATTCGTAGACCAAGAGAAAGTTTGATAAATAGTTAAACTTAGAAATTGTTACTTTTGTATCGTATGCACGACTTCTCCACATTGAGGGGTTTAATCTGATTTTCTGGTAAAGATCTTTTAGAGTTAGATTTTTGAAAATTTAAAGTTACCTTATATTTCGTTCATATTGCTCCAAGGTTGAGGAATGTATTACCTGGTTCAAAGAAAATTTAAAACTCAAAGAATCTATACAAAAAGAAGATAAAAGCTTAGATTTTGTCTATGAACAGGAGTGTTTTTCATAAACGCATCGATCCCTTATATTTATTTAGGTATGTTATTGCTATTTCTGTGTACCTACACTCAATATATTTCTTTTTCTTACATTATTGTGGCTTAATTGCTACCTTTGCTGTTTAGATAATTTTAATGATTTATTTAATATTTTCTTACAGTTTCTCTATGATTATGTATAAAAATATGTATGTATTAACACTTGACATTTTTTTATTTTTGTTTTTTAATTCTTATAGAGCTGGTTATTCCCATAGACAAGCTCCCTCAAAGCTTTTTTGAGAGATACCCCCTCTAAATTGTATATTTTGTATTATAGTAAATAAATTATTATTATATCTGCTTCATTTCTATCTTCGTTCTATATGATTTTCTTCAATGGGACTATTCGAATTCAATAATTTTACTATCAGTTTACGTTATTTAAGATTCAAGATATTATTCTAATTGAATAATTAACATTGAACTGGAGTTACAGAGATTTACCAGGATGATGAGGAAGTAAATTAATGCGGTATTGCGTGTAGAATAATGTAGGGGAAAACTACCCTTGAGAATCGTTTTAGGAATAATGTGGTCAGATTAACATCTATATTGTAGATGACAAGATAGGCGACTCAACCTAGTTATAGTACCTAACATTTACCTAAACATATTTAATTTCCGTTTCATCATTCATTACGTAGTGGAATACTTTGATACAGGGTGACTCTTGTCGAGGGCTTATAAGACGTATTTCGAAAAATATTTCTCATTGAAATTTGAAAAATTGGGTTAGCGTGTTATTGGCCTGCGTGAAAGATTCTCAACCCCCATTCACTTCCGGTTATTTACCAGAAATTGACAGAAACTTTCGAATCTTCTTTGAACACTCTGTATTGTTACACCCAATGTATAAATCATGTTATTTCTATCTATACTTAACTGATACAGTTTACGAAATAATGAGTGTCTTTAAAAATTTTGACCAACGCACTTATTTTTTTTAGGAAACATTTCAGTACTGGCAACTCTTTCAAAACATAAAAGTTATTTATTTCGCGTCTCTTCGTTGGAAATACTTCAATGTAGCCAATTCATTATCGACATTTCGAAATCTTTGTACAGGGTATTTAGAAATTAGTAAATTTGGTGGAAAGACGTTCAGTTATGGAAACGCAACCTCAAAGTTTGTGAATGCACTTTTGTAAAAAGGAAAGTCTCCATTTTTAATAATAGTATATTATGCCATGAGCACAATATTATGCCCATTTTGCAAGAGTATGAAATTTGCAGCACGAGCCGAAGGCAAGTGCTGCGATTCATACGAGTGCAAAATGGCCATTTTGTTGCGAGTTGCATACTATACTTTTTCTATGACAACATATCTTTCACGTTTAATACATGCATACATTGCAAAAACTTTGAAAGAAAAAACTGATGATATTTCATTTCTCCGAATTCGCCGCTAATGGGCTTTCTATCAGAATTAAAATATAAATTGAAGAAATATGTAAATATTTTCTTTATTGCTATTTCTAATAGGTACACTGAAATAGAAGCCTATAAATGTATGTGTGTATCTAGTTGAAAGTGCAATTATTGAATATAGACTGCCGCTTGAGGAATGCTTTCAGTTTCAAATATTTGGCAATATCTTTATCATTATAGATACTAAAAGTCGTTCTCAGCATTGAGAAGTGTGACCACAAAGTGGAACTTTTAAATTTTTTGACTAAGTCGCCAAAATAAGCCATTAAAACGTTCTCGGAAAATGATTTTGTCTTTTGATCTACCTTCCATTCCAAAAAATTTTTATAAGCGCGTTGATACGAGGGCTGACAATAAAGTAAGGTCTCCAATTTTTTTTTTCATAGAAAATGACATTTATTTACAAAAAGCGATACACCGTTGGAAAGGCCAAGGTCTTGGCTACTTATCTACATAATCGCCATTTTTTTCCAACACCTTGCGCATCCGCACGATGAACTTGTCTATGCCGGCAGAATACCACTCTCCGTCCGCCTCGCGCAGCCAGGTGTTGACCTCTTTCTGAACCTCCGCGTCACTATCAAACTTCTTCCCTCCGAGATGTTTTTTCAGGGCGGGGAACATGTGGTAGTCACTGGGGGCCACGTCGGGACTATAGGGAGGGTGATCGATGATTTCCCAGCCAAATGTCTTGAGCAGGTCAAGGGTAACGTTGGCTGTGTGCGGGCGCGCGTTGTCGTGGTGAAATTTCACTCCTTTGCTCAGCAATCCCGGGCGTTTGTTTTTTATGGCACGACGAAGCTTTTCCAGGGTCTCACAGTACCTTGCTGCATTGATAGTGGTTCCCCTTGGCATGAAATCCACCAACAATACCCCGTGGCGATCCCAAAACACCGTAGCCATCACCTTGCCGGCTGACAGTGTCGCCTTAAACTTTTTGGGTTTCGGAGAATCGCTATGGCGCCATTGTTTGGACGACTCCTTTGTTTCGGGTGTGTAGTGATGAGCCCACGTTTCATCCCCCGTAACAAACCCTTCCAAAAAATCATCGCCTTCCTCTTCAAAACGGGCCACAACTTTGGTCGCACATTCCACGCGCCGCTTCATGTGGTCTTCGGTCAGCTGTTTCGGCACCCATCGGGCAGAAACTTTGTGGTACTGCAACTTGTTCACAAGGATATGACGGATTGTTTCGCTGCTACACACTCCTCCAAGCTTCTCTTCCAAGTCCCTAATTGTCGCACGGCGGTTTTTGAGCATTTCTGCCTCCACTGCTTGAACAATCGCATCCGAGACCGACGGTCGGCCACTTCTCTCCTCGTCGTGAACATTAGTGCGCCCGGAATTGAACTCGCGGCTCCACTTACGCACGTTTTTTATGTCCATACACTTTTCCCCGTAAACTTCAACTAGTTGACGATGGATTTCAATAGGTGTCACCTTTTTCGCACTCAAAAAACGTATTACAGAACGCAATTCGCACTTGGACGCTGACGCGAGTGGTACCTCCATCGTTGACGGCTGCTCAGCCAAGACTGAGCGGTCGGGGAAGCCTCACCCAGCAGCAAAGTGGTAGTGGGGGAACCAAGGAACACGGCGGTGTTGCCAGATTTCGCCTAGCGCGTGATCCGGCGAAGTTGCAGCGTTGGAGACCTTACTTTATTGTCAGCCCTCGTACATAACTTTAACAGAAACGATCTGCTGACATTTCATCAATTTGTCGCTGGACGTCATAATTTGACAAGTTTATGATTGAAGTTAGGGTTATAAAATGAACATTTATCGAGGTTGTCGTAGAAAAAAGCTTTTATTTAACTTGCTCTGTGTGTGGGTGGGTTTGTGTGTGTATTAGGTGGCGGCAAATCTTGTAGGCTGAATTAGAACCATTTCTTCTTATCCTATGGAATTGAAATTTTACTTGTTGGTTCAGTTCAGATGACAATACATTAATGTCGAAGAAATTGTCACCACCGTGCCCTCCGAAATCTAGATAGAGAACGCGTAGGGTTTTGGAAGTTTTCTTGACGGATTTGGACGTAAAAAATCCCTATCCCCCAAAAGCTAGAAAGAGAACGCGTAGGGTTTCGGAAGTTTTCTTGACGGGTTTGGACCCCCCCCCCCCCCTTTTTCGCTAAACTCTTTTGGAAAACTCGCGAAATTGAAATCGACAAAATCCGTTAAAACAGTGAAAAGTATCTGATTGACGAATATTGTGATTTAAAAAAATCACCCTACCTCCCTCAAAAGCTATATAGAGAACGAAAAAGAATGTGGAAAATGTTTCAACAGTTCAGACATGGAAAATAATGATAAAAAAAATCGATCGGGCAACTCGCCCTTCTTTCCGGTCACGAAAAAAATATTAGAAATCTCGCCAAATAGAAATCGATAAAATTCGTAAAAATAGTGAAAATTATCTGGCCATTGAATAATACTGTTTCAAAAAAATTACCCTCTTCCTCCCTCGAAAGCAAGATAGAGAACGCATAGAAATTCGGAAAAATTTACAACTGTAAATTAACAGGCAAGCGACCTTGCAACTTGCAACAGACTAAGACACATACAGAAAACTAAAGAAGAAATAAATAAAAAACTTAAACTAACTTTTTAGCGAAAAGATTTTATTTAAATGCACTAAAAAGAAAAAAATAAATTTCTAAGTGAATTAAACCCATCATTTTGTTAAATTATAAAATGACATAAAAGCTTTTCGCGAGAAAAAATCTTGAGGTAATTTTAAATTTAATTTACAATAAGAAATACATAGATTCATCTCGCGACAAGCATTTATATCATTTAAAATTTTATGATATAACAAAATGATAGGTTTAATTCACTTTAAAATTTATTTTCTTCTTTTTAGTGCATTTAAATAAAAGCCTTTCTCTAAAATGTTATTTTTAAGTTTATTTATTGTTTCTTGAAATGGGATCAACATACATTTGATGATTCGTGGATGATTAGCTTTTTGATGTAAATGGGTCTCTTTCTCGACTGATCGAATGGAACTATGGCGTATTGTCATTGAAGATAATGCTCTACCTAACACGAGTGAACGTATTTTTCAAGTTTCTATAACATTTTTAGTGATTAAAAAAAAAAATCCCGTCATAATCTCATATCATAACAATATTTATCCGATGGTGACACTGTAGTTGGTATTATCGCATGACAACATGGCGACTATCAATATAACCACAATTAAAGGAGACCGAAGTCAGTTTCAATAAAAACGAAAGTGCTGAAATCAGTAACTTGAATTCAGTCACGTGGTAAATTCAGCGGTGCTCCTCAATGAATATGTTATACATACATTAACTGAAGATGATCCCATCATGAAACCGTCTTATTATATACAACCATAAAACCCATCAGCCTAATATTTATATATTTATGCATACGCACAGGCACAGTTGCACGTTTGATTAGCGTTGTAGAAAAAATTTCTTAAAAAAAGCGTTGGGAATATTAACCAGATATCTACAATCACAATCTGTTTTGAGGCGTCATCATGTTCCAGGAAAACAAGATACTTTATATTTTGATATTTATATTGAAGTCAGGAGCGATGACATCACAAAACTATGCTTTTTAACGTTTTCTCGTGCATTTTTATGATTTTGTGGGGTTCAATGGAATTCTGTTTATTTAGAGAGTCATATATCTCTGTCCAAAAAGCGCCTTTTGGGTTGATGTTGATTTACTTCATGTGAAACCGTGTTGATAATTAAATTTCATGTTAATGATTTCTGGTAGTGAAACCGGAAGTGACCGGAAAGTGAAAAATATGTGAAAACTCTCCTCTTCACATACCATTTACCTGTACCAAATCTCATTTTGATACACCTAATAGTCTAGAAGTTCTGTCTTGTCTAATAGATTCGTTGACACCCGGTATAGGTCTGAAATTTTCTGGTCTATCAGAATCACCCCCCTTGAATAATGGAATGACCTCAGCAATGTTTAGAAAAGATGGAAGTTGTCTCTTTGTTATAGCTAAATTAATATAATCCGCGAAAATATTTTTAGACAGATATATAATGAAATATCATCCCATCCTAACGAATTTTCATTTTTTGTTTCGGAAAGAATTTCTTTAATTTCATCCGCAGAAGTTGGTCGGTAACTAAATGAATTCGAAATAGCAATGTAGTTCAAGTAATAAATAGGATTTAATTCAACAATTATTTATCAACTAGTGACTGTAGATGCCACAAGTTACTTTTTGTAATAAATAAAGGTACTTACGGGAAACTCGATACCTATAATCATCTTCTTGAAATGCAAATCTAGTATGGTAAGGTCCCTAATTAGAGCTGTTTGTTATTGATCACTTGATTGAAGAAGGAAAATGAAAAAGCTCTTGCGAAGTTTACTGCACACATCCAGCCGAGTAATTCATGAAACGACTTCCGTCCCGTAGATGGTGTTGTATCCTGAACTGATATCGATCCTTCGAATCCATCCGGATTACTGCCACTGGAAAAGGAGAAGCGATCTGCATCTGTAGACAGTTATCCCTTGAATCATGCGACGCGATAATCCACCCCTAGCAGTTCCCACGGTTTGCCACGTGTCGCTTTGATCCCCGGGTCTGACCCGCCCCCGAAAGAGGACGCCGCTACATGCTTTTGCACGGCTTACTGGGATTTCTGGAACAAGAAAGTTGAGATAAAGCACATAGTAATTTTTTCGCATTAACTCGCATTCAGCTGCTTCTGAAGTTCTATTTTTGTACTTCATTGTTGTTTTTTATAATAAATGTTTACATTTTATAGCACATATCACTCGCGTGACATCCAACGGAAAATGAAATTAATTTCTCGACTTGCAATATTGTATTTTGTTGAATCGACCATATAAAATCATTCTTATTTTCATAGATTATAACTTGAAATGATGAATGTATTTACATCTTTTCAAAATGTCATCGATCCCATAATAACGGATATTATCGAAAACGACGGAGATTATTCGGAAGATACATCCATTTTCAACAACCCAGATAACATTGAAGGTTGGCCCGGCATTTCAATTTCTGGTCATGCAATTGAAAATAACGCTTATCCGGCATCCCGGTGGCCGCTAGCCGCCCGTGATACATTCTACCGGCAATTCAAACTACCTCAGAACTGCTTCAACGCCAGCAAATTTCGGTGCACGATTGATGCCGGTCAACTATGCTTCAAACATTAATATTTCTTCATTTGACTGTAATTCAAATTGCACTTCTAAAACCTCA
This sequence comes from Chrysolina oricalcia, assembly GCA_944452925.2. Lineage (NCBI taxonomy): Eukaryota > Metazoa > Arthropoda > Insecta > Coleoptera > Chrysomelidae > Chrysolina > Chrysolina oricalcia. Next base: position 55,966,611 of record OX101813.2, on the reverse strand, counting down.
TCATAATAATTATTTTTCAGGAGAAATAAAAATTCGACTAATGGAATCAAGCTTGAATATGCCAAAATGTACCCCCCTGTATATAATTTTGACATGAATGTGTTTATTTTTACTAAAATTCATTCTGGAGGAGTCTAAAAAATCACATATCACATTTATCCATAGCTAGAATCCAGGTACTTAAACTCAATATTCTTGAAATAAAAAACTGAAATCAACACAACGCATATATATTAGAACATAAAGCAATGTATCAAATAATACACCATATTGTGCAATTAGCTATCGATAAAACTTAACATTATTTTACAAACATGAATTTTTGTAATTCACAATGAACCGCTCCTATGTTGTTCTAGAAAATGGTTCTGTTTTGCATTTGGATGGAATGAATATCAGAATACAAAAATTCCAAAAACTTTGCATTTCTAATTGAAAATGTAATTCGTTAAATTCAACTCATTTTTATTTATTAATATTAAATCTCAGAATAAATCTGAAAATTACCACATGACAAAAATCTATTTGAATTGACAGAAAAAATGTTCCGTACAATTCATCATATTATATTGCTGGGTTAATTTCCACTAATTAATTAGTTGAAATTTTCAGAACAAAAACTTTTTCTGCAATTAGTTTTCATAACCAAAAACTAAATTCGATTCACAACACAGGTATTTTCCAGTTATAAAATCTCTATGGTACGAAACATTCTTTTGAATATTTCGTTTTTTCTGTTTACTACTTAATCGCAGATACATTTTTCTGAATAACAATTATTTATGAAACCATACTGTATTCAGAAATTATGTAGATAATGATTTTTGTCATAATTCAGAAAACTATATACCTTCTTCATATAATAGGTTGCTTGTGCCACATATCAAGAAATTGGACATTGAAATAAGATGTTTTCTTCACGTTACTCATGTTTTCATCAATGTGCATTCAGTCACAATTCCTTATTTCAACTAGTATACAGGGTGTTTCATAATAAATGCGCAGGACTTCAGGATGTGATAGCTCGTCCAAAAATATGAAAAAAAGTTTCTATTAACTTACCCTCTGAAATGCGCCATTTTCGAGATACAGGGTGTTGAAATAAAAAAAATAATCGTTTTTTGCGAATATCTCTGGAACCGTTCATCGCACAGAAAACAGATGTCGTAGTTATTTTCTACTCATAATAAGCGGATTTTTTATTTTTTCAAATTCATAATTGGTGAAAATTTTGAAGGGGTAGTGGGTGTTTTTTTCTCCAACTTCTACGCCACTGGAAAAAGTATGATTTTGAGCCACCTACTTGAACCGCCAATGTTTTCTACACAAAAAAGGTAATCTTGGTCATAAGCACTAAAGTTGACCGTTTTCAAGAAAAATCAACTTTCATGTTGAAAAACATGGTACATTTTTTTAAATAATTTTTTTCCTAATTATACAAAATTTATTTGAACGTTAAAACAAGTAACAAAACCAAACGTTGACTTCTTAATTGCAAAATAAAAAAAAAAATAACAATCATACTCAGTTGAATTGTTGGAAATGTCCGCCGTTAGCTTCAATGCACGCAGCAATTTTTCGAGGAAAAAACATTATTTAAACAACAACAATATAGGAGGCTCAATACTGTACTTTTTCCAGTGGCGTAGAAGTTGGATAAACGGTTCCAGAGATATTCGTAAAAAACGATTATTTTTTTTAAATTTCAACACCCTGATCTCGAAAATGGTGCATTTTAGAGGGTAAGTTAATAGAAACTTTTTTTCATATTTTTGGACGAGCTATCACATCCTGAAGTCCTGCGCATTTATTATGAAACACCCTGTATTTTCTTGATTGCAGAACTTTTGTTTCGACCATATTTGATTTATACACTAGGAATTAGATCTGATGTAACTCACTCAATTGTTGTACTTACACATTACACATTGCAGTGAACCAAACATGCCAAAGAACAAAATATCCAATATGGCCATCTGAGAAATACACGACACAGAACACTGTAAGACGTCAGTACGCAGTCTCCAAATATGACATCAACGGGGCACTTAGCCAGCAACGGATTGGTACTCTCAAATGTATATTTGGGAAATAAGTTTTGGAAGCGCTTGACAAGTATCTCACCACAAACTGCAAAAACTAAATTGGATAGTGGTTTATAAAAGACTTCTGATGTACTCCTAAAGCACTTCTTTCATAATTGCCATAATTTCACAAAGGTGGCCGTTACTTTTCAGGCCGATCGATGTTATCTGGGCAAGACGGGTCACCACTCACTATGCAGTGGCGGTGGCTTTCTGGATGAACGATATATCAATCATTGGATAGGGCGACGAGGACTAATTGAGTGGCCAGCTAGATCACCAGACCTCAACCCGTTGGATTATTTTTTATGGAGACATCTCAAGAGCCATCAGTCACTAGAGGATCTCCAGAAGTATTGGAAAACGTTAGCAATAATTTTGAAAGTAGAATTTATTATTGTATGGAGGAAGGAGTGGCTCAATTCGATCAATTAATAAATGGAATTTGGTTAAAAACAGGTGAGATAGTGATTATTTAAATTGAACCTGTTACATCACTGATCTCAATTCTCATTCATTCGATTTCGATAACATAGAAACGTTTGGATAGAGAACGAAAAGAGCTTCAAGATGATGTATCACTTGACCCATGTTCCCTATGATTATTCGCGAGGGGGTAGCTGCCCCCGTCGGGGGGATCAAGTTGCATTACTAAATCAATCACTGACACGCATCAATCTAGAAATAAAAAAAAAATCCGTCACTAACATCCCCCTAGAAATGAAATATAAGTGTTTCAGCGTTTCCGAAAATAATATATTTCCCAGTAAATTCTGGGTGTAACATGATTTTTCAGCATATAACTCTCACTATACATGCATATTATAACTTACTCTATATTATGGATATCCAATTTTCTGCTTTTGTTTTTTTTTTCAATTCTACAGTAGCATATGTAAATTTTTCATTAAATAGTAACAGTAAATTTACTGTGCTCAAAATGTAAATTTATGGTATATGTAAATAATTTGCAGAATTTTACAAACAGCGTCATGTAATTTCTGGATATATTTTTTGTAATAATCTGTGAGATCTGGTAAAATCATAATAATTTACATATTGAGATATTTACTTTCTCATATTGAGTCAGGTAGGTCCTAGATTAAATACACTGGGTGTCCGCAGAAAGCAGCTCGACCTTATAACTATTTTGTATTTGAAGATAATGGAATGAAATTTGGAGGGATCTGCATACGACATGAATACAACCATATATTTTGTAACCCAACTTATTTTTGATTTTGCTATGGATACTTTCAAATCACTAATTTCAGTCCAAAACTTTTAGGAAAAATATCTGTATCTGCTATGTAAAATTTGGCTTTTGAATTTATATTACTTATTTTTACAAATGGCTCGGCGGGTTAAGAAATAACAGCAATAATTTTTTTGCGATTAATTTTTTAGGTTTTAGTCCGTTAAAAACCTTTAAAAGATTGTATTGGATAATTCTTAAAATTGAGTGTCTTTTGAGACTAAAATAAAATTTAAACGCATCGAGTAACTTATAACTATTACAAATGAACATAACAAAATCATTTTTCCAAATCTAATAATATATCTCCTTGTATGAATAGTATTATTAACATGTTTTTCCAACAGTAACGTGCACAATAATTACCTAATTTACTTTCGCACGTGTCGAGAAATTAAATAAGCGGTTTGGTGTTGGGATAAAACTCCAGCCCAGTGTATTCATTACTACACTAAAGGACTCTTGACACGGTGAAAAATAGTTCTTTTTCTACGACAGTGCGTAAACTAAGCTTTTACGCACTGCTGACAGTGCGTAAAGTAATACTTTTTCGCACAAGTGCGTAAAAAAATTACCTGTGCGTAAATCATCAACTGTGCGTAAAGTAATTTTTTACGCACTGTTCATACATTTATGCATTTTTGAAAAATATAGTAGTTTGCTTCAAATATAACTCGGAAGTCTTTATTTGATCATACGACAACAATTCATCATTAAACATTCAACTTAATGATATAATTGCTACAATTTGGCATTATAATGACTGTCGAAGAAAAAACTTTGTATGAAACACTTTCGTAAAGTACTACTTTACGAACTTGTATCATAAATAGCTATTTTAGTGATACAAGTGTACGAGTCTTCAAAGCACACCCATCGAGGTGAAATGATGCGAAGCGGAGTGCTTTAAAGGAACGTGTATCGTATGTCATAAGTTATTTTTTTATTATTCCTATATTCGACTTGTGACTTCAAAAACTTATATTTTATTACGTCTGATGAAGCACGGAATGTACATCTGATGTGAGGTATTGTTGACATAACGGATTATTTGATATTTCATATGAAAAATACTAATAAACTTGCCGTTGTTTCATAGCAACAACCTTTCTAGTACGGCCTGTTTCAATCTTGTAGATTACACACGCTTTTTAGTGCATTTGACAAGCTTCATGACTCAGGTCTAATGAAAAAGTCTTTCAATTGAAAGTTTGGGAATAGTATATTCTATGTTTAGGAACAAACGTGTTGTAGAATAGAGGAAATGTTAGAATTTTGTTTTCAAATTGGACTTCAAAATTAGTAAATTCTGCGATGATCGTGCAGAATTTTTTTTCACGTCTTAAGGTGGGATTTCCTAGCGACGTCTAGCGTTCGCGGCCTTCATCGATGTTCAGCAGTAACGGCTGGCAACGACGATTGTTGGATTTGCTTGAAGCGTCTGGCGTCCGCGTTTTTGTAATGAAATTATACCCCCAGTGCGTTTTGTGTTCTGATTGACTGCATTTTAAAAGTGAAAACTGCTTGTTGTCATAATGGATGGGAATGTTCTAATAGCATTATTGTTACTGAAAGAAGAGAATGATGATGACTATACTGCACCGACAATAATTATCTGAATAAACTGACGATTATCGAACTTTTTGCGAAGAATATTGGGGGAAACACAAAAAAACTAATTGACTTCATGACTCCCTATTATTCACAAAACTCAATTCTATTAATGATCTTTTCTGAACCAAGTAAAAAAAAATACAATCAATTTTTGATTCAATACTCGCAGCCCTTGAATAAAACTGCAAATTTCGTTCCAAATATTTTTCCGAATATGACAATCTTTGAGGTCTTTGTGCGAATGGTCATGAAGGCAGGGTTATTCACGTACTTGATTAATCAAAATTTCGTCGTCTGTATTGGTAAACTTCTGTGACTCGTTGTAGTAATATCCACCACGCTTATTTCACATTGAAATAATGTTACTGCTGGTGTCGGCGTGCGCGTCTTGACATGTTTTTGAGCAGTCGGGACGAGGCCGACGACGGCCGGCCGCTGAGACGATGAGTCGCGCCGTTTCAAACAAAATAGTTGCATTGAAAATCCGTTGTACGTGTCACTAACGGCCAGACGTCGCGGCGGGCCGCAAACGCTGGACGTCGCTAGGAAATCCCACCTTTAGACTTGTCGAGATCTAAGTATGAAAGTTCCGTGATCCTCAGTTTTTATTTCATTCATGGATGCCATGAATGTTTCCTCCTATGGAATTTAAGAAATGTCTTGCCTCATGTGAACACATACATTCTTGAATAATAATAATAATAATAATAAATCGCCTTTATTCATCTTGCAAAAAATATAAATTCATACATAATTACATGGTGTGACATAGATGAAAGGGCGAAGTGTCAGCCGATTTTTTTTTCATTTGCATCATCAAAGGAGAGGACACAGAGAAAAAGAAAAAATTGGTGAGAATAAGAAAAATAGGAGTGAGGGAAACGTAGGCAGAAATGAAAAAGGGAAAAATAATAGGTACAGAGGGGTAGGAAGGACGGAGGGTAGAAGAAATTAAAAAACTGAAGAATATATTTGTATTTTATGAAAAATTTAATTTCTGTTTGGTGAAGACTAAAATATCTGGGCAATTTCAAATAATGATGTTTTCCAATTCAATCGTACATTTGAACCGGATCCATTTTCGCATAGTAGCACTATTTAAAAAAAATTTATGTATCCTAATTGAAAACACGCATTCAATCCCATCGAGTGGGCGAAGAGATCAATAAACAACTACGTTTTTCTAAAAATTATTATTGCCTGATATGATTCTCGAAAATCCTCCCCTATACACAAATTCCCAAATTGCCAAGTTGCTTATTTGGTGGTTGCTCTCATTCATTTTACAATCGACTGATACGTCGGCTATTTAATTAGGGTCTTCCACGCTGCTATGATTGATGTGGTGATGTTCTGTTGTTTCCGGAGGTTGCGTGGCTCTGGCTTGTTCGTTGTTAAGCATAATCACTGGATAATATGCAGGGATGAAGGAAAATGGTCAAGACGCGACAAAGCCCTTTGATGAATATGGTTAGATGTGTTCGGTATTTGAAGGCTGTGAGTTATATTAGGAGGGAAATGAACTAATTTCATAGATTTTTCAGAAGGAAATGATATTGTTCTTCAACGCTGCCCTATAACCAACACAATGAATTGCGAAATATCCATTATCTCGGATTGGAATATAATAATTATGATAACAAATAAGATTTATTATCAGAAGACAGAATATTCAAAGTTTGGGCAGTATAGATAGTTAGATTGATACATAGATAGATTTTATTCGACAATGTTTCAATATATCTCTGGTGCATGTCAGTTAGTCTGAAGGCACATATATTCTTGGATAATTTTTTTGACAATTCTTCCACGTGAGCTGACCTGGATAAATTTTCGTCGGTGATCAAACCAAGTTAATTACCACTTCGACTGTTATCAACAATGTTGTTACTGGAAAATTTCATTTCTAGTGTTTTGACTTCATTCAGTTTCAATTGATTGGCTGTAAAACATCTAGAAGCATGGTCAGAAGCATAATTCTTCTTCTCTGTTGAGTTGATTACTGTTTTTAGTTGTATCGTCAGCAAAGAGTACACATTTTTATGGTAACATACATTGGCTGGAATTATTGATGTAAATCAAGAATAAAATTGGCCCATAAACCGATCCCTGAGGAACTCCATGTTTGGCAATAGTTCAATAGGTAGTCCTTTCACCCCATAGTATTCCATTTTCCCGAGAAGTGAAGAATTTGAGACGCAGGCCAAACCTTTGGAGAGGTCGCAGAGGGTTAAAGCTACATTCAACCACCAGATTAACCACTTATATAATTTAACATGGAATAAAAAATGATGTACATAACAAAAAAAATTACTCTTTGGTCAAAGGAGGCTAGAGAGTCAAACAATAAATTGAACTGAAAACCGAAGTGGTTGTCACTGATGATATTGTGCTTATTTAAGAACTTAGGTAGACATATTTCTACGATTTTTGCGATAGTTGGAATGTGAGAGATAGGAAGGAGATTGAAAGGATAATCTAAATCTTCGCTCTTATGCAGATAAATGACAACAAAAGTTTTCAGAAAAGAATGAAATGAGCCTGTTAGGAATGACAAACTCATCAGTAAAACCAATACATTTAGGGCACTGAGTGGTTTTGTACCATTTTGCTTTATATTTCATCGTAGCCTGATGTATTTTTGTTTTTAATATCCTTAAGACTTCAATCAATTCATGAATGTTGGTTTCATACAGAATCATGTTCTCTTCTACTTTCAGATTTTTAGGTAGACTAACGGATCATATGGGCTAACAATATTTATACTCATATTTTGAGAAATTGAGCCTATAAGTCATTTTTATTTGAACATGTCTCTTTCATCTTTTTTGAGACTTACTGAGTTCATTATTGCAAAATGTTGTTTTGCTTGTTTGATTGTTGATCTATAGATTCTATGGCTTCGGTCTCTCCCCGTATATTCCAGACGCTACCCCATTGCTTGTCTTAAGGGCTGCCATCATACCATATTTCATCTTGACAACAATGATAGGGCCCCATGATGGTGGTGTATGTTCCATCAAAGGATCAAGTAATTTTGTCCGACGTCTTCCTAGATGTATCGATGTCTATTATGTTAGAATTGCCTAAGTTGATGCCCATCCATTGGCTCAGGCCCAGCAGGCCCTTCATTCAGTCTGGAGGCTTCTATCCTCGTCTCCACTACAATGTGCAAATTCATAATATCGATGTATGTACCAGTAACTTCGAGCATGGCCAGTCTTTATAGCTCCCCTCTTGTTATACCTTCCGGCTCTGATTTGCTTTGAATATAGGTACTTTGTATTCCTTTCTTTTGAAGTTTTCCAAATATTGACAATCGAAAATTGTAAACTTTAGTCTCCCATACCAACAACAATTTCTTCATTTAAAGATGCACAGAACACATTAGCTTCGAATAGAAAACATGGGAAATTCCAGAACCAAAACCTTATTTTACCCCACCTCACAACGCACTTGATTTCATGTGCGCAGCATGTACAGCGGTTTCAATTGTCAGCGTCAAATGTCAAATGTCAGTTAATCAGTATTATATAATTAATTTTATGACTGAATCTTTCCAAAAATTAGGTACTCAAAAAACGAATAAAAATTGTAATCCGTAGTGGCCGTGCTGGTGAAGCGTTCGCCTTTGGAGTGAAGGGTCGAGGGCTCAAATTCCCGCATGGTCATCGGTCTCGTGCATGGCATCACACGTTAAAAGGTAAGGGCTGCGTATTCCCTAGCTCACACAAGTTTCGAAGACTTCTGAGGGTTGCACGTAGGGGTGCAATCGGTTGACGGAAATAACAATTTTAACAACAACAACAACAATCTGCCCTGCGAACCATAAATTAATGAAATACAAGAGAAACTTGCAGCGTCCTTTTTATCAGGAAAAATCATTCTGAAATCGTGTTAATGCTTCTGAACGCCTATCCCCTAACATAAAAGGTTTCTTTTTTCACAAATGTCACTGATTTCTTTGTGAAATTATACCCACTCCAATAACGTTATTATGTGACTGACAGAACACATTCTGTTGGAGCTAATGCTGTCTTTCTCGGAATTCTGAGGAATTTTATTAGATGATGTCTATTCACATTTTGTCCAATATGAAATAGAGGATTATTTTCGTCAGAACTTATTTGTCATGGTGTCATTGCTGAAGGAGTTTCTATATTTTTCCATTTACCAATTGAGGATGTACCATTTAGTTTTTTTTTCAGCTTTGAATCTTGTGAATGTTCGGTTAACAACTATACCTACTGATTTTTCCTAAACACACCAAACATTTTTCTTGTTATTGGAAACGAAGGTAAAATAGTAACAGACTAGTTTGGGATTCTCTCCTTCACTAGTTAGAATTGTTGTGATTTGCGCATAAACACTAAGAGTAAATTATTTAGTTGTTGATGATATTGGAAAATCATTGAAAGTTTGTAAGCCAGTATAATTTTTTAAAGCCATTTATTCGTTCATACATTATTGAGAGCCGAAAGGAAATTTCTGTGACAGTTAACATTTAAAATTGAGATCTTTATTCGAAATTTTCAAACAATGTCAAATTTATTCCTATATATGTTTCTACGGGCCTTCACCACTAAGAAAAATGTTCACACGTGTTATTCATATGTGACAAATCCGAATTGACCAAATAATAATAATAATAAATGTATTTATTTCCACATTATTCCACAGTCTTTCAATAATACCATGTACAATTTTTCGGAAATCTCAAGGGGGAGTTTACTCCAAAGTGCTCTTCCACTCAACCCTTGTCATGGTCATTATATAAGTTTTAATTTATTGTAATGCTTATCCTAACTTACCTAATCTATCATAAAAATAAAAAGATAAGCAAAACAAAAAAGTAATTGGAATATTATCGATTTTTTAGATATAATGTCATAGCCCGTTTGAATCTAGACTATTCAAAATCTTTAAACTCAGATACATTATATAAATGTTGAATTTGATATACTTTTTTCTACCAGGTGGGTCTGTTAGTAAACCATTAGATCGGTTGTTGATTTTGTGAACCTCACTTCGGTAATTTATTTTTCTTGTTAAATATGTGGCCTGTTATTTTGTTATTATTTTATGTTATAATCAAAGAGATAGTACGTCTCGTCATTTCTTTATATTGACTTATCCCAATTATTTAAGTTTGTGTAAAACCCTGTCATACTTTCTGATCCCAGCATAAATCTGACACAAGAGTTTTGAAATCGTTTGATTCTGTTAATCGTATCATGATCTGAACAGGAGTCATAACCAGGAGAACAAAAAGAGAGCTTTGAAAGTACTAGGGTCTCGCACAACATCATTTTAGTATCCCTACACAAACTCTGTCTTTGGGGATGTATGGATCTTAATGCAGAATGTGATCGTTGTACACAGCTAATTATATGTTCTCGAAATACTAATGATTCATCTTTTATTACCCCAGATTTTTCAAAGAATCAGCAAACTTCAGATGGCTCACTTATACAGTTGCATCTTAATATACTATTGTTTACACATCATCAGTATCGCTCTAGTGGGTAATTGCAGAAGACATTACATCAGCCAAAAAACAAATTAATATTTCCATATGGTTGAGGTAAAGGTTTCGAAATAGACTGGAAAGAGGCCATTAAACACACCATGGTATAGAAAAATATGCAACGCTGAAGTATCGTCAGGACTCTTTCTGTTTAGAGCACATCAATTTCGTCATTATTGATAACTTTATTCAAATTTCTCGCTATTATAAGAACTCGAGCAATACAATTCCTGCGCTTTATTGCACACCCGGTATACAATTTTACAGAAGCAACATGGAAAAGGGCATGTCAGTCACCTTCGAAAAACGATATACAGTGTCTTTCAAAAGTCTGGGGATATTGGCAATGTTACCAATCAATAGTTTTTCAGATATTGAGCGTTACTCAATTTTTTCAAATGGAACATCCTATTTATTTTTATTGCAATCAATTCAGCTCTCCCTCATTACTTATGTCTTCAAATAGATTTAAAATCAATGAGGTTTTCGAAATATGACAACATGGCATTTTCGTTGAGGAGTCTGGAAACGTTCTAATATTTTCAATATTGCTCAATAAAAATACATGAAATTTTATACAGCATGGGTTTTGATGATGTCCGATGCAATGATGATATTGGCACTGTTTCCAAATTAACAGTTTTTCCAGACATTGAGTGGAATTTCGTTTTTTTTTCATTCGAATACCCTATTTATTTTAATTGCAATCAATTCAGCACCACCCCATTACTTATATCTCCAAATATCAAATTTCAAACTAATGTGGTTTTTGAAATTTTCGTTGAAAGGTCAGCGACGGTCCAATATTTTCAAATGGGCTCGAGAAAATATCATGAAATTTTATACATAATAGTTTTTTTTTCAAATATTGCCGGTAGCTCTATTATTTAGAATGGAACATCCTTTTTGTTTTCATTGCGATCAATTCGCAACTCATCCCCTCAATGCAGAATTTACAATCCCTATCATTCAAACGATTATCAGCGGTTAGTTTTTGTAATCAGTGACAAACATTTCAAAATGTCTTTTTCTACGACAGTGCGCAAACTCAGGTTTTACGCACTGCGTAAAGTGACACTTTTTCGTGTAAAGTAATATTTACGCACTGTTCATGCATTTATGGATTTTTGAAAAATACAGTATTTTGCGTCAAATATAACTCGGAAGTTTTTATTTGATAATACGACGACAATTAACATTCAAATTAATGAAAAATTGCTATAATTTGACAATATAATAACTGTCGAAGAAAAACTTTGTAAAGGGCTTTTTTGTACTCGCGTGTTTGTTTGTTGAACTCGGCTTCGCCTCATTCAACAAACTTCATGCTCATACAAAAAAGTCCCACTTTACGAACTTGTATCATAAATAGCTATTTTTCATGTTGCTAGGGAAATAATAATCAATATTTGTCAAAATGAATTTCGAATGGAGTCTCAACGGATTGATGTTTTGCGTTTTAGTGGTTTTGGTGACATAAATAATTCCTATCAGAAAGTTTGCGACTTTTTCAATGTACGGTATTCTGACAGACGAATAAAAAAGTCCACAGTGTTTTGTAGTATATAGAGATATGACCATACAAGTACTGTCCAAAGTTCAGCGAGAACAGGGCGTCCAAAAACAGCAACCAATGATGAAAATAAACTAATCTGCTACTGCAATTAGAGGTAAATCCCCAAGCAAGTGTCGCCCAGCAAACCTTAAAATTTGATGAAGAAATCTGTCTACAGAATTTCAAAACAATACAAACTCAAGCCATACAACATTTTGTACACGCAAGAACTATTAGAAGATGATCCAGATGGTCGCATGGAGTTTTGCGAGGCGATGATGAAAAAATCAGTATGCACCCAAATTTTGTCCAAAAAAGTTCGCACATTTCTAAACAGATCGATGGTACGAGAGAAAGCATATAATGGCCAGCTCGTTCTTCGATTTTAGTTTTTTTTTGAAGACATTTGAAAAATCAGGTTTTGTGGAACAACCAGCAAATTTGGAAATCTTACAAAATAAAATAGTTCAGGAAGCTCTTTCAATCACGTCTCAAATGCTAACTAACACCTTGAGGGAATTTTAAGATCGCTTGGGGTATTGTTTAGCGAACATTTAGAGCGCTTTGTCAGATAGTTTTCAGTCTGTTATTCCATTTGATTCAATACTCTATTTAAAAAGAATTTAATTATTAAAAAGTTTACTCATCAAAAACCATCTTGTATAAAATTTCATGATATTTTCTTGAGCTCCTTTGAAAATATTGTACCGTTCGCCATGTTCTCATATTTCAAAAACCACATTAATTTAAAATTTGATATTTGGAGACATAAGTAAAGAGAGGGCGCTGAATTGATTGCAATGAAAATAAATATGGTGTCCAATTTGAAAAAAAAAATTCTCCCAGTATTTGAAAAACTATCGATTTGGCAACATTGAGAATATCACCATTGAATCGTGCATTATCAGAAACCATCCTGTGGAAATTTTCAATAATTTTCCCCAGCTTTTTTTGAAATATGAGACCTTATATACACCAATATACACTACATATTGGGCAACACTGGCTTGCTGTTCATGTTTCGATCACTATCCCACAGTTCGGAATCAATTCGTATAAAATTAAGAGATAAACTCCCGATAATAGCGCAACTCTTTGTTGAGGATTTTCCGTATAAATCGCCATAAAGGTACATGTGAAATGAATGTGATACCTACACCCATAATCTCCCTGAGTGCATTCGGCACGAAAACGTAAAACGCTCCACACCTGTTTGACCCACTACCTGCCGTTAAATCTTTACAGGAAGGAATATTCACGTCCATGCATTAGTCGTTTCTCTGGAATTATCAATTCGAAAAAGCTGAAAATTTGTACATGAGTTTTTCGTGGCATCTGATGAATTTTTTATTGCTTTTTGTTACACCTTCAGTACTAATAATAATAATAATAATAATAATACACCGTTATTCGATATACAGATATAGAACATATCGAAAAGGTGGAGATTCACTGTGAAGTGCTTTTCAGCTCTACATAACTTAGCCTAAAACTAAAGTAATACAATCCTGATATAATCGATTTACATAAATTAATATTAGTAATATTGATATAAATAAATAATATAATAAATTAATGCAAGTGGACTTAGTCATGTTTCATTGTGCATAGCAGTGGTTGTTTAACGTCTTAACTGTCTTCCTCTGTTAGAATTGTCTTTAGTTTTTTCTTATAGTTGAGAATAATTTTTCAAACTGTTTGGTAAATTATTGGAGAGAACACAGGTATTATACTGAAAACTTCTTCTGAAAATTGCCGTATAGTATTTTGGCACAACTAAAGTTTGTCGATTTCTCGTTCCTAAGTTATTTACATTTTCAAAACGCTTCAGCATATCAAATAAGTAGCGAGGCTTTTTATGAATCAAAACTTTGTATGTAAGAGAGAGCAAGAGTAATTTTCTTACCTTATCCAGCTTAAGTTTTTTAGAATTTTTGTATATGTGGCTGATATGATCGTATTTTTAATTAGGTGAGAAAATCGCAAGCATGAATGTTGAACTCTTTGTAAACGAGAAATATTAGTTTTCGTTAGAGCTGGGCCGTATATAGCATCACAGTAAGATATTCTGGATAGAATCAAAGAATCACATATTTGTGTTTTCAATATAATTGTCATCAAGTGCCTATATGGAAAGGTACTTCTCCGAGTGAAATAGGATACTCTGCATATATTACCTATGTGTTTTTCGTATCGCAATAAACGTAACATTTTACATTCGTTCACAGTGGGAATTAGCATGCCTTGTATTTGGAATTGACTGTTCGATTGGACTTCGTCTCTCTTTGCTTGAGGACCAAATATTATAGCCTTGAATTTTTCTGGGTTCAGCTTCAATCCGTGTGCGGTTGATATGTCATAAAGTTTGTCAAGGTCGTCGTTTATTAAGGTGATTGATTCCATCCTTTTTTCGATATCAAAACTGAAATACACCTGTATGTCATCTGCATACAAATGCATTTGACAGTTAGCTAGAGGAGAATAGAAATCAGAAATATAAAAAGTGAATAATAGTGGTCCAAGTAAAAAGCCTTGGGGGACTCCTCGAGTGATTGGAAGGTGATTTGATTCTCTTCCATCAGAAATGACATACTGTGTACGATGACTCAAATGCTCTGCCAAAGTACCTCAGTTTATCACAACACGGAAAAAATTTTTGCTAGCCTGTATATGCCATGCAAGTACGTTTCCTTATAGTATAAACTGAATCATTGCTACCTTGGTGCAACCGAACCTTTCATATCATTTTAAATTCAAGAATTTAATAAATGTATTGAAAATAAGGCTTTATAAAAAACAAATGATCCTTCTTTAAAGAACCAATAACTCTAAACTGAGGGCAAGTGGATATTTCAATTGAGTCCGTTGTATTCTGAAACCAAAGATGGAATGAAAGCTATTAAAGGTAATAATAACCTACCCAAAAGTGAGTCATTTGATAAGGCCAAGTAAACTAAAATTACTATAATAATCTAAAAATTTTGCTGCAGTAGAATATTGTATAGTAGCAACTAATGTATTTTTTAGTAGATTTAAGTATATGAGTTAGTTGAGAGTAAATCATTCTTCATCAATGGTAAATTTACTTGTCACTAGTAGTTATCAAACAGAGCACCTACTGCAAATAAAACGTAGATTGATGCTTATAAAATAAAAAGTTTGCTTCTAGTAAAGATTTTAATATCGTTAGGTTAGGTTTTCCTGAAATTACATCAATAACAGCAAGTGATCAAATTCAGGAATCTAATTTTTCTTGTGGCTAATAAAGCGTGTACTTTTCCCATATAGTATGCAAATTTTACTTGGTGGTATGCAAATGTTACTTGCTACTATTAAATTTTTTTCCGTGAAAGTATTGTTGGATCTACCATATCAAAGGCTTTACTATAATCTAAAGATACAAGGCAAGTGATTTTTTTTCGATCAGTAGCAGTGAGTATATCATTTGTGATATATGCTAAGGCAGTTGTTGTGCTGTAGTGTTCTCTATATCCACTCTGAAATCTTGGAATTATTTTTTCATCAATAATAAAGTTAGTAGTTTAATTTTTAAAGATTTTTTCGAAGGCTTTTGAGAGAATTGGTAAGAGACTGATAGGTCTCAAGTGTGAGAAATCAGTAGCCTTATCTATTTTTGGAATAGGTAACATACCCTAGCGCATTTCCAAGAGTTTGGAAAAGTTCCCGTTTCAATGGCAGCATTGATAACATACGTAAAGTGGTTCAGTAAACGAGAAGAGACAAGATCTAACATTTGTTTTGTAATACCATCACTTCCACAACTATTGCTTTTGATAGTGTTGATGGAGTACAAAACTTCTTGAGGGCTCACTTTTTGAAATGTGAAATTACGTTTTGTGCATTTTTATATATATGTCTAGTAATTCCAATTGGATGGCAGTTTTACTGACTTGTGGCATATTACTAAAATGCAGGTTCATAGAATTTCCATCATTCATGAGATTGGTACTCATTTCATTTTTTTCTTGAAATAACAAGTTGTTTTAGTCTACTCCATTACTGTTTACTATTTTTGTTTCTCAAGGCAATGTTGATATATGCTTTATTACCCTATTTATGGCACCGTTAACGTAATTTCGCATTTCTTTGTAGAAATCCTATTGAGTAGATTCTCTATTTTTTTTAAATTTTGAGAAAGCTTTACCTCTAATTTTCATCATGAGCTTGATTGTATCAGTTATCCAGGGACTTGGTTTCCTAGTAATTCGTATTCTAGTTACAGAGCAATGAATATTAAATATTTTCAATATTGAGGAAGTCTACCATTTCATCAATATTCGGAAGTGTATATGAAAAGTCCCATTCCACCGACTCTATAAGTGTTTCAAAGAGATCAAAGGTAAGTAATTTCCAATTTCGTCTTTTAATGCATTTTTTTCTTCAATTGAATACTTTGTTCATATTTATATATACGTTATGATAGCACGTTCGAAACGTAAGGGCCTCGTCTTACATAGCTCGCACAAGTCTCTCGATGACTTCTGAGGGTTGCGCGTAAGGGTGCAGCTGATTGACGAAAAGAACAAACATACACGCCACAAACAAAGTGGCAGATTAGTATCATTCTCTTCCAATAATAGACCATCTTTGTGAATGAATTGGTGGCACATTCATTTTCTCTGTGATGGCATTCATGAAGATGTAACAATCACAAGACGACAATAAAGTGCACGGCATTGTGATTGGTCACTATACTGGCGGTAAGTTCACTCCAGAACTACCGTGAACGATGACTGCGTAAAACTCATAATAGCAGTTGGATAGATTGGGATGTTCTTCTAACTTGTTTAGTCCTATGAGATGCTGAATCATAACTCAAGTACTTCAGAGTAAGGAGCAGATTTGCAGGTGCTTCAGCTATAATTTTTATTTGTGGTTGTCGGTTGGTTTTGGGCATTTTCGGTCTTAGAGTTGACTTTCACCTGTTAGATATTCGGTTTTCAAGTGATAATGAATCAAGTTCTGTACAGACTGGATTTCCGAAAGGTTGGGAACGCAAGGTGCAAAACAAAAGTTACTGAAACATCTGCAATTTATTTTGCATCCTATGTAACGTAAACAGTAGGGATTTTTAAAAGATATTACAGTTGAAGAAGTGATAGTCTGTTGACGAAAACCTGGTTGGCCCCAAAGACTTCATGAAATCAAAGGAAAGTTTTTTGAAAATATGTTACGGTTCAAAAGATAACTGGGAACTATTATTATTTTTCATTAAAATTAGCCTTCTGAAAGTCGCTGTCATAAATAGCGTTTGTAAACCACTGTTCACAGAACAGGTGGCCATACCGCCAGGCTGCCTCGGTATGACTAGGTTGCCATCCTAGGTTAATCCGCTCTCCTGGTTTTCCAGGAAATGGCAAATACTACCTCCCTCCACCCCGCATTCTTTTCCTTTCGCAACATGACGTCTGCATGAAAAGAATTGTGTATGGTTTGAATTGTAAATATTTTTTTTGCATTATTTAGAATGAATGTATTTTTGTTTTCGCGTCGACAATTTAAGCAAGAGGTGCCCGGTTCGAATCTGCCGAATAGTTTTATTTTTTATTTTACGAGGATACTTTCAATAGTGTTTTTTATTCGTTAAAACCATATACCATGAGTGTAATTTTTCATAGAAGTGGATGACGCTACTTGATGGAGAGTTGTTTACTTTAGTAGGTAATAAAAATTTAATTATATAATCCAATCTTCCGCGGCATCCTATACTATAGTGGGAAGGCGTAGAACGTACATGTTATATTTGTTCCTTATTTCGAGTTATAATTCGAAATTAGCTTAATCTCAAGTGATAACTAGAAATGAAGAAAAAAAAATCCATGTCCTACCTTTGCTAATTTCGTGTTAAAACTTTTCAGCCCATCCCACCTCTTTGAATTTTCCCTATTTTCTCAAAGCGGCGGGAAGCGGAGAAAAGTTGTTCAAAAAGTCTTTGTTTATTTCGTCAACCCTGAGGCCGTGCCCTACTGAAAAACTCTTTCACTCGAATTTTTCCGATGTAATAAACACCATGGCAAAGTGAAGGAACACAAAATTGAGAATATAGGAGAAGTCGAGTTTCTGCGATAATCGATTTTGTTGTCCAAAATGTTCAAAAATGTGCTTCTTCTAGTGCGCCTCAACCAAATCGTCTCCCACTTTATTAGAAAAAGTCGATAAATATTTTCCCTTCATACGGGAGTGGGCCCTGCCCGATTTCAAAATTATTTAGAATTTATGGTTTTCGAGGGATGGACTTTCATCTCACCAAACTATAGATTTTTCATAAAAATCTTACAAGAATTATTGAAACCAATTAAATCTTATTTCTTACTCTTTCACAAATTTTTTTGAGAATTACTCAGCCGCTGGGGTCTGCCAGACTCAACTTTTATTGTTCAACAGGTTTATAAGATTCAGTACATTTGAAATGACAATGTTGGGAATAGTTCTGTTTTATCTTATTTTAACTCTTGTTATCTTTGATATGGACCCTGTATGCTGAAACAAATAAGAAATAACGTCAAATAAAAGTCTCAGAATTGATACACGTCATTTTTACTGCTCTAAAAATATTAAGAATTACAGTATTTCCATCCCAAAACTCACAGTAAAATTGAAATACATTGCTGGCTCTCCATCTAAAGGTATTTTGACATTTCACAAACAACCGGGCCTAACATATTATTCTAGTATACAGGGTGTTTCATAATAAATGCGCAGGACTTGAGGATGTGATAGCTCGTCCAAAAATATGAAAAAAAAATCTATTAACTTACCCTCTAAATTGCACCATTTTCGAGATACAGGGTGTTGAAATTTTAAAAAAAATATCATTTTTTGCGAATATCTCTGGAACCGTTTATCGCACAGAAAACAGATTTCTTAGGCATTTTCTACTCATAATAAGCTATGTTTTTTGCGTATTTTTTATTTTTTAAAATTCATAATTGGTGAAGATCTTGAAGGGGTAGTGGGTGTTTTTTTCTCCAACTTCTAGAAGTCACTGGAAAAAGTACAGTTTTGAGCCTCCTATAAGAACCGCCAGTGTTTTCTACACAAAAAAGGTATTTTTGGTCATAAGCTCTAAAGTTATCGTTTTCAAGAAAAATCAACTTTCATGTTGTTTAAATAATGTTTTTTCCTCGAAAAATTGCTGCGTGCATTGAAGCTAACGGCGGACATTTCCAACAATTCAACTGAGTATGATTATTATTGTTTTTTTTTATTTTGCAATTAAGAAGTCAACGTTTGGTTTTGTTACTTGTTTTAACGTTTAAATAAATTTTGTATAATTAGGAAAAAAATTATTTTAAAAAATTTACCATGTTTTTCAACATGAAAGTTGATTTTTCGTGAAAACGGTCAACTTTAGAGCTTATGACCAAGAGTATCTTTTATGTGTAGAAAACATTGGCGGTTCAAGTAGGTGGCTCAAAATCATTCTTTTTCCAGTGGCGTAGAAGTTGGAGAAAAAAACACCCACTACCCCTTCAAAATTTTCACTAATTATGAATTTGAAAAAATAAAAAAATCCACACAAAATATAACTTATTATGAGTAGAATATGCCTACGAAATCTGTTTTCTGTGCGATGAACGGTTCCAGAGATATTCGCAAAAAACGATTATTTTTTTTAAATTTCAACACCCTGTATCTCGAAAATGGTGCATTTTAGAGGGTAAGTTAATAGAAACTTTTTTCATTTTCATATTTTATCACATCCTGAAGTCCTTCGCATTTATTATGAAACACCCTTTTGCCGATATACATACAAAGTGCCAATAATTACAAAATGTTTTTCTGGAAAAAATTATGATTCGTAAATTGTACGCCTCTGGTTTACCTTCTTGTGTTCTGCGGTTAGTGATGTGTGTCAGGAGTCAGGATATACCCTGGCGTTCGGTGATCACCGGTCGTTTACCGAGCCATATCATAGAAAAACATTGACACGTGATACTTATGGGAACTGTTTACATTTCATGCCAATGAATGTTAGCTCACACATTTTTTAACAAGTTTTATATTTCATTTTTCAAGGTGCGACTGGCTCGATATCTCTGAAAAAGCGACAAAGAGGAAATGGGGTAGTTGATGGCCTGATGGACCGATCAAATAACTCGATGAGAATGCCCTATGGCTAACGAGAACACTTCTGAATCATTATTGAATTACTTTCGTGAGATTTCCTATTTCTTTCACTCAATGAATGCATTTTAGAAATTTGTGATTTCACAAGGGTGAAATCTTATGCGGCAGGGTTCAATAATAGTTATTTATTGTATAAGTGTTTTAGATATCATTTTATTTGCGCAAGAATGTTTAAACGCGAGAGCGAAGCTCGAGCGTTTAAATTTCTTAAGCAAATAAAATGTATCTAAAATTAGTATTATTGAAATGAGAAAAAAATAAGCTATCTAGAGATACGAAACATGATGTATGGTTCCATTTAAAAAAATACCGATCACGTCACTTTCCTAGATTTAACGGATCGAGTGAAAATCAAAACAATTATGGTATTGATATATTTATCTATTTCTGTGAACATTGTCTTGCCATGCTGTATTGCGATACCTTTTGTGAGATATTACTCTTCATTCATGGACGGACTAATGGGCTCCAACTCAGATGTGATAATTTCATTTCTGAGAAAGTTCCATTTCGAATTAGAGCAGAAAAATCAAATCGATGTTTAATACCTAAAATAGCAAAAATTTCATTTTTGGAACCCTGTAGCTCGAAAACTGGCGATAGGATCGATCAGTGAATTGGACTACGTAATGAGGATGCCAGGATCTGCGACATATCCAAATTTGAGCAAAATTAGCTGAAAGCCATTTTACGTAGTAAATGTGCGGGGTCCTTTCTTACTTCACGTGATATTTACTCTTTTGCAGATACACACACCACGGATAAAAAGGACATTGTTAGTAATAATATTCCTACAAAAATCAGAAGTTTCGAAAAATTATTTCACTCTGCTGTCACGAAAACTGCTGCTGAAACACCACGAGAGCTTGCTCGAGTGGTGTATTGTAGAGCAGCACAGTTTGAGTGACAGGCAAGGTGACAGTATTTTGAATATTCTGTATTTTGAAGGGATATTCGATCAGACAATTTCAAAAATGAATAGTCGAATTTAAACTCTGTTAAAATCAGTTATAATCAGTTTAAAACGGGTCATTTTGCGTCAAACTGACGTTTCTATATTTACCGTGATTGTTCTTATCCGGGCTCATTTCATACACAATAAAGAAATGTACCATTTCTCTTCTGAAAATGGCTTTCATTGCATATTTTCACAATCGAGTGCAAAGTGCACATTTCTACTAAACCTGCAAGTTGATTTTGTAATCGCTTCTCGGCCTCTGGCTAAGATCAAAGAACACAGGTGAGACAGCAGAACGGTGTGGACTCACCTTTAAGCCACAAAAATGTGCATCCCTAACGTTAAATTGCCGGAACCGGGTCGTTTGCCAAAACGCCCAATACCGGATACAGGGAAACCAGTTTCCAGCACTGGAGGAGGGGCAGGCGTACGAACACCTTGGCATCCCCACCGGGTTCCACGTCGATCAAACGCCTGAAGACACAATCGACAGGTTGGCGAGGGAGTTGGAAACACTAGATTCGTCCCTTCTAGCACCGTGGCAGAAAATAGACGCAGTGAACACTTTCATCCTACCAAAGATTCCATTCGTTCTACGAGGATGCCACGTGCAGAAGAACCCCCCGAAAGTCCTCGACAAGAAGGTGAAGAGAGCCCTGAAGTCCTGGATGAACCTCCCACAGAGAGCAAGCCCCGAGCTCCTGTATGTTCCCATGAAGAAAGGAGGCGCTGGAGTCCTACCATTGGCTGACCTTGTTGACGTGGCAACCACACTGAAATGAAATTATAATATGATAATATAATTTCATTTCAGTGGACAACCATCGTACAAGCGTACAAGATGGTGACATGCGCAGAAGCGCTCGTCAGAGTCACCGCGCTCTGCCAGTTGGTCGAAATGGTTCGACGTCGGATAGGGCGCCATCCATCGGTGGGAGACCTAGCCCGCTATCTGTCTGGTGTCCTGACAGGTGAATTTGGCAGAGATGGCGGCGACATCGCGTCTTTGTGGTCCAGACCAAGAAACGCATCGAGGAGACTGTCCAACAGGTTAGACATGAAATGGACGCGTACCGAAGAGTCGCTCTCCATCGAATTGGGACGAGATGACGGACCCTCAGTTAAAATAACGCAATCTACCCGTCACAATCTGGAGTGGAAGCTCAAGGATTCCTTAAGAAACCTGTACGCGTCCATTTTGGCTCGTAAACCGGATCAGGGCAAAACCTTCAAGTGCTTCTCGAAGAGTGCTGCCAGTAACCACTTTCTGAGAAGCGGGTTTGCCACAAGGTTCTGCGACTGGCGATTCATCCACCGAGCCAGACTAGACTGTGTCCCGTTGAATGCCACGAAACGTTTCGGAGACGGTGATAAACGCTGCAGGAGATGTCAAGAGTTCAACGAGACCCTGCCTCATGTCCTGAACCACTGCAGAATCCACTCTGCAGCGTGACAGAGGAGACACAACGCTATTCAGGCCCGCCTGGTGAAGGCGATCCCTCAGCGTTTAGGGACGATCTCCGTGAACAGACAGGTCCCCCACACAAATAGTAACCTGAGGCCGGACATCGTTATTATCAACGAGATCACGGCCAAAATCACGATCATTGACATCACCGTACCCTTTGAAAACGAGCCGCAAGCCCTCACCCGAGCCCGCGAACTTAAGAGGGAAAAGTACGCCGGCTTGGCTGAGGAGTTGCTGGCGCAAGGGTACGAGTTGATGCCTTTATCGTGGGGGCCCTGGGCATATGGGACCAGGAGAACGAGTCAGTGTTGCGACAGTGCTCTGTATCGCAGAGATACGCGAAGCTGATGCACCTGCTCATGTGCAGCGATGCCATCAGATGGTCGCGCGACATCTACGTCGAGCATCTGACGGGCACCAGACAGTATGTCTAACGGTCAGCTGTTTTGTGATATTGTGACCACCCCTATATATTTATTTACCATATTTACTTATTGTTGTGTCGTCATCTTACTTTTTATCGTAATTGTATTTTATATATTGACTATATATTTATTTGATTTTATCATATTTTATATATTGACATTGAAATGTTTATTCCTATATCGGACTTTATACAAACAATCTATTATTTATAACATTTAGAACTGAAAAACAATGTACAAATTTATAAATTTAAATATTTATTTATAAAAGTATCAATCTGTTCTTATCAGCTTAATATCTGATCCGCCCTGCATGCGGGGCCAGTATATTAAACTGATTTTTGGAATTTGATGGAGGGTTAGGGGCTTGCTCCACCTCCGTCGCGGGTTGATAGAAGTTTACTTCAGGTATAGCATACTAAGATTTCAGCAAAACTAATATTTGGTTGGTCCTATTCAAGAATACCATCTCATTGATTCAATGCAATTATGCAAAAATACTTTTGCGGTATATATTCTTTGTTAAAAATGTTCAAATGGCCATCGCGATACAATTCAACAGCTTTTTCTCAATCTTTCGGCTTCACCACAATAATTTCCATAAGAGGACATTGTGTCAACGAATAAATTCTGCTCTTATTAACAGCCTCAGTATCTCTCACTTTCAGCGCACTATTAGGACAACCTTTTGCTATTCAAATTTAAGTCCATGCATCGTTATTTCGTGAACGGTAGAGAGATAATCGTAGTTAATTAGAAGAATAGTTATGCTAAACTCCGCCACCCTCGAATAAATGTAAGTATTTATTTATAATAATATTGCGCCAAGGATTCAGCTCTCCTGTGTTTCCGACATTCGAAAAAAGCCGATAAATTTGATTTTTTCCTTTCTCTATCTGCTTTATTCTGAGATCATCGCAAAATGTTTTGCTCCTTGACAATGGATCATTTTAGCGCCCTTTACGTCTGCAGCTTTGTGAAAAAATACATGTGAATGTTTCATACATTTTTTTGGTAGAATATCCTGTTTACTTTTGAACCAGTAATGAGGTTTGCAAAGTTCACTCTATTTCTTTCATTATTAGTACCTATGTTTGTATTCATAAAAGAGCAATTAACTCTAAAACAGTTGGTTTCTCCGGATTCAATGAGGTATAATTTTTTATTAAAAATTGAATGTGGAATTCAAAAAATTAATGATTTTTCTGATTTCACTAGTGGCGTGAAAAATAGTGGAGAAACGGGACTATGATACCCTTCTTGTACGCAAATGTTATTCTTTTTTCAAAGTCAAGCACCTATTGAAAAATACTTTTAATTTTCCATATTCAACACTCTCTCTCTGCAAGAGACGAGATATGAGAAAAAATATATTGCGAAAGTCCTACTTATTTATTTTTCGAGGGGAATTCCCTAGCTCACACAAGTCTCTCGAAGACTTCTGAGGGTTGCGCGTAGGGGTGCAATCAGATGACGGAAATGACAATTTTTTTTAACAAAATTCCCCGTTTAAATGTGGCTCCATAGTTTCGGGACACCCTGTATACCTCGATTTTAGTACGTCACATTTTTTCATTCATTACGTTCACGCCTATATAGCCTACTATAAATCAAACATACACCGCCCGGAAAGTATGGAGCGTTGCATGTGACGCTTTCGTCAAAATTGATATTATTTCTTCTCGGATATGTGATTTATATTCCGTCAGATCGACAGAAATGATAGCTCGTTCCTATAAAATGCATGAAAATATCAACCGTCTTTCATATAGCGACTCCACAGAAAATGATTAATTGACATCAATTGTACGAAAACATAACTAAGTTGCTTCGTCAAATTTAAAAATGCACGCTTTTTCTGAATGGGTTGCGATATAGTTATTGCAAAATCGACCTTTCCCCTTCTTGTAGAATTTCCATGTGGGTTTGACATGTTTCGGAGCAACTGTTTTCTGTGGATATTTTCATGACATTGGTCAGTTCTGACATAGTTTAGTAAACACATTAAAATGGTACAGCAGCACAAAGAGGTTGAAATTCATTAGCTAGAGTCTCAATAAGGCCAGCTTCGCCCGAACACATGCACATATTCAAATGTACAGGGGTTATCAATAACCTAGGGGTGGCCTCACAATAACTGGCAGTTTTTTCACACCCCTCGTATTTTTAAATGAATCTTTTTTTTTGCATACAATACATTTGATAGTAATAATAATTTTAATACTGATTTGTTGTGTCACAGGTATTATCCTGAAAGAGATTATCATCCTGGGATTGCTGCTATAAGGTCAAATAATGAAATTACAAATTATGCAGTTCCCCAAGAACTAGTTCCCAATATTGAAACATCCACAGCTATTAGTACCGTGGCAAGTTTTATTGAAAATTTCTCTACTTTTTAACCAATAAGATTCCTTAATTTTGAGTAGTTACCATGGCAACTAAAAAACTTTCCGGAAATTTTTTCGTGGCGCCACGATATTTGAGTGGAATTTTTTTAACAGTTGAAAAGGTAAACATATGATCTACAACCATTGAATATTGTAGATATACCTGTGAATAATGCAAAATTTCTATAAGAATTAACATTATTATTTATTATTCGCTATAAAGTTTCATTAAACAGAAAACACAAATTTGTTTAATTATTATGTATTAACAATTTATATTTCAAAAAACGTAGATCTACAAACACAGTAAGATTTAAATGATGCTTGAATTCTAACCCATCCTCTCTTCTTAATGGTGAATAGGAAGGTGACGAATTAATTAGATGTCTGTATTTTAAGACATATATGTAATATTTTGAAACAATTTTGTTCAAATCTCTTTTTCGCAAAAGGCCATATTCACTTGATATCTGCAGCAGACTTTCTTCTTGGATTTTCGTAAACAAACCATTCGACTCTAACGCTTCCTGGCGGCCTATTCTCGAATGTCGAATGAGATTTGTCGCATTCGACATATGTCGGTGGAAATTGTCGCACAACATTGGCATGCGGTATTCTCAAATGGGTTCGACATATATGTCGCATGAGATAAATTTTGTAGAATGAGCAGGCAACACCGAATTTTTGATGTTAGATCGTGTTCCATGCCCCTTCTCTTGTAAAACGTTAATAATATCAAAGAGTACACCAGCTTGTACTCTGTGATATTATAAACAAATAAAATGACATTTATGCTTTTGCAAGTAAGATTACATCAGAAAGTGAAGTAAAAAAAAAATTATTGCACCCAATATCAAAAACGAACTTTGAAAAATGTAATGCGCAAAAAAAATGAAACTCCTTTATCGGAGAATTCTTTAGTTAATCTGAACGTTTTAATACATTTTTTTCTCAGATGAGAATGTAAAAGCACTCCTGTATATTACTCGTCTCTTTCGAGGCCGCTGATAAATTTCCTAATTTCAAAATTTTCTATAGCTATTAGTAATGATGCCATTCTCTCACTACAAAAATTTCTGAAAAAGTATCAAAGAATATGGTGTGAAATTTTCTTACCGAATACCACGCAAGCTTAAATTATTCTTGGAAATTTTCTTTCGGGCACGAATATTTCAAGAATTTTCAAAATATTCGTGCCCTCAAACAAATTTCCGGAAATAATTTAAGCTCTTGTGATATTATAAGTGAAAATTCCTTTGTGTTGCCCAACGTATTACTCATAGTAAGTGACTATTATGACTGCAGTCTTCCTTGTGAAATCCAGAACCTATCAATACAGAGGACCTTTCTGTTTTAATCTTGCGAATTGGTCGTGGTGTTAGAGCGTTTGGCTTCCACCCAGGCGGTCCGGGTTCGATCCCCGCTCGCGAGTCACTGAGCTGAAATGGTTCAGATTCCACATTTACTTAAACTGTAGGTCCCGGATCTCCCTTGCCCGCACAAGCTCTGCTTTTGAAGGGTTTTCTCCGAAAACCTGGGACTTTCGTAAAAACAAAAATATGCTATATGATCAAGTACTAATGTTGCTTCATATGCA
Organism: Chrysolina oricalcia; assembly: GCA_944452925.2. Classification (NCBI taxonomy): domain Eukaryota; kingdom Metazoa; phylum Arthropoda; class Insecta; order Coleoptera; family Chrysomelidae; genus Chrysolina; species Chrysolina oricalcia. Next base: position 55,939,587 of record OX101813.2, on the reverse strand, counting down.
GTGCCACATAGAAATACTGTCAACCTTGTAAGGTTCTCAAAAGATATGTTTCTTGACAAAAACGTTTTATGTGGATAGACGTACTTTCATTAGATATTGTGGAGAAACATCTCCAGTTTGTTATCAACCAGATTTACTTCGTTTTCTCTCCTACACCTCACCTCACCTACATACACGTCCAAACAAAACAAGTGTGAGAACGCTTATGCATTGGCAGTGGCAGGGATTGGCAAGCAGAAGTGGTGGAATTTTTTGAACCTATGCACACAATTCGGGCTGAGGAACGTTACTACAGGGTGATACTGAGGACGTGGCCACTCAAAGTATGATAGGATAGGACTTTTTAATTCGTTTACAAGTAACATACAGATTTGAAAGAATTTGAACTTGCCTCAAGGGCGCCCAGCATTTGATATGGGCGAAATGCATGGATATTTTGAACCAAAATATGAATTTCTTTGAGGCCAACGCATCATTTTCTTTAGCACAAAGTTATATAAATGTCAGGCAAGAAACCTTAGTTTTGTCATAATATAAAATGATTCTGTCTCAAAATCATTATTTTTCCAAATTGTGAAAACCTTTGAGGGAAATGCCATCTTTTTTCTAGCTCAAAGTTATGTGAACTTAAAGCAAAAAAGCCTTCGATCAATTTCATTAGGAGATTGTTTGAAAATTACGTGCTTTAAAATAATAGACTTGATGTCATTGTCTTGAAATAAAAGGCTTTTGATATAAAACCAACAAATGCTTCATTTAAAATCTTAGGTTTATGTTGAATTCTTGTTTTGAAACCTTGCGTCATCAAGTGAAAAATTTACTCTTTTTTAAAAAGATACAAAACGGTCCTGTGACAAAATGTGTATGGTCTAGGCCAAATTTCCTGAGGATCTTTTTAAAAGATACTAATAGTTAATGTGAAAATTTGGAAAGTTTTAAAGCAACAAACTTGCATTGGTTAAAATCAAATTCAAAATTGAAATATAAATATTCATAAAAACTTATAGGGATATTAAGAAGAACAAATATTAATAAAAACGTATTTATTTAAATTGTTTAAAATTGTTAAAATAATAACACATAACACGTTACTTAGGTTACTGAACACAAATCAGGGAAAAATTGGTATTGCTGGTGAATAAGGAACAAAACAAAACTAACTCTAGGTGGTACCAACAAAATCATAAAACTCGTAAAGGAAGTAAAACAAATAAATTTCTACCTACATTGACGAATTTTCATATTATAGCTTAACATTGTAATATTATACAGTGTGGACGTAAATAGTCCCCCCTGTTAACTTTTGAACGGTCCGACGTACACACATGGGACGAAAACAGTTTTGAATAGTATCACCGTTACCACTTATTTTTAAACCGGTTTCACTCATCATACCTATTCACAACACAAATCTTGCCGGCAAACACCATTCATCAACATCAACTCATCGACATTCGACATAAGAAAATACAATGGCAGAATGGTGCTAACTAGTGACCAGTGAACTGATACGCTGACACCTGCACCATGCACCTGCGCCCGCTGCGCGGGCGCAGGTCGTTGCGACTTGCTCAAATTCAAATGGGTATCGGCAAACTTCGGGTAGACCGGTAGACCCGAGCTCATGCATGGCGAAGATAGCAGAGGTAGATTATGTCAACCAAACACATTTGGACCTTGTATCAAGTGGTTATGGTTTTGAGACAAGAGTCAACCAAGCAGGACTGGAGACAAAGTTAATAATGTTCTCTCAAAAGCATTTGAAGCCAAAAGAATAGAAAATTTATTACAAAAGCAACAATGATTTTCATTCAGGAGCAAAATATTTGGGACGAAGACAATTTCTTTGTTAGAAGAGAAAATAATCCAAAAGCATGATTCTTTTGTCTCTAATCGGGTATTTTTATCAGTGCAGGATTTTTTCTGAGTACAATCTTTTAAGTCCAATATCTTAAAACTATCATTGTTGGTTGACATACATTTGCATAACTAGGCCCATTAGCCAATAGTCTTTTGCCGATATGAGTTAATTATTAAATTAGATTTTGCTGCCATCGAAATTAACAATAAACAAATAGCTTAAAAGATTGAAGATCGATATAACAGATCAAATAAATTAAATTAAAATTTTTGAAGAGGTGCTATTGATTTGTGACCGTGCTATTGGATTTGTACCAATGAGAAGCGAACGCGAATCCACTATTGAATTCCTACCCAGACTCCGCACAATCTTAGGAGCAAAGCAAGTATTTGTTTTGCAGTAGTGACTATTCAGATGCTACTGAAGCACATATTAACCTGTTTTTTTTCGTTTTTCTGTTCGTAAATGCTGTTCCATACTACGCTCGAATGAATTCCTACTCAGAATTTCTTGGAACTGCACTGAAAATGACTGATAGAATTACTGTCATGTTGGGTGACTTGAGACTGCCTGGTGACTTGAGACAAGACTTTAGGTATTTCTGGGAAGGTATTCATTCACGACAAGTCTATGCAAGTTGTTTTCATAGTTTTTGCTGGTTAATTAAGAAGGTAAGTGCGGTTTTAGTATTTTATTGTAAGAATAGGGTTTGTGGGATTTATAGGTATGTTAAAAAACTTTATGTATGTAGTCCAAACTGACAAATTTATGGGAATGGTCATATTTTACATTGATGTTAGTGTATATGGGAAGTATTTATTGCTATATACATTTTTGTTAACATAAACAGTTTTTTTGATTTATATAATAAAATAAAAAATGTGATTTATAGGGGCGAGATGAGACGTGTATCAAGTCACCCCAGGGGTAATTTGAGACACGTCTCAAGTCACCCTACTTAAATAATAGGTACGTGTTCATTTTGCAGGTATTTACAAGAATGGGTCGATACAAAAAAAAGTAGGCGCCAACTATAGAAGATATGACGAAAAAGATTTAGAAATTGCAGTAGCTGAAAGAAATAGAGGTGTTTCATTGAGAAAACTTCAGAGCAAATATGGTATTTCAAAGGATACGATAGATCGAAGAGCAAAAGGACGTCATATGAAAAAGGCAGGTGGACAAACTGTTTTCACGTCAGAGGAAGAAAAGAAGATGGTGGATAACATTCAATTAGCCAGTGTCTGGGGGTTTCCACTAACATCTATTGATATAAGGTACTTGATTAAGTCGTATTTAGATAGTTCTGGTAGACAGGTATCAAAATTTAAAAAGAATTTGCCAGGAAGATAATTTATGAGAAAGTTCATTGAAAGGCATAAGGATATACTCTCACAACGCTGGTGTGAAAATATAAAACGAGCACGGGCAAGTGTTAACAGGGAGGTAATAAATAAATATTTTGACGAGCTGGAAGTAAGTTTGCAAGGGGTTGAACCAAATGCAATGGTCAATTATGATGAGACAAATATAACTGACGATCCTGGAAAAACCAAGGTACTTGTCAGAAAAGGTGCAAAACACGCACATCGTATAATGGACAACTCTAGAAGCAGCCATTCCATCATGTTTGCAGGATCCGCATCGGGTGAACTTTTGCGACCTTACATAGTTTATAAGGCCGAACATTTGTATAAAACGTGGACAGAAAATGGCCCTGCTGGTGCTAGATACAATAGGTCAAAGAGCTCCTGGTTTAATGAAGCGATTTTTGAGGATTGGTTTAAATCTACGACTTATGCAGAGAAAATAATATTCGATTTATCCTGCTACCTCCAAACAGTACCCACATCCGCCAACCCTTAGACGTAGCATATTTCAGACCACTCAAAAGCGCATGGAGAGATGTTCTTTTAAATTGTAAATTGAATCATCGGGGGGTAGTACCGAAAGATACTTTTCCCAGACTGCTAAAAAATTGTTTGGATCAACTTAATGTAGACAACAAGACATCAGCAAATCTCATAGCTGGATTCCGTGGAAGTGGAATTCATCCAATCAACAGAAACAAATTACTAGATAAGTTGCCACTGAGCTTAGAACAGCCAAATGATGAAAACAATGTTGTAGTGTCAATAGATAATGCTTTTCAAGTCTTTTTAAGCAATCTATATACGAAGGAAACAGTAACCGGTACGAGGAAAAGAAAAAAAATTCTAATCGAGCCTGGAAAGAGTGTTGAAAATACTACTCTAGAAGAAGTAGAACAGGCGGTAAATGAAAATGAAGTCAATGGAAACCAGGAAGAAATTGAAGAAGAGCTACCTGATTTTACTCAATTTAATAACCCGACACCTTCAACATCAAAAGAAAAACCTATTATTTCTCCAAAAAATAAAAAAAGTGTAGATTCCTCCAGTGACAGTAATGATTCCTTTTCCACGCAATCGTCATATGATAGCCCTGAAGATTTTGAAGAAGACGTGGATATGGTTGATCCTTCGGATTTAAAAGTTGATGACTTTATTTTGGTGCAATTTTCATATGAGGCTCCCCATAAGCCAGTTATTTTGAAGAAATTCATTGGACAAATTATTGAACTAAAGCCGGATTTAGTTTTGTGAAAATTTATAATCACCACAAGGAAAAAATATTTACGTATTTCCAGATATTGAGGACGCCACAGATATTAATAAAAATCAAATTCTGTCAAAGCTGGTTCCTGTGTTTGTTCGACGAGGAAGATTTACTTTTTCTATTGAACTTTAAAAATCTGGCACAATTGTTTAAAACATTTTTTTTTCGTTAAAATGAGTTTTTTATTTGTTTTTTAAGAGTTATCCGCGGGGATAGCTCGAACGGAGAGCGCCGGTTCACCGATATCTGAAGCCAAGCAATGCTATGCGTGGCCGTGGTTTGGATGGGTGACCTACGGACCTCCTTTCGATATTCTCCTCGGATCGTGCTAGGAATCGCACGTAAAAAGGTAAGACCTCGTTAATCCTTGGCTCGCACAAGTTTCGACTTTTGAGGGCTGCCGTTCGTAAGGGGACGACAGCTGGTTAACGGAAAAAACAATTTTAACAAAACAATTTAGATTAGTTTCTACCAAAGTTTTTGAAGTTCCTACTTATTTTTTTAAGAATTAAAACTTTAGCTTTGTATTAAAAATGTAAAATGTTTAAAATAAATATATTTTTCTAAATAAGAGCTGTGTTTATGAAACAATATGTTCTATTACGTTTTTAAAAAGACTAATAATGTCTCAAGTCCGCAGATTGACGGTCCGTGAAGGTGACTTGAGACACCCAAGAAAACAAAAAAAATATATTTTCTGATAAATTTTAGCTCATTTTTTTTATTCAATTTTGAAGAATGTATGTAGACTCAAAAATGTGTCCTTGTTTCATAATTTTAATTTGCTGGAATACAATTTTACAGTCCTTTGAATTTTGAAACTGTCTCAAGTCACCCAACTTGACGGTATGCTATAAATAATACATTAGAAATGATACCCTCTCAAGAAAAAAGGTGTACAACTCGAATTTCATTGATACCGTAAAAAGAGATATTCAATGACGTAAAATTTCCATACCTGCACCTTGCATTAATCACTGTAATGGAAATTAAAGCTGAATCATTCATTACATAAATGTAGCTCTATATAACCTTGAAAGAGACAACAACGTTCAACTTGGGATTCCACGCAAAAAGTTCGACCACATAGTATCGTAATAGACGGGTTGACTCAAAATGTATGATATAAATTCACCGAATAACATGGGCATGGAACATATCGTGACCATATGCGACACTTCTGGCTAATTTAATAAACATGCATGACGGTTTTGTGTTTGGACTGCTGGTATATTGACTATGTCACAGATTTACTGCCGTAACTTGTCATGAGTTTATTTTAATTACGAGAATAGTATATAAACATGATGCACCGAGAAAGCTGTTCGAGGGTTATCAACATGTATGAAAAACTGATTTTTTTTAAGGATGTGATGAAATATCAGAAGCCCTAAAAAACGAGGCGAATATGTCTAAAGGTACATTTAGTCAACATCATTCTAAAATTGTGCTTAAATATATGACAAAAACGAAAGTTGAATCTGTTAAATCAAATGGCACCATTTATACAACAATGTTAAGTTTATGCTAAAAACCTTTGATGTTACCGCTATGTTTATGATAATGCTTGTGCTAAGGTTGACTAAATCCACCCTAACTGAAGTTTGTGCAAAACTCAAAGTATTCAAATTAATCAAAGATTAGAAGAACTGAGTCACTAACATTGGTCAATTACTCATTGATTCAAAATCTAACCAAAATTGAAAAAGAAAATAACGCTTCTACAAATAATAATAGACAGAAGACAGGGCCTGACTGGGATATTCACAACGAAAAAAAAAAAGTAATAATAGTATAATTAATGATAATATATAGTGTCGTGGGGCACCTGAGACCATAATGCATTTGCTGTCAGCTTGCCCAGCTCATGCGATCTCAGCCTATATCCACAGGCATAGCGCAGCGCTACGAGTATTGTACTTGTACTACCATCTACGAAACTCGTACTGTATAGATGAGACACCGATGTTGCCTTATGCTCTGGGAGATACTGAGTCCGTTGTGAAGAATGAGAGGTGCTGTATCTATTGGAACTACTCATTCCGCACCCTCAGGCAAATACAAGCCAATAAGCCTGATGTAGTCCTCCGTGACCACGAAAGTAGATCGATTTTCGTCACGGAGTTTTCCGCTCCAGGCGAAACGAATATCGTCTAAAAAGAGGAGGAAATACTGACTTAATATCGAGATCAACTCTTTGAACTCCGCGGGCTTAATACAAAATATTCTTTTAAAATGGTGGTTCTGATCATAGGAGTCCTTGGTGGAATGATGGACTCACTGCTCTCGAATTTGAAAATCATTCCGGCTTGCCGTAATATGGCATACGAATGCAGAGGACCCGCAACCTTCATTCCGTCTGCCCAGAACACAATCCTAACAGGGATAAAATACTCCTTCATTAACAATCGTAGAGTGTACCCAAAATCATAGCCTGTGCGGGTAGAGGACGGCTGAGATAGGGACATTAAGACGAAAATAAATGATATACAGATCAACCAAACAACTCAATATTCTAGAAAGTCGAGAAACATTCAAAAAGGCTCAGTTCACTGGTAAGTTTATAGACCGTTGGCCCATGCCAGTAGGGGGTGTGAACCTCGGCCAGAAATACTAAAATAAAATTTTCACTTGAGAGTATATCTCGGAGCGGAGTTCCGATAGGCTCCGCCCACCAGTGACTTTACTTCGGCATTGGCCGAAGTAAATGTGCACAAAAGATATTTAAGAGCTCCTTTTCAGCTGTTTAGTCAGTTGTCCGGGAGCCACAGACCTTTGAGTAGTAGTCCTACCGAGTGGTAGCCCGGATGGCTCTGGTGTGATTAGTATTTCTGGCCAGGTCATGGCTTCCTTGAGAAATCTACGGCCTGGCTTAGATAGATGAAGCGTCGTTGGTTAACACCAACAACATTAAAAAAGAATTCGTACTATTCCTGTCTGATCCAGTAAGAAGAGTTCCGGAGTTGCTGGATTGCGACGATGCTGTGTGCGGAGAGTAGCCCACCGGATGAGGTACTCACCTCCGATTTCCGTACCTCCGTGCACACGCATTTAGTTGTCATGGCGCCCAACGTGGGGCCTAGCATTTGTGGATGCATTTGCGTTGCACTCCAGTGGGAGGCAGGGCCCGAAAATTCCAGTAACCCGGACTTGGAAGAACTTATCGGAAAGTTTTCTTGGATGCACTTTCGAGACGATTCTGAAGCAAGTTATTCCAGTGGAAGTGAAGATGCCCGACTTCTTCGTGGGTTCGATGTTTCGATGTTCATCGTATTCTCGCAGCCAGTCAGTTGTTCCCATGCCTAGTGCTGGGGTAATTCGACTCAACGGATGTTGCCTCACCAACGGCTGGTTGTCCTTAGCCAGTGGGCAAGGGCGAAGCAAGTATGTGGCACCTTTGCAGAAGCTGGATGATGAGCGTATGTGGAAATATGTAACATCCCGTTACATAAAAGTCTCGTAAAGGAGTATCCTGGAATCCCTACGATAAGTTGAAAACTCCATAACATCTACGAGTTTGGACAGCCAGGAGCAGTACCAAACGACGTTTCATCAATACTAATCATTTCTCTTCTTTTTAGGCTCTCTTACAGCATGTATATATTGTGAATATAGGAAATAAGAAGGCTAAGAGCCTAAAAAGAGGAGAAATGGTCCTTTTCAGGACAAACCAACGACGTTTCATCCCTAAGCCAAGCGATTCCTTTGATGGGGGGAGTGTGAACCTCGGCCAGAAATACTAAAATAAAATTTTCACTTGAGAGTATATCTCGGAGCGGAGTTCCGAGAGGCTCCGCCCACCAGTGACTTTACTTCGGCATTGGCCGAAGTAAATGTGCACAAAAGATATTTAAGAGCTCCTTTTCAGCTGTTTAGTCAGTTGTCCGGGAGCCACAGACCTTTGAGTAGTAGTCCTACCGAGTGGTAGCCCGGATGGCTCTGGTGTGATTAGTATTTCTGGCCAGGTCATGGCTTCCTTGAGAAATCTACGGCCTGGCTTAGATAGATGAAGCGTCGTTGGTTAACACCAACAACATTAAAAAAGAATTCGTACTGTTCCTGTCTGATCCAGTAAGAAGAGTTCCGGAGTTGCTGGATTGCGACGATGCTGTGTGCGGAGAGTAGCCCACCGGATGAGGTACTCACCTCCGATTTCCGTACCTCCGTGCACACGCATTTAGTTGTCAGGGGTCGATTTTCTATGAAGGTATGCCCTTTAAGGGACATGCAGATTGATTTGAATTATCGGGAAAAAAGAGGTTTGTTGGATCGGTACCCGGTCGCCCCCCTTCCTGACGTGAATGACGTCACCTTTCCTTCGAATATGGCTAAATTCGTGCACCCAAATTGTATGCAAATGTTATAACATTGATTGATGGGCCAAAATGAAGAGTTGAACCAGAGGACATAGCTTCGTAAATAATCTGATAGAAATGGCGGTAAGCGTAACATCCGGTTTGTATGCCGCCCTGGGGGCCGACCTAGACGTATGCAAATCGGCTAGAGCCCGGTTAATTTGACTAGACCTGAATATTCCAATACATTTGTACAGCTGCTTCTATAATAACATTTTCAAAATTGCTTTCAATCGGAAGTTGATTGAACAGGGAGGTGGCGACCAGGTATCGATCAAAGAAATATATATTATATACGTACTCTAGAATGCTAATCCCGCCTATTTTCACGGCGAAAAGAATGCCGCCCGCTGACGAAGTGCGCATGCGCGTCATCAGTGTATTTTGGGTAGAACGTTTGCCAAGTTTGAAAATAATTTGGTGTTCCAATTCAGAGTTTTTTGTTATGAGGCAATAAAACACATGTAATTTGAAAGAGAGAAATTTGACAGTGCATTCAGGACTTTTTAAAACCGAAAAGAACCTTTTAGAGATAGATTACTTCGAATTTTAGGCGCGAAAGAAACTTGTTTAAAACAATAATGTACCCTATGCTACTGTTATTATAATGACCGTGCAACCATTGTTTATATGGAAGTAAGATAGTTAGTCAATGCCTGTGTAATTGGTGTTGGACGCAAACGTGAGTGTCATCTAGCGTGATTGGTTACAAACATGAATATTTGACGTCATTTTAATGCAGGTTCCTTCAAAAAACCCTGATTATAATGCTGTCCCATTGTTTCAATCAAGTTACGACATGACTTGGAGGCCAGATCACTGAAGTTACGACATGACTTGGATGCGAGCTCACTATCGCCATCTACATGTCGTATCCATTTGAATCCAATATAAATACCATAAGATTGACTAACTATCTTCTATATAAACAATGGTGCAACAGTGCTTTTTCATCAACAGGAAGACTTGTCACTAAGATCTGTCACTCTTGTCAGAAATCAGAGACGGTTTTTAGAATTTCAGATTTTCTCTTGTCGTTTTGTTAGGTGTTTGTTGTCGTTGGTTATTCTTTCATCATTCGTGAATTTGTATTAATCTTGTTCCTTTAAAGACAATTTCTAATAAAGCCGTTTCATCCTACAAATAAACAATGAACTGTTTAGTGTTGTGTGAAGGAAAAATACCTGAAATAAATCATTTTTGGTAGATAATGAAATTTTTTATGTACCTATATGCTTTGATCAAAATAGCTCAAATATTATTTTACCTTGACAAAAAAGATTTTTGGTTATTGTTCTTAAGAAGAGACCCCAACAGAACTTTTGAGTGAGAAAATTGTAATTTGTGGCATACATTTTCCTCATGAAGATCCATGTGAAAACGACAATAGAATAATTTGAAACCTAGTGCAGTACCAAAATACTGTGTTTGCGTAAGCATGTATGGCGAGTGATACAACTTTCTGCCACACCGCTTATACTATGAGTTCTAGATTCCTACAAAGAGTACTAAACATACTAGAATCCCATAAGAAAATTAAAGTCAATATGGAAGTGCTTTTCTTTGAAGGTAAGGAAAATGCTTCTGGCCTCACTTTTCATCCACCCCCATTGTGGAAATTGCACTAAGGTAATACAACCAGAAATACTCGTAGAAATAGCATGTTAATCTCTTCAAATGATTTAAATTAAATGCAGTTGCATATTTTGACATGAATCGTTCTAGAAAAAAAACCTCGAGCTTCCAAGCATCCAATTTTATAAATCCAATTAATTTGAGTTGAAATCATTCAGTTTTTTGTCATTTCAATTTATTTTACAATCCAGTGCTTCCTTGAAATTCTCACCGACTACTTGGGTGGTTCCGTAGGTTTTTGTTGGTTAACTACAGCTGAAAAGTGAATGTGATTCCAAAAATCAGTCATTTCAGAGCGATAAATAATAATAATAACCGTACTCTACTTTCTGATGGCCTTTGCTGAATATTTGGTATAATAAATATGTGAAAATATGTATTCAAATCGGCTGAATACAAATAACAGGTTTAAGTACATTGAGGTTTCCAACCTTATTCTCCGAGATTCAGAATTAACGTTTGTTAATCTTCACAAGTACCATAATATCCGGGCCTGTTACAAAAATCACTGATGACGCGCTAGTGCATTGCAGACTAGCCTGAACTTTTTACAATACTATTGACATGGGGATTAGCATTCTAGAGTAAGTATATAATATATATTTCTATGGTACCGATCCAACAATCCTCTATTTCCTGATAATCCAACTTGAATTTCATATCCCTTGCAGGGCATACCTTCGTAGATGATCGACACCGCTCGTGTCATGGACCAATGGTCTATTAGAGCGATTTGATTGATATATTCATCCTATCAGGATTTTGCGCTGGTGACGACTTAATCGATATTTCCATACTCTATTGGCCTTGTTTGTCTTTAGTACATAGTCTTTCTTTTATTGTAGAATTTTCTTGAATAGCTGATGATGGTCCTATATAGGATCGAAACATGTACTACTTCTACTTTTGGACGGCAATCTGATTGATAGCGGTCAGTCACCGTTTCACCATCCTATTGAACTAGATGGGAAATTAAATTGTGGAGACGACTTTGCGTTTTACTGATTTGTATAGTAGTTATTGAGTTATTAACAAAAAACTAGATACCTTTTTTCATCTTATTTTGTTAATAACAATCGCAATTTTTTACGTGCGGTCAAATTCTTGGAAATTGGTTTTCTAGTGGTCATTTCGAATCCAATGAGCTATCGCTCATATTTTTAGGAGCTCTATATCTATTTTTCACGTTTTTCAACTTGTTGATCAGATTACATGTAGAATTATCAATTTTGGCTTCAATATCACCCTTCAGCTACCCTGAAAAAGATACTGTACCATTCGTTACGTGATAATATGCAAAAATCCCACTACATCAAAACGAACGAGTCGCGAAACATCTGCATTCTCAGCACAATATTCAACTAACATGCAAATGCCAAATTTATTAGACTCGTTTTGTTTTATTCGCTTTCATCCACCTCTTCCTATCCTGCATTATCTCCGTTAATTTACAGCAAACATGTGACGCGGAGCTCGAGCACAGAGTAAAATTCAATTAGTGACTACATCTTCTGTATTTGTTTTAATCTCAGCCAAGGGCGGCTCTGTTGGTAATGGGGATTTTAGTTCTTAATTATTGTCATAAATTACTCAGTTATAGTATATCAGGGAGATATATCCATTTTGCATGATGTTTCACTGTCACCTTCAAAATTGGAATTGGTCGTTAGTATTGGACATCTCTGAAAGCCTATTACGAATTCTACTAACTGTTAGAAACCTATGATTCTACTTTGTTTCAATCTAATATGGATGCTACCATCCTCGATGAACTGTCTGAACAAGCCGAGGTCAAGGCTTAGAAGCCTGGTTCAGCTCAAACCTCCTCAAATTAAATAAAGATAAAACTTTCAATATGACTTTTTCCACAAATAATCATGTTGCAGAGGGCCAAGTTGACATCTCAGCTATATACCTCTTACATAATCTCAGACGATCAACAAGCTTACCAGTACCCAAAACTGCTTATTTTGGATTATTTCATTCTCACCTCAATTATGGAGTAATTCTTTGGGGTAATGCTACAGATCTAATAAGAGTTTTTCGTTTACAAAAAAGAGCAGTTAGGCTCATATGCAATGCAAACTACAGAGACACATGTCGTCCCTTATTCAAAGCTCATAAGATTCTACCTTTCCCCTGCATTTACATCTTCAGCTGTGTAACCGAGATACATAAAAATATTTCTACCTTCCAAAAACATAAAGACAGCCACAACTATTCTACAAGAAATGGAAACATGTTGTTACAACCAACATACCGATTAGCAGTGTCGGCAAAAAATTCTGTGGATGTCAAGTTGTACAACATGCTACCTCAGTATATGAAAGCCTTGAGCTTGAATAATTTTAAATTTAAAATGAAAGATTTCTTACTATTCAATTGTTTGTACTCAGTCAACGAGAATATGGAAACGCCCATTAACTTGCTCAATCCAGGAGTGCTGTGATATGATAATATACTTTGTTTATTTTTATTTGATAATTTTTTTATTACTTGTGAAATCGTCCTTTTTACCTTAAATGTTTTTCTGTTTGTACTATCAGATGAATGTATGACCTGCTACAAATGTAATATTTTTATATAATGTAGTTAAATAAATGATTGATTGATGTAAATTTCCTAATTCAATTTTCCTTTGATTTGTGAAGATAGAAAAAATTAAACCATTCCAAGCAAGTTGTGATGTTACGCCAATAGGTCAGAGAAAGAATTAACCCAAAAACAGCAGCACAGGAATTGGTAGGATATATTTATTTATTTATTTATTTATTTGACGGGAAAACCCCTTTAATTACAATGATATAGTATAAAATAACAGCTGAACAAGTTATAAATATATATATAAAACTACGGTAGTATAAAAGTATAAAGAAATTAAGTTGTAAAGAAAATGGAACAAAAGTAAAACAGCTAAGATCTATCCAGTACATATTTCGTAAGTGATTTCTTAAAAATGTTAAAAGGTACACCAAAAAGATTTAGATCCGATTCATTTGCTAACTTTAAAAGACGTGTCATAGGGCTGTTATAACCATAATTAGTAGAATGAGAACTCTCTAGAAAAACAGTTTTGACATCTCTAGTATCCCTTTGCTTAACTCGGAAATCAACACAGCTAAGTAGCTCAGGACATGACATACTACCAGACAGTAATTTAAAAAGAAAAGACAAATCATTTTCTAGTGTAGGGAAGTTGAGAAAAGACAGTATATCAGAGTATGTATAGTTTCCTAACTGATAACCAATTTCATATGCTATAACACGTAAAAATTTGTTTTGTATGGATTCAATACAACGTTTATAAAAAATATATGACGGACTCCAAATCACAGAAGCATAATCTAGTTTTGATCGTACCAAACTACAGTAAAGTATTTTTAGAGTAAACGGTGAGAAATCTTTTCCAATTCTTGTAATGTAACCCAAAATTCGAAGTGAATCCTGTGTTACTTTAGATATATGATCACTAAATGCCAGTTTAGAATCGAAATATACTCCTAAATCTTTCACCACTTCAACCTGGTTCAGTGGCAAACCATATATGCAGTAATCAAAAGCAACTTGGGAGTGGGAACGATTGAAACACATTACAGCACATTTATCAATGTTTAGTTCCATACCATTTCTTCTACACCAGTCAGCAACATGGTTCATATCATCTTGAAAATGTTGGCAATCAAGAGAGGACTGAATAATACGATAAATCTTAAGATCGTCTGCGAATAATAAGCAGCTGGAATTAGAAATTTCACTAACAATATCGTTTACGAAAAGATTAAATTATCATGACTGAAACACGGGGAAGCATTAAAAAATAGATTTGTCGAAAAGATAATATCTCAGCTGTTGTATTTACTTTGATATTAATGTTATGTAGTTTACAACATACTGTATGATTTGTGAAAATGTTATTGACTCTAGTGACTGTAAAAAAGGTTATAAATTTCGACCCTCAGAGCTGAATAATAATGAGAGCGATTACAGGTAAACACAAACATGGTAAGAGTGAAGTCATATCTCGATGAATTCGGTTTATCTTTTCCTGACTCCTGCCCCGTTCTGTACGAACCTCTACCACCATGGATCGTGGCCTTCTTGTGACATATCATTGAAAACGTTCAATAAAAATGATGCCAATGCTCAAATTTACAAAAACATGTTGAGACTAATCATGAACAGATATGAGAGTTTTGAGAAGATTTATACAGATGGGTCAAAAACGGAAGATGGAGTTGGAGCAGCAGTCATCTCTTCCACCAATAATTATATGTTGCGGTTCCTCTACATCTAGCGTATACACGGCTGAAATGCATGCACTGGGCGAACGGTATGAAGATATTAAAAGAGTTCCAAATTTTACCATATTGGAAAAACAGTGTTTGGTTAAATTAATATCTGCCACGGTATTAAAAGATGAGAAAACGAATCTAACATCGCTGGATGATAAGAAAAATACATGGAAAAATATCGAAAACGAATACAATGCAAGTGGTCCTGGTCTATTCTATCGTACTGAAAAAGTCGCTCAAAAGACTATTTGTAAATAAAAAAGAGTTGAGAAAAAAATGGCATATGAAAAGAAGTAGATATTTTTGACTGGATGAGGACGATGCCAAAAAATTAAGAAATATGAGGTTGAGGAAACATGAAAAAACCAAAAAACCATGTTTTAACTGAACTTCTAGCTGTCCAAATCTGATAGTATTGAAAATTCAGGCAACATTTCTGAAATAAGATCAGCCAGTTTCTCTTTGTTTTTTTTTATCTATCACATCAACAAAATATATAAATAATTTGATGTTCTTATTGTAGAGTGAAATACAGTTATTTCTCCATCGTGTTTACATTAAACACACTTGTATTGAGTATTCAAAAAAAGTTGACAGCAGAATTTAGCCAAATATTTAATCGATCTATGGAATATTTACAAACGAGCAAAATAATTATTGATTAAATTCTATGTACAATTTTGAAGAATACTTTGGCCTTCCATACGATTGTTGATATCGTACATATTGGGTAAATCCCCCAATTCGACAATGAGTTCCAATTGGTACTCTCCTAGAATTTCAAGGGGAGGACGAATCCCTTCATTCATATCTGTGGCGATATTATGTAACACTGCTGTGGCTTCGAAGCACATACATGTCAATATCAAATTCCAGTTCCTCCTCAATTTGCTCAAGAACCAGAGTTGTCTATTTTCGAATTTTGATCCTCCGAAAGAAAGACATATTGTCGATGTCATGGAAGTATTCCGCTCGATGATATAATCTCCTAGGAAATCCAAAATTAATAATATCACTAATATCTCTGTCATCCTCCAATAATATTTCATATTCAACTTCCATTTTTCTATTTTTATGGAGGAATACAATGACAATCAACCGAACTGTCACACGTGCGTGTGTTAAGCTTAAACCTCGAAAATCATTGGATCAAAGTTAATCGCGATTAAATGCGTATTTTGATACGGTGCATACCAAAAAGTATAGTTAATCGAGTTCAATTTATAATCTCGTTTAAACTACTTCGGTGCATACGGCTGTAAGTCAGTGGTGGCAAATCACAACTGGATCTAGAAAGTATCAAGTGATCCTGAATCGACTCCGTTTGGGCCACACCAACCTCACTCACAGCTATCTCATAACTCGCAGTGAAGTGCCAAACTGCCTTTATTGTGACGTGGTTCTCTCATTCGAACATTTATTTGTTGAATGTCCAAATTACACAGTACAAATAAAGTCATGTAAAATTGAAGGAAACATATCAAACATATAAGGCGAGAACCGTAATGTGACAAATATTTTTAACTTTTTGACTCAATTAGACCTCATCAACAAAATATAATATATATTAACTGTAACATTGTAACCCGCTAACAACCCACAGGGTTGATTCGGTCTTTTTCTTAATTAACAAAAACAAACATGGTCCTTCGAGCTAGATAATAATAAATAATAGCGACTACAGGTAAACTCAAGCATGTTCCTTTGGAAATGGTTACAATGGATTCGTGAGCTGAATCTGAAAATTTGAGAAGCAGCAAACTTCTTCAAAATTCTGGGTCAGAGAATAAAGTAGAACCAACCCTCTGTTGCAATGAGTAGCCACAAGACCTGCCACATGTCCAGCCAGAAGAAGAAGAATCAAGCTTCAGGAGTGAGAAGAGCAGAGATTGAAAATGTCATCAAGAAGAATCAACTTGAACAAGAAATATTAGACAAGAAGGAAGTGAAAGCAGCGAATCTGAGCGAATGAAAGAATAACTCCCTCGAGCTAAAGCTCTAGGGAGTTATTCAGATTATTAATGATCGTATGATCTCATTGAGTTGTCAAAATACAAGGTACTCTCGATAGAATTATGAAGAAAATAATATTCATCTATTTGTCATGGTCTTGGGATTATTTGCATCAATGGATACACAACATAATCTTCACCATAATTATTACTCACTGGTTCAAATTTACCACTTACAAGTTAACACTCATCGATATCGAATTCACACGGCCCGGATATAGGTACCTAATATAACAATATTCTGGGCCGGTGGATTTCCGGTAAATACGCATTTCAGTGTTCGTTCTGGTCTGACTCTGAAATGAAAAGCGGTGAACAGAATCACGTTAGAAAACAACTCGGTGACGCGGTAAGCACCAGACCTGAACTGATAAAATTTTCAGGTTAAGAAGACTGCCACGAAATATTGTCTTACGAAACCAAATCGAAATAGTATAGTCAGAGAGCAACGTCATACAAAAATATAGTTGACCTATGGTGTTGGAGATTTTCTCGTTTATTATGTTTGAACCATTTGCGTACTTGAAAAAATATTATTTTGTAAATAATAATATTAATCTGTGGAATACCACAGAAAAGTTGGTGATCTGGTTCGTAGTAACATATACTATACATATACATATATTAACAATCGTTACACCGTAACAACCCTAAGGCCAAATTTCTACAGATACTGTTTAAGTGTAGTGTCCAACGATTTTTTTAAAGGAAATTTACAAACATGAAGATGTGAAAGTAACAGCATTTTATTGAGACGTTTTATCCCCACAAACTTCAGAAATAATATCAACTCGTGTCGGTAGAACAAATATATCTTACCTTCTATTAAGGAAAAAATCAGACTCAAATTATAACAGTAGACTTACATATAATACTTTCCATTAACTTCATCATCACCAGAACTTCCATGATAATGGAATGACATTATTGAATCGCCTTTCTAAATGAAACGTTTCACAAATGAAAAAAGAGTACTGAGAATTAAATGAATTTATAATATATATGAATTTCTCACTTCATTCCTTCACAGCTAAGAACTCTTTCTTCGATGAAAAAATTAAGATTTCACAACTATTTTTGTTATTTTAATTCAATAATCCTTTTAAAAATTATATGTGAACTGAGAGTATTAAGTTACTACATTTATCATGTGTATCATTTTCCGCATTCAATGCTTCAAACGCTGCATACGAGTATAGAATTAAATTCTAATAAAAAATTTTCAATTTATTTTCTCGATATCTTGCCATCTTATACCACCTTTGGCATTTTTATGTTTTTTTTCAATTTGCCGCCATACCAATGGTCTTGTGTCATATGTCAAAATCAAATTTCAGGACATGCACAATCCACCACCAAAAAATGTTCAGTACTCTGATAGTTAACTTTTTTGTCATATATGACATACTTTATGTTATGTTATTCTCAAAAGACGAGAGAGACTATAAAACTTATTTATTGCTTTCCCACTATCATTCAAAGAGT
Source organism: Chrysolina oricalcia (assembly GCA_944452925.2). Lineage (NCBI taxonomy): Eukaryota > Metazoa > Arthropoda > Insecta > Coleoptera > Chrysomelidae > Chrysolina > Chrysolina oricalcia. The sequence continues at coordinate 55,921,310 of OX101813.2, read as the reverse complement.
GGGGAAATTCCACCACCTTAAGAACATAATGCCCTGAATCCATAATTATCAAACCTGCTGAATAGTTATTTTATGCTATTTGCTACTCAAGTATTCCACCCTGATTACTAAAAAAAATATCGGCTCAAACTTCAAAATGAAAACTTTATTATTTTTTTTTAAATTGTTCAAGTGGCGGAATTACACATCGGTAAGTGTAATATCGCCACATGATATGGGGTATTTGCTCCACATTTCATAAATATATATGACAAATATAATGAATAGGAGAATCTGCTTCACTAGTCTGCGTGGGCCCACTTGCCACACTGAATGCACCTGAACCACATCTCCTTATTTTTTCCGAATTCCCCACAAATGAGGCAAATATTGAGGTCTCCTTCACCCTAATCTAATATGTCATCATCGGAATTATCATCGCATAATTTTTCTTCAACATCTTCATCAGATGAATCAAATATTCTTGCTTTTTTGTGTGGGATTCTTCACGTCTCGTTTCTTGGCAATATCAGGAACTTTTCCATGTTTCGTCCTCTTTTTGGCAGCCTTATCTTCCTTTTTGTTTTGAGCCCCTAATAAGACAGTTTAGATAGGAGTCAACAGTTGAAGTGTTGATATTCTGAGAAACAGAATGCTGCTGAATATCAATTTCATGAATTATTACGATGACCATCGGGTACGTTATTATAAACTATCAAACATTCTCGGGCTTGCTGGGCCTTTATAATACGGGGGATATCGAAAATGTGAAAGAGGTATTGATTGTTCAAATAGAGAGACGTTTAAATTATTTGAGAGCCTAATATTATTGGATCCCACATCAAAAGTAACTGCACAAACCTTTAGCCCAACAGTTTCTAATTTTTACAAAGCTTCAGTTAAATTTTTCATTGATAATTCGGCTGGACAAGAAGTATGGCAAAGGAAATATGCAATGGGCTGTTTCCATTTACAACATGAGGACACAGGCAGTCAAAGTAGGTTTAAAAATATTTTCCCCCTTTTCATCTATGGCTAACCCAATTATGCAATCTTCAATTATGCGTTCATAAAACAAATTCATTTCGTCGAAGCATAGTAGGCAATATTTGTTTTGTTCCTGAAAACCTTCAATTTTTGTTTTTAATAGTTTATAAAATTCAGGGTTTTCTAATCCTGGTCCAATTTTAACTTCTTTCAGCAATGTATTTGGTGAGGGAAGACAATATTTGTTCATCAAGTAATTTTTATAAACACGTAGACCCGAAAAATATATAGACAAGCATTCAATTTTGAAATCTTTACTATAACGTCTACCCTTTGATTTCTTATTCCCTTGTGCTACTTGCATACTAATACATTTAGCAGTGTCTACCGAATGGCAAAATTTAAATGTCAGAGACATATATTGATCAAGAGATATTGTATTTAAATCATTATCCAATTGATTTTCAAGTACCTGAACTCTTTGACGCAAATATCGGAATTGTCCTATTTTTTATTAGCCTCAAATTCACTAAGTTGTCATTCTAACACTCTCACGTAGAATATATAGAATAAAATTATTAGGATCCTTGGGAAAACGATAGAATTTCTTCTTAGAGTTGTACCCTTTGATAAAACAGTTTTTCACTGCACACACATGGCCCGCTTTTTTCTCACTCATTTCACTATCAAAAATCAAAACGTGAGAAACCCAAACCAAACAATCAAAATTATCAACGCACGACTATCATCGCTCAACGAATAATAATAACGCCTATTACCCGACCGCACGTCACAGCAGTCTTCTAGCCAAAGATAACTGACAAATTACCATTGGTGTGGACGAGACAGGAGTTATTAGCAATTCTGTGATACCGTTCCATGTAACAACTCTTCATCTGATTCCATATCTCCGTGTACCTACTCAGAAATCCCATTTCTTATTCACAATAAATCATAAGGCACAAATAGAATAAAAACCGAGAGCTCACGTCCCTTTCAGTGCTTCCTATCGGCAATACAACTACTCCATTAACCATTTATCATTTTTCATCGGAACACACCATACTTTTTCTCCTGGGCATGTGTCTTTCCCTCCTTTTGCGGAGTAATAAAATCCAGAGCGCACTGTTCGCTTGAGACTGTTATATAATTCACTGAGCCAATATGTGTGTTACTGGTCGTAAATATTGTCTTCGTTCTGGTTTGCTGGTCACTGCAGTAGACAAGACGTTTTAAATGGTCATTAGATTCACTCAATTCCGGTAATGGTTTATACATCTTGCTTTTCAGAGCCGGAACCAGCTATTTGGGGAAAGATACACGTCTGAGATAATATTACCACTTTAATCAAAAATTATTCTTTTACTAAATTATAGGGTTCTGAACGTCCACCAGTTTCGTGTTTATATACTATATTCTAACCATATCCACTTCAAAAGCTGTGCTGTCTGCAGTTCATGATGGACAAATTGTACGAAAAAGTACTGACACTGAATTACTCTTATAGAAAAACCAGTATTTCTCAGTTAGCCAACGTTTCGGAAATATATTTCGCCATCATCAGGGCCCTAAAGTATAAAAAATGCACAAACAAACAATTTTCATAAAAGTGAAAATTTAAAACGTGTAATTAGTTGAAATTATAATTTTGAATATTTTTATTTTGATACCAGCTCAAATTCCGATACCAGCCTTGAGAAAGATTTTTTTACTTTCACTTTATTTTTGCAGACTTACATGAGTGATTTTGGTTTCGACGAATTTGGTTTCGACGAAGGACAACGAAAATCACTCGTGTTTAAGTCCAAAAATATAAAGTGAAAATTAAAAAAATTATAATTTTAACTATAAACGTATACACGCTTATATTTTTCCTTTTATAAAAATTGTTTTTTCTGTGAATTTTGTTCTTTTGTAATTGTCCTTTTCATTTGTAATAATTTTATATTTCATATCCATGAGGATGGCGAAATACATTGCCGAAACGATGGCTAACTGAGAAATACTTGTTTTTCGAAAAGAGAGCCCAACCCTTGCAATTTTTTTTGAACATTAAAGATTATTACTTTCGTTTCGCATGATAGCATAAGCTGAATATTTTTATAGCTACTTATGTACCAAGTGCGTTAGATCCTAACGCCCGGAGGGTAACATTCACCCAAGGGCCCGAGGGATGAATGTTGCCCGATGGGCGTTAGGATCTAGTAACGCTCGTGGTGCATACAAGATTTTATTTTTCACGAAAAAATTATCTTAAACGACGTTGTTTACTTCATAAATTTCTTCTCATAGTATTTACTGCGTTCTGGTCGGCACCTGAGCTCAAGTGAGCTTTTATGCAATTGCATTGAAGAGGTTGCTAAGGGTTGTTTATTTAATAAAATGACGCTGTATTTTTGTAAGAATTGACAAGCTTGTTTATGGACGAAAGTAAAAACGGTTGTGTTCATAATAATTATGGAGATCCCACAGAATGTGACGCTCAAAGCTGAAAAAGCGTTAGGAAATTTACTGCCTGTGAAATTCAAATACTTATACGAGAAGGAGTTAGTAGGTATGACGATTTTTTGAAATCGAAAGGTGAAAACATAGTGAATACCGTAAATGAAACTGTCTTAACTCTTAATGGCACACTTCCAGGAACTGGTGAGTTTATCTCTTGAAAAATATTAATATTTTTCATTTATTTTACATTATTTCAGTCTGAAAAATATAGTGCAAATAGTCTATGAACCAAATACTCACAGCTGAAATCAACATTGATTGTTGAAGAAAACATTAATATATCAGCATTCAGTCAAGTGATGGCCTTTCTAAAAGTTAAATCAAAAGGATACATTCCTAAAAAATCAAAAGTGTTGGAAGGTGTACAAGTATTACTTTTCAAAAGAAGAGCTCCAGATGATACTTTTCTGCCACATAAAGTTGTTCTGGTAATGGGCGTATTTGGAGGCTTAAGACGTGATGAAATGGTCAAGATGACAATTCATGACATTGAAGACAGAGGAGCCGTTTTTCTGATCAAGGTACTAGAAACCGAGACCTGCACCTCAAAAAGTTTCACCATTGTTGAAGAAAGCGAAATAGGAGCCTTGAACTTAGTTAAAAAGTACATTGCAATTTTTTTTTTGAAATCCTGAATTTAATCTCGGACCCCCGACTTTAATCTCGGGGGTTCGACTTTAATCTCGGAACCCCGACTTTAATCTCGGACCTCCGACATTAATCTCGGGGGTACGACTTTAATCTCGGACCCCCGACTTTAATCTCGGACCCCCGACTTTAATCTCGGACCCCCGAGTTTAATCTCGGGGGTCCAACTTTAATCTCGGGGGTCCGACTTTAATCTCGGGAGTCTGACTTTAATCTCGGAGGTCCGACTTTAATCTCGGACCCCCGACTTTAATCTCTGGGGTCCGACTTTAATCTCGGGGGTACGACTTTAATCTCGGGGGTCCGACTTTAATCTCGGTGGTCCGACTTTAATCTCGGACCCCCGACTTTAATCTCGGGGGTTCGACTTTAATCTCGGACCCCGACTTTAATCTCGGACCTCCGACATTAATCTCGGGGGTCCGACTTTAATCTCGGACCCCCGACTTTAATCTCGGGGGTCCGACTTTAATCTCGGACCCCCGACTTTAATCTCTGGGGTCCGACTTTAATCTCGGGGGTACGACTTTAATCTCGGGGGTCCGACTTTAATCTCGGTGGTCCGACTTTAATCTCGGACCCCCGACTTTAATCTCGGGGGTTTGACTTTAATCTCGGACCCCCGACTTTAATCTCGGACCTCCGACATTAATCTCGGGGGTCCGACTTTAATCTCGGACCCCCGACTTTAATTTCGGGGGTCCGACTTTAATCTCGGACCCCCGAATTTAATCTCTGGGGTCCGACTTTAATCTCGTGGGTACGACTTTAATCTCGGGGGTCCGACTTTAATCTCGGTGGTCCGACTTTAATCTCGGACCCCCGACTTTAATCTCGGGGGTCCGACTTTATTCTCGGACCCCCGACTTTATTCTCGGACCCCCGACTTTAATCTCGGGGGTCCGACTTTAATCTCGGACCCCCGACTTTATTCTCGGGATTCGACTCAGAGAATAAAGTCGGGGGTCCGAGAATAAAGTCGGACCCCCGAGATTAAAGTCGGGGGTCCGAGATTAAAGTCGGACCACCGAGATTAAAGTCGGACCCCCGAGATTAAAGTCGTACCCACGAGATTAAAGTCGGAGGTCCGAGATTAAAGTCGGGGGTCCGAGATTAAAGTCGAACCCCAGAGATTAAAGTCGGGGGTCCGAGATTAAAGTCGGGGGTCCGAGATTAAAGTCGGGGGTCCGAGATTAAAGTCGGGATTTCAAAAAAAAATTGCAATGTACTTTTTAACTAAGTTCAAGGCTCCTATTTCGCTTTCTTCAACAATGGTGAAACATTTTGAGGTGCAGGTCTCGGTTTCTGGTACCTTGATCAGAAAAACGGCTCCTCTGTCTTCAATGTCATGAATTGTCATCTTGACCATTTCATCACGTCTTAAGTCTCCAAATACGCCCAATACCAGAACAACTTTTATGTGGCAGAAAAGTATCATCTGGAGCTCTTCTTATGAAAAGTAATACTTGTACACTTTCCAACACTTTTGATTTTTAAGGAATGTATCCTTTTGATTTAACTTTTAGAATCCGCGAGATCCCCGAGATTAAAGTCAGACCCCCGATATTAAAGTCGGACCCCCGAGATTAAAGTCGGACCCCCGAGATTAAAGTCGGGGGTCCGAGATTAAAGTTGGACCCCCGAGATTAAAGTCGAGGGTCCGAGATTAAAGTCGGGGGTCCGAGATTAAAGTCGGACCCCCGAGATTAAAGTCGGGGGTCCGAGATTAAAGTCGGGGGTCCGAGATTAAAGTCGGGGGTCCGAGATTGAAGTCGGGGGTCCGATATTAAAGTTGGGGGTCCGAGATTAAAGTTGGGGGTCCGAGATTAGAGTCGGACCCCCGAGATTAAAGTCGGGGGTGCGTGATTAAAGTCGGACCCCCGAGATTAAAGTCGGACCCCCCGAGATTAAAGTTGGACCCCCGAGATTAAATTCGGGGGTCCGAAATTAAAGTCGGGGGTTCGAGATTAAAGTCGGGGGTACGAGATTAAAGTCGGGGGTCCGAGATTAAAGTCGGGGGTCCGAGATTAAAGTCGGACCCCCGAGATTAAAGTCGGGGTCCGAGATTAAAGTCGGGGGTCCGAGATTAAAGTCGGGATTCCAAAAAAAATTGTTCGTGGCCCTTCTACGCCTTCGTAAAAGGATGTAAACAACGTAGGTTTTTTTAACCATCAGAAATAATAAATGCATAGAGTTACCTGCAGGTAGAAATACTATAGGAAGTGTTCCTTCTATCATAGCGAAATACCTTAATTTGGAAAACCCGAAAGGTTACACCGGACATTGTCTGCGCCGAACGTCGTCAACGCTTCTTGTTCAAGGTGGTGCTTCCTTTGAAACACTAAAATTACATGGAAAATGGAAGAGTAGTAAGGTAGCGGGGAGCTATATTGAAGAAAGTATCTCCTCGAAGAACAAAATTGCTACAATGATAGCCCATTCCGTTTCCGAAAAAGAAAATGTTAACGTTCCGAACGAAACCGAATGCACATTGAGGAGTTCATCATCGGTCAACTCACAGAACTTCAATCTTGGTACTAATATTTTATTCAGGAACATTCGAAAATTGTAATTTCTATTTGAGAGAAAATAATTAGTTCCTTTTTTATGTACAGTTATAAATAAAACTCTTCTTGTAATGTACTGAAGTACAGAAAAAAAAAAACATTTGCGTTATGATTTATAATGCCCTCCATAACGCCCCGGGCGTTATAGGCCTGTTAGTAGCAACCGTGGCCAAGGTATTATAAAACAGTAATGGACAAGTGAAAACAAACAATTTTCTTACCCTCTTACTACTCGACTTTTTAACATGAAAATAAAATTTGCATGCATTCAAAAATGTCTCTCATGCATACACCCCCTAAGAAAATCACATTTGACTGCATTGCATGTAACTCCATTATCTCAAATACTCCAATTTCATAATATAATACCTTTTCCCAGTCGCCCCTTACATTATGGGAACGAAATATATCTTTCAATTAGTGGGGCGGGTCATGAATAATATTCTGACACAAAATTTGTGGCAATGATCGTGTGAAATACAGAATACAAAAAATAATTCATTCTCATAATTTTATATAACTCTTACAGTGATTCTCATACCCTCATGAAACTTCAAGGAAATTGTACATGCAGTCTTGGTATTACTTACTGAGGTCTGAGACGTGACCCCGCTTGGCATGCTGATAAGCAGAATCAGTCTGGAAAATAGTCTAGTCGATATAAAAAATTGTATAGTCACCGAAAATTATGATCATGATGTCATTCGAGTCGAAATGTCATGTAGAAAATTTTGAGAGGTCCCAGAAGGGGCCGAAAAAAATTGCAAAAGTTAAACAATTAGTTGGAAAAATGTGGGACTTTTTTATTTGAAAATCTCGAAAAATATTGAAGATTTTCGAAATATTAAAAAAAAGATCTTTAAAGACCAGCAAAGGACCCCGCACAAATCAAATGGGAAATGGATCCCTGTCCAATTGGCTGAAATTTGTTTATGTTGTAGTTTTTACCCTTCTGATCAAAAGTCTCCATTGGCCCGATACCTAAAAATGGACAGTTATTTAGGTATCGAAAGTCAATAGTTGCAACTTGTACAAAAATCTCCCAAGCGATCACATTTAATTTTGACCATGTATAATGGCAATGACTTTGTTCAATTTTGACAGGAATAATAACAATTTCTTAATTGTCAATAAAGGTCAAGTTTCTACAAAAGCTAATGTTTTGAAGATTCTTATACCCGCATTAATTTGAATAATATGGCTTTTAGAAGACAAATGTGAAATCGCCATACGCAGACGAGAGCGGTTGAATAGACCCAGAGTAAGAGATGCGTAAGAGATATGCACTAGTCGCAACTTTTGACCTTCGATACCCTAAAAACTGTCCATTTTTAGGTCTCGGACCCATGGAGAATTTTAATCAGAAGTGTATAAACTACAACGTATCCAAATTTCAGACAATTCCACAGGGATCCATTACTCATTTGATATGTGCGGGGTCCTTTACTTAAAAAAAGTTTCAATTCCGGAAACTGTAACTCCAATATTTATAATTTTTACAGAGCCAAAAAACGGGTAGTCTGGCTTCCTCTCGCGTTGCGTCACTCTGACACAACAACAAAAATTATTTTAAGATATTAAATATGAATATTGAGAAATGAGAAAATTCATGTACTATGTAGGTATACATCAATCAACAATAATCTGCTGTTGAAAAGTTTGTATCTCTATTTTTCCATAAATTATGCATTTGTTAATCAACAAATTCTTCTAAACTGAATGTGAGCATAAAAACCCCGATAATTATTGAACTGATACCCTAGGTTTTTTTCAGTTCGTGAATTTATTCTCAAAAGGTTTACAAATAGATAACCGATTCAAAAATTGTAAAATTTAGATTTTTCACTTTTTTATTAACAAAAATAAAAAAATAAAAAAGGAAATGATTTTTTTAAAATGTCTTGAATGTTTCGATTTCTAAGTGTTTAAGCTAAAAAAATTATTTTTCAAAATTTTTCACCACCGTTGTTTGAAAAATTTTTATAAACAAATACAGTGTTCATGAGCAAATAAAATTTTTTTTGTGATATTTTCAGTGATGAAAATTATGATTTTTAAAGAAAAAACAAATCCTTAAAAAAACTTATTTGTCTTTAAAAAAATGTTATTTACCTACTTTTATAATTTTCAATTGTTGATAAATAAGTGGAAAATCAAAATTTTACAATTTTTGCAAATATTATCTTTTTCTAAGCCTGTTAAGAATAACTCCACAAAGTGAAAAAATTCTAGGGTTCTAGTTCAATAATTAGCTGGATTTTCAAGTCTCCATTCAGTTTGGACACATTTGTTAATTAACAAATTATGTATAATTTATGGAGAAATTGGTATAAAAAGTTGTGTACAGCAGATTATTCTTAATTGATGTATTCCAATAGTACATGCATTTTTCCATTCGTTAATATTAATATTTAATATGTTAAAAAAAAATTGTATTTGTGTCGAGAGTGACGCAACGCGCGCGAAAGCCAGAAATTGTTTTCAGCAAAGCTGATCTTTTCGAGTCTTTTTCAACATTTCTAGAGCCCCACTTTTTTCCTCTCAATTGTTTATAACTTTTACAATTATTTTCGGCCTCTTTTGGGACCATTCCTTACATTCCTTACATTCCTACATTCCTACATGACATTATGAATCGAATAACACCATGATCATAATTTTCGGTGACTAAACAAAAATTAAAAAAATGTTGACTAGACTAAAAAGTCTACATCAGATTAAACCCTTCGATATTTTTGTCCGTGGAATTTCACATCATTACATGATCTGCATGTTCTAGCTGATCAATTAATTTTCACCGGCAACATCGAAAAAATACCTGGGTCCGATTGAACAGAACTTTCTTAATCATTTGTGATAAATTTTGATGATGGTCTATACTCATCCTAATAGTTCTATGAACATTCCTTGGCTTATTATTATCGCTTCGTAGTGAAATAAATGTGTGGATGAAAGACTTGAATATTTACCGACGGAAGAACGAATTGATTAAGATAAGTATGAGCCAATTAAAATTTAACTAGTGGAGAGTTATATACAGGGGGTCCTCGCGGTAACTGCATCGGTCAATATATGGTAAACTATTACTGAGCCACATTTAAGAATTTTGTAGTTTATTGTAATGAAAATAGTCTTAAATCAACACAGAGAGAAATAAATGTATGCTTTCTACACAATTGCGAATAATTTCAACACAATTTGTTTCTAAAAAGTTGGCAGCACCATTTTGTTAATTTCTCTTCTATAATAATATTATATTGGAGATATTGTGTATTAACGATAAACTTTGGTATTTTATTATTCTGGATAGTTTCGTTTAATGTTATTAACCAATATTATGTAGGTAGCAACCGTATATAAGGAATAAATGTTCTATTGTTGCACCACCTTGTTCATTATTACTTATAGTACACACAAAATATTCAAAATTAATCGGTGTGTTGTGCCACGAATGTCAACAACTTGTGTACTGTTTATGCATAAATTGTATAAGAATGATAAACCTGAAATGTTATAAATGGCAACAATTTGTGTACTTACTTTGTACAAATTGTGTAGGTATTTTAAATATAGGATGCAAAAAATGTTACAAATTTGTGTACACGGCATTCTTGGAATGTGTATTGTACACATTTGTGTACAAAGCAAGGCCAAATTTTATAGGTATCATTTATAATTGTGAGAAAGGTTACAGTTGAGGCACATAACATCCAAATGGAATAAGATAAGAATAAGCATCAGTTTCAACCTTTATATCTTATTCTGTTCAGAAATTATAAGCTTCATTTTCCAGAAGGTAGAAATAAAATTAAATGTCATTCAAATAATGTTTATTTCATCACAAAGAACTAATAACAAAAATAACTGAACTATAAACTCTAATTACAAATAAAATAACAGAAACACAAAATACCTAACAAAACAAAAATGAACCAAACATATTGATATTTTGGAACACGTTGAATAATAATAAAGTTTAAAGTTTTCTTCGTGTCAATAAATACTCATTCAAGTAGGAAGTAGGTGAGACGATGCCCTCATCAAACCTTTACAAATGATGAAAATGAAGAATTTTGTAGGTTTCATGTTACAACAAAAAATAATAGCAAAACTAACCTTCAAATATTTGTTCGGGAAGGTCCCAATCTCGCAAATATTTTAACACTTTCATTTGACACAAAACCACAAACACATAAGCAAATAATGAATAAAGGTATAAGTGCACTAAGCGAGCTTCGCCCTTCGATTAGCATAAAACGATCAAACTGGTGCGTTTTATTGTAGGCAGAAATGCTCTTCTCGTAGAACTAGAATTTGACACATCTGTTTTTTTGACACCAAATATATATACTTCCTCTACTTTCGCTACGATCAAATTTGAGAGTAGCAAAAGTAGATAATTGGTTGAAAAATGAAAATTCCTAAATCGTATTGACACTATTGACATTGAAAGTAGTTTGAAACATATTATGGACTTTAATTTCTGTACACTTCAGTTTGGTTTTATTTTGAAGCTCAAAAAACTTCATTTACACACATTAAAACGATTTTGGTAGTGAACAGCCTCTAGTTAAAATGAATATGAGTGTTAAAAATTGATAAAATATTCAAACTTCATACTCTCACTCTCACACATAAAATTATTAAAAGTCAGAAACCATCATATCTATATAGTAAACTCCGATTTTTGAAAAATAATAACGTTAATACCAGAAAAATAGATACTTTACATATTCCCAAACACCGCACCTCATTCTATAAACGGAGCTTCATTTATTCTGCTTGCAAACTTTACAATGGTACTCCAGTCCATTTTAGGGACTATTCAATCATCAACTTCAAGAGAAGACTTAAAGCTTCTCTTCTGTCCGAAATCTAAGTCATTTAACCTCACACGGACCTGCTATCCATATGTGTGCATGTATGTATGTATGTATGTGCATTCATTACTATCTCAATACTTGATACTATGATTTTCTAACTGTATTTTTAATTTAGTTGCATATTTTCTATCTTCGTTAACTCGAACTTGTCTAGAGAACCTATTATTGTTTTTTTTTTGTAATTAGTGGTAAAGTTGAAAAACAGCTTTAAGCTGACACTTCACCATTTCATATCATATGAATAAAGGCGATTTATTATTATTATTATTATTATTATTATTATTATTATTATTATTATATGGACGTGAGTAAAGTTATAGATGGGAATGTTCAAATACATATAGGTTGTACAACGACTTTCATTTATATAATAAAGAAGGTGGGTTCACATTGATTCTTTATTCATTGAAAACCTCTGTTAAACCTTCATTTTAAAATCATATCCTAAACAAATATACAAATGGTCACCAAAAAAGTAGATGATGATCCTGAAAGTAGCGAAAGTTCAAAAACATCAGTGGGATGATATAGAAACATTGTGTCAAATTGATTTATGTATTATGAATTGAGAAAATTATCCAGATAAATATCAAAGAAATATTTTTCAGTTCCTATTTGTTCCCAACCTACAAATATGCTATCATTTTTAAACATAATTCCGGCTTATTCGCTACTTCACTCAAAGCTGTCTCGAAAGTGGAAGGGTGAAGGTTTAGGCAAAGAATATCTACATGTATAGATATTCTTTGGTTTAGGCACAGCTAAGCTGTGGTTTAGGAATCACTTCTTCATAATAATTTTTACATTTTGAAAAAGCTTCCTTAGTGAAAATTATTCAAGGAATTCGCATATATGTATGATAATTTGCACTTGAAATATTCCCGCCTAGATCTAATCCTCGAATAGATATAATACTACTCGCGCCTTCTTCCATTCTCTATTTCGGTTTTTTCGCTGTTTTTACCCGGGAACCCCTCGAAAGCCCACGAAGGAAACTCTGATCGCCTGATGTCTCACATGTAACATATAAACTCACCTGCATAACTTGGAGGAGGCAGGAAACAACTAAGCTGAGACTAACCACATACAACAAATCCCGTCCACATAACACCGTGGGGCCTGTCCTAGGACAGGCGAGGACCGGTTTGCCCGCCCGCTGGAAGCCCCAGAATGGGCAGGATAAAACCCCAACTCCGGAGCAGTCGAAATTCCCTCCCTTACCCCTACCCTGTGGAGGTATCTGATAGTTTTAACTGTGTCATATTTTAATTTGTTGTATGTGTGCCCTTTTTATACTGTAAATTTAATTAATAAATGTTTTTGGATTTGGCTGTGGTAGTTGTTAATGAAAGCAAATTATTCATATTGAATGTATCATTTATAACAATGAAAACTATGAGTTTCAAACTTTTTACAGATATTTAGGAAATTTTTGAATTATCTGTCTTCTATTGGAAACCCTGAAATTGCGTTTTTATGATGCTCTACTTTTTCTACTAGTAGATGTAAACTCTAGTGGTCAATAAAACGCGGCTAGATGGACTGGACATTTGGAGTATTTTGACATTCAAGATACGACAGATGTGTTGAAATAGTAGGTATACAATTTGTGCATATCTAATAGAAAGTGCACAACGGGTGTAAGATGAGTCAATGCGTTGTAGATGTTTTCCATATAAGTAGATGTGCATATTTTTGTGTTTTTTTAGGCAATGTGGAAGTGTATGAATACTATACAAATATTTATTGAATTTCACAAAACGCGAATGATGAAAGAATGGACAATTGTGTAAAATATCTACACAATTATGTCTCACACAACGTTGTTCATGAACCTGCTGCAGTCTTTTCTCTCTGTGTATCTATACATGTGATTTTTCTGAAGATATTTTTTCTTTTTTCTTTCGGTTTCAACTACTATAGCATGCCAAATTAGGTGCTGCTACAACCGATCCTTGCCTGAAAACCTAATTGGACTGGATCATTACTTGAAACTCATGATTGATTTCAATATTTTGTTAACATCTCTCTTACTTGCATTTATTTGTTGTTGGTTTCTCGATCGGATTGGGAAACCGTTAGTGATCAAATAAAATTTGAAATGAATAATTTTGATTAGTTTTATTTTAATCAGTTCAACAAACGTCCTGTCTCATACACACCTCACCTCTTATTTACAACATCCTTGCCCCTCTGCTGGGTTTGTTTTTTATTATAGCGATTATAATCTGTTAATTGCTGGAATGAAACAAGTGAGCGGTATAGAAAGGGGTGTTCATTCACATATCAAACAGGTACAATATAAATCGAATTCATTTGCATATCACGCAATCAACCGGAAGTTCAACTAGAGGGCTCAGCAAGAAGAAGTATTGCTGGTAATGCAGGAGGAAGTAGCCGTGGATTTATATTCTCGTCAGAAAGTTATTTTATTTATTTCAATTTACATGTCTGATCTACTTATTCCTGTCAAATGGATTTTCCCAACAACAGGGATTGTGGTGATTATTGTTTTGAAGACACTGCCGATGAGATCGTCGGTTATTCCCCTTTATTTTCTTTCGTGTGATTCATAAACTTTTATACAAAAACCTCTAGTCATCTTCTATACCTATAGGTACATTGCAGCTTTTTTTAGTCCCCCAACCCTATTAATTTTCCAACGGTTTGACGTATATTTTATACGAACTCGACAACAGAAAAACTGAGATTCCATTTCGGCGTATCTTTTATGAAACTGAGGAGGCGGATAAGTTTTTTTTCATGGTAGAATAAATATTTAATAATACTTCCACTTGGAGCGGTTCTGAATTAGCATAAAAATATTCTGTTTCAACGACATCAACACCGATAATCAATCTGTCTAGTACTGTCTAGGAAATAAATCTAGCAAATAAAAAGTAATTGGAATTCAAGAGCGGTAATTCAAAAACATTCGGTCTCTGACCATTTATAATTTGACAGCGGCCAACGAAAAGCGTTCGGTTGTAATTTCGCCCTCCTCAGAATATCTCAACGTGGACTGCCAATCGAGTTGACACGAGGAGCGGTTAGAGAATAACGAGTTATTAATGCCTAGGCAAATTATCAGCGGCAATTTGTGTATTGATATGATGATCGTATGATTGCTTGGTTCTGTGCTGTCTCAATTGAGTTAGAAAGTTTTATTTCAACAAGTAGTATCGGTGATACCATTCAAAACGGTTTTCGTTCTAAAAAAAGCTGCACTGTGTGAATGAAGATTTGGTTCCCAACTGTGTTGGATTTTCGAACAATATTTCATTCGAACATTACAGAGCATTATTCGATCAGACAAGAAATCATTCGAAATTGAAATATGAGAGAATCAGCGTATTGAAAAAAACAAACACCGTGAATAAAAAAAAAATATCACCATGTATTTCGACATCAATTTTCATCATTACAATCTTTTATTTAACTTGCCCTGTTCGTATATGTCTGTCTATCTGTCTGACTGTCTATCCGATTCAAAGTTTGCAATCAATTTCTAGCAGACTTCCGACGACAACGTGTACGCCCCACCCCCCCGCAGTTCAAGCAGACACACGGGGTGGTCTTTGGCTAGCGGCATGCCCTCAACCAATGTTTTTCTGTACATTTTATGCATCTGATTTCTCGGTTGTAATTGTACTGAGCATGTCCCCAAGCCTGTCATCTGTAGCAATGAGTGACGGTCATTTTGCTTCTCTTTATTTCCCACTTTACTATAAAACCGCTCACAGCTCGATGGTTTCTATTCTATCAGTGCTACTGATTTCTGTAATACTGAACGTTTCGAGGCCTTGCGTCTTCAGATCCTTGGCCATCTCTTCAACTTTGGGCAGTGGTCCAGCTCCTTCAGGATGAAGGCGTGCTTTTTCTCCCCCCGGTAGAGTGAGGTTTGATACTGCACACCGTCCACCTTCATAGTTAGGTTGCCTTGCAGTTGTTGCTGCAACATGTTTTCGATGTCGTTGTCCAGTTTTATCGACCCTTTGACAATTATTATCGGCTGGCATTTTCTCGTTTCATTTTCTGTCAGCGGTGGCAGTTGTTTTTTATTTTCTTCGGGCATTTTTCTTCGGAGGGCTGCATATTTCTTCGGTCTCGCCCACTTGAATTTCCTCTTGATTTTCTCCTCAGCAACCGCTTCGAAGGAATTGTCTCTCAATCATAAGGTCGTGGATTCGATTCCAAGTATGGTCACCGGTCTCGTGCATAGCATAAGTTAAAAGGTAAGGGCTACATCTTCCCTAGCGCGCAGAAGTCTCTCGAGAACATCTGAGAGTTGCGCGTAGGGGTGCAACCAAATAACAATTTTAACAACAACAATTGGGGAGTCCTGGAAGCTGACGTGTTTCCACTTTCTCTTTGCTGCCATTTTCTTCCGCTATTGAAAATCCTCTTCGTCCTCTTCTCCGTTTTGTTTGATGGTGGTTTTTGCTGGGGACTTGAAGATTCTCATAATTACCTCATTGACTGCTTCTCTGCTGTATTTTCCTCAACTCCCTTTCTTGGATTTTTGCCCAATGGTAATCTGCCGACTCCTTACGGATGGGCCTGTGGGTCTTTTCGTTCACCTTGGTCTTTCTGTGGTTCTCCAACGCCTTAATTTTGTCGGTAATTTGACTATAAGTTTGGATAGTCCTTCCTATTCTGCTCTTCCTGTTCCGTTTCCATTACTGGGGGGATTTGCCTCCTGCCAGAACTTCATTGATTGCGTAGGTGAAGAATTTCTTGGGGTGGGGGGTGGGGGTGATAGTGAGTTACCCACTCTTCTCAAGCAGCCTTGTTTTTGTGAGTAGTTTTTTTGCCTCCCACCTTTCACTCCTTTTTTGATCGTCAAGGATTTGCTGTTTTCTGACAGCAGCTCAGAATATCGCCAAACTTTTCGGGGTTTTAACCTTTATTAGTCAAATCCATCCCTGTTCCCACAGCTTCGAAAGTTTGCTCGATTGTCAGTAGTGTCTATTAGGCTTTCCCTGCTTTCTCCGGTCCAGTCTCCTGCTTTACTGTGTAAAATGTTGACGCTTCAACTGTTGTTGTTGACGGGGGTGCTCCGTATCGTTGAGTCAGTCTGAATGATGGATTGCATACTCCCTTCATACTGCCGTCTTCGCTGGTTTCAGATCACTTTGGTCTGCGTTGTTTTTGCCAGTTCTGGAGTTCGGGGTTGCTGGGTTCAACATCGTTCTTCTCCCGTCTTTGTCGTGAGTGACCCCAAAGATTTCTGCTCTCAGCTTCCTTCTGGGAGCTTTGAATAGTGGGCGTTCTGGGGTTTGTCCCCCCTGAATTGGCCTGAAGTTAAGCATCAATTATGCCGAGGAAGAAGTTCTTGTTTGTTAGGAAGTTTTCTACTCCAGCATTGTTCTTCTTATCAGGGGGAGAGCTTCCGGCCTCCTACCTATGGTGGTCAATTAAGAAGTGCTTGTCCAGTTTTTCCCTTAGCTTCAATTCATCCTCTCCGGCGTCCTTTCTTGGGTTACCGGCGATAGAAGCCTGCGTCGCAGGTCGCTTCTGGTTGGGACCTGGTTGGTAAAAGTGGGAGTGGCGAGTGGACTTATTCCAGTCCAGGATCCCGAGAGCTTAGGGCTGTCCCCCGCGATCACTTGGAGAATGTACCCTATCGCCTGCTTACTTGGCTACAATAGCCTTACTTGTGAACTTACTCAAAGTTTTAAAACAACAATTACGAAAATGCGTGAAGTGTACTCGGGTCGGCGTACCTTTGCATACCTCTTGTGTATGCGTCGCTCATGCCTCCCAACCAGAAGGGCGATATCTCTCCCTTCCGTTTTTGGACAGAGTCTGAGCGGCGTCTTTCACGGCAGAGTTGATTTGAAGTGTTAGCCTCTTCTTAAAGACCATCGTGAATCTCCGCATCAACTCGTGCCTAGTATTGCGACTTTAAGTGCTTCATGTTGTAAAGCTCCCTGTGGGTTCTGATGCCCTGCATTGGTGGTACCTCCTTTACAGTCAGACCGATACGCTGCTCTGGAATCAGAAAATTATGACGGCTTGCCATAGGACGGCTGAAATTCTAGCCGGACGAATGCATCATCCTTGTTTCACTTCTGCTGTGTAGTTTCACATGAATCTCGGACTCAATATCCACTTACTAAATGTACGATAGATAGTTCTCTTACTGGATGTTGGAATGTCTCAAGATTTCAATCGGGCATTCGACTGAATCGATCACCAGATACTCCTGAATAAAGTAGAATAAATAGATTTGTTTTAGCTCCTTTCATACCGGGAAGTTCAATACTCACCCAAAACTGATCAGAGCTCAACTGTGGTACAACTCTGAACAGTTCTGTGACATTTCTAGCATGGAATGAAAACAAGCCTAATGGCTTGATCACGTTTCCAGAAATTATGGTTCTGCAGCGTCTGCATCATGTGCAGTTGATCATATTAGATTATATTCACTTTCGTATACATTTACTGACCTGCGCATGATTGTTACGTCCCAGTATCTGGAACGCTTTGGACAATAACAGATTGCTACTACTATGGAATAGACAATGGATCAATAACTGAATGAGCATTAGTGTAATCAATGGATAGATCGTTAGAATAAGATCCATTATATGGCATCCCTGACAACCAGATTCAATTCCTCTAGATAATTTTTCATGCAGTCAAATTGGAAATTTCAAGAAATGATGATTATAGATGGTGGTCGCCGCACTTTGAGTTTGGGATGACTTTTTGAATAAGATTTATGAATGCATAGAGAAATATCAGTATGAATATTTTACGATATCTTGCTTCGTCCATCTGATGGTGTAGTACCATCTCAAAGGTGTACGTTAGAAGGAAATGGTATTTTAACGTTGGCTACGGTACATCGTTATTTTCCTCAAGAAGGAATATTTACAATAATATGATTAATGTCATTTAGACGACAGCGCTTCTTCTTCCTATTTCGATTCGATTCGTTATAGTAGGGTCACTGCATTCAGACTACAGCGCTTCTTCTTCCTATTACGATTCGATTTGATAAAGTAGGGTCACTGCAATGAATTTGTTTACACAAAGTTCTACTTTCATGGAAAAGAGAGAGAGAGAGAGAGAAATATGTTCGTTATCGTTTTTAGTAGTTTTTGAAATCGCGGAATGCTAGTCTCTTTGATATAATTCAATGACATGCATATGATAATTTTGGCAACATGAAAGAAAAAAGGAAATGTTTTTTTTATTAAAATCAATTTTGGAGACGACGGAAGTGTTTGAAACACCATTAGTCCATTTCTGACCTGGTAACGCTGAAGCTCGCTGATGGAGGATGATTTTGAGTTTAATAATTTTGGCAACCTACCTAATATTGCTGGACCACACAGAGGTAGAAATCTATTGAAGGTAACTCGCTTCACGAGAATAAAACATATTAATATTTTTTTTATAAAATAACGCCTTAAAATATCCTTTTCTTTTTGCCATAGCTATGCCAGGAATTTACTAGAGACTTCAAGAGATAATTTAAGAGAATATAAGACTGAAAGTATATGGACTTATCGGCCAATTAAAAATTAAAGGCCAATTCAACAAATTAATATAAGCTCACATGGTATTGTAAAGCCGGTGATGGTATTGTAAAGGCTGTGATAGTATTGTAAAGCCGATGATAGTATTGTAAAGCCTGTGATGGATGAATAAACCTGTAAAGGTATTGTAAAGCCTGTCATGGTATTGTAAAGGTTTGAATGCATTCGGACTAGGTAAGACAAGAACTTGGAGAACCCATTCTTTTGGTTACATATCAAGAATAAATTATTCTATTATCATTATAACAGACAACCGTTAAAATTATTAAATATTTATATTTTAATGTGTCTTTTGTTTGAAGTTGGGGTTGAATCTTTCTTTCAGCATAGTTAGGGTCTTTCTACAGAGATTGGCCAGGGAATACGTTTTTGAAATCATTTAACACTGTAGATGGCGTCCAATAAATACCATAATTAATAAGAAACTTATTCTCTGTGCCACAAATTGGACCTATTGAGGATCATCGAGTGACTCGACTTACGCCCTTGCCTCCGAACATCAAAAAGCTAGCCAGGCCAAATATGTACCTAAGATCAGGTTACAGTATAATGAATGACAGTTCGTTTAGTTAAGCACCAATGATTTATATAAAACGCCATTGTCATAAAAAATTCGATTAAGCTTTATAGCTCATGTAGAATCAAAGACATTTCACATCCTCGGATATATCCAGATGCGCACATTTTTTGCCGATATCTACTTGGAAGTTAGAGGAAAGTCGATTATGACGCTATATTTCATCGTAAAATCGACTCGGGGAATTGAATGACACTTTCACATACTTTTTGTGGCGGTTAAAGCAAAACAGATTTTGTCGTGTCGTTTTAGAGTGTTGTTTATTTGGCGTTTCACATACAGTTGATTAAACACAATAAAAGTTTGTGTACCGAATAATAATTATTGATGTGGGGAGTGTATTTGTGCGATTTCTGATCATTTCCGGAAAGAAAATGTATCATATTTTGATTTAAATATTTCAGATATAAAGCTTTTTACAGGAGGTATGTTTAAAGGCAAGAGTATTTATTGTGTAATCATGCTGAAATTGTTATAAATGTTCTTTCATTAACGAATATTTCAAACACTATCGCAGTTTCAATAAACGAGCATCTGGAGGGGTCTATGAACGCGTTACATACTGTACTTTTCTACGAACCCATAGCAAAACAACAAAATTGTATTTCTCAGTATCAATCGACAGACCAAGATCTAGCCTATCAGGTGGGTTTTCAACCACTGCACATGTAAATGTATGTTTTCTACACAATTGTGCATAATTTTAGCACAATTTGTTTCTAAAAAGTTGACAGCACCAATTTGTTCATTTTTCTTCTATACTATTGTATTATAGATATTGTGTATAAACGATACACTTCAGTGTTGTATTATTCTAAATAGTTTTGTTTTAATTTTATACACAAAATATACAAAATTAATCGGTATGTTGTGCGACGAATGTCAACAACTTGTGTACTGTTTATGCATAAATTGTAATGAATGGCAACAATTTTTGTACGTAGTTTGTACAAATAGTGTAGGTATTTTAAATATAGGATGCAAAAAATGTCACAAATTTGTGTACTCCGCATACATACATGAATTGTGTAGGTATATTGTACATATTGGTGTACAAAGCAAGGCCAATTTTTATATGTGCCATTTATAATTTTAAGAAAGGATACACTTGAGGCACATTACATCCAAACGGAATAAGATAAGAATAAGCATTAGTTTCAACCTGCTTCTTTATATCTATTTCTGTTCAGAAATTATAAGCTTCATTATCCAGAAGGTTGAAATAAAATTAAATGTCATTCAAATAATGTTTATTTCATCACAAAGAACTAATAACAAAAATAACTGAACCATAAACTTTAAATACAAATAATATAACAGAAACACAAAATACCAAACAGAATATAAATGAACCATATATTTTGTTATTTTGGAACACGTGGAATAATAATAAAGTTTGAAGTAATCTTCGTGTCAAACTATATTTATTCAAGTAGGAAGTAGGTATGAGGATGCACCTTTCAAACTGTTAAAAATGATGAAAATGAGTCAGTTTGTAGGTTTCATGTTATAACAAAAAATACTAGCAATACTAACCTTCAAATATTGGTATCATTTTGAAAATATTCTAACACTTCCGTTTGACACAAAACTACCTTCACATGAGCAAATAATAAATAATTGGTAAGTACACTTAACCAGCTTTGCTCTTCGATCAGCATAAAACAATCAAACAATGATGCAATGGACATTTGAAATGCCGCGCATGCGTATTTAGTTGGGTGAGACGACGCCTTGGTCAAGTTTTGGCAAATTACACAATTGTGTTGAAATAGTATACAATTTGTGCATATCAAATAGAAAGTGCACAACGGGTGTAAGATGAGTTCAATGTGTTGTAGATGTTTTCCATATAAATTGTTTTATGGTAGATGTGCATATTTTTGTGTATATTTAGGCAATGTGTATATGCATGAATACTATATAAATTGACTTGCACAAATATTTATTGAATTTCACAAAACGCGTAGGTATGGTGAAAGAATGGACAATTGTGTAAAATATCTACACAACTGTGTCTTACACAACGTTGTGCATGAACCTGCTGCAGTCTTTTCTCTCTGTGTGGATTTGCACAGTAAACATAGTCATGTATTCAAAGAATGGAGTTAGTTAGCATGTCTAGCATTTGCAGTCTCAGTCTATATGCAACAACCTATGGTGGCATTATCATTGATAAATCAATATCTTCAATTCTCTTGAGACTTTGACAAAACGCTTACGTTGCCTTACGCCCAAAATGGAGAATATTGCCTTCATTGAAACTTCATCGGGTGGCCACGAAATATGTTTAGTCACGCCAACTGGTTATTGTAAAATATACTAAATTGTGTTGTATGCGAGATATTATTCGATTATTGTCCGTAATCGAGTCTGAAATGAGACTTCTGGTTTTACCGGAAGTGGCTTAAACTTTTAATTTCTAATGTTAGGTATTTGTTATTCTGTTTTGAATTCAACCATAATACGCTATATGAAGTAATTTATTGTTAACATGAAGTCACAATTTGAGAAAAATATTTTGTATGTTAAGAATCATTCCTAAACAGGATCAATTCCTTTTTCTTCATTTCCTATACAAATTTCAACAAATGGTTCAGAGGTAATAATTTCTGCGGTAAAGTCGAGAAATAATCAATATTTAGTAGGCGCCTGTCAGTTAAATATTTTAATGAGGGTATTGGTGAAGTATTTCATACGCAGAAAGGTATCAAAACAGTATTTCAAAAAAATAGTCTGCAGACAGCCAGATGATGCGGAAAAATACATTTTTACTGAAGGAACCCAAATTAATGTTTTTGCATACGTATCAGCTTCAATACGTTTGTTAGAACGAATGTTGGTATCGGTAAGGAATCTAATGGAAATATTTTGAAAGAACATGCTATATAATAAGTACCAGATTGACCATTTGTATGGAGACAGTGATTGGGTGATAGATATTGTTGTTAATATTGGTCTAAGTAGAATTAGTAAAACCGAAAAATTCTCAAGAGAACTTCAGTGTCAATATTTGAGCAGGTGCTATTGAAAATACACTAATTGATACAAGTCTTTTTAAAGATATGAGTAGTGTAGCATGACTTTCAATACCCTATATAAGCGGTATTGCATGCCACTGATACTACACTACTGATATGTTGAATAGACAGCGATATTTACAATTTTTCCGCAACCAAACAGCAAATTTTTTTGAAGAGTTGCATTTGATTGTATTTCCAACAAGATGGATCTTTGGAAACAAAGTGATTTCAACTAATGGCCCAGTCAGATGGTCTCCCAATTTGACACCTCCTGACTTTTTTGTAGGGATGTTTGAGAGAAAAAAATTATTCTTCACCATCTGGAAATTTACGTGAATAAGAAAACAAAATCATGGACACTTCTCGTTCAATAGTACCAATGTTAGATACAGTTGGCAGAGAACCCATAAGAAGAGTGTACAAAAAATGCCGATAAGTTGGAGGAAGACATTTCGAAAAGTTTCGTAAAAAGTTTTTCCGCATATAATTAGGTAATTTTTGAAATTTGCATTGAGTTGTGTTGTTCAGAACTTTACTGAAATTAAAATAATTGTTAATATTTATTCAATTAAATCACTTCTGTATGAATAAATAATATGTTTAATGTACTAAGAATTTAAACGATTTGTTTAGTTCTACTATTTTTTTTGCAATGTTTATTAATATTCAGTTTAAATATTAATTAATTTTTCTGGTGGAAAATGACTTATTAAAACACTTGGCACTGGATATTAATTAGTTTCTCGACTTTCCTGCAGAGATTATTCCTCCTGAACTATTTGTTGAGATTAGTCTCGAAAATGACGAGCAAGGGGTTGTTCCTGTTGGGCAGTTAGTTAATAATTCCACTCAATTTTCATAATGAATGCCAATGCCTTCACCAATACCCGTTTTTAATTTGGCGTTCTCGTAGTAAATCAAATTTTGATTTTTTCAAATCGTGACGTCATGTTGACAATACATTACGTAATATAGCTTATGATTGAGTTCAGAATAAAATAGCACAGTCAAGTAATGAAAAATGTTCAATTAGAAATTCGTAAGTTTATGGACAAAATATAGTCTCTAAGAATGAGAAGACGCACCGATCTCCTTACGTTAAAATGGTGTCTATGATTATTATAGCTTCTTGGTGGAATGATATCTTTGTTAGCTAACTACGGCGAAACCAATTTAATAGCATTTGTTTCTCGAAAACAGAGTTATCATTCTTCACGTACTGCTTGATAATTTCTGACATTTAAATACATTTAACAGAGATACAAATAATTGAATTTGGTACGATGTACGATGTTCAACATAAAGTACCCTATTTCTGCCCACTGTTAGTGGCCAACATTGGCGATTCTGGGTCACAAAGAGTCCACAATGGATAGCTTAGTATCACACTCAAGAACCAACAGAAAGTCAATGTTTGGGTTGCAATTAATTGTGAATAATAACATCAGATGTTTTTCGGAAATTCTCAAGGATCGAATCAGATTTGACATTTCCCAAATAACACCAAATGTTATAGGGCGCCGTTAGTTATTTTCACCAAAATATGTTTGTCCAGGACCATATTTTACTAGTTAATATTCCAATATACAGGGTGTCAATTTGAAAACTTCCCACCCTTAATATCTTCCTTCCAGTAAACAATATGAGTAATCGAAAAAACAGGTCAATTTTATTGTCAAGGGGGACACTTTCAAGGACTATTTGTAGCCCTCGTGGTTCAACCCCCTAGGGGGGGTAGATGTTACCCTTCGAATTTTAAATGGGAAGGGGGGTCAAGTGGCACATCATTTTGATGGGCGTTCAATTCTTGTTCCAATGGTACTCTGACTTGAAAAATTGCGTTCTAAACTAACAGAAGTAATTATTAGAACGCCTATACTAAGATGCATGGTTTGGCCAGAACTGGTTAGAATATTAGGTGGTACCGTTCCAACCCTTTATTAGGGGTAACATAAGCCATTAGCTCCAAACACTTTACATAAAAAAGTAGTCTAATAGTAAAACGTAGATGGTAGTAAAGTTGTGTTTATTAAATGCTGAATTTTTAAGTGTCATCGCAGAAATTGTACAGATAGCCTTCCTTTTTTGCTACTTCCGCTGTAAAAAGTTTCTGTTTTCCGGCAAAAAATTGGTTAGCAAATTTGAACTATGTGGTAGTATTGTGAATACCGTTGTACCTGTTGGGCTGTTTAGGAATTACTTTAATAAGTGTATAAAAGTATAAAAATGGTTTACATTCTTCAAGACAGAATTGAAATGATTGTAATTTATGGCGAAGTTGGAAAGTGCGCACGAAGGGCGGCATGTCTTTTTAACGAAAGACATCCAAATTGTAATGTAAGTCACCGGTATGTGCTTGATTTGGTGAATAAGTTTTACGAAACTGGTTCAGTGACAAATAAAAAAAGAAATAACCCCAGAGTACTAAATGAAGCAGCTCAAATTGAAGTTTTGGGAACATTTGCTGCAGAGCCCACGAGCTCCTTACGATCAGTATCAGAACAGACGGGAATGTCACGCGAGACTATAAGAAAAGCATTGAAAATGCATACATTTCATCCATATAAAATGCAGATTCTTCAAGAGCTACACGAGGATGATTATGATAGAAGAATAGAGTTTTGTGAAATCATGTCTCATCGAGTCAATACCACCCCTAATCTTCTGTTAAACATCTGTTTCAGCGATGAGTGTTCATTTTTTCTGAATGGCAATGTTAATAGACAAAATTGTCGCTATTGGAGTGACGAAAACCCATATATTTTTCGGGAAGGGCATACACAACACCCACAAAAAGTTAATGTTTGGGCTGGTATTCTTGGAAATGCCATTCTTGGTCCATTATTTGTGGAAGAAAACTTGACTGGCAATCTGTACCTTGATATGCTTGAAGAGACTATCGATCCTCTTATAACTCACGAGCTAGAAACTCAAATTGATGCAGAAGGTAATGAACTTTTGCAGGAGGATCTGTTACATTTCCAGCAGGACGGTGCTCCACCTCATTATTTTCTTCCCGTCCGACAGTGGTTAAACGAGAGATTTCCGAGTAGATGGATTGGCAGAAGGGGAGCAGTTGAATGGCCTCCGAGATCACCGGATTTAACACCCTTAGATTTCTTTCTTTGGGGGCATCTTAAATCCGTTGTTTATAAAACACAACCTTCTGATATTGACGAACTTAAAAGACGAATTACAGCAGCATGCCGGTTAATTCCTAGTGAAGTTTTCCGTAAGTTAGAGGGGAGTTCAAAAACAGACTGTATTACTGTTTAGAGCAAAATGGACAACATTTCGAACAGCTAATAAGATAAGCGTAAGTAGATTTTATGTTGGAAATGTCTTTCTCGCAAATTAAATTTTATTGTGTAGAAGGAAAATAACCACCAAATAAAAAATCCCATGCGTAATAAATTTATTCCTGTCATTCAAGGGTTGGAGCGGTGCCACCTACTCTTCTAACCATTTTTATTAAAGGGAGTCAATACAATAATGCATCTCAGTATAGGCGTTCTAATAATTACTTCTGTTAGTTTAGAACGCAATTTTTCGGAAAATGCTCATCACAAAATAATAAGTTAGGGTACCATTGGAACAAGAATTGAACGCCCATCAAAATGACGTGCCACTTGACCCCCCTTCCCATTTAAAATTCTAAGGGTAACATCTACCCCTCCTAGGGGGTTGAACCACGAGGGCTACAAATAGTCCGTGAAAGTGTCCCCCTTGACAATAAAATTGACCTGTTTTTTCGATTACTCATATTGTTTACTGGAAGGAAGATATTAAGGGTGGGAAGTTTTCAAATTGACACCCTGTATATATTGAAATATTTTGATTTTAACGTTCATTCAAATACTTATACAAATATCGTCAATATATATTAGCAGTGAAGCGTAAAATACTTATTACTTGTTACTAATATATTTATGAAAATGAGCTTTTTAGTTAAACTACTAGATGGCGCCAGCATCATGTAACTTGCGAAGCAGCAACTACGTTGAAAATGAGATGAAGGATGTTCAAGTTTCCCAAACGAGCTTTTGGAATTCCACTACCTACTAGATGTACACTATTTTTCAGAAGACAGTAAAGTGTACGCAATAAGCGCTCTGTGATAGGTCACAATACAAGACAGAAGAAGGCAAAATAAGTTGAAAATACGTGAATTATTAGCAAACCTAACCTGTCCTGACTAACCTTACGTAGTCAGGTAGACCATACAAAACTGTTAGCGAATTAACGAATATTCATCCAAAGTTGTTAATAACAGCGGTATTAGTCGGAGCCCTCATTGCGTGCATTTTATACTGTATAGTTTATTTCTTTCCGAACAGGGCATCTCTTTTGTGTACTCAGAGCACTACAAGATATTTAACTTTGGACTTGCTACAGAATACATTTCTCTGATATGTCTGGTTATGTTTTATTTCGAAATAGTCGTATTTACAAATCATGTGCACCATTCCCAAATTGAATTACATCGCTAAGTAAATGAAACATGTACATACTGCTAACATTATAATATCAAATACACATCTAGATTTTTTTATCAACATCTAACAGAATTTTTGTTCTCTTGAAGCCGCGTTCAGTAACTAATAGCATTATTTATTCTTATTGTTCGTAAGTTGAAATTTGTTTTGGAAACTTGTGATGTTTATCTCATTTTACTCACTATATAGTGCTGCGTCGCGAAGAAATGTTTACTAGGGTCACTGAATCCTAGAAGGCTTTGGCCTTCTTACGGGTATGGCCAATGGAGTCTAAATAGTTCCAATGTTCCAAAAACACCACGAAAATTAGGTCCGATGTTTGAACTAGTGACACCTGTCAAAAGTCAATTTTTATGTTATTGGAAATGTTCAAAAATAGTTTTAGCAGATTCACAGAAAAGAAAATAAAAGCAGATTGTTCCAAAATATTCTGATGAGCCCTGCTGTCACTGATCCAACTTAGGAATATGTTTACTGATACAAATACTTCTTTCTTCTGAAAGTGAAGTACCTATTATGCAGTGAAAACTTGCAAGAATATACCGACAAAAGTCATCAATTATATTGTAGTCTCAGAGGTGAGTTCAAGATCATTTTGTTTATAACTTGTTAATTAGTAGATTGAAGAATACATTTTTCTCATTTTCCTCACTAAAGACAATTACAGATTATATTTTGATTAAAACTTTTTTTTTCAGGATTGAAACAAGAAACCTTGAGAAAGAAATGACTATCAATATTGAATAATTTTGTGGAAAAATGTGACAGAAATTAGGACTAAAACTAAATTCAAAAATGAATATACTTGACAGATAACTTCAATTCCTATATATATATAACAATGTTTCACCTTCGACTGTTTCTGCTTTGGTTTCTTTTTGCTTTGATATGACTTATTTACTCATTTCATAAATTATTCATATCATTCCTTTTCTAATAATTGTTTGATTTCTTCATCAATCTGTATTTCCCATGTACTACCTTTGTAAAAATGTAATCCCTTTATAAACAGAAATGTTTTTTGTGATCAATAAATAAAGTGTGTGCAGTGTGAGTATTGATATTTTCGTGTTTACTAGGACTAACAAATTTTTTCTGAATTGTTCAGATTATTAACGCATTTAATCAATTTTCAGATTCATTTTGGAACCAAATACCCAAAAATGGTCTTCGAAAAAATTGGCCAATTCTAATAAGCACCTAGACTGGAAAAGTTGTGAATTGCAAAAATGGATCATTTTCTTTCGAACGTTTATCTTGAGAAAATTGGCTGGACCCTAATATAAAAGATAGTGTTTAGAACAGCTGTTTCATTGAAGTGAATGATTAATTTTTTTTTTCAACCATGCCATGTGGAGGTCATAATTCACTATTTCAAGAAACTTCGTAATTTATGATAGGAATACAAAAAAAATTATTTATTAGGTAGGAACTTTCGTAATCATACAAATAAGAATGTACAAAAATGTAAGATTGTAGCGGGTGAGTCAGAAATGCACTATTTCAATCATGTCAATATTTTTTGGATGTTTTGTAATATATGTCTGATATTAATTTTTGCCTTAAGTTTTTTGTCAAAGCTTGATTTCATCTGAGAGGATTTCAGCAAATATATTTGACATGTGTTATGTTCACGAATGCTAGGCACTTCTATAAGATTCAAATTCAATAATCGATATTATTTGGTTTTTGATATTTTAGCAGTACCTCAAATGGATACCCAATTTTGAAAATTTGTGTTGATCAAACAATGGTATATATAACTAAGAAGTATTTGGGAGAACAATAATGGAGAAGTTTCAGTGTTTTTATAAAGGGTTTCAATCATTGGCAACTTTTGGTTCTGCCCTTCTAAAAGAAACTCTTGTGTCTGGAGCAGAGATGATCGACGGCTATATCAAAGTATAGAATCATTCCGTAATGGCTGGTGGCCAGGCCACAGAATATCGGGGCCGAGCCCAGAAGTCGACGCCTTTTTTGTAATTCGAGTCAATTGTACACCTGACAATTTCAATCCATAAAAAAATAAAAAAAAAATTAAATTGAACATACATAATTTACTTATTTGACATTCTGACTTTCAAAAGGAACATAACCCAACTTTTTCTTCCAAAATTATCGGTTCTCTCTCTCTTATGACCCTCACTTCCTAATTGGCGCTTTTGAGGGTTATTTGGGACATTGGAACTATTCAAAGAGATTGAAACTATTAGACTCCACCCATTGGCTGTACCCGTAAGAAGGCCAAAGCCTAATGTTTACATGTTATTGTCATCTAGTAGCGGGTAGTAGAACTCAAAAGCTTATTTGGCAAACTCCACCATGCACCCCCTAAGGTTGAGGCCCGGAAGGATGAACGCCCCAGCACTCGAAAGCTCACCCCCCCTATCCACCACCCCCGCTCGTTAAAGCGGTTCCTCATCCTGATGATTGGCGATCAGCAGAATTAAATCTGATCGTTTGATATGGAGTGCTCGGCCAATTCTCGGCCTGAAACTCTCTTATATCTGACATGAGTTTAATTTGATTTTACAATGACTTTACTTAATGTGCATGGTGCCCCCCTGAAACTGGCTGAAGGCCTGAAAAACACTTGGCTGAGGGCCAAGTGTTGTGTATTGAATTTACTGAGTTTACCACTTGGTCGGTTCTTCTTGGAATCTGAAACATAAAAGCATGATTATCGAAATAAACTCGAACATTCTTCTTTCTTATTACTAACATTGTTGCGAAGAAAAATGATACGTAATGTTAGCGCTACCTAGTTGTCTAAATCAAAAGCTCATTTTTATGAATTTATTGGTAGCAAGTAATGAATATATTGCTCTTCGCTGCTACTATAATATATTGATGATCTATTTATAGGTGAATAAACAATAAAAATGAAAATATTCATTCAGTTTCAATATATATATTTGTGTCAACTAATAAATATATCTGCCTGAACAAATATATTTTGATGAAAATAAAAAATTTGGAATCAACGATGTTTGATACTAATGACGTCCCATAGAATATAATCGACAGAATTATAAATGAATTGAATTACGCTTATTCCTTTACGTTATTACTGAAGGGCAACAGTTTGAGTATTTATCGTGAATTCAAGTAATTTGCAGATCCGTAATATTGGTGTTCGATTCAAACAGTCGTAGTATTCGTTTTCATTTTTCATATTTACGCATAGTTCATTTGTTCAATAATTTTTTCGTTACTTTCTTGCATACGAAATTTGTCAATATGTTTCACCAATTCACTTGTTTATTAAATCTATATT
The DNA here is from genome assembly GCA_944452925.2 of Chrysolina oricalcia. NCBI lineage: Eukaryota > Metazoa > Arthropoda > Insecta > Coleoptera > Chrysomelidae > Chrysolina > Chrysolina oricalcia. The sequence goes on along the minus strand of OX101813.2, from coordinate 55,890,818 downwards.
AATAAAGCAATCAATTAATATTCGTATTATTCCACTCTGTAGCTCGTGAGTAACGAAAACAATATTTTTCAGTTCGTGAACTAAGCTTCTACGCACTGCTGACAATGCGTAAAGTAATACTTTTTCGCACAAGTGCGTAAAAAATCACCTTTGCGTAAAATCATCAACTGTGCGTAAAGTAATTTTTTACACACTGTTCATACATTTATGAATTTTAGCAAAATACAGTATTTTGCGTCAAACATAACTCGGAAGTATTTATTTGATTTTATGGATGTTATGTTGTCCCCTGTATTGGCCAGAAGAGTTACAGAGCTTTTCCTGAAACTGTGTCTTGTGTAGCTCTTATACATGTCTTTTCCAAGCCATTTTGCAATCGAGATGGGAATTTCTCCTATTTTATATATCCCCACATGTTGGTTGATACATTTTCCTCTCGAATATTTCAAAAATAATCTGTTACTTTTTGTAAGAGGCGGCCGTAGAACTCATTACTTGTGGTATATAATCAAAATTTGAAACAGTAAACGTTCTTGCGCAATAGGTCTTCGTATCAGGTTTTTTAACAATCAATATAGATCCAGCATCTTCAATGTCATTAATAGTTATATGTAATAATTTTTCACGGTTACCGCTGATTACCAAAATAAGGACAACCTACAAATAAAAAATATTGAATATACTACCAATCTTACAAAATTATGATTATACCTGTACCTTATAAAATAAATTTGTTTCGTTATCAGCACCTCGAATATATTTATTGATATCATCCCTTGATGAAACTTCAGATTTCTTTCCTCGGTATCCGATGCTTTTGTTCTTAATGAGCGGGACCAATTTTGAAAACTTTCTTATAGCAGTATTTTCCATAACATTCAATGTACTTTTCAACATTGAGTAGACACACCATAACGTAGGAAGTTTTATAATTTTTGATTTTTCCTCAATATAGCATAAAAGCACATTTTCAGAAACCTCTTTTACATGTTTCTTGTCGCACCATTCACGAAATTGGTAACATATTTCTCATATATTAACTTGGATTTGGCCGGTAACATATTAGATACTATTGCATTTGCTTTCTCAGATATATCTGATGAAAGAACTAAAAGCTACACCAGCATTTATGGCACACTCAAAAAAAAAACTATTACAAAATTTTTTACACATTTATTACAAATTTGCGTCCCAACCAAAACATGTTTTACAGTCCCCGTTTTCTAAGAAATGGGCTTGGGCTAACTTTTAAGTAAAGCTGTACCACACTTTCTGTATTTTAAAAACATACGCAACTATCGATGATCAAATGGCTGCTAACATTTCTTACACATTTATTACAAATCATTGACGTTGAAAATTCCAAAATTTCCATCCCCTAGTGGTTAAATAACCCTTATAGATAGAAAATACCCTAATAAATATAGATCCCAACGCGGTCAGTGCCAGAATCGTTCACAAGATTGTTTACAATTTTTGTACAAACTATCGAAGAGTTAAAAATTACAGAATGAATGGCCCCCAAGGGGTTGATCACCCCAATCTTTTCAAAATTCCTATTACATTATCTATCATATTGCGCGTATCGCTAAAATTTTCCAATAAACTATTTGAAAATCATTAGAATCTATCGACGTGTTGAACATTTCAGAATGATGATTTCCATGGGGTTGAACACCCCACAGAGCTCATAAACTTACTGTAAAGAATTCCAATACTAGATATAATACAGTTCACGTCGGATTTCCTATCATATCGCAACAAAATAATTTATTAACAGCTCACTCGTCAAAATATTGATTTCCATGGTTGATATTGTCCATGAGCAACTAAAGACATGCAGTAGAAACGTGTGCGATACTGTAAAGAATTCTAATACTCGATGAAATACAGTTCACTTCGGATTTCCTATCATATCGCAACACAATAATTTGTTAACACAGCCCACTCTCCAAAATATTGATTTCTATGGTTGAAATTATTCATGAACAACTGAAGACACGCAGTAGAGGCGTGTGGGATACTGTAAAGAATTCTAATACTCGATGAAATACAGTTCACGTCGGATTTACTATCATATCGCAACACAGTAATTTATTAACATAGCCCACTCGTCAAACTATTGATTTCCATGGTTGATATTATCCATGAGCAACTAAAGACATGTAATAGAAGCGTGTGGGATACTGTAAAGAATTCTAATACTCGATGAAAAACAGTTCACGTCGGATTTCCTATCATATCGCAACACAATAATTTATTAACACAGCCCACTCTCCAAAATATTGATTTCTATGGTTGATATTGTACATGAGCAACTAAAGACATGCAATAGAAGCGTGTGGGATACTGTACAGAATTCTAATACTCGATGAAATACAGTTCACGTCGGATTTCCTATCATATCGCAACACAATAATTTATTAACACAGCCCACTCGTCAAAATATTGATTTCCATGGTTGGTATTGTCCATGAGCAACTAAAGACATGCAATAGAAGCGTGTGGGATACTGTAAAGAATTCTAATACTCGATGAAATACAGTTCAAGTCGGATTTCCTGTCATATCGGAGCACAATAATTTATTAACACAGCCCTCTCGTCAAAATATTGATATCCATGGTTGCTATTGTCCATGAGCAACTAAATACATGCAGTAGAAGCGTGTGGGATACTGTAAAGAATTTTAATACTCGTTGAAATACAGTTCACGTCGGATTTCCTATCATATCGCAACACAATAATTTGTTAACACAGCCCACTCTCAAAATATTGATTTCAATGGTTGATATTGTCCATGAGTAACTGAAGACACGCAGTAGAAGCGTATGGGATACTGTAAAGAATTCTAATACTAGATGAAATACAGTTCACGACTGATTTTCTATCATATCGCAACACAATAATTTATTAACATAGCCCACTCTACAAAATATTGATTTCTTTGATTGATATTGTCCATGAGCAACCAAAGAAATCAATTGTTTGTAGAGTGTGCTGTGTTAATAAATTATTGTGTTGCGATATGATAGGCAATCCGACGTGAACTGTATTCTATCCAGTATTAGAATTTTTTACAGTAAGTTTATGCGCTCTGTGGGGTATTCAACCCCATGGAAATCATCATTCTGAAATGTTCAACACGTCGATAGATTCTAATGATTTTCAAGTAGTTTATTGGAAAATTTCAGCGATACGCGCAATATGATAGATAATGTAATATGAATTTTGAGAAGATTGGGGGTGTTCAACCCCTTGGGGGCCATTCATTCTGTGATTTTTAACACTTCGAAAGTTTTTACAAAAATTGTAAACAATCTTGTGAACAATTTTAGCACTGACCACGTTGGGATCTATATTTATTAGGGTATTTTCTATCTATAAGGGTTATTTAACCACTAGGGGATGGAAAATTTGGAATTTTCAACACGTCAATGATTTGTAATAAATGCGTAAGAAATGTTAGCAGCCATTTGATAATCCATAATTGCGTATGTTTTTGAAATACAGAAAGTGTGGTACAGCTTCACTTAAAAGTTAGTCCACGCCCATTTCACAGAAAACGGTGACTGTAAAAAAAATTTGGTTGGGATGCAAATTTGTAATAAATGTGTACAAAGTTATTCAATATGTGCCATAAATGCTGGTGTAGCTTTTAGTTCATATCTGATGGGGTATCACTACCTCTATCATATTCAACATCCATCTTCTTGAAGATAACTTGAAATTGAATCAACTAAGAGCAAAACAGTCAAACACGCGGCGTGCCAACAAACTGTCTCTATAGTAACGACACAGGAAAACCACTGGATGCTGTGAAATTGTATTGGAAGTATTGATAACATTAAAGATAACATGCATGGAAAAGAGAAGCATTATTTAGTTATTTTGGACTTATTTATTTCACGATTACGATTTTACTGAAAACATTGAAAATTTTTTTCAAGACAACAGTAGTTCAAAAGCGTTAACTTACCGGGACAAAAAACCACGTCGAAATGTATTGGAAGTATTAATTTTTAATATATTTCAGACGATGTAAATTTACATTCACAGATGAATAAAAATTGTTGTTTCTATTTCGTGTATAATATTCGTGTTTCCATGGCACGTTCGAGAGAATTTTTGTCCTTGACCTGCGGTCTCCGACAAAAATTAACACTCTCGTGTAACATTAAAAAAACACTCATTTTACACACTTAATACAAAAATAACTATTGATCGCAAAGATAATTGAGAGTCCTTTCAATAGAGGTAGGTATAATACGCCATAACTTGCCATTTAAATTTTTTTTACATGACTTTGACAGGTATGATTTCAGAAATTTGATGTTTACTTCAAAACAATCGTATTTGATGATAAAGATGGACTTGTTTCAAGATTTTTCCTAAAACGGCCCACAGCTGAGGTAACTGATATTATATCAGTGCACTGTATCGAAATTAATACAGCATCAGATCCAAATTTTGTATATTCCAACCAAGCCTAGCGCATATTGCCCATAACAACAGGTATTCGAACAATCCTTTATACTTGCTTTGAGCAAAACATATTTGTTGCATCGAGCTTACGGACGGAATGGAGATTTTCTTTTTCTCTCTTTGCTCAGCGCGCATTCGAACCAACTTATGTTGACATTCGTGAGACAGCATTGTTGACATTCAGATTCCTTAAGCGCATTACCACTAACCAGCATATAATCTCCAAAAACTTTTTCTCAATTTTGCTAGTTTTATTGGCCTCATTCAGCAATGAAAGAAAGCTGACAAAGATATTCTCTTTCAGAATAAAATATCTTCTGTTTGTGAGATCTCGCCTACTTTACCTTAACTCGATTAATTGTGCACAATTACCTCAACTTGTTTTTCCGGCATTCTTTAGGGTTAAAGAGCATCTCGGTTAATCAATAGAAAAACGAATTATCGTCGTTTATCTGCAGCCGCCAGCTACTAGATCCGGGTGAGCAGAGCTGGACTCGATGTTATTGACTGAGCGTATCACATGACTCACCAAGGCTCATCAAAAATTACTATCATTGAAGAAACATCATAATAATATGTGAAATAAATTCAACCTAAAATAATTCATCCATTTGTTTGTAAAATGTAACTGTTTAAACAAATAGCAATAATACAAATTTAAATCGAATGTTGTGTTTAAGATTTTTTGTTTTTTAAAACAGTGATACAATTAAATTGTAATAAAAAATTCACTGAATTTTGAAATATTATAATTATTATAGATTATAAAACCTAAAAATATCGTGGAATGTCGTGGAAAGATCTCCACAAAGCAAAATCATTTTTCCTACGTGGAATGTAAATGAAAAAAAAAATGTGTTGATTGACTATTGGTTTATCTTATGAAAAATCAGCTTGAACATTTTTTCCTGCAATTTTTTCTTCAAATGTCCAGATAATACCATAATTTTTCAACACTTTAACTACTGAGCCATCGCACGTATTTTAATTCAAATTAGCAATAATTAACACGTTTTGGAACTTATGAACTACTCTATTCTTTGATCCGATGCAATGTTACTATACAGTGTGTCCCACTTAACGTGATTATCATGGGTATTTTTTTAACGGTGAGAGATACGAGGTCGGTTAAATAACACCATATATGGAGTGTATTAAGGCCAACTATAATTTGAAAAAATATTTTGAAAAAATGTTTTTGTTTCATACGCAAAAAATTGAATTTGTTAAATTTCAAGTTTCCTCCTTGACTCCTTTAATTATGAAAATATTCCAATAGAAATTTCACTTATTAAGCCACTTTTTTCAAGGAGATTTCGTAAAAAATTTATTTATCCCAACTCTTCTAGATTTTGAGATATCAGCAACATTAATGTTTTCACTATGACTTACTTAGTTACAAACCAATTCTCTTCCTCTTCCAGATGATACATCACATTTATTGTTTTTTGTTGATAACAACAGAGTTATCGTCATTTAGAAACAAAAAAAAATCAGCAATATATACTCCTTCTATTCTGAAACTGGTGAAACTAGAAACAATCTAAATGGTATAATAGTATATTCTGTAACAAGGTTAGAATGAAAATTCGATGCGAGTGTAAAGTTCCGAGCGCGAGTCGTAGGCGAGCGTGAGGAACCACGAGCATCACGAATTTTCATTCTAATCGAGTAGCAGACTATACTTTCTCCACGATCAAAGATAGGAAACGTGACAGCAATAATTTTGACACCTACTCAAATTTTGCCACTACGATGATAATCAACTGCGTCAAGGCTAATGTTATTATTGCTAACCAGTGTGATAATATTATTCTATCACAAGAGAGAGAATGTAAATTAAATTGCATGGGGGCAGAGGTGTTGCAGAATATATCTTCAATCTCAAGAGAGAGAATTCCAGCATTCTGTAATCAAATTTGATTTCAGAATTGGCAAATTCTGTGATGATCATGGAGAAAAGATATTCAGAAAGTCCACCTTCAATGTCAGTGCGAGAAAGGAACTTAAAATGCTCATAGAACGTTTTTTGAAGTATTACAGTCAATTTTTCCAAAAGTGCGGAGAACAGCCTCTCCTAATTCCTCGAAGTTGTTAAAGGTTCTCTGATATACCTTATTCTTCACTTCCAGAGAAAAAATCCATTGGGGTGTGATCAGGGAATCCGGTAGGCCATAAAGAATGACCTCTATTAGCAATCCATCGTCCCGGAAACCTCTCTCTTTGAAATAATAACTGCGCTGGGCACCCATCTTGCTGGAACCACATTCGTTCGTTCAATTGATAGGTATCTCATACAAATGTCTTTCCACATCTACTTGAAGCATATTCGAGATTTCCCTCAAATATGATGGGTCCTATTATTCGTCCTCCAAGGATTCAGTACCATGCATTAAAGCCGAAACGATGGTGATTTCTAACCTCAACATTAAAGCGGATATTCTCAATTGACCAATAGTGTCGATTATGTCTATTTAACATTCCGTTATTTGTGAATCGCGTTTCATCTGACGACAATGTGCGAAATGGAAATTCTTCACGAAGTTACAATTATTTAATCTGCTTTCAGCATCTACTGATCATACTACCTGGCGAACGTGTGATTTATATGGAGTTATTTTCTTTTTCTCATAATATGCCTTACTTTCTTTCGACTTTGAGATCAGTGCATTTCTTTGAATTCGACTTGTAAAAGTCTCAGAATTCAGGAGCAACTTGATTTAATACTTCCTCTACACCAGCAATATTCTTTGGTTCCTTATTATGCTTCAGAAATGATCCAAATTGTAATAAATTTAAAGTTTAAACGGTTTTTTATCTAATCTATATAACAATATTCAATTTCTACATCGGCATCTAATTGTATCGAACTGACTGATTGTCTCATCGCGGCATGATGCTTATATAGATGGAGGGTTCTTCTCCAGATAGTTCTAGAACTACTTCCATTCGCATCTAGATGGAGTACTTTTCTAGAACCGTTGGCGACTGTAATGTCAGGATGACCTAATATTCTCAGGAGTGCAGAGTAGTTTACGAGTACGAGCGACAGGTCCGGATCCAGGAATCGTTACAATATGTTCTCATATTAACTTCAAGTCTAAAATAGTGTCACTCTGGGAAACGATTTAAATATTCATTTGCTGCATTTCTTGAATTTCTCAATAGGAAATCATATCGTATCTTTCTTCATTAAAGTTATTGAATTCCACTTCAGATATCCAGAACCAACTTCACTACATGAAATTTCGATAGATATTTATTGCTTGAAATGTCATTACCTACTTTGTTTCTGAAGGCTACTACTTGACGAATCTGAAAAACTAAAGTAACTATAAAAGAAACGTGAAGAAACTTGAAGAAAAGTGTTCAAAGCAGCATCAAATGTGTAGAAAATATGGAAGAACTTTTTGAATACTTCCTATTAAAAGCCTTTATTCAGTGTCTACTATTCCGGTGTCTGCCTGTAAAAAAACCTTGCAAGTGAATTTTGATCCACTTCTGGTTGTCCCATTAACTTGAAATTTGGCAGGTGTTTATAATTCCGATGACAATGCATCGGAATGCAGTGGAATTTTTGTTGAAGGAAAAAAAATTGCAGCTCCAAGATGGCGGTCGATGTTTGTGATTATGGTTTGATATGATTCAGAATTGGTATGTTAGGGTATTTGAGGTCGGAGATCATCAATTTTTCGTTGAAATTCATAAATTCAAGATGGCGGCTCCAATTTTTTTTGTCGTTCTCTAAAAAATTACGAAAACTTCGTTGTTATAACTGTGGAATTATTACTATGATGTATCAGCGAGAGAAAATAAAAAGTTCTTCGTACCTAAGTTATAGTGAGCTATGACGTACATTTGAAAATTTGAAGTTGGTGCTGATATCTCAAAATGCAGAAGTGTTGTGATAAACCTTTTATTTTTTCTAAAAGCTCTTTGAAAAACTGTCATGATAATGTGAAATTCCTATTCGAATATTTTCATAAATAAAGTAGTTACAGAAGAAACGTGAGAATTTTCAAAAATTTGTTTTTCGCGTATGAAACAAAAATGCTTAGATTTATCAAAATATTGTTTCGCATTATAGTTGGCCTTGCTAATCTCCATATTTGTTGTCATTCAACCGACCTCGTATCTCCCACCGTTAAAAAAATACCCATGGTGAGAATGGTAATTGGGACATACTCTGTAGCTCAAAATTGCTTCTTAATTTCATATACAACTGTGTTTTTCATTTTCGAGAAAATCGCTGGTAAATGAAAGGAGAATACAAACTAAAATACTTTGTGGTTATGACTTTTTACTTTGTTCCCCCTTTTGACGCTTTCGACGTTTAAATTCCATCACTTTGATTTAATTGTAAGTTTGACGTTTGTTGTCAAACGGTTAGATTACGATTTTACGACACATGTTTATGAGAAAAAAGTCCTCAGGGACCCAATTTTTGAATTGTTGGAATTGATTCTCTAGAGAAATATGAGACAATATGACGTCATTTTCTCTCAATTTCGAGCAATAGATAGATAATTGAGAATCCATTCCGACAATTCAAAAATTGGGTATCTGGAATATGCTTTTAAAATATTTGTGTTGAATTTTGTACGATAATCAAATATTAATTTGAACTGTTCTTTCACTTCATCAAATTGAAAAGTGTACTATCGCAATACTGCGTCAGACTATAGGGACATTGAAAGTATGAATGATTAATGAAGCGATCTCATCGTAGGCATTTCTTGAATAACAATAATTGATTATCTGTTTAGGAATTTAGATTTACCGAATCATATGCAATTTGAATATTGATTCATGTTAGTTTCTATAAATAGTTCATATTCTCGTATGCAAAATCATAGGTTTCTATTAGCAGAATCTCCATTTTATTTCCGAGCAGAAAAACAATTCCCGAAAATAAAGTTTGGTAATAATGTGCTGAAATATACTGTAAAGAAAATAGTATCAAGGTTTTAAATTGGTTCATTTTGTAACAGTATAGTAATGCTATGTTTTCTACATGAATGACTATCTTAAGTTAACGGTAAGTTGAATACCTTCTATTCCGCTCAGACTGTCCGTGTGATATTTGTATATGTTCGATGGCTTGAAAAGCCGAGAGCGATTAATCATGGATGTAGAAGTAAGGTTCGGCTTCATCTTGTTACAATACGATTATATTTGATATGACACATATTTAAAATCAATATACTATGCCCTAATTTATAGTGGACTGAATATTGGGTCAGTTATTTGATCAGCCTGGTATTCTGTCCATGTGGCAACACTAGCAAGATTTCAAAATAAATTTATCAGATAAATAAATTTCGAAGTGACAGTAAATTGTCAACTTTCAGACACTCGTGGCTCACTTGAAAGGTGATATTTCCGACTCTTGAAAATAGGAGAAAGAATAATGATGTCTATAAGTCCAAGATCCCAGGGCCTCCAGATGTTACTTATTTTTAAACGAACGAAATGTGTACGATTAAGTAGTGTTAGTATGTACCATGTTCGCATGCCTACCTGCTAGCTGGACCAGTTGATCATTCTTCAGATATTAGGAAATCAAGGTACGTAAAAACACTATACACTTTTTTGAATTGCCAGTCTACAGATATTTTTCTGTAACCCATGGTGGGTTCGTGGACAGAGTCACTAGCTACCACCCCGGAGCTCCGAGTTCAAATCTCGTCTCCAACATTTTTTTTAATACCCAGCAGACGCATCACACTAGGGTCAGCCATCTCGGTTGGAAACGGCTTCGACTCTGGGAGGATTTTTGTTCAAAAGAAATTTAAAAGAAAACAGAATTTTGGTAAATAAAAGATTTTGTTAAGATTTCCTTATAAGTAAAATCCCAGGGCCTTCAGACTTAACTTATTTTTGAAAAGATGAAGACCTAGGTTCTGAGTGGTGTCTCATGTACTTTTAATACCTGCGTGCTTGTGGAATTCGCTCTGAGACACCTGGGCAGATACCAGGTGAGAAAGGTAACTACAAATAAGAGTTACTTAACTTTAATTTGTATGGATGATTTTTATACATATTTTGTAGAATATCACTCTGAAGTAACTTCAAAATTGTCAGATGCTTTCCATGGGCCAGAACTTTTGTCAGGCACTTTAAAGCTCCACAAATTACCGGGCCAACTTGATTCGTACATTCAGTATCTATACTCTTATTGTCAATTGTACTTTCTTAGACTTTTTAATATGTTTGTTATATTTCCATTTACGTATTTCATTATAAGAGTGACTATGTCTTTATCTACCAGTTTTTACCATTTTTTATCTTTACATTACCTTTTTAGCTTAATATTTTTATCTTTACATTATCTTTTCAACCACACTTTTACTTATTTTTTACATATTATTACTATAATTTACTAATATTTCTATACCATTGGACTTGTCATAAATGTATTGTTGTACACATATCATGATTAAATAAATCTATCTAAATCTATCTATCATAGTGATATTCTTCAAAATATACATAAAAATCAGCAACACAAATTTAAGTTAAGTAACTCTTATTCTCAGTTGCCTTTAGTTACCTGGTACCTGCCCAGGTGTCACAGAGCGAACTACACAAGCACACAGGTATTAAAAGTACATGGGACACCACTCAGAACCTAAGTCTTCGCCTTTTCAAAAATAAGTTTTGTCTGAAGGCCCTGGGATTTTACTTATAAGGAAATCTTAACAAAATCTTTCATTTACCAAAATTCTGTTCTCTTTTAAATTTCTTTTTAACAATAAAATTCTCCAAGAGTCGAAGCCGTTTCCAATCGAGATGGCTGAGTCTAGTGTGATGCGACTGCTGGGTTAAAAAAAATGATTGAGACGAGATTTCAACTCGGAACTCCGGGGTGGTAGCTAGTGACTCTGTCCACGAACCCACCATGGGTTACAGAAAAATATCTGTAGACTGACAATTCAACTAAGTGAGTAGTGTTTTTACGTACCTTGATTCCCTAATATCTGAAGAATGGTCATCTGGCCAAGCTAGCAGGTACGCATGCGAACATAGTACATACTAACACTACTCAATCGTAAAAATTTCGTTCGTTTAAAAATAAGTAACATCTGACGGCCCTGGGATCTTGCTCTATATATTTTGTTCAAAATAGTTAATGGCATGATTGACTATCCAGATCTTTTGTGCTCGGTTCCTTTTCTGGTTCCTGCGAGGGCTACTAGTGGTAGACAATTGTTTTATACTTGTCCTAGACTAGAACTAATATGTATCAAAATTCTGTTTCTATGATGTGTCTATTTTATGACTCTCTCAATTCTGATATTGATTTCTTTTCTAATAGATATCAGCATTTTCGGAAATGAATAAGAAACCTATCTCTTGAAGTGTTTGCTAATTGATCTATTTGTATTTAATTGTAATTGTATTCTGTGGATACTGATGTCGACTGCAGCCTGTTTGTATCATAAAGCTGATAATAATCAAATAAATAAATAAATCAGTTTCTTTTGTTTCGAGCTTGATGCTTGCCGATTGTCGCTCTTCCAATAATTATTCTTTGATTAATTGAAAACGGATTGGAATTCATTGCCTAGGGCATGGTTTTACCTAAGAATACAACTTTCAAACATTCAAGGAGAATAATAGCAGATATCCTTTCTTCCTACTGTCCTTTCTGTAATGTTCACTTTTGAAGATTCCTACTTGCTGAACAAGACATTACATTTTAAAGCTCTTTGGGCTTTACGGATCACTTTGGCATCGAGTCCAGGTCACGGATTTTCCCGGGCGCCAGCTTTCGGCGTGGTGTGCTCCACGTGCTCCGGGCAGCTTCAGTGAAGATTATAAATACTCCAGGGGTCGATTATGACCTTGACCGAAACACCTGTGGCCAGAAAGGCAGGCTTTAATTGCCCTTGCTGGGTTCTGTTTCCTGGGTATTTGCTGCTATTAGTTGGAATCCTCTCGGATTATGTAAGTTTAATTTTAGATCAGGAATGTGCAAATAAATCACAAGTCAATATCGATTACCAAAAGTTAATTTATTATCTAAATAATCAGCTATAGGTACATAAAAAAACAGGCAAACAGCTAACTAATACTTATGCAGGCGGAAGCAACAACAGAGAAAGGTTACGCAATCACCAAGAGTAACGAGGAATTTTTTAGGGGAATAGACGGTTCTGGAATTACGGCAAACGGGGTGCAAGCGCAGCTTCAAAGCTCATGCAAAGCTATCTATTGCTACGGTTCGCAGTTCTCAGTTCAAGAAAAACAAAACGACATTGTAACGGATCACCCGGTATAACATAAGAATAATTTGAAGGGTGTTTAAACCACGTCCTTCGAAATAATCGGTTGCCAATATATTTATATGAAGTGACAATATTATGGTTCACCCGGTATACAATACGGTTCACTTTCGGTCTCTATGAAGGGTGTACCACGTCCTTCGAAATCAAAAAATATAAGTCACCAACTGATCCTAACATAAAGGGTGTAGGGTGTAGTTTACACGGCCTTCTCAGAAATAAAACTAAAACCCATCAACAAATATATCCAAAATGAATGGAACTGAGGTTTATCTCACCATATGTGGCAGAGTAACTTACTTCCATCAGTCTACTTAACTAGACACCGGCTGAACTGGTATTGAAGCTTCAGTTGATTTCTATATCGCTCCGGATGACAACAGAAGCGTGCACTGGGATATCGGGAAATAGCGAAGTATTTGCCCTGTCCGGCTAGGTTTCCTTCCCAGTACAGCATTGCCGCAAATCCAGCAACTCCGGAACTTATCTTCTTTCTTCTTTTGGCACAGCAGCAGCAATAGTCTTGAAAAAGACTATTTATTTACGAATTATTTCGTTATATTGCTATACGAATTCTTTTTGAATAGTCGTGGTGTTCCCAACGACGTCTCATACGCCTATGCCAGGCTGTAGATTTCTCAAAATGCTACACCCTGGCCAGAAATACATTTGGAAACCATCATCGAAGTCGCGAATTGACATTAGCTAAAAAGCCGAAAAGCTCGGGTGAGCCATCAGAGTACCACTACCCAGCAGAACACTGTCCGGACTGTCTCGTGGCACCCGGACGACTGAAGATTTGAATCATCTGTCGTCTTTAAATAGAAAAAGCTGGCATTTGCTCCGGCCAATGCCAGAGCAAAGCCGCTGGTGAGTGCTGGTGGGCGGAGCCTATTGGGCCTCCGCGCCCAGATATACTCGCAATGCAAATATTTTTATTTTGTATTTCTGGCCGAGGGTTACACCGGACAGTATTTGAAATCGTTCTCTGAGCAAACTCTCATGATGTACAAGTTGAGCCATCCTTCGGTGGTACGGGGTACTTGTAGATAATGTACGATACGTCGGTCGCCTCGCATATTATACAGATTCCTATCGCCGGGCGCTTTTACTGGCTTTGGGAGTAATGACGGTAGAGGGAGGGAAATATTTACACGGGGAAGAATCAAGGACTTAATAAACACTTGTTATGTTAATAAATACCGGGGCTACAAAAATGTAATACAAAAATACCAAAGGACTATCAAAAGATGTTGCTTCTACCTGTCTTATCATCGGGGAATTTAGTAACTTCGTTACAACATTATGAAACAACTATATTTATAAATTGCTGCCTTGTAGCATAGTACACTTTCCTCAAAACTCATACCTTTACGATGATTACCTTCTCCGCTTCAAAATATTTAGCAGTTTTCAGGGTTCATTTTGTACTACGAATCAAATTCCTGGATGGCACGAGACGCCACTGATTCAATTTAAGAAGAACGTAGGTAAGAAATTATGACGAAGTTGCAGAGGGGATAAGAAAAGCAATAACAAAGTAAGTCGAAAATAAACAGGTAATCAAGACTTTTCACGCGTTTTCGTGGCTTATAACCAGCTTAAAATCATCTGTTGTGAAGCGTTGGCGTAACAAACAAGATCTCGTTAAGGGCATTACGTGGGAGATGAGCATGGAATAAAATTGTTTCAGTTTCTTTCTCGTCGCATAATTCCGGAGATAATTACTCTTCGAACCCTCCCGAATTAAGGCCTTTTAGGCTGTCACCTATACTGTTATTATCTAATTTAATGTGCCTTTTCTGTAATGGGTTTTCGTTTGCCATATGGCGCCAATGATGTGTGATTAAAATGTCCTGTCAATTGAACCACCTAAGCATGACATAATTATTTCGATCTTTCTGAATCTCGACTACAGTTGCCAATTTAACCATACATATTATTTTTCCGACGACCTACTTGAAGTATCATTTCGCACTGTAAACTAGCATAGAAAATTACGTATTTCACACTAGCGCGAAAAGAAAAATTACATAAAATAGGTCATATGAAAACACTAGTGCGGATATTGAATAAAGCACAGTTAATAATAAAACTAGGTTTTACTATAAAAATTATTTGTTGGTAGGTATAATGGGATTCATTTAATTTATTTGTCAATGTGCTATGGGTAAAATCACGTAGGATTTTGTTTTTCAGGTCAGTCGTCGGAAAAGTATAGTGTAAAAGTAGCGGAAACTGCATATTTCATACGAGTGTAACGAGATGAGGCAAGTGGTTTATCTATTTTATAGTGAAAACCACTTTAGTGATTTTTACTGCATAATGAAAGACTAACAACTCTAAATATACAGATCAAATGATTAATTCTTATCCTCTAATATAATACTAGAAACTATGATAATAAAAATAAGGGTTGATAATAGTATATTCTTCAAAGAGCGTATAATGATAGCTATTATTCGTCTCGGAATTATCCGAGAAAATAATAGCTATTATACGCGAGTAGAAGACTATACTTTCTCTACGACTATACGATAGTCAGAGTTTTAATGAAATCTAAATATTATTTATGAAAATGAGTATATATTATAAAGTAATATAAGGTAGAATAACAATTATACATGATTAATCGGTGAATGAATAAATGCCTTAATTGACAATAATTTTAAAAAATACTTCCAAGAGTGTGATTCGAAGTCACGCCTATATAACTACCTTCGTTATAGATTTACTTCATGTACACGCTTCTACCAACTGAGCTATAACAGGCACTCGAAAATTTGTGAATGATATACCTACTAGAGAAACTCTGACCAAGAACTGAGAGAGTGTGGAACGTTCAAGTAAAAATTGTTTGACATACCTTTGTTGCAAGATATATTTCATATTCCTCACTATCACTGCTTTCCCAATCCGCTCTATTCATTTTTATATTAGGTACTTGTCACACAGATCAAAGTTAAAACTAAGAAAATAGTCAATCTAAAATTCGCGGATGCCAAGCTGTGACAAAAGTTCAATCAAGCAAAGCCTTCTTGAGAAATTTGTTTATTAACGTCTTAGTTCCCGTGGATTCTGAAAATTCTGAACCTGTGATTGGCCGAGTGCCGTTGAATAATGAATTAGGATCCACGGTGTCTTGGAATCATCTTTATTCTTCAATTATAAATCAATATGTAATGAACGTAGAATACAATAGTCGTAGAGAAAACATAATCTTTTAGGTATCTTGAAATAAAATTTGCTTATCGGTCGACATCTTATTTTTCCTCGCTTCTGCAGAAGTAAGTATACCTATATTAGGTAATTATTGTACGCATTATTGTTTAAAAAACAAGTTAATAATAATATGTACACAGGGTGATATGTCATTAGTTTTTCTGATTGATTCGGCCGTTACTTGATGAAGATCCATAGTAATTGTATAAACTAAAGACGATTTGATCTTCACAAACTTTTATTTCAATAAAAGTTTGTGAAGATCAAATCGTCTTTAGTTTATACAATCATTAGTTTTATCAATGATTTTGTTTTATCAGATGTGTTGGTCGCAGTTTACCTACACGATGCAATTTGATCAAAACATGCCTCATTTCAAGAAAGTTCTACCCTAATAATTTTTAAAAGTTTTTAACGAAAATTGGTTTGAGACCTAATAGTGTGTGGTATCAATTTAATTGTAATGAAACGCTCTTCTTCTCTAACCCGTCGAGCTACCATGTTGCCATTTGAATAAATTAAAAATTAAATTTGATACTTTGACCAAAATCTGTAAAGTGGTATTTTTCTCTGTTTTAGTATTCAGTACTAGTGATTTTAACGTCTTCTTACCGTCGTTACTTGTCACCTGTCCAAAAATTCAATTTTATGCCGTGTCTACATCCTCCAAATTTCATTCCATTATCTTGCAATACAAAAATGTAGGGGCAAACCTTCTGCCGACATCCAGTATAATTAAATCGATGAGAATCAAAGAAATGGAATGAATGCGTAAGAACAGAAAAAATAGAGATAGGCCAATAAATAGAGCATTTTTTTTTTCTAACAAAAATACTAGTAGGAGACTGTGGTATCACATGAAAGACAGTCCGTAGATATATACTGTTATGTTTTCGACTGGCAACTGTCATTTATTAATTTGTTATAAACATTCAAATAACAAAAAATGTGTGTTTTTCTTAAATCGTTTTGCTTATGAAATGAAAACTAATAGAGCAATTTGGTAGCTCTAAACTCAAGAATTGTAGATAATTGAAATACGAACGAAATGGGATATCTGACGACGCTGTCGGATCATTAGTAACAGAGGAAAACCGGAAAAACCGGAAAATATAACGACTTAAAAAAAAAATAATAAGTCCGACCTTTTTCAAGAAATAGGGTTGACCCTTCTCTTGAAAGTATTGAATCGTTTGTACTTTGTGTTTGCACAAAACAGGCTCGACGGATAATTGGTTTTGGCACATTTGCAATTTGATTTTTTTTGCACTAATTTGCAGCGTGCCTGGATGCTCTAGTGATAGTCCGATTTCAATTCCTACAACAGATTTTGAAAGTAGAAGTACAGTACCACTAAACTTATATTCCCAATTTGCGCTAAAATGCTGCGAAATGGATGAAAAATGCTTGCAAACATGACTGAAAACGGCCGAGCTGGTGAAAGCGGTCGAGTGGTAGGAGTGAGCGGGAGATGAGGGGAAGCGTATTATCACGTAACTCGTTCTTTAGAAGAGAACCCAATTTCTGATTTTTCATATAGAGAAATAGTTTTTCGATGTACCAGTGCTGTCTGAGACTGAACTAGAATAAAACAGTTATTGTGGTTTACTTTTTCTAGTCAATATTATTTCAATCGTTTCAGTAAATTTTGTTTTGAATTGAAAATACTGATCTAAATCATTGTAACCAACATTTTGATAATTTGTTTATTCAGTGCAAAAGCTTAAATTCACTTTCATCGTTGATGACAGTTCAACCCTTCAGAGCTCTCTCTGGGAAAATTACAATATTCTTCATTGGAAACTCTATCTTGTGTTTAAGAACTCTGAAATTTCATTGTTGATTTTCAGGATTATGCAAATTGAAAAGAGGTATAGATTCATTACGAGTTTCGATGCGAGGCTATTGGAAACTTGAAAACCTTTTGAAAATTTCGCGAAGTTTCTGCTGAAGTGACTGAAAGGCGTACAATCATTAATCCAAAGCGATTCTTTGTGAATTAATTTTCTAAAGTATACTTTTTGTTTCAGGAAAATTCGTTACTTCCAGGCAAACTTAATTAAGGTAAGACTTTCATTTCATTTGTTTATTCTCACGCTTGAGCCCACTTATAATAGCCTAGTCAACACGTACCATTTTTTTTTTAATTTCACCGAAATTTGTGATCATGGTGTCATTCGATACGTATAATGTCATGTAGAAAGATTAAGTACAGGTTCCAAAAAGGGCCGAAAAGAATTGCAAAAGTTATAAACGATTAGGTAAAAAAAGTGGTGCTGTTTTTTTAAATATTTCTAAAAATATTAAATATTTTCACTTCGAAACTGTAACTCAAATATTTATAATTTTTATAGAGTTCTGAAAATAGAGCCAAAATGGATAGTCTGGCTTCCGCGCGCGTTGCGTCACTCTGACACAACAAAAAAATTATTTTTTCACATATTGTACATGAATAATAAGGAATAAAAAAATTAAGTAATATTGGGATATATCAGTTAACAATAATTCGCGGTTAAAAATTTTTTATCCCAATTTCTCCATAAATTATGCATTTATTAATTAACAAATTTTTCTTGACTGAATGTTATCATAAAAACCACGATAATTGTTTAACTAAAACCCTAGAATTTTTTTCAGTTAAGTTATTCTTAATAGGCTTACAAATAGAAAACTTTTGCAAAAATTGTAAAATTATGATTTTCCATTTTTTATCAATTTAAAATAAAAAAATTAAAAAGTAAATAATTTTTCAAGTATCTTGAATGTTTTGATTTCTAAGGGTTTAAAGCTACATAATTTTTTTTTCAAATTTCCACCACCATTGTTCCAAAAATTGTTATAAACAAATACATTCTTTATGAGCAAATCAATTTTTTTTTGTTATATACACAGTGACCCACATAAGATCGGAGCACCCTTATAAAATCTACATTTTCCAACCGATTGGAATGATTTTTTTTTCATTGGGTAAATATTCAATAAGTCTACTAGGGCACCAAATTTCATGAATAAATTTCCATTTCCGGTGCCAACTAATCTGATTTTTCAAGGTTAAAAATCTAAAAAAATTATAAGCGATTTTTTCAGAAAAATTCTAACTACACCACTGGATTTGCGACATTTTCAAATGGTTTATATGTAAATTACGTTGAAATGCGCCAATCAATAAAAAAGTTTGATGGAATGAAATTTGAAAAATATGCCGTTTAATCAACCCACCAATTCAATTTCAAAACTTTTATCAGAACTTTGACTACACCAATAAATATTAAAATTAAGGAAACATTTTTTTCTTTAAAAGTTTCTATTGTTCTTTGAGATTCTTAAAAATCTTAGATAAAAAATAGACTAGAACTGTAGTGAAAAGCATAAATTGTTAATTAATCAATAATGAACAAAAAAGACTAAAGCACACATGGTGGTTCTTCGGGTTGTAAGGCCGACTTATGTTTATAGAAGATCTCGACGTTTCGCCAACACGAGTGGTTAGCATTTTCAAGAGATATTTTCAAGTTTCTGATTTCTTAATTCGCTGTCAAATTCTTGACATTTGTTATACGTTGTCTCAATAAATACCTGTGATTTGACGTTCTTACATCTGATTGGTCCATAGCGTTAGCTGACATCATACCCAAGTAGCACACCTATATTGGTAAAATATTGATACAATATTGTGAACATATTGGCGAAATATTTGAAATGCAATATTGGCGAGAAAAAAAATGTGAACATTCGGCGATATTGGTCCAATATTACTTGAATAATATTGGCGAAATATCCTTGAACTGATATTGGCCTCAAAATGTTCGGCGATATTGGTACAATATCGCTGATACAATATTCTGACAATATTGGCACAATATTCAAAAGTTATATTGTCGAGAAGTAAAATGTGAACATATTGCGATATTGGTCGAATATTGTTTGAATATTTTCGAAATAGTTTTGGTGAAATATTCTTGAAGCTATAATGGCACCAAAATATTTATCGATATTGGTACAATGCTTATCGATATTGGTACAATATCATTTGGATATATTGGTGGATGTCAATATACCTTGGTAAATTATTGAAATTCTTTTAGTTGATGAAGGTGACACCAGAGTCTTTTCATCACCATAACCACTGAGTGAGCTGTCTTGAAACAAGTTGTGAGAAGTATTTAATATACTTTCGTAGGTTTTAGAAGACGTTCCATATGTAGAGCCACCTAGCGGATTTTTATCTAGGTTTGATCATGATATAATTTCAATATGTTTTATTGAATATTCGGCCAATATTCAAATTTCATCTCAATCTAGATGTAGGAAACAATATGAAGACAATATTGTTTAAACGATATCGATAAATATCATTGAACCAATATTGACCCAATATTGATTAATAAGATTTGTTGAATATTGGCGAAATGATATTCAACCAATGTGTAATCACACTGGGAGATACAATATAGTTTTTATTCCTAGAATCGATATTAGGGGAATATTGGGATTGCGATATTTATTCTAGATGTTAAAAACGATGTGAAGACAATATTGTTTTATCGATATTGGTAAATATCAGTCAACCAATATTAACTCAATATGAGTTATTACATTTTGTCAAATAAAGTGGAAATGATTTTCAACCAATATTCTAACAAACTTGGAAATACAATATAGTTTTTTTCCCCTATAATCGATATGACTGGAATATTTTGATTGCAATATTTATTCTAGATGTGGAAAACAATATATAACCAATATTGTATTATCGATATTGGTAGAAATTATTCAACCAATATTGACCCAATATTTCGTGTGATAATCTACATTCAAAACTAGTTCAACCAATATCCCACCAATATTATTAATATAATATTGTTTTTTGAATATTCATCCATATTGGACCAATATTGATTTTACATTTACAATATATCTATATTGGCCCAATATGGAACCAAGATTCAGCCGATATGATGTGCTACCTGGGTAGAATCGTTCGTACCGTTATTTTGTTCAATTGTAGTCCTTTCTTCGGTTCTGTTGAAGTTGTTGTGTTATTTCTGAATTTCAATTGCTTCCCGGAAGAGTCTTGGGTAATAGGCAGATGTTGAAGAGATGACTTGGGTTTCTTCAAATTTCACTCTATGGTTAACGTTGTTGAGAGTATGTTCTGCGATAGCGGATTTCTTTGTGTGCCCTAACCGGCAGCAAGCCTTGTGCTCTTTGATTCTTGTTTTAACGGAGCGTTTCGTGGTTCCGATATAAACGCTGCCACAGGAACATGGAATGCGATAAACCTTAGAAGAGCATAGTACGTCTCGTTTGTCCTTCGCTGATCTAAAGTGGTCTTTCAGTTTTTTTGAAGGTTTATAAACGGTTTTAATCTCATATTTTCGTAGAATACGGCCAATACGATCTGTAACTCTGGGAACATATGGTAAGAATGCTTTTCTTTTTTCGGTGTTGATTTTACTACTACTTGGTTCACTGGATGGATATCTCTTGAAAATGCTAACCACTCGTGTTGGCGAAACGTCGAGATCTTCTATAAACATACGTCGGCCTTACAACCCGAAGAACCACCATGTAAGTGACGATGGCTGCGAAAGCCTTTCACAATTTATAAGAGTAAAGCATTATTATTATATTTGCAATAGTTTGAAAATTAATGTAATTATAAAACCAAAAAAGGGATGAAAAGGACAAGTTTTAAGGCATGATAACATAAAAAATTGTATAAAAAATTTAAAATAAACGTTTTTTATAAAAAACAACTATTTTTATTACAGAATTACTTATTAAAAAAAATAGACAGAAAAAATTACCTAATTTATTAATAATACATTGTTCATTGAAAAAACAAATAAAAAATAAAGACAAAATTTTCTGTTGAGAAATTATAATTTTCAGAGAAAAAATGGTTCCTTAATTTTAATATTTAGCCGCAAATAACGATTGTTCATTAACAAACGCATTTTTTGGCAACTAATAATTTTTTTTAATAAAGCGTTTTTTCTTTAAAAATCATAATTTTCATCGATAAATATATTACGAAATAAAAAATTATTTGCTCATAAACAATGTAATTGTTTATAAAAATTTTTTCTAACAGTGGTGGTAAAAATTTATAAAAAACTTATTTTCATGTAGCTTAGGAAACGAAAAATTCAAGAAAAATTCAATAAAAAAAAAGTGTCTACTTTTTTATTTTTTTCATTTTCAATTGTTAATAAACAAGTAAAAAATCTAAATTTTACAATTTTTACAACAGTTATCTATTTCTAAACCCATTAAGAATAACTTCAAGAATGAGTGAAAAAATCCTAGAGTTTTAGTTCAATAATTATCCGGATTTTTATGTTAACATTCGGTTAAGAAAAAATTTTTAATTAACAAATGCAAAATTTGTGGAGAAATTGCGATAAACATTTTTCAACAGCAGATTATTGTTAATTGATGACGCCCAATAGTAAATAAATTTTTTTATTCCTTAAAATTAATATTTAATATGTTAAAATATTTTTTTTGTTGTTGTGTCAGAGTGACGCAACGCGCGCGGAAGCCAGTCCACCCATTTTTTGCTCTATTTTCAGGGCTCTGTAAAAATTATAAATATTGGAGGTACAGTTTCGGGAGTAGGAAGTTTTTGCCAGCAAATTTGCTAATCTTTTCAGATCGTTTTTAACAATTTCGAAAATCTTTAATATTTTTCGAGATATTAAAGAAAAACCAAAGCCCCGCTTTTTTTTCTCTCAATTGTTTATAACCTTCGAAACTTTTCTTGGCCTCTTTTGGGACCTTTTCTCAAACTTTCCAAATTTTTGGTGAATATCCCAATTTAAAAAAAAATGGTACATGTTGACTAGACTATAAGTCTCCTGAAAACGATTAATTGTATTTAGTTAGACATAATTTGATAGTCTGTTCGTTACAATGGATGGGAACTCGAATCGTATAGACAAAGGAGTAGTAGGTGCAATAGACTTGATGGACCACCAACTTTGAAACGCATTTTAAACTGCATCACTGAACCATATCTAGTTTGAAGGCTGTACGAGGATTGCTACTCAAGGTTTGAGATATGGCAACACCGATGTGAATTTGTCAACTCTGACATTGTCGTCGTGAAGTTTGACAATTTTAATGGTGAACGTATTCAGAACGTGCTGTCATATGAGAGATATTTGTGTTGTTTACAGGTACTTGAAATATATTTATCTATGTCAGAAATTGGAATTAAATATTGAACATTTTTGTGCGATGATTTTCTATGACTTCCGACGTGGACTAAACCAATGACATATTACGGCTAGACTCCGTTATTTACATTTCGATTTGCGGTCACATTCTAAGCACAATTTTTATTGCTGCTTGTTTCGCAGGAAATAGTTGCCAGTCAACCCAAAAGTCGGCGAAGCTGAGTTTCTGCTGAATTACGTGCTTATATACAATGTATATAAGCAGATAATTGCCGCGAAACAAGCGGCAGTAAAAATTGTGCTTAGAATGTGACTCTGTCTTGACCGCAGCTCGAAAGGTAAATACCGGAGTGGTAATACGGCATTGGACCAAACCAACAGCAGTATGCCTATCAACTCGTTTCGACTTTTGGTGATAAAGCACCATCTCGAGCAACCGTGTATTAATATATCAATAGACCGCTCGTCGTGAAAATCCCTGTTCTTATAGCAATGAACTTTTGTATTAATTGTACTACAACATTAAAATGTGTTCTTCCGTCATCCTGCCAGCTAGCTAGGAATGACGAGGGTCATACCGGATAGAACTCGAGTCAAAATTTTTTAGATGAAAGTCGAAATTTTGAGATAAAAGTCGAAACTGTGAGATGGAAGTCGATTTTTCGAAATAAACGTTCGAGATTAATCTAAAAATTTGTAGATAAAATGAAAGATTTGTAGATAAATTCAAAAATTTGTAGATAAAAGTGAAAATTTGTGGATAAAAGTGAAAATTTGTAGATAAAAATCAAAATATCCAGAAGAAAGTCAAAATTTCGAGATGCAAGTCGAAATTTCTAGAAAAAACTCGAAATTCCGAGATAAAAGTTGAAGTAACGAGGTAAAAGTCAAGATTTCTAAAAAAAGTCGAAATTTCGAGATAAAACTCGAAACTGTGATGTAGGAGTCGAAATTTTGAGACAAAACAAAATATTTGTAGATAAAAGTAAAAATTTGTAGATAAAAATCAAAATGTCTAGATAAAAATCGAAATTTCTAGATGAAAGTCAAAATTTCTAGAAAAAGGCGAAATAACTAGATAAAAGTCGAAATTTCTAGAAAATAATCGAAATTTCTGGATAAAAGTCGAAATTATAGCAGATCAAATAAAAAAATAACTAATTACAAAATTCATTTCCTTGTTTAACATATACAGTATATTAAGCAAAAAGCACTTATGAAAATGATTTTCAATCTTGACTATAGAACTTCTTGTAGAGAGACGTTTCGACAAAATAATATATTGACTGTTACCAGTTTATTCAATTTAACAATACTAACACATATTCATGAAAATAAAGGACTCCTACAAATGAGAGCTGAACTGCATAATTATAATAGTAGGAATAAAAATGCGATTACAACACAAAAATATAATCACGCAAAATATGAAAAATCTCCTAAATTTGTTGTCATTCGCCTTTATAATTTATTGCCAACTGATGTGAAGAAATTGTCACCAAACAATTTCATAAAAAAATTTAAACTTTTAATATCAGACAAATGTTTTTATACGGTATTTATTCTGAAAATTTTAATATATTTTAAAATGTTCCTGTCTCACTGTACTGATCAATACTTTACGATATTTACATATTTATTTTTTTACTCTATATTTTTTATCCAAACATACATTCTCATCAAGGTCGAGTACATACCTACATGATGGCTACCTGTCAACATCATTTATTTTATTCTTAAATGTCCTGTGTCGTCATATTTTATCTATACTTCAGATTTGTAAGTGTGTATATATCTAAGTGCCTGTACAACTTATATTTACTTTATTGTTACTGTATCTGTATCGATATACATAAAACTGTGACTTGTTCCATCTACATAACCTGTTGCAAAAAGTACTAATAAATTATATCTATCTATCTACCTATAAGGACATTACACATGGCAACGTAATAAATATAACGTCATCATGAAGCATAGAGAAGGAAAATATACAATACAGTAATATTCAATTAAGATAAAATACATTCAACATATTATTATAGTGTGAATATTATATAAAAAACTCATCTAGAGTGTAAAACATCTTATCAATAAGGTGTCTTTTCAGTCGAGACTTGAAAATGTGTATGTGGAGGCTCCTTTAATATAAGTGTCAAGCTTATTACACACCTTACAACCCATGAAAAATGCGACTTTCGATATGACGTTGTACGATGAGCATCTGGTACAAGTATGCTTCCATTTCTTCTGTTATAGGAATATTAATTGTAGACTCCTCTTGAATTTGCCATGATTTTTATAAACTTATATGCACAATTCATAGATATATACACTTATAAGTGTTAGTATATGAAAGTGTTTGAAAGTGTTTTTCTAAACGTATCTTTCCACCTCAAGCCAGCAATAGTCCTCACCGAGAATTTTTGAACGACAAATATTCTATTGATACTAGCAGATGAACCCCAATCTAGTATGTCTCAGGTGACAGTGTAAATTTGGATAGTAGAGAGTTAACAGTACTTCAGCGCCACCAGGTGATTTTGCAGTCTAAGATTATTCCTAGCATCTTAGTTGTCTCAGATGCCTCTACTTTCCTTTCACCTTCACTAAAAATAGTGAAGTTGTCTGGTTTTCCAAGGAGATTAAATTTCATTACAGTTTTCTTTTGCGTATTTAATTTCAGGCCTTTCTTTATAGATCACTCACCTACTTCATCATATACCATTTCCGTGATTCCGGGACCTTTATAAGAACGTTCGTAACATCTGCATATGATACTACATGGACAATGTAAGTAATGTAGCATACTACTATGGCGGAACAGAGACACAAATAATCCTTGTCCCTTCCACGCTTCCGTAATTTTCCAACAGATTCTTCCTATGTATGTCAAAAAGGCCATCTCCATTGGAATCGATTTCCCAATGTACTTCGAGTCAACATAGATACTGTTGGTATATGCTGAGAACAAAATAGGACAGAGGAGGACTATGTCTTTGTTGAGGCATTGAGTCCTGTCTTCTAAATAGCTTTTGGATACTTTAAAATATTTTCTCCTGATGTTCCTTGATTTAAGTTTTCTAGTCAGAAACGAGTTACAGTGATTTTTTCTGCCGGAGAGACTACTACTTCACTAGTTGATTCATTGTTGCAAAATTTAAATTGAAAGTAAATATAGCTGTTATTTGTTCTTGATATCACTTACTAGATCACTATTTTCGGCTTTCTATTTCAGAAATGTTTTCTTTGTCTAAACGGAATCGATCATGTATATCGATGAACAAAAAAGTCGTTAGTTCACGTCCATAATTTGCTATGAGGCGATTCGCCCAGTTGGGAAAGCTGGGCATCGAGCATATTGATGAGTAGTTATTTCTGTGCAAATTTCGGTATCAGTCACATTCATCGATATCACGCCAATAAAACAATAGGCCTTTCCGGAGGAACTTATACTCCATTTTAATATTTATAACGGATATTACTGGGCGAACTGATCAAGGATACTGTTCCCTTGTAAAATACGATTTGCCAAATGGTTATGTTGGAAAGATCCGCCGGAATCACTCTCTCTGTAAAACCAAGTTTTTTTATTTGCCTTAGATGTTCAGATTTTGAACAATATGCATATTGAGTGATTTGTATCCTACAATATTATTGGGTACACAGATGGTTCAAAAACAGATGTAGGAATTGGAGCAGGAATATATGGGGTGAGGCCAAAAAGTCACGTAATAGTCCAAGCAGAGTCACATGCCATACGAACATGCATACAGATGAATCTAGATCGTGGGTATGGAAGAAAACACATCTACATTCTATCTGACAGCCATAACGCAACAAATGTCCTGAATTCAATACAGATAAAATCAAAGCAAGTTTAGGAATGCCTTCATAGCCCCAATAAACTGTCAAAACACAACAAGGTTATACATGTGTGGGTGCCGGTCATAGGAGAAATGAAGGCAATGAAAAAGCAGACCAACTTGCAAAACAAGCATCTGAATCACCATCAACAGGCCTAGAACTAGCGTTTGAAATTAGCAAAACCCAATGCGGAAACCTAATCAATTAGTGGAAGGAATCAAAACACCAAACATATTTGGACCAAATCGAAGGGCATCGACACAGCACAGCTATGGCGAGGCACCTGAGCCAAACACTGACGGCTGCCACCCTCAACCTCAACAGATCTAAGATACGCACGATCACCGGCTTAGTAACCGGACACTGCGTCCTTAGGAAACACCTACAGACCATAGGAATAAATAGAGAAACCGTGGGCTCTGTGGTGACGAGGAGGAAACCTAGGAAATATTCTACTAAACCTGGTGAGAAATACAGGCCTATTCAAATAGGAACCACTGACTACAGAACAATACAATAGACCCCAGCTGGTCTCAGTGTTAAGGGAAACTTCAAAGGTAAACCAGGTATCTCGCTCGTCAACCAACCAACCATCCCACAAAATGGAAATAACGGTTGGGAATACTTACCCAAATCGATCAGGTTTGAGTACCATCAAAAAGTGCTCAAGAATCATATACCAAAAGCTAAGTTTTGTAATTAATTGAATTGTTGTTCTTAAAATTGTTAATTCCGTCAACCGATTGCAGCCCTACGCGCGACCCTCAGAAGTCTTCGAGAGACTTGTGTGAGCTAGGAAAGACGCAGACCGGTGAATCGGTGATCGAACCCACGACCCCACGCATGCAGGCGAACGCAGTACCAGCCGACCACCACGGCCCATCAACCAAATTGAGCTTGGTTCAACTGAACATAGTTCTATTGCCCGATAACTAAATTTGTGTTTTATTGATTTGAAACAGCGCAGATAATTTGGAGGACCTTCTAAACCTATGTCCAGTATTTTTCACAGTATTAGGTAATCCAAGAAATGTCACAATTAGACTCTGCGGATTTCTACTATCTTAGGACGCATGTCACTGCGTCCTAATCGGCAAATTTCAGCTGAATTAAAGTTGTGTTCGTTGTTATTTGGAACTACAAATGTTCTTGCATTTTCATTTTTGAATCAGGAATTTTTAAAATTATATAGAATCCTTGTCCTCAATATCATATATTGTTATTTTAGAAATTTCGTCCTAGCGACAAGCGCATGACAATCCCATAAGCATAACTATTTTCTTCAATAAACATTTTTTCTATGACGGTGCGTTTTTACCCACTTTCCCGCACTCATTTTAGTTTAGAAAGTGTCACTTTCCCGCACTAGTGCGGGAAAACTCGCTTTCCCGCACTAGTGCGGGAAAGTAAAATATGTCAATTTATCGTTATTAAATGTACATTTCATTGTTGCTGAGAGTTATTTGGAGGACTCCGTAGAACAGAAGAAAACCATCTCGAATAAAATTCTTTCATGTACTGGCAACTTGCAACCAATGCCGTCTCCGTCATCTTCATGCACTTTGCAATCTACGAGTGTTACTCTTAACAGCCAGTTACCACCAACTAACTACTCTGGACCGGCTATTCTGACGCATTTGCAGAATGCAACAAATTGTGTTTTCTACATTAATATTAATAATAATTAGTGGATTTTCATGGAATGTTTTGTATGTTGAAATAAAATATATATTATCAATGTGCTTTTTGAATATTTATGCGGTCGTAGAAAAAATAATGTTCCTAATTCATGCGTAAAGTGTCTTTCCCGCCCTTGACTGCTTGCCCGAACTCCGCTTCGCGTCGTTCGGGTCAACGGCAGTCGCGTGCGGGAAAGTATCACTTTCCGCACTTGTTAGGAAAATAACTATTTCATCCGCTGCATCAAGCATTAATTCAATTACCTGTTCTTTCTTGCTTTTTCGGCTCAAAGCCGGCACTTTTTCTGACGATCGAGTACTGTCAACCTAAACTTCGATCCTGTAGGAGATAATCACCGAAATTCGAAGTAATCGTTGTTTCCTGATTGGTCACGTAATTCCAATTCACCCCAATCGACGTATATCACTATGGAGTTTCTGATCACGTATTGTTTTCCGTTCATACTGATTTCCTTGTAAATTGCCAGTGATTTGGAATTCCTGGAAATGGCTTTTCCGTATTGAAATCCGTGGAAAGCGAAGTATGTTTTGTTAGTTTTTCTCGTGCCAGGATCACAAATTTTTCACGGAAGTTTTCCGATTTTATTACAGGGTGTCAAATAATGTACTAACTAACTAACTAACTAAATAGGAACATTCTACCGTGATCTAATCTGGTTACGGAGTAACTTAAAAAATCATAAATCAAGTAGAATTAGAAGTACACTGCACTGTCGTGATGAAAAAACCGAAATACCTTTCCAGAAATCTCGGAAGCATTCTAACTTATGATGCGTCAAGGTTGACGATAAGGCATATACTGGGTGAACTGAGACAAATTACGAAAAATGATGAGCTAATTTACCATGTGAAAACAATCATGTAAAATTTAAGAGTTATCTGTGATATATAATTGTTTGTTGGTCTACCCCCAAATATGCGCCACTGAATCAAATACCTGAGACTTGATAAATAATAAATTCAATTAGCAAAATGAAAATGTGCATTTTAGTTGAAAGCGTGAAGAGGTAGCTATGGGAATGTGTTCTAGTATTCGATATTAAACAAGTTATTGCCGTTTAAATAATGTGATAATTTTGCCTTAGTTTTTACATACCTTGTATGAGTTAGTAAATATTTCACAGTGCGATATAAACGTTGTTCAGTTAGTACCCTCTAGCAGTAATATGGTTGAAAACATGAAAATACCAGTTGAGAATGTAAGCATTAAAACTGATAAGTACTACATTACCACAAAATAAGAGATATTTCAGAAACCATATATACGGTTTAGGTGGATTAAACCTCGATGAAACTTATGCCTTTTCGGATCGTAAAATCCAAACTTTGATGCTTTAGCCATAACGATTCGTGTTAAATATTGTGAATAATAATAGTGTGACTAGTATCAATGAAATAAGAGAGAATGTTATTAATTTCATCGATATGGAAATTGCATTTCTTTCGCTAGGCATCCAATAAATTTTGGCAGACAAAAATTTTATTTTACTCTTCGGTAACTGGATAATTAGAAAATCAACTATCTGTGTGAAAATAAAAAATTCCACTTTCTGATTTTTTCTTTCAAGTTAGAGTTTGGTCTATTCACAATACCTATCAGATGTAGTTCAATATCCAGCGTGGCCGTAGCCAGTGAAGTAGTTGTTTCCTGTTGGATATTACAGAACATAAACGTAATTTTTATCGTAGTTTTTTCTTTTCCAGAGGAGGAGAGGTTATTTTGATCGATGGAAAATAGCGACTAAAGTTTGTCTTTCAGTCGCAGATGAGTCAACATCTGATTTTGTTATCGTCCTATTAATATTTTTGAAAAAATTAATGATCCAAGAAGTTTGCCGGAGAGTGGTTATACATTGAAAATAATTTCGACAAAGTCGAAATTCCCTTTTTTCCTTCAATCTTGCAAAGCTAGGTATAAGGAAACTATCTGTCAAAAACGACTTCTTTCCTGGGTAATACCACGAAGGATATTGACATACATCTGCCAGATACTTGTGCAAAGTTTCTCAAGAGGACCTGACTACGAGTGCTTCTATAATTTCAAATGAGTTCTTGCTCTTTAAGGAACAATAATAATCAGCTGGCATAATTGTTTAGAGGTATTTGTCCGGCATCAGGGACGTAGTTGGAAGAAAATTTACGACCTTTTAAACTTTTTTCAGTTGAGGAAAGAGATGATAGTCGGACGGAGCCAAATCCGGTGAATAAGGGGGGTGTTCTAGTAATTCAAACCCTAAATCACGAATAGTTTGCATGACAACATTTGTGTGCAGGGGCGTGCAGGGGCGTTGTCCTGCAAAAACAAAACAACTCTGGATAGCTTTCCGCGTATTTTCTCTTCAATTTAGTTATTAGTTCTACTCTTCTCCAAAAAATCAATCATGATTACTCCATGGCAATCCCAAAAAACTGAAGCAAGAACTTTTCCAACAGATTTTTGGACACGAAACTTCTTAGGTCTTGGAGAACCGAAGTGTCGCCATTACATCGAATGTTGCTTTGTTTCTGGATCGTAGAAATGTACCCAAGTCTCATTAACACGTTTATAAGATGTCATCATCAGCACGTTTACATGACGTCATCATGAACACGTTATAGATACGTACTTTTTCTTCCAAATTTCCACTAAAGATATGTGCTATGTAGGAGGTTCTCAAATTCAAGGGTAGGTAAAATGACCTACGAAAATAGAATATTCTATATTGAGATGAATTAAATATAACAAATACCATATGGAAAACTGAAACAAAAATGTGCTGGAAAAACTTTATTTCATAATACCTAAAATTTATAAATGAACATTTTTTTACCAAAACTCGACTAACTTCAATATACTATTATAAGTATGAAAAAGAGGTACTGAAATCCAGTTTCTTTCGTGGGGCATTAAAAAGCATTTTCCTCTGATATCAGTAAGTGACCAACTTTTTATGTTATCTGATAAACTAGATACTACATAAATATTCAAAAGCATTGATTCAAAAGGATAACTATAAAAAGAACAAATATTCGTATAGTATCTGCCAATAGTTTTTGTGTTTTTTGTATCATCATCATTTGCAACTATATTTTCAATTTGAATGACAGAATCATCTGTAAAACAATAGCAATCACATTATGAATGAATACTTAGAACATATTTACGTGAAGACACTCTTCTAAACTGTTTCTGAATATTTCCTATCACAGGGCCGTTTACATGTGGTAAGTCTAGCTTAATGTCATGTGCATTGTGACTATTTTGAAGTAACGCTTCATCCAATTCTGCCAATCTGCGGTAAATTTGTTGGAGTGGCTTATTAGGTGATTAAACCATTCTTTTTAACTGGCTTAAATAATTTTCGAATGGGAAATCCGAGAAGTTTCAGACAACACTTCGCGTTGCTTCCATTACAGTTCGTTATACACGGTTCTCATGAAAGTAAAATAAGTCATAGAAGCTTTTTTGTTGAGAATGTTATCATTAATCAAAATACATGTAAAAAACCAAATGGTTTTACGAATGTTACTTTGATTATTCCACTTATGCTAAAATAGCGTCTTTTGATTGTTTGAACTTTTTTAATTGATAATTGAAAACATCATGTTTTCGATTTTGTAGTTCGATTCCTGATTGGTTTTTTAAAAAAACCAAACTTACCTCTAGCAAGCTGCTATAATGACACAACACCAAACTTTGACCAAAACCAAATAAGCACTCACTATTAATTCATATCAACTTCACAATTTTCGAAAAATTTTGCGTACTCGTTGATTAATCAAATCACTGAATCAAAATGTTTTCAAAACATAACCTTAAGCAAGAAGCAGTAGAAATGCAACGACGAAACTACGAATGACGCTCTCTGAGGGATGTTTGAAATATCAAATAAATCACGGTTTTGTTAGTTTCATAGTTTCAGAACTAAATGCGGAATTAATGTTCCTAGTTAAATGTAAATATATCTAGGCCAATAAACAGAGCAATTTTTCTCATAAAAGTCCAACTTAAATTTCTCCGCCGATTTCTTTACTGCAATTCGGTCGTCACGGAGGGTTGAATAATTAGCAATAAAGTTATCACCCCCTGGGGGGTGCAACCCCCCAAAATCGTAAAAACTTTTTTCTGGAAGGTATTTTCTTGACATTTCAGCTCTGGGCAATGAAAATCGGTATTAATAATGGGGGCGACTTATTTTCAACAATTAAAATCCCCTCCCAGGGCATCAACCCCTTTTCGAAATCGTATTTTTTTGGGGTATTTTCTATGAATATGTAAAACTGTCAGTCCTGAGTAATGAAACTGAGCGAACATTTGTAAAATTAATAGGTATAAATTATTAGAAACGATTTTCCCGCTCCGCATTCCGAGCATATCCCCCGCATCGCGGAAACATTGGGGTGAGAGGGAAGGGGGAGAAAAATTGTTGAAAAAACTCTCAAACTACTACTCTTAGATATAAATGTGGGTAAATAATCGTTCAGAACCGTCGTTATTGAGATTTAGAAGTATTGTTATGAGAATTATTCGCAAATTCGATAGAAGATCAACTTATTGTATAAATCGAACGCAGGTCGGAGGTACCGAAATATGATAATGTTTTTCAATGATATCGAGAAAGGGTATGGAGAAACGAATCCACAAGTAATCATCATCAAGAAATGTATAGGAAAAAAAAATTAATTCACTCATTCAACTCATCATCTAATTCATCTTCAGTCTCCTCGTCTTCATCTTCACAATCCGGAACAATCACTGCCAAGTTTCTACAGATATCTTTGGTAAATTTATTACAAACATTGGTACATATAGCACATAAAAATCAAAGCGCGTACACTTATGGAAGTGTGGAGCAAGTTTGATTCACAAAAATGTCAATATCAAATCAAATTGATTTCCCCTAAATTCCTACTTGGACCTTCAAAATTTTGAAAATTTTGAGTAACATCATGGCCAAGTTTTGAAACAACACTAACACTGGGCACTTTCTGTTGAATAGAAAAACTTGGTCAACTGGGCAAACACTTATATTCTGCAGGTAAATTTCTGAATGAGCGTATAAAATTCTAAGCATTTATGCATTTTAAGCAAGTTCCATTCAATAAAATGTTAATAACAAACTGGCATTTTCTCCCGAATTCCTAGGTAGACCTTTGGAATTTTGTCATATCTGACATTGCGATATTTTGGAACAGAGCTGAGTTGAACATGAAACAAATATTTCAAAATAAACTCACCATTTTCAATTAATAACAGTGACAAAGCACTAAGAGATGTTTCCTCGTCTCCGACTATCGATGTTAACGCAGTATCCAGAGTTTTCTGCACAGGAACTTTTATATTATTTGACTTTTACATAGAGCTACGTTGACTGCTGCCACTGCGCACCGACAGAACCACGCCGCTGTATACTATACAGCGGCGCGCTAGCTGCCGCATTGACAAGGTCCCAAGCCGATATTTTTCAGGTTTTAGAATCTCAATGAGTTTAAAGCAGGTATACTTCGGGACAGTTTCCTTTGGCGCACTGTCTTCCTCGGTCTCGAAACCCCATATTCCATCAAGGACTGATTTTATTTTTCTTTCCATAGAACAATAATGCGAGCAAATGCCGAGTAACCTCTATTTTGAGTACTTAAAAGATTTACTGGATTGCATTTAAAATTTGTGCAAGTGACCAAATTTGTATGAATATTTTCAATAAGAGCAGGGTTTTTTCTGAAAACTGGCTTTACATTCATGTTGATACGTGCTTTTATTTCTGAGTCATTAGCATTTGAATTTATAAACTCCCTCAAGATTTTGTAACCTAAAATATGCGAAGAATTGAAAACACTCGTATTTAAAACCAACATTATTTGGACCGGTTAAACGTTATGCAATTTGACAATGAAGTGTTCCTCAACTGTTCATTTTACTTGCTATAAGTGATAAGACATTATTTCAGTAATCACAAGCATTATTTCACGAAGTCAGGAACTTTAATATTATAAGACTTTCAATTATTGCAATTTTGCAGCTGGCAACTGCGCTGCGATCTTTATCTTCAAAATGACGTAAGATTCATCCGAATTGAACATTTATGTGCGGAGTTATAGAACTTTACTCCACGAGCTGGTTGAAAAAATGCACGTTGGAGGGAGCCGGCGCAACACCAGCCCCATTGAGAAAGCATATAACTTCAACAATTTTTTTCAAGAATACCGTGCGATTTACCAAAATTTTGTTAGGGACAGTTTTTTTGTAAAAATTTGTGCTCTTTCTGAATATCAAGTTATTTTTTTGATTTGAAATAAATTTTTTGAGATATTTCGAAATTACCTCAAAAATTAATTTCAACGCGTTTTTTGGGGGGATTCCACCCCCTTGGAGGTGATAATTTTTCTCAGAAGTAATGTGCACACTTTGTTCTACAATAAAAAAAAATTATCGGTGGAGCAATTTAAGTTGAGGTTGATAGCCCTGTTGATTGGCCTAATCCGCAACGCAGACGGTTGTATCTACTAGTACAAAAAAGGACGAACTGGATATGAATAATCTTGAAGTATACAACAGCACGAACTGTACATATAATGTTAATATTTATAATAATAAATAAAAACGATTTCGATTTTATTCATGAAACAATCTTAACAAATAGAACTCGGTGTTATTGGCGATTATCGTAAATTTCTTCACGTTTTCGAAACAAATAATGTTGCTTTAGGCAACAACACTCGTGCAAGCGCTCGTGTGGTTGCCAAGCAACATACTTTGTTACTCAAAATCGAAGGAATTTCTATTTCGATATTCACCGATACACTTGTTGTATTACCTACGACAATTCGCTACTGGCATGGCATACTGCTAATATAGAAACTTTCATTTCCAGTCATGTATAAAAAAATCATTTTTAAAAACATTCCAAAAACCATTACTCACCGCTGAGAGTTAGAAAACGTTTCTCACCAAAGCCATATCGTCTCGATCGCTCACATAAATAGTTCCGCTTCGGTTCCCCATTCAACATGCCACCGAATGAAACGGAATGTAAGAAACTCAAATGACAGGTATTTAGACCCAGATCTATTCACCCAACACCTCAATAGATTGTGGACAATCAATTCCCAAAGACGTTTCAAATAAACTAGGTCGTAGTGATTGAATAAGGATTCAAGTTGTCACGACCATTTTTATTTGTACAGAATCGTGTGAAATATTTGGACTTAAGTAGAAGGCGTTTTAGTTGGATAACTGATCTGAGAAATGTAGATATTAAGAGATGAAAATCTTATAAACTCTTTTATGAATGCATTGCCAAATGGAAAAATGGAAAGCGTATTTCATACTTGATGAATTATATTCAATATATTATTCATAAACAGGGTGGGATACCGAAAACGAAACAGATCGAATATCTTCGAAACGCATCTGTTGTGAAAAAAATGCAAAAACACATCGATTTTTATTCCTAGGAGGATATCTTACTATCATAACCTCAACTGTTTTACCTCACCCCCCAAACCCTTTGTCACTATCACCCAAACAATTTGAATAGGGAAAGTAGCAGGGTTCGGAGGATATATATCCAGTGTATATATCATGATATATATATCACGATATATATCATGATATTTATTACTTGATATATATCTGATATATTCGATAATTTTATTTATTAAATTAATTTTTTTTTCCATCATTCTAAACATCCGAAAATATCTTGAAAGGACCTTTTCTTCTTTCGGTTTGGTTCAATCGGATTTACGGAATGGCTTGGGAAACCAAAAAGCCAGTAGACTGGTTTTTATGTTCAAGTGTATGAATCAAAATATAGATAAAAAAAAAACCAACCTTGACTGGGCATGGAAACCAGCCATATCTGAAGATTCTGTCGTACCTAATTGTGAATAATAGGAATGATATTGATATTAATATTTCATCTGATGAGGATATGCCAATATCAATGATGACATAATAATGTTAATAATGTTATTTAAAATTTAAAATCTATTTGTTTTTAGTTTTTTTTCTATTTAATTAGAGTTATCAATGTAAGAAAGAGGTTTTGTTGTTTGAAAAGGGTTTTTAATTGTGTGTTTGTGTTGAAATAATAAAATAATGTTAAAATATGTTTATTTTATTAATTATTTTTAATCAGAGTTAGAATAAACCGTTTTGTTGATTAGAATATAGGTTTTTGTTAATGTATTTGTGTTAAACAATAGTTTGTGCTAGAAACAATGATGTTTTTTTGATTAAATAATTAAATTTTAAATATGATATATATCGGATATATATCATATGATATGATATTTATAAATATAATGATATTTTCGAACCCTGGAAAGTAGTGAGTGTGACACATCATTGAAAAGGTAATTTTATAAGAAATTTAGCCATGCCAATTTTCGCTATCTAACTTGATATTTTGGCGCCCTCTTGCGGGAAAAACAGCTGTTTTGTATTCCAAATTATGATACTTCATTTGCAAGCTAATTTAAAATAAATTCGGTGACAATGCGTTTTGGAATCTTTCTAAAGGAAAAAGCAAAATGGCGGCTCCAAAATGGCGGACAAGATATGCAATTATGGTCCAATTCGATTCGAGTTTCGATTAAAAATTGATATGTGGGTCGGAAATAATGATTAGTTCGTCAATGCAAAAAAATACAAAATTGTTGCTCCAATATGGTGGACGAAATCGGACCATAATTGTCCGATTCGAATCTAAATTAGTATGTGGGGATTTTCATGGTTGGAAATTATGAATAATTGTGGTTCGGTTCGATTCAAAATTGGCATATGGGGGATTTGCAAGTTTCCAGTATGACTGAAATAAATTAATTAAATTGATAAAAAAATGTTTCATACAAATGAGCTTAAAAGAAAAAAAAAATAGATGTGTGGCGTAGGTTATTCTCTGCATAATAGAATCAAAATTCTACCACGCAAGATAACCTATTTTGTACATACTCGAGGCAAGCCTTTGAATTTGTTACGCGTCATTTATAGATCATTTTTACAACAGATATTCTGTTTTGGAGCTATATAAATGGAATCTTCTTCCTCAAAAGAACTTCTTTAGTCGCGCCCATAAAAGTCGCAAAAATAGTCACGCCGGATCTGTGAGATCCACGACCCCAAATTTGGTCCAACAATTTAAAACATTTGTTTTTAAGGAAATTAATATAAAACATCAAATCAACTACAACATCATTTATAATATATTTATTCCAAAAATAAAACTGTAGGTTTATAACCTATTTATTGTTTTCATGTTCGTTGTTACATCCGTTAGAACAAACAAATGCGCAATGTTGTAAGCACAAATATTGCCCACACTCTTTGCAAGAATATTTACTCAGTCTCCTTTTTTTTGTTGTCGTTAGACAAGGCTTGCAACGCTTCCGTGTCATAGTATTTTCAACAGGTTCCTCTGTAAGTTCTTGGCTCCTAGGTAATATTTCACGAATTCTTGAAGTGATATTTGTAGGTAAATTCGCTAGTGAAAGACGCTTCAGTAATTGACCATTCATTAATTCTCGTCCTAACTGTTGTAGAAACATACGACGTCGTTTAACTTCATTCCCGTTTCCCATGTAAATGATTTGAGGATTGATTCCTGCAACATTTATAATTGAAAAAAATATGACCAATGGCCATCTTCTAGTTCCTCGTGCTGAACAAATTTTGTCTACCATATCGACTCCTATTTTGTGTTTATTATAAAAAGTAATTATTTCGGGTTTTCTCTTATCGCCCGCCTCTTCATCTATGGCGTCATCCAAATGCATACTGGAAATTTAAATAACGTTCTTCTTGGTTTTCTTATTTTGGGTTACATAAGATACCATAGTTCCATCTTTTCTGAAAGCAAACATGGCTCTCTGTGTTTGATTTCTTTCAGTGCAGCAGGAATTTGCCACTTATTTTTTTTCAAAGTTCCCACAAATGACAGCCGATGTTTTTCAGACAATGTTTGGAGCAGACTTACATCGCTAAACCAGTTATCGGCTGTCACATTGCGACCTGATTTGCTAATTGGTGCTATCAGTCTTTCTACATCAGTGCTTTTGTTGCTGACTTGGTAGGGCCCTTCCGGTTGTTTACCTGCATAAATTTCCAGGTTACAGGTATAATACATCTTCGAATCCACAACGGCAAATATTTTTATGCCATATTTAGCTGGCTTTGAAGGTATGTTTAGGATGAATGAACACCTGCCTCTAAAGGCTTCCAATTTTTCATCAATCGTGACATCTGCACCCACTGCATAGCAGGACTGACAATTATTTACAAAACAATTGAACAAATCACGAATAGGTGCAAGGCGATCTATTGTCTTCCGTTCTAATCTAGTTCTATTGTCGTCAAATCTCAAAGTTCTGAGTAGAAATCTCAATCGTTGAAGACTCATGGTCAATCTAAATATTTCTACGCCAAAGCCATCAGTGGCCCACAAATCGTCCAGGTTAATCCTACCACCTTTGTACAAGCCAATGAGGTACAAAACACCAATAAATTCGGTTCTGTTAGTAGGTAATGCATCTCTTTCTCTTGCAAAATTGTCACTTATAGTTTCAATGTACTGATTTGTAAACACTACCATCATATCTAGCATGTAATTGTCAAACAAACACATCCACGTATCCAGAATTGTTTCAATGTTCTTAGCCTTACCTATCACACCTGGAAGTCTTGTTAATAAATTGCATTTCCCAGTTTTCTTCCGATTTGTGTAAGGAGATTTTTTCCAAGACATTGATTCGATTAACTTTCTATTCTGTTTTTTGTTGCAAACATAAAAGTCTTCCCTTTCCTCTTCATTAGAATTATCTCCTCTGTCGGAATCACTTTGTTTAGTCTCTGAATTATCATTCCGCTCTTCAATCTCCTCAGATGCATCTGTGTCAGCATCTTCATTTTGTAAGTCATAATTTGGGACTCCTACTCGTAAATCAGGCGTACCTCTGGAAGTACTTGGTACAGACTCGATACCATTGTCAAAGTCTTCCTCGAACAATATTTTGTGAATTTCTTCAATATCGTTGGGATCATTCAGATCGAACTTTTTTTTAGAGGCATTTTTTGAGTTGTAACAATAAAAAGCATAATTAGCTAGTAATGCTAAGATAGAATGAAAAATAACATAAATAGTCACGTAGGATCTGTGAGATGTTTCTCATATAAACTTCACAAAGAAATATGTTTTTTATTCATGAAGCCTACTAAACTACACAAAATTAATTATTTACGTCAAAATTACAAAAATTTAAATTATAAAATATACTTATAAATTTAGTAACGTGGATCTCACAGATGCACTTGATATTTGACGTGACGCAAGTTACCATGTATTAAACTGGGAAGATAGGTGGAGCCACAGATTTGAACCTGCAAACACGCACCAATAATCGCTAAAAATGCATAAGTTGGATCTGTCAGATCGGGCGCGACTAACGGAGTGTTAAAGTTAAACGACTGAACGTACAAATCATCAAAATTTCCTAACCTTCATAATAATAGTGTATTTATGTGATTGAGTTTTCGAACAAAACTCATCCGATATGAATTAATGTTTATATTATTATTTATTGTGCAATTTGATCTATCCTCAGTTTATTTGCTTTGATTTTGGACCATTTTGCCCCATTTGTAAGTTGGGTTTTTTCCTTTCAATTGTCTTCCCTTTCATTCATGGACTGTTTTTAATATTCTAAATTGAACAATATTTGAATTTAATCTTTCACAAAATAAAAATATTTTTGAAAAAAGAGTTCTTTTGGGAGATCGTTTAGTAACGAAAAATCGTTTTCGACCGAATGTTTTATCCTTTGCTCCCGTATACTTCTACGACGTAGGCTAGACAAGTATCTGCCAGAAAACAACTACTCCCCTGTTTACGGGGATAACTTGCAATTGTTTCGTCTGCAATGTGGAACTTTGTACAAGTATCTGTTAGATTTAATTCAATACCCGTCGTGGTCTTAGTCAGTGCACATTTCTATTTATTGAAGAGTAGTTGAAAATTGAGACGTTTGAGTCTCCATATACAGGGTCCTGCAACAAGGGCGCGGTCTTCCATATCTCCATTACGGTAAAGGATAGATAGATGATTGTCTGTGCAAAATGATATTATTTTCTGAGCTCTACAAAATGGAAATGATGACTTACACAGGGTGATCAGTTTTTTCTGGGCGGGTCTCAACTTTCTTTTTTCAAATGGAAACCTGTGTTTTTTATAAGTTTTTCGGTTTCTACATGGAAAGTGAAAGGTACTTTATGGAAGTCTTTCTTTCGAAAATATGGACGGTTTTCAAGATTTTTAGCATGACAGTTTTTTTCCCAAAATTGATCACTCATTATATTAAAAATTATAAAGTTGTACAAAGTCCCATATAAATCCGTTTCAGGTCGAATAGTGTACGAACGTGACTCTCTCAAACGATATATCTAAAATTGACCTGTGATATACAGGGTACGAAAAACAGCTTGCTGAACATTGTGAATAAAAATATGCAAAATCTTCTTTAGTTCAAATGGAACACCCGGTATATTATCGATCCGTATGAAGCGCCAACAAAGACTCTACAAATTTCATAGAATACGTCGTATGGTTGAAGTCAATAGTTTTGTCTCCAAACGCTTTTTTTTTTCGAAAAATGGATATTATTTCCGTTCCTTCGCCATAATTTTAATGAAAGGCCTTTTTTATGGCGAAGCCTATTTGAGTCAACTGATGTGCACGATTATAAAAAAAATTACTAATAAATCAATTATTTCAGGTTATGTTGAATATTCATTAATTATAAATTCTGGGCTCGAAAGCTCCAGATAGTTATTTGAATTGTCAATTTGCAAATAATAAAACTGTAACAAGAAAAGTTCAATGAAATTTAAATTGTCACTTTACAAAATATGTTCAACATGACTTCCATTTTCATGAATGCAGACTGAATTCTATGTTCGAAAGACCGTTCCACCCTGTGCAAGGCTAGCAACTACCTGGAGCTTAAGCCCAGAATTTATAATTAATAACTATTCACCATAACCTGAAATAAATTGATTTATTATTAATATTCAACGTTTTTTTCTATAATCGTATTCGGTTTAATACTGCACGAGATTTGTGTGTAAAATTCTGCATCAAATGGGAACAATAGGCTCTCCATTTAGAATAATGTGAGTCTACATATCATACAAAAATAAAAAAAAATGTTTGGCCACGTCATATGAAATGTACATAATTGAAACAAGATATCCACTATTTTAGATGTTTGTGCTGGAGTTAGAAAATCAGAGTACACAATAATGTAAAAATTGTAATGCTAATGGTCTCATCACGTTTTGAAGCCGTTTAAAAATATTTTCTCTGCTGATTTTCCTTGCTGCTCAAATCACATGGGTAGAAAATTGTAGAATGCATCGCCTCTTTGCATTCATCGGTCATTGTGCTGGAGTTAGGAAATGGGAGATTCGAAAAATTGCGGAAGTTGAATGTTAATCAATGTTTTCGATTTACGTGGACATTAAATATTAGTACCAGGGAAATATTCTTGCCAGTCAATTCATACGAGTCGAATATGATGTGATTCATCTCGGTATCAATATTTCAGATGATTGTGCTGGAGTTAGAAAATCAGGGGACACAATAATGAGATAATTGTAATGCCTTCACGGTTTGAAGCGGATTAAAGTATTTTCTCAGCTGATTTTCTCTGCTTCTCAGATCACATGGGTAGAAAATTGAAGAATACATCAACTCTTTGCATTTATCGGTCGTTGTGCTGGTGTTAGAAAATGGGAGAATCGAAAAATTGCGAAATTTCAATGGTTATCAATGTTTTTGAATCACTTATATGGACATTAAAATGAATTCAAGGAAAATTTTCATTCCAATCAGTTCATATGGGCCGAATATAATGTAATACATCCCTATATCACAATTTCCGATTATTGTGCTGGAGTTAGAAAATCAGAGGGCAAGATAATGGTAAAATTGTTATGCGTTCGGTCTCATCAAGTTTTGAACAAGATAAAAAATGTTTTTGAAGGAAACTTCATTTGCTATTCAGATTACAGCTCGTAAGTATTGATGATTACATCCCATCCGTACATTTATCGGTCATTGTGCTGTTAGAAAATGGGAGAATGGAAAAATTGCGGCATTTAAAAGTTAATCAATCTTTTGCATTACGTAGTCATTAAAAATGAATACCAGGGAAATTTTCATTCCGGTTCCATCATATAGGCCGAATATAATGAAATACACCCCTGTACCACAATTTCTGATGATTGTGCTGGAGTTATAAAATCAGATGGCAAAATAATGAAGAGATGGTCAGTTCAGAATATATTGAAATTTTGAAACTCCTTGTATATCACCCGGAAGTTATCAAAAAGTTAAAAATTCCAGCATTCCAATCGTCTGAATATTTTCAGCAGAAAAAAAGTAACGTAACGGCTGTGCCATCTTAAGCGTTAAGCTAGCACAACCCCTTTTTCTCCGAAACCACTTTAGTTAAAAAATTAGGAGTTATGTTAGAAAATTGTTATTAATCAGTTATAAAATGCGGCACTAGTTTTTTTTATTGTGCTGAAACGGCTGTGCCAGCTTAACATACGTTATTAGTAGGGAATTAGTTGAAAATTATGGGTATTAGTCGGGAATTAGGTGTATTATTTAGTTGAAAATTATTGGGCATTAGTGGGTATTATTCGGAAATTAGAGGTTTTAGTCGAAAATTAATGGGCATTAGTCGGGAATTAGAGGTATTAATCGAGTATTAAACGAATTATTTCGTGCAAGAAGGACCAAAAAAAGGTTCTCAACCCATGGAATCGGTAATTTGCGGATAATAGAAAACATCTGCATTGGAATCACAATTGTGGAAAAGGTCTTTAAAATAATACTTCGGGTATAAGAGGAATTAATGACATTTGTTCGGGGTATTACTCGGCATTTACGTGGGTATTAGCGGAATTACTTAGGATTTTTGGGAATTAGTGTACACAATTCTCTCAGCGGTTATCCCCTCGTAATAACCTGAAACAGGCAATTTCTAATTTCTTCTGTAAGTTTAGTACGCTGATTTTCCGAAATTCCTCATCAAAAAATAATGAGTCATCCAAATGATGTCCCACCTGATTGACCCCGCTTTCCATTTAAGATTCTAAGGGTAACGTCTACACCACTTATGGGGTTGTACCACGAAGGTTACAAATATCCATTGAAAGTGTTCCCCTTGAAACAAAATTGATCTGTTTTTTCGATTTGTCATATTATTAACTTGAAGGAAGATATCAAGGGTGGGAAGTTTTCAAATTGACACCCTGTGTAACATGTTCCTTAATAAGTGTTATATATTATGTATTCATAGTTATGTGTTCCTTTGTATATTATGTTATGGTTTCACTATATTTGGGTATCCGGGGGAATGACATTATTAGATAGACGGGTCTTGAGGAACTTGTAGAGATTTTAAATAAAAGTACTTAAAACATGGTGTCAGAAGTAAAAAGATAAAGAAATAGATTGATAGAAGACATAAAGGTGAATGATGGCCGAATTCAGGATTCCAGCCCCTGCAAGTTTTGACAGTCGCGATGAGAATTGGATGAAACGGAAACAACGATTTGACATATTTTTGAAAGCGTCAGGAAAATGTAAAGAAAGTGATGAAATCAAAATAGCCATCCTGCTAAGTTTGATAGGGACCGAAGGTTTGGATGTTTTCAATACCTTCGAAGAGAAAACGAAAAAACTTTTCAATGATGTTATTAAAGCTTACGATGAACATTATATACCCAAAAGTAATCCTACCATGGAGACCTTCAAGTTCAATAG
Source organism: Chrysolina oricalcia (assembly GCA_944452925.2). Lineage (NCBI taxonomy): Eukaryota > Metazoa > Arthropoda > Insecta > Coleoptera > Chrysomelidae > Chrysolina > Chrysolina oricalcia. The sequence continues at coordinate 55,846,265 of OX101813.2, read as the reverse complement.
TATGCACCAAAGTTCAGATCAATCAATTGAACAGTTTCTTACCGATCTTAGATAGAAAGCAGGCAAGACTTTGTAATTTTATTTGCTCGCAGTCTGAGTGTTCAACATCGTATGAAGATAGAATGATACGAGATCGACTAATTTTGGGAATATTCGATAAGCAGATACAGCAAAGGCTGATGAGACAAACAGATTTGGATATCACTAAAATATTGGATTACTGTCAGAGTATCGAACTTATTAAGAAGCATTTGAAGTTGTTGAATCCGGAAGAGGTTGATGCAGTTAGGATAGGTAAGGGAAAGAAAAACATTTTGTCAGAACTGTTTGTATGAACATCCTGAAAATAGATGTCCAGCTTTTAGAAAAACTTGTACGTTTTGTGGGCAAATAGGACACTTTTCCAGAGCTTGCAAGAAAAAAGCATCCGAAAGAGTAGTCCAGAAAGGAGTGAGAAAGAAATACATAATATATAACAGGGTTGTCCCTTGTATAGGAAGTTGGGAAGTTTAAATCTCCATGAAGACATAATCGAGCAGTTTATCATATTGTGTCTTCCCTTACAAAATGCCCGACAATTTTTTGTAACCGATATGAAGCATGTTTCTTAATTACTCGTTATCACTCTGTTCGGGAAGTTGAGGTGTCTAAATATTCGTATGGGCATAATCGAGCAGTTCAAATCTGAAGCTAAGTTCAGCCACATCAGCGAAGTTTGATATGAACAGTTTCTAAGAATAGTTCAAAAACGGGAAGAACGTGATAAAATGCAGTTCAGTACATATCCTTTAAGTGATAACCGAACATGTCTATGCTATCTACAAAATAGACGTTTCCAGCTTCTTTGAATTCGCTTGATCTCACCGAAAGCAGGTAGTCCGGATAATTTTAATAAAATGATCTTTTCCGCAAATAAATGGTTCATACGTGCCAATCGAGCTGTGGCCTTAACGACTAAACTGCTTCTATCCGATAGGGCTCCGATAAATGTTTACACAAGCTTTTATGGTCTGGTGCTTGAACTGCGATCATCAACATATTTGAGGATGAGTAGACATATTTAACAACGTCCTTATAAAAAATATATTATAGACATATAAGATATTCCTGAATTGTTCATGCATTTTTGGAATGAGCGACGTACTGAAGTAAAAGAGCAAAATATTATAGCTTTGACCTTTGACCCAAAGTTTTTTCTTTTCATTGAAGAACTCGTAATTGGACAGTTATTTTTGAACTGTAGATACAAATCGGTTGAATCAAAATATTTGTTTTTTTGTGCTGAACTCTGATAAACCGTGTTCGATTTTGGGACTCAAAGCGATAAATGAAGTGAAAATATTATCTTTGCCCGCAGATTTACGTGATGTTAGTTCAATAAATCAAAGTGAACTTCAGGATATTCTGAAATGCTTTACTGGTATTGGAAAAATTGACCGGGAGTATAAAATACCTTTTTGTGAAAACGTGATACCTATAATAGTGTGATTGCACTGGGAAAAATCTCCTTGGAAGGAGAAAGTCAGACAAATACTTGATTAAATGGTGATAGAAAATGTAATCGTTTCTATGAATGACCCTAATAATTGAGAAAACCCTATAGTTGTTCCAAAATCAAACGGAGACATTCGTATTTGTATGGATCCTCAGAATATAAACAAGTGTACGATGCGTGCAAGATTTCAGATACCAATCCATGACATTTTGTTTTTTCACTTAGCTGGTACAAAATATTCCACTCTGTTGTTACAAATACCCATTACATTCTCAAGCTCCTTGTTAAGTATCATGACAACATGTTTCGGGAGATATCGCTATTTGAAATTACCTTATGGGATTTCATCGGGACCAGAAATATTCCATATGCACTATTCTACATGGCTTTAGTGGTATGTTGACGATATTTTTGTGTTTTGCCAAACTATTGATGAGCATAATTTCAGTTTTACTGTAGTGATAGAACGTGGTTAAACTTAATAGTGAAAAATTTGAATTTTGTGCTGGAAATATCAAATTTTTGAGACACGTGATCAGTGATTAGATAATATCTTTGGATCCCATAAAGACACAGACTATAACTGAAATGAACCACCCAAATATCAAAAATAGAAGTACAAAAATTATTTGGAATGATAACACATGTAGCAAAATTTTTGCCAAGCTTGTCTAAAGAGTCGAATCAGATCAGAAAAAGAGTGATAAAGTTGAAAGGGCTTGGACTGACATTGAAAATTAGTGTTTTGTAGAACTTGTGTTTCATCAGCCACAACTTAACAATATTTTGGTTTTTCGAAAGAAACCATTTTATCGGTGGATGCGAGTCCATATGGCAATGGTACTTGCCTTTTTCAAAATAATAAACCGATTGAATTTGCTTCTTTATCATTGATCGAAACACAAACTCGTTACAATCACATCGAAATGGAGTTATTGGCATTAGCGAGAGATTTATTTCATATTTATCTATTTGGACAAAATTTCAAAATTGAATCCTATCATAGACCGTTAATTCCGGTTTGCTTAAAAAAACACTAGATGAACTTTCACCCCGTATACAACGAATCACACTTATACTCCTAAGATGTTAGTTCACCCTCACGTATTTTCCAGAAAAAAATGTATATGTAGCAAAAACATCAAGTTGTGAACCACAGCGAATGTTATAAATACAGACCATCTGGAAAATAACCCTACATTTGCAGAAAATTAACAATGCCTACAAAAAGTCATATCTGAATATCGAATTCTTCAAAAAATTAAATATTATGTAATATGTGGTTGGTATGACCATGAAGGTAAACTACCCAGTGAAATCAAAAAGTACTGATATTTCAAAAATGACATTTTTCTGCATCATAACATTTCATCCTACAAAAATCGGATAATTTTTCTAGAATGTGTGAAACAGATACTTCTGAATTTGATACATCAGTCCCATCATCGAATTGTCCTGTAAGAAACGGACACAAAAATCAATTCAGTATTCCCGACTATCAACAGATATTGAAAAATAAGTACTGACTAATATTTGAAAAAAATATTCAAGAGACAATCAGAAAGTATCTTTGATGTCACACGAAAAATACCACAATATACCTGGTTTAAAGTAGGCATTGATTTCATAACATTGGGAAATTACAGTTTTTTAGTACCGGGAGACTATTATAACCAATTTGTTGTTGTCTAACTTTTGACAAATGAAACAACACTAACAGTCATTTCAATCCTAATATAATATGTTAGGTACACATAGTGTTCCAATCAATATTTTTTTTAACAAAATGCCCAGGAATTCAAAAACTTTGCAAAAAAGTATGATATTCAGTTGTTCGCATCCAGTCCGTATTATACCCGTTCCAATGACCTGGTGGAAAGAACGATTCACACAATCAAAGGTCACCAAGTCAGTAAGACATGCCATGTTCCAGTGATCTCCTTATAGAAAGGAAATTGAAGTTAACGCTTTCAGTCTTCAAGGACATCCTCCAACCAAATATAATAATAATAATAGTAATAATAATAGATTTTATATTTAGGGCGGGGATTAGCGCAGTGGTTAAGCGCTCGCCTGGTAATCGAGAGATTGCAGGTTCGATTCCCAGACGGTGCGATCTTTTTTCATTTTCAGATGTGAAAGTCTGAATGACTGAGGCTCGTGTCGGCTGGGAATAATCCTCCACGATTCACTGTTGCGTTAAAAATTAACAGTGCTGCTCCTAAAGTGGCGTATGGAGTTAGTAACAAGGCCTTTAAAGAACACATGGCTAATGACCATAGCAGTCGATGCCAAAACACCAAGAAAAAAAAAATAGATTTTATTGATGGGAATATCTATAACAGTTTAAATTACATTAAAGAATAGGAAATACAAAATCCTATCAAATGGCAGGATTCAATGTATGACCATGTTATATAGAATACCATGATCAGACGTTGCTATTCATTGGAAGGTATAAAAACGAAATTACGTAACAGAAAATCTTCAGAAAACGTATGGTGGACGTCAGAACCAAAGTGTTACTAGAACTTACCTTCAATAATTCTGCCATAGTTCCACAAAAGGCTAGTGTTTATGCCTTTGACAACAATGCAGTCCCGTTAGAGCCTCCGAGCAATAAAAGAAATAGAGAGGGCTTTTCTGTTTCTTTTTCGGAAGCAACATACCCGACGTTGTTTACAAACATCTCAGCCCGACTCATGTTAAAAAAGGGCATTGTCGGATATATTCGTTTGCACTCGGTGATCAGGTTGGAATTCCGTTTTATATTCACTCTTAACTTGGCGAACATGTTTCTTTACTTCCGTTTACGACTTATTTGTCGTCTTGTCAAATCAAACCATGGGCGTCGCAGCATGGTAATCATGGCATAAACCATAGTTGATGTTTTCATTGGTATTAATAAGTTAATTTTTATTGAATTTGCTCATTTTCATCCCGATTTTGAGACAAAAGTACACTATTTGTTGAAATAGCTGTAAAAAAAACTATGTTATCGACTGAACGATCACCTATCAATAATTAGGAAAAAACTTGTTGAAATGTAGGTATACTAAAAGGTAAGTTAGTAAGTAAGTAAGCAAACTCAACTCTTCATTAACCACATTCAAATCATGAGCCACTAGCTATATCCAATGGGCATTGGAATGTTTTGTTGACATACAGGGATTATCACGTAGGTAATCCGTTTATCAGAAGTTGTCGATATTTCCATTTGAATAAAATTTTATATACACAGAATTCCACATATTTCAATATGAGTAATCGATCTGGAATATTGTCAGTGACATTAGCGTCTGGTAAAACCGGACGAGGACATAAACTTCTTTACTGTGAATGGAGCACTGTGAATCATCGCAGGTTTGAAATCTAATCTATGGGTTGAGTAGTATTTTTAATCTCTTGAGGGAGCCCATACTCCTTCCTTATTTCGGGAAAAAAACCTCATTGGATTTCTCCAATCCTTTTGGAGATGCAAGAAGTTAAATAATAACTACATAAGAAATTCTCGATTTTCTACCGACAGACTTGTAGTATCGATCGCTCCCTAAGCCTAACTCCACACAAGTTAAGAAATAACTTTTTGACAACTCTAAAAAAAATTTCAATCATCTGCCCCAGAATATCAATAACCTGAATTCAGAAAAAAACGTCAGAAAAAGAGTTAGAGAGCTACTAGCTTACTACACTTTGGATGCGTATTTCAATGATTCACTTTCATCATAAATTTGAATGTAATCACTTATGTTTATTATAGTTTATGCGTAAATTCTTATGTATAATATAATTCATGTATACCGTATGTAAAGTGCACAGTATAGTTTACTAATGTGATTCAAAGATTTGGATATTTTGACTTTTTTACTTCAGCACTTTCATTTATTTTTTCAGTATTATGACCTTATTCTAGGCTTTATCAGCAATAATCTAATTCTTCGCACAGAACAGTATTTTTGATTGATTGAACCATCAAAAGTAAGGGTTCATTGCTTTGGAGCAATTTATTTCCTATTGCCACACAGCAATAATCACTATATTTCCGCATTCACAAAAGTCAATTTTTAAAAGATCGTAGAAAAAATAATGTATGCCATGGTAGTACACATGGCGTTCCAACAATTCTCATGTCATTTACAATTGTCACTTATTTTTGTACCTATCCATCGTAATAAAATATGTTACTCTCTACTGACAACACTCGTAGAGTGTACTGAAAGACATAGCCTGTGAGGGTACATGGTGGTTATTATTTGCCGTGGCGCTCCGATGTGACTTAACTTAGGGAAACCTACAGCACTTCCGCCAAGCATTAGACGCCAGGATTGACATCTTGATAACACACGTGCTTTCTAACCAGGCATGTGGTCTCCTATCGATACCAATACATGTGAGAACAAATTTCTCTGAACCGACCGAGTCTAATTATACATATTTTTAATTAAAAATGAAACAAGAGAAAATGTATTAGCACGCCACTGGTTCTACGCCTACGTCCGAATGTCATAACAATAACAAATCTCCCCCTCCGAACTCGGAGTTTTACCCCTCATCCACAATCCGTAACAAAGGATAGTGTTGTGGAGCTTTCATAACAAATGTGTGTTGTGATTATAGAAATGGCATCTCTATCATCAGCCGTATGCATAGTCAAACGCCAGCGACTCGCCAGAGTTTCGTCGTTCGCTACACAAGGATTATAATGCACAGTCGAGCTCCAAAAAAGTGACAATTTTGCGATAAGTCACATTTTGGCGAAACGCTGGCGATGTACCACTTTTTTGGAGCATTATAGTTCTTGTATAGTGAGCGGCGAAACTCTGGCGAGTCGCTGGAATTGACTATGCATACGGCTGGAGTCTTTTATTGCTCGGAGGTTAGAGCTAATTGCTCTAGTATTTGAAAATAATTGTTGTTTTTTTCAAAGCTAACACTCCCTAACTGTTGTCAAGAAATACCCATGTTCTACACATTATTCTACTGTGTATGTTTTCTGTTAAATCCTCTAGATACAAAAGTTTTAATTTCCAACAAATGATATCTACATATTGGTACTGATATCAAAAACAACTCTGTTGGGGGACGTTGCCAAGAAAGGGATTCCTGAGTTAATAACAAGTCCACATGAAAAACATGTGAAACCTGCATTTTCTGCTTTATGTTTAGCTGCAGTTGCATCCTTAGTATCCAACCCAGCTTTCATGCCCGCTGTTATTTGCAAAATTTAGAGAAGCACACTGGGTTTTTGTTTTATTTTTTTTATGTTGTGTGTTGACTATCCAGTAGCTCTTCACAATTATAACCATGTTCAGTCTCATCCATAGGTTTGGTGTGATATGGGCTATCTTTCCCTACATCACGAATAGTATTACTTTGTTCATTAACAGTTCCTTACAGAAAATGACATAAATTTAATTAAGTCACCAACATTAGAGTTACAAGTAAATCTTAACAACTTCAGAGTTACAAGAAATAGAATCATCAGTTATTCTTTCACTTTCTTTGGTTGAAGTACTTGGTTTGAAAATAATGGGGTCTCGAAAGGAAACAATGAAAGTGTTTCCTTAAATTTCGAATTCAAACATTGAGAATGGAACTCAAGAACATCACAGAGTTTTGACATAAAGGATGTCTTCCGCTTCTTCAATATTTCACTCTCCTTGATGTCCAAATTTTTTTTAATATAAAATAATTCTAGTTCGTCTATATGGGAAAATTCAAATGTAAAAACCATTTTTGCACAAGATCTTTAGTTTTCGGGAATCTGTGAAATGTTGTTTTTTGTATAATCGTTTACATTCCAGCAATATGGAACACAACATTTGCAACAGGATCGGTTTTTTGTAAACATTTTTTATTGAAAACAAATTTTAAAAAATTATTTTGACAATTGAGTGTTAACACATTTCAGATCATCAATTCAGAGATTCAAACATTTAAAAACAAAATGTATTACCAACCTCACAGCAAAAAAATGATCACCGATAGCCCGTGGAATATTGTCAATTGACCCTTTCTGATTGCACTATGAAAATGTATGGGATTTCAGCAGAACACAACCAACGGATGAAAAACACAAAGAACCCCTTTTCATTATGAGTTCCATTTCAATTCGTTTGACTTTCAGTGGATTGAATTCTCTTTGATAATGCAACGCAAAGATGAGTGTCGACTATATCTTCGGAATGGAGTGAATAGTCATTTCATGCGGTGTACATTTCCGAATGCTGTGTTTCTTTCACAAAGAACGTGCCTTTGTTCTTCATTACTTTTGATATCTGATTCTGATATTGATATTGTCTCGAAAAAATGCATAACTCACTATGGCGATAAGAAACAATATTCATCGGCAATACCATGATGAAGAATTGATTTTTTTACGCAATTCGAAGAAATTGTCTACGTATTCTCAGCTATGTAGGTATAGTTTATCCAATCTCAGTTGAATGAGCTGTAAAACCGGATTAACACGTCAATGACTTCGCCTCTTTGAACGTACACTACGACCATAGGCGGAGATATTTTCTCTTACATGGGAATAACTTAGAAATTTGCGAATATAATTTGTCTTGTTCTTATAATGAATAGAATTGAAGGATTGCGCGAGTATGGGTACGGGACTTGCTCGTAACTTATTGACAAGTTATCTGACACACCGAAAACAAGTCGTTCAAAAAAATAGAATGAGAAAACATCAGGAAACATTGATAATTCATTTGCTGGTACGGCTATCTCATATACACATCAAAGTCGTGGCAAGACTCAATCATCATAATCCTCCGAATCAGACGAATCACCCATGTTTATGAGTGGTATGACGCATTATCCATTACAATAACAGAAGTTGGTGGTATATTTGGTAATAATTGTTCACTGAACCATTTTTCTAATAAAGTTGCAGTCATATCCTCATGATAATCTGCTGAACATTTTTTCATTTGTTTTGCTGACAACAGCAACGCGTTCGGTACAAAACAATCTTCACTACCCGCGTGTACAATAATTATACGTTTTCCTTTGGAACATGGAACAACAGTTTTGGGAGTTATCAACCCATCCATACCGAATTACATCATGACTATCGAACCAAGTCTCGTCGAAATAAATATACCATATGTCTCTTCAATTCCCGATGTTCTTTTATTTGTCGCAAGTAATCTTGCCTTTGCAGAACGAGCCGAAGTGATTCCATTATTGCCATTCGCTGATTTAGTTTTTTGTGTTTGAAACCACAGTCTAAAAGAATTTCCTGCGACTTATATGTATACTCAGGATAATCAGATAATTTGTTTTTGATTGATTCCAAGGTGGGTACTTCCTTTCGTTCATAGAAATCATAAACTTGCCTTGAAGAAAATCTTTTGTGGCCTCATAAACTTTGTTTAATTTCTGATCTACTCGTTTTCTTTCACGATAATGATTCACAGCATCCCCTTGTTTAACCACTCTGTAAATAGTTGAATGCCTCAAACGTCAGTCTTCTGAACACTTCTAACGGCCGTTTGCACGAATTTTAGTTATTTTCTAGTTGAAATTAAACCCACAATTAAATCAAAATATCCTCATGGTTTGATCTATAGTTACCATGTTGATTTAATTAGTAGTTAATAGTTAATCCTTAATTAGTTAAGCCGAATTATGAATCATATTGGTGCAAACGGCCGTAAGTTACAGATTCATATTAAAAAACTAATTTTTAATTGAAGAGTTAGAAACTGATAATACTACAGATGATAAGTCACCAAAACAAAAGACAAAACAAGTCATATTGAACGAGTCATTATTGAGGTTTATTGCTCCACAAGTACACAAACGGTGAATGAGTATATGGCGTATGATAAAAAAAAAATATTATTTTTCCGTTTAATTTTTTTATCACCAGTTTGAAATGTTATTCAAAAAACCTGTTAATGTTTTTTTGATATTTGGCCCTGAAAAAAATCAAAGACGGCCTCGACATTTAGAATTTTATTTCAAAGTTGTGGCGCTATATTATAGAGCTACTGAAGCTCTATCTTTCAGAAAAAAAATCGTCCAAATCGGACAACAAATAAAAAAGTTATAGTAGTAAAATGGGTTACTCTGTATATAGGTTTTTGAGCAAAATACAACCTCTGTATTTTCAGAAATATCTTTGAATCATCAGAAAATATTTCCTAATCACGTCAATTCTATTTTTTAGACACCTAATTTTTAAAAGAAAGTCAATAATCCAAAGTCATGAATTCTTTTCAGTAAAATATCATTTTATATTATGCACGCCTTTACTACAAATATAACTTATTATATCGACGTGGCTAGTCTTAAAGAAATTAAACTTCTCTTTAAAGAACCACTCCCACTTCTTATACAAAAAGGCTTTCGGTCAAATTGTACAAATTGTTGACTGAACTGAAGCGGATAATATATCACTGAATTATCAGAGTGTTTCTTATCTACACCATAGTGTCAAACTTGGCCAGTGCAACAGTGTGATTTCTGATCGTTATTGAAGACAATATACAGGGTAGATCAAAACTTTTTCTGAGTTACACAAAATGAAAAAAATATCAGAACAAATCATCAAATTGAAGTTTTTGTGTTGGATATGGTCAATAAGATTGGCTGAACCCAAAAAATAGATATACTATATATAATATACAGTGGAGATTGAAAGTATAACTGTATGGGCCGTGGTATTAGAGCGTTCGCCTTTGGAGCGAAAGGTCGAGGGTTCAAAGCCTCACATGGTCATCGGTATCGTGCATGGCAACCCACGTTAAAAGGTGAGGGCTGCGTCTCCCCTAGCCCACACAAGTCTCTCGAAGACTTCCGAGGGTTGCACGTAGGGGTGCAATCGGTTGACGGAAATAACAATTTTTTTTATCCGTTATATTTGCTTCAGATAAAGCAATTTGATCAATTCAATGCACCGATTATATGTGCCATGCGGCCACTTCCAGGAACGGAAATTATGAGAACTATACAGTGTGACTCAAGAATATAAGAGACGAATATTTCCAAAAATTATTATAATGCCCTGTATATGTAACGCTCCTTTTGTGTCACACCGATTATATAATTGACATATACTCCTTACTCAGTAATATGTCCCCAACTGGTTCGTTTACAAAGATTTGTCTCGGGGATCGACGCTCAAAAATCCCTGCATGCTCGCGGCTACGCTCGAAGTGGAGATGGTCGTGGGTAAAACTACAGGTGAGCGTTTAGGTGACTAACAGAAAACAAATTCACCTTACCTGTAAAAAAAAGAAATGTGGGCACCACCTAAGTTCCCTTCTACAGCAAGTTCGATACTGGCTTCCTCCTAAAGAACTAGGAAATCGGAAAAAGGAAAGACTAATTCCCAAAACTATAACCCTGTATATTTAAAATTGGAACAAAACACACCCTGTACATTTATGGTAAGTTATATGGTTAGAATGTTGTTGTGCCAACAATAATGTATATAATGAACTAAATTGACAATGTTTTTGTTTGGCAATTACGATTTAACTCAGGTATTATTATTCTTTTCGGTATCCAAGGTATAACTATGAAACAGGAATGACTAAATTAGTTTCATAAACACAAAAATATATTCCTAGCAAGTGAGTAAATACTTCTACCGTACGGAAAGTGTAGCCTCTCAAGATTACCAGAATAAAAAAGGGACATCGGCGAATGGATCCATTGGCAGAGGTTTATTATGTGCAAATCGTGCGCTTATATATTATGTTATGGGCTTTCCGCAGATATTTTACAACAGAAAGTACCTATGAATATATGATATATACCTTTTCAAGATATAACTTTACAAAAGTTCTAAGGGTGTCAACCCTTCAAAAAAAATGTTTCACTAGTAAATAAAATAATAAAGATATTTCACACAGTTTTTAATCACTTGTCTGTTGGCATATGGACGTTATTCATCCGACAGGACTCTGGAACAGGAATTCTCTGGACTCGCAGGCTCTAGCAGCTATTTACAGCTTCCAGATGAGTCTGAGAGGACTCCAAAATAGTTTCTCAACGTACTACAGGTTCAACAAGAATATGAGCCTCTATCTTGAAATATAGGCATCCCACAGGAAACTTGGGCCTCCAGCAGAAACGTAGAACTCCAACAGAAACGTAGGACTCCAACAAAAACTCGGGCCTCCAACAGAAACGTAGGCCTTCAACAAGAACTTGGACCTCCAACAGGAACGTAGGCCTCCCTCAAAAAACGAGGGCCTCACACAAAAACCCTAGGGAACAAGAATACCAGCATTACTCTAACGAATAGCTTTGTAGATAAAATATTTCCAATTACCCCCAGTCGTCTACGTGATTTTATGAGTTCGCGATAAAAATTGTATGTTGAACAAGTAAGCAATCAAACTGCGATAAAGTATGCTAATAATCTTACAACACATAAAATATTTGTCTGTCCATGGTAACTTTTGTCCAGTGTGGCGAGTTCAACAACATATTGAAATTTTGGACAATGTGACACAAATACTTTTTGCATAAGAAGTGTACGTGGTCCATTCCTGACTCATCCTGTAAGTCCACTTGGAGTTCAAATCATTCAAATATGAGTTCATTATGCGGAATATTCATAACCTTTCCCGGTTCAAATTCAAGCAACGTCCTTTGTTTCTGCTAATGGCCTCAACCCAGCAACCCTCACGCGTACTGATGTCAACAACAAGTCTGCAGATAAGTTTGCCCTTTTCTCAACAGTAATTTCGATCACTATCCAAATACCAAAACTACCCCAATTTCACTTGACGCGCGTTCTGATTCGTAATTATAACTTAGTCTGCATAACCCTATTTTCATTTGGTTTAAACACCCATTACCCCTACCCCAAAAATAACTGCTTCACTAACCCACTCACGTCAAATTACCTACTTTAAGTAGTTAACATACAAACTCTTCCAGTAAATAACATTTCTAATAACTAATGACTTCCATCATGAAGTCATATTTCCCCATTTATTCTCTAAACTTCAATTGTCTTTGCAGTTATCTAATTCTTCTTCTCCGACTGATTTCCTGGAGTTTTCAGATCGTTCAGCTTTTTATTGGAACAAGACCGTTTCGGACTTTTTACTGAAAATACTTGGTGAGCAGAAGAATAGGTTCAACAATATTATTGGATACTCTGCTGAAAAGAAATCAGTCTTCAGGATATTAGTCTTTTGGCGAAAAAATTGCGTTTGTCCAGCTGCAGATTCATAAAAATTTTAAAAAAAATTTAAAAAAGTCTTTGAGGCTTTGCAGAATATTCTCAGTAGAAAATGCACCTATCCGGTCGTGTGAAAATCTATTTTGTAAGTTTTCATTAGCTGTAAAACGATTTCTTGAATAATCTTTGAGATATTTCCAAAAACCAAGAAGTTATAATTTTGTTCCTATTGCTTTATTAAAAAATTCAACAAAGCGACTTTGCTGGGAAGAAAATTAGGGTTTTCATTAACGATTTATCTTATGAAAATTATTATATTTGCGTATTTTGTTTTGTGGGGGAAAAACCTCTATTGCTTGGTCTTTACCAAAATTCTCTGAAAACTAGTGCGTTCAAGAATTTTACATGAGTTGAGACTGAACATCTAATTCTTGATAAAGTATAATACCGAATATAAAACTTATGAGATAAAACTGGTGTGAAAACAGCAGCCAAAGTAAGCAGACGAAATCTTCGGTGATACCGATTAAATTTTGAAAAGACAGAAGCTAGTTTGATAATTATTAATGAATATCTGTAAATTGATTTTTTGTTTAACTTTACTGATGACTGCGCGTTGCATGTTGAAAAATATCATTTTGTGCGGAAATTATTTGACTATGGGATACAGGGCTGTATTTCATAGCCCATCATTTTGAATATGGATTTCTATTGAATGATTCGGTTTTAGCACGAAAGGCCTTCCTTTGAATTATGATATTGCAATACATTTATTTCGCTTGCAGACCAGATGTGGATATTTTCAACATTTAATTTTCATAGAGTACTGGATTCTATATCATGAACAGATTTCAAAGAAATAATGAATAATGAACTCCCTTCGAAATCAGTGTCGAATTTTTCAACTCATAAATTTTGATATTATGTTCTGAAAGAAGACTGTTCTAGCGTGAACCGATTTTAGCAGTCGATTCTGTGTTGCAAAAGGCTCATTCACTGAAAAAAATTACGGACTTTCTTTGGGATCCTGAAGAAGATTTTTCAACCTGAAAGTTTTGAATATTCATTTCTGAAAGAGGACTTCGTTCTATCATGAACAGATTTTGACAGTGGATTCTGTGTTGTAAATGTTACATTGTGTAAAAAAATTATCGACTTTCCATGGACTCCTAGTGTGGATTTTTCAACACTAACATTTTGATTGTTCATTTCTGAAAGAAGGCTTTGTTTTAGCAAGAAAATATTTTGTTAATCTATTCTATGTTACAAAAGGTTCATTTTGTGGAAAACTTATCGACTTCTCTTGAGATACCGTGGTGGATTTTTCAACCGAAAAATTTTGAATATTCATTTCTGATATAAGAACCTTTTGTTACACAGAATCGACTTCCAAAATCTTTTCATGCTAGAACCAAGTCTTCTTCCAGAAGTGAATATTCGAAATTTTATTATTCCACGCCAGGATCCCAAAGAATGTCGATAGTTGTTTTACGTAATGCACCTTTTGCAACAACACATAATCGAATCCTAAATAAAATCTGTTTATGCTATAGAACCGAGATTTCTTTCAGCAATTCTTTTTAAAATGTCGGGTTGAAAAATCCAGCTTGAGATCCCAAAAGAAGTCCATATTGTTTCATGAAATGAAACTTTTGTAACACAGAATTGTCAGCCAAAATCTGTTTATGCTAGAAATACTTGTTCTTTCAGAAATGAGTATTCAAGTTTTAAGGTTGATAAATTTATCCGAGGATCCCGAAGGAAGTCCATCTTCTCACGAAATGATCCATTTAGAACGGCCACAATCTGAACATTCTAGAAACAGGTCTTCTTTCAGAAATGATCAAACTTCAGAGTTGAAAAATCTACCTATCAGGATCCGAAGGAAAGTCGATAATTTTTTCACATAATGGTCCTTTTGCAAAACCGGATTTACTGCCAAAATCTGTTTATGCTAGAACGAAGTCTTCTTTCAGAAATTAATATTGAAAGTTTTAGTGTTGATAATTTTATCCAAGGATCCCAAGGGAAGTTCATAATGTTCTCTCGAAATGATCAATTCACAACACAAAATTGACGGCCAAAATCTAGTAATGCTAGAGCCAAGTCTTTTCTCAGACATTAATATTCAATACTTAAGAGTTGAAAAATCCACTTATCAGGATCCGAAGAAAAGTCGATAACTTTTTCACATAATGGTTCTTTTGCAAACCCGGATTTACTGCCAAAATCTTTTTATGCTAGAACGAAGTCTTCTTTCAGAAATTAATATTCAAAGTTTCAGGGTTGATGATTTCATCCGAGGATCCCAAGAGAAGTCCATATATTTCTCATGAAATGATTCATTTACAACACAAAATTGACTGCCGAAATTTGTTCGTGCTAGAACCAAGTCTTCTTTGAGAAATTAATATTGAAAAATTTAGAGTTGAAAAATCCACCCATCAGGATCCCAAGGGAAGTTGATAAGTTTTTCGCGAAAGGGTCGTTTTGCAAAACCGAATTGACTGCCAAAATCTGTTTATGCTAGAACGTAGTCTTCTTTCAGAAATTAATATCCAAAGTTTCAGGGTTGATGATTTTATCCGAGGATTCCAATAAAAGTCCATAATTTTCTCATGAAATGATCATTTAAAATACAAAATTGAATGCAAAAATCTGTTCTTGCTAGAACCAAGTCTTCTTTGAAAAATAAATATTCAAATATTCAGAGTTGAAAAATCCACCCAGCAGGATCTCAATGGAAGCCGATAATTTTTACATGAAATGGTCATTTTGCAAAACCGAATTTACTGCTAAAATCTGTTAATATGCTAGAACGAAGACTTCTTTCAGAAATGAAAATTCAAAGTTTCAGGGTTGATAATTTTATTCGAGGATCCCAAGAGAAGTCCATAATTTTCTCCTAAAATGGTCCTTTTTAACACAAAATTGACTGCCAAAATCTGTTCATGCTAGAACCAAGTCTTGTTTGAGAAATAAATACTCAAATCTTCAGAGTTGAAAAATTCACCCATCAGGATCCCAATGGAAGTCGATTATTTTTTCACGAAATGGTCGTTTTGCCAAACCGAATTTACTGATAAAATCTGTTGAATGCTAGAAAATCTTTTTTCAGAAATGAACGTTGAAAATTTTAGTGTTGAAAAATCCACCCTAGGATCCCAAAGAAAGTCTTTAATTTTTTCACTGAATGAGCCTTTTGCAACATAGAATGAACTGCCAAAATCTATCTTTGCTAGGACAAAGTCGTATTTCAGAAATAAATATTGAAATTTAAGAGTTGAAAAATTCATTAGTTCGTTGAAATCTGTTCAGGTTAGCATCCAATACGCCATGAATCTATCATATTCATAATAACCACCCCTGGTCCACAAGCGAAATAAGTGTATGCAAAACCATAATGTAACGGAAGGCATTCTATGCTACAATCTAATCATTCATTAGAAAATGATCGGCTAAGAAATACAGCCCTGTATCTCATAGTCATATCTTTTCCGGAAAAAATGATTCATTCAATACGTTGCTAGATCTCCCAGTCAGAAAGAATTTCCTATTTGAGATAGTTGTCTTGGAGAAGAAGGATACATTTTTCTTTACTTTTAATCCATTCAACAGTGATGTTATTCAAGTCAATATAGTCAGATGTACAGATATTCATTAATAATTATGGCAGTAGATTTCGTTTGCTAACTTTGGCTGCTGTTTTCGCACCGATTATCGATTAGTTGAGGCATCTGCTAATTTATCAATAACTCTGAAGCTCTTCAGGTATATTTTAGCCTCTGACCGAATCACCAAGGCTCCTACAACTACCCGACTGCCTTTACAAGCTTCACGCAATCTTCGTTCCCTCTGGTTTTGAAATAAACAGAATTGCTTCGTTTGTGATAACGAAAACGATAGAATTATACACGATGATGAAGTTCCACGTCTTACTGAAGCGTATTAATGAGGTTATTGAGTAAAATATTCATAATCTCCGATAGAACGACGGTTGTGTTAACAGAAATGATAGAAATATCAGTGATGACGTAAAATTATAAAGTGAATTTCACAGTTTGTCAAAGCGTACAGAATGAGTAATTGTGCAAATACTGACCGAAATATTTATTATCGCCGAAATTAGTACGAGTGGGTTGACAAAACAGGTTTTCACTGATGAAGAATGCAATTTAAAGGTTTGCCAAAACGTACATAATAATTAGGACCAAACTTCTCTTGCCATTCCTATTTTTACCTCTCCCAAACCTCTTGGTAATTTATTGAATTCAAGGGACATCTATTTAATAAAGTTTGTTAATGAGTTACATTTGTTTTATTCATCGCTTGAAGAAATGTTGATAGATGGTTTTCTACAGCATCATAGGGACAGGAGTTATTATTTTATAACCCTGAATGTATACGAGGTGCATATCATCCAATGCGAGACCATCAACCATACTGAAATTTGGATTATTTTCAAATAGTAAAACGCCACTATTATGCTTCTCTATATACCGCAATCGGAAAACCTTCATCAGTTCTCAACTGACAGTTCTTTGTTTTTGAAAAATATACTCTCTCGTCAGCATAATCACCTTCAACATATCATTTCGTACTCATGAAAAATATCCAGTGCTTCCTTTGGTACATCAAAAATATTATTATTAATTTTACCCGAATAAATTGTAGTTATTCCTTTTTGTTTCAGAATTCCTCCAAAACACAGATGGTATCTTCTGGTTTTGCATAACCACGGTGTTTTAGTATTTGTATATTTCAAGTAAGAAGACTGAATGACCAGATTTTCAATGCAAGTTTCCAATCCGAATCGATAATATTTGTCAGAATCAACAGATTTTAATTCAATATTTTGGCATGTTCTTACCAGAGTTTCAGCATCTTTAAAAAACTCGGGAAAACTTGCTTCATTATATTTAATAATTGTGAAATTTTTGTCAATGCAAAAAACCAAGATGGTGGACGAAATTTGTAAATGTGGTTCGATTCGATTCAAACTTGGCATATATGGGTTTTACAAGTTTTCACTATGACTAAAATGAATTAATCAAATTGATAGAATAAAGCTTTTATACAAATGCACTAAAAAGGAAATATTTTTTTTATATGTGAGACGTAGGTTATTCTGTGCGTAACAAATTCGAAAGCTTGCCGCGAGTACAAAATAGGTACTTTTGCGAAGTTAAATTTCGATTCTGTTACGCATAGAATAACCTTCGTCACACATCTAAAAAAATCTCATTTCCTTTTTACTGAAACTAGGTACACAAAAACTTTTCACTGTAATAGAGCCAGAACAAATTTATATCTGAAGTCTCCTATATATACCATGTGTGAAAACTTCAATAAAATTTCTGATCACTGTGATCATTACGATACACTGCATTATGTAGGAAATATGGCTATTCAATATCTGAATGAAAACATTATGTGATATGTAGCAGTTTTTCTTTTCTTTTTTCTTTTCTTTTTTTATATATTGTAGTATTGTTATTCTTTTTTCACTATTTTCTCTTTCCTTCATCTGTATTTGAATATTCTTGTATATTATTCATCAAAATGTTTGTAACTACACTTTGAACTTTCTTTTAAATAATTTGTCCTGTAAATGGGTAACTGTTGGGCAATAAACGCATTTTTTTTGTGTGTCTTGGCTTCGACTGCTATGGTCATTAGCCACGTGTTCTGGATAGGCCTTGTTACTGACTCCATGCGCCACCTTAGGAGCAGCACGCTATTATTATTATTATTATTATTATTATTATTATTATTATTAACTTAATCAAATGTTTCACCTATTTATTTTCTATAGTGAGCACCTACTCATCACTAAATGTCAATTATGTATTTATTGTACCTTTAAATTTTTTTCCATGAATGAGTGAATAAGCAAAATACAGTCATTTACCCATTCAGAAGGAATTATATATGAATGAATGAATGTATGTCTGAATGAATGAATGAATTTATTGAATTGAAACTTCAATACATGGTGAAAGTCAGAAAATTTGGATACATGGTGCCAATGGCCATCTTATTCTTGTTCCTATTCTATATCATCTATATGCAATCCTTTCATTTCCTAGATGCTAACCTAAGTGCTTGTAGCACTTGTTCTGTTCTGCATCTAGGATTGTCAGGAGTAGTGTTTTGTGTACATGGTGTGAGTAGGACTCTATATATAATTTCTCATTGGACAGTCATATACCAATTTAATACATTTTCCATAAACTTTATTCCTATTTTCATTATCATTGAACCCTCACAAACCTAGGAGATTAACCTAAATGCTTGGCATTTGTTTTGTTTTATCTCCAGGATTGCTAGGATTGCTGTTAATACTGTGTGTGGTTGGAGGAAAGATTTTTTTAACGATTTTAGGTTGAGAGTTAGAGGTTGTGACCTGGAATGGTTATTTTTATTTCAAAAAATTTTAATTAATGTAGTGTAATTTGTAGTTATGTAATTTTTAATTTCAAGTTTGAATTGAGTAAGTGATTTTTTTCTTTTATGTTTCGAGGTAGTGTGTTGTATAATTTGGGACCGAAGTAGACAAGTGTTCTTTGTGTATGCGATTTTTTGAAGATAGGTAGAGGTATATTTAGGTTTTCTAATGCTCTGGTATTTTGTGGTCTATATGTGGTATATAGAGGCTTATTTTTATAGACCCATATAATGCTGTTGTAGATGAATAAGCTTCTAACATTGAAGAGTTTTGTTTCATTGTACACTTGTTCTGTGGAGAAAGGCTTTTTCTTATGAAAAATTATTTTTATAATAGTATTTTGCATTGCTTGAAGACTTTTAAGGTTGTTGTCAAAGAGTCCACCCCAAACAGTAATGCCGTATCTAATGATTGATTCTGCCAGAGAGTTATAGATTATTATTAGGTTATTTCGGGTTAGTATTTCTCTCAGAGTGTATAGTTTATACGTGATTTGTCTTAAGCGTTTGATGACATGTCCAACGTGTTCATCCCATCTCATATGTTGATCTAGTATAATTCCAAGGTATTTTAATTTCGATACTTTTTCTATAATTGGGCAAGTGCATTGTTCATTCATCATGCAGTTAGATTTGTGAATTTTCAGTGTATCAGTCGGTTGATCGGTACTTAATAGTGTGAAACAAGAATTTTATTTTGAGTACATTCATACTTAATATATTATAATTTAGCCATATTTGGATATCTTTTAAACCAATTTCAGCAATTTGGTATGTTTCTTGCCATGATTTCATCAATCAATCATTTATATAACATGATTTCATCAATAGGTAAGTATTTGTTGTACTTCAGAATTGAATGAATTGAAATTGAGATTGAATTTGCTTGGAAACAACTCAGTTCGAAAGTATCAAAGTTTGTCTCACTTCTCATGGAACCATCCCCGTAATTTTTACGTGAAATATTCAGAATCGAAGGATACAGCAGAAATGTACATAAAGTAAATTGCCTTCATAAGTCAACCCAAAAACTCATGCATTTGAACAAACATTGACAAAAGAAAATGCCTTCACATAAAAGCCCTGAAGCAATCTCGCTTCAATTATTTGGCCCACCTGCTTACTTTCATCTTTTCCATTAAATTTTTTTCATACGCCCTAATATCTTGTGATCCGAATAACTTTTGAAAGCAGATTGACTACGGAAATGAAGTTACCGTACTTCTGTAGAATGGAGTACTGGACTCGTAAGACGAATTTTCCTTATTATTTTACGTTTGCTCACCGGATATTGATTCAAGCGTATCTAGAGACCCTTAGGCACCAAAAGTATTGCCAACTTATGGCAAGTCTTGTCGTAAATCTCTTTTGGCGAAGGAAAATGACTTCGGCTCTTCGGATAACTGTTTCAATAAAATGAATTGAAAAAGTTTGTTAAAGACTTCTCACCGTTTGTGGCGCTAAATGTTCTTCATGGAAGCGTAGTTTCGGGAAAAGTTCGTATGCATAATGCACTTCCTGACGTTGCTGTACATGGGGTTGTTCACTGGTGTTTGCTGTGTGCATGACCATGTTATATTCATTCTCTTTGTTTTACAATTTGTCCTACAGGCAGGTGTACCGGAATAGTGGAATGTAAACAAGGTTGGAAACTCTCAGAGCCGTCAGTAACTTATAGGAGGCCCTGTACATATTAGAATTATGGGGCCCCTGTGACCATGACTGAGCACTTTTTCATTAAAATAGACAAAGAAAAGAGATAAGCAAAGTTCCAGACTAATTCTTATTTCTTCACAGTCATGTTCATTGAATAGAGTATGTGATATAATTCACAAAAGTAACTCTCAGCATTTACACGTTAGTGCTTAAAAATCTATGTTGATTGAAGAGTTACCCGTCTAGATTTGAGATGGGCAAAATTAATATTTTATTCTTCTCAATTTGGAGAAGGAGCGTTCTCCAGTTTGTTACCGTCATGCTTAAAAAGTGATTGGCAATGCGATTGCTACATTTGAGAATGAGTCTTCAATTTTGTTTTTTTTTTTTCGAAAAACAATACATTTCCAATATACCATTAGTTCCTCTTTTTCACTATGAACAATTTTCGAGTATTCCCAACTCTTCCCAACTCCCAACTCTTTCTCGTTAACCTCTTCATAAGTGCTATTACTACTATATCTGTTTATTTATATTTTGATTCAAAATTTTAACTACAAACTTTATATATACTTACGTTTTAATTGTCAAAATAATATGATTATATCTACCTTGATTATCTATTAATCAAAGTCACGCACAAGAGTATATCTGTTTATAACTGATGTACGCTTCTGTGACTTATCCATGTTTATCTGTACGTAAAACTTATCGAAATTCATGTAAACTATATCCATACAAATAAACTTATTATTATTATTATAATAACCATCGGAGACGATCCATCACATACAGTGGAAGTGAGATAAAACTGGGAGGGTGAACAAACTTTCAGTCTAACTCTACCAAAAATAATCTTCATTGAAGATACTGTGAGTCTGTAAGTCTGGAGTTTAAAACCTGAACTGTTCCAACCTTGATTGTAAGGCTTGCTATATTGGTCAAACTGGCCGCAAGTTTAGAACTCGACCGGCTGAACACGTCAGAATTATAGACTTCAACTCCGAAAAAGAAGAAATTGATTCTAATTCAGTTTTTTCCAACCATATCATAAATGAGAAACATAATTTTGATCCCAACTCGGACTTAAACATTTTACACGTTTGGGATAAAGGCAAGAAACTCAATCTACTAGAGACTCTTGAAATAAATAAAGCAATCAAAAATTCAGATTTTGAATGCATAAATGAACAGACCCAGTTTGACAGTTTAAAACTTTTCAATTGCTTGCTATTTTGATAAGATTTCTCTACACCACATAACATAATATTTCAATGAAACACTTACATTCTTTGGTAATTCTTTCTATTTTAATTCTCAATAATTTTTTACAAGTGAAATCACAATTTGCTTTCACTATTCTACAGAACTGTCAATCGACAATATTTTAATAAGGATTTTCTTGTTCCATGATAGCATGGGACATTCCATTCTGTTTTCTGCCACCTCGAACCACGACGTTCCAGATGACAGATGTCAATTTCATAACCTAGTTGTCAGATGTAAACACACTTGCCGCATGGTTTAATCTAAATTTCAAAACGAATTATTTATATGTTGTTTGAGTGGACTAACCATGGTCCCTAACATAGGCCCCGCACTAGATGCGGACCACACAGAAAGAAAAATCTCAGTTATAATAATCAAATGTTTGTTTCTTCCAAATTTATTAAGAATTACTGAAAAAGGTTCACAATAAACGTGGTTGATTTACTGAAATTATTAGTAATATATTTTCATATTCACTGTAAATAAATGATTTGGTACTGCTATATTCTGTTATTGTAAACGAAATATTTTATTTATAAATAAGCCATTTATTGCAGAGATAGAAAGTTTTTTATTAATAAGGTTCAGTAATATTTTAGTGATTATTAATAAACGAAGAGTTGTACAATAATAAATCTATGTGTATTGTTATCATGATTCGGATTTGATATTTTAACGAATCATTTGTAATTATTAATATATATCTTTGAAAAGATATTAAACGATATTTGGTTGTCTCATTGAGAAACAGTCATGTGCTAGCCACCTGTCCGTTTTGTTTCTACTAACTGCCGAACTGCCAACCCAACCGCTATTGTACAAACTACGAAGCAGCAAGAAGGAGAGATCAACGCAAAGCCACAGCGTTCCAGGTGTACCTACTGATTCTACTATTAGTGTTTGATGTGATAAAAAGACGTCAGAACAGTTTACATAAGTTCAGAGATAAACAATAATGGAAGAGGCCGATTATACTAGTGCTTTGGGTTTGTTAATAAGCGAATGTGGTGCCGGCGAAGAACTCATGAAAAATTTTGAACCTAAGTTTCTTCCTAAAAAAGTAATTGAATTCATAAAACTGTTTTCAAATAAATCCATAGGTCATTCGTGAGTATCGAAATCATATTATCATTATTTAATATCTATGCCTACATGAAACATAACCTCAAAACGTAGACCGGCAAGTTGTGTGAGAAAACCAGTGAAAGCAAATTCAGTGGTAAAGGGATTGTCATTATTAGTTATTATTACAGATCACGGAATCGCTTTCTGCCTCAAAAAGCATATAGTTATTGGTTCACGGTATAGGGTTGTTAAATTCGCATTACAATACCAATACGATAACAAAATATAGGTACGTTAACTATGAACATACGTTGATTATAAACAAATAAAAGGAGTTCCTATAAATAAAATTCATAAAATATCGTAGAATGGTGATTTCTTATACAAAAAAATGTTCGTATTAAAAGTGAAAAAAAAAATACGAAAACGTCAACCCAAAATTGTTCATTATACACATATAATAACGTTCCTTTTTTATTATTTATGCCATATTCACAATGAAACTCAAAACAGTATACCTAAGTACATAAGTTGGAAGCTTTTAATTCAACTTGTGTTGTTTTATGTCTGTCTGCTAGGAATCTTGTTTCATGTTTTCGTTTATTTATAATTATATGCAGTTGAAGACTACAAAATAGTGGTATTATTCACTATTAATTTCGATTTGCATTTTTGTTTATTTGATATATTTTAGGTTATTTATGCTGCCAATTTCTCCTTTATGTATTGAACAAGTATTAGTTTAAAAAATAAATCACATGTATAAAAGATAAATTGTTTCATTACTGTCTGCCCAAACACTTGTAAACATTAGCTAATTTATTATCCTGTACTTTTTACTTGTATGTTTTCTGTTAAAAATGTCATATTCATGATGTGATTTTGAATTAAATCTTCTTTGTTGCACTGTGGCCAAAACAAAATCAGTTGTCACATCATCTTATTTGATGAAACTATTGAGATGAAACCACAGGTTCGCATAAAAGCAGTGCGACTTTCATACAGTACGATGCAAATGCATGGAATAAATTCATTATTTCTGAATATAAAGATATTTCGGAAAATTCCTCAGACAGGTCGATTTTCTTTTCCGATGTGCCAATTTTTGAACCCCATCAAAAATATATAGGGCTATCCGCATTTGAGTAAAAATGACTGATGATATTTTTAAAAGGGACACCCAGTATATTTTCCATATTTGGTTAGGCATCGTCATCACGAATCCAGTCATACCAGGTTTGATGGGTTATATCAAACGGCTTCAGAGATATGGGCAAAAAACTTCGCCATATGCCCAATGAGTGCGACAGAGATTTTCAACCTTCTGAATCGTTTGGTGTCTCAGTCATACTCATTAGACATACGAGGATGTTTTTTGCCCATTTCTCCGCAACCGTTTGACATAATCTCATCAAACCTGGTATCACTGGATTCGTAATGATGATCCCTAACCACATCTGGAAAAATATACTGGGTGTCATATTTAAAAATATCACCAAAGTCACTCAAATGCGGATAACCCTATATATTTTTGGTGGGGTTCAAAAATTGGCCAATCGGAAAAGAAAATCGACCATTTTTAACACTGAGACTAATAGAATTTATTAATAGATATTTCATAAAAAAAAATATTTATTTATTATGAGCTCATTCCCAAATAATCATAACAAAATATTATCTCACAGAAAGAACATGAAACTTTATGAATATATTTCAATTATTCCAGCAAAAAAAATATTTGTTCATTATCAACAATAAGTACTTTTTCATGTTGTAAGGTAAACAAGCATCTAGGTATAATAATTCAATCTGGAATAACATTGAACAAATTTACCTATGTTACGTTATAACTACAAACAGTAATTTCGTTGTTATAAAATCTGTTTAGTGTTTATTAGTATTTGCAATATACACACATATTGACAGTTATGATACATTTATAACAGAAAGCAAAATGGTTATTCATTATCAATAAATGAATATTATGATGGAATAAATATAAGATAACCTTGAATACGTCTTTATTCACTAAGGTGTAAACAAATGATTTGTTTCTTTGTAACAAATGTTTAATAAGCCATATTTCAATAACGGATTTGGTGACAGTTAACGATTCTTACTTAATTTAACTAAACTGTTCTTTCAGTGCATAAGGTCGTAATTAGGACCATAAGTTTTTGAAAAGTTTTTCCGTTTTAATGTTATTTTTCCACCATATGGTAGGTCACATAATTTAATGTAATTCTCAACTCTATTGTAACCCTTTTTACTTTTCTTTAGATCGACTTGTAATCAACCCCTATTTTGCTGAAGATGAAGGAATAATCCTTCGAAACTTGTCCTATCTATTGATGTAAGTCTTCCGACTGCATGGTATCTGCCTGTTGTTAGTCTTCGAACTACACAGTATCTTCAATAAAGATTATTTTTGGTGGAGTTAGACTGAAAGTTTGTTTACCCTCCCAGTCTCTTCATAATAGATTTCAGCCAATTCTTCGCAACTTTGTCTCAACTCTTCGGAATTGAGAGTTTTCAAGCGAAATAATATACAAAAACGTTAACTAATATTCTTATTCGATTTTAATCGCTGTTTTAGAGCTCAAGGTATCAATTATGGAAAGAAAAAAATTTCCTTTGAATTTCTCTTTTCCATCTACTGCGCCATCAAAAAACTCTGGCGTGAGCTTATTTCGTCTTGTTCTGTGAGGTAGGTATTTGTAGTTTGATTCCGGGTTTCATTCTTTGGCGGACGATTCGAAGTAATCAAAGGACAACGCACGGTTCTTATGGAAAATGGGTCCCAGTCGAATTGGCTGAAAATTCAGTATAATGTAGTTTATGATGTACTGATCAAATGTATCCACAGCCACAACGAGATCTAATGGACAATTTTTGAGATACAGGTTGTCAAACATGAAGAGGCAGCGTTGTTACTTGCTTTAGAAAATCAATAATGTGGCGATTATTTTGTTACAGAAAGTTGAGGATAATGATTGCAATCTAAATATTGTCGACACGAGTTAAAATGAAAAGTTATAAAACTCCGTATACAGGGTTGTTAATAATTACATAATTTTTATGTAATTTTAAAAGCTCGTATTCTTACAGAATGAGTATAAATATCATTTGATTTGGATATTGGGTGATCTGATATTACTATTGAACAGGTTCACCCAAAATTTTCTTTTATAGTTGCATTTATTTGATTTTTTAGGAACATATGTTTACAAATTGAACATAAAACAGAAAATTAAATATAATATGATCAACATTGGTGGCTCTAGTATATTTGTTGCATCTTGTACGGATCCTAGTCAACGGCATGATGATTCAACTATCACATAGGAGATTTACTGCATTAAAAATCTTTTCAACTAGTTCATGCTCTGTATCTTATTACGACGCAATGCATCGAAGCATGACGTAAGGACTTTGAGAACTGAGAAGTGTAGAGAACAAAAAGAAGTGGGCCTAAAATTGATCCCTGGGGAACACCATTTTTTATTTCAAGAGATTTGGATTTTTCGTTGTTTATAATAACGCTTTGAGAGCGGTTGAAAAGATAATTTTTGAAGAGGGATACTGCATTCTTGGTGGACCCCAGGTAATTCAGAATAGCTAAAAGAAGTTTGTGGTTGATTCGGTCAAAAGCCTTGGAATAGTCGGGCAATACTAGTAGACACAATTCATTGTTATCGATGGAGATATGTATATCGTCTATCACTTTCAAAAGAGCCGTCGTACTACTATGGTCAGATCTGAACAATGATTGGCAGGATGGCAATATATCAAATTCATTCAAGTATCTACGCATTTGTGTATTCAATAAACAGTGCGGCTTTTTTTAGATCCCCCCCCCACTGTTAACTTTTGAACGGTTCGACGTAAAAACATGAAAAAAAACCGTTTAGAGGGTTTCACTAATACTACTTTTTGAAACAAAAAATATGGTGATTGCCCCACAGGGGGCGCGGGGCGACACATCAACTCAAAATTTTTAAATGGCATGGGGGTTCGAATGTCACATCGTTGAAAAGAGAATTCAATTCTCTTTACAACCATCAAAATATTTTTGAATTTAGTGGAGGAATTTTTTCCCAATTTCGATTTTTATGCCTATCGAAATTTTCTAGTTGGTGTGTGTGCCTTCAGCGCCATCTGTAGTGTAATTGCAATATTTCTTCTCTCAAAAAGTAGTACCGATAATACCCTTCGCAATGTTTTTGGTTTCATTATTCCACAACAAACCGTTCAAATTTATCAAGGTATGACTAGTTTATATTTGATATTTCGAATTTGAATTGCAAAAAAAATATTAACGAAATTCAAAAAAAAATTAGACGGTTGTAAAGAGAATTGAATTCTCTTTTCAATAATGTGACACTCGACCCCCCATTCCATTTAAAAATTTTGAATTGATGTGCCCCCCGCGCCCCCTGTCGAGCAATCTCCATATTTTTTTATTCAAAAAGTAGTATCGGTGAAACCCTCCAAACGGTTTTTTATTCATGTTGTACGTCAAACCGTTCAAAAGTTAACGGGGGAAGGGGACTAAAAAAAGCCGCACTGTATAGTGCAAATAGTCTATGGACCATATACTCGCAGCTGAAATCAAAATTAATTGTTAAAGAAAACATTAATATATCAGCATTCAGTCAACTGATGGCCTTTCTGAAAGTTGAATCAAAAGGATACATTCCTAAAAAATCAAAGGTGTTGGAAGGTGGACAAGTATTACTTTTCATAAGAAAAGCTCCAGATGATACCTACTTTTCTGCTACATAAAGTTTTTCTGGTAATGGGCGTATTTGGAGGCTTAAGACGTGATGAAATGGTCAAAATGACAATTGATGACATTGGAGACAGAGAAGCCATTTTACTGATCAAGGTACCAGAAACCAAGACCTGCACCTCAAAAAGTTTCACCATTGTTGAAGAAAGCGATGTAAGAGCCTTGAACTTAGTTAAAAAGTACATCGCACTACGACCAAAAGGATTTAAACAACGTAGGTTTTTTTTAACCTACAGAAATAATAAATGCATTGAATTACCTGTAGGTAAAAATACTATCGGAAGTGTTCCTTCTATCATAGCGAAATATCTTGATTTGGAAAACACGAAAGGTTACACCGGACATTTTCTATGCCGAACGTCGTCAGCGCTACTTGTTTAAGGTGGTGCTTCATTTGAAACACTAAAATTACATGGAAAATGGAAGAGTAGTACGATAGCGGAGACCTATATTGAAGAAAGTATCTCCTCGAAGAACAAAATTGCTACAATGATAGCCTATTCCGTCTCCGAAAAAGAAAATGTTAACGTTCCGAAAGAAACCGAATGCACTTTGAGGAGTTCATCATCGGTCAACTTCAAACTTGGTACTAATTTTTCAGAAACATTTGAAAATTGTAATTTCTATTTGAGAAAAAATAATTAGTCCTTTTTTTATGTACAGTTATAAATAAAACTTTTCTGAGTAATTAATTTATTGAACTACAGGCAAAACATTTAGCGGTCCTCGGCGGGCGTTATGATTCATAATTCCCTCCAGCCCTCCATAACGCACCGGGCGTTATGGGTCTGTCAATAGCAATCGTTGCCAAGGTACTATAAAGCAGTAATGGACGCGTGAAAAATAAATCCTTTTTATAAGTACACTAACGTGTCTCATGACAACAGTTTTGTAACAAATGTCCATAACGCGCTCTCTGTCAAACTTGTCAAAATAAAACGATTATCAAGAGTTTCCTCTATTATGTAAAATAAATCATTTCAAATAAAAATTGTATCAAAAAATGTTCGGTGTTGTTGAAAGCCTAACCCAGAAATATATCATCCTTAGTGGCATGACAGTTCAATTTCCATGTAAAACTATGAACTATGAGAAATGTATCTACATAATCAATATTCATTTCATTTCCCAGAAAACATTCATTATTATGAATTGAAAGTTTTTGGCTTAATGAATCTGGGCAGCCCTTGGACGAAGTTGCCCCAAATCTCATCTCAAAGTATATTTTAATAATATTCCCCGATCTAGGGATCTCTTCAGCTTAATAAACTTCCTCTTGTTGACGTAATCATTGATTTGGGTGAAAACTTCGAGAGAAGTTTGCCTATATCCTCAGATAAGTGATTCAACGGTTAGTATCAAAGGAGAATGGAACACGGAGGCAAACATGCCAAACTAAATAGAAGGGATTTAGAGTAATTAGGTCACAACTAACGGTGGTGATTCATTGCAGAAGTAAATAAGCCCTAGTTACTTGATTGAATTACTTTTTTCTCTTGCTGTGAATCATCTCTGGAAACTGTTACTCGAGCACTTGCTCGAGGCTCCTCCTACTCTCCTACTGTGATTTCAGATATTTGGAACTTCTCACATTTATTTTGAGATGAGAATGTTATACCAAAAATCAGTCATTTGTTTTTCTCAGGTCAGGTAGCATGAGTAGTAAACCGATTGAGGGCCAGGTTTTCATGTTCCAGTTAAACTCCAGATAACTAACTAATAGTTTAGAATGTGATCCTTCAAACGTCATTTAAAGAATATCATTTACCATCTAAACTATCAGTTAGTTTATCTGGAGTTTAATTGGAACATGAAAAACTGGCCCTAAGGGAATCAGAATGGTCTAGCAAGATCGTGTCTTCAACACCTTGGTCACCTCTTTTCAGATTTTCGCCTCTTGTCTTGTCGAGACTTGAGAAGATTTATCTCTCTAAAAACGAAGAACAGACATGACAAGATAGCTTCTTTCTACAAGAGAATTCCAAAGAAAGACATAATTCGCTAAAACTTATTTTTTCTTCAGTAATAAACATTCTTGACAATTTTTTGGGTTCATTGACCTTCATTTGGATAAAATCTAAATTATTGAAGAAAATCTATTCGCAAATAAAATGACCTACAAGTGTAGGAGTAGGAATTAGTATTACGAATTCAGCCTTCAAGAAAGAAGTCATAAAGGACCATGCACAATTCTTATGCAAAAAGTTTTTCAATCAAATTGTCCACAATTTCAACATGTTATTGAACTTGGACTACTGATCAAAAGTTATTATGGGCACACAAAAATTCTTTTTTTTATTTTACGAGATACAGATTGTTCAAGTTGTAAAATGTTTCATGTAGACCTTTATTGATTGATCTTTATTGTGGGTGTTATCACAGAATTATTATCGAGTTTTTGATCTACACCATGGTATTAAACTTGGACAGTGCAGCATTATGATGCAAATATTTTCAACTTGAAATTTTGTTGTTATAGATATAGGCATTGTTTATATAGAACATAGTTAGTCAACCTTATGGGATTATAATTGGATCAAAATGGATGCGACATGTAGATGGCGATAGTGAGCTCGCATCCAAGTCATGTCGTAACTTCAGTGATCTGGCCTCCAAGTCATGTCGTAACTCGATTGAAACAATG
Source organism: Chrysolina oricalcia (assembly GCA_944452925.2). Classification (NCBI taxonomy): domain Eukaryota; kingdom Metazoa; phylum Arthropoda; class Insecta; order Coleoptera; family Chrysomelidae; genus Chrysolina; species Chrysolina oricalcia. The sequence goes on along the minus strand of OX101813.2, from coordinate 55,815,742 downwards.
GGACAGCATTAAAATCAGGGTTTTTTGAAGAAACCTGCATTAAAATGACGTCAAATATTCATGTTTGTAACTAATCACGCTAGATGACACTCGCGTTTACGTCCAACACCAATTACACAGGCATTGACTAACTATCTTACTTCTATATAAACAATGATATAGGTCACTAATATAAATAGTTATGTTTCTTGGGGTCAAACAAAAGACTGCGTAAATGACTTTTTATGAGTCACACATAATGAAAATAATTTCAGAATGGAGCATTAGTGTAAATTGAAGTTTCTGTGTTGAATATATTCAACATGATCGGCTGAACCCAAAATATATGTATTTATTTCAAATATACAGATATGTAAAGTATAAGTTTCTCCGTTATATTTGCTTCAGATTAAGTGATTTATTCAATTTAAGGCACCGATTATATGTGCCATGCAACCACTTGAAGGAACGTAAATTATGAGTATCATACAGTGTGCGTGTTGATAATACGAGACCAATATTAGGTACCATAAATTATAAAAGTACCCAGTGTATAAAAATCCGACCAATTAATATTTCACGGAGGATTATATCCCGAGAACTTGTGTCAGAAGTACAGAATTTGTCTATTGCTAGTTTTCGTTCAATAGATGAAAATGCTGTATTGAGTATTATACAATGTGACTCAAGAATATACGAGACCATTATTACCGGCATAGATTGTACATATGTTGTATGTAGATTATTTGATGTAGGTTGTATAGTTCTTGTACATATTTCATTGAAGGCAGTCTACGTTTCATGGAAATAATGAGGGCATTACACTAAATTTTGTAATGATTCAATGAATGATAATTTTTAGTTTAAAACAAAAATAATGTAGAATATGAATGAATGTTTATTTACGAATATTTACGAATACATACGTACATCCACAGATACTTGTTTGAATAAAATACATATCTTCGTAACAGAATAAGACATAACAAATAATGTACTATAACATAACCTGAATAATAAGAAAATAACTTAGATACATAGTGAAGATAAGGTATCATATAGTGTTTTATAGCAGAAACCATGTACACCAAATAAACAAAGGTAGTTGGGTACCCGACTAAGTTCATCAAAGAACTTGTCTTCGGGTATTGCTTCTTTATAAAAAATAAATGTATATATAAAAATCTTAAATGTGTCTTAACAAAAATTGAAATTTATTTGATATATAAAATGAAAAAACATAAATAGGTATAACTGATAGAATTGAGATAAAAAACGAAACAATTATACAATTAACAAACAATTTATATAACTAAAATTGGATCAATTACATTGGCTAAATACTTTCGGTCATTTGAAATTATCCATTCATTTAATTTCTTTTTGAAAAGACGAACTGAATTTAATAAGCTGTTCGGTAAATAAACTACTCAACACTAATTTCGTCGCACCCCAAAATGTTGACCCTATTAAAATCTGAATAACTTTTTTCTGCATTGAACAATTTGAATTCTGTAAATACTGTTCGCTAGCCCAGTCCTTCAGCTATAATCGCGTACTTCTTCAAAACATAAGGTTTTTCGCATAAAATCGCTACAGGGTATTATCTGAAACTGTGCAAAATTTCTGAATTTTCAAAAGGATCCCAAATGAAGAAACAATTTTTTTTTTCAAATTTGACAGCAGTGGCATGAAGATGAACTCATTACCTCAAGATAATTTTCGAATTGTCTTATTATATCTTTTGTTTACAGGGTGATCTCAAAAAATTAACTTTTTGGTTTTGCAGTCATAACTTTTTTCCTCGTCAAACGATTTTCAAAATCTCCGGCTCATTTTGAAGCTAAAACTTTAGATGAAGAGATAAGAAGATCAGAATAGACTCAAGATGAAGATTGAAGATCAAGGGTTTCCTCAAATGTGACCTAAATCTGTAACACCCTCAAAATCCGGTTGGGAGGAGAATTAAATGAAAATCAACTTGTTTTCATCCATTCTGAATACGTCCAGATCTTTCTTGCTGTCAGTGGTCAAGAATTGTGCATGAAAAACCCAATTGTAACGGCAGGATTTGAAAAAATAAAAAAAAATGAACCCATTATTCGCCTGAAATGCATGGCCCGTAACCAAGGTAACAAGAATCACATTCGGTGACTTACAAGCCTGATCAGCTGAGGCTCATTCCACAATAGCGGTTTTTTTCTCAATCGTGAAGCATTAATCGTGTTAGTAAGCAAGAACAAGAAAACAAGTTTTATTGAGTTTTTATTGAACAACAATAAAGAGAAAGTAACTTGGATAACATTAGAATTGAAAAATATTTATGATATTCAGTATTTAGTGCGCCCTCCCCTTTTGGCAATTACTTCATTGACCCTTTCCGGCATGCTGTCTATCAGACTATCAATGAACTCCTGTGGTACAGCTGTCCATTCTTGCTGTACCGCATTCACCAAGTCATCCAAATTTTCCAATTTGTCAACTCTTTGACAATGTGAGCCCGATGCGGCCTCGCATTGTCATCAACGATAAGAAAGTTGTTGCCGATATTTGCGGCGTAAGGAACCACGATTTCTCTCATACATAAATCTCTATACCTCTCACCGTTCATACTCTCTTCTCTCAGAATCACCAATTCACTCCTCCCATTATTCAGATTTTAATATGGTCAAAATTTTTGGGTGCGACGAAATTAGTGTTGAGTAGTTTAGTTCCATAAATTAGATCCAATAAAGCAGAAGCTTCTCTGTCCAAGTGCTTTATGAGTAACAGGGGCATAAATAGCGGATTGTGTATTTTGTCTCGTACCGTAAGAATGTGGTATACTATAAGTATAATGCCTGTTTGAGTACAGGAAACAAATAGTTTTAAGGCAGAAGAGTTGTCGACTGTCCATTGCGTTTAAATCGATAAATAATTGATCGGAGGAGAATCTACGAGGTTTTTTGAGAATAATTTTCAGTATAAATTTCTGAATGATATTTATTGAACTGAGATAATTATTCCTAATTTCACCCCAACCAATGATACCGTATGGATTCCACAAAAGCGGAGTATTTGACAGTGTTTACGAGGTCAAGAGTATGATTTCCTACAGAGACAGTATTATAATCCAGTAAAAATGTTTTAAATGAGGTGAAAGGTATAATTTCAGTTTTTGTAGCGTTAACAGTCAATTTGTTTGAATCAAACCACTTAAAGATATTCTGCATATCATCAGAGGCAATTTGTTGGAATTCAGACCAGTTTTTTCCTATTGTGTTATCAGCAAATAACAAATTTACTTCAGTTGAGTCCAGCTGTAGCTGTAGCAAATCGTTCAAGTAAATTAGGAACAGTATCGGCCCAAGAACGGTACCTTGGGGGACTCCGACTGTTACAAACTCTTCTTGGCTGCACATATCATCAATTTTTACAACTTGTTTTCGGTCCCTGAGCTAACTTTCGAAAAGATCTAATGCAATGCCGCGAATTTATCAAGCAATAATCTATGATTTACCGTGTCAAAAGCTTTCGCCAGATAAACAAATTTTTTTTTGATCAATAGCTGAATAAACGATGGATGTTAATCTGGCAATAGCATCTTGTGTAGATTTTCCCTCTTGAAAACCGTATTGGCGGGAAGAGATTATTTAATTTCTCGTAATAAAACTGATTAAGCGGTTTTTCACTGCTCTTTCAAACAATTTAGTACTGATGAAATCAATGATATAGGTCTATAGTTGCTTACAAGATGTTCTTCTACTGATTTATAAATTGGTTTTATTACTGCCTTTTTAAACCATCAAACATACAGGATGTATTAGAAATCTCAAAATTGGTGGCATTTCTGAGAAAACCAGACAGCCATTGTGTTTTTTATGTTTGTCAACACAAAATTGTGTATTCTACGTAACAAATTTTCTTTTAAATCGTTTGATGAATGAAGGAGATATAGGCATTGTCACATGGGATACTATATGAAATAAAATTGAATGTGAACAAAAGAATAAACTGAGATGTCGCCTTTCAATATACCTTTCTATTTCAAAAAAAAATACAACGCCAAGCAGTTGTATGAGATTTGTTCTACCTATTACAATTTTATATTGCTTTATGTCTACCAGCCACGTAAAAACATACATAAGGCCTGATGGAAAGCTTTCGCGTTACTTCCTTGCAGGGAACATATGTGTTTCCTGCGAGTGTGTGATTTGTTTAAATTATTGCCGGAACATTTTTTATTCCAAAATCATATTTTTCACTTTCCGTTGTTTCTTTCCAGTTCGTACTTACGACTACATTTACTGACATGTATGTCGACTATATTCAATTTATCATTTTTTTTGTAATGATTTTCAACTAATCTTAATTTTCAATTCAAATGATTGTCCTAGTCTAATTACATAATTCTCAATTAATTATATTCGCTCTATTAACTACCCGACGTACAAAAATGGGTTAAAACCCGTTTTAAAAGATATCACCTATGCTTTTATTTGAATAAAAGACGTGGTGCGGAAGGGCTCATCAACTTAAAAATTTCGAATAGCATTGGGGTTCGTGACACTTGACTCCATGTTATTTGCATTCTCAAAGTTCATGTGGCTCTCCGTGAAAACTATCGAGCAATCGCAATGTATTCTATTTTAAAGAGAAGTATCGTTGATATCACTCACATGCGCTTCAGTCTTATTTTTGTACGTCGAGCCGTTCAAAAGTTAACAGGGTTGAACTAAAAAAACTCTGTATAATAATCAAGTTTATCGAAATTAAACTTATTATTATATTATCGAAGTTAACTCACTTAAATTAAACATTAGTATAAGTTGAGCAGAAATTATTTAACTGCTTAATCTTCTGCGGAATCCTACATTATGATATTGTTTTTTATTTCAAAAAGTATTATCGGTGATATCATTCTACCGTTCGAAACGTTTTTGTCCTGTTTTTGTACGTCAAACAGTTCAAAATTTAACAGGGGGGGAGGAACTATAAAAAGCATATTACTGCGAGATAACAAAGTGCTCAATCAGATTTTAACATTTTTCCATAATTATTTGAAAATTAGTCGATTTAGAGCACTACGTACTTGAATCAATTAATCGTAATTTATACTCCTTCCGCTTCGTGGTCGGTTTATTTAACTGTCAAACTGACTCTCTAATTATTTTGCAGCCAACTATCAATGAATATTTTGAAAAACCTATGTATTACTACTGATTATGATTCGGAAATACACTCTAATCAGGTTGAGCCGCTTCCTACGCCAGAAAATTAGACTACAGTGTATAGACCGTCAGATAGTGACAGATTTAGGTGCCCCATTTTCACATACAAGCCTCGAATAGGGTTGAAAAGTAAGTCGAAGTTGAGTAAAATGAAGGGAAATTTACGAGTGGCTCGTGGGGAAAACATAGGGAAAAATCAAAAAGAATTTCCATTAAATTTTCCGACGACAAAATCTACTTTTCCATTCACGCCACTCAAGCCATTATGTTTTTCGGTCTAGTGACGATGTAGGTTTTCATAGTTTCGATGGGCTTGCGTGGAAAACCTGTTGAAATCTCGATTTTTCTTTACAAGATTCAACACTCAAGCCTTTGATCTTCTGAAGCCAGGTTATATTAATTAATGATTAGGTGAACACGGCTCGCGATAAAATATGGAAAATCGAATTTTCCATGGAAAATCGAATTTTCCATATGTTATCCCCAGGAGCCACTTGTAAATTTCCCTCCATTTTACTCAACATCGATGTACTTCTCAACCCTATTCGAGGCTTGTATGTGAAAATGGGGCACCTAAATCTGTCACTATCCGACGGTCTAATAGTGAAACCTTTCATAATTTTACTGAAAAGGAATCTGCTGAAATATCAATATAACAGAGTTCCTATTGAAAATATTGCCAAAGAGCTTACCTGCCCCCAATGTCTGAAATTTCTCCCACACCTGGGAGTTTGAGTCGATTTCTAGAATCATCAATTATTCTAGGATAGAATATCAAGATGGAGTGTTTCTGATACATATTGCTGTAGCTAAAACCGCCATGGAATCCAACAATTTTAAAATCGCCAGTTATAAAAAACCTGCAGATAAAATCCTAGCCAGATAATAATATAATAGGATAAAATGAATTGATCAGGAAAAATTAGTAGCATGTCAATTATTATTTATTTTGAAATTAATTCTGAATGGTAATGCTGATGAATAAAATCATATATCACTAAAGTAAAAAACGATTAAATTTCCATAGAATTCATTATACTGTTATTTGTTATTGATTTTGATTATAATTAAGAAATTTCCCAGGTACACAGCTTTTACTTGATAGGTTGTGGAGACCTAGTAATTAAAGAAAAGCATTATAGACTGGTGCTTATAATTTTTGTGAAAAAAAAAACTAACAGGCAAGGACCAGGTGGAAAATGTTGATGAGGTTCCAACTTTAAGGATAAAAAATAATTAAACACGAAACCACACAAAATGGTGAAATAGGGATGCAGTTTAGGGGTTGAAAAAGTTTTCTGGCGATTTTCACTGAAACGTGGCCTATTAGCGAAAAATATTCGATGGCAAAGTTTTAGATAATGAAAAAACCAAAATCTTCTGCATCAAACACTTTTCGACATAACCTAAAATCAACCGTCAAAATGGCGAAAAACCGATTTAACCGAAGTATATATATTTTTTGGTGTCAAATGAGCGCGATTTTTTCGCAATTCAGAAGACTACTTTTCTAGTTAGGTATGTACATTTTTCGAAAAAAATCTTCCACAAACAATTGTTCTGGTTTTTTTTTGTATTTTGTCGGTCTGTAAGTGATCATTTCAGTTTTTGTTTGAAAGTGGTTGACCATGTATTAGTGTTAGTAGAATTCTTCTGGACTTCCATTGTCTAGAAACAAAGAAAATAAATTATTTGCATATGTTTGAGTCAAAAACTCAACTCAAACACATGCAAAGAATTTAATTTCTTTGTTTCTAGGCAATGGAAGTCCAGAAGAATTCTACTAATCATTTCAATTGTTGAAATATCTACTTTCAAATGGCGTATGTGACTTGGGAGTTTATTTAACGTTGAACCGCTTAAAATTGAAAAATACCGACAGCAAGTCTCTCTAAATCATGATTTTTTCAATATTTTCAATAGTTTGAAAACAAAGTGACAGGCAAGGACCAGGTAGAGAATATTTTTGAGGTTCCAACTTTTAGGGAAAAAAACATTCAAACACAAAAAACTCAAAATAGTTGAATGGGGATACAGTTTAGGGGTTGTAAATGTTTTTTGCGATTTGCGGCGAAACCTGACCTAGCGAAATTTGTTCAATAAAAAAGTTGTAGATAGTGGAAAAATCGAAAACTTCTTTATTCAACACTTTTTGACATAACCTCAAATCATATAATTATAAATGATTTAGTTCAGATGAAAACTTGTAGGTATATGTCTTTTTTTGTAGTTTTTTTTTGTGTGGAATAAGCATGAGTTTTTCGCCAATCAGAAGACTACGAGTTTCCGAGCTATTCACATTTTTGGAAAAAATACCCGTATCTTCTACGAACAATTATATTAATATATTTTGGTACTTCGCCAGTCTATGAGTAAACATTTTAATTGTTGAAATATCCACTTTCAAATGGTCTCGTGGTGACTTGGAGGTTTATTGGTCGTTGAACTACTTAAAATTGAGAAAAATGTCTCTCTGAATCATGATTTTCTCAATAATTTCAATAAATTTCGACTTTCTTCATTATTTTTATAATGAAAAGTAGTTTATATTAAATTCAATAAATTGAAATACATAATTACAGTATAACATTAATTTATTAATATAATTTTTATTATTTTTAACTGCTATTGAAAATCATTGATTCAGAGAGACTTATTGTCGGTTTTTCTCAATTTTAAGCGGTTTAACGATCAATAAACCACCAGGGGCCAGTTTCACAGGTTCCAGTTAATCTTCAGATTAATCAACTAATGGTTAGAATGTGAACCTTTCAACGCCATTTAAAGAAGGTCATTCATTCACAATCTGAAGTATTAGTTAGTTACCTGGAGCTGTGAAACTGGCCCTAAGTTACATAGACCCTTCCAGAACAGATATTTCAACAACTAAAATGATCACTTATAGCCTTTCGAAATGAAAAACTCCAGAACAATTGTTCGTGGAACATAAGGATATTTTTTTCGAAAAATGTACATAACTCAAATACCTGTTGTCCCCTGAATTGGAAAAAAATCAAGAACATTTGACACCAAAATAGACATATGCTTACAAATTTTCATGCAAATTAAATCATTTATACGCGAGAAAAAAATTTAATAATTTTTCGCCATATTGACAGTTAATTTGAGGTTATATCGAAAAGTGTTGAAAACAAAAGTTTTTGAGTTTTTCCTTATCTGCTTTGCTATTGAACAGTTTCCGCTAAGAGGTCACGTTTCGCCGCAAATCGCAAAAAACAGTTTTCATTGTGATAATGATGTTTTGTGTGTAGGGTACAGAGCGCTGAAAATTATGGGTGGTCTGTCTTATAAAAACATTTTCTCAGACCAACCCCAGAAAGCACGGAAGTAACATTGACTTATTAAGTCTCAAATAAGTTGGGCGAGACTGAGATTTTTTACAGAGACATAATTAGCCTTTAGCAATAAAGTTCAGCAATATTTGCATTTTTTTTTTCATACGAATAGGTGAAACAGTTATATATTTCAGTGTGTCAATCACAATGGATTGAGGAAAGGAACCACATGGCCAAAAAAAAATTTCCGGGCATTCCGGGCCAGTTTCACTCCAGCAATATTCCTCAACTTCCTTATTATGGACTCTGCCATCATCATAATCTAGGAAAGTTTTTGAGATAGGGTGCGGAAAAAAACCACATGGTTAAAATAATTTTTCTGGGCGTCCAGGGCCGGTTTCACCTCAGCAATATTCCTTAACTTCCTTGTTATGGCAGAGTCCATAACAAGGAAGTTGAGGAATATGACTGGAGTGAAACCGGCCCTGGACGCCCAGAAAAATTATTTTAACCATGTGGTTTTTTTCCGCACCCTATCCGTCCAGGGCCGGTTTCACTCCAGTCATATTCCTCAACTTCCTTGTTATGGACTCTGCCATAACAAGGAAGTTAAGGAATATTGCTGAGGTGAAACCGGCCCTGGACGCCCGTAAAAATTATTTTGAATATGTGGTATTTTTCCGCACCCTATCTTGAAAACTTTCGTAGATTTTGATGATGGCAGAGTCCATAATAAGCAAGTTGAGGAATATTGCTGTAGTGAAACCGTCCCTGAATGCCCGGAAATTTTTTTTTGGCCATGTGGTTCCTTTCCTCAATCCATTCTGATTGATAAACTGAAATATATAACTGTATGAACTATTCGTATGAAAAAAAAAATGCAAAAATTGCTGAACTATTAATTACTAGAGTAACTAGGCTTCACGAGGAATATCCTCCTGGATGTTTTCGCGTGCATTAGCAACACCCTGTAAATTCATGACGCTCGATTAATAAATTTTCAGAAAATTAAACGGCAAACCAGATGATAGTTAATGTTCCACTATTCTCCGCAGCAGACTAATTTGAAATTGCCGGATTCCAGGGGTCATGTTTCCACTCTATTGATCACAACGTTAAGGAAGAGTCCTCCGAATGCATCTAATACTCGTTTGATCCTTTCTGAAGTTTCAATTTCGGTTAGGTCTCGGAGTGGAAATTGAACTGTTAAAGCTCAAATTCTCCTGGGTATTGTATCAAGTGGGCTAGCTGAGCACCGGAAGGGAATTAGGTAAAGGGCCCGTCAGGGTTCAAGATTTTTTCAATGTATTCACCGTTCAGTATACTGCTCGGATAGGTTAGTGTATTTCAAAAAAGGACATTCCAGAAATCACTTGTACTTTGAGCAGGGGCGGTCTTGGGTTATTCTCTTCTCGTGTCATTACGGAAAATGAAGCTTTCGCCAAAAAAGAACAACGGGTTTTATTTCTTTCTAGCGAACATCTGGTGTTAAATAAAAGCAATTGGAACCAGTTTGAGATATCTGACAGATACTATCGTAAGCACGAATTTTATTCATGGGGAATAAGACCAATATAATACAATATAAAAACAATAAAAATACAAATGAAACAAAATAAAACTAAGTATGATCTGACAGAAGCGATTTAGAGTTTTCCCGCTCATAGAAGAGAACATAGGCATCTCCGCTCACCAGAGAACTAGATGAAATTGGGGTCACATGTGAATCATTGTATTCATGCCACGTGCTCGCATACGGATATCTACAGTAGGCTGTGTAGTGTCCGCTTTAGGTAGTGCCACTATGACTAGATAATGCATATATACTATATCGACAAGGGATTACGCTTTCTGCTGTATAATTACTCATATCCAATCCCTCTGAAGGAAAATCAATGGTAACATTCAATTTTCCTCTTTTGAAGAAACCCGTTTCAGATGGAGTTCTAAAACTTTCGGGAATTTATGAATTGATAGGGATTTTGTGCACTTCTTTCTCTCTTTGCACTTCGCACATGCCTACTTCTGGTCTCCATCCAGAGTTTCTTCCCTTTTGAATGAATCCAAACATTGTGATATTTTCAGTTGGCCTGCTCCTCCTGGTATTGGGAGGTAAAGATCCCAAAATGAAAAAGACTGAACAGTGACCACAATAAGTACGGTCTTCGTTGACCAGTTGACTACCATTTTGGAATTTTCCGTCCTTAACTATCTTGACCATGACTCTTGAGCCTTCTCATTTTCTCATCTATCTCTCTCATTATGAGTATCGGCTTTTCTGTTACACTATTGACGTCTTCATGCAGACCTTCTAACAGGAATTGTAAGAAATTTGAGCATCTTCCTGGGCAAAACCGATGAAACGAGGAGCGTTTCTTTGGATTTGACTTTTCAAGGAGACTTTACAACTCTACCAGACGAATCATCCTGGGCAAATACTTTGATTAAAGCTCCCTTACTAGATATGTTAGTGTTTATAACCCTTGTGTGGGCGTCTCTTTTTAAGTACTCCAATAACCATCTTGTCTTCGATAAACACTGCATAGTACTGTTCATGTAGCATGTGTTACCAATATTTGTCAACCCATTAAGACCTAGAGTTTTGACAGTACTATGTCCTATGGGCAAGTTGCTGTTGAAGCTGTTTGTGCTGCGTTCGCCACTGCTATTGTCTTCGGAATAGTCCATGATGTGCTGATTGCCCCTGTCACTAGATCGGTGTGATGCGGTATTAGAGTTAAGACTGTTGGATATTGAATTGGATGGGGAAATGATAGATCGTGTGAGCCTACCAACATCGCACTGATCTTTACCAAAATATTTTTTAATATCAGGGTTGCAAACTTTTCAATAAACTTTTCGATAACATAAAAAATTCTGAAAATATACATATCTTCCCGCCTCCCAAGGAAGAAGGGTACAATTGGGGTAAGTAAGAATCGTCTAAGTGTCCAGAATATATCTGTCAACTTCGCACTTGGAACGTATTATTGTAGGCAGAAATGTTCTACTCGTAGAAGTAGAATTAGACATAGCTGTTTTTTTGACACCAAACATATCTACTTCCTCTGCTTTCGCTATGATTGAATATGCTCGTAGCAAAAGTAAATAAATGGTTGAAAAATGAAAATTCCTAAATCGTAGCAGAAATTGACACTAGGTTGACATTGAAACTATCGACTTAATTACTCTTCATTTCAGTTTGGTTGTGTTTTGAATCTCAAAAAACTTCATTTACTCACATCAAAACGATTTTAGTAGTGAACAGCCTCTAGTTGAAATAAATATGAGTGTTACAGACGTAATTAAAGTTATAGTTACCAAAACAAGAAGATGATGACCGCGATAGTAGCGAAAGTTCAAGAACATCAGTGGAATGAATTAAACATAACATTGTGTCTAATCGATTTTGGTATGATGAATAGAGAAAAATTGTCTAGATAAATATAAAAAAAAAATATTTTTCAGTTCCTATTTGTTTCCAACCTTCAAATATGCTCTCAGTTTTTAAAGATATTGCACTCACTGCTGCCTGGAAAGTGGGAGGCGTGGAGGTTTAGGAATCACTTCTTCATAACAATTTTTACGTTCTGAAAAAGTATTCTGAGTGAGAATTATTCAAGGAATTCACATACATGATAAGTTTATTATTGTATTTGAAACATTCCCGCCTAGATCTAATCTTCGAATAGATTACATATAATACTGCTCCCGCCTACTTCCATTGTCTATTTGGGCTGAGGTAGTTGTTAATGGAAGCAAATCATTCATTTTGAATGTATCATTTATAATGATGAAAACACTATATAAGTTACAAACTTTTTACAGAGATTTAGGAAATTTTAGAATTATCTGACTTATATTGGAAACCCTGAAATTACGTTTTTATGGTACTCTACTTCTTCTATTAGTAGATGTAAACTCTAGTGGTCAATAAAACGCTGCTACTGTTCTTTACCAAAATAATTTTGAATATCAGGGTTGTAAACCTTTCGATAAACTTCCTGATGACATGAGAAATTATAAAAATATACATATCTTCAAATCAAGGCTTACGCAACTACTTGTGTCAAAGATCTTGTTATGGTTCAGAATAAATTGAATAACTCTCTATACCTACTATCCTTCTTCCAAATGAAGAAGGGAACAATTGAGGTTAGTGAGTATAGTCTGACTATCAAGAATAACTCAAGACCGGCCCTAAACGCTAGACAATGACTAGAATCTTGACTCTTTCATTCTCCCGGGATATAATCACGCCTGGTTCGTAGGGTTAACTATGGAACGGAGCTGCTCTAGCGCCAGCTCCTCCACGTAGGATTCTTCCAACAATCATGGATCATCCGCTTGTTCCATTTGTGATTCCGTCCCAGCAACAACCAGTTCCAAATTTCTTTAAATTATACTCTCAGTCCCTCTGATGAATTACAACCATTATGGGCCGTGGTGGTTGGCTGGTAGTGCGTTCGCCTCGCATGCGTGGGGTCGTGGGTTCGATCCACCGATTCACCGGTCTCGTGCATGGCATCACACGTTAATAGGTAAGGGCTGCGTCTTCCCTAGCTCACACAAGTCTCTCGAAGACTTCCGAGGGTTGCGCGTAGGGGTGCAATCGGTTGACGGAAATAACAATTTTAACAACAACAAAAAAAATTATTTCGAAGGGAAGCCTATCGATATTAATTCGAGAATAGACTATCTTGACTTTTCTTTAGAAAATCATGAAGGTAGTATAAAGAATGTAGCTGAACAACTAGGTAGAAGTTTTTCTAAAATCCAACGTACATTGAAAAAGTTTTAAGACGAAAACGCTGGAATTTTACCAACACAGGACTCAAAATATTATGGACTGATGAGTCATCATTTTCTACGGCAGTAGTTTGCAATTGGAAAAATCGAAGGTCATGGAAAAAACGAGGCGTTTACCTATCAAGAAATACTCATAGAAAATATTCATCCATATTAACCCCGCATAATATCCTACCCGTTCAAAAAGAAAGTACTAAAAGGAAATTCGGAGAATCTGATGAATGACGTGATGCAGATCTCTTTTTATTTACTACTTTCTGAAAGTAGCATGGAAGTTAATTCAATAGTTGAGTTGATGGACGACCAAATACTACAGATAGAAAATTATGTATTGGTACAGTTCCCAACAAAGTCTTCCATCATTTATTACGTTGGCAGAATTGAACAAATTCCAGAAGACGACGATTTTTAATAAATTTCTTGAGAAAAAATTTCGAGACAAATATTTTTTAACTCAGATACCTAGGATATAGATAATATTAGATATAAATTTGAAGTCAACTTCGATTTTTGATCCTTAACATTGTTTTGAATATATTTTGTGTTTACCTCCGGAAATAACAATAGACAATACCAAATTCAGTTATTTCATTTTTGTAACGTAATATTAGTAATAAATCTTTATTTTCAGAATCTTCTCTTACTCCACCGGAATATTTCGAAAGTTAAGTCCCACCGTGGGACAAATTTGTCAAAATGACATCACTTGTATTATTCTATTTGCTTTTGTTCAATTTCATAATAGGCAATGAATGAACATGGTCAATGGGTTCTTGAATCTCTAATATGAGTCCAAGCCTCAGTTTTCTATGTCAAATGTGCCTTAATTCCCCTACATATCTATACGAGTGTTTATGAGGTAGTATTATTATTTTATAAAAAGCAACAGTAGTAACTATCTACAGTCTTGCTCAAATAAAATACTGCACGAAAAAACAGTTCCATTCGGTTGGTGTGATTACTGTACCAGAGTCATCAGAGAGATATTTCAAGTATTACAACATTGTTAAAAAAGTGGGGAAGTGAGAAGTTTAAAAAAGACATCATACGAGGATATAGATAGATAGATAGATAGATAGAATTTTATTTCCCAAAAATACATCTTTACAATATTTCTGTAGGTAGCAAATACCCATACAGTTAGCTATAATCAATAATTATTTACCTTATATCTATTATATACATCTATGTATTTCAGTCGCATAGAGCTTAGGGAAAATGGCTATAACCAATTCTCATTTTGTAAATGATTACATCAATTGATTAAAAAAATATATATATATGTATTACAATACAATTCATTTGTCATCGGTATGAGGCAGTGTGAAACTATTATAGATCAGTATTGAAAAATTCATTCAAATTATAGAAAACATGTTGGTGTAATAATTTTTTTAATTCGGCTTTGAATTTCGTCATGGAGAGAGATTTCAAAACTTGAGGAAGCTGATTATATATGTTAATCCCTGAATACAGGGGTCCCCTACGAGTTCTGTTGAGTCGGTAATTTGGTAGGATTATAGATTGGTTTCTCGTTGGATAGGAATGTATATCTGTAGGGCGCAACAGGGAACCTCTATTTTTGTGGATGAGTAGTGAAAGTTTGTAAATATATAAGGTGGTTAATGTGAATATTTTATGTTCTGCGAAATAATCCCTGCATGAATCCCTGTAACTCAGATTGAAAACTGTTCGCATCGCACGTTTTTGTATAACAAAAGTAGATGATGATTCAACAGACGTACCCCAGAATTCTATACCAAATTGCAGAAGGCTATGGAAATAGGCATAGTAAACGGTTTTAGCGACTTCATTACTTGTGTTCATTCTGACAGTTCGAATGGCGAATATAGCTTTGCTCAATCTCGTGTTCAATTGTTTTATGTGCTCAGACCAGTTTAAGTTACTATCAATGGTAAGTCCTAAGAATTTGGTGGAGTGTGATGGATTTATTGTATCATTGTCCAAAATTATCTGAAAATTATCAATATTTCTATAGGGATTGAATAAAATATTATGAGTTTTACTTAGGTTGAGAGATAGTTTATTCGCCACGAACCAGTCCAGTATACCATTCATAGTCCTTTGTGAGAGACCAAGTAATGTCTGTATCTCTGAGTCATTGATAATAATGCTAGTGTCATCGGCAAAAAGGGTGAAGGTCACATCAGGAAAGTTGCACACTATATCATTCACATATATGAGAAATAGGGTGGGCCCAAGAATAGACCCTTGTGGGACACCTGCCTTTACATCTGCCATTTCCGAATATGACTCGGTTATGAATCGATTTCTTTCATGTTCAATTTTAACTCGCATCTTCCTCTCGCCAAGGTATGTCTCAAACCACCGTTTAGGGATACCGCGTATACCATAGTACTCCATCTTGTTCAGAATGATATTATGATCGACGCAATCAAACGCTTTAGATAAGTCACAAAAAATCCCAAGTGGATTTTTATTTGATTCTATTAGTTCATTTACATATTCTAATAAAGCGTAACTTGCGTCGGTTGTATTCAAGTTTTGGCGAAAACCGAACTGCGAATCTGTTAAGATATTGTGTTGCCTAAGGTACGTCAATAGTTGAGAATTTACAATCCATTCTAGAAGTTTTGAGAAGCTGGGAAGCAGTGAAATCCCCCTATAATTATTGGTATCTAATTTATTACCTTTCTTGAAAATAGGAACGACAATTGAAGTTTTAAATAAATCAGGAAAAGTTCCGGTGGATAAAGATTTGTTGACTAAAAAAGTTAAGGGCTTGATTAATAGTTCGACATTCTTTTTGATCAACGTCATTGGTATTTCGTCAATACCAGTCGATTTCTTCGGTTTTTGAGCATTGATGCAATTCCTCATATCATTCTCTGTTATTGGTGAAAAGAAAAACGAGTTAACAAAGTTGAGATTCATATTTTTAAGGAATTCATCGCTACTCTTTAGACTATTTCGATCGATGTTTGTGTGTGCGGCAATAGATGAAAAATGTTGTTTGAATTCTTCTGAAATTTGATGAGGGTCTTGAATGAGCATATTGTTTTTTGTTAGGCAGATGTTTTCGACTTTTGTACTTTTCTTTTTAGTGAAATGATTGACCAGAGATATTGAAAAATTCTTAGCCTATTATAGAACCAAACAAAATTTCAATGTCAAAATATTTTTTTACTCAACATATTCTCGTCTTAATTGGATACATTTATTACAGCGAACCTGCAACGTCTCTAGACCTTTCAAAAAAAATATTTCTTCTTGCTCTGCAAACCAGACCTCCACAGCTTTTATTACCTCCTCGTTGGAAGAAAATTTACTACCATTTAAACTTTTTTTCAGTTGAGGAAAGAGATGATAGTCGGACGGAGCCAAATCTGGTGAATAAGGGGGGTGTTCTCATAGAAATATAATACTAGACTAGAACGCCAAACTCTCCTTCCGAGATTCAATTAAATGACCCCTCACAGGGAACGATGACAAACTATCGCAGTTGCGCTTTATTGCTTTGTCTGGTCACGTCGTTGCCAAGTTGTTTTTTATTTTTTCGTGTTCCAATTGAAGTTCGGAATATCGTCAGTGGTTAGGGCAGGTATATATAATTGTGGGAAGTCCAGTACACTTGGCAACACTGCCTTAAAATCCTATCGTGACGTATCAAGCGAAGAAAGATATCAGTGTCGGCTTCCGAGATTTGGGCGTTGGCTTTGTGCTTTGTTACTTGTTAGGTTTGAGCATTTAGCAGTTGTTGGTTTGTTTTCGTGTTGTGTAATTGCTTTGCTTGCCATTTGCCTCATAAGGCCATCACAAACTGTTATAAATATTTGTATTTTCCTTGAGAGAAAAATCCGGCAAGAACTTGCAATTACTGATAATTCTATGCCAAATGAAACGAATTTTTTGGAAATCTTAATTCACCAAACTTCCTCAATATTATTTCATGATGAAAAGTTATTCAGTTCAATAAAAAACCACATTTTCGATATATCTCCCTATGAGGTGAGTCACAAGATGAAAATAATAAAAGCAATAACAAGAATTTACACCAGAATTAGATATTTCAATATTACGATGTCGCAAACTGGGAAAATTAGAGGTGAACTGAAGAGGAAAACACTCACAAAATTAATTTTATTTTCTCACCAATAGGTTTTGAAATAAAATGCAATTTACGTTTCTTAGAAATAAATAGAATAGAAGTAAAATGTATTTATTGAGAATTATTATAGTCCTTTTTCCTCCAATACTACCATTTCTCCTTATTCAAAACAGAGTGAAACAAATATCCTGTAACATTTGACAATTTGAATTTTTGACTTTTCATATTTATTTCTCTCAACATTCGATAATCTACTTCTGATTACAAAAAATGCCATTTGAATTTAATGCGAATCAACAACATTTACAATGATATATAAGAACCTCTGACCGAATGCAAAAATGTAGTATTTTACCAGAGAAACTATATTTGGCAGATTTTTACCCAATTTTATATCCAATCAATAACATTTCTGTTCTTCAACAAAAATAGTTCAAGAGTGATAACAAGAGTTAACAAGTAGAACTCATGTAAAAAAATTTGTAATGTCTTGTCAATAAAAGCCCTCATTACTATTATTATTATTACATACTTTTTCGCATTAATAACTAATTAATCAATCAATCAATTTGTTGAAGTAGATTCTTTCATCACATAATGTGATTCAAAGTCACCACTTACATTGGGTTCTTAATTGATTCAACTCACATCATTATTCATAACAAAAGCATTTGTTATCTCTTGAACACAAAGGCCTCAATACCCAAATTACTCAAATATTCATAAAAATCACCTCCAATATTCAGAATTTCGAAAATCAAAAATATGCCTACCTCAAGAAAATGTTTCCTCACTCTCATTTGGATTTCAAGTATAATGGGCTCAATGGTTTAGGCGTGAGGCCGATGGACACACAAATTTAGTTTTTTTCTGATTTACAGACTGAGTGGAATAGAATCAACTCTTATCAAATTTGGATTTTTTGACGATCACAATAATTTCTCCCTACTTGGTCGCGAGGAAGCACAAAATAGAAAACCTACACTCAATATTTATATTTTAAAAAGTCAGTTATTATTTTTCTGTAGATATCATTGAAGGAAAACTCTATTTTATTGCAAATGCTTTTAACGAAAACTTATACCAGATTCAGGAATAGGAAGTCGAAAATCCTAAGACCGTCCCTGGCGTCACTTGCGCTCTATTGCGCAAACTCATAGATTGGTGTATCTGCCGTAGGGGGACCACGTTATTCTGAACTAATTGGCGTTCTAGTCTAGTATTATATTTCTATGGGTGTTCTATTAATTTAAACCCTAAATCACGAATTTTTTGCATGGCAACATGAGATTTGTGGGTAGGGGCGTTGTCCTGCAAAAACAAAACACCTTTGGATAGCTTTCCGCGTCTTTTCTCTTTAATTTTTTCCCGTAGAGTGGTCAGTAATGTCGAATAGTAATCTCCAGTTATTGTTCCACCCTTATCCAAAAAATCAGTCATGATTACTCCATAGCAATACCAAAACTCTGAAGCAAGAACTTTCCAGCAGAGTTTTGGACACGAAACTTCTTAGGTCTTGGATAACCAGAGTGTCGCCATTCCATCGAATTGCTTTGTTTCTGGATCGTAGAAATATACCCAAAACTCATCCATAGTAACAATTCGGTTTAAGAAGTCTACATCGTTTTCAAATCGAGCACAGATCCAACGCGATGCTACTACCCTTGCACGCTTTTGGTCAACATTCAAACATTTGAGGATCCATTTTGCAGCAATTCTTCTCATGTCCAAATTGACGTGAACTATATGATGAACGCGTTCGTACGAAATATTCAGTGCTTCAGATATCTGTTTTAGCCCAATTCGACGGTCTGTTAAAATCATGTCATGAACTGCATCGATATTTTCTGGGACTGACATAGAAACTGGCCTTCCCGATCGGTCATCATCTTCAATGGAAAATTTACCTCTTTTGAAGCTTGCAGTTCAATTTTTCACGGTCGCATACGAAGGACATTGATCACCAAGGGTATCAAGTATATCAGGTACTTTATGATGACTCGATTCTCCAATTTTTCGATTTTCACAATTTCGGTGGACATATTTTTTCTTTTAAATTATTGCGTAACTCTGGTTTACTTTTTTGACGTCAAACTTTGCACTGGCACTTCTAATAAGTTATTGTTCGTTGCTATGGTAACGCAATATTTTGTTTATGCAGGGAACTGGTCTAGGCTAACTAGATATCAATACATCCTCGTACTTGCGATGTGGGAAAATTAAAATTTTCATGAAGATGTCAAAAACTGCCGATTAAAATGAAATTGTAAACATCCGAACTAATTTCGTGACTATCGACCTACATTTCGGACTAATTACCATTTTCACAAGCATTTCCATTTATGATGGGCCACAATGGACCTGGTGGAATGAAAGGTCGCGAAATGTGCGTCATAAAATGACCATAAACAACCATTATTAACCTCCCTAAATCAACTGATGAAAAATAATGGATGCGACGAGATTTTATAGCGGATTCGTGGATCATAAACGTCAGTCAGGTCAAAGCAATTAATTAGGCGTTTTTATCGATTGATTTAACTCGAGCCCCATTACGAAATCCTATAAAGTCACCTGTGTAATTCGTACCCCTATACATAAAAGGAAGTCCTGTAGAAGCGGAAACCGATAAAGTAACTATATATCACTATAAATTTCCTTTTAAATGTGATACGTGGTGCTTCGAGTCGTAAAAACATTGAGCGAAGTAAATAATTTGTGTCGTCTATTAAGTAGGTACCCATGAAAGTTTATTTTGTAGGCGACATTCGGTGTGTTATATCAATTTTACTCATCATATTCTTCCAGAATTGGTCCTTAAATGTTTAAGGATTGATAACAAAAAGTAGGCTAGGGGCCGGTTGCATAAAAGCCTATTAAATAAAGTTTGATACTGACGACTAAAATGTACCTTTTTTCAGTTGTTATCTCAATTTGAAAAATGTCACTATGAAGTACAAGTGAGTGAAGAATATCAATAAGCTCATCTTTTTCAAATTTCATTTTGGTAACTTCAAATTGAAACCAAACCGTACGCTGACAACTTGTCAAATCCAGTGAACAGAAGAATCCCTAAAATAATGTGGATAGTATTTACACTCTAGATGCATTTGACAAGGGACAGTAATGCCAGCACGAATTCCGAGGATCCTGCAGATATATTCTTGGAACATAAACGGCGCAATCCAGCGCAAACATGAACTATTTCATCTCCAGAATTTCGGCGGACGTAGTGGCACTACAAGAGACCAGGTTAAACCCAATCAAAAACTTTTGCATGCCAGGATACACATGCTACAGGAATGACAGACCAGGACCCCGAGCTCGAGCAGGTGGCTCGCTCCTCCTGGTAAAATCAGACCTGGAATATAACGAGGACATGCTTCCGGAACTCTCACTCGGTGAATCGGTAGCGATCAGAGTGAAAGTAGACGGAATCAATCTCCTAAGAGTCTCCTCAGTCTACATTCCCCCAGGCCCCAACCTGAGGAAAACGGACTTGGAGAAACTTTTTCCCGACCACCACCCAACGGTGGCAATAGGAGATTTCAACGCGAAATCTAGAGACTGGAACTGCCGCAACACCAACCCACGTGGCAGAGACCTATCTGACAACTTACTACCAGACTTTGACAAAATTGCAGTGACGGCGACACACGAACCTACTCACTATCCTGGGAGGGAAGACCAACATCCGGACATTCTGGACATAGCCCTCATACAGAGTATTCCAACTCTGGTGGACATCTCTGTACTGGACGAGGGATCATCAGACCACAATCCAATCCTACTAACAGTAGGGGAGGAAGAAGCGGAAATCGTTCACACGACAAAGCGGATAGTGGACTGGTCACGATTCCAAAGGGCGGTCCACAATGAAATTAACATCCCCAGGATCGACACACCACGCCAACTAGACGCGTCGGTGACTGAACTCAGACAAGGAATTCTGACAGCAATGGAACGGTGCTCCAGAGACATACTTCGACTTCCAAGGAGGGATCCCACATGAGGTCAGGGAGTTGATCAGGCTGAGACGACGTCAGAAAAAACGTTACCAGAGAACGTTGACGCCCGATGACAAGCGACAGCTCAACCACGTGTCTCGACGGTTGAGAGAAGAGCTGAAGCTACTCAGAGAGCGACAATGGTCTGAACGTTTGGACGAACTCGACGCCGAAGACAACTCCCTATGGAGGACGCAGAAAGTCCTCAGACACGGCCGAAGGAAACCGTGCCCCCCACTTCATGGTGAGATGGGCATCGTTTTCACGGAGACGGACAAGGCAGAAGCTTTTGTGGACTCCTTCGAACGTCAGTGCCGTGAGAACGAGGTCGATTACACCGATGAGGTCGAGGACACGGAAACACACGTAGACCAGACGATCCGACGGCTCAGAAGAACTGACGACTCAGTCATTCTTCTAGAGCCGACATCTCCAGAGGAAATCAAGGCCATACTTAGACACGCCAAGACCAGGAAAGCACCGGGCCCAGACGACATCCCAGTCAGGGCATTAAAAGCCTTACCTAGGAAAGGACTAGCAGCTCTGACAAACATCATAAACGCTATACTCAGACTTAGACACTCTCCATCCAGCTGAAAAGAAGCAACGGTCATCATGATTCCGAAGCCCAACAAGAACCACACGTTCCCGCAAAACCACCGCCCCATCAGCCTAACACCTGCCATGAGTAAGGTCGCAGAAAGGGTGATCAGTACTCGACTTGAGACAATGTCTGAAGAATTGAACATCCTACCAGATGAGCAATTTGGCTTCAGACAGGAACACTCAACAGAACTCCAGGTCACCCGGATAGTGGACGCCACCATCCAGAGCTGGAACCGCACGAGAAGAGGACATCTTACAGGAGCAGTCTTCCTTGACGTCTCCAAGGCCTTCGATAGAGTTTGGCACGATGGGCTGATCGCAAAACTGGTTGATGCCGGATACTCCATACCAATGGTCAAGCTGATAAACTCCTTCCTAAGGGGTAGACATTACCGATGCAAAGTCGGAAATGCTCTTTCTTCACGAAGGAAGCTAGAAGCAGGAGTACCACAGGAAGCAGTACTGTCGCCACACCTGTTTTCGATCTACACTGCAGACATGCCTATGTCGGACAACCCCATGACCAAACTTGCTCTCTATGCAGATGACACGGCTATCTTTGCTGAGTCATCTCATGAGAGAGAAGTAACGAAGCTGCAACTTCAGATAAACACGCTGGAACCGTGGTTCAATCGTTGGAAGATCGGAATCAATGCAGACAAAAGCAAGGCCATACTGTTCACGAGGCAACGTAGGACACCCGAGGGCCATGTTACTATGAACGACGAGAGAATTCCATGGGTAGACGAAGCTGTTTACCTAGGAGTAATCCTGGACAAGAAACTCACGTTTCAGAGGCACGTCTCCCACAGATTAGCTATAGCGAAAGCCGCAAGGCATAAGCTGTACCCACTCATCGGACGTAGGAGCAACATGGCACTCGAGTTGAAACTACGCCTCATCAAGACAATTCTTCTGCCTATTATATTGTACGCATCCACTGCTTGGGGGCAGTGCGCGAACAGTTATAGGCAAAGGATACAGGCCTTCTTCAACGTCTGCCTGAGGATGGCAACAGACGCACCACAATATATGCCCAACAGGTTCATATATCGAGACTCAGACATCCACCCAGACTATATCGACAGACTGATCAGACAACATGTGGGGACTACTCTAGACAGAGTAGAGACCCACACGAACCCGCTGCTCACGGAGCTCCACGAGAACAGACGTGAGCAAGACGACAGAGACAAATACAGACGTCCAGTAAACCAAGGAGACAACGACACCCCTGAAGAAGTACGGCGGAGGCGAGACCTTCGGCGACGCCAACGTCTACTTCAACAGGCACCAAATCACGATTAATCATGCCTTTATGTTTCAGATACCAAGAAGAACCGACCAAGTAGTAATTTCAATTTCAGTTAACTCAGCACACAGCACTCGGCCCTCAGCCGAGAGTTTTTTCAGGCCTTCAGCCAGTTTCAGGGGGGCACCATGCACAGTAAAGTAAAGTCATTGTTTAAAAGTCAACTCATGTCAGATATAAGGGAGGGATATAACGTTCAGATTTTATTCTGCTGATCGCCAGTCATCAGGATGAGGAACCGCTTTAACGAGCGGGGGTGGTGGATAGGGGGGGAGAGCTTTCGAGTACGTACGAGTACTGGGGAGTTCATCCTTCCGGGCCTCAACCTTAGGGGGTGCATGGTGGACAATCATGAGGATTGAAATCCGAAAAGTCACAAACAACGAGAGGTCGTTCCATAGAACAATTAATTTATGTTGATACATGAAATGGCATATTTCAAACATTTTTCAGTTTATAATTCGTTATATTTCGATCTTTTCGATTTATTTCAGATGATTTTGCGCCACCCGAGTTTTAGTTTTCATAAATATCTTAAAAACGGCTAAAACTAAGCAATATATTATAATACTTCAATCTATCGAAATATATACAGAGTGTTCCATTTGCAAAATCTGAGGAAATTCTATTCCAAATTCTCTGACGCCGACCTTCAAAAATGATACGGTTGCATCCCAAATGTAATTATTAGTTAATTTATAGTGAAATGGTTAATTCATACAACATGAATTTTTGAATTTGGAGGTGTGAAGTACATTGAAAAAAAATATGTCCGAACCTGCCAAAGACTGGTGCTAATATTGCGATCATAAGTTGAGGTCATTAGGGTGATTCTGAATATGGAAAAAATACAGGGTATTCTATTTGAAAAAATTCAACTTCAATTTGCCACACACTTATGCAAGACTTTGTATATCTGAAAATATTTTCTTGTAATGCGCCTTTAGGACAACCTACAAATAAAAAATATTGAAATTACTACTACAAAATTATCATTACATCTGTACTTTATAAAGTAAATGTGGTTCGTTATCAGCATCTTGAATAAATTTATTGATATCATCCCTTGATAAAAAACTTTAGATTTCTTTCCTCGGTTTCCGACGTTTTTGTTCCTAATGAGCGGGATCAATTTTGAAAACTTCCTCATATCAATATTTTCCTTAACATTCAATGTACTTTTCATTATTGAGTAGACACGTGGGAGGTTTTATAATTTTTTGTTTTTCCTCAAAATAGCATAAAAGCACATTTTCAGAAAACTTCTTTACGTGTTTCTTGTCGCACCATTCACGAAATTGGTCATATGTTTTCTCATATATTAGCTTGTATTTGTCCGGTAACACATTAGATCCTATTGCATTTGCTTTCTCAGATATATCTGATGGGGTATCACTACCACTATCATAATCAACATCCAACTTCTTGAAAATTACTTGAAATTGAAGCAACTACGAGCAAACACAGTCAAACAGTTAAACACGAACCCCGGTTTTTTGCAGAGAGCTTTTTCCGGGATGCTCTACCCACTAACCTCTGCAACGATTAAGGCCATCCAATCTCTGTATTAAACACACGTACAAGTCGCGCATAAGCTCTGCAGGAGGCGTGAATTCTACCCATCACCCACCCACCCCTTGAGTAATCACGGACCTGCCCACTAAGATCGTGGTGGGTCGTATCAAGAGTCCCCTATAGGGGGGGCAGGATTCCACTTGGCGTTTGAACCGAGTGATGGTTGGCAACAGTCACCACTCGGTATACAACTGGCTGTCTTCATTCCTCCCCCTTCCCCAGAAGGAGGAAGAATGATACAATGTGCTTAGTTGAGGTTTGGAAATGTTATACTAGTTAAAACATTAAAAATCTTTGAATCTTGAAAAAAAAAAGTTAAACACGCGGTGTGCCGACAAACCGTTGCTATAGTAACGACACAGAAAGGCCACTAGATGCTGTGACATTGTATTGGAAGTATTGATAACATTGAAGGTAACATGGAAAAGAGAAGTATCATTTAGTTATTTTGGAGTTATTTTTTTCAGACAGGAAACATTCTTGAATACTGTTTAGTAAAGTTTTCAGTAGAAAACCTTGAATAATATTTTCAACACAACAGTCGTTTAAAAGCGATAACTTATAGGGAAGAAAAATCACGTCAAGATGTATTGGAAGTATTCAGTTTTAAATGTTTACTACGCTGTGTGGGGGGGCGCCTCAGAAATCAATAGAATATTTGTGGCTCAAAATAGAGTTGTTAGGCTTACATTCAGCATGAAGAAATTAGACTCCTGCAGACCTTATTTTCGGGAAAACCATATTTTAACAGTACCCTGTGTATATATATACGGTTGCATTTACCATATTAAATGCAATTTGAGAGATTCAGCGAAGAACTCCTACATACATCGATATCCAACCAGATACGGTGATTTAATTAGAATCGACAAACACTCCACAAATTTGTATGAAAAAACCCCTTCCCTGGCAGGAGCAAAATTTTTCAACCACCTACCTTCTGACATTAAAGATACAAAGTTATTCAAAATAAAACTCAGGTTATTTTTAACGAACAATTGTTTCTATTCCACTACTGAATACTTCAATTTCAGGTGAATTAAAAATTGCAGATATCATTTTACTTTGTGTGTGTTTGGATTTTTGTATTTTTATATTTTTAACCTCTATTAATATTTTAATGTGTATTCCTAAGTCGCTAAGATGTACCGTTATATTTATAGATTTTATGTACCTATGTGTATAATATGTTTGTATATATAAATATATATATATATATAGGAGGAAGTTATTCATGACATCTACAGTCACTAGTTATATTCTGTCTTGCCTCACGGTATTAATTCTTGAGTGGATTCGTTTTGATTTCGAGAGCTCCATAAATCCTTTCTGATGAGTGCGTTAGCACGAAACAGCTGTCAAAGGTTAGAACTCTCGGAATTAAAACGAAATATACTCTATTTTCACTTATATATATATATATATATATATATATATATATATATATATATATATATATATATATATATATATATATATATATATATATATATATATATATATATATATATATATATATATATATGTATCTCAGGCGCTAGTTTCGGGGACCGTTTTGGCATAATGTGCTGCTTTCAAGGACCGCGTGCGGTTTTAAGTACCGGCTATGCGGCTTTGCGGACCAGGTCGATTTGTCATAATGTGTTTTGAGGACCGGTCCTCAAAACGCGCACCCAATGTAAATCTTTTTATTCATGGTGGGGATGAGGGGAAGATGATTATGAATTTTATACAACTTGCGGCTTTTCGGGACCATATTATGAAGTGCCGAATAAATAGTATTCGTTATCGATTTATAGCGTAGTTGATATTTTTGACCACGCACATCATGAATTTCAATGAATGAAGATACTTTTCGGGCAGGAACC
Organism: Chrysolina oricalcia; assembly: GCA_944452925.2. Lineage (NCBI taxonomy): Eukaryota > Metazoa > Arthropoda > Insecta > Coleoptera > Chrysomelidae > Chrysolina > Chrysolina oricalcia. The sequence continues at coordinate 55,788,990 of OX101813.2, read as the reverse complement.
GAAGATACATTCAGCTAGAGTTATAATAGTAATAATGATAATCCTTTATTGCCCAACAGGTAACATCCAATTAATGAAATACATCAGCACTATTTTAATAAGTACATTGTAAACAAATTATAAACTATAAATTTATGTCGTTTGCTATATAATACAGATATACTAAAATGAAAAATTGCTATTATGAGCTTACTTATGCTGATCAACGGTAAATAAGTGCAGATGCAAATGCTAGTTTTTCATTTGCTTCATGGAACAGGTGAACTGATACCGCAAAGCTACATATTGAATAATAGTTATTACACATATATTCAATTGGCGATTGCAGAATCAAACGACTAGGCACACATATAAGGGGTCTAGGTATCGACAGAATTTGCTGAAATTTCAGTATGTTACACCGAAGGTATATTAGATTAGAAACTTCTTGCAACACGACCACGATAACAATTTTAATAGTTGATAAACAGAGTGTAATAGTAAATAAAAGGGGGTTTCTAGGTATCGATAGAATTTGCTGAAATTTTAATTTTTCACGCCGAAGGTATATTAGATTAATGATTGCATGCTACGCGACCACGATAAAAATTGCATCAGTTGATATACATAGTGTAATAGAAAGTAGAAGGGGGTTACTGGGTATCGATGAAATATGCTGAAATATTAGTATGTTATACCCAATGTAAATTAGATTGATAAATGCATTCTATGTAACCACGATAGCAATTTCATCAGTTGATATACAGAGTATAACAGAAAATATAAGGGGGTTTCTAGGTATCGATAGAATTTGCTGAGTTGAGTATGTTACACCTGACGTATATAAGATTTACAATAGCATTTTTGAGAGCACGAAGGCACCTGCATTCGTCAATATACAGTGTTTGATAAACACTTTCTATTCCTCTTCATGTAATAAGATATCAAATACATCTATTGTGACATTTTGATCTCTTCCGGTTCCACTGGAAATGATATAATATCAATCTGTTGGATGTACATGGACCATACTTTTCGGATAGCCTAAATAATGGTGCTGCTATTTTGATTCATGATATGAAACAGTACCAGGCAAATCTGAGACAATGGGTGCAAGAAGACGTCATTTTTATTTACTTTTCTCGAAGATTAAGTATTGATTCGAGATGCCAACATTTTTAACTAGAGGCTGACAAGAGGAGAACAATGCACGATTAGTAACTGAAACGAGATCGATTGTGGAATCTCAGAACATCTCAGGCATTTAAAAAATATTTTTAAATTATTTCGAGGCATGATTCCAATTCAAGATTGCTCCAACTAGGGAGGGTTTTTGAAAATGTCTTGTGCCATAATTACTTTATTTCACAAACTCAAACTTCACTTCAGACAGAAAAAATACCCGGTCTGCTAAAAATCAGTACTATTATTCCAATATCAAAGGTTAATAAAACCGTCAAAGCTGCGGAATTTTGGCCTATTAATACTTTGCCGCCCATCAAGAAAGTTCTAGAATATGCCGTATATAATCAATTACTGGAATATGTCAACGAAAATGAGATTCTTTTTGATAACCGGTCTGGGTTTCGGAAAAAATACTCATGTGAATCGGCACTGATCGGCACTGATAAAAAAATTTGATGACAACAAGTATGTAAAAGCTGTATTTTTAGATCTGAAGAGAGCCTTCGAAACAATTATCTACAAAATGGTCCAAGAATAGTTTGAATAGAATAGGTTCGGTTGGATGAGGTTAATGCTTCATATTTCGAGTAACTCCGTCTTTTTCATCCCTCAAAACGGAGGAAAGCGTCCTGGAAATGCGAGTAGGAATATCTACCGTAGTAAAGAAGAGGAAAGGATATATTTTCTTTGATTGAACGTTGTGGCCGTGGTGGTAGAGCGTTCGCCTTTGGAGCGAAGGGTCGAGGGTTCAAAGCCTCGCTTGGTCATCGGTCTCGTGCAAGTAAGGGCTGCGTCTTCCCTAGCTCACACAAGTATCTCGAAGACTTCCGAGGGTTGCGCGTAGGGGTGCAATCGGTTGACGGAAATAACAATAACAATTTATTATTGTCTTAATTTACAAATTTCCACAGCAAGAAAAGACCGTATGACAGGGTATGACACGTCCATAATAAGCCGGAAGCCGAGCGTAGGTATATTAGATTAGAAACTTCTTGCAACACGACCACGATAACAATTTTAATAGTTGATAAACAGAGTGTAATAGTAAATAAAAGGGGGTTTCTAGGTATCGATAGAATTTGCTGAAATTTTAATTTTTCACGCCGAAGGTATATTAGATTAATGATTGCATGCTACGCGACCACGATAAAAATTGCATCAGTTGATATACATAGTGTAATAGAAAGTAGAAGGGGGTTACTGGGTATCGATGAAATATGCTGAAATATTAGTATGTTATACCCAATGTAAATTAGATTGATAAATGCATTCTATGTAACCACGATAGCAATTTCATCAGTTGATATACAGAGTATAACAGAAAATATAAGGGGGTTTCTAGGTATCGATAGAATTTGCTGAGTTGAGTATGTTACACCTGACGTATATAAGATTTACAATAGCATTTTTGAGAGCACGAAGGCACCTGCATTCGTCAATATACAGTGTTTGATAAACACTTTCTATTCCTCTTCATGTAATAAGATATCAAATACATCTATTGTGACATTTTGATCTCTTCCGGTTCCACTGGAAATGATATAATATCAATCTGTTGGATGTACATGGACCATACTTTTCGGATAGCCTAAATAATGGTGCTGCTATTTTGATTCATGATATGAAACAGTACCAGGCAAATCTGAGACAATGGGTGCAAGAAGACGTCATTTTTATTTACTTTTCTCGAAGATTAAGTATTGATTCGAGATGCCAACATTTTTAACTAGAGGCTGACAAGAGGAGAACAATGCACGATTAGTAACTGAAACGAGATCGATTGTGGAATCTCAGAACATCTCAGGCATTTAAAAAATATTTTTAAATTATTTCGAGGCATGATTCCAATTCAAGATTGCTCCAACTAGGGAGGGTTTTTGAAAATGTCTTGTGCCATAATTACTTTATTTCACAAACTCAAACTTCACTTCAGACAGAAAAAATACCCGGTCTGCTAAAAATCAGTACTATTATTCCAATATCAAAGGTTAATAAAACCGTCAAAGCTGCGGAATTTTGGCCTATTAATACTTTGCCGCCCATCAAGAAAGTTCTAGAATATGCCGTATATAATCAATTACTGGAATATGTCAACGAAAATGAGATTCTTTTTGATAACCGGTCTGGGTTTCGGAAAAAATACTCATGTGAATCGGCACTGATCGGCACTGATAAAAAAATTTGATGACAACAAGTATGTAAAAGCTGTATTTTTAGATCTGAAGAGAGCCTTCGAAACAATTATCTACAAAATGGTCCAAGAATAGTTTGAATAGAATAGGTTCGGTTGGATGAGGTTAATGCTTCATATTTCGAGTAACTCCGTCTTTTTCATCCCTCAAAACGGAGGAAAGCGTCCTGGAAATGCGAGTAGGAATATCTACCGTAGTAAAGAAGAGGAAAGGATATATTTTCTTTGATTGAACGTTGTGGCCGTGGTGGTAGAGCGTTCGCCTTTGGAGCGAAGGGTCGAGGGTTCAAAGCCTCGCTTGGTCATCGGTCTCGTGCAAGTAAGGGCTGCGTCTTCCCTAGCTCACACAAGTATCTCGAAGACTTCCGAGGGTTGCGCGTAGGGGTGCAATCGGTTGACGGAAATAACAATAACAATTTATTATTGTCTTAATTTACAAATTTCCACAGCAAGAAAAGACCGTATGACAGGGTATGACACGTCCATAATAAGCCGGAAGCCGAGCGTATGAGACACTGCTCTCGCAATTAATGATCTGAACTGGGAGCATACTGCTTCAAAATATGGGTCCATTGTCAGCTTTGATATCATGGTGAGATGATCCTGGACTGTGTTGACTATATGAAATAAACAGATATATTCATCTATTTTTTGAGATATTCAATTTTCCAGATTGCCATATCATCACAATATTCTTGGAATACTGATATAAACTGTTACATACAGGCCCCCTTACGTTCAAACCTAAACTTACCTATATACGAACCAATGTAACAGCGATGGTTCTGGCAAAAACCAATTTTTTCAATTTAGTGCCATCTCGTGCGGAGAAAATGAGAGAGTTTTGTCATTATCATCAAAATACAAATATGCAACTACAGTAAACCAATCCAGAAAAAAAAATTTGTTATGAGATTAGGAAATATTTTTTTTCAAAATTGCAATTTCAAATTATTTCGATTTATTGCTTGAAACTATGTTTGTAGTATAAAATTACATTCCAACCAACTTTTTCAAATGACTTTTTTTGGTTTCTTGCAATCTTACCCCACTTTTGGCCTCTCCGTCGTATTTTTTCTCAATCTGCCACCATCCTAGTGGTCACGTGAAATGTGTCAAAAATTATCATTAGGTTATCGGACATGCTCAAACTTTTCCTAAAAATATTTTTCCAATACTTTAAAAATAATTTTTTCCCATATTGTACAGGGTGTTTCATAATAAATGTGCTGGACTTCAGGATGTGATAGCTCGTCCAAAAATATGAAAAAAAGTTTCTATTAACTTACCCTCTAAAATGCACCATTTTCGAGATACAGGGTGTTGAAATTAAAAAAAAAAATAATCGTTTTTTGCGAAAATCTCTGGAACCGTTTATTGCACAGAAAACATATTTCGTAGGCATTTTATACTCATAATAAGCTATGTTTTGTGAGGATTTGTTATTTTTTCAAATTCATAATTGGTTAAGATTTTGAAGGGGTAGTGGGTGTTTTTTTCTCCAACTTCTACGCCACTGAAAAAAGTATAATTTTGAGCCGCCTACTTGAACCGCCAATGTTTTCTACACAAAAAAGGTACTATTGGCCATAAGCTCTAAAGTTTGCCGTTTTCAAGAAAAATCAACTTTTATGTTGAAAAACATGGTAAATTTTTTTAAATATTTTTTTTCCTAATTATACAAAATTTATTTAAACGTTAGAACAAGTAGCAAAACCAAACAGTGACCTCTTAATTGCAAAACAAAAAAAAAACAATAACAATCATACTCAGTTGAATTGTTGGAAATGTCCGCCGTTAGCTTCAATGCACGCAGCAATTTTTCGAGGAAAAAACAATATTTAAACAATATGAAAGTTGATTTTTCTTGAAAACGGTCAACTTTAGAGCTTATGAAAAATTGTGTAGAAAACATTGGCGGTTCATATAGGAAGCTCAAAACTGTACTTTTTCCAGTGGCGTAGAAGTTGGAGAAAAAAACACCCACTACCCCTTCAAAATCTTCACCAATTATGAATTTTAAAAAATTAAAAATCTGCACAAAACATAGCTTATTATGAGTAGAGAATGTCTACGAAATCTGTTTTTTGTGCGATAAACGGTTCCAGAGATATTCGCAAAATACGATTATTTTTTTTAAATTTCAACTTCCTGTATCTCGAAAATGGTGCATTTTAGAGGGTTAGTTAATAGAACCTTTTTTTCATATTTTTGGACGAGCTATCACATCCTGAAGTCCAGCGCATTCATTATGAAACACCCTGTATATACTCTTTGGCGGTTACTGTATATGTTGTGCATTACTTCAGAAAACGGTACGTTGGGCATGATGTTGTGAGTGTTAAAGACGATCATGGAGCATGGAGATAGTTGGTAATATAATTTTTGCCTACTTAAATAAATACATTTATTTTCGTAAAGACAATGCCCGAATCTATAAGAATTGTATCTTATATAACGATGTTTATAATAAAAAATGATAATAGTGGGTAATGACCATAGCAGTCGATGTCAAAACACAAAATAAAATAATGATAATTATGATAGTCATATAGCACTCAGCGCTCAGATATCGCTAAGAGGTGATTTTCAGTATCGCATTCACTTTTCACCCTCCTCCACGGTGTTGTGGTTTTTTATGAATAGGACGTCAATGTCTGTTCATATCATTAATTCAATGAGTTGAAGTTTTCGTGTCTTCATGACTCTTCTTGATTGGTAGATACATTCTTGAACCCCAAAGAGATATTCCTGGGTGTGCTTGTGGATTATGCCCTTTTCCATTAAGGACTGATAATCTGAAGTCTGATGGTGGTACGGGTTTTTTCAAGTTGTCCTTCAAATGAAATAGCGAACGACGATTCTCAGATTTTATTCTGATTTTCATTCCAATTCTCTATATTTTATATCTGAATTTCGAATTATTGAATTATTAAATGAAAAATAAATTCAAAGACAAAACAAAAACTATAGAGATGTATAATGAATAGAGTTAGTAAGATTAAGTATGTAGAATAAGAAATCTTCAGCTCCGGATAATGCTAAACTGCATTGACGAAACGTGCGACTAGTGAAATAGACGACATTTTACTATTTGGATTCTTTTTCATGTTTGTGAAATGAGTAGACACTTATTATCTACTGCATGGTGCTGATAACTCCGAATACCCTGTATTTCTCAAACCCATAACGAATGCACCACTATACATTCTCAGGGCACTTTCAGTTATGAGTCGGCAGGGCTCCAACAAAATAAACAATCATGACCTCCTTCAAATGAATCCCCATTATGCACTTTACAGTTCAAAGATCTTATAATAAATGTCATAATACTCATAAATCCTGGTACGCCGTCAGCATATGAGCTCATCGCTGGTAATTAGTTCGTTTTAAAATCTTTTTCCATCAGTTAGTCGGATATATTTGATTATTTTCGAAGGAAAAGTTTTCTGTTAATAAATTTGCTATTTTCTATTTTTCACTTAGTTGAGAGAGGACCAGCTTAATGTCGGTTTAGGTACATTTCAGATTAGGTCATAAAATTTGTTTATTTGTTGCCATTGAATGATATTTTAACTGCCTTTTCAGTTGTAGAAGATGTCACTGTAATAAAAATTACAAGAAGTAATGAGGTGAAATGATACAAATAAAAATAACAATACTTCGTATACATTTAAAGCCGTGGGCCCCGGTGGTCGTTCACTTCTGAACCGTAGGGGCGTGGGTTAATTCCCAGCATGTCATCGGTCGCGCGCATGGCATTACACGTTAGAAGATAATGGCTACGTCTTCCCTAGCTCGCACAAGTCCTCGAAGACTTCTGAGGGTTGCTGAAATGGTGCAGCCGGTTAACGGAAAAAATTGAGGTGAAAAATAACAAGTTTATCATTGTTACCATAAGCAACACAATATTGTATAAATAGAATTAGGTGAAGGTACAGATGAAATCGAATAAAAGAATTATAAAACTATTCGTAACATTTTCAGGTGTAGAATATCAATATAATGAAGATTATGAAAAACAATCATTAGAAATCGTGAGGCATTACATGTAGGTATTCATATTGAAGAGCTAACAACCTGATATACTTTTCTATGCTCTCTCGAAAAAAGTTAGAGAATATTCAATTAAATCGAACTTCAAACTATGATCGCTACGAACAGTGACCATAATCTATAATAGAACAATTTGAGAAACAAAAGTAAATATACCATAATTCTGGAAAAAGTGATAATTTAACTTCAAAATTGAAAACAAAAAAATAACGGACAATTCTGGAATGAACTATATAATATAAATATCCAATCCAAAAACACAAGTTAAGCTACTCCAGACCATCTGAAAAATCTTCCAATATCAATGACTATTTCCATCGATTCCTCGACAGGTTACCACTCTCTAGACGCTAACACGTAGAATTTTTAGTAGTAGTACCAACAGAGGTTAAAGAAATTCCGGATTTTATATCAAAATCGAGTATCGAATTCGGTGAGAATTTTTTGAAGGTTTTTATAAAATTAATTTATATAGCGGGTGTGCGCGAAAAGTAGCTCGCCCCTATAACTCTTTTGTTTTTGAAGATGATGGAACGAAATTTGGAGGATTTATGAACGACCCGAATATGTATTTTTATACAAGTAATTCTATGAAAGCGTATAAGGGCCACTAATTTTTTTTCTATTTTTCCGACTTCAATCTCGGAATTTCCGACTTTGAAGTCGGAATTTTGTTTTTCCGACTTTGAAGTTGGAAATTCCGACTTCAAGTCAGAATTTTGTTTTTCCCACTTCAAACTCGGAAATTCTGACTTCAAACTCGGAAATTCTTATATCTCGGGTATAATTGCAAAACAATATCATCTCTAAGAATCTTTGTAGTTAATAAAATCAATTCAGCTATGTCATTCAGAATTTTAGGAACATTTTATAAATCGGGATGAAGTATCACACAATCATCTCCACAACTTTAATTATAAACAAATTTCAAAGTAGGGGTTACGAGTTTCGGATTCAGCAAGAATCCACCTCCAGCCTTCTAAAGTTATGTAGAAAAAACTTCTTCTCTCATATAAATGTGAAAAATTGTAAAAAACTTGAAACCAAATATTAATACTATGTCTAATGCCCAAGCATGGTTATACTTAGTTCAAAAAGAAAATATTTGAATTTAGTAACTAGTACCCCTACATGGTCCGATGATGAAAATATTTGAATTTGGACTAGTTCATGGTCCGATGATCCGTGTCACCACTACAGTTTGAGCTGACATGGACTTCTACAGAGAATACTCATTTGGTGTTATGAATTGAGATGAAAGTACATATTATATGTGTTATTGTGTGTTTCTTTACTGAAACCACTAATTTTGGAATGATCTGGATACTTTTTAATCAATACACATAGAAAAAATTGCGACTTCCTTTTATTTCATTGGTGCATCTAATCTTCGGTACCATTCCAAAAATATAACTGATTGTAGTTGCTAAATCTTCTCTGCCATGTGGCCGAATATATCTCCACTAACTTTAAGACATTTCTGTTATGTTATTTTCTTACAGTCATTTCGGATTTGGTGATGGGTGAGTAATCACATCAAACTTTTTATCTTATTTCTCAAGCATTTTTTGACAGTTACACTCGGAAATAAAATCACCTCATCAAAATTGACTAATATAATGTCATAACAAAAATGTTTTTCGTGAAATTTTTAAAGGAGGTATTGTTTGGGTAATTGGTATGATATTTATTAAAAAAATATTTTGTTGAATTAGAGTAGAGTAGAGAAATGAAAGAATTTAATTTTTATCCGACTTGTAATAAAGTCCAAAAAGTATGAAACGCCTAGATGTCACTCCTCTCAGCGGTCTCATTGAACGTTTGATATAATCAAAATTTTGATGTCATATTGATCCAGGTAACATACAGGACAATGTTATTCTTCAGAACGGCAACAAACTAATTTTTTCATCAGTTTATTTGTGATAAGTTCTATTAAAATGATGAGGAAATTATAGACCGTCAGATAGTGACATATTTAGGTGCCCCATTTTCTCATACAAGCATCGAATATAGTTCAAAAGTACATCGATGTTGAGTAAAATGAAGGAAAATTTACGAGTGGCTCCTGGGGAGAACATATGGATAATTTGATTTTCCAGAACAGAAATTAAAGGAGTATGTTGCACATATTTTCACGCGAGCAGTGTTCACCTAATTATTAATTGATAGAACCTAGCTTCGGGATATCAAAAGCTTTTGTCTTGCAGGTGGCTGAAGGGTTAAAATGAGGGTGTAATCTTGTAAGAAAAAAAAACCTAATGGCTCTCGGGGCCAGGTAGCCGAGTGGTTAAAGCGACTTTGTTTCAGTCACTGTAAATGAGTATAAAAAAAAATTCTAGAAGTCAATTTCAGCTCGAAGTGGAGTGGTGGCACTAGACATCGGACCATGTATTATTTACCAAATTTAAATATTTTCTTTTTTAACTAACTATAACCATGCTTGGGCATTGGACAGCGTATCAATATTTGATTTTGAGTTTTCCACAATTTTTCAAATTCATTTGAAAAAATACGTTTTTTCCTCTACATAACTTATAGAAGGCTGTAGATGGATTCTTGCTGAATTCGAAACATGTACCCCCTAATTTGAAACTTGTTTATGATTAAAATAGTTGTGGAGATGATTTTGTGATACTTCTTCACGATTCATAAAAATATATGAAAAACAAAATTCCGACTTTAAAGTCGGAATTTCCGACTTTGAAGTCGATTTTTGATTTTTGAATGGGACACCTGGTATGTTTTCACCTCCTTTGTCTCCACATAATATAATGACAAGAAGTTAAATCGCGCCTGTAATAAAAATATGAATAATTAATAATAGCGGTGTTTAGACAAGTATAAATTCTAGAAAAACAAACAACAACAAACAAAGCGGATTTCCCGAACGCAGATGCCTAGTTGGGATGGCACTTGACTAGTGATCAGGATATCGCAGGTTCGATCCCTGCTCGAGGATAATCTTTTTCTAGAATCTGTACTTCATTAATATTCATTATTTATATAATAATAATATCGTAACTAATCATATATTTAATGCACAAAAAGCTCAAGAGGCTGAGGTGCAGCTGGTGACAGGACCAGCATCCGAATGGAAGAAAAAAAACTCATATATTTATGTTTCAGATTTCCATAAGATCCGACCAGAAAGTAAATTCAATCATACAAAAATTGGCCCTCAGCAAACTTTTTTTCCATGCCTTTGCCAGTTTTTGGGGAGTACCATGCATATAAAGTAAAGTCATTGTTTTTATAAAAGTCAACTCATGTCGGATATAAGTGCGTTCAACACTTTTAACGATGTCACCGACTGTCATAAGTTGCAGTCTGATCTTAACAGGTTACAAGTTTATTGTGTTACTAACAAACTACATCTAAATACTAATAAATTCAATTCGATTATGTTTTCTAGACTACACAATAACGAATCTTTCGACTACACTATCAGCAATAAAAAACTAGAGAAAGTCGACGTCATAAAAGACTTAGGTGTCCTATTGGACTCTAAATTAACTTTTGAGCACCATATTGAATCAATAGTTAGAAAGTCTATGCGTAATTTAGGGTTTATTTCACGTGTAACCAGGTCATTCACAAGGCCCACCTCATTATTCACTTTGTATAATGCATTGGTTCGTAGCCATCTCGAATTTGCTTGTGTAATTTGGAATCCTTATTACCAAAAATACATTGATCGAATCGAGAGGGTTCAGAAGAAGTTTATCAATATGTTGAATTATAGATTCAATAGACAACATCAGTGTCGTCATGATTACGAAGTAAGCTTGATACACTTCAATCAGCAGAAACTTTCATCAAGACGACTGGTTCCACATGTTCTTTTTCTCTACAAGATTGTTAATAACCATGTTGATAGTCCTTATTTATTGAGTAGTCTGAATTTCAATACTAGACCCTATGTCACTCGTTCATCAAATTTGTTCTACTCACCAAACACCAATACTAACTATGTAAAAAATTCACTAGTAGTTGCGATTCAAACAATATATAACCAATACTTCATCCACATCGACCTTTTTTGTCAATCTTTTGCGATAGTTAAAAATCAGGCTTATTGTGTTCTTACTGTATAATTGAAAATTCATTGCTTACTTATTTTTAGATCTGTACTTAGAATTAGTTTTTAGTTTTATTTTTGTAGAATTAAGTAAATTCACCTATTTATTGTCACACTTACTTAGATACACGTATAATTCTGTTATTGGAACATCTGTTCTGTTGAATTACCTTATACAAAATAAATAAATAAATAAAATAAATAAATGAATAAGGGAGCAAACGGGGCTGTGCACTCCATTTCAAACGAACAGATTTTCATCCTTCCGGGTCTCAACCTTAGGGGGTGCATGGTAGTGATTCAATTAGGTGATGATTTGCAGGGAACATGAAACCGGTACGTAGGTATTTCCCATTTAAATCGTAAAATAATTTCAGCTATGGTATTAAAAGAACATTGCAAAGTGGTTCTTGTAATAATGGAACAGATATAATCCAAAGGTCGTAGGGGTAGTAGTTTTTTCTGTTGGAGACTTGCCGAAGAATATAACTATTATTCAGGTTAAGAGCGATATGCTCGTCCGCTGAGTAGTACCAACAATGTTTCCTCAAGTGTAGGAATACCTGACATGACGCATCACCCTGTAAACCTCTTTCGATAATGTTTAGGTTATGAATATAAACAGAAGAATTGGTGAGACCATAAGAAATAAGGGTGACCGAAATTTTCACTACAGATTTTACTAACTTTAATTTTTAACGTCGAACGAACGTGTCGGTTGAAGACTGGAAGGAAGAAAAGTATTGCAGTTTATCGTGGTATTTTATTTATTACATACGGTTTGATCGAGCTACGTCGTTTACCTAAATCTAAATATTCAGATTAAAATTTTTTATTTCTTGAATTGACTGATTTTTCATTTTTTTAAATGGGAAGTTACAATCACATTCTTGTAAGATTCCTTGACGATGGGGTGTTTTTTGTGTGTGAAAAAAATAGAAGAAATTGGAAGATAGAACAAGGACGTGACAAAGTAAGATGGTCTAACGGTTCATTTTATCATGCTGAAGTATTAGCCAAGGGTAAGAAACATGACCTTCTTCCAGTTTTGGATAGTCTTGTTAAAAATGTTCCAGTTATATTGATAGGTAAGTCACCAGTTACTTACTTTTATTCAAATGTGTTTTTCAAAAGTACTAATTTATCATATTCCTTTCTTTCTTCAAAACATAATAATTACCTGTGATTCTTTTTTATATTATTGAATGTTGCCATTATTATTTGACATTCATACTCATTGATTATAGACTGAGTAGGTATACTATTGTTGATTTGTGTCAAAATTTTATTTTCGTGTGATTTTGATGGAAAATTTCCTTCTGAATCCAAAAATTGAATAGTTTTTTCATCAAACTGTATCATTCAAAATTCATGATATACTAATAGGTGCATTACTTCGAAAAATCTTTCGAAGCTTTGAGACAGGATATTTTGAGCGGAAAAAATAATGATATTAATAATAAAAAAGAGGCCTGCTCTCATTAGACTGCAGGCTTCACCCAATAGTCTAGTCTACAAGAACAATTTTGGTTAATTTCTCTTCAAGGTCACCGAAAATTATGATCTACAGCTCATTCGATTCGAAATAACTTCTAGAAACTTTTTGAAGAATTTGAAGGTGCACCGGCAGATATTGCAAAAGTTATAAACAGTACAAAACAGGAGGGTTTGTTTTTTTGCAAATATCTCGGAAACTATTGATAATATCCAAAAGTTGAAAAAAGATCCTGAAAGAGGAGGAAATATAATTAAAAAAGTCTCCCGGAACTCTACCACCAATGTTTAGAATTTTAATTTAGAGGCAAAAATAGCACTAAAAGCAGGTAATGCGAGTCCCGCGTGCGCTGACTGATACGGACCCTTGAACAATAAAAATTATTTTAACCCATTAAATATCAATATTAAGAAATAAAAGAATTCACTTACCTTTAAGACATTTGAATAGACAAAAATCCATAGAAAAAAATGTTTCCTGTAATTATTCTAATACATATGATTTTGGTAATTAACTAGTTTTTACTAGCTTCAAATTTACATACAAACCCTGATAATTGTTATACAAAGAACCTCTAATTTGTTTCACTTCTTGGAGCTATTCTTGAAAGGCTTTAAAAAAGATCCCATCGAAAAAAATTTAAAATGTTGATTTTCCATTTTGTTATTAACAATCTAAGAGACTTAAAAATGAAAAATGCAAATAAAGCTAAACATTTTTTTTTTAAATATTCCAATTTGTTTGTATTTTGATTATTTGAAGTAACATAAAAATGCTTATTTTAAATTTCTTTCTCTGGAATAATTCTTATAAACAAATGCATTGTTTATAAGATATTTGCATTTTTGTTTTTGGAAGTTCAATCAGCAATAAATATTATGATCTTTAAGAACAAGATCATTTCTTTAAAAAAATGTATTGCTTTAAAACGCATTTGTTGATTAACTATTTTTTTGCAACAAATTATTAATATTAAGGAACCTTTTTTAATAATAATTTCCATTGCTCTTTGATATTCAAAAAACTAAATTTTATTTATATTTTCTTTGTTTATTTAATAAACAATTTGTTATGAACAAATGAATTTTCACGATACAATTTTTTAAAATACTTTAAAAAAATAACGAAATCAACATACATAGTTGTTTTTAAATATTTGAAATTATATAAAAAATAGAACAAATTTTTTTTTCACAACAAATGATACATGATGGTTTTTGTTATTTTTTGCGATATTGAAAAAAAATTATCATGAAAATTCATTTGTTTATAACAAAGTGTTTATCAAATAAACATAGAAAATATCAATGAATATTTCTTTAGTATATCGAAGAGCAATAGAAATCATGAATTGAAAAAAATGGTTCCTTAATAATAATATTTGGTAGCAAAAAAATAGTTAATCAACAAATGCGTTTTTAAGCAATATTTTTTTTTTAAGAAATGATTTTGTTCTTGAAGATCATAATATTTATTGCTGATTAAAATTCCAAAAACTAAAATTCAAATATCTTATAAACAATGCATTTGTTTGTAACAATCATTCAAGCAATCGGAGTAAGAAATTTCAAAAAATCATTTTTTTGTACTTCAATAATTAAAAAACGAAGAAATTGAAAAATTGAAAAAAAAATCAGTTTTATTTGCATTTTTCATTTTATGGTCTCTTAGATTGTTAATAAAAAAGTAGAAAATCAACATTTTTTTATTTTTTCAATGGGGATCTTTTTTAGCCTTTCAAAAATAGCTCCAAGAATTTGAGGTTTTTAGTTTAACAATTATCGGGGTTTGTATGTCAATTTGAAACTTGTAAAAACTAGTTAATCAATAGAAGCATATGTAATGAAATAACTACGCGTAAGAGAATTTTTTTATTTCTTAATATTGATATCTAATGGGTTGAAAGAATTTTTATTGTTCAAGGGTCTCGCATCACCCGCTTTTAGCGCCATTTCCGCCTCTAAATTAAAATTCTAAATATTGGTGGTAGAGTTGCAGAGGGTAAAACCTTTTATAGGAAATTTCCTCTTCTTTCAGGATCTTTTTTAAAATTTTGGATATCTTGAAGAGTTTCCGAAATGTTTGCAAAAAACCAATCCCCCTTTTTTTACTTAATTGTTTATAACTTTTGCAATTTTTGCAGGCGCACCATTAAATTTTTGAAAAAGTTTATAGAGGCTATTCCGAATCAAATGAGCCCTGGATCATAATTTTCGGTGCCCTTGAAGATAAATTCACCAAAATAGTTCTTGTAGACTAGACTACAAACCATTCTGTTCTGATGGTTAGAGCTTTCTCACTTTGAATGCTGAAACATTCGAAATGTTTGATTTTTTCCGTTATAATCGAGGAGAAGATTTTTAGTGGTTATATTTTGTGTTCTTTTCGTGGAAGATAATGGATTCCCATCAAGAATAGATCACAAATATTTTGTGAAAATAGGCATTTCTTATAGATCAGTTTTTTGAAGTATCTGTGGTCTCATAGACTGGTGCCTATAATTTTTGTGAGAGAAAAAAAGTAACAGGCGAGGACCAGGTGGGAAATGTTGTTGAGGTTCCAACTTTATGGAAAAAATTAAACACGAAACCACACAAAATGGTGAAATAGGGATGCAGTTTAGGGGTTTTTTGCGATTTGTGGCGAAACCTAGCTTTTGAGTGAAAAATGTTTAAGGTCGAAAACTTTTGTATTCAACACTTTCCGACATAACCTCAAATTAACCGCCAAAATGGTGAAAAACCAATTTTTCAATGTTTAATTTTTTTCTCGCGTATAGATTATTTAATTTACATGAGAATTAGTGAGATTATATATTTTCTGGTATCAAATTAGCGTGATTTTTTCGCAATTCAGAATACTCCTAGTTTTCGAGTAATTTACATTTTGCCAAAAATATACCCTTATCTTCCACGAATAATTGTTCTAGTGTTTTTTTGTATTTCGAAGGTCTATAAGTGATCATTTCAATTGTTGAAAAGTTTTCTTTTCTATGGTCTATGTGACTTGGGAGTTTTTTGATCGTTAAACTGCTCAAAATTGAGAAAAACCGACACAAGTCTATCTGAATCATGATTTTCTCAATATTTTCTATGATTTTCAATAGTTGTAGAAAAAAAGTAACAGACAAGGACCAGGTGGAGAATGTTGTTGAGATTAGAACTTACAGAAATAAAAACATTTGAAACGAAAACACTCAAAATGTTGAAATGGGGATGCAGTTTAGGGGCTGCAAAACGTTTTTTGTGATTTGCGGCAAAACCTGACCTGCTAGAAAAAATATTCAATGAAAAAGTTGTGGATAATGAAAAAATCAAAAACTTCTACATCTAACACTTTCTGACATAGCCTCAAATTAACCGTCAAAATGGCAAAAAACCGATTTTTTAATATTTCTTTTAGTTTCTCGCGTATAAGTGATTTAGATCAGATAAAAATTTGTAGATAGGTATATGTCCTTTTTGTGTCGAATGAGCATGATTTTTTCGTAAACCAGAAGACTACGAGTTTTCCAGTTATTTACTTTTTTTCGAAAATAATGCTCATCCACTAACAATTGTTCTGGTGTTTTTTTGTATTTCGAAGGTCAATAAGTGATCATTTTAATTGCTTTAATCTCTACTTTCAAATGGTCTGTGGCCTGTGGTTTATTTGTCGATAAACCGCTTAGAATTGAGAAAAATTGTCTCTCTGAATCATGATTTTCTCAATATTTTCAATGATTTTCGAATTTCTTCATTATTTTTACAACAGTAGTTAGGAGTAGTTTATATTAAATTCCTTATATTATTATATTCGAATACATAATTACACTACAAAATTATTTTATTAATATCGTTATCATTCTTTCTCACAACTATTGATAATTATTAAAAATATCGAGAAAATTATGATTCAGAGAGAATTTTTGTCGGATTTTCTCAATTTTAGCCAGTATGACGATCAATAAACCACCAATTTACATAAACCATTTTAGAGTAGACATTTCAACAATTAAAATTATCACTTATATAGACCTTCGAAATACAAAAAAAAAACACCAGAACAATTGTTCGCGGAAGGGTATTTTTTTTTCGAAAAATTTAGGTGACTCGAAAACTAGTCGTCTTCTGAATTGCGAAAAAATCATGCTTTATCGACACTGAAAAAGACATATGCTTACAAATTTTCATGTGAATTAAATCATGTATACGCGATAAAAAAATTAAATATTGAAAAATCTGTTTTTCACCATTTTGACGGTAAGTTTGATGTTATGTCGAAAAGTGTTCAATAAAAAAGTTTTTGATTTTTTCATTATCTACAACTTCTCTATTGAACATTTTTCGCTAAAAGGACAAGTTTTTTCGGAAATCGCCAGAAACCGTTTTCAACCCCTAAACTGCATCGCCATTTCACCATTTTGTGTGTGTTTCGTGTTCAATTTAATTTGTTCCACATAGTTGGAATCTCAACAACATTCTTCACCTGGTCATTGCCTGTTCCTTTTTTTTCTTATTTTAAGCGTTTAAAATTCGCTTTGGCACCAGCCTATCACTATTGTATTAATTTGATATATTGGATTCTATTGTTCAATCACGAAAAATATGAATTTTTCAGAAAAAGTCAACTTAGAGAAAAATATTGCTAGTACTACTCTGTGTTCTCTTCGTGATATTCTGATGGACGATAATCAACCCCATTCAGGAATAGAGCACGTAGAATTTGTTGCGCCTGGTGAGAAAATATGTTTATCTTTTAGAATGTTTCCTATAATATGAAACAGTGGTTTTCTAGTTGAGTGAACATTTATTTTCAATAAGTTTCTCGAATACTCTATTATTAGATGCATTCATGTATTTGTAGCCGAGTGTTTGAAGCGACATTGTTTCCATCACTTTGGCTGCCAGTCGGCGATGGTTAAAACCATATCGACTGCAGACATTTTTCTGATGGCCCGAGAAAGTGCTAGGAATCGCACGTAAAAAGGTAAGATTCCGGTAATCCTTGGATCGCACAAGTTTCGACTTCTGAGGGCTGCCGTTCGTTAGGGGACGACAGCTGGTTAACGGAAAAAACAATTTTAACAACAATATCAAAAATTCAAGTTTTAATGGTTGTAATGTCTTGTTATAATTTTTACTGCCTTGTTAATGTACTTGTTATATTGCTCTCTATGATTGTTCAATCACCGAGATTATAACTTTTTTAGATATAATCAACTTGGAGAAAAATGATGCTGATAATTCTTTTTGTTCTCCTGAAATCTTGGTGGACGATAATCAAGAAGAATTTATTTCGCCAGGTGAGAAAATATTTATGTCCTATGGAATGTTTTCTAAAAATATAAAACTGTGGTTTATCAGCCAATGGAGCATTTAGTTTGGAATTTTTGCTAATCCTATTAATTAAAAGCTACTCTACCATCAGACGCATTCATTAATTTGAAAATATCTTCAATAAATCAAGTTCTAATGGCTCTGTCTTGTTTTAATTTTAAGTGTTTTGTTGAAATACCACATACCTGTCTATTATTGTTCAATCACTAAATATATAATATTTTCCAGATACAATCAACTTGGCGAAAAGTGATGTAGGTAATACTTTGTGTTCTCTTCGTGATATGGCGGTCGACGATAATCAATCCCATTCAAGAATAGAACACGAAGAATCTGTTGCACCAGGTGAGAAAATATGTATGTCCTATGGAAAGTTTTTTAAAATAGAAAAAATGGCCAACATCATTTATTTTAATTTTTTTGCAAATCCTACTAATATAAAAAAATACTTTATATGTTCATTGACCTTTGAGTTATACAAGCAATTAGTTTTCCAAACGCTAGTTTTTGAATACCCTATTATTAGAAGCATTCATTTCTACGAAAATATATTTAAAAAGTCCAGTTCTACTGGCGATGTCTTGTCATGATTTTCACTATTTTGTTAAACTACTATATTCCGTTCTATCATTGTTCAATCACTAAATAAATAATAATTTTCAGATACAATCAACTTGGAGAAAAGTGATGCAGGTAATACTTTGTGTTCTCTTCGTGATATGTTGGTGGACGATAATCAATCCCATTGTAGATTAAATGACGAAGGATTTGTTGCGTCAGGTGAGAAAATATAAGAGTTTTATGAAATGTTTTTAAAAAGTGGTTTTCTAGCCAATTGAACACATATTTTTAATGAATCGGAAAGAAGTATCACAAAATCATCTCCACAACTTTAATTATAAACAAGATTTAAAATAGGGGGTATATGTTGCGGATTCAGATTAAGAGAAGAGAGATAAAGATAATCTTAAACAGGAGTTTTGGAACTTCTTAAGTTTACTTTTGAAGGTCTCACCCAAATAGTTGTAATATACACAACTGCCATATTCTAGGAAACTCAAGATCACAGCATTAACAAGGCGCATTAACATCCGACGGTCACACATATTCATACCTCCCCAAACTTTGAGCTTCATGTAGCAGGTACATGGTTTTTTAGTGGCGTGCGATTCAAAAGTGAGTTGTTCGTCCATTATGATTCTTGAGTTTCTCACTTTCTCGCAGTGTTATCACAGTATTGTTCAAAGATATTTCGCGAGTTTGTAGAGATTTTGCTCTGTTTGTGTGAGTTTTCGTCAATATACATATTGACAATGTTTTATTTGCGTTCATCTTGAGACCGTTATCCGAGGACCATTGGCTTATCCGCTGTAAATTAAGGTTGAGTTCTGAGACAAGCGAATCTACATTTTCCGGAAAGCATGCTCTGTAGAGTTGACTATCGACGGCATACAGATGCAAATTCCAGTTCGGTTCAATACATGCAGGAAGGTCTGCAGTAAACACAATAAAAAGAAGTGGACCCAGCACACTACCTTGGGGAACCCCGCAGAATGTCTGTTTTGGTTTAGATAAATGTGAAAAATTGAAGAAACTTGAAAACAAATATTGGCACTATGTGTAATTGAGGTTGAGATATTACTACAGTTACAATGTCATTCTTTTATTGCAGAATTTTAAATTCTGCTAATGGTCAACCTATATAGTTTTGAAACATGTACTACTCCCACTATACAGCCCTGGACGCCAAACGTCACTTATTTTTAAACGAACGAAATGTGTACGATTGAGTAGTGTTAGTGTGTACTATGTTGGAATGCCTACCTGCTAGCTTGGTCACATGAACATTTTTCAGATATCAGGAAATCTGGTTACGTAAAGTCATTACTTACTTTAGTTGAATTCCCAGTCTACAGGTCTACAGGTGGGTTTGTTGACAGAGTCGTGGGAATCCACGGAACTTTTTTTTGAAAAAACACCCAGCTAGACGCGTCACACTAGAGTCAGCCATCTCGATTGGAAACGGCATCGATTTTTGTTTAAAAATTAATTTGACTTGAAAACAGAATTTTGGTAAATACAATATTTTGTTATGATTTCCTTAGTGCAAGGCAAATACTCGAAACATGGGATTTTACCCCCAGGAAAAATAGGAAAAATATTTTGTGAAAATTAATTGGGAAAAAAAACTATTTAAAAAAATATCAAAATATTTTCAAAAAAAAAGAAAAATTGTCGGAGACGAGATTTGAAATTCTGGGTGGATACCCGGTACATTGTCAACAAACCCACCAGGCATAATGAAAATCTATCTGTAGGTATACTGGGGATTCAACTAGAGTAAGGAATGTTTTTACGTACATTGATTCCCTGATATCTGAAAAGTGGTCATCTGGCCAAGCTTGCAGGTAGGCATGCGATCATAGTACAAAGTAACACTACAGTAACAGTAAGTAACAGTAAGAACATTTCGTTCGTTTGAAAATAATTGACGCCTGGCGGACCTGGGATCTTGGACTACTACCTAACCAATTGATTATTTACAATTCTACCATCATATAACTAATCGATTACGATATTAAATTGTGGAGATAACTTTGAGTTTTTCAACTTCGTAAAAAGCAATACGAATGAATACTTACCAGTCATGGTTATACAGTTGGATGAAAAAGAAAATATTCTAAAACTCTGCTCTTCTAACCAATTGAGAACTAATTTCATGTTCAACTTGTTGCAAATACCACAAATAGAAAATTTATTCGTTGAGATTTTGAGTTATGCTTTTTATCAGTATTCCGAATGAGTTAATCAAATTTTCTGTTGTATATTTTTGAAAGTGAAAAAAAAGTTCTGATGTAGTTGCCATTATCATTTTCATTGGTTTGTAGTATCGTTGAATATGCAAGTTATTATCATGTAATATTGTTATCGATGCTCCAAAATTTTTTCTCTGTATCCGGTAGGTTATTTATTTTTATGTTATTTGATTTTTTTGGATCACTCACTTTCTATGTAATTTTTGTTGGTTTTATAACCAGCTGCGGAGGTTAAGTGGTAGGACAAAAACTACGGTATCCCACTGTAATTTTTGAACTTCGCCGTTTGTTGTATTTTGTACCTATACCCAATAAAGACCCTCATTATTATTATTATTATAACTATTGGATTTTATTGTACCCAATATATTAATTTTTCAGATGTAATTGATTTGGAGAGAAATGTTGCCGATAATAGTTTGTGCTCTTTTTGTGGAATCTTGGTGGAAGACATCCACTTTCATTCAAGAACAGTTCACGGGGTATTTGTGGAATCAGGTGAAGAATTATTTCATACTCATTATTCTCTATAGATATAGAAAGATCTATTCTGAATAGAACAAGCATCCATACTTATCTCCGTTAATGTTATGTTTTAGAAAGAATCTCTAAACACTCCAATGTATTTTCAAGAAGACACATTTGACTTCAAAGATACTTTCATACCTTCAGCTTCCTCTAATACGAATATGGGTAGGGTAACACCCCATTTCTGTGCCTAAAATTTTTGTAAAAAAGAAAAAATAACAGGCAAGGACTAGGTGAAAAATGTTGTTGGGGTTCCAAATTTGAGGAAAAAAATATTTAAACGCGAAATGGTGAAATGGGTCTGCAGTTTAGGAGTTGAAAACGGTTTTTATGCGATTTGTGGCGAAATGTGACCTCATTGCGGAAAATGTTCAATGAAAACATAGCGATAAAAAATCAGAAAGTTTTGTATTCAACACTTTTCGACATAACCTTCAATTAACTGTCAAAATGGCAAAAAAACTGTTTCAGTATTCAATTATTTTCTCGCCTATAAATAAACGATTCAATTCAGATGAAAATTTGTAGAAATATGTCTTTTTTTGGTGTCGAATGAGCATGATTTTTTCGCAATTCATAAGACAAGTTTTCGAGTTAGGTACATTTTTCGAAAAAAATACCCTTATCTTCCACAAGCAATTGTTCTGGTGTTTTCTTTGTATTTCGAAGGTCTATAAGTGATAATTTCATTTGTTGAAATGTCTACTTTCAAATTGTCTATGCAACTTGGTGGTTCATTAATCGTTAAACCGATTCAAATTGAGAAAAACCAACAATCATGATTTTCTCAATATTTTCAATGATTTTCAATAGTTGTAGGAAAGAATAAAAATGATATTATTGAACCAATTTTGCAGTGTATGAAAATAGTGAGATTTTGGAATTGGGCCAAGAAAATAATTCGCCGAAACGACAATTTTTTCAATAACATGTTATGATCGGTTGGATCGTCATTCCATAGAAATCGATTTGTAAATCGGCATAATTGCCATTATTATTCGATAGAAAATCCCCACTTATTGAGGCAGGTGGATTATCAACAAAGGCGGTCAATAAATGTCTAGTGAGGAATCGTTGGAAAAAATTATATTATAGTTACTAGGTTTATTAGAAGATATTCCTCTTGATCTTTGCCATAGAATGATAGCGCCTCTGCTCACTATCCAAGAGAAGTGCGAGATCATCTAAACGAGGTCTTTCCCAATGAATGGATGGGACGGTCGGAATAGGCCTGTCAGGTGGCCCACTAGATCACCATATAACAAGACGAATTTTTCTTATGAGGAAACATAAAAAATATTGTTTTCGTTGTGCCACCAACTTCTTTCAAAAATATGCTACTTTGAATAATTAATGAATATTCACCATTACATGAAATAAATTGATTTATTAGTAATATTCAAAACCTTTATTTTTTTCTATAATCGTGTATGTTTTATATTGCCCGATGTATATGCAAAATTCTTCATTCAATGGAAAAATATGTATTCCATTTAGGAAAATGTGAGACAAACATATCATACAAAAATAAAAAAAATGTTATATGAAATGTACATTGTTGAAACAAGACATTTGTTATATATCCGTATCAGTCGTCTTGAAGGGATTTCGCAGTTAAAAAAAGTCGTTCATTAAGATTATGTCGAAGAATAAAATTTCCATTTTTGATTTTTTTAAAGCTACAATTTTAACATCAGAAAATATCCAATGAAATTTATAGAGTCTTTGTTGGTGCTTCTTGTGGATCGATAATATATCAGGAGTTCCATTTAAAATAAAGAAGATTTTGCACTTTTTTATTTACAATGTTTAGCAAGCTATTTTTCGCACCATGTATACCTCAGGTTGATGATTGACATATCATTCGAGAGAGCCACCAACGTACATTATTCGACCAAAAATTTATTTCGGTGGGATTTGACCCTTTATTTATCAAGTTGAAACTGAAAAACTGATGAAAAATACAGGTTGTCAATTAGGAAAACAAAGAAAACAGAGAAAACTGAACACCCTGTGTAAGTGCCCATTTTTATTATGTAAAACTCAGAAAATAGTATGTTTTTGCTATTAAAATCATCTATTAACACAATGGAGATTTTTTTATTCCAGAAATTTAAAGAAAAATAATGGACTGGGGTCCCATGTGGACCCCACTTGGACATTAAAGGGTTGATAAATTCGAGTGTGGCATTTCATTTATGCATACATTATTCTTTTGTATCACTAGTTTTGTTGATGCGAAATCA
Source organism: Chrysolina oricalcia (assembly GCA_944452925.2). NCBI lineage: Eukaryota > Metazoa > Arthropoda > Insecta > Coleoptera > Chrysomelidae > Chrysolina > Chrysolina oricalcia. The sequence goes on along the minus strand of OX101813.2, from coordinate 55,765,095 downwards.
TAACATCTAAGAAAAGGTAATGCGGAGAAGGAAATCCTCTATTCTCCTTATATATCCTGGTATTCAACTAATTATTCCGAATCACTTCATGTCACGTTTCAATTTTAGAGATGAAAGCTGAAAAATATATACGACTTGTTCCTTTTTTTAATAAAGATAATTATGTTTTAGCAAAATCTACTGATACCACAATCCGACAGAAGTATTCAACAAAACAACATTATTGCGGTACATTGCAGACCAAGTTGGCACGTCATTTAGAGAGAAAACATCCTAACGAATTAAAGGTTCAGGAAGCTTTGGCTTTCCCAATAGGTAACTCACCAAATCATTGTGAACATATAGGAATAAAATAGTCATTCGGTTTAGAATTCACCATATCAAATATTCGTAATAATTGAATTTAGAGCTTCAAAACTGACACATCCGCTCATATCATTATAGGCATACTTTGGATGCATCTCGTCAATATTTATTTTTCTAAAGTGTGATGTGTTTTCTTTGTCTAGTCTTTTCATTCAATACCCATATTGAGGTATTTAATTATGAATATCATTATTAATATTGAGTCTCATTAAAATTCAATTGAATTGTACACAAGTAACCGATTAAGATTTAAATTGAAAATGTGAAAACTTGAAATGAACCTACCTCCATTTTTGCATTGCCGCTGATAAAAATCATTTTTAGGTAGTACTGGACGAAAATCTAAATTTTATTCTATACAGAAAAATGGAGATTTCAATTATCGTTCCGGAAACCCAGTCAACACCCGAAGAACAAAATATTCCTCAGAAACTGTCCCATGCCCAAGTTGTAAAGGTTTCTACTCCAGAAAAAATCTGAGAAATCATGTTAGACAGCAATGCAAAAGGCAGTTTGGTTGTGAAAATCTCCAAACTGCAAGTAACAAACTCTCGTTGAGCTGTCATGAGAAAGCGTCTAAGACATTGAAAGAAAAAATCATTCCTCCTATGCGCAGTGATAAAATAACTAAAGCCATTACCTACGATGAGTTGGCTATCACGTATGGAAATTTAATGGCGATCAAATATAGTACCAGTCAGCACCATCATAAAATGATCAGGAATCGACTGAGACACATTGGAAAGATTTTTCTGGAGATGAAAAAAATCAAAAGCAGTATTTCTGATGTTACTTCGTTGTTTGATCCTTCAAACTTCGACTGTTTCATTCAAGCTGTTCATAATCTAGCTGGGTATAATGAAGGAAAGTTCCAGACTCCTAGCTTTGGAACATCATCTGTAACATTGTTCGCACAGCTTGGCGATGTTTTGCAGGCAGAAGCCATAAAGAAAAAGGATGACGAGCTTGAGACAAATGCTAGAAGATTTTTAAAACTCCTCACAACCAATGCCAATTGCTTGATAAATAAGGTAGCAATTGAAAATAGAACTCAATTGCAGAGGTCTCAGGTGGTCACATTACCAAAAACTGAGGATGTGCTTCGCCTTTTCAACTCTTTGAATAAGAAACTTCTAGAATATCTGAATAGTTTAAAATTTCAGTTCGATTTTGATATCTGGATGAGATTGAATAAAGTGATACTCATTAAATTAATGATTTTTAATAGAAAGCGACCTGGTGATATCGAAAAAACTCAAATTTCTGAGTATAGGAGTTTACAAAATGTAGAAAAAGAATTACTGTCAACATTGTCCGATACTGAGAAAGTGTATGCTACCACCTTCAGTCGATTCATCACAAGAGGCAAATTAGATTCTCCTGCTCCAGTTTTGGTAAGCAAAGAGGATATTCAAGCAATAAATATCATTTTGCAATATAGGAAAGATGCTGGTATCGCAGATGATAATCAGTATGTATTTGCTACATTGGGGAATGAAAAATATATCTGTTGAATATAAGCGAAATGCGGATGTAATTAATAGCGGTTGAAGTTGAAATAGCACTCACCAAATCCTTCCAGAGACGAATTAATGAGTAGGTAACTTCTTCAACTCTTGTGCAGACTGTATTGCGGTTTATAAAGCGGCTGGCGATCGACTCGTTTTCTGAACGTCACACTGACATTCGGTTCCAATTTTTTGACGCCGATCTGTCACTTTGTTTTTATGCGTAAACAGAATATGGCGATTTCACGATATCAACATGCTCCATAAAATGTGCGTACTTCAACTCAAAATACGCGTGAAATAGATATAATTTTGACATTAGAATTAGCGCCTAAATAAGTTTCCTCTTTGCTGACGGGTAAAACACCTATATTATGCTTTTACTATCTAACTTATATTTAAATCAGTGGAGTAGACTGAACATTCTCCCCCCACTAAAAATTATATTATAATTTTTAATCAGAACTATGAGCATTTGGTAATGGGCACAATTTCACCAATGCTCTTTTGATAGTACATTGTTTGGTACGGACATCTGCAACACGTACTATACCATCCTTACCATAATAAAGTTTTTCTATTCGACCAAGAGGCCATTTCAGTGGTGAAGTTGCCTCATTCTTCACTAGGACCATTGTTCCTTCTGATACAGGACGTGAGGCATCAAGCCATTTGCCTCTCTGTTGAAGAGTATGCAAATACTCACTACTCCATCTTTTCCAAAAATGTTGATGGAGCCGTTGTATCAATTGCCATCGATTAAGCTTATTGAGTTTTAAATGTGTTAAGTCAGGATCAGGAATTGAACTGAGTGGCTCAAGCGTCAGAAAATGTCCTGGCGTTAACACCGAAAAATCGTTTGGATCCGAACTAAGTGGATACAAAGGACGAGAATTCAATAATGATTCAATTTGCGTTAAAAGAGTATAGAACTCCTCATATGTCATAATTTGTTCACTCACAATGCGATACAAATGAGTCTTAACAGACTTCACTCCTGCCTCGGCTAGACCTGCAAAATGGGGTGATCCACCAGGATTGAATTTAAAGTTTATTGATTGACTTTCTGCTGCTTGTTTCACCATTTCTAAAATTTGTCGGTTTGCTCCGATAAAATTTGTTCCGCAATCTGATGTTATGGTAGAACAGCGCCCCCTACGAGCGATAAATCTTCGGAGCGCAGCAATGAAAGCTTCACTGGTTAAATCGGATGCTAATTCAAGGTGAATACACTTTGTTGCGAAACACACAAACAGACAGATATATCCCTTGTATGTTTTAGCACGTCGTAATTTACCCATAGTTATAGAAAAGGGGCCTGCGTAATCTAGACCAACACAAGAAAATGCTTTGAGTTGCGAAACTCTTAAACTTGGAAGATCAGCCATTGTAGGTTGATAAGATTTAGGGGACAAACGCCAACAGTTTTTGCAATTTGAAATTATTTTATTAATAGCTCGTTTGGGGGACATGATCCAAAACTGTTCATTTATTAAAAACAGTAGGGTTTGTCTACCTGGATGATAATATATTTTATGAAAATTGGAAATGATCAATTCAGTCAGTCGAGAATTTCTAGGTAATAGGGCAGGAAATTTCTTATTGTACGATAAGGAGGAATTTCGAATACGTCCACCCACTCGCAAAACATCACTTTCATCTAGGAAAGAATTGAGTTTTCTTAAAGGTTTTGATGCGTTTCTTCCATTTTTCAAGTTTTCAATATCGATAGGGAAGTGTGAAATCTGAGTGCATTTCACAGCTAAAATCATTGCATTCTGAAGCTCTGAGAGCGACAAGTTACCGCTTCTTCTGTTCTCAGGATTACGGCAGTTATACGAAAACCGAAGAATGAATGCCAAAATTCTTTTAATTTTCGGCAAGGAAGAATATTTATTCAGAACGTCATGGATAATATTTTCTACCGGAAAAGTGGAAAGCGTTAAATTAATTTCTTCTGAGAGTGCGTCAGGTGATGAACCTTCTTCCGTTTTAAATGAAGTTGGCCAAAGCTCTTTCTTAAGTTGCAACCACGGAGGTCCCGAAAACCACATCACATCTCTGATTAATTCTGAAGGGAGTAAGCCACGTGATGCGCAATCAGCTGGATTGTCTTTGGACGATACGTGTCGCCATAGAGAAGGAGGAATTCTTTTTTGAATGAATGTTACGCGATTACTAACGAAAGTTTTCCATCTGTGTGGTGAAGACTGAATCCAACTTAATGTTATTGAACTGTCTGTGTAAGCGTATGTTTGAAGGAACTTTATTTTATCTTTGAATGATTTCATAACAGTTGAAAGCAACTTTGCAAGAAGAACTGCAGCACATAGTTCAAGGCGGGCGACATATACTGTTTTCATTGGTGCAACCTTAGATTTGCCACAAACGAAATAGGTTTTGAATGAATCTTCACTTTGCTGAACTCTGAAATATATGACGCAAGAGTAAACCCTTTTCGAGGCATCGCAAAATGCATGTACTTGACACTGTAAATCGTTCAGTAACATGTGGCGAGGAATTTGTATAGTTGTTAATAAAGAAAATTCTGTTCTGAACTGAGTCCATTTGTTGATGATTTCCTTAGGTGGAACCTCATCCCACTGAATTCCGAGACTCCATAGGTGCTGCATAAGTAGTTTAGCGAATAAAGTGACTGGAGTTAAAAAACCCAATGGATCAAAAACGCGGGCGATATCAGATAATATTTGACGTTTTGTGCAGCTACTAACTGATAAATCAATATTATAAGTGAATATATCTGAACATGGCTCCCACTGTAAGCCCAAAATTTTAAGAACTGATGATACTTCTTTATCAAAAGAAATTAATTTGTTATAGAGGTGAGATTCTGGTAGATCAGCTAGAAATGCTTGATTATTTCTCGTCCATTTGCGTAGTTCGAAATTTCCTCTTTTACAAATTTCAATTAATTGATCTCGAATTAATTTTGCATCGTCTAATGACGAGCACCCTGTACATATATCATCAATATAAACACTGTTTTCTAAGACACTAGCTGCCAATGGAAAATATTCTCTCTCATCGTGAGCTAATTGAAGGATTGTTTTATTGGCTAAATATGGACTACTAGAAAGACCGAAAGTTACAGTTTTTAAGCGATAGTCTTTTACACTCTCACTACTGGAGAATCTCCATAATATTCGTTGATAGTCTTGGTGTTTAGGATGAACTAAAATTTGCAAGAACATCTTCTTTATATCTGCCGTAAAAACTATAGGGTAAATTCGAAAATCCAATAAAACCAAGAAAATATCTTTTTGTAATTTTTCACCCACTAACAGGGTTTCATTCAGTGAAATACCCTGTGTGGATTTTGCGGAAGCGTCGAAAACAACGCGCAGTTTAGTTGTTGTACTGTTTTTTAATACACAGTGGTGTGGAAGGTAAAAGCAGTGTTCTGTGTCATAACAATTATTATCTACCTCTTCCATGTACCCACAGTCTAAATATTCTTGTAGAAAGTCAGAATATAATTTATGTAATTCCGGTGAACGCAAAAGGCGTCTTTCAATAGAATAAAAGCGGCGTAAAGCGAGCGGACGAGTATAGTTGATATTGAAAATTGGTTCTGAATTTTTGAATGGAAGATTGACAACATAACGACCAGTTTCATTTCTAAAATGTGTACTGGAATATATTTCATCACACAAAGCATCTTCAGGCGATATTGCCTTTATTTTTGGGATTTCTTCGAGTTCCCAGAATCGTTTTAGAAAATTGTCTATAGCGAAAGTGTCAGTTTGAACAGTACTGAAAAATGCGGAACTATTCGAAAATGCTTCTGGTTTATTGAACGCTACCTTCCCCATAAGTATATATCCGAAAATTGTGTTTATGGCTACAGGTTCATCATCATTTCCTACAATACGCCCCTGTTCTAAGATATGGGGAAAAACTTCAGCGCCAAGAAGCATATCAATAGATGTTGATTTGTGGAAATTTTCATCGGCTAGTTTGAGATTTCTGATGTGTGACCAATTTGAAACATCAAGGGATGAACTTGGCATGTTAGCGCATAACTTAGGAAGAATAATGGCATCAACTGTTAGTTCTGGATTATTCTTGCCAACAGGTTTTAATGTGCAGGTTACTCCGCCACTAGAAGTTATTTCATTCATTGACCCCAAACCTTGGATAGACATGGAAAAATTGAAGCGAGTTAAACCTAGTTTATGGTAACACTTTTGTGAAATATAACTGGTCTGCGAACCACTGTCAAGTAAAACTCTAACCTTTTGATAGTTATTGCGTGCATCTAATACTTCAATAATGGCCGTTGATAATAAAACATTGCTGGAAGATGATACGATACCGACAAAGGTATTTTGATCTTGAGCAGTGGAAGGACCCTGTAAACTTTCTTGGGGTTTTGAGGTTATAGTGTGAAGTGAGTCATTATTGGACGTCCAAACTTTATTAACATGTATAGTCGAATGATGCAAACCTCCACAAAAACGGCAAGTTGACGTCGATTGACAATTTTTTGTTGAATGCTGAGAACTCAAGCAATTATAACATAATTGTTTTTGCTTGACAAAATTTAATCTTTCTTGAGGCTGTTTATTGAAGTATTCGGAACATCGGTATATTGAATGATTCCGTTTACAAAACATACAAGATGGATTTGGACTCGAAATCTTATTTGAATTGGTATTTGACAAATATGATGAAGTTTGTTTGGGTTTTGTTATCGAAGCATTTTGAAAATATTTATTTTTTCCTGAAAGTAATGTATTTTGCGGCATCGAAAATTCAACTGCATCCAATGCGTTGCATCGATCTAGTACGAATTTTTTTAAAGATTCAAATGTTGGTGTAGCATCATTAGCGATAGGGTTTTCTAATTCGAATCGAGTAACGGTTTCTTGATCGAGATGCTTCGAAAATAAGTAATATAAGAGAAAATCCCACTCTGTTACCGGAAATTTCATATTTTGCAAGGCAGCTAAGTTTTCCGTAAAGGTATCTAAAAGTAATCGAAGTGATCGCGTATTTTTTGAATTAGTGACAATCGGTGCATGATCGATTTCTTGTAGATGTGCAAAAGCGATTAATCTTTTATTGTCGTAGCGCTGTAACAGCGCATCGTAAGCGATGTCATAGTTGGCACTAGACATGGAAGTTGTTTGAACCAACGTGAGTGGTGGTCCACGTAGGGATGAAATAAGGTAATTGAATTTTTCAATATTTGTTAGGTTTGCGTTATCATGAATAAGGCTCTGAAACATATCCAAAAACGGTTTGAAAGATTTTATATCTCCCGAAAATTTAGGGATTTCAATTTTGGGTAATTTTACGTTACTACCAGAATAATTTGCTGATGAACTGGCCACAGTTGGATCAGATTTGATATCGAATAGCGTGTAATTGATTGCTTCGATATATGAACAATCGTATTCAAAGTTTTTGCGTACAATTTCATCATCGGTTAAATCCTCATCAGTAACTGAAGCTAAAGATACTAAACTGACATAATTTTTTTTGAAATCATCGCAACACTGTTGAAGGCCTTGATAGCGCATTTTGAATATTATACGTTCTGATTCTTCAGTTTTTGCTCTGTCAGCAAGTTCTTTGATTTCTTTTATTTGACTAACGCTTATTTGACGAAGAGCCCTATACTGTTTTAACTTATTTGCGTTTGACATTATGAATAAACAATGAGCAGATCAAGAAATTTTTAGATTTAATCGAATCAGTTGGACACTGTCTGAAGGCTTGATAGGCTTCAGCAAAAACACCTTCAATATACTTTATCGAATGGCCTTATTCAAATTTTTCATGAAAAGATTTATTATTTCATAGAAAATTTAACGTATGGTATATCAAATAATGATTTCTCGTGAAAAAATCACCACTTGAGGAAACTTATTTAGTTTGGTTGAAAAAACGCGACTGGAATAATCCTTGGCTCGAATAGGACCAAATGTTGAATATAAGCGAAATGCGGATGTAATTAATAGCGGTTGAAGTTGAAATAGCACTCACCAAATCCTTCCAGAGACGAATTAATGAGTAGGTAACTTCTTCAACTCTTGTGCAGACTGTATTGCGGTTTATAAAGCGGCTGGCGATCGACTCGTTTTCTGAACGTCACACTGACATTCGGTTCCAATTTTTTGACGCCGATCTGTCACTTTGTTTTTATGCGTAAACAGAATATGGCGATTTCACGATATCAGCATGCTCCATAAAATGTGCGTACTTCAACTCAAAATACGCGTGAAATAGATATAATTTTGACATTAGAATTAGCGCCTAAATAAGTTTCCTCTTTGCTGACGGGTAAAACACCTATATTATGCTTTTACTATCTAACTTATATTTAAATCAGTGGAGTAGACTGAACAATATCAGAGCAGGAAAAGCATTATCAGATTTCTGTCTATCAGAAGGGTTACACAATAAGAATTTGAGTGCCACAAAACTTCGGAAGCATTTTGCAACGATTACGTGTAACGAGCAAGAAAAAGATCAGTCAGAAATTAGTGATTTCATGGGCCATTGTTTGAATATCCATAATAAGATATATCGTCAAAAACCAGTAATGAAAGATATAAAGATTGCCAAATATTTGCATCGTGCCCTGGGACTAGAGAAAATGGATAGCCAAACTGAAACTGAGACAGAACTTGTAAATGTACAATTTCCAGAAGCAAGCTGTAGCACTAGTTCAGGACAATTTGTTGAACGGTATACTCCAGTAAACAGTGAGCAGGAATCTGATGAGAAGAGCGGATCAGGGAACCATTCAGACTTGACAGTAACGGATGAAAATGAAATGGAATCTTTTAATCGTCGAAAGGGAAAACAAATACCTGGAAAGAAACGGCTAATAAAAAGGTCCAAACAGCGTACCCCATCACCTAGTGAGCAGGAATCTGACAATAGCGGATCAGAGTACCAACCAAACTTCACGGTTACGGACGAAGATGACACGGAACCTTCAACACCACGAAAGGAAAAGCGATTTCCTGGGAGAAGACTTCCAATTAAAAGGTTTACTTGGACTACTCCAGAAAGGAAGGCTGTTAGAAGTTTATTCGAAAATTACTTCAGGCCAGATGCTTCATTACCATCACTTGAAACTTGCCAAGATTTCAGTTTTGGCAACAATGATTTAAAAAATAGAGGCCCCCAGCAAATTCGAGCATGGATATCCAATGAAAAGAACAAAGAGAAGCGAAGTGAGTATATCATGGTTATGTTTGTACTTCTTGGAATATGAAAATATTTTGGTTACTGATTTGCATTTCTCGATTTTGTTGCAATGTTTTATTACGGAAGGACCATCTTTTCTTCTCTTTATAAGAATAATGCGCGAAGGGACATTATAAATTCTATTAATTTTGACATTTCGAATCAGTTGCAGCTGACAGAACAGAAATACGTATATGCCTATCTGACGGCTAATCTGAACGACAGCCTATCGACAAGGTCCTAATTGTGGAATAATGTGAATTGTTTTAACTACATCATTTGAGTGAAAATAATAAATTGCCTTCCTAAAGAATCAACAACTGTCAAACTGCTCTGAAAATAATTCCATTTTCCTTCATTCATATTTTTTTCAAGCCAATATTTTTTTAGGTAATACAAAGAAAGGAGTTTGGACAACTCCTGTTAAGAGTTTTGTCAGAACTCACTTCAAAAAAAATTACAAAACCGAAAAATATCCAACTTCAGAAGAACTACAGTTTGCAGTTGACAATTTCGGTGAACTCCAGAACACAACTGTAGAAAAACTAAGAAGCCATGTTCAACACGATTTCAAATATCTCAGGAGAAAGAAAGCACATCATTAAGGGATTTAGACTACCAAGCAAATTATGAAACATACAATCCTTCGACAGAGGCAATGTTTTTTTACAGTTGTGGTGTAGGAAACATGTTTCGGCTTTGCCACACATTCTTTCACTTTCTTAAGACTATATTAACAAAATAGGAGTGGGGTGAGAGAATCTGGTAAAATTATTTTTCTTTGTTTATTGTAGTTTCCATCAACCGGGTGTGCCCTCACGAACAATCTTCAGGAGTATTTGACAGGCTTGTGTGAACTAGAGATATAGATATATTTATGTTGTTCTATATACCCGGTTCTAACTGTCGTATTCTTGGTAGGGCTTAGAGCTGTTTGTAACTAGGAAAGGAAATAATCTTGTTGAATGTAGCAACCATGTAGACAAATTTCAGTACAAGATCTTTAAACTTAATTCATATCACTAATTGCATGTATATTCTGACTGACTACTTCTATTTAAATACTGATCTCAACAGTTACAATATATAAAAAAATTATCAATCGGCGCTCTGAGGCGACCTAAATAGATTCGGTTGCGCATTCGCTTTCACAGCCGTAGGAAAACCCAAAATATCCACTACAAACTACAGACAATTCTGTATGAATTAAATTTTTTTATGTATTCTGTTATACTACATATATGGCATATTATTCGATCCCTCCATATACAGGGTGTTTCTTAAGTACGTGTAGAAACTTTAGGAGCATGTTGCTGACGTTGAAATAAGAAAAAAAGTTTCCATAAACAAATGTCTGCAAGTTATTCGTTTCTAAGATACAGAGTGTCGAAGTTTAATTCTTATATTTGTTTTTTGTGAATAAATTCCAAAATATTTGTGATATTCGAGTAAGGTTTGGTATCTGGGTTGATTTTTCAATGACAAAATCAAATTTTATGTTAATTGTGAAAAGACTAATTTCTAATTGAATTTATTTCAAATTTAAAAATCTTGTCATTCAAAATCACTTGCATCGGTTATTTCAAATCTCAATGACTCGAAAACAGTTGCTCGCAGTGACCTCTACCAAGAATATATTTTTTACACAAAGTAAATAACGAATATTCCCAGATACCAAACATTACCCATATATCAAAATTATTTTGAAATTGTTCACCAAAATGAAAATAAGAATTCAACTTTGACACTCTATATCTCAGAAACGAACAACTTGTGGACATGTTTATAAGAACTTTTCTACTTATTTTGATGTCAGCAACACACTCCTGAATTTTCTACACGCACTTAAGAAACTCCCTGTATAAGAGAGATATTTTGTTAATGATTAGTTATCAGCCAATTTATATTATTTTCGATAAGTTCTTTGTGAATGTATTCAATTCATGTTATTAGTCGACATTTATTGTTATGTGTATTTCGTATCATGTAAGAGCAAACGCATTGTGTTCTATTCAAATTCAACACTTTATGAAAGTATTCCGAACCAAGTATTGAATTACTTATCAAATATCTTGTTTATCATTTATATTCTTGTATCATTTTGGGCTATTATAATGAATGAATATGATTTTAAATCCTATCATACTATTGACGATTTTGATGTTAAAGTTGAATTTTTCACGAGGTAAATTCTATCTATTTTCAATACACACGCACCTATGACAAAAATCTCATGTTCCTTGGTTAACTTATCATTCTAAACTAATGATAGCTCCTGGAAAGTGCAAAAAAATCAAATAGCAAATGGACTTATCACAGTATCAAACATTTCGCTTCATCTATTCGTTGTGAGAGAAATGCTTATAAAGACTGTTTATTCAGAACTGAAAACTATAGACTACTATGGAAATGCTTGAAGAGTATTAATAATGAGAAAAATTATTTCGATTTGCACATGTCTTTGCAAAATCCTGAAGTAATCAATAATTGCTTCGCTTATGTCTTTATCATTGATAACGACCTCTTGAAATCCTGTGGAAATGATGAATACTCAAAAGCGAAGATTCTGTAAATAAGTGTATAAAGTTTATTTATTGCAAGAGAATGGTAGAAGTTTCAAAGTTCAAAGTTTCTTACTAAATCAAACGTGGTTTAATACATAATCTCTGCAATCTTTTTTGAATTGGCTCAAAGAGGTGAGGATTTTAGTCTCGAAGGCTTAATCATTGAACAGTATTAGACCTTTATTGAATATTGTGTAATACAATTTCTTTTCAGTTTCTACATAAAAATCATTTAGAGAAGGGGCTCCAAATTATTGAGCAGTATTCCAGTTTGAATCTGACATGAGAAGTACTGATTTTTATGGCATTTAAGTTAGTGATCGTTCGACAAATCCTAAAATGTTATTGGCTCCAGAAGCTTTTTTATTCATGCTATTAACAAAAGACATTTTGGAGTCAAAGAAAACACCTAAATCTATGGTGTCGTATATTGTATGGATGTTCAATGTGCGGATGTTTTCTAGTATATGACACAACTTCACATTTAGGAATATCCAGGTGTAGGTTATTAACGTCACACCAACCCTGCACATTATCTGTGTCTTTTTGAAAGGTAATGCAATCATCCACATTGTGTATGGAATTTAGAATTTTCAGATCATCAGCAAAAAAGAGTTTCATGGAACTTATTCGAGTACTTAGATTATTAATGAATAGTAAGAACATTAAGGGTCCCAAGTTCGATCCTTAAGGAACACCAGATGTAGAAATTATAGCATTCGACTTGTATCCGTTGTAATGAACAGTTCGATTTCGGTTAAAAAGGTACTATATGAAAAAACCTAGCAACTTCCGACTAATGCCAAAATTAGAGATTATCGAAATTGCTCTATAATTTGTTACGGTAGAAACATCCCCGTTCTTCAAAATAGGGCAAATTCTGGCAAGTTTCCGCATCAGAAAAAGTTGCTGTTTCTAACGATAGGTTGAATATGAAGCAGCTAAAACTGAGCTACCATCTTTCACTATGAAAGATGGTATAGAGTCGAAACCATAAGTCATTTTATTCTCTAGTTTTTGATTGTCGTAATTCATTTCACCAGGAATTATTGACTTTTGTTTTTTTTTTTAGTAAAGTTCCAGAAAATATCGGATCGTTGTGAATTGATGACTGTACATTTATTAGATACCTTTCGAAGGATCGCTCAATTTGTGTGTTTATGATGGAACGCAAGTTTCTGTAGCGATATTGATTTTTTTTAATCACTTCTTGATGTTGAATTCTTCACGAATATCTCTGATAATTTCAGAGGGGTACCATATCGGGTATTTGTGGTTCCCTGTTTCATGCAATAGTATGTGTTTTCTGTTTACTGATTCATAGCGTTACAAATATTTGTAAATGTGGATATCATGGATTTGAATTAATATGAATGTAAAGGAATTGGAGACAGACTTTTGGAAGAAAAATCATGGTAATGAAGTTTTGACATTCTTTTGGATTCCCACTCTCTTGCACTGTCATTATTACTGTATTCAGTGAGCTTATACTAGCTTGTTCCTGAGTTATATGGTTAATTTCTAAGAGGAAGGGTACACATTTTTCATGGTTTTCAGCAGAAATCTAATGAAGGAAATTTTACACAAAAAACTGGTATTCTGGTTGTTTCAATATTTATGAATTTACCGGATTTTCTGATAGATTCGGGGATTCCCTCGGATTCATGTACACAGGATGTTTCTCAAATATTCAGAGAAACTTCCATTGAAATTATATCGCGAATATGATATGAATTGAACAGGGGTGTTTGTGAATGAAGGAAGCACGAAGATGGCACTTTGAATCAGTTGTGTTAATACTTTGGCAGTTCAATGGAGGGGCGAGGGGATCCATTCAGCAAATTTAAAAGAATGTATCATTGTTGATGACATTATATTTTCAAAACTATCTTTATAAAAATAATATTATGATTTCCACGCATCATTTCCTCATTAATTGAGATTCTGCAGGAATGTTCAATAATGAATGAAAATAAATTTTGGTTCTACTTTTTTTCTCATCTTCTCAGAAAACTAATGGAGTGAACGTGTGCATCAAAGATGGGAGATTTATACTGGGGAATCGATACCAACTCATCTGAGGCTATCATGGTACCTTGCATTTCAGTAGATTTTTTGTTCCATAATACTTTTTATTATTTTCATACAGTGATCGCCAAAGAGTATGTATGATATGGGAAAAAAGTTTATTATTATCAGAGTATTGAAAAAACGTTTCTAGAGAAAAGTTTGTGCATGTCCGATAACGTAAAAATCTATTTTGACACATGTCACGTGACCACTAGTATGGCGGCAAATTGGAAAAAATACCATAAAGAAGTAGGGAAAGATGAAAGGATATCGAAAAAAGTTATTTGAGAAAGTTGCTTGCAATTTGATTTCATACTCACAAACAGAGTGTCAAGCAATAATTCGGAAAAATTTAAACTTAATTTTTTTTAAATATTTTCCAAAAGTGTTGTGGTGATATAGCAATCTAGAAACATTCTGGTTCCGTGATTATAATCAAGTTTCGATGATAATCATACATGAAATTGAAGAGGCGTGAAGTTATGTGCAAAGTGAAACGCTCATGCAGCATTATCATCAAAACTTGATTATAATCAGAAAACATGATGTTTCTAAATTGCTTTATCATCACAATAGTCTTTGAATTCTGATATAACTGTTAGATACGTGCCCACTTACGTTCAAACCTAACCTAACCTAGATACGAACCAAGGTAACAGCGATGGTTCTGGCAAAAACCCATTGTTTCAATTTAGTGCCATTTGGTTCGGAGAAAATGAGAGAGTTTTGTCATTATCATCGAAATTCACTTCAGTCAAACCATTCAGAAAAAACACTTCGATTTATGTAGAGAGATCGGAAAATATGAAAAAATTGCAATTTCAAGTTTTCCAGATTTTTGGAGCTCTGTATGTGAGTATAAAATTAACTTTCTAACAACTTTTCGATGTACTTTTTTCAGTAGCTTGCCATTTTACCCCACTTTTGGTATCTCCTTCGTATTTTTTCCAATTTGCCACCATAATAGTGGTCACGTGAAATGTGTCAAAATCGTGATTTAGGTTATCGGACATGCACAAACATTTCCCCAAAATTTTTTTTCCACCACTCTAACAATATTTTTTTCCATTTGGTACATACTTTTTGGCGGTCACTGTATATGTTGTGCATTACTTCAGGAATGGGTACGATGGGCACGATGTTGTGAGTGTAGAAGACGATCTGGCATGGAGATAGTTGGTGATATCATTTTTGCTTATTTATATAAATTAAATTTTGGTATTTGCAATTTAGGTTTGTGATGAAGCAGAGGTTTTTCATCATGAATAATGTTTTTTGATAAATCAATAATAATTTTTTTTCCCTATGCTGTGAACTTCATGCCGGACACTGAATAAAAACAAACATTTTTAAATGTGAAATGTGTTTCTCCAATCATTGACACTAGAGTAGATACTCTGATTCATTTCCCAATTCCCAATACATAATTTAAATCAATATGCAGGTCAACTTTATAACTTCTACTCTATTCTAATTGTTAGCATCTTTTCGGTTACTGCCGTGTACTTTCAAATATGGATGTTGTCTCAGTTCCCGAGGAGCTTGTCATTGGCGTACCCAAGACAATGTGACAAAGAAATAATTTTCACAAATAATGTGCCCTCAATATTTTCAGTGGATTCTACAAGACCCTCTCCCCCCAAGAAATTATTTCGAGGTGCGCTAGTGGCACATGTTCTTCACTATGGAGTTGATAATTTGAGGTCTGATGAGTTTTTCCAGGATTTCCTTCAACTGAAATAGTGAATGAGCCGTCATGACGAGTCACGTTTTTTTTTCAGATTTTTATCTTGAAATAATTTCAAACATTTTAAATTTTTATTCTGTATTTTCGACTCATTATTTGATAAATAAATTCAAATTACTACCATAGAGATATATATCATATAAGGTAGTTTAAATTATTCAGGAAAGGAAAGCTTTAGATCCCAATGATGCTAACTTCATTGACGCAACGTGTGCAAAGTAAAATTAACGTAGTTTCAGACTTTTGATTATTGTCTACCTACGTATTCGGAATGAGTGAATAATCCTTATCCACTGAGCATGGTCCTGATAACCCCGATAGGCATCACTTTAGCAAAAATAGAGAAAAAATAGCAAAAGACTTTCACAAAAGTTGTATTTTTGTGCTCAATGAAACAATAAGAATTTGCACCCTTGTACAAGGTCGGCAACATTGTCATTTATCGTTCCCCAATTTTGCGACCATTTTCAAATTTGGCCTTAGAGTAATTAAATTATTTATTCTTGCTTTTATTAATAACTCGGACTGAAAAAATCTAAAAGAGTTGCAAACGTAAAGGAAGGTTTCTCTGTATGTCGTAAGTGTCGCCAAAACTTTGCCACCTCTGCCAATAACGGCAACATGTTTTTATGTTTATTTTTCACTGAAAATTTTTGTTTTCAACCTGAATTGATTATGGAAATAATGCTAAAATTTTTTGAATTGGTCATGAACGTAGGGAGTAATTTCCCAAAAATGGAATGAAAAAACTGCATTATTGTTTATTTTTTTTGACAATGTTCCCAAAATCTGTGATGTTGGCCAATTTTATATGTATTTGAGCAAATTACTACCTACGTTTCCGACCAACTCAAAAAAACTTTTGCATTATTTCAGCAACACATATTTTTTCGTTTATTGTACACTAAAAAAATCCGTTTGCAACTTTTGATTATGAAAATAGTACAAAGGTTTCTTAAGTTGGTCGGAAAAGTAGGTAGTAAATTCCTATAAAATATATAAAATTTGCCACCATCACAGATTTCGGGAACTTTGACAAGTGAAAAAAAATTGGCATTTTTTTCATTCTTTAAAAATTTGACCAATTTCTTGAAATCTCTGGTGGTGGCTTGAATAAGTTTTCTGTGAAATTACTTCATTTTTCCATTATTTCCATAATCAATTCAGATTGCGAACAAAATTTTTTAGTGTAACATAAATAAAAAAAAATATGTTGCCGTCATCGGCGGAGGTGGCAAAGTTTTGGCGAGACTTATGACTTTTTTCTGTTTGGCATTCTTTCAGGTTTATTTCGACTGAGTTACCAACAAAAGTATGAATAAATGATTTATTTACTCTGATCCCAAATTGGAAATGGACGCAAAATTGGGGAGAGATAAATGATGATATTTTCTTTGTTTGCGTCATTTTGCGACTCTTTTTCATTTTTAATCTACAAAATAACAAGAATTGTTTATAATTTACATTTTTAACAATGTTGCCGACCTTATACAGTGGCGCAAAATTTTATTGTTTCATTGCGCACTAAAATATAACATTTGTGAAAGTTTGCATTGTTTTGCTACGTTTTCCCAATTTTTGATTTTATATGCTAAACTGATTGACCTACGAGTACTCCGTGTTCCTTAAACTACAACCAATATTTTACTTCACGACTAAATATTCCCGCGTTTTTATCGAAAGAATGAAGTTACAGTTTCAAGGTCATAATAACATCCATCAATAACACTTGACTCTCGACTGTTTGTTGCCTTGTCGGCGAACTGATAGCGCTGGCTGTCGTTTTAAACTTCATTTTCATTAGTCCGATAGGTTTTGGGAAATTTTTGAATAGAGAGGTTTTATTTACTTCATAAATAATTTTTTCATATTTCACTCAGTTGACAAACGTTGCATAGGTATAGGTACATTTGGTGTCCAACGGCACTGGCGGTAATTTCTTTTTTCGTGGGTGCTTTCGTCGCAGAAGGGCGAGTTGTTGTATTGCATGATCTTTTATCAATGATGATTTTCTCAAAAAAGCCTTTTCAGGTGAAGAACAAGTAATTTTAATGAAGATTTCAAGAAGAAATAAATGTAAAATCATCAAGACAACAGTTGAAAAATATTTTAAGACAAAAGTTAAAACAAAGCTGATCACTGCTAATATGGGATGCATATTATTATATGAATAAAATTAGGTGTAGAGGTATTTATAGATACAACCAGGAACAATTTTTCTTCGTCTTTTTAGGTGTAGAACATATCAATATAATAATAATATTACTTTTATTGCACTCCAATTTTCATAACATTCCGAAAATAGTAATACATCAATACAAATCTGATGATAGGTGAGCAACGGACATTTGGCTTAGATTTCTGAATTGCTTCGTATCTGATCTTCCACCAATACCTCATTCAAAAACAAACATAACATAGGCCTGAAAAGAGTGATGAAAACAGTGGGAACATGGTGGAAAAGAGAGAGAGAGAGAAGAGAGATAGAGGGGAAGGAGGTCAAGAGACTGAGAGTGAAGGAGTAGGAAGAAAATATTTTGTACATTTGTCGGTGCGATTTCTGCTTTTGTAACACTTCAGTCATGCTGACTGAAAAATATGTGCTATTAAAATGTTTCTTCAAAGGTATTGGCCGTTAGGTAAAACAGTTATGGTTGGTTCAATGTGTTTATATATGTGTCCGAGATACCATACGAGATCGAGCGCTTAAACAATTTTTTTGTGAGCAGGAATTGTCAATACCAATTTTCTTAGCAGTTTCAAGTTGTGCACATCTGTTGTATAAGTGGAATGGTATTGTAGGTGGAGAGCCAGTACAAATCTTTAAGTTTGTGACATATACTGGATCTACTTCTAATACCAAAAAACTGTCTCGTGCATAAATTTTGTAGTGTCTGTATGCGCCTTATGACATTGCTATCTATACAATTTTGGTATACCATGTCGCAGTGATTAAGGGGAAGCAAAAATTTTGAATCGCATAATATTTTTTTTTCTGCTGTTTTTAGAAATTTTCTTTGCTAATAAATCAACTTCAGGAATACATAAACATTTCTGAGTTTATTACTGATGATACAGGGATTGACAGAAACACCGTTGAAGCTCCGAATGGCAATAATAAATACCAAAAAGTTGTTATCCCGTCATCATCCAAAAGTGCCTTGTTTTGGCAAGAGCCGACCGATGTTCTAATAACCTATGAACAAGAACTGTACCCAGGCATCATTACGGAAATCAAAGATACTGGCGTGAAGGTGAAGACAATGTGTAAGAGTGGACCTAAGCACTGGACATGGCCGAAAGTTGATGACGAAATTTGGTATAGTTTCAAAAAGAAATTATAAAGAAGATTGGTCAGCCGGTGCAAGTAAATAGAAGAAATGTTTTTGAAGTCAACGAACTAGACATTGCTTGAAACTGTAATTCCCGTTTCTGAAATTTTCCTTCTTAAAATGTAGAGATTCCTAATTCTGAATAAATTACATTTTTTAATTGGTTTGTATTCTTTCTTATGAATGAACTGAAAATTGCAGTTTTAATATGTAATATTAGGCCTGGAAACTTTTGTTTACGCTATTTGTTACCGCACCCTGATCAATTATCACATGAATAATCAATTATTAGAATGTCTGATTCAGGTACATATTTTGTGTCAGATTTAGCAACACTGTCGAAAATCGGCTGAAATCTTGTCAAAATTGTGGCCAATCAACTCCAATTGATGTCGAATTTAAGTACGGTGATACCACCAACAAAAATATTTCATTTCTGCAATTCCTAACAATTAGGAAGGCATTTTAAGAAATACCTTCAAGAAAAAAGTATATACTGAGAGCAACATGAATTATTTCAAGTCTAAAAGCTATTTCAATATTTATTTCAGTGGAATATAAGTCTCACCAATCTTGAATTGTCTGAATTATTACCTTATTATGTTGGGAAACGTAACATCTGATTTGAGATTCCATAACTTTTTCAAGAATTTTTGAGAAGGTTGGAAGAACACTAATTGATTTCAGGTCATTATAACTCTGTTTGTTGCTAGTTTTTTTCATAGACTGGGAAAGTAATTTTGATTTATACATTAATTCATAATGTGAGTAATTATAGATACCATCAGATGTTTATAAACAAGTTTACACAGAAGTTTATAATAGTAATATTTATCCCACCGTCATCATAGTCCTGGGTTTTATATAATTAATAAATTTAGAAAGTTCCATTTCGTCAATGAAAAATGGAATGGTTTATTTAATACTTCTGTGCTATTGGAATAATGAAAGTTCTTTGGATATGAACTAGGTAGACCATAATCAGTAGGTCTCAGGAAAAAGTATTAATTGCTACGGCATTTTAAAGTTGCTCTGGTAGTTATTTGTTTCTATTATGGTGTCATTTAGTTCCTTAAGTTCGTTTCGTTTTCTCTTGATTTCTGTGAATTTAAGTTTAAAATCAGGTATGCATTATTTTCTACGAAGGCGTACTAGTGCCACGGCGAAAATTAAAAAATCTGTCAATTGACACATTCAATCTGTCAATTGACACATTTGATCTGTCAATTGACACATTTAATCTGTTAATTGACACATTTATAATCTGTCAATTGACACATTTTATCTGTCAATTGACACATTTAATATGAGGTGATTGGAGCATTTCCATGCTGAAAATTGTTGAAATTTTTATTTCCGTCAACTTGTTTCACCCGTACGCCGAACTACCATAAGTCTTCGAGAGACTTGTGCAAGCTAGGGAAGACGCAACCCTCACCTTTTAACGTGTAATACCGTGCACGAGACTGATGACCATGCTAGGAAACGAACCTAAGACCCAATGCTTGAGAGGCGAATGCTCTACCAGCACTACCACCACGGAGTGGGTAGTTTGAACAACAACTAGTGAATAGACATGAGCTAACTGCTGGCTGACCTAGCTTTTTATTTTGTTTTTTGTTTTTGTTGTTGCATCGATAAAAGTGATTTCTAAAAATATTTCTGGAATGATCCAAGGGTGTGCACCCGGCTATTTAAAAAATTTTAAAAAATTATTTCCCCTCATTGAATCCAATTTTTTTTGGCCCACCCAGCCCTCCAACGGAAAAATGTCAAAAACGGTACTCCACAGTACCATATTTTTTGTTTTTTTTTTAATTCTCTTTTCCAATTTTTTTTTCATTTTCGAATATCCGCGGACACGCGCAAAGCCTAAACGGGGGGTCGTATCAAGAAAAGTGAAGAATACAAATCTTTCTAGAAATATCCAAGGGTGTGCCAAGGGCTATTCAAAAAAAATTTTAAAAATTTTTTCACCTCATCAAATCCAATTTTTTTTTACAGGTTAAATGTGTCAATTGACAGATTGAATGTGTCAATTGACAGATTAAATGTGTCAATTGACAGATTAAATGTGTCAATTGACAAATTAAAAGTGTCAATTGACAGAATAAATGTGTCAATTGACAGATTAAATGTGTCAATTGACAGATTAAATGTGTCAATCGACAGATTAAATGTGTCAATTGACAGAATAAATGTGTCAATTAAGAGAATTTTTATTTCTGCAGTGGCACTAGTACGACGTCGTAATTTTCAACTTTTACAGCTGTGTTAGTCAAATTTCTAAGTTCTTTATAATAATTCTAATGTTGAGGAAGTTTTAAAATTTTAAAAGAAGCTAGCGCCTTATTCCCGAGTGTTTGCATCAATCTGATGTTGTCAGTAATCCAAGGAGTTTACTTACGATTTTTTGGTAAATATTTTCATCTGGGGCATCATGATTATGAATTTGCAGAATGAATTGATTTACGTACGAGACAGTGTGATCCAAATCGTCCGTAACATAAATTGAGCACCAATGAATATAATGAAGATTGAAAACTGCTTCGAAAAGCGACCCCAATCACGGAACTAAACATGCCATGGTTCGTGTAACAGGCATACTCAAATTTTAAAATTCAAAACAATAAAAATAACAGACATATGACTATGGAAACACATGTCGAGGTATCTCAAACCATCTGAAAAATTATCAAGATTTCATCAATGATTATATAATCAATTCCTCGACAAGTGACTACTCTCCACACGCTAATACGTTGAATTTCCACTCTAATAACACTCCACCAAGTGTAACAACTTCAATTTTTCTCGTACCACAAAGTTCTCCTATCTATAATATTCAAGGCTTATGGGGTGGACAAAATCAATATTGATATGCTGACCAATAAATCATTTGCTAATTCGACACCCGTAGAGGAGTGATTATTCAGTCCGAGAGTCATGTGCCATGAGAAGTTGAAGTGAAACAAGAATGAAAGCAAAATGTCATATGAGCAAGCCGGTTTGAATTTCAGATACAAGCGCAGTATTTCTTACAGTCCACCAAAAACCCATACATAATCAGATTCAACATTTTAACAGAATGGTTTGAGTACAGTCTGCGGACTTCGAAGAGAATCTCGATATTTAGTTTATCCACCTCTTTTCAGACGATGTTCGTTTAGCCAGGAGCTGAGGAGGACTAAAGCTCACTTATTTTCTTGTATGTGACAACGGCATGCTAGAATATTCTAGAGACTACCCTGGTAGGCCATAATGAATCGATTGGTCTCCATTTTTAGCTCATTTCAGCTGAGGAATGAAGAGGTAAAATTTTTCAATGAGCCAAAGTTTTCGATGTTCTTGGAGAAGAGCTCATGCTTATGTGAATAATCATTATTCACCAGAAGACGATTGCGGATTCAAGCAATTGAAACGTTGTGAGAAATTTGAAAGAGATAGAAATCTTTCAACCATTAAGATGATGGACGTCCGAAATATAAGTAATCAAGTTACTACATCGTCTAAAACATTCAAACAGATTTAGGGCTATTTGCATTCTTTCCCTAACCGTGTTGTTGAATTTACCTTGGACCGTAATGACTATATCATCTGCATACCCAAGTACCCAAGTGTTTTGTGTCCGCTCCTCTCGAGTGTAATTAGCTGGTCCTCCACCACCAACAAACAACAAACAAACCCTCAAAATTTGAAATCAGAAATCCTCCAATTTAGTTGTAGAATAGTATACACCTCTAATTTCAGATACCCCCATTGAACAATTCAACAAACTTGACCCCGTCACTCTTTTACAACTACTGACTTAAAGCAATCAAACCACCAATGTGATATAAAATCGTACATACTGTAGGGTGTACTATTTGAAAAATAAAGGTAAAGAGAGTTTAAATTTAGGATAAATCATATTATTTTTCTGACCACACTGTATACCTCTCGAGAAAGAGGAATATTTCCTATATTTGAATATCCCATCTTCTATCAACATTCTTGAATGATTTCGTAATTTTTTCATGGTTTTGGTGATGAGCTTATCCTCAGAAAGTCATCATTTGAAGAAAAACTGGTATAACTTGGCAACGCCCTATCGGATTTTCAAAAATGAAAAATCAGTATCAATCTTGAATGAGATAAAATTCAGAGTTGTTGATAAATGAGGTGTTTCCTAACTACGGTTCCTAACTCCAAGAGGTGATTCGTTAGGTCATTTTAAGGAGAAGGAAGGAGAAGTTCCTATTTTCTGGAGTTGCTTCGTTTCTGAGATACAGGGTGTTGAAATTGAAAAATAAACCGGAATTATAAAATATCATAAATACCCTAGAACCGATTTGGTTGAAATTCAATACATTTATTCTAACTAATGAGGCGCTCATTCAGCCATAACAAGATTGTGGCATCTTAGTGGGCGCCACAGCCAACAATATTGTAAAGGAAAACATGCCACTGACTGTGTTTTGCGTAGGTTTCTATTTTTCAAAATTGAGCAACTAAAAATACAACTGTTTGGTCTCTTTTTTCTTCATATTTTTTCTTCATTTCTAGGCTAGTTTTCGAAAAAAAATAAATCCACTCAATTGCATATCATGAACACCTGCATAGGAGACCAGCTGACATTGATAGTAGGGTTCATCCTACACATATTTCATTAAAAATTGAAAGTTCTGTTCTAGATTATTGGTTGCCACTGGCCCTAATGATTTTAATCAAGTTAGGGCTCAATGAGTGCCTCATCAGTTCAAATAAATGTACCAAATTTCAACCAAATCGATTCTACGATATTCATGATATTTTATAATTTCAGTTTTTTCATTAAATTACAACGCCTTGTATCTGAGAAACAAATCAATTTCGTAAATATGTTCATAGGAACTTTTCTCTTCAAAATGACATATTGAATGACCCCCTGTGGTTGGTAACCGTAATTAGGAAACACCCTGTATATAATAATAATAATAATAATAATAATAATAATAATAATAATAATAATAATAATAATAATAATAATAATAATAATAATAATAATAATAATAATAATAATAATAATAATAATAATAATAATAATAATAATAATAATAATAATAATAATAATAATAATAATAATAATAATAATAATAATAATAATAATAATAATAATCTTTTATTGTTCATCCGATACATACATATTGTATAATATAAATACATGATTATATAGGGTGGAACACATAAAAAAAGTACATACGAGATCTGATGAACAAATGGCTTCTTGGTTCAGATATCAAAGGGGTAAGCCTTTGATTCTGTTCTTCCACCAATGCCACGAGAATATGAACAAAAGTATGGAACGAAAATGGCAAGGAGATAAGAAGAGAAGGGAGACGAAAGAGCAGAAAACAGAAGAGAGTAGAAGCGTAGGGAAGAGAGAAAAAACATTCAGCTATTCAATAGATGCTGTTTATATTTCATCTTAAATGCAAGTGGACTCATGTTGACGTCAAAGAAACTTAGTTTCATCAAACCATTGAGATTAGCAGCGATGTTGTAGGAAAAAGATCTCTTGAAAATTTCTTTTCGATGGGTTGGTACTGTGAGTAATTTTTTTCGCCGAATGTTCAAATTATGAACGTCAGTACGATATTTCAATTTAGTATGTAAGTATGGTGGTGTCTTATATTTTATAATTTTAAAAAATAAACATGACATATGTAATTGTCGACGATTGTGCATGTTGAGCCATTTACATTCCTTGAGTTTATGAGAAACTCGTTGAGCTCGACGAATGCCGTACATCAAACGCAGACAGGAGTTTTGAACTTTTTGTATACGGTTTTTATTAATATTGTCTAAACAGGGACCATAGACATTATCACAGTGATCGAAATGGGATAGTACAAGATGATCACATAACATCTTTTTGATACCTAGATCCAAGCAATTTCTCTGCGCATAAATTAATTTGAGAGTTGAATAAGCTACTTGTAATTTTTTCGTAACATGATCCTTGAATCTGATTTTATTGTCAATAATAAGACCAAGACTTTTGGCATTATTTATGAAAGGAATATTATCTTCTCCTATTTTCAGATTTAAATTTTCTAGAAGAGTGGGTCGAACTGATTTTTTACAGAAAAGAATTGCATATGATTTGTTTGCACTTATTTGAAGTAAATGATCTGAAGATACTTTATATAATTCTTCCAGGTCGGCGTTGATCGAATTTACAGCATGATCCAAATTTTCATATTTGAAAGAGGTGTAAATTTGGGTATCATCGGCGTAAAAGTGATAGTTGCAGAAGGTGAGTGCGTTCTGAAAATTTGACGTATACATAGTATATAGCAAAGGTCCCAAAATACTTCCTTGCGGGACACCTGATTTAACATTGATTGTTGAGGACCGCTCAATATCAACTTTGATTTGCTGACATCGGTTGGTAAGGAAGTATCCCAAAAATTGCGTAGAACTCAGTGAAATCCTAAATAATGAGATATAGAAAGCAGAATTCTATGATTAATCATATCAAAGGCTTTTGAATAGTCAAGTAGTATCAGTATGCTCATTTCCTTTCGATCTTCTGCTCTTATCAGATCATCAACAATGTCCGTTAGAACAGTTGCACAACTATATCCTTGACGAAATCCTGATTGTTTTAGGGGAAGGAGATTAAAATTTGACATGTGTTCTCTAATATGGGGTGTTTGTTTTCGTGACCCTTTCTTGCGCCCCTCGTATCAATAATGGTCATTCCTGAAGATAGCTCTCATAATGATGCATGATATAAAATCATAATATTTTGAAAATTGTCATTGGTTCAAAGATATTCAACTATCCCACTGGTATAAGGTCACACTGTATATTTCCTATCTCATTACATATTTCAGTCGGAATTCATTTTCCTCCATCCGACTTGATTGAATCTAAAAACTATTGTAAAAGGTATTTCAACCTTGTATATAGTGAAAGATAATATTTTACATATGCATTAGAAACCATAGTCTAATAATAATTATGGTTTAATGTGTTATTTCTCCGCCTGCTGTTACGGGGTTGAAATACTTAGTTCTTCGTTTTTTCGGAATGACAATTCATTTCGGTTAAAGAAAAATTTTAAATTCCGTCTAGAATATGATTGGTTTATTCCTGATGTTACAGCGTTAAAACACCCCATATAGTTTCAAAAGAGAAACATTCTCAATTGAAAATTGAATCAATACATGACTCTTCTGGAAATGTAAAAACCCTACTATAATATTGAAGTTACAACTGACTTTATGAATATCCTGTTCATATTTTCAATGAAATCAACCCCATATAATATTGTGTTAGTGATGACAATCCATTCGGTTGTAAAAAAAAGGGAATCTGGAACTTTCATTTCCCGTATACGAAGAAATATGTTCAATATTTTATTTTACCGGTCTGCCTCATGTTGCATGGTTGAATTACCCTATTTAATAGTGTATTTGTGATGATTTTCTTTGGTTTCAGGAAAAATTGAAATTCCATCAAGAATATACTTAATCTCGTGCATTCGATAAACTACGATAACACTTCGTTCAATATTGTTCTTGTGATGACGGAATGTGATGATGAATTGTGAGAATTCATCTGTGGCCAAACTGTCAAAAGTGGTTCAATTGTTACATTCTGAATATGACAACTTCTTACCCTATTAGGTTGCGTTTTTTAATCTTTCTGTCTGGCTAGTAACATTATGTATTATTACATTGAAAAGCTAAATCTTATTATAATATTCTCCATTCATAGGCAAATCGAATTGGGTCTATTGCCCCCCCTCCCCCCAGGCCAGGACAGAGACCAAATAATATTTGTAAATAAAATAACAACTTGTATTTCCTTAACTTCCTAATTTTCCTTGATTAGACACTGTCTTCAATCACTGTGTCTGCAGCAGCTATCATTGGATACTGGTTCACTACGGCAAATTATAATAATAGCCGTCCTCTACCCGCACAGGTTATGCCTTGAGGTACAATGTACGGGTTTTTTCATGAGGAAGGATTATTATTATTTAGTTATATCAACTCAATGAAATAACCGATGCAAGTGATTTTAATGACAAGATTTTCAAATTCAAAATAAATTCAATTAGAAATTTGTTTTTTCACAAATAACATAAATTATATTTTGTCATTGAAAAATCATCCCAGATACCAAACTTTACTCGAATATCACATATATATTGGAATTTATTCACAAAAAACAAATATGACAATTAAACTTTGACAGTCTGTATCTCAGAAACGAATAACTGGCGGACATGAACTTTTTTTCTCATTTCGACGTCAGCAACATGATCCTAAGGTTTCTACACGTACTTAAGAAACACCCTGTGTAGTAGTTTTTTACGAAAGACCTAATTCTCAACAAACTGTACATATTAAAAATAATAAAAATTCACTTTTATAGTTGAACTGATAATTAGGTAAATTTTAGAGAAAAATGTTTATACACTATTGAACATTTACTATTATTATGGTTCTTCACTATTTTGGTTTCCGAATTCTTGATAATATTGAAATATAGTATGGTTTTTCAAGAGTGATCTGATTCTCAATAAACTGTACATGTATATAGAATTCACTATTATCGTCAAAACAAAAACATACAAAATTATGTTTGTTTAGAAAAACAGTCTTCTGTAATAAAAATCCAGGTCACTCTATAAAACTCAGGCCCGTGTGACATTGACCCATATTTCTCCTTTCGTTAATGTCCAACCTCCAGATATCTGGCCACCTGGCCTCGATATAAATAAATTTCCGAGAGGTCCTCAAAACCGTCTCAATATATCATTCTTAATATTATTACCCCTCTTCGCCTTTGGCTTCTCCTTCCAATTTTGCGTCGGTCCTGAAATCGCGCTAACCTTATCAGTTTATATTTATATGAATTTGGTCCCGGAAACTAGCACCGGAGGTATATATATATATATATATATACATATGTTTTCGACTGTTTTATAGTCACTGAAACATTTATTGCTCCTTGAAACAAGTATTCAGCATATATATATATATATATATATATATAAGTGCATATAGGTGATTCACTATTGTTGAACCTCCGAACATTATACTTGGATATATTGTAAATTCATCTGTATAGTTCTGTCTGACCATTGTGACCTATCCTATATCATGTATTTGATCATAAAGGACGAATAAATATTCTATTCTTCTATTCTAATATATTTCAGACGATGTAAATTCACATTTACAGTTGTACAAAAAATGTTGTTTGTATTTCGTGTTTTCATGGCACATTCGAGAGACTTTTTGGCCTCGACCTGTGGGTTCGGTCAAAAATTAACACGCTCATGTGCCATTGCAAAAACACTCGTTTTACGCACTCAATACAAAAATAACTATTTTCTAATATGTTATCTACGCATACTGTGAACTAATATTTTACGTAATTGTCTGCCATAATATTTTGGTTGTAAATAATGTCAATTCTGTAATTGTCACTGAAGCCAATAATTTTACCACCTAGGAGCAAAGTATAAATTTGCTGTCTAGACAGAAAAAGTTATACCTACTTCGTTGAATCGGAGAAAGACTATATTTGCACCAAGGGGTTTGATGCATTTTAGCAATGTATTCTGTGCAAATCATGCAATTTTGAAATTCCGTTGAATTTTTCTTTATGCTACTCTCGTTAGAAGCACATATTATAATTATTCAAGAAGTGCATGTGTAGTGACTATCTCTGTATGTGTTAGTTACCATGAGAATAGGATGTTTAGAAAAACCAGATTATAAAATGTCAAAGATTGTCAATACATGATTTTCCGAACTAAAGTAGATATTATTCTATATTGGTGACCCCGACGTGATTAGTAATGCCCAGGCAGTATCAAATTAGTCCTGCAGTTCAACCCCTACAACATCGAGAATCAACACCATCAATGGTAAACGTAAAATTACCAGAATTTTGGCCTAGTGATCCAGTACTATGGTTCGTGCAGGTAGAAGCAATCTTTCTCGACAAAAACATTTTGGAAACCATTTAGTGTCTGCTTTATCAGAAGTTGTCACCGAGGTACGTGATATTTTATTGAAGCCTTCTGAAGATATGCCTTACGAAATCTTGAAACAAGAAATAATCAAACGTTTCACGATTTCCACTACGAAACGAATTCAATTGCTAATGTCCAAGACTAATTTTGATGAACAGAAACCTTTGCAAATACTCAGACATATGCAACAACTTCTGGGTGAAAATTTTCAACGAATTGATGAATAATTTTTCGAAGAATTATTTCTGCAACGTTTATCACGTGAAATAAAATTAGTTCTAATTGCTAAGAAAGACGAGATGGATGTTAATAAATTAGAACAATTAGCAGATGCTATGGTTTCAATCACTTTTGGCTGCCAGTCAAAGGTTCAAACCCTAGCGACTGCAGAACTTTTTCTGATGACCCGAGAAAGTGCTAGGAATCGCACGTAAAAAGGTAAGACCTCGTTAATCCTTAGCTCGCACAAGTTTTGACTTCTGAGGGTTGCCGTTCGTCAGGGGACGACAGCTGGTTAACGGAAAAACAAAACAACAACAAAATCAGCTTGTTCTGATCCCTCCATCAATGCTGTTCAGAAACATCGCTATCTGATTACAACAGACTTTCTGCAGAATTGACCGATTTGAAAAATTTGGATAAAATGTTCATGGAGAGCCAGAAGAAACATACCAATGAGAAAATAAGAACATCCGACATTGTTGGTATCACGAGAATTTTAGACAACGTGCCAACAAATGACAACAACCTTGTCAATGGAAGGGAAACGAAGGATCCAGCAGCTGAAGACGGCGAGTTCAGCTGGAATACAACGAAGTCGTCTATTTTTTATTACCGATATTAGAAGTAAACGCGATTTCTTAGTTGATACTGGTATCGAGGTGAGTGTTTTGCCTCCTGACATTGCTGATTTTCACAACAAACAAACATTTACACATCTACGAGCTGCTTATCATTAAACAAATTCGAAATTTGGACAAAAACGGATTTCATTGGTCATTCCCTAATGGAAATTTGTCATTGCCCATGTTAAGCAACCTATCATTGGCGCTGATTCCCTCAACCATTTCAATTTATCTGTCAATATGCGCAATTTAGCTCTCAAGGATGTACCAGGAAGATATGTAATCAAAGGTATTGAGACCAATACATTTCCTATCAACTGTACAGTTGTCAGTTATGACTTTCCACAAAATATCAAATATCTAATTTCTAAATACCAATCAATTCTTACTCACGACGAATATATTTTCAGTAAAAAACGTAACACTTTTCATTTCATTGAAACCACAGGTCTACCGGTATTTTCCGGACCAAGACGACTATCGCCAGAATAGCTGGAGATAGCCAGAAGAGAGTTTTATAAGTTGTTGAAACAAGGAATTATCAGACCCTCGTCGAGTAAAGGAGTAAAGTTGAAGACCTTTGCATATGGTTCCAAAAAGAAATGGCGACTGGAGACCACGCGGGCTCTCAACAATATTAGAAAACCAGATAGATACCCAATTCCTCATATGTATGATTTTGCTTTGCAATTTCAGGGTTCTAAAATATTTTCAAAAATTGATTTGATTAGAGTATTTCATCATTTCCAGTTAATCCGAAGGATATTGAGAAAACTGCAATTTGCACACCATTTTTGCTGTTCGAATATATTTCAATGCCTTTTGGTCTCCGAAATTCTGCTCAATCTTTTCAGCGTTTCATACATCAAAATTTTGCTTTGTTTGTATAGATGATATTCTGATAGCTAGTAGAAATATGAACGAACATCTACATCACATTGAATTATCATTCCAGAAATTTTGAATGTGGAAAAGTGTCAATTTGGTGTTCCTGAGTTGACCTTTTTAGGACATAAAATTAGTTGTCATCTCTGTATGTGTTAGTAAACATGATTATTTTTCGACATATCTTGCAACCAGTAAAAACCATCAATTTAAAGATATGATGTACTTTCAAACCAATCACAACATTATTATAGTTGGAATTTTCTACTTAGATTATTGCCTCGGGAATATTCGTGGTATTTGGTTTTTATTGTGTGACAACAACTGATACTTTTGATTTGACGTCTGTCATCAGTTTGCATGCAAATTGAAAAATGAATTTAGATAAAGGTAATGAATAAAAAGGTTATATAGAGAATGTATCTATGATTGGGGCATCAAAAAATAATCTATCGAATACCACACGAGAGTTCGATAAAGTAGAAAATAATTCTCCACATTTTTTCTCAAACTTGTTGCCATTTGGCAATAGACACGAGAGCCCGAAGGGCTCGAGTGGCAACAAGTTTTCTGAAATTCTGTCGGATAATTTTCACTTTATTCTTACTCTCTTGTGGTATTACAACTGAGGATAGTATGTTTAGAAAAACCAGATTATAAAATGTCAAAGATTGTCAATACACGATTTTCCGAACTGATGTAGATATTATTCTATTTGCACTATAATATATCCGGAGTATTTTCAATATTGCTGCCCCGTCTGAAAATCCATGGAAAATCTATCACGACTGTAAACAGTGATAAATATAACCAATTTAACGCTGGCCTAATTGTAATTGGATGATGATAGAAGTTACAAAATACCCTATCTTGTTTTCATCAGGAAATAACTGGAAGTTAAATCGTTCTTTTTAGATAAAAGTGATATTTCATCCCTTTTATAGCAGTAATAACTTTCACTTCCTTCCTCATTTACTCGAAATTATTTCCGTAGGGCAATTAATATCCCTGTTGCGAAATCATTTCATTAATTCAAGTGGCTCATTCATTCTAATATCAAGATTAATCCAGGTATTTCAGTAACAAGTAGGCGTGTGATTGAAACTTAAATCATTGAATAGACCTATTCGATGTTTCAGTCTTTTAATTCTTCATTTTATTCAAGTTGTCGATAAAATATTTTGTTTTTTCATTTTATTTAAATTTTTTTACTCTTCCTATATCAAATGCTTTTTAATTTTGCATTTTGAGAGGATGTTGTGTAAGGTTGTGTAAGGTTTTGGTACTCTTATTTTTTTGGTTCATTTTATACTTTCAGCGACTTCAAAAATAAACATTTTGGTATAGATGATAATATCTTTACCAATATGTTATGTTATCTATGTTTCCTCCTCACTTTTTCAAAATTTGATTTGTTTTTTCCTGAAAAAAATCGCGAAAGTCCATATTTCTTATGATATTCCCATTTATTTTGGAACACTCAAATCAAATTTCGAAAAAGTGAAACGAAGGGAATATAAATTAGATTTCTACCAACATAATCAAGTTAAACTGGAGAATATCAGTTTGAAAATGTTAAAATTAACCTTAAAGGAAAAATTGCCACCTAATATATGAAAATCAAGAGAATAAAAAAACCTATCACAACCATTATCCTGGAGCCACATCTTTCATTACATTACAAAACCTACTATAATTGAAATAATCGTTAGGTAACATCATGCTTTCTTCTATTTTACTTTTGTAAATTCTAATTCTGAAAATCATCATCATTGGAATCGTTGAATATCATTGATTTTGTGGTGGTGATAGTGATATAAAAGTAAAGAGAATTTTTGCCGAATCCGTTCATGCTTTAATAGAAACTGAATGATGAAAATTTTAAAAAGATCAACTTGTGATGTTGAAATAAAATCGGCAGGTTTTTATGAAAATTCAGAGAAACATTGGGAGATTCAATATGCTCTTTAATGAATTTTACAGAATACAAAATCACACGTAATGATTTCACAATACTTTGGTGGAAATGAAAATACTGTGCAAACATTCCGTTGAGAGTAACAATAGGTTGACTAGAAAGAAAAACAGGAAATATTTCGAAAACTAAACGAGCACAAAATTCATGGTATACGGCACAAATTGGCACACGGTGGGCACGATATAGTCAATAAGAAGTTTTTTGAAATCCAAAAGATGGGTCAACGCGTCAAGTTGGTGATCCTTGCTGAATTTTCGAAATACCTAGTATTCTACGCTGGCACAAAATTCATAATATGTTGAACAAATTGGCACAAAATATGCATAATTCAGTGGAGGGAGAAAATTACGAAATTTCCTTACCCATATGAGACGTAGGAAAAACTTTGAATATTTCGAAAACCGACAGGGCACAAAATTCATAACATACGGCACAAATTGACTCAAAATGGGTACAATTTAGTGGAGAATGCAACTTTTGAAATTTTAATGTACAGGCATCAGTGCATTTGATGCTTGGACTGGTTCAGCCTTAGGCATTTTGTATTATGGAAAACAACAATTATAATCCTCAAATGTACCACTTTTGAATGTCGCAAAAGAACCCCGCACCATTCTTATGGAAAATGGGTCCCGGTGAAATTCGATGAATTTTTGATATGATGTAGTTCAACTCAAGCTGATCAAAAGTGTCCATGGGCCCAACTCAATCCTATGGCTAGTTTTCGAGATACAGGGCGTCAAAGTTGGTAAGTGGCCATTTCTTTAAAGGAGTATTTCAGGAAAACATCTAAAATAAAAATGTATTTCGCGACAGATATTGCTTACCCATACAGCAATACTTCTAGACTGGTTTTTGATAAAAAATATTGTTGGATACAGGGTGGGTCCAGCATTATTTAAAATGAAATTCTCAATCAACCCTACGAAGTGAAGATGTGACCAAACCCAGTATCACACTGATATGCTCATCATTTGAATATGTCATAATTGATAAATTAAATAGTAAATTGAATCTCTTTTCGTTTTCTTCTACAGTCTGCTTAAGCATTAAATAATTTATTAGTCAGATATTCCGACGTTACGAGAAAAAAAACATTATGCAAGTTTTTCGCATTATAAAAAAAATAAAATCTTTATACCTAAATAATTATTCTTATGTCTGCCATGTTATGCCATGGATCTTTCTGTAACAGTCAGTAGTAATGGTTTGAATCAATTCTCTAAATGGAAATATGACGTTGAATTCACAATGGAACTGATTATTGGACACTAAGCATTCTGTTTGAATTATTAAATTCCCCTCGTATTACTCTCCAGTCTGTATTGAAACGATTTTCATAGCATACATATGTGCGAAGGCTCGGACTCTTCTTGGTATCGTAAATGCTGA
The DNA here is from genome assembly GCA_944452925.2 of Chrysolina oricalcia. Lineage (NCBI taxonomy): Eukaryota > Metazoa > Arthropoda > Insecta > Coleoptera > Chrysomelidae > Chrysolina > Chrysolina oricalcia. The sequence continues at coordinate 55,731,163 of OX101813.2, read as the reverse complement.
ATTTAATGGCTTCCGGATGTAGATTCAATGGCAGTACCTTATTTAAAAATTAATTTAAAAATTAGGTTGTGTTACAATTACATACAGTACGAATTGGCACAAAATGGGCACAAATCGGAGGAAAAACAAAATTTCTAAATTTCCATATATGAGTCACAGCGTCATATGACATGAAAATCTCAGAATATCGAAAATTGAACAGGCACAAAATTCATAACATAAGGCACAAATGGCACGAAATAGGCACAAAATACCACATGGATCACATGGATCACCAGCTTGAAGCACCTCAAAAAGACTCATATTGAGTCAACAATACTGAACCGTAGCTGAAATGACAGAAATTGGAATGAATGTCGCGTACTAGATGATTTCTGGTTTTGAGAAGCAATTTTAAAGCGATCAAAAACGATGCATATTTTTTATCGCAATCAAAATAACTCGGCGCTAGCATTAAATGGTTTTCTCTGTTGTCACAGACTTTGATTCACTCGCTAGTGAATTAATTATACACAATATATATTCGTGGAAAATTTCTATATGAAATATAGGAGATTATTTGTAAGATGGGACAATACTGATTCTGATATGTGTGAGGTGAACTTAGGAGTTCCACAGAGCTCAGTTCTAGGGCCATCAATAGTTTTACTTTCCATATATGATCTTCCACAATATTTGGGTATAAGTTCAATACCTATCACTATTTGCCGATATTACTTCAATTTCAATATTATTCAATATTATTAGTGAACGATTTACAGATTGGTGTCGCAGAAACAGGCTTATAGTCAATCCAGAGAAGACAGTTTTGATTATATTTTTTGGCAGGAAATATACATACGAACCTGTGAATATTGAAATAACCAACACGACAATATGTCCATCAGAGACAAATACATTTTTAGGATTACACATCGATTCTGGACTTAGTTGGAAGTTTCATATAAACTATGTATGCAAAAGATTAAACTGCAGTTTCTACGCATTGTCACAATTAAAAAAGGAATTGGATGAAAACTGTTTGAAGGATGTCTATTATGCAATGGCCAATTCAGTTCTTTCTTATAATGTATGTGGGGTGATGGAACAAATATAGAAAGAGCTTTTGTGGCTCAGAAACGTATTATTCGCGTTTTATATGGTCTTGGTTACACAAGTTCCTGTAGACCAATTTTCAAAGAAAAAAATATTTAAACATTACCCTCCATATACATTTACAGTTGTCTACTCTATGCGAAAAAACACGAATACAGGTTAGAAACGAATTCAAAGTCATATATCCGACTAGAAACGGAAACCTACTAAAATTACAGCAACACCTAACTTCGTTGTTACGAAAGTTACCTTCTAAAGTAGGCAGAAGGTTCTTCAATTGTTTACCATAAGACATATTTCAGAACTTCCTTTGTTCAAACTGAAAGTAAAAAAATATTTGTTGGAGGAAACTTTTTATTCTATCTATAACAAATATCTGGAAAACTTAGTTTTACAAGGCTGCTTGTCGTATATGTTTATTTTATTTCTATATAATTTTTTTTTTCAAGGAATAACTATTTTATTATTATATTTTATTATCATTATATTATTTGTCTTCTAGACCTTTTTACAGTTCCTCGTATTCTAAAAATGTTTATATGTATGCATTTATGTAAATATTATGGATGTGTGTATTCATTTCATAATCTCTTTTTTTGACATGTCCAGTGCTGTGTAATAATGGTCTTACTGGATTAAACGAATTATTATTATTATTATTATAATTATCGGTAATTTTTATGGTATCTGAGATATGGATCATCGATTTATTTCGAATGGAAAAACAAATTATTCTTCTGTGAGCCATTAACAAAATAAGTTTTTCCATATTCCCTTATTATCACATCCCCAAAAGTGAAAATATTATCTAGGGCTTTCCGGAGATTCTAAAGTGTAAATTATACTCGTTGTGTTCCATTTTCAACAACAAAGAAGACAATCTCCAAGCAAGCACCCCTATTTCCATATCTTTTATACAGTGACAAGTTAATAATAACATTACCTTTCTCGCTTCCGCCGCATCTACTGCATGATTGATATCATCAGATTAAATTGTTAGGACAAGTAGAGTCTTTGTTGTTTTGAAAGGGCTTTCGAAATCATGTACACAGTTTTATTATCATGAGATTGCCGAGGCATTGATGAAATGATGAGAGCTGGGTTCTTTTGACAACAAGAAAATTGTATTCAAGTTCAGAAAGAAATATTAAAGATAGAACAGTGTCTCGTCATTAATTATTTGAATCGGATTAGTAAAGGCATTCGATAAATTTGTATTCAAATTGATTGAACGTTGTATCGATGTAGCCGATTGTTGAAAATCCACTTTAACGTTTATAATGAAACTTTAATTTCATTTAATGATTTTTCGCAGATTATAGGTTTACAAAACAAGAAAAACTATTTGCCCTATGGCATATTGTTAAAGTTTTATTATAGAAGTTGGTTGAAAGTTCAACTTTCACTCATTGTTGTTGAACAAAAGGAGCTTTTTGTAAACTGGCTGCCTTCTCACTAGCAACCCTTAGTATTCTGACACTTCTGCGAGCTGAAGTACACAATAATTGAAATGACGGAAATCATATAGTCGATCATTCAAAATTCCTGAGCAATCTAGATATTTCATGTGGATAGCTTCTTCCATAATCGTCGTGGTACCAAATTGCAGTGCGATAGGTTTATAGTTGCTAGGTAGGGTCTTTTTGGGGCTACCTCGCCTAATGTCCTAACTGTTCAAGAACATTTGAATAATATATTCCCAATATGGATAGGGAATAATGGAAGTATTATATGGCCACCTAACAGTCCGAACATGATTCCCATGGATTCATTTTTGTAAGGGTTTCTGAAAGACGCTTTCAATAATAATATTGAAACTAACGGTGTAACCGTTCCTACAGTTTTTAGCTTCAAACAAAGAGATGAAGTAGTTAAAAAGAAAATAAGATTTGGCTTTTTTATAAAAAATCTGCCAATTTTTGGATTGCCAGTGCATTTTCCACCCGCCCCTTGACAGCTTCAAAAAATACAACCCTATCTGCTGCCGCTGAGGGTTTAGTTGCATCAATATTTTCAGCTTTATTGAATTAGATTTTGGATTTCAAATAGAAATCAATGGTGTTGGTTAGATCTGGATACTTAGAAACATCCTCTCCTTCCGACACATCTAATTGAGAAAATGTTATAAATATATTCTCATACTGTTCTCGAAAAGTAGGAGGACACTCCATCCTGTTGGAACGATATCGAATCTGCTGGTATATTTTGGTTGACATCATTAGGGTAAAGTGCCTCCACACTGGGCATTGTATAATTTTATAAAATTTTCAAATAATTTTGAGAATTCTTCCTTCAATAAAAAAGGGCCCCACAATTGAGGTAATCACAGGTAATTCCGTCACTCACGTTATTTTCTGGTGAAAACGTGTATGATTTTCTCGAGTGTGGGTTTTCTGGTTCTCAATAATATCCATTCTAACAAAATGTTGTCTGGTAGGAAAGCATCATCCTACGTAAAAATTGCGGCATTACATCTATCCATCATTATTTCGTTAAATTCTAATCTGCGGTTGAGCTCATTGTTAATAAGTTCTTGAACTGATAGTACTTTGGATAGTTACCTTTTTTTCTTGTGTTAATATTTCAGAATAGAAGATATAAGTACCTACTGACTCTTCCGCATCTACTTGTTGACTTGATTTGTGAGGATTTTCTTGTAAATCCATTAAAATAATCAACTTTGTGTTTCCTGGAACTGTAACATTGTTGGTTTTTATACGTAGCCAAAGTCTTTCAACTGTTTTTCAATGTTTTTGACAATTAATCGTGTAATAAACTAAAATTTTCAGACAGGTTGCATATGACTAACGAAGACACTTCGACAATTGTTTTGTTGTTAAAATTGTTTTTTCCGTTAACCAGCTGTCGTCCCCTTACGAACGGCAGCCCTCAGAAGTCGAAACTTGTGCGAGCTAAGGATTAACGAGGTCTTACCTTTTTACGTGCGATTCCTAGCTCCTTCTCGGGCCATCAGAAAAAGTTCTGCAGTCGCTAGGGTTTGAACCTCTGACTGGCAGGCAAAAGTGATTGGAACAATGTCGCTTTAACCACTCGGCTACCTGGTCCCTTGTAAATAAAAACACACAATTGAATGTTTTGCTTTATTTTCTAAAAATTTAATAAATAAGTCGATTATAGTTAACGGTCGACAGGATGAACATTTAATTTGATTTGGTTTCCTATTTTTCTCCATTAATCGGTCTCAGTTATTGATATGTTCAATAGTAAATTTCTCGACAACTGTTGAGTTTGGGTATAGGAGGTGGTATATGAACCATGTGTAGAAATCGATGCAGAATTAAAAAATGAGGTGATTCTATTTGAAAAAATTAAATTGATGGTAGAAACTTATTTTTGGACCACCCTGTGTACATGAATTAACCATCAGAAAAACTGCAACTAAAAATAAAAATCATTGTATTCGAGCATTTTTTCATGAAAGACACCCCTGAATGTAACATGAATTTGTTCCAACCCAATCGTCCTCGCTGGATAAGCAAATTCATCCCAGAAAAGTGGGTGTTTCACAAGGTTCGATTTTGGGTCCATTATTATTTGTGCTTTTTGCTAATGACTTGCCTGAATACATAAAAGACTGTCACTTAACCATGTTTGCTCATGATTCCACAATCACAGGTGAAAGTTCTAATATCGACAATTTACTTGTTAGGGTTACCAAAATCAAAGATTAATTTGCTACTTGGTGTGACCATAACAGACTTCCTGATGAACCCTGAGAAGTCATTGCCTTTGATATTTTTTATTAGGAAAGATAATGTACTAAAAGAAATAGTTTTCAGTGAGGAAATAGTTATGTCGCAAAAAGCAGAACTGGGAACTCTGTTAGACGAACGTCTGAATTTCGATCAGCACACCAAAACTGTTTGCAATAAACTCAATACAGCATCATGTGCAATCAAACAAATGAAATACTGTGTAATAATAGTATATTCTGTAACAAGGTTAGAATGAAAATTCGATGCGAGTGGAAAGTTCCGAGCGCGAGCCGAAGGCGAGCGTGAGGAACCACGAGCATCACGAATTTTCATTCTAACCGAGTAGCAGACTATACTTTCTCCACGATCAAAGATAGGAAACGTGACAGCAATAATTTTGACACTTACTCAAATTTTGCCACTACGATGAAAATCAACTGCGTCAAGGCTAATGTTATTATTGCTAACCAGTGTGAGAATATTATTCTATCACAAGAGAGAGAATGTAAATACATTTAAATTGCATGGGGGCAGAGGTGTTGCAGAATATTTCTTCAATCTCAAGAGTGATAATTCCAGCATTCTGTAATAAAATTTGATTTCAGAATTGACAAATTCTGTGATGATCGTGGAGAAAGGAAAGTTTATAGAGCATTCATTTTGCTATGGCATTTTCACATATTATATGACTAAACATACTGGCATGGGGGTGAGAAACAGTTTTATATAGAAATTTTGTGTGTAACAAAGCCGACTATTGTCCGTATAACTTGTCTTTCGTTTCACACGGTATATCAATTTTAACAACTGTTCGTTTTCATATTTATTTGCTTCGGTTTTCAAATTTGACCAGAGCCCAGCTGATTTTTCACGTCTGAATTCAGTGTGATGTCAATATTGTTTTTATTATCATCTATGAAGTTTCACTGTGTAAACTGCGACTGCAATTATTTCAGGCGGGTAGAGGTATTTTTCTATGTTAATTTATTATCCAACGTGCGACTATTTAAAGCATATCGGCTCTTTGTACTCCTTTTTTATTTGAATTCGTAATTATTTCAGACTATCGACTATCGAAAATAGTACAGCACCAGATTAAAAAAATCACTAAAACGTCAAATTATATTGGAAGTTCATGAAATTTGGCATGGGGTTAGTTTAATAACAGACGCCTGTTCGTCCAATGAGTTCCGGGCCATACTTTGTGAAAATCTAAAGAAAACCCGGTTCAAAGAATTTTCCGACGTTTTTCCGGCCGTAACTCGGAAAAAACTTGAAAATTGAAAAAAAAATATCACGAGACCAAAAGTGAAGCTAGGAAAGTTGGGAACAAAAAAACTCCCATACACATTCGGTAAAACTTGCGAATGTGGACATGAGCCCGATTTTCATGAAACTTGCACAGATTGTGTAAAACATGATAAAATTACTTTACCAATCGAAATTTTTCCGCGGAAATGTCTGTGAGAACCTTTTTTTGGCGAAAATCCTTCATAGTGGTCACTTCACAAATACTCCCCAGTCCAAGGCAATTCACGTAATTTCCAATCCAAATAACTGGTCAATAACTATAAACATCAACTCTCAGAAGTATAAAGGAGACTAATTGACTGAATGAAGCTCAAGGAATTACGGAGTTCAAATTTTTAACTCGATTTTCAAAAATATGTTAGGTGATTTTCTCTTCTTTTGCGTTAGAAGATTGAATCTGTGAGCAGTTATCGAGGCAGAATAGGAGCGAGCGAAGCGAGCATAATGATTGCGAACGCAGCGAGAAACTATATTTTTATTTACGTTTTCACCGCTAAAAAATGATCAGATCGCAAGATACTTCTCTAACAAAAGTGTCAAGGTTATGTGGTTTTCCCTTCTTTTATGTTGAAAGTTTGAATATGTGTGCAGTTGTCGAAGCAGAATAGGGGCGAGCGAAGCGAGCATAATGAAGGCGAGTGCAGCGAGCATCTATTTTTATTTACGGTTTCAACGCTAAGAAGTGATCGGATCGTAAGCAAGTTATGTAACAAAAGTTCCAAAGCTAGGAAAGGTGGTTTTCCCTTCTTTTACGTAAAAAGACTGAATCTGTTTGCAGTTTTCGGAGCGGAATAGGGGCGAGCGAAGCGAGCATAATGACGGCGAGCGCAGCGAGCAACTATTTCAATGGTTTCAAAACTAAAGAGTGAACAGATCGAAAGCAACGTCTGTAACAAAAGTGCCAAAGTTAGGGTAGGTTATTTTTCCTTATTTTACCTTAGAAGTTTAGATCTGTCTACAGTAAAAGGTCGGTAGGTAATAGGGGCGAGCGAAGCGAGCTTAATGACGATGAGCGCAGTGACGTTTTAAGCGCCTAAAAGTGATAGAATCGTAGGTAACTTTCTCCAACACCACTTTCTTTCAATACAAAAGATTAGATCTGAGTGCAAAGAAAATAAAAACTGATGTTTCCGCATAATACGTTCTCACGCCAACCGCTCAAGATTCCTCCTTCATTTCATCAACACAAAATACAGCCTCGAATTCAGCAATTTTTCAGATATTTTCAACATATTTCCAAAAAAGAATCACATGCAAACTGATCCCGGTATGCAGGAATTGAAAGAAAACTGGCAACGTCACTTTATTCTCTTTTAAGTCTCTTCGCTTGTTTTACATTTGACACTGATATCAATATTACTGTTATGAATTTCAATTTCAAATTAATTGAAACTAATGATAATTTAAAACCGTTCCCTATATGAATGGTTTCTGGTATGGCTTGGACTGAACATTTTTTATTTGCATTTGTTGGAAGTGAATAAGCAGCACAGAAGCAGACAGTTGGTTCAATTTAAACTGGTTATAATATATATATTTGTAGGGTATGTACTGCCACACATTTTATCGAAAAAATACAAAAAATATTATTTCCGCAAAAAAAATTTTCTCGGTATTAATTATTCGCTGTTTTAAGCCATCTGTGAAAATTTCGGTAAAATGGCCAAATGTCCATATTCGCAAGTTTTTCCCACTTTTTCCCAAAAACCTCACGTTTGATCAAAAAATCAAAGAGAAGGAAAAAAATTCTCCACTTTTGATCTAAAAGCCCAAGGTAAAAGATAAAAAATTATTTCGAAAATGTTTTCTTTTCTTCACATTTTCATGTTTTCAAAAGAAAATACACAAGAGAGAACATTTTGGTTAACATTGAGAAACTCAATAGATTTATTTCAAATTATTCTTCATCGCTAGATGTCTCGAGATCTATATCATCGAGATCTTCTCTCTTCAATTCTGGAATATGACTTACATTAAACATCACTTCTCTTATTCCCAGCATTCCCTAGCATATGCACTTCGTCAGTTAGGCATGAATCCTTACCTTATTCACAATAAATTCGGTGATATGAAAATGAGTTCATATAGGAATACACTTTAAAAGTTCTTTTATTATAAATCTGCTCACAATACTGTCAAAACTAAAATATGAACTTTAATCTTTGTTGAGAAGCACCTAAAAGCTCACTCCGGAACTGACTTTTCACGTTGGTTTATACGCGTGTTGGGAACAGACAACTGCAACCGGAAAGGGCATGCGCAGAACGCGTCAGTCCTAGCTATTCAAAAACGTGGTTTTAGTCCGCCCAAATACTCTCTGATCGACACAAAATAAACACATGGCCTTTGAAAACTAGTGGACGAAAACATATATCACTATAAAGGATTTGAAGAGTGAGACTACAGCTCTCATTTTCCACCGAGAACGTATTCAGAACTGTTCCACTGTTCAAGCGATACAAAGACTTGTGGCTGACATAGTCGAGGGTTTTGAGGCTGGTCTACATACGGTGGTATCTATGTGTGACCTGAGCAAAGCCTTCGACTGTGTCTCTCACACAGTGCTATTAGATAAACTACAATTTTACGGTATACGCGGTACCTCATGGGAATTATTCAAATCATACCTGAATGGTAGGAGACAAGCTGTACTTATAGACAACAGCTATTCTGAAATCGAGAACATTCATTATGGGGTACCTCAAGGTTCTATCCTTGGTCCACTTTTATTCATCGTCTATATAAATGACATATTTCATTACATGTGTCCAACCAAATGCATTTGTTATGCAGATGATTGCTCCCTTTATGCATCTGATAAGAAACTAGATTACTTGGAAGAAACTTCACAGGATTTTTCAAGAAAAGCCGAAACATGGTTCGTTTCTAATTGCTTGAAACTCAATAAAAACAAAACTCAAAATATTGTTTTCTCAACCAACAATACGATTGCCAACAGCTCAGAAGTTAAATTACTTGGAATTGTTATGGATGACAAATTAAAATGGTCAGCTCATATTGAGCACCTGAGTAAAAGGTTGAACTCAACTCTCTTCATTTTGCGGAAACTCAGCAGATTTGCTAACCTTACAGTTTTGAAAACAGCCTACTTTGGCTTATTTCACTCCCACATTAATTACGGTATAACTCTATGGGGAAACGCTGTAGACTCTGTGAGAATCTTCAGACTCCAGAAACGAGCTTTAAGAATAATATCTAAAGCCAATTTTAGAGACAGCTGCCGCCCCATATTTGAAAACCTAGAAATACTCACCCTACCATGTATTTACATTCTCAATTGTTTGTTGGATATTCATAGAAATAAAGAAAAACTTCAAAGTAGAAATTCATTTCACAATTATAGCACAAGAAATTGTAATTTGATTCGACCTACTAGACATCGTTTATTGACTTCTGAACGCAATACCTTAGACGTAAAGTTATATAATAAATTGCCAGTGTACATTAGGGAATTACCCACTCATAAGTTCAAGATACTAATTCGAAGATATTTGCTGTCGCAGTGCTTCTACTCGGAGGGGGAGTATTTGGAGGCTGGTGTGAGTTCATGGTGAGTTCATGGTGATAAGTCATAATATATATGTGTATATATATCACTGCAACACAAGCCATTGAGGAGCACTCTTTACCTAATTTAAAATTATATATATATTTTTTTAACTTTAAAATTTTAAATTATAAACTGCAGTATTGTAGTATTGTATTGTTTTGAACAAATTTTTTTAATGTATTATGCTATGTCCTGGACCTACCACAAATTGATTTACTGTTCTGTAATGTGGCTGAATAAACTATCTGAATAGTTGAATATAAAAATAAAAATATGGATTTTTGGTTTAAATAAATAAATTATTTGATTTTTTCCTGCTATTAATTCACAGGGTGAAAATCAAAAATGGTACTTGGTGCATTTTGGATCATCCTGGAATTTTTTCTAAATTTTCACAAGCATCTTTCAGTTCTAAAAAACACTCAAAAAGTAGGAAAATTGTAACCTCAGTGAACGTCACAGACCGATTTATAGATTTATAGAAAACCCAATAGTTGCGGAAATTCATAGAAGTTTCTGGGTGATGAAACATTGTATTCCATATTTTATAACCAGGTTTCTGAAAGTTCAAGTCTTACCCTTCAATCCTCCGTTCGATTTATCAAAATCCTTTTAGCAGAGCCTGAGTAATGCCAGTTTTAACTTTGAAAACATTCTCTCTTATTTGAAAACATGAGCGTTTCCGACACGAGCGTTGTTATGACGTTCCAAAGTCATTTCAGAGAAAACCTTTTATTTTTGGCAAAAATAAGTGGTACATTTTTTGTTCAAAATTTTCAGCTTTATTTTTTATTTCTTGATATTTTTTGAATTCCCACGTTTTTTCAAGTTACAGCCTGAAAAGCGTCTGAAAATTCTTTACGCCGGATTTTCTTTCGATTTTCACAAAGAAGGGCCCGTAACTTATTGGAACCCTTTTCCTCTATAGTTGACCTAAGCTCATACCAAATTTCATAGACTTCCATAGACTTTTTGAGCAGAAGAAATATCTGGTTACTGTACTGAAGAGGAAACGTTGCAATAAAATGTCTATCTGGAGACGAGTTTTCCTTTAGAACCTGCCTTCTTTAGAAACAACCCTGAGGAAAAACTGTTTCACATGTGGGTAAAAGGTGGATTTTGAAGAGAATAACTGCTCTCATCTCAGTGTATTTATATTTTCAAATGTGTTAAATTTGCAAAAAACAACTTTGAGTCCTTCGACACGATTGTATCAACGCATAGTATAAGATTCGGAGAACAGCTGCGGATGACCTATCATAAAACTTACAAGTATAAAAACTCCCCTGCTTAAAATAATTTGTCTCTCTACAACAAATTGCCGAATGAGATAATAAATTATGAAATTGACAACATTTAATAGAGTTAAATGTTTATTGATTGACAGGTGCTACCGCATACTCTGCAGGAGTATCTGAATGATAATTCCTAATTACTTTTAAAATTTTGTGTATTTCTCTTATGATAATTCTGTATGTGAAGCTGTGACGTTGAACTTTAATTCAATAACTGTAATTGGTGTTTTTAATAATAAAATTAAGATTTTATTGACAGTATTATAACGGTATTAAAATCTCAGCAAAATAAAATGTTGGTCATAACAACACTGACAAAAGGCAGATTTAGCGCTTTGACTGTTTCATCTGTACATATTTGTTTTTATTTTAGACTTTTTATTTATATTTGTATACCTTCTATTTGACCTACCATATTATGTACCCCATTGTATCAAAGTGGTTAATAAATTATTATTACTATTGAAATACCAGAAAGAGTGAAAAGTCTGCTTGAAGACAATTTATGTTTTTCTAAAAATTGTGTTTATAAATATCACTCTACTGACAAATCCAGGCTATTGTTTCTATAATTCATCTCCATGACAATTCCATTCCACCATATGGACATTAATATCCAAAGAAAACTAACCTATTCAGGACCATTAATAATTATATGGTCTCATCAAATCGCCAAGTTCTGTCGATATAATTATAAAGAGAATAACAGCTTTTTGTTTCGGGATATTACCAATGAATATTGTATTTGTCAGCAGATTTTCTAAAATAACGAAATTATTCTTGTTTGTTCCTATCCCCTGTTTTCTCTCATTACTAACGTAATCAATTTGTTTCAGGATGAACGCCAAACTGCTGATCTTCCTCTACTGCGTAACGCAAACATTGGCGTTGTGCCCAACGAAATGCACTTGCTATTTGGATCAGAGGGGTAGGAAAGCCGTCGCATGCAAGGAAGGAGGGGTGGTCGGATCTTTGAATCTCAACAATGTCACTCTGGACACCGAAATCATCAAGATTACCGCCCCCGACGACAACACAAACTCCCTCACCATGAGCCCCATCTTCCAGAATTACAAGATGTTGGAAGAAATCCATATAACAAAATCCAATATTCCGCAACTGGGCATGCACTTTTTCTGGGGTCTGACGAAACTGGATGTACTGAATCTCTCTCAGAATAATATAACCCAGCCTCTGGACCACAACTTTCGCGGTCTATCGAAATTGAAGGAGTTATATTTGGATGATAACAGAATAAGTTCCCTTCCAAGTGGCACGTTTCGGCACCTCCATGAGCTGAAATTACTCTCCATTCAGCGAAACAGAATTGAGGAACTGACACCCCGGATTTTTATGGAAATAAGTAAACTAAAAGTGCTCAAACTGAGTGGGAACAATTTGAGGGAGCTGCACCCGGAAGTTTTCAAAGACGTACAGGTGAATTACCTAAATAATTAGCTTAGAACGGCTACGAGCTATTAGCGTTTTCTTTGAGTATCTGTAATTAGACAACTTGAAGAAATTGACTTCTACTATCCAAGCTTGCTGAATTTCAGAGAGTATTTTGGTACGAACTGAAGTAAATGAATTCGTTTAACTAGTTCTGAGACTAAGACGTAAACGGTGATTCGGTATTTGAGCTTGGGGGCGTTCATCTACGGTGAAACGGAATTTCATTTTACTCCAAAACTAACTAAAAGTAGACTGATTTGAATAAACTTCATCAGTTCGATTACGAAAATCGTCCTCGCTGGATGAGACTTTACATAATTATTTCAGTTCAGCTAAAAAGTGACTGAAAAATTCAATTATTCAGGAGGTGAGAACTTCCCTCAAAGTTATATCACAAATTACTAATTCATACGAATTATACAGGGTGGTGCAATAGTGCGCCAGAATCCGATTGTTCGAGTTGTAAAATAACTAGGAAGATTATTCAAAAACCAAAGTAAACTAGACAACAGTGGCAATACTAAAATGAATTAATTCATTATCATATCAATTCAGAACCAGTAGGAAAGTATTGGAAATGAATCAACAACTTGCACTCTATTATACACAAGCTGACAGTAGATTGCGGTATGGTATATGTCTATGGGCTTCATCTGTATCCTCACACGATGTTTTCATTTCCCAAAAGCGAGTTTTACGTCCTCTCGTTGGTGTATCGAGCCGTACAAGTTGCAAGGATGTCTTCAAAAACTATAAAATGTTAACACCACCTTCATTATTTATTTTTTAACTCTCTGTATACTCATTCGAGAACAGAAGCACATTATTCAGTACCAATAAAGTCAGACATCAATTTGATACCCGATCCGAAAATTACCTTCATGTACCTGTTAATAAATTTAGCGTATCATTCAACTCTCCTTCCTCTATGGCACCCAGGATATTTAATAAATTGCCAAAATATACAAAAGAAAGTAAATGTATTAAGTATTCAAGAAACAATTGCAAGAATTTCTACTAGAAAAATGTCTCTATAGTGTTGAAGAGTTTATGTCGCAGAACCGTAGTGTCTTGTTTGTAGGCTTTTCTGACATGTTGGCATGTTTGTTTTAGAATACTTTTAGGACAATTCTTATTGGGAAGGAAATTTTTGATTTGAAACCTGTGGTTTCAGATTTTTTATTATGTCTAAAATTTTAAATTTTTCGTGTTTTTATATTTACCTAGATTTAAGTTTTTGACTATTTCTATACAATGTTGTGTTGTCTATTGAAAAATGAAGATCTTATCTTTCTTATCTTAATTGTAAATCGGACACTTACTTTCAATAAAGTCAATATCCGCTATATGGGATTAGTCGCCGTTTCTATAAGCTATAAGAAAATCAATACCACCAATTTTACCAGAATTTTGCATGGCCTAAACAGTTATCAAAAATACAATTAAAAAGGAAACATATTTCATTTAATAACGGCTGCTAAATTAGAAAAAAGGTAAAGGACCCTGAATATGAGGCATAAAATAAGCTTCCATTGGAAGGGAAGGAATTTTAAATTATATTAATACTTTCAGAGATATGTTTCAATAAAGCCAATATCCGCCTATTGGATTAGTCAGCATTTCTATTAACTACCACTTTGAGATGGCAATCTTGGTTTTCTGCGTCCTAAGGTACCCATATAACTGTCTGAAGAAAATTCCATACCACCAAATTATACCAAAATCATAGCTGGCTTATAGACTAATTACGACATAGAACTAACTTGCTATACCGGGTGATCATGAGGTGAGGTACGACCCCCAATTATTCTATAGTTTCAAAGATATAGTTATCAAATTTATGTCGCTATTGTACTTGAATAAACTTATTTTTCCGCCACAACTGAGATCCTGTACATTTTCAATGGTTTTCCGAAAGAGCGCCAAATTTGTGATGAGAATGTTTTTAGAAAACGATAATCTATTGAAAATTGGCGGAGATACATTTGATTGTTTAATAGAACGAAGTTGGCGATTAAAATCAAACTTTACCAACATAACTGACAGATGGCGTCAGCAGTTGCCAGAGGTTCTCTCGGAATTGCACCACCATTTATTGATTTCTTGGATTAGTAGAATAAACTGTCACTTTGATGAGAACTAAGCTATTTTGCATATCTTTCTTATTTTCAAAGCAGCCAAGAACACCTGCTGATATTGTAATGAAATAATTATCCAATCTCAGTTGAATATGACTTCATTCAGCTCAATATATAGGGTTAGTTCAAAATAGCACATGGTGTAATAACGAATGAAGGATGAAAACGGAAAATTAAATAAATATTATTCCTTATATAAAGAAAACAGTAGACCAGATTGAGTACATTTTACGTGTAACGTGTATCGTGAACGAGAAAACAGAACTCAATATTTTCTCTCTACTTAATTTGTTTTGCCGTTAGACTAGGTTTAAATGTAATCAATTATTGACAAACACTATTTTTTATCATAGAGTTATCCGAAAACAGGTTTAAACTGTTCCCAAATTAATTAACATTTTGGGAATATAAAAGGACATTGTAATAGTATAACTCAGTATACTTCTGCTTGAAGAATCCATTGTATTTGCAAAACATATGTCGCGGTTTTTTAAACTAAAAGTGTTAAAATCAACATTAAAGTTTTAGAATAAACGTTTGTGTATTTAGTGTTGCAACATTGCATTTTGGCGACCATTCGGAGAATGTGAGGAACAAGACTCACAACCTGATGAAAAATGGGAATTTAAAAACAAAGATCTTCATTTTCAGACCCAAAGACTTGTTCTAAATATATATAAAAATCTTAAAATGGAAATAAACGACAAAAGATTTTCTTCGAAGGCAAGTTTATGATTTCTGTAAACGAAACGAAGCATCTACCTTGGAATCCATCAAAAACAAATTTTCTGATTGTCCTGAGTATACATATAAGTCGCAGGAAACACTACGCAAAATTATTTTAGACTGTGGTTTCAAACACAAAAAACTAAATCAGCGAATGGCAATAATGGAATCACCCCGGCTCTTTCTGCAAAGGCAAGATAACTTGCGACAAATAAAAGAACATCAGAACAGAACAAGAGAAATAAATAGTATATCTTGACGAGACTTGGTTCGATAGTCATGATGTGATTCGGCGGTATGGATGGGTAGATAACTCCCAAAACTGTTGTCTCCAAGCATCATGTTTCAGAGGAAAACGTATAATTATTGTACACGCGGGTAGTGAAGATGGTTTTGTACCGAACGCGTTGCTGTTGTCAGCAAAACAAATAAAAAAATGTTCAGCAGATTATCATGAGGATATGACTGCAACTTTATTCGAAAAATGATTCAGTGAACAATTATTACCAAATATACCACCTTCTGTTATTGTAATGGATAATGCGTCATACCACTCGCGTCAAATGATAAAAATACCGACGAAAGCAACAAAAAAAGAGACATTTTGGAATTTATGGCTTATAAAAAATTTAATATTCCCCAAAAAGCCACGAAGGAGGTATTACTGAGTATAATTAAAAATGAAAATTTTTATAAAGAATATATTATTGATGAACTTTGTAAACATTCTGGTCATACGCTTCTCCGTATTATTGTGTTTTCAACCCCATTGAATTGGTTTGAGCATTTATAAAAAACAAATTGAGAAAATCCAATAAATGCATTTTGCATGTGATGTTGAAAGACCGTGAATATTTCCTTTTCCATTCATTCAACCAGTAATCATTAAACATGGGTGATTCGTCTGATTTGGAGGATTATGATGATTGAGTCTTACCACGACATTGATTTGTATATAAGATAGCCGTACCAGCAAATAAATTATCAATGTTTCCTGATATAAAACGATTCCTTGAATAATCTATGACATATTTCCAAAAAACCAAAAAGATGTAATTCTATTCCTATTGCTTGTTTAAAAAATTCCACAAAGCGATTTTGCTGCCGAGAAAACCAGGGTTTTCATTGACGAACTATCTTATAATAGTATATTTCAATACGAGTTCAGAAAATAGGATTTTTTCGTGCGTGCGCGACATGTTCCCGTGGGAGGAGAATCCGAACACGGGAAGTCTTGCAAGCACGGAAAAAGCATTAATGGACGAGTTATGAACGATATTTTTCATTATATCTACCTGAAATCCACATATTGTTAAGAAACTTTTATTTTTAATGATGAATGAAAAAAACCATGTAATAATAATTGAAATATTCATGGTACAAAAATATTCAGTATTGCCACAAAACAAGCGTTATTTACCCTGTTGGTAAGGAAATAAATTAAACAATTTGCGATTTCTATAGAACTGTCAACAACATATTATTTAATTTGGACATGTAAATAGTCAGCTATAATGATACCAGCGCACGGAAAAATTTTCCTTGCTAGCTCACGGAAAATACCCTTCTTCAGTGTGCTAAATAAGCATGTAAATATAGTGTTTCAGTTAGGTATAATGAAAATAGTTTTAACGGTCTAACACTAATTCATATCATCATTTATCATAATTTGTACTGCACGATTTTATTTCAAATCCGAATGTCTATGTGGAATTCTTACTGTATCTGCCCTCTCTGATATGGGTTGTCTATTTATATCCAAGTAGGTCTCTCTCGTCAATGTTCTGAAGAATCTGGATTGGTAGCTCGCTGTTCTATTGGATAGCTCTGGGCTGTTCTGGCATTCCGACATATGTAAGTGGTGACCAAAGAGACTAAACTAACAGGAGGGTTCAATAAGCTCTGTCCAATCAGAATCTTGTAGCTTCAACGCATCATAGTGACGTACTTGGACATGAGTACAGATTCGAACTCGAACCAAGCAGCAAAACTGTCAGCAGTAACTCTCATATATCAAGAGTTAGTCCGTCACTGTCTATAGAGAACGGCGGCCATGACATGTCCAACTACGTCACATTTCGTCACAAATGTTCTTTCATCTCTTTCTATTAGTGTCCCCATTGTCTTATGGGGATTAGTCTCTCCTGTTAAATAATGTTTAGTCTCCTTGAGTGGTGACATCAGTTACTATGCGTATGAGGCGACAGGTACGGCCTCAGTCCATTACAGTTTAGGAATTCTCCAAAAAAAAAATCATGAGTAATCTTATAATTCATCATTTTTCAACATGACAAAATAAAAAGAAATTTTCTCAATAAAATTGTCTTTTTACAAATCCAGTTTTTCGCAAATTTCCTAAACTACAGGTGTTTCGTCGGCAAGCATTCAACATAAAATCAGCCCCCTACGTGAGCCAAATGATACCTGCACAAAGCCTTTCTTCAAGAACACAATTTGCAATGTTCCATGTAACAACTAGCAACAACTCCAATTCTCAAAATGACATTTTTATGAATTTTCAGACTATATTATCATTGTTTATATAGAAGATAGTTAGTCAACCTTATGGGATTATATTTGGATCAAAATGGATGCGACATGTAGATCGCGATAGTGAGCTCGCATCCAAGTCATGTCGTAACTTCAGTGATCTGGCCTCCAAGTCATGTCGTAACTTGATTGAAACAATAGGACAACATTAAAATCGGTGTTTTTTTAAGGAACCTGCATTAAAATTACATCAAATATCCATGTTTGTAACTAATCACGCTAGATGTTACTCGCATTTGGATCAAATACCATTTCCACAGGCATTGACTAACTATCTTCTATTTAAACAATAATATTATGTAATGCATAAGAGACAAAATTTCCTGACGGGACAGCTTATTGCAATTATCTTATACAAAAGGGGTATTTGGGTCTAAAATTTACACAAAACAACTAATTTCCTGGCTAATACCATTTCAATGTTGTGCTTCTTGAAGTTTCTGTTTCAAAAACATTCTGTGATGTAGTTGAATAACAAATCAAACATCTTTTCACAGCTCAAAATGATAATAAATGAGCCTTCACATACAAATTTTAATCTTCAAAACCGTATAAAGATTGGGGGATGTACTTCAAATTGCGGAACATGAGAATGGTGAGCAGTATTACGCTAAGCACCCAACGAAAAGACTACTCGTATATTCCACATAAGATGTAATGCACCTAGTTCATTCATCTATTTCTAATTTTTTTGAAATTTATTGCAATTCTCTTCTTGTTACAGGAGCTGAAATTTCTGGAATGCCGCGGATGTGCCTTAAGCAGACTGAACAATGAAATATACCATCTGTTACCACAGCTGACCCACCTGGACTTGGGTGACAACGAAATAAAAACCCTACCAGCAGAACAACTGACGGACTTAGTAAACCTGAAGCATTTCAAGCTGGATGGTAACCATATCACAACAATCTCTGATTTAACTTTTGTCCACCAACCAATATTGAGGAAATTGAATCTAGCGAGAAACCAAATAACGAAAATTTCCCTCGAAAGTTTCAAAGGTGTTCAAAACCTCACAGAGCTGGACCTGAGCTACAATAAACTAGAAAAGCTCGACTTTTTGGTGCCAATTTCAGATATACTGGAGGTACTGGTACTGAGCGGCAACCATTTCAAGTTGGAAGATCTCAAAGAGTTGCTAAGTCTCGTTGTACTGAGGGAGTTGAGACTTTCCGACTGTGGGTTGGCAGACATACCGTTTGAAATATTCCCTGAGAGTATAAGCTCACTTGATTTGAGCGGGAACCACCTGTCATCGTTAGCGAAGACTGTTCTACCTCCGAATTTGAAAGAATTTGACTTATCGATCAATCGATTCCGAGGTTTGGACGAAGACATTTTGGCGTTGCTCGATAACACGCCAATCGTGGAACTGGACAACAACTTCTGGTCGTGCGACTTGTGTCATATCGTTCCTCTATTAGAGCGCGCAAACCGCAGTGCGATTTTTCGCGAAGTGACGTGCGCGGCGCCGTACACGGTCAAGGGCAAAAAACTCGGAACGATCCAAAGAAACGAACTGACGTGGTGTACTTCTTTCGGGTATACGGCGAGTGACGCTAATTTCTTTTTGATCGGAGAAGACGGGAAAGTCGGGATTATCGCCGCGGGAACGTCTGTTTTCCTTTTAGTTCTCACCGTGCTCGCGATAATTGGGGCGCTGTGCTACTCGAAGCGTCACGCGGCTAAGTATTACACCCACGAGGATAAGTTGGCCGCGGAGGGACAATCGATATTCGATAATAATCAGAGTCCCTTGTTTTGCGATGGGGAGCTGAGCTTCAAGTTCCCCCTAGACGGCGGCGAAAAGAAAATCTCCATAGCCACCATCGACGAGATTAAAAAAGAGCACACAATCACCAACGGGACTTGAAGGGATTTTGGGAAATGAAACGGATGAGAAAGGGACGGTATTTACAGGGCAGCGTCGGGGGATGTTCGAAAACGGCTTCAATCTATTTGGACGTTTGTTTTAATGCTGGATATCGAAGCGAGTGATTCCTGCGGGATTTTCAGCACCAAGAATGAGTTTACTGGTTTTTCAGTATGGAATTATATTATTTATGATTTTGATAGAACTTTGTGTTTGCCGTTGAACCATTTTTAATGTTCGATTTGTTCATTGCGTTACTACAGGAGGAACAGGTTTATTTTATTTTTTCAGAGGGCCTATTCACGAATCAAATTTTGTCTACAGAACCCTATAAATGTATATTTAAGGACAGAAATTCAGTAACTTTAATACAAAGGTCAATTCATTCATAGGTTACAGTTTGTCCTTAACTGCTCTAATAATAATAATTGGAACTATGGTTTTGTATCTGTACATAGTATTCCATAACGCTATACTATACCGGGTGTCCGCTGAAAGTGTTTCGCCACTATAACTTTTTTGTTTTTGAAGAAAGTGGAATGCAATTTGGACGACTGGCATAGGACTTGTTCATGTTCATGTTCATGAAACTTCCGGTTTCACCGGAAGTGGGAAAAACTTTTAAATGGAACACCAAGTATATTTTCACAATCTGAATACAACCTTGTAGTACTTGTCACTTTTCGTAACCAAATTTATTTTTCAATCTAGAGTGCTATACGTTCAAATCAGTAATTTCAGACCTAAAATTTTCGGAAAAATACAGGCTCCAAATTTTCGATCAAAATGCATGCGCTACGTAAAATTTAATTTTCAACTGAAATAGGAACAGCGTGGCTCATCGGGTTAGAAGAAATGATAATTTTATTTATATTAATTTGATACCGCATACTAATAGGTTTTAAACACGCTTTCGTTGAAAACCTAAAAAATTACGTTTGTTATTTCTTAAAATTAAACAAGTTCTGATAATGAAACAAGATTTGAATATATTGTAAAAATGTAAAAATCAGGTAATTATAGTGTGAGTTGTTGTTTGGAAACATGTTACTAATATTTATTTTATGCAGCAAGATTTAGTACAGCTTTTGGATTAATGATTATATTTCATCAGTTGTGTTGGTTACAGGTTAATCGATGCATTTAAATCTTAATTTGATCTCAAAAGATACTTCATTTTGAGAATGTAATGTAATCTCTCAAAATTCTTTAACGGAAGTTTCTTTAAAACCTAATGGTGTGCATTATCAAGTATATCGTAACAAAATGCTTTTTTTCTCACCCGACAAGCCACCATATTGCCATTTGACAATAATGAGTAATTAGTAGAAATTCAAAACTTAAATTTCATTTTGACCAAAAACAGTAAAGTATAGTATCTTTCCTAAAATTTTAGGACTGAAATTAGTGATTTGGAGGTATCCATAACTCTTCAAAATATAAAACAGATTTGTTACAAATGGTGACATATGGTTGAATTCAGTATGTCATAAGGAGAAAATAAAATCGAAAACATACCCATTTAAAAATCGAAAGTTTATGTCACTTCTGGTGAACTCGGAAGTTGCATCAAGCTGAGTTACTTGTCGGAAAATTCAGTATTATGTTACAGGAAGTTATAGAGGCGAGCCACTTTTCGCGAACACTCGGTATAATACGTGAGATTCAACATTTTTCAAGAAGTTTCACTGAATAGGTGACTACCCAATAAATACTACATTTTGTTACTGTAATGAAAGAGGGGCATACAAACTCAAAATATTCAAGAAGTTTCTGATATATTCTTTGAATAAAAAGAGACCAAAAGTCATTTTCTGAATTTTTGAAATTTTGTAAATATCTTGATTTTAGTTGGAATGTGAAATACTGAGACTAAATTCACGGAGAAAAGTAATTCACGGAGAAAAGGTTCCAGGTTTGGTTCCCAGCCTGGGCGGGCTTTTTCATTTTCAGATGTGAAAGTCTGAATGATTGAAGCTCGTGTCGGCTGGGAATAATCCTCCACGATTCACTGTTGCGTTAATAATTAACAGTGCTGCTCCTAAGGTGGCGTATGGAGTTAGTAACAAGGCCTATCCAGAACACACAGCTAATAACCATAGCAGTCGATGCCAAAAAAGTAATAAAGCTGCTTTACAATCGTTTATTTCAATTAACTTGCTTTGTTCGTATGTCTTTTAGACAGTCATTCACAAGAGAAATATCATTATAGTTGAAATAAAGCTTTTGAGAAAATATTGAAAATTTAATAAATCTTCATGTTCTTTATACTTTACTTTTTTTTCAATAATGTCTACATAAGAGCCTGTTTCTAACGAGATTCTTTATGATTAATTTTTTATCACAAAATTTTTTGACGTCAGGCTTGGAGAGACGTGTTGTTAGAATGTGCATGTCCTCAATTGCAAAACGTTTAGAGATGCTGCAGAAATATTTAACTACAAACACCGACAGTAGGGAACATAGTTACTAAATTCAAGACATTCGGACACGTGAAAAATATTTAAAAGAAGAAACGGGTAGCAAATGATGGAAATGTGGAACAAGTAATGGTACTTCTTAGAAATTTTGTGGCAGAGATCAACAACCAAATCATGTTGACAAAACAATTATTGCAGAAATATTAAAAGAACAAACATTTCGGCCTAACAAACCGAAATTTGCACATACTTTGAAAATAGGTGATTATGAGCGTCGGTTCGAATTTTGTTCTTTAATACAAGGAGAGATAGAAGATAACCCTTTCATAACAGAAAGCATCATTTTTACCGACGAAGCAGCGTTCACCTCTAATTGTAGGTACTATTAGTTCACAAAATTGTCGTTGGTGGAGTAACTTTAATCCAAATTTCATTGTCTAGACACGTGATCAGTATTCTTTTATCAAAACAAACGTGTGGTGCGGAATCTACCAAGATAGAGTAATAGTCCATTTTTTTTGAGAAACTCTAAATAATCATTTGTTCAATTTTATCAATGAGCTACGAATAGGTGATAGGCTACGGATATGATACAAACAAAATGGTGCTTCATGCCACAGTACAAGAGATGTAAGATAATACTTAAAAACCCTTTTTGAATGAACAACTCATCGATAGATATTCTGACCTTTTTTGCCCGATAGATCTCCGGACTTGAGCCCCCTCAATTTTTTCTTGTGGGGAAACTTGAAATGCAATGTTTACCTCCAGAGGCCTTTCCTAAAAGTTAACCATTTGGAAAGGACAATTAGAGAGACAATTGCAAATATAACTGCTGCCATGAATTGTTACAAAAATGTTATTTCCCCCATCCTGTTGCACCCCTACGCTCGACCCACAGAAGTCTAGGGAAGACGCAGCCCTTACCTTTTAACGTGTGATGCCATGCACGATACCGTTGACCATGCAGGGATTTGAACCCTCGACCCTTCGCTTTAGAGGCGAACGCTCTACCAGCACGACCACTACGGCCCAGAAATGTTATACAATTTTTTTCAAAGAACAGTTGAATGTATGCAAAACGACAGAGAAAATGTAGAGGCATATATAATGAAAATGAAAAGATAAAACATTACTTTGATATGAATTACTTTAATTTCATGTTTAATGTGAGAATTGCATTTTTCTAAAACAATAACCTAATTAACCGGACTTTACATAGGTGTAATTGGATAATATCTGAACGTTCTTTCTAACTCTAATCAACTTTTCCCGATAACCACTTTTATCTCTGTCGAAATTAAAGGTAATTTATTAAGAAAATTTCATATTTTTTGACAACTCTCCTATAAAGTTTAAAAAATTGTTATCTGATGGTTACATTTTGGGTTTCAAACTTTTTATGAGGAATTTCTTTTTTCATGAATTTGATACTAAAACAGTTTTCCAGATATGATTTCAAACTAGTGAACCAAATATGTTAATGATTCACCCAGTGATTCAGTTGGGGTTTTTTATTAAAAATCTCCCAAAAATAACTTGTCAGAATGACGTTTGAGTGGTAGGTAATATTTCCCCCAACAGGTCAAAATTAGAACATTGAATTTGCTAGGATTCACTTTGCAGCTTGAGGATTACGAAGTGATGCATTGCTTGCTTACTGACTGTGAGTTATTAACAGACTGAAATCTCCCCTTCAGTTCATTTGAGTATGATGACTTCCGTTCATAATATGATATGATAGTCATTGCTAGTAATGCATAACATAATTTTCAAGCTGTCAATAACTGAATATTTACTCCTTACTTATTTTTGAAACATAAATGAATGAACCTGTTCCTTCAAAAAAATCGTTTTCTTGTCTTGAAAATAAGAGGTAGAATTTTGTGTAATTTTTGACGAATATATTAACGAACTTATTGCATAGATGGTACCAAATTTACTTAAAATAAGACACTAGATATAAGTTATTGTGTGATGTAATTTTTAAGGTTTATATTTTTCCAAATGCGCTCTATACATTTTTTGTATTAATTTTAAGCTATTAGTATTACTGTATTTATGAATTATACAAATCTATGACTGTACAAAACATGTTAAATAAAATATTTCTTTTTTTGAGTTCTGACTTTCTATGAATATATCAGCTGATAATAAATATTTTCAACTGGTGGTTGGTTACTAGAAAATATCTCACTGACAATTCGAACTAGTTCGCAAGTAGGATTTGCCATGCCCTAAGATGTAATAGTCGGAGGTTATGTCAGAGTTCATAAACAGCTTGTTAACTAAGTGGTAGAAGTGACAGATATGCCTTGGAGATGTCTGGATCTAGACATGCACGACATGAGAACCCGCATGATGCTTCAAAGTAGCAAATCTATGACGCCTCAATAACTTAGTAGGGTGGATTCGGAGATTCAGCCGTGTTTAACCCCGTTCAGACTGTATCTGAAACGAAGAGAAGTAATACAGTCCTTCTGGGTGGGAGGCATGAGCAACGCTTACAGAACATAGGAGATAAGATTTTGGAACCACTATCGAAAAACGAAAAGTAGCATTAAGCTCAACTATAATTTAAAGAAAACTAATTTTGACCTCATAAGAGATGCAAGTGGGATGAAGTTCATATGGAGCGTGATGTAGACAGGGCATTGGAAGCTCTTTATAAAATTTAGAACAATATTTTTTCAATTTTAGTTCCGAAATTTAAACTTTATCAAAATTACAATAAATTTCCTGTGTGGTACAATAATAGACCGGAGGATAGTGACAGATTTTGGGACACGATTTTACTCAGTATGCCTTTTGTACGACAGTATTGTCCGTATATCCTCATGATAATAATGCATGAATCAAAAAGTAGTCGTAGGTTCTTCATATTAAAATATAATAATAATAATTTTGATTATGATTATTATTCGGGTACGATTTTAATCAGACTGCCATGTGTTTCGTGATGAAATAATAAAACTGAAGTACTCGAAAAACGATTGGCAGGCCGTTAGGTTGGGTCCGAATGGATGGTATGGTCACGTGAAATTGTATTTGGAAAAAGGAATTATCTGCCTATCCTGATGATATGCCAATGGTTTTTCGAGTATTTTACGTCTATTACTTTATTACAAAACACATGGCAACCTGATTGGAATCGTACCGAAACACATAATTTTTCGAAAATATTATTATAATTTTTCAATATGAAGAACCTACGACGACTCTTTGATTCGTGCATTATTATCACGAGGATATACGGACAGTACTGCCCTCCAAAAGGCATACTGAGTAAAATCGTGTCCCAAAATCTGTCACTATCTCCCGGTCTATAACGAAATCAAAGAATTATTTGAAAAAAAAATCATTTAAGAAAATTAAAGAACATTTCATACTACCTTGCAGACAAACATCAAAAGGTGAGAAAGAAATTGAAATCACTCTCAAAAACAGGACAAAAATATCATTTAAAAGCTGTCGAAGACAAACTAAGTACTGATTTAAATGTACTTTGGAATCATGTTAGCAAAAGTAGGAGTCAGAGTTCCACCAATGAAAATTATATTTACAATGACTTGAATATATCACCCAAGGATACTGCTCAACACTTCGCTATAATGTGAATTTTAAAAATTACCAAAATGTATGATACATTTTCGATAAAATGGTTCAGACTTCGACGAGGCTATAAAGAAACTTAAACCTAAAAAATCAGCAGGTGTAGATGTTTTACCACCGTATATACATAAGGGTTGTCAAGAGTGGTAACGTGATCCATTAATATACATATTCAACTTGATGATTAGTAATGCTGTTTTTCCTACACATTGGAAAAATTTAATTTGCACTCCAATTTATAAAACAGGTGACAAACGTAACGTTAAAAACTATAGACCGATATTCATTATGTGTGATCCCTCCAAACTCTTTGACAGATAACAAACAGGGTGTTTCATAAAAAATGCGCAGGACTTCCGGACGTGATAGCCCGTTCAAAAATATGAAAAAAAGTTTCTATTAACTTACCCTCTAAAATTCAACATTTTCGAGTTACAGGGTGTTGAAATTTAAAAAAAATTATAGTTTTTTGCGAATATCTCTGGAACCGTTTATCGCACAAAAAACAGATTTTGAATGCATTTTCTACTCATAATAAGATATGTTATGTGCAGATTTTTTATTTTTTAAAATTCATAATTTGTGAAGATTTTGAAGGGGTAGTGGGTGTTTTTTTCTCAAACTTCTACGCCACTAGAAAAAGTATGATTTTGAGCCACCTGCTTGAACCGCCAATGTTTTCTATACAAAAAAGGTACTCTTGGTCATAAGCTCTAAAGTTGACCGTTTTCAAGAAAAATCAACTTTCATGTTGAAAAACATGGTAAATTTTTTTAAATAGTTTTTTTCCTAATTATACAAAATTTATTTAAACATTAAAACAAGTAACAAAACCAAACGTTGACTTCTTAATTGCAAAATAAAAAAAACGATAACTATCATACTCAGTTGAATTGTTGGAAATGACCGCCGTTAGCTTCAATGCACGCAGCAATTTTTCGAGGAAAAAACATTATTTAAATAACAAGAAAGTTGATTTTTCTTAAAAACAGTCAACTTTAGAGCTTATGACCTGGAATATATTTTTTGTGTAGAAAACATTGGCGGTTCATATAGGAGGCTCAAAACTGTACTTTTCACAGTGGCGTAGAAGTTGGAGAAAAAACACCCACTACCCCTTCAAAATTTTCACCAATTATGAATTGAAAAAATAAAAATTCATCACAAAACATAGCTTATTATGAGTAGAAAATGCCTACGAAATCTGTTTTCTGTGCGATAAACGGATCTAGAGATATTCGCAAAAAACGATTTTTTTTTTTAAATTTCAACACCCTGCGTCTCGAAAATGGTGCATTTTAAGGGTAAGTTAGTAGAAACTTTTTTTCATACTTTTGGAAGAGCTATCACATCCTGAAGTCCTGCGCATTTATTATGAAACACCCTGTATAGTAAGCCATACTTTTTTGTAGAGAATGCCGTAGTTGAGCACGGCTTTATGTCAAAGAGATCTGTGAATAATAATCTGTTATTATTTATCGACGAAGAAAATGACTTGTTAGAAAAGAAGTTGCAATTTGATACAGTGTTCACTGACCTCAGTTAGGCTTTTGACAAGGTGAATCATGGTGTTTTACTATAAAAAATATACAGTTTTGGACCGTCTAAAAACATTATGAATCTTTTCAAAAGCTATCTTCAGAATCGTTACTTCATCGTTAGGCACAAGAAAACACTTCTGGTAAATTTCATGCTTCTTCTGGGGTACCCCAAGGGTCAAACCTGGGCCCCTTATTTTTCCTTTTATTTATTAATGATCTGCCAGAGATTATCAAACATTCAAAATGTGTACTTTTCGCCGATGATATCAAATTTTTCAAACAAATACAAACGGTCAGAGATTGTTCAGACATGCAAAGAGATTTAAATAATGTTTTGGAATAGAGCGTTCGGTGTAAATTAGATTTCAATATAAATAAATGTAATGTTATGACAATTGATCGCCAAAAATATCCAATTCTCGTCAACTACCGCATGAATACCGAATCTCTACAAAAAGTTCACGAGTTGAAGGATTTGGGTATAACCTATGACTACAAATTATCATTTGGGAAACACATTCAGAATGTGATAAATTCTGCAAATCGATCTCTTAGATTCACACTACGACAGATAAATCTTTTCACTAACACAAATTCTATAAAACTACTATATTTCACTCTGGTGAGATCCAAACTGGAGTATGGCTCTATAATCTGGAATAGCGAATATCAAACAATCTCACAAATATTTGATATACCCAGATTATATCACAATCAGAACAACACAATTGAGAAATGAATTTGAAATATCCTCTCTAGAATGCAGGCGGAAAATATTTTCTTTAGTTTTTCTATATAAAGTTATTAATATCGACATAAATTCTGCACAGTTATGTCGGTTGTACCATTCAATGTACCTCCCAGACCTATGCGTTATTTTTCTATGTTCAATGTTTCCCATGCAAGAATCACTTTTCGCTCTCCTCTCTTGACCATGTTCCGTTGGGCAAATGACATTAGTTGTCTACAAGATCTAGATTGGAATGTGTCTGTTTCAAAATTCGGAACCCTCGCCAATAGACAAATCGTGAATTTGTCTGTGTAGATATTCGTGTGTCACATAGATACGTATAGATGATACTACAGCCGATTTATTTGAAGACTGATTCCAAAATGAATTCATACCAAATTTTCAACCCAACAGTATTATCGTCATGGATAATGCTAGCTACCACAGGCGAAGACTAGATAAAGCAGATGACACCAAAGAAACTATACAAGAATTTATGTCAAATAATGATAGGTACTATGAGAAAAAGTACATAAAAAACAGTTACTAGAAGTTTTACACAGTTATTCGATGAAAAAAAAATGTGATTAATTGGCTGAAGGCTTGGGACATACGGTGCTCAGACTTCCTCCTTATCACTGTATGTTTAACCCAATTGAACATATATGGCATCAGCTTAAGTCAGCAGTTCGACTGTGGTAGCTCTTATTCAAACAAAAACTGCAAACATTCACTACAGCAGCTGGACCAAGTGTGTTTTCCATATTAAAAAGGCGGAAAAGTCATATGTGGATATAGAAAAAGTTCCCAATACAAAATTGATTATCAATTTGGGTGACGACAGCGAAAGTGAAACTGATCTTCGTGAGTAATTTTGTAAGTGTGTGTATATTGAATTTAATTCTAAACAACTCAAAATTATAAACTTTCTGAACTATAATCGCATTCATTATCGTGATGTTTATAAATGGTTTTGTGTTAAATATCATATATATTCCCTTAAATAATTCTCAATTATAGTCAAGTGATTTTTATACATTATATCATTATACCTGCATACAAAACAAACTGTAATGGCTAGGGCAGGTACAACTCTGCGTAGAATGGACGGCCTCAAGTGGTTAGTGGTTTATGACCTTCTTAAAGTTCTGGTAGTTTTTTACCTACAGTCGTGTCATCGTTTCTCTCTGAGGCAGAGCTTGATGGTTTCAACCACGTAGACATCGAACTGGCATACTGGAAATATTCTTGTTTCTTTTCCTTTCCTTCCTCTTTTTTTTTCGAAAACCACTCACTTAAGTTCTCTTTAATGTTTTTGTTCCGTTCGAAATATTGATTAATCAAACAATGTACCTGAACTCAACTCTCAACGATTCAACATTTAACTAAACAAAACTGCACTGTAATTTCAGCAAACCGCATCGCATAAAATCGACTTGTAGTGACTTGAGAACAATGGTGGATGTTATTATATGTAGGAGAGGGGGGAGGAGAATAAGGACGATATGCGGCCTACTGAGTAATCAGCTGATCTGTTAGAGCATCGCTGTGCAGTTGTCTACTGGACACACATCACCGCGCAGACGATGTATTCCTCACAACACATTAGCTCGTATAAACGGCGATATATAAACAATTGTTGGACGTGTTCTACTTTTAGAAAGTGTAATTTGGAAAATGTAAACAGAACATTACCTAGAACACAAAATAAATTCTAACAAGACAAAAACTTTTTTTTGGGGCGGGTGCCCTCCGCTATCGCGGATCTGCGGACTTGGTCAGTCCGGGCCTGCTATACCATTTGTTACATCTGGAATGGAATATACTATTCGAGTTCATTAGTTTAGTCGAATAAGGACGGGTTTCATTTCGACTCTAATTTATTAGACTTAATGTAATTCAACCCAGTAAAAAATTCTGTACAGACAATATTACCAAGCTCCCTATTTTCCAGGCCCAACTAAAAAAAACAACGAAAACGGAAAAAGGTTGGTCTACTTCAGGTATGAATTTACATGATGAGATAAAGAGTAATTCAATCATCCGGTTCGAATCACCGGCACAGATATAAGAACTTCATCCAATTAGGTTTTCACTTCGATATCCCCGACATTTCATGAGAATTTCGGCATACATTCAACATTTGAAGCCAAACAGATGTTTGCGTGCTCCTGTTAAATAAAGATTTATTGGGTATTAGGCCGGCTTTATCAGGGGTTTTCGTGGTTGGAACGATTTATTTATTGAAGTATATTCTTCAGCGTATCGTAAATGAGAAATGGGTTTCTCTCTGATCTATTATGTATTGTCATGTAGGTTCAATTTTGTCGAAAAAAATGTTTCACAACAAAAAAAAACTTGATTGAAAACATTATTTATTTATTGATTTTCCTGGCAGGTGGCGCTGCGACTGACTTTACTGTAAGTCGCTGCTTCATCCGTAGGGAATTATTAGATAAACAATGAATTATAATTCATTTGGCAGGGACAAGACAACTCAAAGTTGTCGGACCTACCCTGCACTGATGAGAGGCAACAACCTCGAAACATTTCTGCTGGTCATCCCCAGCCAAATTAATGATGATCTATGATTTCTCTATAGTAATCACTTGCAATTCAGTCTTCTTGGAAGAACGTTGCACAAATATCTGTCAGATGTAGTTCAATATCCGTCGTGGCATTAGCCAGGGAAGTAGTTGTTTTCTGTCAGATTTAAGCATCATATTTTCCTCTTTGTGAAAATATTTGGAGAGAAGGGTTCTTCGACTTCGTCGATTTTATTTTATACTCTCCGGTAAAACATTCGAACTTGTTCGAATTTTCACATTTACTCTTCCTGGAATCTTTTGCTGTCTCGAGGAGTGCTTATTGATTTTCCTGGCGGGTGGCACTGCGACTGACTTTACTGTAAGTCACTGCTTCATCCGTATACAGCAAGCAATAGAGCATAAAATTGTCGTCCACGTCGTAATTCGGGGTTTATTAATTTTGGAATTTCCCATTTCAGTAGCCAAATCGTTCCAACTAGCTCGGGGTGATTCGCGTACTTGTCACACAGACATTCGCGGATACAAAGCTGTGACAAAAGTTCAATCAAGCAAAGCCTTCTTGAGAAGTTTGTTAAACCTCTCAGTTCCCGTGGATTCTGAAAATTCTGAACCTGTGATTGGCCGAGTGCCGTTGAATAATGAGTTAGGATCCACGATGTCTTGGAATCATCTTTATCCTTCAATCGAAAATCAATATGTAATGAACGTAGAATACAACAGTCGTAGAGAAAATATTATTATGATGGTGAGAGTTTGAAGTGACACAAAAAAAAACTACATGGTTAAGAGAAGTGATATTTGAAAAATTGACAAATCCACTTGTCTACTTAAAGTCCCAATATCAAACGACATCACTTGGAAATGTCATCTAACCCATATCAATACATATCATTTCAAGGAATCAGTAATTGAAGAAAATTATTCAATGCAAGTTGTAGCAAAGATTTGATTTCAATACTTGCGTCTAGTTCAACCGATGCAACTTTTTCCAAATGTGGAGAAATATGGCTGTCTCACGGCTGATATCTCTGAATATTGGATAAATAGTTGCTATATTGTAACAATTTTGTATTGTTATTTTGTCTAGGTGAGTTTAGTTAGGTCAGGTACGTTTGGCTAGTAATTTACGCATTTTTCACTAGGTTTGCATGCAGCTGTTTGGTTAGGTGGTTAGCTTCCCCAGGTTAGGTTTGTGTGCCAATTACGAGCGAAAATTCAAATTCACGCATTTTCAATTAATTTGCCTTGTTTTGTCACCTAAACATCCCGCCATGTTGAACTAAAATAGTTTAATTCGAGTTTGGCGCATGCCGCATGCTCAGTGCATTCCAATAAAGTTGCAACGGTTGCAATAGCTGCTTGTGATTTCAATGGATTTGATAGTTACTCCTCTGATGAAACATCGGATGAAAAGTAATGGTCGGTCAAAACGGAATAACAAGCCTGCTGAGCTACTGGTATATACAACAATACAATACATTATTGTAATTTTTACTTATACAAAAAAATATTATTTTTTGAGAATAGTATATGGCAATGTATCATTCTTATAATCATATCGAAAACGAATGCTTAAATATATGAAATCCGCTTGGTTCTCTTTGCTAAAAATAGAATGGATATTTAGCACTCGATTCATGCATAGAACTGAGTTTCGACGATCATATCGCTTGGTTCTTTTTTGTATAACTAGGTGCAAGTATACTTTAGGAATGTCACAATTCCGGCGAGTAGTTGAGTTTGTCGGAATTTCTGAAACAAACTCAGATATCTTTCTAAAATAGTTCTGCTTTAAAATAGTTCTGCTTACACTATATTTTCTATCTATGAGTTTGAGCATAAATTGAATTGATAGGAAATAGGAAATGAATGAATAATGTGAATATGATGAACATCTTCAAATGGAAGTCAAGTGTTGCCTTTAATAGCAAAGAGTTCTCAAGTGTATAAACGAGCCGAGCGTCTGAACAATCATCCTAAAATAATTTATTTCCTTGGTTCTTTAATGATTTCCTCTTGGAAACAGATGGCATGGTCTTTATAGATACACACAACTTTCGGTCATTATAGTTCAAAATGCAACAGGAAAAGTTTGAGATGGATGAAATATTTTCAAATAGGTATTGAAAAATGTATTCACCAACCGTTGATAAAACCTTCCATATAGCAATTGTTACCACAGCATTTGCTGCAGATTATTCCATTCTTCTTTTTCTTTATAAGTGTCCTCAGTACCACAGGGGGAATACAATAGAAATAAACAAATTTTCTATCGTTTTCAGGCTAGCATAATTTTTTGGAATGTACATTCCAAAAACAGGGTTCGAAAATATCATGATATTTATACAAATATCATATCATATGATATATATCCGATATATATCGGATATAGGTATATCCGATATATAAATCATATTTAAAATTTTATTATTTAATCAAAAAACATCATTGTTTCTAGCACAAACTATTGTTTAACACAAATACATTAACGAAAACTTATATTCTAAACAACAAAGCGGTTTATTCTAACTCTAATTAAAAAGAAAAAAACTAAAAACAAATTGAATTTAAATTTTAAATAAGATTATTAACATTATTATGTCAACATTGGTATTGGTATATCTTCATCAGATGAAATATTAATATCAATATCATTCCTATTATTGACAATTACGTCAGAGTCTTTAGATATGGCTGGTTTCCATGCCCAGTCAAGGTTGGTTTTCTTTTTATTCATACACTTGAACATAAAAACCAGTCTACTGGCTTTTTGGTTTCTCAAGCGATTCCGTAAATCCGATTTAACCAAACCGAAAGAAGAAAAGGTCCTTTCAAGATATTTTCGGATGTTTAGAATGAAGGAAAAAATATTTAATTTAATAAATACAATTATCGAATATATCAGATTCATATCAAGTAATAAATGTCATGATATATATCGTGATATACAGTGTGTCCCACTTACCATGCTCACCATGGGTATCTTTTTAATGGTAAGATATACGAGGTCGGTTAAATGACACCAAATGTGGAGTTTATCAATGCCAACTATAATGTGAAAAAATATTTTGATAAAATCTATTAGTTTTTGTTTTATACGCAAATAACAGATTTTGATGATCATTTTCATGTCTCTTGCAAGTGAATTTTGACCAACTTTGGCGGTCCTAATAACTTGAAATTTGGCAGATGTTCATAATTCCGGTGACGATGCACTATGGAATTTTTATTGAAATAAAAAATAAAAAATGGTGGCTCCTCCAATATGGCGGACGAGATTTGTAATTATGGTCCGATTCCATTCAAAATTGTTCTTGTTTTTGTATAAATGACGATAACTCTGTTGTTATCAACAAAAAACTTTTACTGTGACATATCATCTGTAAGAGAAAAAAAGTTATTCATAACTAAGTCATGTCACTAAGCTATGACCTACATTTGAAAAATAAAAGTTGGTGCTGATATCTCAAATTCTAGAAGAGTTGGTATACATTTCATATTTTTTTCGAAATCTCAATGAAAAACTGCCATGAGAATGTGAAATTCCTATTCGAATATTTTCATAAATAAAGAAGTTACGGAGGAGACATGAAAATGATCAAAATCTGTTTTTTGCGTATAAAACAAAAACGAATGGATTTAATCAAAATATTTATTCACATTATAGTTGGCCTTGATAAACTCCACATTTGGTGTCATTTAACCAACCTCGTATCTCTCACTATTAAAAAGATACCCATGGTGAGCATGGTAAGTGGGACACACTGTATATCATGATATATATGACTGGGTACATATCCTCCGAACCCTGTCTAAAAAACTTGTGATTTCTATTAGTGCGTGAAATCGAGAAAATCCTCAAATCCTTGGAACCAATAGATGAATTCTATGCCGAAATATACATTGAACAACAATTTTTTTAATTGGCAAAAGCGAAGCGAAAGCAAAAGTCATAGGATTGAGTTTGGCCACTTGACACTTTTGGTAACTGGGTTAAGTACAACAACGTATCTACCAAAGTTTCCGAAAATTTTAGCGGCAGCCACGTTAAATAAAAAAGGTGGGAGTCGTTTGAGATTGTAAGTAGGTATCTTCGTTTTCCTCGATTTGGTAAATATCAAACGCATTAACCATTTCCGAATCTAATTTTCAAAAAGATAAATGAACCAGTAAAAAGTCCGTAAGCTTGAAGTTTTCAAGATCATCAGGTGCTAAACCGGAAATTTCTAAAAACATATTCAAACCACTTGTTGATTCACTATGTATGGGATTGAAGTCAAAAATTATATATTATAACTATCAGCTTACGCTCGTTGATCCTTACATTTATCAACTGAAGTTTGCCAAAGTCTCCCGTTGGAAAAACACCCGACCAAATTTTTAAAGCAGAGCCTTTCAACCGCTCTATTAAATATTGTATTTTATCAACATTTATCAAATTACCATTCTCATGAATGATACTCCAGAAAATTCTGGTAATTATTGGTATTATCCAGGTATTATTTTCATGCGTGATTTTTAGGGGTAAAAATTATTTTATGTTGTGATTTTTATTAAAAGACGAAGTTGTTGAAGAGAACCCTGAAGAGGAGAATATGTAACACAAGAAATCTTCAAATTTCCCGAAGCCTCGAAAGTACACATCTGCGCAGATGATTCCACAACTGACTTTATGAACATTCTGTTCATATTTTCAACAAAATCAACGAGCCATTCCCATGACAGGTTTTATGTCAGAAAAATATTTTCAAAGTGTCACCGCACAAGAAGTAGTGCAACAATTCCATCATTACAGTGTGAAATTGCTTCTGAAGAGTATGATTTCCAATTCTTCCGACCTCCCTGATGATCTTAGAGGAGTGAAATAGATTTTTGTCTACCAAAATGTGTTGGAGGCCTTGCGAAAGCGATGCAATTCACGCAATTATGAAATGAGCGATTTTCTGTGAGGGAAACTTCTGACAACATTCTCCTTCATCTCCTTCTTTCTCATCTCAAATAATCAACTAACTGAATGAAAATGCAAATTTTCACTTTCAGATGTTTCCTTTCAAGTTAGGGTCTTTTCACAATATCTATCAGATGTAGTACATCTTGGATGTAGTTAAATCTTCAGAATGGCATTTGCCTGGGAAGTAGTTGTTTTCTAAGAAAACAGAGTTCTTTGGGAGATCGTTTAGTAACGAACAGTCGTTACCGACCGATGATGAACCCTTTACTCCCATATACACCAACTACGTAGGCTTATTATGGCAAGTACCTGTCAGAAAACCACTACTCCCCTGGCTAAGACCACTTCGGATATTGAATTAAATCTAACAGATACTCGTGCAACGTTTCTCAAAGCATCAGAGGACGCAGATGCAAGTGACCTCTATAACCAACTATCAGAATTATGTTTTGATTTGGACAGGGTGACCACCTGCAGACTAGTTTCGAGGTTGTTGCCGCTCATCAGTGCAAGGGTAGGTCAACACAGACAGCACTGAAGCTATCTGTTCCCCGTCCAAATCATTACACACTCCGCTGGTTTGGTCAACTCTGGTTCACGCGGTGAAGCGGTTTCTAGGCCGCTCCACCTAGCGAGCAGAGGGAGAACACTCCGAATATCCGGGTTAAGAGATTTAATCGAAGAAAATAGAGTTCTTTGGGAGATCATTTAGTAACGATCAGTCGTTACCGACCGATGATGAACCTTTTTCCTCAATAGATTGTATGGACCACTCACCAAAACGTGACATTTTTTTACTTTTTGAAGTATATCTGACATTTATCTGTATTGTCAATCAGTGTTGTTGTTATTGGTGTCATGCCGACGGAATGTTTTCGCAGTGCAATTATCGCTCCGCAGTGCAATCACCGGGGGTAATACCACAAGTGCATTGAAAATTACCGATAATTCTGAAAAAAACGTGTTTTTTTTTAAAACTGCACTAGTTTATTTTTTTCGTTGTTTCAAAGCATAAATTTTTTGAAACAACAAAAAAAATAACCGAGTGCGGTTTTTTATAAAAAAAACACGTTTTTTTCAGAATTATCTGGTTAATTTTCAATGCACGAGTGGTATTCGGTAGAAAATTTCACACCTCACTCTTTAGGTAGGTAGATGACACATTTGAAGTCTCACTTCTGACATTAAAATCGCGCGACTTCACTTGAATTGACATCTAATGCGATAATTGCACTGCCGTGACGCGAAACGCGTCACTACAGTGCAATTACCGCTGTGAGCCAGCGGTAATTGCATTCCTCTTATGGACGTTTTTACACGTGAGGGAAATTTCCGCTGTAAGTTTTTCAGTGAAATACATGAGAAAAGGCTCCAACGACATACAATGGAAAATGTATTGAAGAAAATTTCTTGAGTTCTCCAGTTCCAGGAAGATGTGGTCGTGATATTTACAATTTTGAAAAATCATTCATTTCGTACATGCATACAATATTTTAGATTTAATTTTAATTTGTGTTCCTCTGTGACTTCATGAGTTCCTAATAGAATAATTTTAATCTACGTTTTTTTTAAGTCGCCTCAGATGCTGAAGAAATGATATTTTAATCTCCATTTGGATAAAGGTTTGTCTGTTGAAGAGTTTTTTGCCTAACAAATTTTGTTTTGATTTCTAGAACATTTTCATCAAAAATTCTAGAATTCCTATGAATGACATTCTCCAACATTCATTCAGTTATTATCGAAATATTAATGGACCGTACTGATCGACAAGCGTAAGGATGCCTCCGAGAATTGGTTGCGCAGTAGACAAAACCCTGGAGTGGGGCAGGAGCTCAATGGTTCTGCCTTATTAAACAGTAGTTGATCTTTGTCGCACATCTACTCACGCTTTCAATCGTTTGCGCATCTCAGAGGCATCCTTATGCTTGTCGATCTGTAGTTGACGTTATGCTAGGGCATTGGCTTTTCACTCAGAAGACTTGAGTGAAATCCCAGAACCTGATTGCAGGTGGTAGGTGCTTGCATCGTCCAGAAAAAAGACCATGAAAAAACTATATAGGTGGTGTGGAAAATGAAATATCCTTAATTTTCTTTATTATAAACTTGTGAATGGTATCCAAACAAGTTACTCGATATATTTAGCCACGCTCACATTAACAATGTTTGAGAGAGAAAAAAATAATGACATCCAGTCCTCAGGAGATTCTTCTGGTTTGATGATTTCAATACTCAAAATCCATTTTTCGATACCGTGAACACTTTCATTTGAACATTGTGAACTTTGACTTCTGCTTATATGTTTTTCTGGATTCGTTTGTCTCCATCTTCCAGGAAACTCTAAATTATAGGTTAATGAAAATGTTTTGATTTCTGCGATTGAATTTGTTGATGGTACAGATAGTAGGATCAGGTCAAATTTGAAAGAATCTCTTTTTTCAAATTGGTATGATGTGGACCACTCTCCATTGGAATGATATAAATGAGGAACGTGCAACTCGATGAAACTCTGTATGAATGGAATCCCCGCATAAACTGTCGAAAGGATAGGGCGGTTTTTATTTCTGTTTTGTTTCCCATGTATTATGATTCCGCCCAATTTATCCATCATTACTAAAGGTCCTCCGTCATCCAAGAATTCAGCTAACCTCTCTGATTTCGATGGAAAACTGCATAAATGAGCATTAGGTACAAAGTCATCACGGTTTGGAAACACTTCTTCACATTCTGAAAAAGACAGTCACATATAGTGGAAAATTTCACATGCCCTTGTTTTGTTATCGAGTGATCATTCCTCACACCAGTTCTAAATGAAGTTTCAGTGACGGAATAATTGAATTACATCCTGACATTGAATCGACTTCATCAAAATTCTCGAAACAAAAATATTCAAAACCTTGTATTCTAAAATTACCAAGAATTGAATAACTGGTGTAAATAAAAATATCAGTCAGATACCCTCATCTGCACCATAGAACATTTCATCATTTTGAGTCATCCTTTCTAAAAATGGATTGAAACTAAATTGATACGATTTTTATCAACAGTAAAAATAGAATAATGGAATTAATTTTTTTTTGACAAAATAAATTTTACAATCGTTATTACGGTCTCATAATTACCTATGACCGTCTTTAAGTGATTCGACTACTTCAAACTATGTTACCTACAGACATCACCTGAATGAAATTCTCTACCTTACTTCGAAAGG
This sequence comes from Chrysolina oricalcia, assembly GCA_944452925.2. NCBI lineage: Eukaryota > Metazoa > Arthropoda > Insecta > Coleoptera > Chrysomelidae > Chrysolina > Chrysolina oricalcia. Next base: position 55,692,422 of record OX101813.2, on the reverse strand, counting down.
TAATTTTAGTCACCACCTATATGTTCAGTAGTAAATTAACTATATTTCAATGATTCAGGAAACCTTCCACATCAACTACCCGGTCAACACAAAATGGTCTCAGAGCACTATAGTGGGATTCTCATTCATGCTTCAGATCACACTAGTGAATCGTAAAGTGACTTCCATTATTATCGCATAAACGTCTATTCGGTGCACGTTGGTCAGTTGGAGACATCAAAATGTGATGCAAAATGTGACTCGAAATTAGCCCAATGTGACATTTCATTTATACTTCGGAATGGAATGCACATTGAGACCATTTCGATGTAACAATGTGAAATGGTCTGGTATACTTATTTAGAAATGCGCTTCACTTTCTGATTCTCCTGTATTTCAAGAATAAAACAAAGCTCACCATAATTCAACATGAATATAAATTATACCTCAATATTATTATTCTAACTAATGAATTACGGTTCATATGGAATGGAATACTAGAAAACAAATGCGTGAGTTAATTTCGTAGTATATGCTTTTCACAAACAAAAAAATCACACTCTGTCTAAATCATGAAAAAATAAAACGAAATACAGAAATGTAGAAAAATCTATAATTAAACTCCAATCCTCTGGACAGCATTTTGTTCGCGGCGAAATCAGTACCTATCCTGAAAATGCCTTTCTGAGTTTCTACTCACCGTTCCGGTCCTTGAAGGGACACAGTTCTTGATAGAATAATAATCGGGCAATGTTAATGAACACATTTGATTTACCAATTGAAATGAAAAAAAAATCAAACAGAACACTACACACTATCAGAAGTATCTATAGAATATTTAAAGAATGGCGTCAACCAAATACAAATTCTACTCGATTCTTGACTCGACAAACAACTTGGTCATTTTGTTTCTTGATGGTGATGTCATGCTCAATTTTGTTACCAACCTAATTCGTTCTATGCCGACAAAATTGCAAAGAAACCAAAATTCATGTTAATGTGCTTTACAATTTTCTTCTCATGCTGTCCCTCAAAGCGACACTAACGAGAAGAAACTTGTGAAAAATTCATTTGGCATCACTAAGAGGTAATAGTGGTGTCTAAATGCAACTCATTTTGTTACCATAATAATCAAGAAAGCAACAACTCCCACATGTTTGTGTTAACTGGGTAGTGGAACCTTAGCTATTGAAAATTACTCTGATCTTCCCGGTGAACATTTTTTAATTTGTTACATATGTGGAACATAAACTCAACGTCTTATGAATGATGGTCAACATCATTAATATGTATCCATTATACGTATTTTCTGAGTCCCAATTTTCAGCGTTGTATCAACGTCATACTTCAATGATCATATTTTCATTATCAAAATAACGTATCATGCTCAATGTCCAAATAGCATATTATAACATTTGTCAAGTAACTGATTCAAAACTTATGTTTCCAATACGGTCTTTTCTGAGGCGATAAGTCCCAACTTTCAGCGTTGTATAAACGTCATATTTGATTGATCTTATTTTTATCATCAAAATACGTATTATGACCAATGTCCAAAGAACATATCATAATATCTCAAGTAAGTGATTCGAAAGTCATGTTCTCAATCCCAATTCTACGCTCCTTTCTGAGGTGATGTGTCCTAACTTTCAGCGTTGTATCGACGTCATACGTCATTGATCATATTTTCATTATCCAATTGACGTATTATGCACAATGTCCAAAGACTAAAAATGGTTGTCATGGTATATTGTAAGCTAAGCAGCCTATTAGGCCTTTGGTGCATGTTATCATGGTAACCAATAACTAATGCTCAAATCACTAAAGCTTATTATAGTATTCATATACTGTTACTGAGTTTGAGATGATGCTTCGTAACTTCAATAAAAGCGACACCTATAGTTGGGTAGAATACTTCATATTGATTATATTGATGACTATCTAAACATATTTTTTGAGGTATTTAACTTACGACAGGCAAAGTATGCAAAAGTACATAATTATTTAGTCGTAAAATGTATCAATTTGAATAACTATATTATGAGGAATGAAAAATATGCATATTCCGTCTGTTACCAGAAAAACTTTGAAGGCATATTTTTTGTAAACATATTTAAATGGTACGTTTACATTTGATATTCAAAATGATCATCACCCAGGAGATATATAAACGATAGAATAGTTAAATGAACATATTTCTTTAGATATTCAACTCACGCCAGACAAAGTAAGCAAAAAAGTACACAAAGTTACATGTTATTTGGTCATAAAATGGATTGATTCAAATATAATATTTGCATTACTATATTTCGAAATATGTTAAATATTCATATTTTGCCTTATGTCAGGAAAAATTTGGAAAGACAGTGTTAGACAATGTTTGGATACATATATCAATAATATGTTTATGTTCGATTTTCAAAATTACCATCACTCATGAGATATATTTATAATATAATAACTTTTATTGCTTATTTACATCAATAAGTCATCATATTTTTTCAGGTATTCAAAAAGCGTTGGAAAAAGTATGCAAAATTACATGGTTATATTTGGTCAGAAAATGTATTAATCTGAATGAAACATTTTTATTACTATAATGTGGAAAACGAAAAATACACATATTTTTTCTGATACCAGGAAAACTTTGGAGAGACAAAGATTGGAAACATATATAGATAATCCAATTACATTCGATTTTCAAAATCATCATCACCTAGGAGATATATCCGCGATGGAACAGTTTATATCGATTATTTTGATCAATAAATGAAAAAAATTTTTTAGATTTTCAAGTTACGTCAGGCAAAGTATGCAAAAATACAAAGTTATTTCATCGTTTAGTGTATCTAATCTGTTATAATATTTCAATTGCCATATTAGGAAATATGTAAAATTTTCATATTTTTCCTGATGCCAGGAAAACTTTGGAGAGACATATATGAATAATATGTTAATATTCGATTTTCAAAATTACCATCGCTCAAGAGATATATAACTGATATAATAATTTGTATCGATTATTTACATCAATAAATGAACATATTTGTTGAGGCATTCAACTTACGTTGGAAAAAGTTTGCAAAAATACATGGTTATTTGGTTAGAAAATGTTTTAATCTGAATGAAACGTTTTTATTACCATATCATGGAAAACGAAAAGTACGCATATTTTGTCTGACATCAGGATAACTTTGGAGAGACCAAGTTTGGTAACATATATAATTAATATGTTTGAATTCGATTTTCAAAATTATCATCACCCAGGAGATATAAATGAATATAATTTTTTAGTCATTCAACTTACGTAAGGCGAAGTATGCAAAAATACATAGTTATTCGGTCGTTGAATGGATCGAATTCAATATAATATTTTCATTACTATATTGGTAAATATGTAAAATATTCATATTTTGCCTGATGCCAGAAAAATTATGGAGAGACGATTCTTAGAACACATATAAATAATACGTCTATTTTCGTTTTTCAAAATTATCATCACTCAAGATAAATATTAATGATATAATAATTTTTATTGATTATTTTGATCAATAATTATATATTTTTTTGGGGCACATAACTTACGTCTGGCAAAATATGCAATAATACGTAGTTATTTGGTCTTACTATTGATTATATTGACGAAGATGTGTATATACGATTATATTTAAAAAGTTAGATATTTTCAAATTTATCTTGATGTCTGCAAATTATTGAAGAGACGATATTAGAAAAAGTACAGAAAAAATATGTTTATATGTAATCTTCAAAGTTATCGTCATCCAAATGATATATTCACGATTATGCAGTACTGGTCGTTTAATTTGATCAAAAATGCAACATAACTGAAATGTGTTAAAGCGAACGTTTGACGTTAAATGGTTTGATTTAGTCATGAGTATGACCGATTTTTGAAGTATGTATCGGTATCTCTCCTCTTCATACATAGACTATAATCTTTTCCGCGCTTTTTCAAACTTGATTTGGCCGATTGAAATCTCGTGGCTCGTATGGGGTGAGTTGCACGATTCACTGTTGCGTTTCAACTTACAGTGCTGCTCCTAAAGTGGCGTGTGGAGTTAGTAACAAGGCCTACCCAGAACACATAGTGGTTAATGACTAGAGCTGTCGATGTCATTATAAACACCAAATGAAAAAAAACAATCTTAACCTCACTTCTACCATTGAGTAATGATTTGGTTTTCCTTCTCATTGTGGTTTTGCAGCCCTCAAACATTTCCTGGAGAAATTCGGGAATTTATTCATCAATTTCGCGATATTTCTAATGAAAAGTGACTTATCATCTTGTCACGTCAAATTGAAGTTTTCCCTTTTCAGGCCAATCAGAACTTCTTGAAAAAAGCTCTTCCTTCTTTCTTCAGGTCCAGATCAGACACGTGAAGTGCATCGTATTTCTGGGCATTTTTAGATATTTATTTATTTATTTATATATACTTCCGTGACAAATAAACATTCGTATGGAAGAAGTCAGTTTACAAAAAAAAATCTTACAAGTATACACCTGTATCACATAAATCTATAGTATAAAATACCTACGCAGAGATACAATATTTCTTAGTGTTGGTCTAAAATCAACAGTGGCACAACAAACATACTAAAATTGTTTAATATTAGTTAAAAGAAAAATCGAAAAATTCTTCAATACTATAAAAAACGTTTTCTATTAGGATCGTTTTAATTTTTCGTTTGAATTTATTGATATTTGTCTCGGTTCTCAAGGATAATGATGAATGGTTATATTATTTAAGTGGTAGGATATAAGAGCTACAAGCACTTTGCGTTAATCTGACGGTGGGTATGAATAGATCATTTGCCTGCCTTGTGACATACTTATTTACTTCACGGCATTTTGGAAGTTGTGAATAATGTTTGTGGACAAACAGGAGGCACGAGAGAATAAAAATCGAATATACAGTGGGGATACCCAAGTTTTTGAAAAGTTCTATGCAAGATTGTGTTGATTTCGAAAAAGTGATGCATCTGATAATTTTTTTTGCTGAATGAATATTTCTTGTAGTTTGCAGGAGTTACCCCAGCATAATATACCGTAGCTTAGTGTTGAGTGTACCATGGAGAAGTAATAGGACTTTAAAATTGTGATATGTACCGATTTTCTAAGTTGGAAAAGCGCGTAGTTGTGCGATGCGAGTTTGCGTTTCACTGCATTGATCTGGTCCGTCCACGTCAGTTTGGTGTCTAAGTGAAGCCCTAAGAATTTAGCACATGATACTTGTTTTATGATATCATTATTCATTGATAGTTCGAGATTTTCATTATGTTTTTTATTGGTTGAGAATAGCATTAGTTTAGTCTTTGTGGTGTTTAGGACAAGGCCGTTTTGTTGAGACCAGGTTGTAAGTGACGTGTTGCACGAGTTGAGTTGTGTTCTCAAGTAGTCGCGGTTTTTGGAATTCACCGCTATAGAAAAGTCGTCTGCATACAGGATCGAAAGGTTAGAGTCAGCATTGTTTATCAAATCATTGATAAAAATTATAAACAGCAGTAGGCCGAGGATGCTTCCTTGCGGGACTCCAACTGTTGTGTGCTGGAGCCCCGAGGGAATCCTCCCCAAAGATACATACTGCTGCCTATTTGAGGATTCGATCCATTCGAGGGGTTTGCCTCTTACCCCATATCGTTCCAATTTATCCAGAAGGAGTTGGTGGTTTATAGTATCGAAAACTTGACTAAAGTCATAAAATATGGTTGCACATAGTTGTCTCTCATCAAGAGTTACAATATGAATATACAAGTTTTTGATAGCATCTTGGGTAGAGCATCCCGTTCTGAAACCAAAATGGGAATTTGAGAGGATTTTGTGTTGTTCCATAAATGCGCTTAGGCGTTTGTAATACCCTTTTTCATAAATTTTAGAGAAGACCGAGAGCAGTGCTATGGGTCTGTAATTTGAGATGTTATGTTTGTCCCCTTTTTTATGAATGGGAATTATCAATTCTTCAGGGAAGGATTTGTTCACTAGAGCGGTTATTGGAGATGTTATGTGATCAATGGCCTTTCGAAGTAAGGAGCATGGAATTTCATCATAGCCTGCTGAGTCTTTATAAGTAACTGATAGGATGATTTCTCGCATTTCATGTTCACAGAACGGTGTGAGAAACATGGAGATGCGGTTTCGAGCTATGTTGCTATTTTTATTGGTGGTGGACCCTTCTATTATTTTATGCACTAGCGGGCGGTAAAGTACACTTTACCGCCTGGTTCGCCGGGCGTAAAGTGGCACTTTACCGCCCGTGGGCGCATTATGGCCCGGCGGGCCGTAAAGTAGACAAAATTCTCAAATTGTCTATACTCACACATCATTTCATGCAATTCCTAACACGAATTAGAATCATTTCAGTTCAATAGAGCAATACTCTTTCTAACATTTGTTCATAATCGTTGGCAATTTTTTCGGTGATGATCTATTTATTTGAAATAGATTCTCCAATATAGCACTCAGCTACTATAGTTTCACATTCCTCATATTATGTTACCCTTAATTATTGTATGCATTACGTATGAAACGTGTAGACCATTGCAATTAAAGTCAGTATTTGTGATTCCCGCTATAAAACCGCTAGTGCATAAAATTTTGTATGCTGTATCACGAGCGTAAAATGCGTTTAAGGCCTTCGGCGTGTGATGGCCCTCTGCTAACGCCATCGGGCCATCATCCACGCCGCAGGCCATAAACGCCTACTTTACGCCCTTGATACATAAATAACTATTTTGCACCGATTTGATAAAAAAATCGTTAAATTCAGTTGGCGCATCTTGGATGTCCACTGTTTTTTCCGAGTCATTTATGAAGTACGTAATTTCAAGTCCTGAATTTTTCTTTCCTAGTTCTTTATTGATGATTTGCCATGTTTTCTTGGGTTTATTTTTTGATTGCTCAAATAGCATGTCATTATATTATTTTTTAGTTTCTGTTATGAGTTTATGGTGTTGTATTTTTAATTTGTTGTATTCTTTTTTCAATTCGTTGTTATTGTATAGTTTTATTTCCCTGTGCATGTCACGTAGGAGTGTTCCCTGGTCTATAATAGTAGATGTTATCCATTCATTTTTATGGGACATTTTGTTTGAGTTTGGTGTGATTAATGGAAAAGCCTGATCTACGTAGGATTTTAATTGAGTAAAGAAATTAGGAAACGAGTCAGTATCTAGTTCATTTGTTTCAAATATGGACCTATAAAGTATTGTACTGGACCTAGCTGGTCTGAAGTCGTGAATAGGTATTTTTCAAAAACAAAATTGTGTCACTATACGTATTCCGTTCGATAACAATCAAATAATGGAGGACGATGATGGTGATGCTATCATGCAACTCAAATGTGTATTACTTACAAGTTTCAAAATCCAAACCATCGAAAAAATCATTACTTGCGTCTTCAAATGGTTGTGTAGAGCTTGTTGTGTCTGGTCGTTTGTCAACGCTGTTGAATATCAATGTTTATGTTTTCCACAAAGTAAACTTCTGTTAGTTCTGTCATATTCTGTCATTGCTTTTTTGTGAGATTATTGTTGAAATAGTGTTTTTGGAACTAATTTGTGTTATATAGTGGCAGTTTAATAGACAGAGACTCATAATGGTACAATCTTGTTTGGTTTGCAAATGATGCATGTGTTCAAACCCGAATATCAGATTCCATTCGTAAGTACCATAGGCGTTACTGTAGGTGTCAATCTGTTTTCGCCGAACAAAATGAAGTTACAACCTCGTAAAAGTTTTCTAAATTTCCTCTCATGGATTTAACGTATCATCTGATACGTGATATTAAATCCATGTGCCGATGGAGGTGTCACAGTAAAGGAAAAGACGTATTTTCAACTTGCAAGCTAGGTTAGTTTGATCATGTTAGATTTGTATGTCACGTGCGAGCGAAAAACTAATGGCTGATTTCACCAACTGATTCCTAAAATTAGGAAATACCTAAATCGATTTTGAGAATACCAATTGCAATTTGCTTTTCACCACACGATAAATAATGCTTAAGATTCATACAAAGTCAAATATTTCGCGTTTCTGAACTGTAAGATGGCACTGACAAGATGTTTTTCGTACCATAGTTACAGCGATCTTTTGTAATATTTCCATATAAATTACAGTTTTCTGCAATGGTCAATCCTGCTGCTAATGCATTGTTGCCAAATCTCAACATTATTCGGAGTACTGCGAAATAGCTCACATGATTATTAATTATTATCTGGTATCAATTGTGGTAATGTGGTTCAATGCATTATGTAGCTAAATTACGGATAGCCGGATTACTAGTAATAATAATTATTATTACAATTATTGTTCGTTGTGGAGATGATTTTGTGATTTCTTTCTCTTCAGTAATGAATTATTTATTTACTGTATTATCTACATTAGAGATATAGAATATAAATGATATAAGGCGAAGGGTAGTCTTGAATGAATAGTTGAGGAAAAATGCGGATGACTGCATCCTCAATGCAGTCAGAATACTGGGCTGTTTAAAATAATACTCTTTGTTATTTGGTCGAACTTTCGGAAATGTTTATTTTCTTTATCTAGACATTGAACATGAGGTTTTTAGTAACAAGTCAACATTGATGAGACACATACAAAGTCAAGATTCATGAAGGTGGAAAACATTCAATTCCTTTTTTAGTAATTATCGTAATAATTGCGGTTAAAACTTTCCTATTATATTTTTTGAAACTTGCACACATAACTCAGTACGGGCGGGTGTTGAGTTGGAACAATGAGGTCTGTATCCAAGACAAATCTGAGGGCGCGCGCAACAAATTTCCTGAAAGTTGACATAACACAGCAAGTGCCATTGAAACCGAATAATGAGGCCCCCGAGGTCTGCATCCAACCAACTCCGGAAGCACTACACCTTTCACCAATTTCACGGACAATACTCTTTTTTTTTCTTTTCTTATCTTTTCCAGCTCTTCGTATAGGCTTATTGTTCAGTGGTTCACAAAATATTTCAGTTTTATAGCATCTCCGTCTTTTTTTGTGAATGTTGACTTCGCGGTCCTCATTACTGTTGATCAGCGACCTCTACAGAGTCTTGTCAGTGAATTTAGTGAAACTAACTGAGCCTCTAGTTTTTTGTTGGTTGGAAATTTTTCGAGATCAGTTGAGTCCTGTCTGTGAATTTGGTGGAATTCATAATTTTGTTGGGTGGACATCTCGGGGACCTCGTTTTTCGAATACTGTGGGCCTCTACTGAATCATGTCTTCGAATTTGGTTGAATTTGTAGTGTCTTCGCTCTTTTGTTGGCTGGAGACCTCGGTGACCTCGTTATTCGAATTCAGTGGCCTCTGCCGAGTATGTGGATTTGGTGAGAGTTGCAGAGAGAGAGTGCCTCTGGTTTTTGTTGGGTGGAGAACTCGGAGATTTCATTATTCGAATTCAGTGTTCCTTGCTGTGTCCTGTCTGGAAATTTCAGGAAATTCGCAGCGCCCTCAGACTTGTATTGGGTGGAGGCCTCATTTTTCGAACTTAACCCAAGTTTCGGAAAATTTGCATAGTCTTCAGTTCTGTAATGGGTGTACTACACCAAATTTTTCAGAAACAGTGATGTATTTTCCTTATCTGCAAATTTCCGTTGATTTGCAGAACATCCAGGCTTACCATGGATAAAGAACTCCTTTTGTTCTAAAAGGGGTTATCTTTTGAATCGTTTTCAGCGTTTCCAAAGGTGGGGGACCATTTTCTTTAGAGTTGGTTCATTCTTTTTCTTAGATTTTGGTTTATTAATGATGCCTGTGTAGTCAGTTTTCCTGTGGGAGGAGATCTTGAGAATCTTTGGTATTGCCCCCTTTTTCTGGTTCACCTGTATATTATTTATTGTATTCATTTCGTTTGTTTTTCTGATATTCGGGGTTGCAGCGCCCATGGGTTTGTTATAGATATAGTCAGTCCTTCCTTGATCTTGCTTGGATTAGATTTGCTTTCAGCACAAATAACAATATTGTTGGTTAAATTCAAAGAGCAGCTAATATGAACAACTCACTATAATTTATTTTTACCAATATTTTTCAACTTTGTAAGCTGAACTCCGCCTATTATGCCGTTATTTTTTATGTATAAATACAATGTTATTTAAAAACAACTGGAATTTACAATAAAGACGCTATTATGTTTCAATTGTGTTTTGCGTCCAGTTTTATTTCCAAAACTGATATTTTAAATCGCAAAACAAAAAACATACATTACTTACATACTTCTTCAATTGTGTCCAAGGACTCCAAGGCTTTAGGCGGACCAATCCAACATCCAACTGATGAACTGACAAACCCCTATCGAAGTAAATTTCAATTTCCAAAAATTAAAGCAATTACATCGGTTACCGCTGTCTAGAACTATTGGCAACGCTGTACAGTAAATATGACATTTACAATAATTCAGTTCAATACCTTGTGGACAGTAGCAGAACTATTTTCGTCTTTTCCTTCATGTACTACAGAGGGTTCACTCACTGGAGCGATGTACCGTTTTTTGTCCGAGGTTTTGAAAATCATTATAAAAAATATAAATCGTTTGATTTTATGTCTGAAAATTATTATGAATAGTTCCTCAATGTTCAGTCTTCTATAGGACCCCGCAAACTCCTTATGGAATTTGGGTCCCGGTGGATTTTTTTGAATTTTTGGTATGATGTAGTCCATGTAATTCTCAACCAATGTTACCATTGCGCCAACACAAAAAAATTAACAGTTTTGCTGCGCAGATTAGACTATTTATTTTTGAACCTGGCAACAATATTTTCACTTGTTTCATTGTTGCTAATGTTGAACAATATTCATACCCCCTCCCCTTTTTCCCTCAACTCCTATTACGAAACGCAAAAAAATATTTCCCGAGTGCCTTTAAATGAATAGTCGAATGTTTAAATATGCCTAAATAAGGGAAATAGCAATTTTTTATGATTATCCCCCCACCCCCTAAATGACACAAAACGAAAAAATTTTGGTAGATTTTTCTGAATTTTTGATATGATGCAGTTCAAGATATTTTGAATAGAAATAAATTGGGTGACAAACCCCAAAAATGAGTAGTTTTGATGCTAGGAGGCGTTGAAATCATACCTTGCTCAGAATAGACTATTCATTATTATAGGCGAAAATAATAGGTCTACATATTTTAGTTAAGATTATGCTGATCAATTGTGTAATTCTTCATAAATTGAAAATCTCAAACCTCCCCCTTACCCCTACCCTTATTTTAAAACACGAAAAAAATTAATTTCCTACTACTTTATCAAAATAAATAAATCAGCTCAAATTGAGGAAATCGTACAGTTCTTTAGTGTTACCTTTCCCTCCTTCAGAAAAATAAGCCACAGATCACAAGCATGAATGATCTTATGGAAACTCTCAATGCTGGCACTCCGAAGACATTACAGAATGTAGTACATTTCCTAGCAGGCCTACTGAAGCTTCGCTCTTTCGTTTTAAATGAATAATAGCAGTGCACCAATTCTACTTTGTTATTATAAGTTATTATCATAAGCTTCTGAACATTTCAACATTTTGTTTAACCATTTGTAATAATAGGTACTCCTTTTTCTTTTTTCTGTCTTGTTTTTTTTTGCAACTCTTGTTAAAATATTGTTAGTACTTTTAAGTGATTTTTGGCATTGCCTGAGCTTATATATATGCCATGATTTATACTTTATTTATTTTTTCTGCTTACTTTTACTCCGACCAACCAGGTACAGAACACAAAACTCATTGTTATGAGAATTGTAATTCTTTAGGGACAATAAATTTATATCTATTTATCTATCTATCTGCAGAAAAATATTGGTGGAGTTCGAGGACTTCTTAGTAGGGCGTAGTTCATGTCTTTTGGATATCAATTAATTAATATTAATAATATAAAAATTAATAGTCTATTCTGAGCAAGGTAGGATTTCGACGTCCCCTAGCATCAAAACTATTAATTTTTAGTGTTTGTCACCCGATTTATTTCTATTCAAAATTACTTGAACTGCATCATATCAAAAATTCAGAAAAATCCACCGATATTTTTTCGTTTTGTGTCATTTGGGGGGTGGGGGATAATCATATAAAACTGCTATTTCCCTTATTTAGGCATATTTAAACATTTGACGATACATTTGAAGGCACTCGAGAAATATTTTTTTGCGTTTCGTTATAGGAGTTGGGGAAAAGGGGGAGGAGGTAAGAATTTTTTTTATAAAACAGCTCAATATTGTGCAACATTAGCAACAATGAAACAAGTGAAAATATTGTTACCGGGTTCAAAAATAAATAGTCTAATCTGCGCAAGGGCTGATTTCAACGCCCCCTAGCAGCAACACCGTTCATTTTTTTGGGTTGGCGCAATGGTAACATTGGTTGAGAATTACATGGACTACATCATACCAAAAATTCAAAAAAATCCACCGGGACCCAAATTCCATAAAGAGTTTGCGGGGTCCTTTCATATAAATATCATTTGCAAAAGCGATTCTTCTCAACTGTCTTTGATTTCATAACAAGATTTTCAGAATTTTTTCAAATTGTGAGGTTACGTTGAAGTTGAAGATTCTGAAAAAAATCGTGATTATCTTTTACTTTGACATTGTAATGTTGCAGTAATATGCAGTAATATGCCTACTACTTGTGACGCTGAAGAGAACTCGAATAAAGATATTGAAGAAGAGCTAGACAATCTCGATGATATAGATCCCGAGACATCTAGCGATGAAGAATAATTTAAAATAAATCTATTGAGTTTCTCAATGTAAACCAAAATGTTCTCTCTTGTGTATTTTCTTTTGAAAACATAAAAATGTGAAGAAATGTATACATTTTCAAAATAATTTTTCATCTTCTCCCTTGGGATTTTTGATCAAAAGTAGGAGTGGATACATTTTTTTTCCTTCTCTTTAATTTTTCCATCAAATGTGAGGTTTTTCGGAAAAAGTGAATGAAAAGTTTTTTGTTTCTGATTTTCCTAGCTCCATTTTTGGTCTCTTCATATTTTTTCCCATTTCAAGTTTTTTCAGATTTACGGCCGGAAATGCGTAGGAAAATTCTTTGAACCTGATTTTCTTTAGATTGTCACAATTACTCATTGGATACCTGTTTGTCTGTTATTAAACTAACCTCATACCAATTTGCATGTACTTCCAATTCAATTTGATAATGATGTTATACCGAATAAAATTTCCAGCAAATTTCTTGGAATCAACTTGGATAACAACCTTAAATTTAATAACCACACTAAAATACTGAGCAAAAAACTAGCTTCGGGATGTTATGCCCTGCGGATGGTGTCGAAGGAAGTGGGTATTTTGACTGCAAAAATTGTGTATCACGCTGTAATTGAATCGCATCTGAGGTATGGCATACCATTCTGGGGCACATGCAACCAACTGCACTTCAAAGCAATATTTGTTATTCAAGAGCGCGCTATTCGATATCTGTGCAAAGTTAAGCCTAGAATGTATTGTAAACCCTTATTCAAGGAGCAAAAATTACTTACACTTCCTTCTCTATTTATCCTGGAAACTGTGTGCTTAGTACATAAGAACAAATCATCTTACGTAGTTTTCGTTGGCTTCACCCGCCAAAATGACAAGCTGAGACTACCCATTCCATCATCAAATTTGATCAAAAATTCGATAATATATAATAAAATATATAACCATCTTCCGACAAGCATCAAAGATATTCAATCGCTTGATCGGTTTAGACAGGCTGTTAAGCAAGTTCTTATTGAACAAGTGTTTTATAGTGTTCAAGAGTGCATTAACAAATGTATGGCTGGCATACAGATATAAAATTATATGTTAAATTTTTAACTATTGTGTAAGTACATTGTAAATATTCTCCATGTTTACTTAAATAGTGTGAGCGCTATGGTTTCATCCATTTTATTATCGTATTTATTTATTTATTTATGTTTACATATTTTATTTATAACTCCTATACAGTTTTTGAAGTGTGACTATTCTTTTATCCAAGACGTATGTATATATGTGTATATATGTGTGTGTCTATATATTCACATATACCTATTTCATTTATAATTTTATGTTATATATTTGTTGCTCATGAATATCATCTATGTTATACCAGACTTTTTTTTTGTATTATCATAACATTATTTATTTATAATGGCTTTGTCAACGAGATGTTCATCTTTCGACAATAAAGTATATTTTGATTTGATTTGATTTGAATTTGATGTTTTAGTGTTTTTTTACTCTGATGGAAGCTGTACTCGTATGCAAATATACTCACCTTCATTAGTAAGTAACTCAATTTCTGCAGAGAATAATTTGTTGGATATAGCAGCATCGGCCGATTCACTGCTACCCCATCCTGATATTATAGCAGTTTTTATAGTTTTTATATAACTTTCCATCTGATTGGTACTCAGAAGACTGATCGGCTCTACAGCTAAATTGAATTCAAGTTCTTGTCCAAGTTTCAGAAGAGCTATATCATGGCCTACAGATTCGTTTCTGAAAGTAAGGAACCATATTAAGAATTTGGTGATTTCATGTTGAATAAAAAGTTATTTATGCAAATTTAGTAATTTCATATTGAATAAATAGTTATTTATGCACCACGTGCAATAAGTAAGTGTTTATTGCACTCGACTTGAAACTATCAGAGTGCAATAAATAATTTTTGCACGAGTTGCATACCATATTTTTTCTATGTTTGTGCAAAAACCAAAAACTGTTTCAGTTAGGAGGTACTAAATTGTAAGTCAGACATTCTTTGTTCAAATCTAGCTGCTACAAGTAATATAATAATATTCAAAGGAACCAATTTAAAACCACTCGTGTTGGCGAAACGTCGAGATTTTCTCCAAATAAACGTCGGCCTAAAAACCCGAAAAACCATCATTCATTCAACGATGGCCGCGGAAGCCTTTCACAATTTGTAAATTTAATTTTAATTGAATTGCATTTTCCAGTGATGTTGTAATCCCAGTATGTAATACATATGATTGACAATAATATAAAATATGGAACGGTTTAAAACGTAACACAATCTCATAGAAAATGGGCTAAATATGGCGTCGATTGGACTTTTATGTTTGTCATGATGACAGAACGCTGTAGCAAAATGACAGATGAGAGCAATGAAATACCAGTTTTTCCACTGAATACACTTTGATAAATTTTTGTTTTTTTGCAAGAACGTATAAAAAATTTATTATTACATATAGCACCGAAACTGCTGACATAACGATACAAAAACCAAAATATGAAGACCGCTGAAGAGTTATTTTTGTCAAAATGTCCCAGAATTAGTTTACAACACGATAACCATATCAGGTGTCAAAGTATTCTTTAGACAAGCCATGGTTTACCGTCAAGAATCACGAACAATGGAATGTTCGACAAAACTGCAGATATTGGGAGCAAAAAAATCAGCATTTAATTAAAGAATATCAAAACGGAAATTGATGGTTTTAGCGGGACTCGGGGAGGTGAATGCCACCATACTAGTCATTACTACTACTAGTCATTACTACTACTAGTCATTAGGATTACCATGGTGTTCCGAAGTGTACCCCTCCGAAAAAGTGCCATTACTGACTTTAGTAGTTCCTGGACTCACCACGTACGAAGAGACACGAGTGTGTTCGAAAGACAGTCGACATACCACCATTCTGCATTCTGTATCGTCATACGAGAGATTCAACATACAACCGCCATATTGTAATGTCATATATAAAGCATTTTGATTATAGTTCAATTTAATAAAGTATTCAATGGAAACAGTCCACATCAATAATTTCATTATAGTATATTGCAAGTCGATACATATAGTATTTTAACAATTGTAAGCCATCGTACACTTGTCAGTACTCACCTGAAGATGACTGTGGATAGAAACAGTAGAAACGTAGTGTACAACAAAAATTATGAGACGAAGGATATCCGAAATAAATTTACTCAAATCCAAATACCAGTCTATTGAGCCATATGATTGATGCCGGCAATATAATTAATCATATAAAATCCAATAATATAATGATGAATAGACGATGTAGTATCATTCCAACCAATGAACGAGTACATAGATAGGAGTTAACATGGCGTGAGAAGTTTGATTATCAACCCAAATAGCCCTGAAACTTATTTTTTCCGAAAATTCAAAGTAATTTTTGATTCATGGTGGAATCTCATGAAAATAATAAAAACAATTCGAAAGGGCACGACTGACCTAGACAAGCTGTCCTTAAAAGGACGGTACGTCTATCCACTACTCTGAAATGAAAATGAATGTAAATAAAAATTAATTAATTTTATTAATATAAATACAATGCAAAAAATTGATAATAATCAAATTGTATATTACAAAACAATCCTTTGGATGTAAACCGACATTACACTTTTGACAAATGAAATTAGAATTTTTGTGGCATACAGAACTAGATGATCATTCTGTCATAACGAGAAATGCCATGAGAATTTTTAGGCGGTTTCGAAGGCCTCCTTTTTGTATTTCTTTCGTGGGTTTCCAGAAGCTGCGTAGCTATAGATCTTCGGAATTGTTCCAGCTTTCCACCATTACTCTTGTGCAGTTGCCAAGAATTTGGAACAGCCATGTCCATGCAGTGAGCAAACAACGGAAAATACCATTTACCCCCCTTATTGATACTCTTTATTGGAAAAACTGTGAGAGAGTTGGAAGCTACACTCACAACGCTATTGTCATTCTATTTACAGATGATATCTTCCTTGTCAGCCAAAAAGTACTCAAAAAGTTCTTTATTTTTCACTAATTTTCCTGGGGTGGAAGGATACTTTGGAACTCGATTTTTCCTGATCGTGCCTGTAAGTAGCTTTCATTTTTAGAAGTTTCAATTCTTTGAAGAGAGAGAGAGATGGCTGATAAGGCATTTTTTTTCAGAATATCTGTATATTTTAGAACTACAGATGCTCCAAGTGCCAAATGTTTGTGTTTATCAGGCAGTGTAGATGAAGATCCTAGACGAAAGATATATCCTAGCCCCAAAGCACCAATCCAAAATTTGGATTGGACTGTCCTTTTGAAAGGACAGTGTTATTCCTTACCATTTATTTTGCAAAATTCAAATGAAAGAGTTCCTTTTTCATTAGTTTACTCAGATATAAAATTCATCGATATTAACTACTGTTATCAATAATTACCACCTACCTAGAGTAACTCATCGAAAATGGCCACTGAAATAACAAACAAACACACGTGTTAAACTATCGGCAATCTAATAGTTACTGGTAACTTGTACTGAAGGCTTCTCAACAATCCATATTCTGTGTTGATCAGGTGCCACCTGTATTCCAGTAGCAGAATTAGCTGGAAAGAAGTACTTAGTAGTGCGTCCTTTTAAAAGTACGGTAGGGCTATTGTCTAAAGAAGTATTTGACAATGGTAGTGTTGGTGATTCATGAATGTGTTAACGTCCGTAGTAATTGTAATACTTTTATTTCACTTGCTTCATTCGTATGTCTGTCTACCTGTCTGTCTGCCTGTATGCATGTATGTATGGCTGTATATGTCCTTACGTATGACTGTCTGTCTGGTTCAATATTTGAAACCCCTCAATTTTTCAAGCACTTGCTGACATCCGATCGAGTTGAAATTTCATTCTCCCATCAAGAACCGATGACAATACAATTTGAATAAAAATAACCTCCTGGAGAATAGATATAGATCGCGTAGGAATTTGGAAAAATTTCCGATGGTGGACGTGGAAAATTATCCTCCTTGAAGAAAGTTTCGAAAGCTCGCAAAAGTGAAATTTGAATAGTAAAAGACCGTCGACAATTTAATTTCAAATGAGATTACCACTCTGCCCTACTGAAGGCTAAAAAAACGTAGGATTTCGCGAAAAAAGTTGCGATAATAAAATCGAAAAACAACTTAAAAATGGGGAAAACATGGGACTTTCAAATAATTTAACTGGAGAAAATGGTAATCATAATGTTAATGATATCAATATTGGTGATAATAGTTATCTCTGAGAATATATGATTATTATTTTTCTTGATTTTCCCCTTAACAGATTGCTGAGGCTCGTTATAGACATTTTTGAGCACATATATTCAGACCGGGGGATAGTGACAGATTTTGTGATAAGATTTTACTCAGTATGTCTTTTGTAGGACATTATTTTCCGTATATCCTTATGATAATAATGCATGAAGCAAGAGTCTTCGTAGGTTCTTCATATTATTATTATTATTATTATTATTATTGTTATTATTATTATTATTATTATTATTATTATTATTATTATTATTATTATTATTATTATTATTATTATTATTATTATTATTATTATTATTATTATTATTATTATTATTATTATTATTATTATTATTATTATTATTATTATTATTATTATTATTATTATTATTATTATTATTATTATTATTATTTTTTCTCCTTAGGAGTGTACCAGTCAGGACCTGTCTCCGGTGCTCCGACCCATCCGGAGGGCGCGCTGGTGTCGTTAACCCCAACAACCACTCCCCTCGTCCGTAGGGTGAGTGATTATTGGGTCCGAGAATCATGTGCCCTGAGCAGATGGAGCGAACCAAGAATAACGGCCTTCTGCATTCGTGCTGCTAAGATTTCTGCCATATTACGGCAAGCAGCTATTATCTTCAAATTGAAGAGCAGTGTGTCCATCATTCCACCAAGGACTCCTATGATCAGAACCACCATTTTGACAGAATGGTCCGGATACAACCTGCGGAGTTCAAAGAGAAGATCTCGATATTTAGTCCGTTTTTCCTCATCTTTTCAAACGATATTCATTTCTCCTGGAGCGGAAAACTCCACGACGAATATCGTTTTACTTTGGTGGTCGAGGAGGACAACATCAGGCTTATTGGCTTGTATTTGCCTGAGGGTGGGGAATGAGTAGTTCCAATAGATTCGGCACCTCTCACCACGGACTCAATATCCCCCGGAACATAAGGCAACACCGGTGTCTCGTCTATACCGTATGAGTGTCGTAGATGGTAGTACAACACTCGTAGAGCCGCGTTATGCCTGTGGATATAGGCTGAGACCGCATAAGCTGGACATGCTGATAGCAGATGCATTACGGTCTCAGGTGCCCCACAACATGCCCTGCATCGGGTGTCAGGAACGTCTATACCCTTCACGCGACTACGGTAGACAAGGGTGTTGAAGACACCATCCTGGCAAGCCATTATGAATCCCTCGGTCTCCAACTTTAGCTCACTCGACCTGAGGAAGGCAAAGGTCAAGTTTTTGGATAAGCCAATGTCTTCGATGTTGTGAAAGAAGACACCATGCATTGGCTTATCCATATGTAGCTGTAGCAGGACCTCTGTCTCCGCAGCTTTGATGTGAGCTTTTTGCTGAACGGGTCCCAACTCGGTGACAGAGTTTGGTTATTATTATTATTATTATTATTATTATAATCATTTTCATTTTTCGATTTCAATTAGGCCGCCAAGTGTTTCGTGATGAAATAATGAAACTAAAATACTCGAAAAATCATTGGCAGGCCATTAGGGTGGGTCCGAATGGCCATAGCCACGTGAACTTGTTTTTGAGAAACGGAATTCTCCGCCCACCTTAACGGTAAGCCAATGGTTTTTCGAGTATTTTAGTTCTATCATTTTATTACAAAACACACGGCAGCCTGATTGAAATTTTTGAAAATACTATTATTATTTAATATGAAGAATCTACGACGACTCTTTGATTCATGCGTTATTATCATGAGGATTTACGGACAATATTGTCCTTCAAAAGGCATACTGAGTAAAATCGTGTCCCATAATCTGTCACTGTCCCTTGGTCTAATTCTGTATTACTCGATATCAGGTATATTCAGAATAAGTTATTTTGATCTTTTTTCATCATATACCCAAAATGTGTCATTTCTTGAAAGTTATAATTATCATAGAGTTATGGAAGATTTTGGAATTTGTATCTCATGTCATGACCAGTGTGAAGTGGTGTACGATAAATTATAGATGCCGGCGTCTAATATAACTGATGCAGGTAATTTTTTAGTCAGTCCGAACATCGAAATTCCATCCTAATCAGAAATGGAAAAACTAAATTTTCAAAATTCCTTGTCTCGAAATCTGTCTATTTTAGAATAGAAATTTATTTATACTGAGCTACAAACAGAATGATTTCCACTTATATGTTACACAGTTGTTAAGAGTTTCTTAATACATAAAATTCATTGAAAACAATGGTACATTTAAAAAATACAATTATGAAGTAAAAGACAATAAAAATACAAAATACAATACTACAGATAGAGATAAGATAATATAGTTAAAAATTCCAAAAATCAGTTAAGAACAATAAAATTAAATATGCCAGAGAAGATTCAGGAACATTTGAGAATTTGAAGGAGTTGCCCCTCTGTAATCTTGAAAATATCCAGATCACAGTCTTTCACCATTTAGTTAACGGTCTCAAGACATTGTTGAAGAGGAGACAAACTATTCGAGACACGAAATAGATTGTCTCTTCTTCTTAGTCTTATGTCAGGTACGATAAAATCAATGGTTTGGAGAATTTCAGGTGCTTTCAATGTTCTAAGAACGTTAAAAACAAAAATTACTTCCGAGGACTCACGTCGATCTTTCAATGGTTGGACATTTAATTCTTATAGATGTCTAGAGTAAGATATAAATAAGGGCCAGACCTTGTGCTTCCTGAAGGAAAGAGTTCTTAGTAATCGTTTTTGGATTTTTTCTATCATATCGGAATATAAAAAAGTCTTTGTATTCCAAATGACACATCCATATTCTTGTTTATATCGAACAATGCAATTGAAAAGTATTGAACAAGTATCGTGACTGAATTCACTGCTAGATCTCAAAACAAAGCTCAATTTTCTAGAACATTCAGACAATAAGTATTCAATATGCCTAGAGAAATTGAACACACCAGAGAAAAATATACCAAGATCTTTCATTTCATCGATTCTCCGTAGACTGGTGCCATTAATGTAATAGTCATCGACAGTGGGTGACCTCTTTCGTGTGAAACTCATTATTTTGCATTTAGCTTCGTTGAGAGATAAGTCAGATCCTGAAAAGTAATTCGAAAGATTATCGTGGTCATCTTGAAGCTTAAGAGTCTTTCTCGCTTTTGATCCTTCTGAACAGCTTGAGATCATCGGCATATAGGAGAAATTTAGAATTCTCAATATACTGGGAGACGTCATTACCAAATAACACGAAGAGGCGAGGCCCCAAAATCGATCCTTGAGGAACGCCTGAGGTAGCGGTGAATTCGAAAGAAGATACATTATTGAACCCAACAAATTGTATTCTACGTTTGACAGATAGCGGTGCAAGAAATCAAGAGTGTTGTTTGTGAAACCGAATGCTTTTAATTTCAAGATCAAAACCTCATGGTTAACTCTATCGAAGGCATATGCCAAGTGTGTATATTACATCTACTTGGCTGCCATTTTTCATACCATTAGTGCTTTGTGGCTATTATTACTTTTGATCAGCACATTAAGAACTACTGCATATGGAAAATTCAGCGGAATTCACCGAAAGCCATTTCCATCAAATGTGTGAGATCCTTTATCTGATAAATGAAGGCGCTCTTAATGTTAAACCTCAAATTACCCGTCAAAATGGCAAAAAACCGATTTTTCAGTATTTTTTTTTCTCGCGTATGAATGGTTCAGTTCAAATGAAAATTTGTAGATTTATGTCTTTTTTATGATGAATAAACTTGATTATTTCGCAGAGAGAAAACTTCTAGTTTTGGCGTTATTTACATTTTTCTAAAAAAATACCCTCATTACCCACGAATAATTGTCTTGATATTTTTTTGTATTTCGAAGGTCTTTAAGTGACCATTTTAATTGTTAAAATATCTACTTCGAAACTATGTGGATTATTGAACGTTAAACCGCTTGAAATTGAAAAAAAAGTCTCTCTGAATCATGATTTTCTCAATATTTTCAATCATTTTCGATCTTCATCATTATTTTTATAACAAACAGAGTTTGTTGCAGATTTTGATTTATTTTCATGTTTCTAATATTTTACAATATTTCACTCTGTATTTTAAAAACAAAAAAATGTCATTTTAGATTAAAAAAAGACAGAAAGAAGAATAAACAATTTAAGTTGAATGACTTTACAAGTTATTTTCAATTAAACGAAATAAAACTATAAAGAGTTAACATTGGTCCTTCAAGTATCAAGAATCAGCACTGGAAAAGCAGTTACAATGCCTGAAACAAGAAGAACTAGCCGCAAAAATGCAGGAAAACGTCAAAGTATTGATGCAGATTTTTTATGGCCAAGCAACTTTGGAAGAGGATTAGCAACGTCCTGGGACAATATTGAAGTACCTCCAGCCAGAGAAAACATAACAGTAGATGAATCTTTGAATATTCTGCCAAGAAAAGTCATGTTTAGAAGTAAATTCAGCAAAAGGTTCAATTTCAAGCTCCAAGGTTTCAAATCATGACAAAACTTTGAAAATGCCCAGTAAGACTATGTCAAAGAAGTCATCCAAAATGTCAAGCCATGAATCAAAATTAATAGAAAAAGATCAGACAGAATTAGCAATAGAAAGAAGTAAACTGAAAATTTTGCAAATCCAGCAACTATTAAACGGAGCAGAGAGTGAATTAGACTCGTCGCTAGAATCTGAACATGATAGAAACACATACTTACTCTGTGAAAGATGATATAATAGCTACATGAAAATGGATAGAAGATCTACCAGACAAATTCCCTAACAGTGGATCTAATGAAGCATATATAAACGCCCTACCAGAAGATGATAACGAACCTTTGAAACCTAAAGATGATATGAAGAATATTTGCAATACCTTTGTTGAAGCAATGAAACATTTTTCGAAATCTGCAGCCCCAAATAAATCCTATTTCGAAAAACAGGTAAAATTTCGTTAACCAGGCGCTACAAGCTACCAAAAAATTTTTGGAACTTACGTAGTTTGACCTCCTGAACAAAAAGACCAAATGCAATTTTTGGCGGTCTCAAGTAATTTCGGAGATACGGGACTTTTTTTGAATGAAAACTGGCATTTTCTAGCACACGTTTCTTCTTCGAAAAACACACTCTAATGCCTCCTTATTTTCACCAGCACAATATACACACCCTAATTCACCAGTTTTACACTTTTTTTTATCATTGAAAACAGTTTTTTATCAACAAATTCTACTTTATTTAAGCAATAACAAAATCGACAAATTCATGCTTTTTTGTTTATTTAATATCTGTCAGGTTGGTAACAATGGAATTGACGCAAGGGCGAAGCGACATTGCCAGTGTGATTCCAAAAATATTCAATTCACGTATAACATGGAATATTTTAGTGAATGAGTAAACCACAACATTTTCTCATCAACACTTCAACTGCACCTTTGAAACAATGGTACTTATACTGTTTCTAAATGACTAGCAAAATTCAAAGGACGAGACAGATCACGGAAATGTGCGCAAACATAATATGAATCCACATACGCACAAAAAATAATGAGCACTTTTCACATAAAATACTTTAATGAGTATAAATTATCCCGACATTTCGCAAATCCGCGCGCGCGAAATTGCGAAATGTCGGGCGAGCGCGCTCGCTTCGCTCGCGTATTTCTTGTCTTGTTCAGTAACAAGGGATAAAAATTTCTGCTCATAGTTGACAGAAATCGACAAAGTAGTAATGGAAATGCGCGCGCTCGTGTCTGTCTCGCAGATATCTTCACCAAGAAGTAAGAAATAAGTGCTCGCATTGCTTACGTATTTCTTGCTGAATATTTTCACTAAGAATGGTTCACTCTTCGAGTGTTTATGAGGAACTATCACTATTATTATTATTTGTGAAAAAAGTGCCAGTTTCTAGGGCGCCAATACTTCTGAAAACTATCCACTACAAACACTTCATATTCATGAGTATTCAGTATTCAGGAATTTTAGGGAATCTGACAACGTCGCATTGTATTGTAGAGTTTTTAAGAATCGCTGTTTTTGATTCAATGAAAGACATTGATACTGGCTACGTTGTTATGAAACAAGCCATTTCGTTGTGAGAATAGGTTTTGGAAAAATTTTTGGTATTAATATTTTGAATGCACAAAAGATATTTTCAAATATACAGAGCTAAGAGGCATTTTTTGCGAACAAATAATTACTTGAATAAACGTGTCGGATCACAAACATTCATTTTTGGTAAGTGCGCATGCGCAAACAGATAGAAAAGACGCAACCTAACTGTATTGTATAGTCGGGTAAGTTCGGTTGGGTTTGCATCAGATCGGGTCTGTCGAGATAAGTTATAGTCATTAAAGTAAGTTCATTTTATGTGAAAAGTGCTCATTATTTTTTGTGCGTATGTGTGTTCATGTTATGTTTGCTAGTCATTTAGAAATAGTATAAGTACCATTGTTTCAAAGGTGCAGTTAAAGTGTTGATGGGAAAATGTTGTGGTTATCAACTCATTTTTCTTACTCATTCACTGAAATATTCCATGTTAAGTCTTGTTCAAACCCTCGCGAATTTCGCAATTTTTCTGCGAATAAAATGGCTGCCGGTCATGCCGGACCAATCGTCGTTGCAGAACCATGTCGGCATATATTTTATTCGCAGAAAAACTGCGAAATTCGCGAGGGTATGAACAAGACTTTATACGTGAATTGAATATTTCTGGAATCAAACTGGCAATGTCGCTTCGTCCTCACGTCAATTCCATTGTTACCAACCTGACAGATATTAACTAATCAAAACAGCATGAATTTGTTGATTTTGTTATTGCTAAAATAAAGTAGAATTTGTTGATAAAAAAACTGTTTTCAATGAAAAAAAAAAGGGGGAAAAACTGGTGAATTAGGGTGTGTATATTGTGCTGGTGAAAATCAGGAGGCATTTGAGTGTGTTTTTCGAAGAAGAAACGTGTGCTAGGAAATGCCAGTTTTCATTCAAAAAACGGCCCGTATCTCCGAAATTACTTGAGACCGCCAAAAATTTCATTTGGATTTTTTATTCAGGAGGTCAAACTACGTACGTCCCAAAAGTTTCTTCTGATAACTTGTAGCACCCGGTTAACGGAATTTTACCGAAAAAGGTAATCTTTACTTCGACGGCAGAGCTCAAGATTGGCCATTATTGATTGAACATCTCAAAAGACAAGAAGAAGTATGCAGATACACCGATGAAGAAAAAATACTCAAACTTCGAAGATGTCTGAAAGGTGAAGCTTTAGAAGCAGTTGATTCCATGATGTTACACCCCAAAGCACCGATCTTATCCTGAAAACCCTGGAAATGAGATTTGGAAGAGTAGAATTTGTTGTAGAATCGCTAATAAATGGAATCCGTCTCAGTCCTAAGGTTCGAGAACCTGATATGGAAGCTCTCATCAAATATTCATGTAAATGCAACAATTTAGTATCCACTCTAGAACATTCAGATTCCAAACACCACCTAGAGAATCCACAACTTCAGATAGAACTTCTAGCAAAATTTCCGGATAACTACAAAATGAATTGGGGTCAAGAAGTCATGAAGCATAAAGGAAAAGTCAATGTTAAACACTTCACTGGATGGTAAACGTTGCATGCTACATAAGTGTTCCATCTGTAAATTCTTCAGGGCAACATCAGAATAACAAAAACTGGAAAGGAACATTCCAAAGAAACAATGAATCAGTAATGACACCAAGATAGAATATTGTGTATACTGCAAAACACATAATCATAAAATACCACAGTGTCCGAAAATAAGAGAAGATACCATAGACGAAAGAATTTCAAAAATCACCAAGCTTGGAACTTGTTTCCGCTGTTTAAATGGTAAACATATGATGAAGGAGTATAAATCCAAACGTCACTGCAAAGTAAGTGGTTGTAGAAGACGACATCACGATCTATTACATAAAGAGACCGTTTCAACTCGAAATGCTGAACAAAATATAGAGATTGCACCAGGTTCCCAAGATACACAACAATTCCAAGAAATGAAATCTCGTTTTATTCCATCGACATCAACAGAAAGCACATTTGGACGAAAAAACAAGGAATCCATATATCCTAGATGATGAAAGTGCTTATGCAAAATTTTTGGTGCAATACTACCACGAAAAATTTAGACATCAAAGCACAGAGACAGTACTCAATGAATTAAGGCAAAAATACTGGATCACCAAGGGCAGGTCGCTTGTCAAACTAGTTTTCAACAACTGTATATTTTGCCGAAAACGAAAAGGAAAGCCGGAAGTTCTATTGATGGGAGATTTATCAGAAATACGTTTATCACCTGGAGAACCTGCATTCACATATACTGGTGTCGACTATTTTGGGCCTCTGCATGTTACAGTAGGAAGACATAAGGAAAAACGGTATGGAGTCTTATTTACCTGTTTGACGACAAGAGCCATTCATCTTGAAGTCGCACATGATTTGACTACTGACTCTGCTATCATGGCCATAAGAAGATTCTCCTGCAGAAGAGGAAACCAAAAGGTTTTCTATTCAGATAATGGAACCAATCTTAAAGGGGCAAACGAAGAAATACGAAATTATATAAAAGAATTTGATCAAAGCAAAATCCAGAATGAAATGGCAGAAAAGGGCACAGAATGGAAATGGAAATTTTTATCTCCAGGAGCCCCACACATGGGTGGTTGCTGGGACCGGCTGATTGGCTCAGTGAAGAAAGTTCTAAGTGTCATCCTAACTGAAGAAGCACCAAGAGATCAAACCTTACTCACATTCTTCGCAGAAACAGAAATGATAGTAAATAATAGACCATTAACACATGTTTCATATGATCCAAGTGATTTTGAATGCTTGACACCAAATCACTTTCTTATTGGAAGATACAGCCCGAGTTTGTTTCCTGGAAAGTTTGATGGTCAATATGCAAGGAAACAATGGAGAAATGTTCAAAGACTAACTGATATATTTTGGTCTCGGTGGATGAAAGAGTATTTACCGACATTATCAAGGAGAACTAGGTGGATAAACGATTGCTAACCAGTTAAACAAGGGAAGGTGGTTATAATGATTGAGCCGAATGCACCTAGAAATTCGTGGCCATTAGGGATTATTCAAGATGTTTTTCCCGGAAAAGATGGAAGAATACGAGACGTGGAAGTCAAAACGAGAGATGGTATATATCGACGACCTATTACGAAAATATGCCGCTCAAATAGATAGTCAAAATTAGCTGTTTTGATATTTTACAATATTTCACTCTGTATTTTGAAAACGAAAAAAATGTCACTTTTTAGATAAAAAAAACGAAAGAATAATAAACAATTTAAGTTGGATGACTTTACAAGTTATTTTCAATTAAACGAAATAAAACTATAATATAATATAGTTAACAGAGTTTATATTAAACTATTAATAAAATTATTGGACTACCTAATTACACTAGAATATTAATTCAATAATATAATTTTTATTCTTTTCTACAACTATTGAAAATATTGAGAAAACCATGATTCAGAGAGACTTGTTCGCGGGTTTTCTCAATTTCAAGCGGTTCAACGATGAATAAACCACCAAGTTACCATTTTAATGTAGACATTTTAACTATCAAAATGATTACTTATAAACCTTCGAAATACAGAAAAACACCAGAACAATTGTTTGTGGAAGATAAGGGTGCTTTTTTCTAAAAATATCCCTTACTCGAAAACTAGTCATCATCTGAATTGCGAAAAAATCGTGCTCATTTGACACCAAAAAAGACACATTTCTACGAATTTTCATCTGAATTAAATCATTTATAAGCGAGAAAAAAATTAAATACTGATCGGTTATCCGCCATTTTGACATTTAGTTCAGGTCGAAAAGTGTTCGATACAAAAGTATTTGATTTTTTTATTATCTACAACTTTTTTATTAAATATTTTCTTCTAAGAGATCACTTTTCGCCTCAAATCGCAAAAAACTGTTTTAAACCCCTAAACTGCATCCCCATTTCACTATTTTTGCATTTTCCTGTTTAAGTTTTGCTTTTTTTTCCTCAAAGTTGAAACCTCAACAACATCTTCCACCTGGTCCTTGCCTTAGTTCTTGCAATAGTAGCCATCTTGAAGATGGATATACACGTCATATTTTCTATCAATATAATGAGAAGAAATCTGCAATTGTTTCAGCAGTTTAGATGTATAATTTGGCAAGAACTATAATACAAAATTGTTATCTCTTCCAGTTATTTACCTGTTCACGTATAAGGGATGTAAGAACACTTCTTTCACTCCAACTTTCTGCAAATTTCTTCCCGGATTCAACAAATTGACCAATCCTGCATGGATTTCTAAGCCATATTTATGTTCGACACAGTGTGCAGTTGTGATGATCCAATGTTTTTCAATAATTACTCCCCCACAGATATGATTATTATTTTGAACGATTGAAACTATATAAGGAATTTCCTCTGGCGATGTTTCTGTGCCTCCATAATTCTTCAGACTTTGTGTCTCAATTCCACGAGATGGACAATCTGGAATTTCAACTATTACCATCATTATTATTCAATGAATTAGAATTTTATTGAAACATTTCATAGAAATGGTGAAAACTGAAGTAGACATCGGTTTGGCTCCTGATTTCTGTATTCAGAAAAAAAATATATAAAAATTTCCAGGCAATACTTGTTGCTTCAACAAGTTACTTGATAACTTTAAGAAAGAGAGAAAATCTAATAGACCAATCAAATCGGCATTTTTTCCTAACAATAGAACTAGTAGGAAACCGACTTTGCCATCACATGGAAGACAGTCCGTAGTTATATTTTGATGTTTTCGCCTCGAAACTGTCATTTATTAGTTTTTTATAAACATTTGAATAACAAAAAACGTGTTTTTTAAATTGTTTTGCTTATATAATAAAAACCAATAAAGCAATCCATGCTTGCTTCAATGGAAAGAATTGTAAATTATTGAAATACGAAAAAATTAAATTTGTACGATCCGATCGGATCATTAGTAACGGAGGAAAACCGGAAAAACCAGAAAATTTAAAGATTTTTTGAAAATTCATAACTCCGCCATTTTTCGAGAAATAGGGTTGGCACTTTTTATGAAAGTATTGAATTTTGTACATTGTGTGTGCACAAAACAGGCTCTGACGAATCGTTAGTTTTGGCACAAATGCAATTTGAGTTTTTTTGCAGCGTGCCTGGATGCTCTAGTAATAGTCCGATTCCAATTTCTAAAACAGATTTTGAAAGAAGAAGTACAGTACCACAAAACGTATTTTCTCATTGCGATAAAATGCTGCGAAATGGGTGAAAAATGCTTGCAAACATGACTGAATACGGACGAGTGGTGGGATAGAGCGGGATATAGGATAGAGCGGGATATAGGATAGAACGTATTATCACGTAACACGTTCATTAGAAGAATTCCCCTCATCTCCCGGACTCTCCTACCACTCGGCAGCTGACGCGGGCTTGGCCGTTTTCATTCATGTTTGCTTGCATTTTTCACCCATTTCACATCATTGTAGCGCAAAATGAGACTATACTTTGTGTAGTAATATAGTTCTACTTCCATGATCTGTTTGAGAAATTGAAATCGGGCTATTACTACAGCATCCAGGCACGCTGCAAGATGGTGCAAAGAAAATTTAGATTGCAATTGTGCCAAAACTAACTATCCGTCAGCGCCTGGTTTGAGCACACATAAAGTAAACATGATTCAAACATGATTCAAATGAGAAAATTGGCAGGCTTATGCATTTTTCAGAAAATCGGAAAAATTTCCGGTTTTTCCAGTTTTCTTCCGCTACTAATTATCCGACCGGATCGTAAAATATTCCATTTTGTTCGTATTTCAATTGTCTACAATTCTTTTCATTGAAGCAATCGACTTTCTTTATTAGTTTTCGTTTTATAATCAAAATGATTTAAAAAAAACACGTTTTTGTTATATAAATGTTTACAACAAATTAATAAATGACAGTTGCGAGTCGAAAATATAACAGAATATAACTACGGTCTGTCTTTTATGTGATGGCATAGTCTGTTTCCTACTAGTATATTTGTTAAAAACTCATTCATTTTATGCTCTATTGCTTGATATATAATGCGATATTTCATATCCACCTGTTTATGGCAAAAATATTTTCTACTTACATGCAAATATCGCAAGTATAATAGGAATAGCCTCCAGAATCATGGTCTGCATGTTGAATGTTGGGAAAATATTTGTTCTTCATTAAAATGAAGTTGATATCAATAAATTTTTAGTTTCACATAAAAATATTATTGAAATTATATTTATCGATATATTTTATGACTCCTATTGTCTGAAACTACAATAAAACTTATTTATACGAGGTAATTATTTTTTCGAGAAAATGTATTACTGATAACCATTTTGTGTATATGAATATTCGTGAAAATTGAGTCTATACCCATAATCATAAAATGTATTTTTACAAAAAAGTAATAGCACACTATTTTATTATTTAAAGAGTAACTCATTTCTCCATAGCAACAGGAAAGTCGGAAGTAAAAATGTGGGTTTATTTTGAAATCTAAAGCTCATCGAGGTATGAAATATGAATGCGAATATTATAAAAAAAAAAGAAAAAAAATTGTGTCAAGAATTGAATTTACTCCAAAAAATCAAACATTCAATATATTACTATACAATGACCGCCAAAAAGTATGTACAAAATGGGAAAAAAGTTTATTATTAGAGTATTGGACAAAAAATTCTGGGGAAAAGTTTGTGATAACCAAAAAATCGATTTTGACACATATCACGTGTCCACTAGTATGGCGGCAAATTAGAAAAAATACCATGAAGGGGCCAAAAGTGGCGTGAGATGGCAACATATCGAAAATAATTATTTGAAGAAGTTTCTTGAAATTTGATTTGATACTCACGTACAGTGTTTCAAGCAATAAATTGTAAAAATTTTAAATTGCAATTTTTTTAAAAATATTTTCCGATCTCTTCACTAAAATCAAAGTTTTTTTTTTCTGAGTGGCCTCTCATTTTCTCCGAACCAGATGACACTAAATTGAGAAAATTGGTTTTTACCAAAATCCTCGCTGTTACATTGGTTCGTATCTAACAATTACATCAGAATTCCAAGACTATTGTGATTATATGGCAAGGGTTCTGTCAAAAACCAATTTTTTCAATTTAGTGCCATCTCGTGAGGAGAAAACGAGAGAGGTATGTCATTATCATCAAAATCAAAATTTACAACTGTAGTCAAGCCATTCAGAAAAAAAAACTTTGACTTGTGTAAAGAGATCGAAAAACATTCCAAATTTTTTTTTCTTCAATTTTTTGGTTGGTAAGTGAGTAGAAAATTAGATTTAAAGCAACTTTTTCCAATAACTTTTTTCGATATCGTGCCATCTTATCCCATTTTTGGCTTCATCATTGTATTTCTTTCCAATTTGCCGCCATACTAATGGTCACGTGACATGTGTCAACATCGATTTTTAGGTTATTGAACATGCACAAACTTTTTCCCAGAAATGTTTTTCCAATACTCTACAATAAACTTTTTTTCCATATGGTACATACTTTTTGGCGGTCACTGTATATTATTGAATTATTTGTAGAGCTCCTAGTTTCCTGAAATTGCCAATCACGTTGGTGGTGATTTATCACAATATGAAATGACAATGAAAATTATTGCTTTCCTAATTAAAATGTGTTTTATATATTTTGTGTAAAAAATATTGTATGCAATTTATTAATATGGCACAGTAAACTGTGTAATAAAACTTTGTTCAGTTTTCTTCACTTTGAAGCAGATAAATCAATTTTGTAAATCAGTACCTCTTTTACCTGCATTTTCAAACTTTACCCAGCTCAGTCGTCTCTCTCTCCACTGCTCAGCTGCCAGAACAAAAGATTGATGTTTCTCCCAGAGTGGCTTCAGTGTTGTTGGGCTTCAAAGATTTCAGATAATGATAAGAAATAAAATTTTTAAGAAATTTTCAACTTTAACACTTTCAGTGCCAAGAAAGTTTGTTAAAAAATTCCAGGTTCAACAACCAAATTATTGTTTAGCAAATTAATTTTGGGTTTGTGAATACTTGAAAAACATCATATGAAAATTTCAGTTATCCTAAACTATTTAGAATTTTTTTTTGTTCACTACTCAAAATTGGCGTCTGGAACAGTTTAAACAACGTTGAAAGTATCTGACAATAATTGATTCATGTGTCAGAAAGTTCATTTAAACTAATAAAAGAAGAAACCTTCTTGAAGCTATTAGAAAAATCAATATTTTACCTGTACAGGACAGGTACGATGCGCACTGATGAACGCAACCTCTACCGCCAGCCAGATGGCCCGGATGACGTGCGGGAGAAGTGAGAGAGATAGCTTATCTAAAAACTGGCCGACCTGAAATGCTCTCTCGAAAACGTTGCTAGCTGTTAGACTATTATTTAAAATATAAGACTTGTGTCGTGGCGTAAAATGAATTCGATAAATATTGTATACCGATCATGATAGCCATGAAATATATTTATAATTGAATTTTTTTCAACAATTCATTGATAGGATAAAACAAGCTAATGCTCGGAAGTTGAGGAGCTCGGAAGTTGAGGAGCTCGGAAGTTTAGAAGCTCGGAAGTTGAGGAGCTTGAAAGTTGAGGAGCTCGGAAGTTGAGGAGCTCGGAAGTTGAGGAGCTCGGAAGTTGGAGAGCTCGGAAGTTGAGGAGCTCGGAAGTTGAGAAGCTCGGAAGTTGAGGAGCTCGGAAGTTGAGGAGCTCGGAAGTTTAGAAGCTCGGAAGTTGAGGAGCTTGAAAGTTGAGGAGCTCGGAAGTTGAGGAGCTCGGAAGTTGAGGAGCTCGGAAGTTGGAGAGCTCGGAAGTTGAGGAGCTCGGAAGTTGAGAAGCTCGGAAGTTGAGGAGCTTGGAAGTTGAGGAGCTCGGAAGTTGAGGAGCTCGGAAGTTGAGGAGCTCGGAAGTTGAGGAGCTCGGAAGTTGAGGAGCTCGGAAGTTGAATGGCCTGGAAGTTGAATAGTACGACTTCAATGAGTTTTCAACTATAATTGGATACCAATAATATGAATACAACGACCTTAATGCCTTCAAAATTATAATTGGACACCCATAATATGAATACAACGACCTTAATGACATAATAGTTATTTATGTATCAAGGGAGTAAAGTAGACGTTAGTGGCCTGCGGCGTGGATGATGGCCCGATGGCGTTAGCCGAGGGCCATCACACGCCGAATGCCTTAAACGCAATTTACGCACGTGATACATACAACATTTTATGCACTAGCGGTTTTATAGTGCGAATCACAAATACTGACTTGAATTGCAATGGTCTACACGTTTCATACGTTATGCATACAATAATTAAACGTAACATAATATGAGGAATATGAAACTATAGTAGCTGAGTGCTATATTGGAGAATTTATTTCAAATAAATAGATCATCACCGACAAAATTGCCAACGATTATGAACAAATGTTAGAGAGAGTATTGCTCTATTGAACTGAAATGATTCCAATTCGTGTTAGGAATTGCATGAAATGATGTGTGAGAATAGACAATTTGCCCACGGGCGGTAAAGTGCCACTTTACGGTAAAGTACTTTACCGCCCGCTAGTGCATAAAAACTATAATTGGACACCAATAATATGAATACGACTGTAATGCGTTCACAACTATAATTGGATACCAATAATATGAATACAACGACTGTTATTTGAAGAGGGGGAAGTAAATCTTCAAAAATCCCAAAGTCCCAAATTTTTCGTTTTTGTGGAATATTTCCCAGACTATTCATTTTACGGAAAATATGTTGTTACTTTTTTTGTAGACTTTCATGAGATGATCAATTAAGGTTTATTGTTAAACTTGAAAATCTATCGCTATGTTTGAGTTTTTGGTGTTTTTATAAAAAATATTTCGTTTTTGTGAAATATTTCCTAAACTATTATTATAACAGAAAAAATTATTGCACATTTTTTGTAGACTTTTATGAAGTGATCAAAAAAGATAGATTGTGAAATTGAAAAATCCGTCGCCATATTTGAGTTTTTGGTGTTTTTATAAAAAAAAGTCTATATTTTTTTAATTTTCCAAGATATGGAAAAAATTTATCGGAATTTTCTATTGACATCTTTTAGTATAATAAAACTGTTCATATAAATTTTCTTGATATATCGTATAGTTTTCGAGTTTTTGGTGTTTTTCGAAAAAAATGTGAAAATTATTTCTGAGTCCCTAATTTTTCATTTTTATGAGATCATCAAAAAAGATGTTTTGTGAAATTAGAAAATACGTCGACATATTTGAGTTTTTATACAAAAATTATAATTTTTCAAAATATGAAAAAACTTTCCAAATACTTTTTGTAGATCTCTCCAGGTACATCAAAACTCTTCATATTCACTTTCTCGATATCTTATTTCATTTTAGAGTTTTTGAGGTTTAAAATTTTTTAATTTTTTTTTCATTATTTTTCAACTTTCTAGTACAGTTTGGAGTATTAGTGAGGCTTGTGAATACGTATCAGAAGAAATTTCAAGATTTTCATTTGTTTCATTGGTACGGTCGATATCTCGATTTTTCATTTTTTGGAATATTTTCCGTACTATTGATTTTACGGAAATTTTTTTTTTAC
Organism: Chrysolina oricalcia; assembly: GCA_944452925.2. Lineage (NCBI taxonomy): Eukaryota > Metazoa > Arthropoda > Insecta > Coleoptera > Chrysomelidae > Chrysolina > Chrysolina oricalcia. The sequence continues at coordinate 55,657,839 of OX101813.2, read as the reverse complement.
ATTTTTAGTAGATTTTCTGAATGCGGTAAAAAAAATCTCCTGATAAATTGGGAAATATCGACCGGTTTCGAGATATTTCGTATTTTCTAAAATTCAAATTTTTATTTTCAGTTTTCTCGAGTTTTCCCAGTTTTCCGATCATTTTGGTAATTATTTTCTCGGGATTTGAAAGTGCCAACTGCATTTATTTTCGCTCTTATCAACAACGTACCTTCATAATAATAAATATCATTCAGACGGTGCAGATTATATCATTATGTACAGAGTGAAAAATAAAAACATTTTAGTAATGTCTGAAAATTTAATGTAATAATGAAATATTGTTAAAATTATTTTGACATGCAATATACTTTTCTTATTCCATAATTCATCACAATTCATACATTTCATGAAGGGTGATTTGAAAAATTGGTGAAATATATGGCCGGTTCTTTCGTACATATCTTGTATATTCAAATGAATTATCATCCTCAGAAGACAGCTGATACCGTATAAACATGATTTCGTTGTGATATATAGGGTGATCATGAAAGTTTTCGATGATACAAATGACAAAATATCAACTTTTCAGAAATTACCCTGTAATTCACGATTAACTAGTTGAAATTCCTTTATTATCATTATTGATGTATTCATCATTCTCTCCTCAACACTGACCCAATAATTGAGTTTCCTATTATTACTAGTTTCATAGTTATTTTATATAATAGATGTCTATATGTTTCTATTGATAGCCAGCAAATATAAAAATAATGGAAACCTCTATTCGAGTGGAACACGAATTGGAAAATAACTATTTTGAAACAGTGGGAGTAGGTATGGGTACATACTTCAGACTGAAAATAGTTTTTCATGTACAAATTTGTGAAATAGCTCTTTACGAAAATGTATCACACAAATTTTTTTCTTCGACAGTTATAGGAATTGACAAATACAAATACACGAATTGAAAATAAAACGTCGCTGCCCAGATACAAATTCTCCTATTAGAAATAAATGCGTTCTATCAATCATTTTCACTTTTCTCAGGTAGTTCGTTTTTTATTCCGTCAAAACTTAAACCTACAAAATTCACTCAACTATCTGTACCTTACATTATTAAATTCACATATCTGATGTGATTGTTATCTCTGATCTTCACCCTCTCTTACATTTATTTTGATCTCCACATTCTCACGTTTCACTAGTTGTGAAAAATCTTGGCCACTAGTAGCATGCACGCGTGAACAAGTTCCTTCAACTCGTCATGCAAATGGTAATAAGTTTCTCAATTGATAACTATGAAACTAGTCATCGTAGGAAACTGAATTTTTAGGACAGTGTTGAGGAGAGAATGATATTAAATAATAATAAAGGAATTTCACAGAGTTAATCGTTAGTTACAGGTTGATATTTTGTTATTTCTATCATCAAAAATTTTCATGATCACCCTATATATCCCAACGGAATCATGTTTATACGGTATCGGCTATCTTCGGAGGATGATGATTCACTTGAATATACAGGATATGTACGAAAGAACCGGCCACACATTTCACCAATTTTTCAAATCACCCTGTACGAAATGTAAGAATTGTGATAAATGATGGAATAAAAATAGTATATTGCATGTACAAATAATTTTTCAATATTTCATATTTACATCGAATTTTCAGGCACTACTAAAATGTTTTTATTTTTCACTCTGAATACTACAATATACAAAGTGCGGGGTCCTTTCGCCCCTAAGACAGTTCCTTTGATCCTGATTTTCTGGTCGAGGTGTTAGAGCGTTTGGCTTCCACCCAGACGGTCCGGGTTCGATCCCCGGTCGTGTGTCACTGAGCTAAAGTGGTACAGATTCCACTTTTATTTAAACTGTAGGTCCCGGATCTCCCTTGCTCGCACAAGCTCTGCTTTTGAGGGGTTTTCTCCAGAAAACCTGGGAGTTTCGTAAAAACAAATTTTATAAAAACAAAAATAATATTGATTTCAGCTTCAAAACATATACACTTGCTGATACATTCCATTCAAGAAAAATTCATGTATGTCTTTGATACAATAGGGATCATTCAACACCATTAAAAAATTGTCTCTTTTTTCTATGTCTCATGAGATTCTCTTGCTAGCGGAACTGTTTCTTGCAACACACGTCTTTGGTACTCATTGCCTAATTTTAATCTCCATTTTTCACTCTCAGTTTTGGCACTGTTCTCTGATTTTTTTGTCCTAACCTCTAGATAGAAATGAAATTCGAAAAAGTTTTGTAGAATTTTTATTGAGTTTTCACCTTTATAATTATTTCGTCTGCAGAACTATTTTATGAAATAATATTCAAAACCTAAATTTTCAGGATATACTCATACAAAAATTCCCCAGGATCTTAGTATACAGCGTGATTAACGTAGGCTGTGCATTAGAAGTTTTTCAACTTCTAGTTGGACTAGAAACTTGAAATTGGATATGCTGTCATAATTGATCATGTGCGTTCCACCTCAAATGTTTTTAGTCTTACAACTATACAGGGTATACCAAAAGTCGGTACCAACTTTCTTATTTTGAAACGAAACCTAATTTTTTGTTATGGTTCGATTGACCTTCTGATTACGACTTCAGACAAGCTAAGTTATGTTAATTTATCTATTACAGTTTTTGACATATGTCCATTTTTCTGAAAAAAATCACCGCTGTGGTAGTTTACGAAAACACGTGTAGTCCGCAAACCGTTCAAAATTAGGAAACCAAATTTATGGAGCAGTCAGCTGGTTGTCCAGGCTAACACCTGATGTTTCATCGAGGGTCCCATTTTGTACCATATGGGCGCAGGCGATTTTCGAAAGTCGCATTATAAAATTGTCAAAATCTCAAATTTTTCAACAGGCACCTACCATTTCTTTTCTAACCATTCAAAAGGAAATTGGATTTTAGGATGAGTTATTTCATCTTTTGCTATACCCAAGTTCAACTTCGATCGAGTTATTCCATAAAAATCGAGAAATGCCTTGTTTTGCCGAATGATTCTGTGTGTTATTGCCATGAAAACAAAAGAAAATTGTAATAATTCAATCAAAACTATCGCACAATATTGACAGAAATCTAGCGCAAATGTTCAATATGACCATCATTGTTGTTCAAACTTTGTATTATTCTACTTAATATAGATTGCGTAGCCTATCTGATTTCGTTGGGATCGAGACTGTTAAAAGTCTGTATCATTCTAATTCTCAACTCATCTACAGGGTGTTGCATAATAAATGCGCAGGACTTCCGGATGTGATAGCTCGTTCAAAAATATGAAAAAAAGTTTCTATTAACTTACCCTCTAAAAGTGTACATTTTCGAGATACAGGGTATTGAAATAAAAAAAAAAAATTATTGTTTTTTGCGAATATCTCTGGAACCATTTATCGCACAAAAAATAGATTTTGAATGCATCTTCTACTCATAATAAGCTATGTTTTGTGCAGATTTTTTATTTTTTTAAATTCATAGTTGGTGAAGATTTTGAAGGGGTAGTGTCTGTTTTTTCTCCAACTTCTACGCCACTGGAAAAAGTATGATTTTGAGCCGCCTACTTGAACCGCCAATGTCTTCTACACAAAAAAGGTACTTCTCGTCATAAGCTCTAAAATTGACCGTTTTCAAGAAAAAAAACTTTCATGTTGTAAAACATGGTAAATTCTTTTAAATAATTTTTTTACTATTTATACAAAATTTATTTAAACGTTAGAACAAGTAACAAAACCAAATGTTGACTTCTAATAATTGCGAAATAGAAAAAAAAAAAATAACAATCATACTCAGTTGAATTGTTGGAAATCTCCGTCGTTAGCTTCAATGCACGCAGCAATTTTTCGAGGAAAGAACATTATTTAAACAACATGAAAGTTGATTTTTCTTGAAAACGGTCAACTTTAGAGCTTATGACCAGAAATACGTGTAGAAAACATTGGCGGTTCATATAGGAGGCTCAAAACTGTACTTTTTCCAGTGGCGTAGAAGTTGGAGAAAAAAACACCTTCAAATTTTTCACCAATTATGAATTTGAAAAAATAAAAAATCCGCACATAACATAGCTTATTATGAGTAGAAAGTGTCTACGATATCTGTTTTCTGTGCGATAAACGGTTCCAGAGATATTCGCAAAAAACGATTATTTTTTTTAAATTTCAACACCCTGTATCTCGAAAATGGTGCATTTTAGAGGGTAAGTTAACAGAAACTTTTTTTCATATTTTTGGACGAGCTATTACACCCTGAAGTCCTGCGCATTTATTATGAAACACCCTGTATATTGTGAACTGGTGAAGAATAGACCGAATCTTCTACTCTACCCCAAATATGAATATCTAAAGAGGTAAGATCTGGAGATCTTGCAGGCCACAGAAAAAAACCTCGATTTCCCCACCAACGGTGCTCGAACATGGATAATAATAATAATAATAATGTCGGGGCGTGGCGCAGTGGTTAGAGCGTCCGACTTTGGGTCGAAAGGTCCGGAGTTCGAGCCCCAGTTGCGGCTGGGATTTTTTAATTTAATTTGAAAGATTAAATTATTCAAATCTCGTGGCTGGACTGGAGTGGGACCTGCACGATTCACTGTTGCAATCCAATTAACAGTGCTGCTCCTAAGGTGGCGCATGGAGTTAGTAACAAGGCCTATCCAGAACACGTGGCTAATGACCATAGCAGTCGATGCCAAGACACTAAAGAAAATAAAAATAATAATAATATCGCTTTTATTGGATACAGGTTATATAAACAGACAAAATTGCACAAAAGAAATTGAAACAATAAAACCTCTAACCTGTAGAACTAAAGGCAAAGTTCGCTCTCTTTCTGACAGTTTCCCAGCAGAAAGAGTTGCGCTCTTCCACTTAACCTGGATGTCAATTTGTTATACACAGTTTGTGTATTGTGGGGAGGTGCCTCATCCATCTGGTACCAGTGGCATATCGTCAAGAAATGTTTCTACTACGTTTTGAAGAATTTCTACGTATCTGTCACTATTCAAATTTTCATTGTACATAAAATAGCGTTCCTCTTGGTTCGTTACCAAACAAATACAGTTATTCGAAATTGTACTTGATTTTCAACTTCGAACATTATATGTAGATTTTCAGAAGCCCAAAACTTTGGATTGCTGACAAAACTTTGCCTCATCAGTCTAAAGAATCCGGCATTCTCTTGTATTTTCAAACACAAAACTTTGTTTGGATAATTTTTCATATTCGAATCAACTTTATTCAAGAATTAGCACGTCTCGTTTTTACTTTGACAGAATATCACCTTCTTATTTACAGTTATTTTTTGTTTCCATGGCATACTTGAATAAACACAGGAGTATTCGGCAAGATAATGCATTTCTTGATTTTGATTGAATAACTCGATAGCAGTTGAACTTGGATATAGGAGAAGCCCAATATCAATTTTCGTTTGAATGGTTGAAAAAGAAATGGTAGGTGCCGTTTCAAAAATTTGAGTTTTCGACAATTTTATAATGAGACAATTGGCTACTCTCATACGGTACAAAATGAGACCATTCATCAGGTGTTAGCCTGGATTACCAGCTAACTGCTCCATAAATTTGGTGTCCTAATTTTGAACGATTTGCGTGCTACACGTGATTTCGTAAACTACTACAGCGGTATATTTTTTCAGAAAAATCAACATATCTTAAGAACTGTAATAGATATGTTAACATAACTAAGGTCAATCGAACCATGACAAAAAAATTAGGTTTCCATTCCAAAAAGGAAGTTGTACCTACTTTTGGCATACCCTGTATAGTTGTAGGACTAAAAACATTTGAGGTGGAACGCACATGATCAATAATGACAGCATACCAAATTTCAAGTTTTCAGTCCAACTGCAAGTTGAAGACTTCTAATGCACGACCTACGTTAATCACTCTGTATATTTTGGTGAGTGGGCAATGATTCAATTAATATACATGAATATGCCTAATCGTGATTGCAAACCTAGAAAAGATTCCTCATAACAAATTATTTTCATTAAATTAGATTTCAAGCATAATATTGTAGGTATTGAGCAACAATTGATAGTTATACAGTACGATGCAAATGTATGGAATTCAGTATTTCTGAACATAAACATATTTTGGAAAATTCCTCGAACACGTCGATTTTCTTTTCCGATTGGCCAATTTCAAAACCACACCTAAAATATATAGGTTTATCCGCATTCGAGTATAAATGAGTTTAGTGAAATTTTTAAATGGGACACCCAGTGTATTTTTCCATATTTGGTTAGAGATCGTCATTACAAATCCAGTTGCCCATATCTCCGCATCCGTTCGACATAATCCCATCAAACCTGGTATCACAGGATTTGTAATGAAGACCCCTAACCAAATATGGAAAAATACACTGGGTGTCCCATTTAAAAATATCACTAAATTCATTTTTACTCGATTGCAGATACCCCTCTATATTTAGGGTGGGATTCAAAAATTGGCCAATCGGAAAAGAAAATTGACATATTCGAGGAATTTTCCAAAATATGTTTATATTCAGAAATAATGAAATTATTCCATACATTTGCATCGTACTGTATATTTATATAGAGGTTCAAGCGTTTTGAATCACTCAGTTCTAGCAGATAACAAAATAAAACTATCTACTGGTGAGTTGGGAAATAATCTGAAACCAATACCTCCCTCTGCATTTGGAGAAGTGGTCCACATTTGAATATTCAATATGAGTTTTTCGAAGTTGACCAATTGTTTAGATTCTTCTTCTGAATTTCTGCCCACTATCGTTTCGTATTCGTCTTGATACTCTTCAAAGATCGGTGGTGTGCTCTGAGATGTTTTTTCTTCTGTCGTATATCTGGTGGAATTTTCAGAATCGAAAACATCTGAATAGGTTTCATTATCTGGTGTGTCCTCATCAACATCTGTTATCGGTTCGAAATCATATGTTTCTCTATTTCTACTTCCGAAAAACCATAGGTTGTAATCGAACAAGTACGATCTACTCAGGAAAGAAGAGAGTATATCATGAGTTGCATTTATAAGTTCTAAGGTTATTTCAATCTCCAGCAAACATGGATCAAGATAACTTGTTGGCTCCGTGTAAGGATCAGGAAGAATGATATATTCGCGGAAAAACCCCCAATAGTACGGAAGTCTAGCGTAAATCGATGATTCATGGCAGGTTTCATTAGAATCTTCATGTTCTCCATGTAGTATTATACCGGCTAGTTTATTGTTCACCACTAATGGACCGCCATCGTCATGAAGACCAACTCCTGTTTGCTGCCAAGTCAGGGGACCACTACAGAGGTGAGCTTCGGGTTTGAATGCATGACAGTCAGACGGAATATCTTCAAGGCATTCTGAAACATTTCGTAATTGAAAGTATCAGCAAGTTTTCAATAATTAAACATTCGTCATCACTATTGTAGAACCAGTGGTATATCAGGTAAACAAAACATATGAACTCAATGAGTTTTAAATCCATCAAAAGAAGAAAGACCAGAGTCTCGAAAATAAGCTCACTAACTGGAAGATGAGTATTTTCCCCAACTTCAGAATATCTTTCTCTATAATAATTATTTTACTAGGTAGGCAAAAATCTGAAATTCAATAGACTCTTTTTTGGCTCAAACCGTAGTAGAGTGATTGGTTTGGAGATAGATTTCAAAATTTAGGTTTTATTCCTTTGATAGATATTTGCTTTTCATTTTGATACTATATATATTCCTGTTAAAACTACAGGGTAAAAAACATCTGACCTACTAATGGAAAAGGAGCAACTTTCAAAATTTGATTCATTACTCCAAGCTGTTGAGTTGTAGGAAACAATTACAATCAACTCAACAGATTCCATGGAGAGAGAGAGAGATATTTTCTTCTAATTGAATGTAACTGTGTCTGTCAGAACTTTTTGGAAAGCTCCCAACAGTGGCGTTCAGGAAGAAATTGAAACGTTATTGATCGAAGAACCTATATCGAAGAAACAGATAACGTAATCAGATTGGAAAGATTACAACTGATGAGAAAATTCAATCCAGAAATTCTGGTTAAGACTACCTCCATCTTTATTAAACAAGCATAATTCTGTGGACGATGAAAATGTGAATACTTTCGTAAATCCTATAACATATCTCAGATGAGAACATACCAATTGATACAAAAATTATAAATAATGTGAAGTATTGGATTGCTCATTTCAGCATTCCAAGTTTAAGCAAACATCATGATGAATTTTAACTGCACATACAGATGTCAAAAGATGAAATAGACGTTAGTATGTTATCGGTAATAGGAAGGATTAGGAACGTAAGTGATTATTCTGTACCAAACTACACTCAACACTGTAATGAATCATTAGTCAATAAATGTGACAGAACTATTGCATCCACAAAAAATACCCTTGTGCCTCTACTAGTATCTCACCTGTGAACCAGAAGAATTACCAGCGTACCATATTTAAAAGATGTCCGGAGGACTGCTCACTGCTAATATCCTATACAATAGGAAAGTTGGGTCGAAAATGCATCAGAAAACAACTACTTTCCTGGCTAATGCCACGACGAACATTGAATTACATCTGATGAAATTTCCGTGCAGAGTTCCTACAAGGTTATCTCTGCAATTGCTTGGTTGCATGGGAATGTTCATCGAAACATTCGGACCACCTATATATCGATTTCGGAGTGTTGCTCCTCATCAGTATAGGGTAGGTCTAGCAGTCAATAACTAATGACTGCAACGAATGGATCGACGAGCAAACCCATTTAAAGACCGAAACTGAGATCGCGCCCGCACAGTGGATTAACTCCAAACTGCGAGCGCCATCCCAGCGCCGGAAGCCCAACCAAGAATACCCATGACCACGATCGTCAAGACCATATATAAAACGGAAAAGAAAACTGTAGGTCACAATGAGCTTATGACAAGAGGCATACGATGTCCGGAGGACTGCTCACTGCTAGTATCCTATACAATAGGAAAGTTGGGTCGAAAATCCATCAGAAAACAACTACTTTCCTGGCTAATGCCACGACGAACATTGAATTACATCTGATGAAATTTCCGTGCAGAGTTCCTACAAGGTTATCTCTGCAATTGCTTGGTTGCATGGGAATGTTCATCGAAACATTCGGACCACCTATATATCGATTTCGGAGTGTTGCTCCTCATCAGTATAGGGTAGGTCTAGCAGTCAATAACTAATGACTGCAACGAATGGATCGACGACCAAACCCATTTAAAGACCGAAACTGAGATCGCGCCCGCACAGTGGATTAACTCCAAACTGCGAGCGCCATCCCAGCGCCGGAAGCCCAACCAAGAATACCCATGACCACGATCGTCAAGACCGTATATAAAACGGAAAAGAAAACTGTAGGTCCTTAAATGGGCTTGGTCGTCGATCCATTCGTTGCAGTCATTAGTTATTGACTGCTAGACCTACCCTATACTGATGAGGAGCAACACTCCGAAATCGATATATAGGTGGTCCGAATGTTTCGATGAACATTCCCATGCAACCAAGCAATTGCAGAGATAACCTTGTAGGAACTCTGCACGGAAATTTCATCAGATGTAATTCAATGTTCGTCGTGGCATTAGCCAGGAAAGTAGTTGTTTTCTGATGGATTTTCGAGTCAACTTTCCTATTGTATAGGATATTAGCAGTGAGCAGTCCTCCGGACATCTTATGCCTAAAACCGAGCATTTTGCAAACCGATTCACCAGATAAAATTGAATAACTAACTAGTCACACAAAATACGGAGTTGATTACGTATCACGCATCTTTATAAGGAAAGAAAAATGTCTCCAAAATGAGATGGAACCATTTGTTATCCATACAGATATAACAGATCAATTCACACCAATAATTTCTCTGTCAGTAGAAGAACATGTAATCCATAAACTCATACGTGAAGTAGAACACACCACAAAAAATTCAAATTTTAAAAACTAAGTAAGAAGTTGGCGAAGTATTATCATGTGAACAAGTTTAAGAAGTCTATAACATTTTTATCGATAAACTGCCATATTTGATTCTACTTCTACGCATGCACAAATAAAATTGAACTGAGAATATCCAATAAAATAAAGTCTTCGATCACAGTGGGTCTCATTACGTCCATCAATAAAAGGGACAGTCTAAAAAAAAATATTACGAAAAATATTGCAAATATTATAAAAGGAACAAGAATGATTCTTATAAAAATAAGGTGAATGTGGCAGGGAATAGTTATAAAAAAATTGGAAATAAATGAAATAAATGAAATAAGTATCAGAAACAAAATCAACTAATAAAATAGAAAATATCATTAATAAAAATGAAAAATCCAAATAAATCGAAAGCAACAAATAAAAGGCAGACTTGTTCACCAACTTTTTCGTCAATTTGGGAATAAAAATGGCCAAGGAGATAAAATAAATCAATTTTCCCAGGAAATTTCTGGAAGAAAATCCAAAAGAATCATACATTTTTTTAAACCCATTACTAATAATGAGGTCACAAAAGGGTAATATAACCCCCAGTATATATGATAAATTTATGTTTCAAAGTGAAATCCATAAAAAACTGGAGAAATACCAAATACCAAATACCAAATCATCGTTCTCAGTTCTCTAGTGGCATTTTAATGACAACCAGGATAGTCTAAGGACCATCTGGGCAAATACTATAAGTGAACGGTATCATTTGGGAAAACTATTTTTTTCTAACTCACTCACATGGGTGTATGAAGATATCAAAAGTCATAATTATCATCTCATAGTGGTTGCTAACAAAAATAGCAGCCAATCCGATATGGTGTATGTTGATTTCAGATCATTGAAACTATCTTTTCCTTGGAAATAATCCACTCAAATGAAAGCACAAATAATAAATATACATTAGAGATAGACATGACATGGTAGAACAAAAGGAGGTTGCTGCTAGGACACATCGTACAGAGTTAAATCTACAAGCATATCATTTCATTGCTAAATTTGTTTTTTACTTATCTGTATCTCTCTCTATTATCACATCTCTATAATCTTTCTGATTCTTTTGTTCCCAATTTAAATAAAGACTTTTCTTACTCTGTTTGAATTATGAAAAAGATTTGGTTCATTTTCGCGAGAACAGAGTGAAATGAAGTTTGTACAGAGCATGAAAGAAATGAAATAGAATTAGTTGCCTTGTCATTTCTATATCACCAAAGCGCATGCTTTCCACCTCGCTATACCGCCATATCGCATTTATAAACTTCCAGGAATTTGAAACTAAATGCATGCTCTCTCTGGGAGATTTCCGCGGTGATATTATAATTATTATATTATTATATAATAGTAAAAGTTTCTGAGCAATAAAAACATAGATATCTTTTATGAATTTTTCTTCAAGGCCATTGGGCGTTGTTTATTCGAATTGTACTCTGAATCATGTTGTACAGGTTAAAGCGGAAGATGTGAATATGTAATCCATTTTTGATTATTTGAATAATTGTCCTCCGTCAAGTAGTATCGACATTGTTATTATAGAACGATTTTATATTGGTAGTTTTGGTAACTGGATCAGATCTAGCGACTTTTGGTACCAGTGCATTCACCAAATTTTTAAACGATGTTATACCACTAGTTTTGGCGAAGGCCAAGGGAAGGGTCAATTCTGAGTATAAGTCGGTGGGGGATAATGCTTTGGAGGTGGTGTGAAAGATGATGCCCCGAGAGTGGCAGTTAAGTACAGTACAGTCCAATACAGTAGAGGACAGTAAGTACAGTTGCAATCTTAACCTGCATACAAAATGTGGAGTATTCACTTTCAGTCAGTTACTAGATAGCCTTCAATGTGATATTATCAATTTTATTAAAAGCTATACAGTGTAATAAAAAATCTGCAGTCATTCTGAGGTTTTAGTTGATACTGATTGTGATGAAAAAAATCAATAAATTACAGTAATAATCCATCTTTTATCAATCGAATGCTGCAAGGCAAAATATAAGCTTCCATTTGGGTGAAGGAAATTTGATAACAGACAATTACTTCCAGAGATACAATCGTTTGAATAAAGTCAACATACGCCATCTTGCATTAGCCGCCATTTTTATTAGCTACAACTTTGGGATGGCAATCATTGTTTTTTGCTTTCGTAAGGTGATCATATAAATAATGTCTGGAAAAAAATGAGTACCCCCAACAATACCAAAATCTTGGATGGCCAATAGTCTGATGCTCAGTACGTCCACATTTCCTGATGACACCAACTATTTTATAAAATTGCTCGTAGAGTGATATTGACATAGTCTTGTTCTGGAAACTTTTCGAAGTACTCTTTATCGTACACGCATTTTAAATCATATAGTGAATGAATATAGCTCTCTGACCATTTCGTCAATATTCTAGGAAATATATTCTCCTGCAATTCTGGTTTACAACTCATAACAATCAATTCTGTTATACATTTTCATAATTATTTTTGTATATGAATTTAGTTTATGTAAAAAAAAATATTATTATTTGTAATTTTGTAATATTGTCAGAATTATCCAGGATGAACAGCATGGGGATCTCCGTAATCGTAAGAGTTACATTGTGGGTCGAATGGGCAAAAACTTGTGTAATCAAGGGGACAATGAATGAATGTTGAGAAATCTCAAAGATGTTGTTTACTTTCGGAGATATTAGGAAAAAACCCAAATTTTGCGATATAGTTTTTATTTTTTTATGAAGTAATTTAAAAAGTTTCGAAAAAACCAAGGACCCTTTCTCATTGCCACTTTAATATCCCTACAAAATGGCATTCACAAAATCTCTGTACAACGTTTCGTTTGTAAAAAACTATCATCAACTTTGTCATTTTATATGTCACGAAAAAATGCACATCCTGTAGGACATAGTATTCTTTACTGCGGACTCAACGACGAATGGCACAATATGTTCTCCTATTGATTTTATTGAAAATATTAACAGGATGTTCATAAAGTCAGTTGTGGAATCATCTGCGACTGAAAGTTGGAATTTAGTCGCTATTTTCCATCGTACAAGATAACCTCTCTTGGAAGGGATTCATGTTGTGAAGAGAAACAATCTCAATTGAAAATTGAACCAATACATAACTCCTCTGGAAATGGAAAAAACCTACGATAAAATAGAAGTTACTTTTTTGTAATATCTAACAGAAAACAACTACTTCACTGGCTAAAGCCACGCCGGACATTGAACTACATCTGATAGATATTGAGAAACCTATATAAAGTTAGCGAGACAACTTCGAAAAAATTTAAAACGGATTATTCCATAATTTGCCGCCTTTTTGTAGCTAATTAGTTACGAAGAAAAAAATTTGTCGCTCTTTCTTTTAAAATAATTCCACTTCCACTTCCACTTCCACTTCCATAATTTTTCCATAATTCCATAATTTTTATTTTTTTGACAGTTCTGAAGTAACCATAATTTGCCGCCTTTTTGTCGCTAATTAGTTGCACAGAAAAAAAAATTGTCGCTTTTTTTTAATATGCGATGTTTCGCTAACTTCATATGAAGCGTAATTTCTATGTTTTCTCAGTTCTGAAATATCCTGAATTTGCCCCTTTTTTGTATCTAATCAGTTGCGGATAAAAACAACTTGTCTCTTTTCTCAAATAAAAACATACGATGTTTTGACTTCCGTTATTTTTATCTTCTCTCACTTTATAGGTATCAAAAATTTGCTCCTTTCTTTAAAAATATGCATTGTTTCGCTAACCTTATATGAAGTTAGCGGGACAACTTCCCTCATTTTTTAATAATTTAAACGGTTTTATTCAGCTTACAGTTTTGTTTGTGTGGGTCAAATCTAGAAATTGAACTTCCTGTAGAGCGATTAATCTGAAATTTTGTGCACACCTTCAATTCTGATGACAATGTAATTAGTATCATTGTAAATCCAAGATGGCAACCACCTCAAAATGGCGGACATATTGTTTTTCAACCCCCTTAATACTTATGGGTATCAAATGAAAGGGCTGAACTAGTAGAATACCATGAAAAAGTTCCAAATCCAAGATGACCGCCGCCCTCAAATGGCGGACGACATATTTTGTTCAACCCCCTCAATATGGATATAAAATTAAAGTGCTGAACATGCTAAATAGATGAAAACTTATTTTTTTTCAAAGCACTTTAGCTACAGAGGAAACCATGTACTAATACTAATGAAAGTGGATCATTTTTGGCCTCAGATAATGTAATGTAAAAAAATGAATGCTTCCATCACCCTGCAAGTTACAGCAACCCATAGCTCGACACTTGTTCATTTTGATACAAAACTACAACTCACTGTAATAATATTGCATGCATCAACTTTGCTCACTTGTTATAAGTCTCAGAGTATATCTGCTAAGTAAAATTTGAGGAGGGGACGTCACAAAAATATGGTGGTAGTGAATTTACTTCTGTACGGTGCTTCAAAAGATCTTATGGCAAATACATCATATTTTTATCATCATAACCCCAAACGAAGGATCCCCACTTGTTACAGTCAAATTATGGATACTTCAGATTGATAAAAGGTAGAAATTACGGAAGTTGTTTCGTTCACTTCAAATGAAGTTAGCGAAACATCGCATATTTAAAAAAAAGAGCAACATTTTTTTGCCGCAACTAATTATCGACAAAAAGGCGGCAAATTATGGATACTTCAGAACTGTGAAAATATAGAAATTGCGAAAGTTGTTTCGTTAGCTTCAAATTAAGTTAGTGAAACATAGCATATTTAAAATATGAGCGACAATTTTTTTCCGCAACTAATTAGCGACAAAATCAACATGCCGTACCCATGACAGGTTTAATGTCAGAAAAGTATTTCCAAAGTTTCACCGCACAAGAAATAGTCCAATAATTTCTCAATACAGTGTGAAATTGCTTCTGAAGAGTATGTTTTCCAATTCTTCCGACCTCTCTGATCTAAGAAGAGTGAAATACATTTTTTGTAGACCAAAATATATTGAAGGCCTAGCGAAAGAGATGCAATTCACGCATCAATGAAATGAGCGATTTTCTGTGAGTGATACTTCTTAATAACATTCTCCCTTATCTCATTTATGAATAAGAATCTCCAATGGAAACTGGACGTTTATTGAATAATCAACTATCTGAATGAAAATGCAAATTTTCACTTTCAGATTTTTTCTCTCAAGTTATATAGGGCCTTTCTCAATATCTATCAGATGTAGTTCAATGTCCAGCGTAGCTTTAGCCGGGGAAGTAGTTGTTTTCTGTTAGATATTACAAAAAAGTAACTTCAATTTTATCGTAGGTTTTTTCCATTTCCAGAGGAGTCATGTATTGGTTCAATTTTCAATTGAGAATGTTTCTCTTTACAACATGTTTTCCTATGTTTTTATTCTGTAAAAATGATTATTACAATTTTTTAATATATGCGGCTCAGAAACAATACATTCCAACATATTATGTAGCTGTCAGTTTCCGTAAATAACTTCCGTCTTGAATGAGTATTTTATTGTAGTTGTTATTACTTTCGTTCCTTCTACTTCGTAATGGAAGGAGGTAATTTTACAAACGAAGAAAAGGTTGATATGCTGTTCTGCTACATTTTATGCCAAAGAAATTGTGTAGAAGCCGAACATATGTATTCAAACAAAGACCCGAGGTGAAAACAACCTGGAGAGTTTATTTTCAGGCGTTTAGTACATAATTCTGCTGAAGAAAAAGAATACCTAGCTTAACAATCAGTCTTTGAAAACTCTGGAAGATGCATTGGATGATTTGCCATTGGACGCTGTGCATAATTGCTGGTTTCAAACAGCTCATAATGCTATTGCTCATCGCCGATACCTGTGTGATCGGTTCCTAAGAAAATGGATTGGCACTCATGGTGATACATCCTGGCCAGCAAGGTCACCAGACCTGACATCTCCAGACTTTTTTGTTGGGCTATATTAAAAATGAGATATACCAAGGAACACTTACTTCGCTCAGTACGATCAGCATTTGATAGAATTACCCCTAAAATGTTGAATCGTTAGAGATTCCACAGTGAGACTGGCATACTTATGTCTACAAACTGGAGATAATCTGTTTGACCATATTATGCATTAGAACTTACTATTCACAATCTTTAACAAAGATTCTTGCCTTCTTAGTTTTTATTATTTTAGTTACTGTTAGTTCAATATTAGATTATGTTGAAGAACTATTCAATAACATTTTTTCTGAATAAAAACATAGGAAAATATATTATGTCGTACGTCGCTACATTCGCAATAAAAATGCTATGTTCTACAGGGTGTACATTTTTTTCGTGCCATATAAAAAAACAAATTTGATGATGGTTTCTTCCAAACGAAACGCTGTACGGAGATTTTGTGGATGTCATTATGTAGAGGTAAAAAAGTAGCAATGAGAAAGAGCCTTTGATTTTTATTAAACTCTTCCATAATGTTTTAAATTGTGTACTAAACGCCTGAAAATAGACTTGCCAGGTTGTTTTCGCTCCGGGTATTTGTTCGAATACTTTTGTTCGATTTCTACACAATTCCTTTGGCATAAAATGTAGCAGGACAGCATATCAACCTTTTCTTCGTTTGTAAAATTACCTCTTTCCATTTTAATGTAGAAGGAACGGACGAAATAACAACAATAACAATAACATGCTCATGCAAGACGAAAATTATTTGTGGAAACTGACAGCTACATAATAATATGTTGCAATGTATTGTTTTTAAGCCGCATATGTTAAAGAATTGTAATAATCATTTTCACTGAATAAAAACATAGGAAAACATATTGTGCCATACGTCGTTGAGTTCGCAGTAAAAAATACTATGTCCAATAGGCTGTGCATTTTTTTCGTGCAATATAAAATAACAAAGTTGATGATGGTTTCTTCCAAACGAAACGTTGTTCGGAAATTATGCGATTTTTATGATAATAAAGTGGCAATGAGAAAGTGCCTTTGGTTTATTCGAAACTTTTTAAATAACTCAAATGAAAAAGTCACCAAATTTCGGTTTTTTTCGAGTATCTCCGGAAATATACAACATATTTGGGATTTCTCAACATCTATTTATTGACTCCCCATTTGCGCATTTTTTTGCCTATTTGACACACTGCGTAACTCTTACGGTTGCCGAAATCCCCATGTTGTTCTTCCTCATCTTGGGCACACTGTATAGAAAATCTCACTGTGAATGGAAGACAGAGAAGGATCAACTGTTTCCCAATACCCATCCACTGAAAAATGACAAGCGAAGTCAAATAATGTATGGTCCCTCTACTCCAGAGCTTCTGTTTAACGAAAATCATCGACGAAACATAAGTGAAACATGCCTACGAGATTGGCATATTATGAATAATAACACAGTCTGAAACTCTGTTAGTTCGTAACCAGCACACTTTCCACACAGCACCTGATTTTGCCAATGAAGTGGTCAACACTGTAAGACAATCTTTGGCTAATCGCGGGACAATCATTACTTGCTCTATTATTGGATTGCCCTTATTATTCGATCTACGCTCCGTTCACTATGAGAACTACACTAATGTACATCTACATTATCATAGAAATGTAAACTATTAAATGGTATTCTTTAGAATGTTCTCACCTTCGTCAAGCAACAGCACAACATGGGCTGTTCTCAGTAGTTTGGACCGAAAATAATTTTCACTATGACCCCATCCAGATATTATTGCGGACCTTCTATTATAGACAGCGTCTGAGAGTTCGTCTTCCTTTATTATTTCGATTGGTTGCACAACATCATTGAAAGTTAAATTTGTTGCGAGTAACAAAAGAGCTACATCATTGTCGATCGTCTCCAAGCTAAAAATAATATATCAAAACATGAACGGTATGTTTAAAATTGAAACAGTGGTCATAGTTACTTATTTATTAACGGTAGACCTTGTATACTACGGTTCTTATTTAGAAAAATTTCTGGGTATCCAAATTCCGTTCTATCCTCGATATGTGATGTTGGATGGGAAGTTGATTGAAAATTACCATTCGCCCAAACGTGTGGCACGCATCGTTTGGCCACAAGAGCTATCCGAAAAAAATAGGGTATCCGCTTCTATCGAAAATTGTTATAATTTGAATGTAAACTTTACTCAGAAACGTGAAACGTATATTAAGATATACAGTGCGTTCATAAAGTGTGGAAACGCTCTATTATCTTATGAGTTGATTATTTTCGGAGGAAAAGCTCGGACAGGTCGATTTTGTATTTCAGTTTTCCACCTTTTTTTAGAAAAAAATTATTTTTTTCCTAACCACCTTTCAAGATATGACGTCATCGATATTTTTTTTTAGTTGAAAGGGTATATTTTTATGTCAAAAATTGAATGCCCATATTTTTCTGAGTTCAACCATACCACATACGTCATATCTAACAGTTCGAATCACAGTATACTGAGTATAAAGAAAAACAGTGTGACATATGCAATGGTAACTAAGAACTTATTGTCTGGTTGCTAAGGGCTTTCATATGTTTGCCCAGCCTACTATTCAAGTGTAGCAATATACTCGTACTAACTACTGAGTAGTTCTTAGGTTTAGGTTGCAAAATAAATAATAAAATGAATGTTGAGAAATATGAACACTGGTTTCCTTTATACTCATAATACTGTAATTCGAAGTGTAAGATATGACGTATGTGGTATGGTTGAACTCAGAAAAATATGGGCATTCAATTTTTGACATAAAAATATACCCTTTCAATTTAAAAAAAATATCTTGAAGGGTGGTAGGGGAAAAAATATTTTTTTTTAAAAAACGGAAGGAAAACTAAAATACAAAATCGACCTGTCCGAGCTTTTCATCCGATAATAATTAACTCGTAAGATAATAGAGCGTTTCCACACTTTATGAACGCACTGTATAACAACTCATAGCAATAGGTATGCAGAGAAACTGAATCATTTGATTATTTCCAATACTCCCCCTCAAATATTCAGCTTCTCCTCATTCTACTTCTGAATAACTCATTCTTAGGACCATGTAATGGCTTCGTGAGAATATCGGCCACCATTTCGGATGTAGGCAGATAGTTAATGTCAATCATTTCACTGCTATAAATTTTCCTTATGAAATGATGCCTGATATCTATAATGTTTGGTTCTTGAATGATATACTGAATTCTGAACCAAACGTTGTGCACCTTGATTATCATTCTAAATTGTTATTAATTTTTCGGGAAAAATTCAGGAAAAATTGAAGAAATTTTGTGAATACTGGGCTCCTTTCGCAGCTTCCATTTGAGCCATGTACCTATTCTGCTTCGGTGCTCGACAGGTCAACTGTCCTCTGCTTACGTGACTCCCAACTGATTGCTGCTCCCTCATAGTTGAAAACATATCCAGTAAAGGATCGTCTGTCCTGGATACATGCTCCCCAGTCAGCATCAGCGAAACCAATCAGCCTTTCCCCTTTCTTTTCAAGTCAGCGTACCTTTCAAATATCTCAGCACTCTCTTGGCCGCTTTCCAGTGCTCGACATTAAAATTCGTGTTGAATTGACTCAGCATATTGATAATAAGCTGCTTTCCATTTAACGTAAGGAGCTCCTCAGAGCTACCCAGAGCGTATGACCCTGCGTTCTATTTAGTGGGGCTTCAAGCACCGATTGACATTCCTCTTGCCCCTCGAGCACCACCCGTTTTATTGTTTCATGAAGCACAAGTAGACAAAAGTCAAAACGCGAATACACAGTTTTTTGGCGAAAAAATCAGTGATAAAGTAATTTCCGATCTCAGGGGCTTGAAGCTCTGGGGCTTAACACTCCTAAATGGAAAACGCCTAGTATGTCAGGTCTTGTAGATACTGCCAGTTACATCAAAGATCCGATCATAGATTGATATGAATACTTTTTCATTTCATCATCAGATTTCTCCTTCGAATACATCAGTTTCGAATTCGCATAAAGAGGAGTAACTATCCGTTTACATTCTTCCATTCCAAATCTTTTCAGAACGTTTTTCACGAAGTTTTTCTGACACATTGTTATTTTTGACTTATCTTGACTTTGACAGAATTCTATTCCCAAAAAATTTTCTATTTCAAAAATATTTCATGCATATTGTTCGTGGAAATGAGGATATCATCGACATAAATAGCAACCATGACGATATCATCTCCTTTTCGCATGATATAAACACATGGGTCAGTTTTTAATGATTTCAGTTCTCATTCTCCGAAGTTGAAGATGTAGTTGCATGTACCATTGTCTTCCAGACTGACGTAGTCCATATTAGGCTTTTTGGAGTTTATAAACTTTTTTCCCGTTTTCTATTGCACTAAGGGCGGGTTGTACAATACAAGCCCAACAAGAGTGTAAACTCGCTTCAGTTGCTAGGGATTAGCCAATGAAATTTTGAGTTCCTTAGCAACTGAACTCAGTTTAGTTGAACTGTTGGTGAACTTGTATTGTACAACCCGCCCTAAGGGCCAGTTTCACAGGTCACAGTTAACCTTCAGATAACTAACTGAAAGTTTAGATGGTGAATGACATTCTTTCAATGGCGTTGACAGGTTCACAATCTAACCATTACTTAGGGCCAGTTTCACAGGTCCCAGTTAACCTTCAGATAACTAACTGAAAGTTTAGACGGTGAATGACATTCTTTCAATGACGTTGACAGGTTCACAATCTAACCATTACTTAATTGATATGGACTCTAACTGAAACCTGTGAAACTGGCCCTTAATTGATATGGACTCTAACTGGAACCTGTAAAACTGGCCTTAAGTCATCTCCGTGTAGTTTTCAAGATTTCTGAATGAACGTTTTTACTTTTCAGAATATCTTCTAATATTTCCGAAAAATGGTCTGGTATTTTCATGAAGACTTCTTCATCCATGTTTCCATTCAGATATGCTGTTACCACATCCATTTGGTGTACAACCAGCTCATATTCCACTGATAAGGCAATTAATACTCTGATAGAGTTTGCTCGAATAACAGGAGCAAAAGTTTCATGAAAATCAGTACCGTATTCTTGGGAATATCCTTCTGCAACCAACCAACCTGGCTTTTCTTCGATCAAGGGTACGATCCGCTTTATATTTGGTATTCAAGATAATTCGATTGCCGATAACATTTTTATTTTCTGGGCAGTTTACTATGTCCCAAGTTTTGTTTTTGATTTGAGCCAAATATTCACTTTTTACTGCCATTTTCCATTCTTCTGCTTCAGAACTGGCAAATGCGTCTTCAATACAAAGAGAGTTCAAAACTTGTGATGAACCAGCAAATTCTTGAGCTTCGGTTTGATGTTTTCTGCAGTATTCTTTTCTAGGCCTTCCTCTTTTTCCCGTTTTCACTATTCTCGGTCTTCCCTGATTGTGAAGTTCCTTGTGCAGAAGTATCGCAAACATTTTCCTTTTCAAGCTCATGTAAATTTTGGATCATACTCGTATTTTCGGTTTCTCCACTCTCAACTGATAATTCTTCGGCATTTTCAGGATTTGGAACTTGGTCAACAACATTTCTCTCCTTATTTTCAATTTCCGCCCTTTCACAGAGTTCATTTAAAGTGAAATCTTCATAACTTTTTTCATCTGACATTTCATTTGAGAATTTGACGTCTCTGCTTATTATAATTTTTCGAGAATTCTCATTTAAGAGACGAAACGCTTTTGATTCATCCGAATATCCAAGGAAAATGCATTCAGAAGATCGGTTGTCAAATTTTCCACGGTTCGGATTTTTATTCAATACGAAAGCTTTGTATCCAACTATTCTGAAATGACTAGCGGTGGGTCTATATCCAGTCCACTTGATGTATGGCATTTCTCCTAACAGGGATTTCGACGGACTACGATTCCTGATATAATTTGCCGTTGCTATTGCTTCTGCCCAAAACGATGGAGGTAAATTTGCTTCAATTAGGTTGCATCTAGCCGTTTCCATCAGTGTTCGGTTTTTTCGTTCGGCTGTCCCATTTTGCTGTGGGGTATGAGCCACTGTCAAACGTCTTCTTATACTGATTTCATTCAGAAAATCATAGAATGCTCGGTTACAATATTCAGTACCGTTATCAGATGGATATATTTTATTGTTTTTCCAGTATGATTTTCTGCATAGGATTTGTACTTCTTGAAGGCATCAAAAACTTCGTTTTTACTTTTCAAAAAATGAACTTCACACCATTTCGTTTTGTCATCTATAAATGTCACGAATAACTCGCTCCACCAATGGATTTGACTCTCATTGGACCACAAACATTGGTATGCACAATTTCCAGAATATTTTCGGTTCTTTCCGAGTTTCCTGTGGGAAATGGATTTTGAGTTTGTTTTCCTTTCAGACATATTTTACATGGCGTTAATTTTTTATTTTTGTTGAAGTTCACTCCAAAAACTAATCGATTCTGGTTGATATCTTGTAGACTCTTCTCATTCAAATGCCCAAACTTGAAATGCCAATCTTTCAGTTCTCAGGAAATATAAATCACCTTCTATATCTGCGACTGCTACCATTTCATTATTTTCTGATAAAATGGTTGCTTTATTTTCATCAAATGCACTTCATGTCCTTCATTTGTCACTTTTGAAATGCTTAACAAATTTGTTCGCAGATCTGGGACATGCATGGCATTTTTCAATACAAGTGACTTATATTTGTGCCCACTTGAAACGGAAATCACAATATCACCAATTTCCTTCTGTGCAGTCATATGCGAAGTGCAACCGCTGTCCAAACACCACTTGGTACTAGAATCAGACTCTGCCATCATCACTGTTTCCTTCTGGTTTTCAACTGATTAAACTTGTTCAGCCTGACCTGCTACTTGCTGACTGTTTTTTAAACCCTCATTCAACCGATTTATGGCCAAACTTTCTGCATTTATGGCTTCTGAAGGTGAAGTTTGACTTGCTTTGAGTTTCTTCTGATATTTCTTTTGTCCATCGAACATTTCATCTTGCACAAGTTGTCCCTTCTTGTCTATCCTGGCATCAAATTCCTCTGTGATTTTTATTTTCAATGCCTCTGGCTTTGGTAGTTCAAATCGGGATTCTATAGCACAACGGAAATTTTCGTATTCATGGGGCAACCCGTACAGCAACATTATTGTTAATAATTCTACATTAATGTGTAATTCCATGTCTGCAAGTTCATCTACGATGTCGAAGAATACAACCATATGTTCTCTTACATCACCACCTGGTTTCACTTCGTTCAGAGTAAATTTTTTTTCGTGCAGGACTCTTGAATGGTAAATACTCTCCAGTTTCAAACATATATCATGTGATGTAGCACATCATTATATTTGTTTCAATTCCGAGGGACTGATGGATAGAATAAGGTCGGATCAAGCTTTTCTGTCATTTTCTTCCCATTTCTTTACATCTTCTAGAGTATCTGGTTTGACAACTGTACCATCGACGTACCCCCATAGATCATTTTAACTAAAACTGCTTCCACTTGTAACTTCCAAGTGTCGAAATTATCTTTAGGTAAAGCTTCTATCCGCATTTGACTTCCACTCATTTTCAGTGTGTGTTTTTGCCCAAAATACTTTTTAAATGTCCTGGACCTAACCTGTTGTAATTTGAATGAAAACTTCACTCAGAAACGTGAAATGTATAGGTATTGAGACAGATAACAACTTATGACACATCAATATCAATAAATTTATAAACAACGTCCATAGCAATAGGTATGCAGAGAAACTGGATCATTTGATTATTTCCAATACTAATATTCATTTCAGATCCTACTCAGATTCGTTTCGGAAAATTAAAAAAAAAATTTATCAGATGGTAACTGGTGTTTTCTTAGGTACAGGTACTAGACCAAGCTATAGAGGTCTTTTCCCACACAAAATGAAAGACGCAAATGACCTATACTGATTTTCATAGGATAGTTCGTTTATGAAAACCCTAGTTTTCGCCCAGCAAAATCGCGCTGTGGAATTTTTTAAACAAGCAATATTGAAAAAAATTACAACTTTTTTGGTTTTTTGGAAATATCACAAAGATTAGTGGAATAATCGTTTTACAGTCAATGGATCTTTTGTGGAAATTTATAAAACCTACGAAATAGATTTTTATACAACCGGATCGGTGCATTTTCCACTGAGAAAATCCCAGAAAACCTCAAAAAATATACCATTTTTCAACAAAACTTCAATTTTAGTAACTCTGAAAGTGGACAAACAATATTGCGGAAACTGATACATAATAATATGTGGTTCAACTGTGCGCAAGATATTTTTTGTCCAATGTGCAGTTTTTGCACAATTGCTTTATAAACAATTTAAGGGCATATCTTGCAAGATGCGTCGATTTGAAGCAAAATGTTTTATTCAAATTCTGTGAACGTCATCTGGAAGTAGAGATCAATATCTACAACTTGTATATTTTGGATTTTCACCTGAGAGGTGGAAAATGTGTTGAAAGTGTCACTGAAAGTTGATCAAAACGCTTCAAAGTGCGTCCGAAATCGAGTTGAATTTGGGCGACTTCGGGCGCACTTTGAAGCATTTAGAGTAACTTCTAGTGACATTTTCAACACATTTTCCACCTCTCAGGTAAACATCTAGGTTTTATAATCCTCTACAAAAGTTCTAGTGACTGTTAAACGATTAATTCCTCCGATAATTTTTGAGATGTTCTCAAAAAAATAAAGAAATTGTAATTTATTTCACTATTTCTTGTTTTAAAAATTCCACAAAGCGATTTTGCTGTGGCAAAAACCAGGGTTTTCATTCATGAACTATGTTATGAAAAGTAGTATAGGCCGTTTACGCCTTTTATTTTTATTTACAGCTTGGCATATATATCACATATCAAAAATAGAACGGATTTCCTGAAACCCCAGAAACCTCTGAAATCAGTGTCATGTCCATTAATGTTAAACACTATTGCCAAAGTTTCTAGACCCTGGTCAAATGTACAAAAATATACTTCCTTGTGCTGTTTGATGATGCAAGTTTGATAATAGTGTCGGTCTCTTTAATTAGCCTTGAAGAAACATAACTTTGACGTAGTCACCTTTAGAATTTATGCGTTGTAGTGCTACACGCGGAAAATAAAATGGCCGCAATCGCAAACAATTCTTCTAATTAACCTAAGTAATCATTTCGTGTCAGAGGAGAACGTGAAAAGACAGATAATACATACTTTAGATGCATAGTTAGAAAAGGAAATGCAGACAGAAAATAAGCTTCGCTATTCCACTTTTAATGGTCACTCAGCAGATGAATGGAATTCACAACATCCGAATGTCGACTATACAAACTTTATTGATTGTAGATTCTGGCACTCAACATCAATTGATTAGAGTTCAAGTGTGTTCGTATAGTTAATCTCTTAAAATCGAGTACTGTCAATTTCAAAAGAATTTAGTTTTCTTCCTGGGTACCAGGTAAAGGACCCTGCAAAATCCTAATAGAAAATGGCTCTCGGCTAAATTCACTGAAACTTTGCAGAAAGATAGTATTTGGTATGATGATCAAAAGTCTCAATGGGCACAACCCTCCATTTTCAACCTCAGATCCCCTATAGCTCCCCAAAGCCCCCAATGTACACTTTCCGGTGTGTTAATACATAAGTTTCAATTCATCTTCAAAGTGTTTACATTCACTGCCCACCCCTTTCTCCAACCGAATCCTACATTCTACCCTCACCACACCTCGCTCCCACCCCTGCACCCGACCCCACCCCTTCATTAACGCTTCATTACTCTCTTTCAAGGTTGAATATTCTTTAATTGTTTAATCTCAATCTTTTGAAGCTTACGTTACAGTACATCCCTCCCTCACCCTCCCTCACCCTCCCTCACCCTCCCTCACCCTCCCTCACCCTCCCTCACCCTCCCTCACCCTCCCTCACCCTCCCTCACCCTCCCTCACCCTCCCTCACCCTCCCTCACCTTCCCTTACCCTCCCTCACCCTCCCTCACCCTCCCTCAGCCTCCCTCAGCCTCCCTCAGCCTCCCTCAGCCTCCCTCAGCCTCCCTCAGCCTCCCTCACCCTCCCTCAGCCTCCCTCAGCCTCCCTCAGCCTCCCTCAGCCTCCCTCAGCCTCCCTCAACCTCCCTCGCCCTCCCTCACCCTCCCTCACCCTCCCTCACCCTCCTTCACCCTCCCTCACTATCCCTCACCATCCGTCACCCTCCCTCACCCTCCCTCACCCTCCCTCACCCTCCCTCACTCTCACTCACCCTCCCTCACCCTCCCACACCCTTCCTCACGCCCCCATGGAGTGTGAACCCAGCCACTAAAGGCAAGGTGTGTGAACCCAGCCACTTAAGGCAAGTTGTGTTACCCAGCCGATCAAAGCAAGGTACATACATCTTACTTTCATTATTCATTTATTATTAAAGAAAATATAAAATAGTGGAGAAATACCAAAGACTTGAGTATTTCTTTTTACAATCTTTTTTTAATCATTCATCTTTTATTTCGACACCAAGATTTGGTACAACACGATTTGCAGCAGCTAGTGTTGTATTAAGTAGAGAATCATCAGGGTATCTAATATTTTGTTGATGTCGTGCATATCCTAGATACCATAGGACACTAGCAACATGCACACATGTCCCTAGTGTGCGAACTCCACTTTGACAGGTACAATATTAGCCCAGAATTACGTTGTCGTCATTATCGCCATGATTCTGGATATTTTTTATCTTCTACTCTGTATAAGCTACAAGAAGTTGATGCTTAGTGGCATTGCGAAATCTTGAATATACACGTACTCTTAAGAATCCCGGCTCATTTATATGATTGTCAAGTTGGAGTCACTCGTCGTTATCTCTTACTAGTTTGTCTTGAATATACGAAAAAGAAAGATGTATTTGATATGTTCCTACTGTCAGGTCTCTCAAGTAGTGCAAGTCTAGTACAGGAAAACCTACTAGTTCTTGATGGTCCAGACAGTTTCTTCTCGTTAAATTATCTACCTCAACTCTTGTTTGTACAATATTGGGCATATTTGACCTTTCGATCATTCTTCTAGCAAGTTCAATCTTGCATGGTAACAGTGGGATGATATTTGTTTATGATAGCTCCAGCTCTGAGATAGTAACTATTTAATTTTTAAGCTTACTGTAATATTATCGTTTGAGATAGAAACTTGAAAATAGATCTCAGATGCCCATTTCGTGCCTCGACTATTCATCGACTTATAGTTAGTTTTCATTGGTATCTTCTGTTAAGAGTTGTCTTTGCCCAACTGGAGGAAGTGCAGGCATTCTATGATCAATGCCAAGATGTTGCAATAAAGGAATTGCATCAAGATAACCTTTAGTCACCAAAACAATCAACGTCCTGGAACCAGTTTGCTAAAATACCAGCATCTCTTTCAAAATCTTCTCGGAGAATTGCAGCATCATTGTTTTGAGAGTCTGAAAAATATGGTCCCAAAATCGCTAGAATATAACCATCTGGGGTTACTACCAGGGTCGATTTAAGGAGATGGCGATGTTTGTGAAGAGAGTAAGACTGTCGCAATACTCTAAAGTTTGAACTTTTGTGTATGAAGGGTTGGGTAGGTAGCAGGGGTGGAGGCGAGGTATGGTGAGGGTAGAATGTAGGATTCGGTTGGAGAAAGGGGTGGGCAGTGAAGATGAATTGGAACTTATGCATTAACACACCGGAAAGTGTACATTGGGGGCATTGGGGGCTATAGAGGATCTGGGGTTGAAAATGGAGGGTTTTGCCCATTGAGACTTTTGATCAGCATACCGAATACTATATTTGTGCAAAGTTTCAGTAAATTTAGCCGAGAGCCATTTTCCATAAGGATTTTAGGGGATCCTTTGGTTACAAACTGTAGAAAACGAGAAAGTCAAGTGCTGGTTATGTAATGGACTAGTTTTCATATGTTTCTTATGGAATAATTCTAAAAATTTAAGTAAAATGAAACAAAAATGTGAAAGAATCATTGAAATATCTCTAGAAATGAAAAAGTTATGGGACTTTGAAGTTGCGCTTGGAAGAATAATTTCATAGTAGGTACGCTCTAGTGTGTGACGTCACGCCACATGTACGACGCGACTGGTATTCGCACTTTCGCAGAGTGCTTACGAATTTATCGGTGTGCAATCACTGGAGCCGTTCGTGTCGTGTATTGTTCATTACACGATGGCTGAAATGAAATTGGACCTAAAAGTACTAGAAACATATGTGTGCCTTGGCGCGGCTAAGGATCTAATAAGTAATAATTTGTGGTGTGGCGATCTCAGACATGTGGCGTGACGTCACAGACGAGTCGGAGACCAAAGACGTTCCGCGCTAAAATAAGGAAATTTAAATAATCTATATCTCAGTCATTTATTGATGGATTAAAAAAAAAAACTGATTTACTAGTTCTCATCTATATCACTATAACATCACTAAACTAGTCCATTGAGCAAAGGAAAGAAAAAAAATCTGAGGAATCTTTCAATCCGCAAAGCTAGAAGAAACTTACCTGTAGCTATATAATTAAGAAATAGTAATAAACCCAGAGTAAGATGAAATGAAGCATTACATATCGATGATGTCCATGCAACTGATGTCATGTACAAACAGAAACGTTGGACCCATATAATGAAAATAATCCCCACGAGCGAAATTGTGCTTCGTCAGTGGCAGCTAGTAGATGTCGAATTCATCAATATTCTGGACAATAAACTGTCAGTGAGTGAAAATTTGGAATGGATGTTTGAGGAAAGTCATGAGTTTGTTTGTACTTCAAATAGTTTGGATGAATTGATCATGTCACGTAAGCAGTTGAAAGTAATTATTGAGACGAAGCTATCGGACAAAGAAAAATAATTTTCACGCCCAAGACAGTGCAACAAACCAGAGAGAGTTTCAATTGAGTGTATCGTAGAAAAATTGTTAGTAGCGCATCGTTTTTTTATTCATGAATTCGTCTGGATGACTATTTTAGTTGAGAACAGACTTTATAAAATTCAGTTCTTCCGAACACTTGTTTGAAATGCAAACAATTTGTGTTCTATTGTAAATTGATTTCTTCACGCAGATGTGATGATTACAGTTATAGTGGGGATATCTCTTGGTATATTTCTATTTTGAAATAGTTGTATCAACTCGAATTGTTGATTTTTTTATCAAAACATCTTAGAAAGACAGTTCATTATCTTTTTCTGTTTTGAAATTGAATGCTATTGTTTGTGATCTAAAAAGTCCGATCCCAAATGGTGAATACGTCATCAAGTCTCCACTGGGACCATTCTAGTTAGTTTCAACGGAACATGAATATATTACTTGAAATGGTTGACATTGAAGAGTCCATAGCCATCCCGAACTTCTGTTCATAGAATTCATGTTTCAACTGAAAATATGTGTTTCTAGTACAGAGTTTGGGAATTTGTATAGATTTCCTTCAATTTCAATCATTAATACCGAAATAGATTGCAGTTTATGATCGAACAAATCGAAACCAAAAGTACCATTCAATGTCGTATTAACTCAATTCCAAATGTTTCAAAATAAACTACTGAACACTAATTTCGTCGCACCCCAAAATTTTGACCCTATTGAAATCTGAATAACTTTTTTCTGCATTGAACAATTTGAATTCTGTAAATACTGTTCGCTAGCCCAGTCCTTCAGCTATAATCTCTTACTTCTTCAAAACATAAGGTTTTCCGCATAAAATCGCTACAGGGTATTATCTGAAACTGTGCAAAATTTCTGAATTTTCAAAAGGATCCCAAATGAAGAACAAATTTTCTTCCAAATTTGACAGCAGTGGCAAGAAGATGAACTCAATACCTCAAGATATTCTTCGAATTGACTTATTATCTCTTTTGTTTACAGGGTGATCTCAAAAAATTAACTTTTTGGTTTTGCAGTTATAACTTTTTTCCTCTTCAACCGATTTTCAAAATCTCCGGCTCATTTAGAAGCTGAAACTTTAGATGAAGAGATAAGAAGATCAGGATAGACCCAAGATGAAGATTGAAGATCAAGGGTTTCCTCAAAGGTGACCTAAATCTGAAACACCCTCAAAATCCGGTTGGGAGGAGAATTAAATGAAAATCAACTTGTTTTCGGAATGATCATCCATTCTCAATACGTCCAGATCTTTCTTGCTGTCAGTGGTCAAGAATTGTGCATGAAAAACCCAATTGTAACGGCAGGATTTGAAAAAAAAAAAAAAAAATCAACCCATTGTTCGCCTGAAATGCATGGCCCGTAACCAAGGTAACAAGAATCACATTCAGTGACTGACAAGCCTGAATAAGGCTCATTCTACAATAGCGTTTTTTTTCTCAATCGTGAAGTATTAATCGTGTTAGTAAGCAAGAACAAGAAAACAAGTTTTATTGAGCTTTTATTGAACAACAACAAAGAGAAAATAACCTGGATAACATTAGAATTGAAAAATATTTATGATATTCAGTGTTTAGTGGGCCCTTCTTTTTTGGCAATTATTTCATTAACGCACATTGACGCACCCTTTCCGGCATGCTGTCTATCAGACTATCAATGAACTCCTGTGGTACAGCTGTCCATTCTTGCTGTACCGCATTCACCAAATCATCCAAATTTTCCATTCGCCCTTCCATTTCTTTCAATTTCAATTTCATACGACTCCAGACATGTTCCATCGGATTCATTACCGGAGAGAAAAGCAGCCAGTTCATTCGCTCAATACCGTGATCCCTCAAAAACTCGTTGTTGCCGATATTTGCGGCGTAAGGGACCATGATTTCTCTCATACATGAATCTCTATACCTCTCACCGTTCATACTCTCTCCTCTCAGAATCACCAATTCACTCCTCCCATTCATCGATATTTCATCCCACACAGTCACTCCTCCACCTCCAAAAGCCATTCTCGCCTCCATATTTCCTTCCAAACCAACACACGACCATCCTTTCGAAACAAGTTGAACCTACTCTCATCCGTAAACATACACCTATTCCACTCTGCTATTCCCCAGTTTTGATGTTCTTCCCCCCATAATCGTCTTGCTGCTCGATGTACAGGTTTCAGTAAGGGGCAGGCAGCTCGTCTCCTTGCGTGTAATCCAAGATCGTGGATCCGGCGTCGGATTGTCTGACTTGAAACCTGAATTCCCGTAGAATCGATCAATTCACGTCGAATTTCGGGGGCGGTTGAAGTCCGAGTCCGCCGTACCAATCTTCCAATAAGGCGGTCTTGAGCGGGAGTTGTTCTTCTTCTTGTACCCCTTCTTGGCCCCCTAGGTCGATACTGAATATCCCCAGCGTTAGCTTGGACGTGGGCCCTTTGGACGGATCTAACTATTGTTCCAAGCAGATTGGCAATTTGGAGGGTAGATATTCCTTGTTCCGTCATTCGTGGAATCAGTTCCAGCTGGTTGGGCATTAGATGCGGCATCGATATGATAATTTTTTTTTGCAAATGAATCAAAATTGACGTCTAACCTAGCTTGTCAGTCATTGATTGTGATTCTTGTTACCTTGGTTACGGGCAATGCATTTCAGGCGAACAATGGGTTGATTTTTTTTTCAAAATCCTGCCGTTACAATTGGGTCTTTTCATGCACAATTCTTAACTACTGACAGCAAGAAAGATCTGGACGTATTCAGAATGGATGATCATTCCGAAAACAAGTTGATTTTCATTTAATTCTCCTCCCAACCGGATTTTGAGGGTGTTTCAGATTTAGGTCACCTTTGAGGAAACCCTTGATCTTCAATCTTCATCTTGAGTCTATTCTGATCTTCTTATCTCTTCATCTAAAGTTTCAGCTTCAAAATGATCCTGAGATTTTGAAAATCGTTGACGAGGAAAAAAGTTATGACTGCAAAACCAAAAAGTTAATTTTTTGAGATCACCCTTTAAACAAAAGAGATAATAAGACAATACGAAAAATATCTTGAGGTAATGAGTTCATCTTCATGCCACTGCTGTCAAATTTGAAAAAAAAATTTCTTCATTTGGGATCGTTTTGAAAATTTAGAAATTTTGCACAGTTTCAGATAATACCCTGTAGCGATTGTATGCGGAAAACCTTATGCTTTGAAGAAGTACGAGATTATAGCTGAAGGACTGGGCTACCGAACAGTGTTTACAGAATTCAAATTGTTCAATGCAGAAAAAAGTTATTCGGATTTAATATAGTCAAAATTTTGGGGTGCGAAGAAATTAGTGTTTAGTAGTTTAGTTTTGATTTATCAAGCATCGAATTGTGAGTATACTGTTTTTATAGAATTCATACAGCCATCTGAAATGGAATCATCATACAACTTATGTTACTAAAAAGCTAAGAAGTATGCTGTATAAATTTAAACACATCTCTCAAATATTAGAAATAAATCAAATGAAAATCTTATATCACTCACTTGTGGAATCTCATATACTTTATGGAATAATAACCTGGGGCAGCACCACAGCAAATCACCTTTACAATCTACAGACAGTACAAAAATTGATCCTTAAACGAGTTTATAAATTACCTCTAACTTACCCTACTGAAAATCTATTTTTGGAGACAAAAACCTTTGACATAAGACAATTATTCTATCAAACACTCCTCGTGAGACAACATCAAAACAAACATGAATTGATAGATATTCAACATGAACACAATACCCGCTTTCGAAACAATGCATCTGTCATTCCGAAAACAAACAAAAGCATCGCCCAAAGATGTTTCAACTATCTAGGCGTAAAAGCCTACAACCTGTTACCTGCTTCAATAAAAAGTATTAACAACATTAATCTTTTCAAACAAAAAGTTAAAAACTGGATCTTCCTTGAAAAAAGAGAGAACATTCACAAAAATGTTGAAAATCGCCTATAACATTTAAAACATTTTTTTACCTATAAGTACCTACTTATATAGAAACAAAAAATGTAAAACTTAGATCTATATTTATATGTAATCAAGTCTACAAACATCCACACCCACATCCGCACAAGTCATTATACACATTATGAACGTACAGATCTACACCTTTGTTCAATGTGAGAATTACTACATCACACACTCAAACAAACCACATTTACACGTACACACATATACTTACATACTCACACATCATATTACTTTTATTTTTAATTTTAATATCCCCGCTCAAGTGTATACTTATTGGGGTTTTGTCAATATTTATTTCTTTTAAAAATTAATGATTGAATTGTACAAATTATTGCTTCTTCTGAAATAAATATTATTCAATCCAATTTTCCTTACCCGTAGTCATAGTCTGGATGAACAAACACTTCCTGTACCCCTACGACTTGAACATCAAAATTATACTTCCTTGATGAATGAATCAAACCTGCGTAGACTTTCAAATCTGTTCTATTCGCAACGCAATGTGCAACAGTAACAATGAACTGGTGATTCAAAATGGAACCCGCACACAATTGTTGGTTATCCTTTTCGATTGACACTATATATGGTATTTCTGCTCTAAATGAAGGATAGCCACCATATACTCGCGGAGATATGATATCTGAAGAAGACAGCAAGCATCCTGAAATGAGAAGTTGTAATAGAAGAATTTATGATATACGTCCGGGAAAAATATCCAGAACATTTGTTACGAACTTCGTAATAACTTGTATCAGGTATTTTGTATTGTCAAACTAACAAGTAGTGTGTACTTTTCCATTAACTGTCCAATTCGTGTAACCCATAGAAATATATGTTTTATACTTACTCTAGAATGCTAATCCCGCCAATTTTCATGGCGAAGAGCATGCCGCGTATGCGATCCGTTTACGATGTGCGCATGCGCGTCATCAGTTTAGTTTGAGTAGATCGTTGCCAAGTTTGAAAATGATTTGGTGTTCCAGTTCAGAGTATTTTGTTATGAGGCAATGAAACACATATCATTTGAAAGATACAAATTTGACAGCGCATTTAATACTTTTTAAAACCGAAAAGATCCTTTTAGAGATAGATCACTCCGAATTTTAGGCGCGAAAGAAACTTATTTAAAACAATAATGTACCCTAATCTACTATAATTAAAATGACTTGTCACTT
This sequence comes from Chrysolina oricalcia, assembly GCA_944452925.2. Taxonomy (NCBI): domain Eukaryota; kingdom Metazoa; phylum Arthropoda; class Insecta; order Coleoptera; family Chrysomelidae; genus Chrysolina; species Chrysolina oricalcia. The sequence continues at coordinate 55,623,946 of OX101813.2, read as the reverse complement.
GTCACTTGTCACTTGTCACTAAGATGTGTCAGAGATCAGAGACGGTTTTTACAATTTCAGATTTTCTCTTGTCGTTTTGTGTGGTGTTTTTTGTCGTTGGTTATTCTTCATCATTCGTGAATTTGCATTAATCTTGTTCCTTTGAAGACAATTTCTAATAAAGCCGTTTCTTTCTACAAATAAACAATGAACTGTTTAGTGTAAAGGAAAAATACCTGAAATAAATCATTTTTGGTAGATGATGAAATTTTTTATGTACCTATATACATTGCTCAAAATAGCTTAAATATTATTTTAGCTTGACAAAAAAGGCATGATTATGGTTATTGTTCTGAAGAGAAGACACCAGCAGAATATTTGATTGAAAAAATTGTAATTTGTGGCAAACATTTTCCTCATGAAAATTCATATGAAATCGACAAAAGAATAATTTGAAACCTAGTGCAGTACCAATACTGTGTCTGCGTAAGCATGCATGGCGAGTGATACAACTTTCTGGCACACCGCTTACATTATGAGTTCTAGATTCTTACTAAAAGTACTAAACATACATAGAATCGCCTCAGATAATTAATGTCAATATGGAAGTGCTTTTTCTAGATGGCAAGGAAAATGCTTCTGGCCTCACTTTTTCATGCACTAAGGTAATACAACCAGAAATACTAGTAGAAATAGCATGTTAATCTCTTCAAATGATTTAAATTAAATGTAGTTGCATATTTTGACATGACTCGTTCTAGAAAAAAAACCTCGAGCTTCCAAGCATCCAATTTCATAAATCCAATTCGAGTTGAAATTATTCATGATATTAGCTAAAATAAATTTTCATAGTTTTTTGTACTTTCAATTTATGTTCCAATCCAGTGCTTCCTTGAAATTCGCACCGACGATTTGGGGTGGTTCCGTAGGTTTTTGTTGGTTAACTACAGCTGAAAAGTGAATGTGATACCAAAAATCAGTCGCTTCAGAGCGATTAATAATAATAATAACCGTACTCTACTTTCTGATGGCCTTTGCTGACTATTTGGGATCATAAATATGTGAAAATATGTATTCAAATCGGTTATATACAAATAACAGGTATAAGGATAAAGAGGTTTGCAACCTTATTCTCCGAGATTCAGAATTAACATTTGTTAATCTTCACAAGTACCATAATATTTTACTAAAACCGGGCCTGTTACAAAAATCACTAATGACGCGCATGCGCATTGCGGACTAGCCTAAACTTTTTGCAACACTTTTGACGTGGGGATTAGCATTCTAGAGTAAGTATATATATATATATTTCTATGGTGTAATCACATAGTGGTTTTCAAAAAACATATTGTTTTTTTACAATCCAAGTCCTTGCATTCAAAAATCTTATGGTCATATGTTTTCTCAAATCTTTTTAGTTCATATGCAGTGCTGGTTGTCTCTTTTTAAAACAGTTATGAAAGAACCCCGCACCATTCTAATTGAAAATGGGTCCCGATGAAATTCGATGAATTATTGATATGATGTAGTTCAAGTCAAGCTGATCAAAAGTGTCCATGGGCCCAACTCAATCCTATGGCTAGTTTTTGGGATACAGGGCGTCAAAGTTGGTGAGTGGCCATTTCTTTAAAGTAGTATTGCTTTCAGGAAAACATATAAAATAAAATTGTATTTTGCGACAGATATTGCCTACCCATACAGCAATACTTCTAGACTGGTTTTTGATAAAAAATATTGTTGGATACAGGGTGAGTCCAGCATTATTCAAAATGAAATTCTCATTCAACCCTACGAAGTGAAGATGTGACCAAACCAAGTATCACACTGATATGCTCATCATTTGAATTTGTCAAAATTGATAAATTCAACATTTTGTACAGGGTGAGTCAAGATGTGACAGTTTTCATGGTGACGTTTTGTATATTTTTATTTTATATTTTGAGCTTTAGGGATACTTGACCACCAACCATTCAACATATTTCTTGAACAAAATTGATATACAGTATGAGACAAATACTAGGTGATGACAAAAATTGCTAAAAGGAGATTTTTTTATAACTCATCCTGTAATTGATTTGCTGAATTTTTGATATGATGAAGTTCAAGTCAAGCTGATCAATAGTGTTCATGGGACCAACCTTGAAAAATAAACAGTTTTTTCTCTACAAGGTGTTGAAGGGTACCGTTTCAAACACTTTGATCTATATTTGTCGATTCGTTTCATTTATATTAAAATATTTTTACATTTTTCATTTCCAGCTTCTCACAAAAGGAAAATTCCTGTTACGTCCAGGGAACATCGTGTGAATAAAAGAAAAATCTTATTGATTTTTAATTTTTGAACATTTCAATTCTCCGGGAACAAATATCTCGGTAAAGACTTCGAATGCTGGGTTGGTCAGTTCAAAAACAAATAAAATATAAGAGAGAGCGAGAGCGAGAGGAAAAGAGAAGAGAAAGAGAGAGAGAGGGTTGAGAGGGTGGGGTGGTACTGTGGGTCTTCAGACTTCCAACAAAGTGGTGGGAAAAGTGTATTTTTCATGTTATCGCAACGAAACTATCGATAGACATACCTCGTTGGAAATCAAGTGTATTGTGAGTTGTCTAGATGCCATTTCCGTGTAGTGCTAGCTTGGAGTGCACACCGACCACCCGAGGTGGAGCTGTAGGTTTTCCGGGTTTTCCTTCAGTTGAAAAGTAAATAAGCCACCAAAAATCAGTTTGTCCCGGAGCGCCACGGCTAAAATAACAATAATAACCGTCCTCTGCCCGGTCAGGGTACGCTCTACGAGTGTTCATGCGGGAGTATTATTATTAATAATAATATTAGCAACGTCCGGGAAAATACCCATAGAATAGTAATAATAGGAGGAAACCAACAATACGAGAATAACTTCTGACAATATTTTTTCTTAAATATTCCTGAATTGAAATATCAGTATAAATGCTTGAAATATATCAGATTTTTTAATTCTTTGTACAACTTTTTTTCAAATGGTGATGATCAAAGGGTCAGTCAGTAAGTATAATTATCACAGAATATTATTTTAGATGGATCAGTTCAATAATGGTGTCTGGTTTTCGTCGTTATTTCAACATTGGTCATTGAAAATGATTCACCCTGTATATAATGAACATCCTTTACCAAACTCTTGAAGTGAGAATTGGAAACAAAAAATATGATTATAAGCTCGGTTGAATATGTGGATAACTGAGTTAGTCTTATCTCTAAACCTTCAACACCTGGTAGAGAAAAAACTGTTTATTTTTCAAGGTTGGGCCCATGAACACTATTGATCAGATTGACTTGAACTTCATCATATCAAAAATTCAGCAAATCAAATACAGGATGAGCTATAAAAAAATCTCCTTTTCGCAATTTTTGTCATCACCTAGTGTTTGTCTCATACTGTATATCAATTTTGTTCAAGAAATATGTTGATTGGTTGGCGGTCAAGTATCCCTAAAGCTCAAAATATAAAATAAAAATATACAAAATGTCACCATAAAAACTGTCACATCTTGACTCACCCTGTACAAAATGTTGAATTTATCAATTTTGACATATTCAAATGATGAGCATATCAGTATGATACTTGGTTTGGTCACATCTTCACTTCGTAGGGTTGATTGAGAATTTCATTTTGAATAATGCTGGACTCACCCTGTATCCAACAATATTTTTTATCACAAAACCAGTCTAGAAGTATTGCTGTATGGGAAAGCAATATCTGTCGCAAAATACATTTTCATTTTATATGTTTTCATGAAAGCAATATTACTTTAAAGAAATGGCCACTCACCAACTTTGACGCCCTGTATCTCGAAAACTAGCCATAGGATTGAGTTGGGCCCATAGACACTTTTGATCAGCTTGACTTGAACAACATCATATCAAAAATTCATCGAATTTCACCAGGACCCATTTTCCATTAGAATGGTGCGGGGTTTTTTGTGTCATACAGGGCTTTTCTTAATTCATACGAAAAAGTACAGTTGGAACTTAATCGTTGTAAATTATGAAAGGATAGGTCACCCGATAAAAATAGCTTTTAGCAAAACCTAATAATTTTTTGACATTTTGTTGGGTTCAAGGCCCTACATAAGAGTGACAAGTTATAAAAGGATTGTGTAAGGAGAGCTGCTAGATGACAGCGAAAATAATTAATTTAAAATGCACTGTTATAGTATTTTCCACAGAAAAATCATTATTCATTCAATTTTGGTAAATACCTACCAAAAAATTGTATCACTTGTAATCCAGTAACTTTGTCATGAAAAGGTGGGTCTAAGTTACATCAAATGGTTGTGACATGTAAATTGACCTTTCAGTGAATTTCCTGTTACTTCCAATCATCCTAAAGCAACGAAAATTGACACCTGATTTAGCTTGTTCATATAGTGCAAAATATAAGGAACATTTCATAGAAATATATATTATACAGGGTGTTTCTTAAGTACGTGTAGAAAATTTAGGAGCGTATTGCTGACATCAAAATAAGAAAAAAAGGTTCCATAAACATATGTCCGCAAGTTATTCGTTTCTAAGATACAAAGTGTCAAAGTTGAATTCTTATTTTTATTTTTTGTGAATAATTTCAAAATGATTTTGACATTTGGGTCAAGTTTGGTATCTGGGAAATTTTATTATTTAGTTTGTGTAAAAAATATACTCTTGGTTGAGGTCACTGCGAGCAACCGTTTTCGAGTTATTGAGATTTGAAATAATCGATGCAAGTGATTTTGAATGACAAGATTTTTAAATTTAAAATAAATTCAATTAGAAATTAGTTTTTTCATAATTACCATTAAATTTGATTATGACAATGAAAAATCATCCCAGATACCAAGCTTTACCCGAATATCAAAAATCTTTTGGAATTTATTCACAAAAAACAAATATAAGAATTAAACTTTGATACTCTGCATCTTAGAAACGAATAACTTGCTGACATGTGTTTATGGGAACTTTGTTTCTTATTTCGACGTCAGCAACCTGCTCCTAAAGTTCCTACACGTACTTAAGAAACACCCTGTATACTTACTCTAGAATGCTGATCCCCATTTCAAAACTGTTGTAAAAAGTTCAGGCTAGTCCGCAATGCGCATGCGCGTCATTAGTGATTTTTGAAACAGGCCCGATTTTAGTAAAATATTATGGTACTTGTGAAGATTAACAAACGTTAATTCTGAATCTCGGAGAATAAGGTTGGAAACCTCGTTGTGCTTATACCTGTTATTTGTATTTAGCCGATTTGAATACATATTTTCACATATTTATGATCCCGAATATTCAGCAAAGGCCATCAGAAAATAGGTTATTATTATTATTTACCGCTCTGATGCGACTGATTTTTGGTATCACATTCACTTTTCAGCTGTAGTTACCCAACAAAAACCTACGGAACAACCCCAAATCGTCTGTGCGAATTTCAAGGAAGCACTGGATCGGAAAATAAATTGAAAGTACAAAAAACAATGAAAATTTATTTCATGAATAATTTCAACTCAAATTGGATTTATAAAATTGGATGCTTGGAAGCTCGAGGTTTATTTTCTAGAATGATTCATGTCAAAATACGCAACTGCGTTTATTTTAAATCATTTGAAGTGCTATTTCTACGAGTATTTCTGGTGCAATTTTCACAATGGAGGTGCATGAAAAAGTAAGACCAGAAGCATTTTCCTCACCATCAAAGAAAAGCACTTCCATATCGACATTAATTTTCTGAGGCGATTCTGTGTATGTTTAGTACTTTTTGTAGGAATCTAGAACTCATAATATAAGCGGTGTGGTAGAGAGTTGTATCACTCGCCAAGGATGCTTACGCACAGTACTGGTACTGCACTAGGTTTCAAATTATTCTATTGTCGTATTCACATGAATTTTCATGAGGACAATGTCTGCCACACATTACAATTTTCCCACTCAAATGTTCTGCTGGGTTTTTTCTTAAAACAATAACCAAAAATAATGCCTTTCTTGTCAAAGCTAAAATAATTTTGAGCAAATAATTTCATTATCCACCAAAAATGATTTATTTCAGGTATTTTTCCTTTACACAATACTAAACAGTTCATTGTTTATTTTTACCTCAGTACACCTCAGTACATATGATAATTTCACCATATCAACATGGATTTATGGCCAAACGCTCAACGGTAACAAATTTAACTGAGTTCCGCAATACGTGTCGGAGCATGTTGATAATCGCTGCCAAGTAGATGTTATCTACACAGATTTTGCTGAAGCGTTTGACAGAATTGACCACCTTTATTTGTTACAGAAACTTCATTATTTCGGCTTCCATTTGTCAGCTGTTTTATTCCTCAAATCCTATTTCACTCAACGATCTCAGTTTGTTTCCTATAATGGCTTCAATTCAAATAACTTCATAACTACCTCTGGGGTTCCACAGGGATCAAACCTAGGTCCCCTTCTATTTGCATTATTTATCAATGATTAAAATGACGAAATAGATTGTAAACGATTGTTCTTTGCGGATGACCTGAAATTATTTTCTATAATACAAAACATGGATGATTATGAGGCCCTTTCATCTGAAATAAATAAGGTTCAGCAATGGTGCGAGGAGAATAAGCTCTATTTGAATGCATCGAAATGTAAAAGCATGAGTTTCACAAGAAAAAAGTTTCCTATCCTATTCAACTACAACGTAAATAACTCAATCTTGTCTCGCTGTGAGTTAATAAAGGATCTTGGCATTTACTTCGATAGCAATTTAACATTCTGTCACCACATTTCGGTAAAAGTAAACCAAGCTCTCAAATCCTATGGTTTTATAGTAAGAAATTGTAAATCTTATTGGAATCTCAAAGCTCTATGTTCTTTGTTAATGCGTACGTTAGATCTAAATTGGAATATGGTTCTATTAAATGGAATCCTGTCTACATATGTAACAGGTTGATGATTGAACGAGTTCAGAGACGCTTCCTGAAGTTTTTATGTTTCAAAATTGATACTCAATATCCCGAGAGGGGCGTTCCATACCAAATTTTAATTTCGCGCTTAGATTTTGAAAGTCTTGACGTAAGAAGAAAGCGTGCTGGAATTGTCATTCTATACAAATTATTGCACTATGAAATTGATGCAAGTAATATAGTGTCCCAATTAAAATTTTTTGTTCCAAATTCTAGAACTAGGTACACAAACACTTTTCACTGTAATAGAGGCAGAACAAATTTATATCTGAAGTCCCCTATATATACCATGTGTGAAAACTTCAATAAAATTTCTGTTCACTCTGTGATATTCATTATGATACACTGCATTATATAGGAAATATGGCTATTCAATGTCTGAATAAAAACATTATGTAATATGTAGCAGTTTTTCTTTTCTATTTTCTTTTCGTTTTTTTATATATTGTAGTATTGTTATTCTTTTTTCACTATTTTCTCTTTTCTTCATCTGTATTTGAATAGTCTTGCATATTATTCATCAAAATGTTTGTAACTACACTTTGAACTTTCTTTTAAATAATTTGTCCTGTAAATGGGTAACTGTTGGGCAATAAACGCTATTATCATTATTATTATTATTATTTAGGAAGAAACGGCTTTAGTAGAAATTGTCTTTAAAGGAACAAGATTAATGCAAATTCAAGAAAGATGAAAGAATAACCAATGACAACTGACACCACACAAAAAGACAAGAGGAAATCTGAAATTCTAAAAACCGTCTCTGTATCTGACAAAAGTGACAGATCTTAGTGACAAGTCTTCCTGTTGATGAAAAAGCACTGTTGTACGCTCATCATAATTACAGTAGCATAGGGTACATTATTGTTTTAAATAAATTTCTTTCGCGCCTAAAATTCGGAGTAATCTATCTCTAAAAGGTTCTTTTCGGTTGTAAAAAGTCAAATTTCTCTCTGATTTTGTTAGTATTCAGCAGAAGATGACTGCGGATAGAAGCAGTTGAAAGGTAGCGATTTCTACAAATTATAAGACGATGGAAGTCCGAAATGAATGTATACAGGTTTGAAGTGTTCATTCGTCTGCGGAACTTGTAATGGTCAGACCTGAGAAAACCTGCCGGAATTACGATAGACGTCGATGTCAACATTCACGAGTTGGACGAGCGTGACGACAACGACGAGTAATTGAATTTCAGTCGTCCGCTTGTGAACAGTGGCCTGCCCCCAAACCATACCCCTACTACCCCTCCTCCACCACACCCATTCAAAATGTAAAATTGAATGACTTATATCAGACAGGTTTGAAGACAATTAATTGCATCCCAAGTAACCTATAGTGGTAAAATATTGGTACAATATTGTGAACATATTGGCGAAATATTCTTGAACTAATGTTGGTCTCAAAATGTTCGGCGATATTGGTACAATATCGCTGATACAATATTCTGACAAGATTGGCACAATATTCAAAAGTTATATTGTCGAGAAATAAAATGTAAACATTTTGCGATATTGGTCGAATATTGTTTGAATATTTTAGAAATAGTTTTGGTGAAATATTCTTGAAGCAATAATGGCCTCAAAATATTTATCGATATTGAGAAAATATTTGATAACACTACTTGTCAGAAGCCCATTAAAGTAATAATAAAATGGATTAGGAAATCCAGACTTCTGCATTTAACCTATACAATAGGTATAATCGGGAGAACATTGCAATGTAGTTCGTATAGGATACTTTGTCAAGATTCTAACAGATATCATGCAATAGTCGTAGGGGGCAGCAGTTGTTTTCTGTTGGAGTCTTGCCGACGATTAAATGCTGGAGTCTGGATTGCTCAATCCATTTTTTTTTGTTTAAAATTTTCACATTTGGAAAATTAGCTGATTTTTGAAAAACTGTATTTTGGAAACGATTAGGTCTACCAATCCTATTTTGATATCATATCGCAGCAAATTTAATCTTGTTGGAAAATATATTGAATGATCTTTGTCGAAAACGAGCTGCTTCAATTTCGGAATGAGAAAAAAACCGAAAAAAATGCGCATATTTAGGAGTTTTTGAGACAATTGAAGTGATCCGGGGAGCTACCGAGGCCGAAAACTTAAATTTTGCATGTCAGTCACATCCCATATGAGAAAAAAAAAGAAACTCACTACCACCATTTAAGGCAACTTAAGATATACTAGGTTACTGGACTATTATTTAAGGACCCAGAAACATGACAATTTATGAAAATCCAAGCGTTGCCTAAAATTCATCAGTTACATTGGATTGGTTATGTCGTATGTCAGATACTTGTGCCCAGCTTTTATGATACGGTTATCAAACACGAAACGGATATCATTGCCATTTCAATCAGAAAAGTAAGGATAAACTCAAAGAAATTACTCACTAGAGAAAAATATTGTGACAAAAATCACATTTGGAATTGCACTCTCCATTTTCCAGGATTGCATACGATTATGAGATTTCCTATTTTATATACCAAGTTTTATCAATAATATATTCATAAGCTTTGTTGGGAATCAGGAATATTATAAACATGTGGAATACCCATAATTTTTACAACTTATGTTTTATTACTCTGATAGCTTTGAAGACATCACGTTTAAAAAATCCATAGGAATCGTTTAATGGGAACATAAAATTGCTGAATTACCTCTATGACATCAACTGTTTTTCATGTCGAAAATATCAATGGTATTCTGTAGGTACTCCAGTTTTTCATTTCAATCTACCTTTTCATGAAAATTTATATTCATTTCAGTGAATAAAACCTAAATTCGAAAGATGCTGAAATTACAACAATTATGGAAGTTGATACATTATGAGACAATTTCTGATTATGTTGGAAAAAAACTACATTTCTGGTTATGGCACTCTGCTAAAAATTGATTTGCTCAAAAACAGCATCTGAAATTTCAACCAAATGTTCTCAGGAGCAGTGTTACTTCATTGGGAATTGTAAACCAAATTCAAAATAGTATCCCATTCTTTTGTAGTGGCATCGACAGCTTTGGTTGGTAATTGAAGACCCACTGAAAATACTCACCGGAGAAAAATATTGGAATGAATATCACATTTGGAATGGGAAATTATTCACGAAAAACTTCTGCCTCTTCAATTGTAGTAATTCATTTGGTTTGATATATAAAATTCAATTTAACATAAGTTTTATGTCTTACTTTTGGTCATTAGGTCCTAAAGTCATATTTTATGGAAAGAAACAGTTTTCTAGGAAATTTTGAGCGGTATGTTCTATTTATAGGGACATTGTAACCGTTGATGATCAGTCTATTAGCTTAATAATTTCATTTACTATTTATTTCTCAATTTTTATCAATGTTTGTGCTGTTATGGTATGGTTATCTGTATTCCCAAGTATACAATATTTCGTAAATATTTTCTTTGCACATATACAAAACCTCAGTTGGTATATCCAACAACCAAGTGACCTTATTCTCTTATGTCTACCACTACCATCCTGGCTATTACTACGACAGGTATTGAGTTATATCCAACACTTCTGCAATGTTCCTCAATGCAGAGGAGACTTTTGCAAATTCTCCCTTTGAAATTGTGTATTGATTCGGACAAGGAGACAACAAGCTGACTCATTGAGTGCCGTCCTCTTTGAGGATGATTAAAGTGTTTGGTACAATGGTAGTGGATTTACTCCTTTGCAGTAATTTATGAAAGTATTTCTGACTGGACTTTTTGTAGCTCAGCTCTTGGACTATGCATGACTTGATGAGTTATTGCCACAGTTTTTTAGTGTCAAGTAGTCGTGGTAAAATAAATGCTGTATTTCTTTACATTTTTTTTTGAGTTTGAACCCTCATGGTATAAAAATTACACAATGTAGAATCAAACGAATCTATACAAGTGAAAAAGGGAACAATAATCGACTTTCTCCGATAACTTTCTTCGACGATTACTATTTAATTCTGTAAGTAAACTGTCTTTTGAATTTTCTTATGTGATGGAAAAAGTTCAGTTATTACAAGAGATATTGAGAAATGTTGGGGGAGTTGAATATCTCCATTAAGAGACAATTAAACATTCTATAAGCTCTAAACTTGTATAGATTTCCTTAATCTTAAATTATTTCATTTTTAGACTCTATAAAAAAAATCCTGTCAGAAAGCGAATTTTCTCCGCAGAATGAAATATTTGAAGAGTGCGATATTGTTGATACTATTGCATTTCGTTCTTTCAATCTAACGGTGTCAAATTCCAGTGTATGTGAATCAACTCAACTATAGATATTGATTGATGATAATGCCGAGAGAAAATAATCACAAACTGTCAAGAAGCCAAACCAAATTCAATTCTGTAACTGATATGAGGCATTTGTAATGTGATTGTACTGTTCAAACAAGTTCGAATGCTATTGTTCCATATTCTATGTCCACTTATACGACAGCATGGAACTAATTTCGAAAAATTAAATATGGTCTTCAGGTCGGCTAAGCAATGAGTTGCTCACTTGTAGTTGGAGTTTTCCAGAAATAATACTTCATGTCTTTTTTATAACACCAAACTATTCAACTACTCAGTCAATGAAATACCACTAAACTATCAATAACAAAGATATTGGAATCCGTTTCTATGATAAATTGAACTTTTAAGTACACATAGCAAAACCTATTTCAGCAGCCAAAAAAATGCTAGGATTTATCTTTCGCAATTGCAGAGATTTTACAAACATGAAATGTTACAAAATTCTATTTGATACATGAATGAGGTCCACAGTTGAACATTGCTCACTAATATGGTCCCGAAGCTATGATACATATTGAGCAAATAAACTCAGTTCAAAGAACCCTCATGAAGTTTATGGCAAGGAAAATATCCTCCTAAGCAGGGCAAAGACAATATCATCCTTTTGAAACGGTTCGGAATGCTCTCACTCAAATAACTGACGGAATACTGAACTTCTATGTGAATAACCAATTTAAATCACAGTAAAAAGTCCATACCTAAACAAGGTGAAAACTGCATCTCACACATACCACAATAGTCTGAAGCTGTCATACAATTGGGTGTACTCCTGTTTGGACAATAAAGTGTTTATGTATAACCTTTATCGGAAATAGTACTTTTTGCAATGTTATACTCAATTATCATGCAGGGAAAACTGCAGATAGATATGCAGAAGAATGTGAAGCAGCACACGTTTTAAATTGAATGATTCCAAGACACGTGAGAATGAAATCGTTTTTGCCAGACGAATCATTTAGTATACAGTCAAAAATGATTGCGGATACATGCTATCAAGACGTCGTGGAGAAACCTTGAACTGAGAAAGAAGATGGAAGTCTGCAACCTCTCAACAAACGCCTTACTTGTTTTGATAATTTTCCAGTTATTTAGTATCCACTTTTGAAATAAACTGACGTTCAACTCTTCTAGTTAATAATTATCATATTCGCTAAATAAAGTTGACTGAACTAAGAAGTTGAAAATTTCTCTGTTATTTACCAATCTAAATAACTCTATCCAAAAACACCATTATCCAGTTAAATTTCGACATGGAAATTCTGACTGTTTCGAAATCCCAGCAACATCAAATAAAACGATATTCGAGAGTATGAGACATGATTCAAGACATGCCTTCTGAAATATCCCTGGAGTGAAATTCGGAACTCTCTTAAACAATGGAATACGAAAGGGAATATTTAGAAAGTCTCAATGGCTCCTTTCGTCGCTGCGGTGTACTTTAAAGCTCACAACTTGAAAAATGAAGATAGCAATAAATGTTTTGAGTTGAGGTAGATATAATTGAATGTATTTTGCTGAACTACCTTTCCAAGACAAGAGGAATCAATACTAATAGATAGGTATTGTAAGTATATACGTAATACAAAGAGGAAGATCAACAATCAAAAGAATAATCATCAATCAAAGTTTACTTTATTGCACAAATAATTAGATACTCATTGACAAAGCATAGTGTTAGGTCACAATTGGTTACATTGAGGGGCCAGGTAGCCGAGTGGTTAAAGCGACATGTTTCAATCACTTTGGCTGCCAGTCGGCGGTGGTTCAAACCATGGCGACTGCAGAAATTTTTCTGATGGCCCGAGAAAGTGCTAGGAATCGCACGTAAAAAGGTAAGACCTCGTTAATCCTTGGCTCGCACAAGTTTCGACTTCTGAGGGCTGCCGTTCGTAAGGGGACGACAGCTGGTTTTTTTAAACAATAGTTATAAAAGTTATGAATACAGTCCATCGCTAAAATAAACAATATAGTCAAAAAGTAATACACACACCTAAGGTAATACAATTCAAACAAATATGAGGTTTACATCACTAACTTTCAATCAATGAGGACATGCAATAGGACATAGCGTGGAGTAATTCGTGAAATAACAGTGAGGTGAATCATCGACTCACCGTAAGGAAGATCAATCCTCATTTCCGAGTGTGTCTGTGGATACAATTACACACACTATCTACAGGGTGTTTCTTAAGTATGTGTAGAAGATTCAAGAGCATGTTGCTGATGTCAAAATAAGAAGAAAAGTTTCTATTAACATATGTCCGCAAATTATCCGTTTCTGAGTGTCAAAGTTGAGTTCTTATTTTTATTTTTTGTGAATAATTTCAAAATAATTTTGATATTTGGGTAAAGTTTGGTATCTGGGAATATTATTTAGTTTGTGTAATAGTTATTTATGTACCAAGGACGAAAAACTGTCTATTATCGTCGAGCCTGCAAATTGATAGCCGAGGCGCAGCCGAGGATCGCAAGCAGGCGAGACAGTAGACAGTTTTTCGCCGAGGTGCATATTACATTTTTTCGTCGACCTCTATATACCTTTATGAAAGTAAGTACTCGCATGTTTGCTGGCCTCAGCTACGTCCAACTCTTCGAACTGCAGACTCGATCATAATTTTAATGAATATAAACAAAATGTATTTGAAGTGTAACAACTCTCTATTTCAATTATACTACAAAATTAAATCAATCTCGAAGATGAATATTGAACGTACAGTTTGTGCAATTATTGATAATAATTCCTGCTGTCGAAGAAGATGCAAGAGACAAGTTTTGATTTTGGGTTTTGATTTCGTAAATAATTAATTGTGTATTAATTAAAACGTGGATTTATGAAAATGACTCAATCGCCGCTCTCGTACCGTGCCGTATCATAGTGACCACAGCGGACGAAAAGAGTTTGCGGACGAAAAGTGTTTGCGGACGAAAAGTACTTGCCTTCAAAAATAGTCGATTTTTCGTCCGGAAATTAGTACGTAAAATGTCATTTTTTGCAGAGGTCGACGAAAAAAAGTATTTTCTTGGTAGAGGTCACTGCGAACAACTGTTTTCGAGTTAATGAGATTTGAAATAATCGATGCAAGTGATTTTAAATGACAAGGTTTTTAAATTTAAAATAAATTCAATTACAAATTAGTTTTTCTACATTCATGCAAAAAGCAAAACTTTATTGAACTATATTCAGTGGAAAAAGGAGTTCTTTATTGCACTAGTGCAATAAAGTTTTTATTGCACTCATCTGTCATTCTACTTCAACGTGCTGTCATCATGACAAACATAAACGTTTAACCCTACTACATATTTAGAAGATATTCTGTGAGATTGGCAATAGGTACTTCACTACGAAATATTCATATTGAAAATTGCACCAATTGTTCATTCACTTTCAACATTGAGGGTAAAAATAAAGTTTGAGTTAAATTGTTCGTAACGTATTAGTTCCTGTTTCAATGCAAATCGATATTAAAATAAAGTATTCAAGTTGCGCTATTCATTTTCCTACACCTAGTGCCGCACCTCAATAAATCAATTTTTGCTTTTTGCATGAACGTAGAAAAAATGTTGTATGCAACTCGTGCAAAAATTGTTTATTGCACTCGACGTGTTGTCCAACTCGACCTGACGGCCTCGTCGGACAATTTGACGTCGAGTGCAATAAACATTCACTTTTTGCACTTGTTGCATAAATAACTATTTTTCACAATTAACATAAAATTTGATTTTGTCATTGAAGAATCATATAGTATTTCCAATACCAATTGGAACAGCACAGAGAAGGAATTCCCGCCTCGACATAGGCGTCGGTATATATATTATTTTTCAGTGATATTTCTTCAGTTACTTATTCTTTCAATCATAGCAATCGATCGCCCAATGTAAAAGTAGACACATGGTATCTCAACTGAATTTTTACATCCTGAGTAATTATGAAAAACTTCGAATTTTCAGGTACTTGATTTCCGAGTCGAAAACACTAAAATACAATGAAAACACAAATAATCACCCCGGATACTCATTATTTACAACGAACACACGGCACTGATAAAGAAATATTTTGAAGTGGACAACTAATTTGTATTCAGCCAGTCCAGCTAGCCGAGCCTTTATTCCTCAACTACCCTTGATGGCACGTTTACTAACTATCTGGGCGACTCGGGGCTACAGGCCAGACATGTTTATGATTATACCAAGGACGCTTTGCAAATAATAGCACTTTGCCATTTGCCGGGCAGTGATTATGAACACCCCTTGTAGTGCTCTTATTTTTATTGCCGTTCCAATTAGGAATGGATAGACTTATACCAGATACCAAACTTTACCCGACTATCATAAATATTTTGGGAGTTATTCACAAAAAATAAGAATTAAAGTTTGACACTCCGTATCTTAGAAACGAATAATTTGCGGACATGTGTTTATAATTTTTTTTCCTTATTTCGACGTCAGCAACATACTCCAGGAGTTTCTACACGTTTCTACACCCTGTATATTCCAAATCTCAACGGTAAGTCTTCAAAGAACTGTTCACTATTGAAAAACTTTTCAAAAGTATCCGCTCTCCAGGCCTAGCTGTGAGTAATACCTTTTAAGCTAATATCGCTAGAGAAACTATAAAATTTTTGTGCAACTGTCAAAAAACTTGACATTTCTGCATCTCCATTGATGGGAAGGCCGTTTGTCCACCGCCGCCGTCACCGATAACGAGATGACGGCGCCGAAGTAGCGATACATACATAGTAATGGCTGCTTGTCCATCACACGTCCCATTATTTAATATCTGAATAAATTTAATATGGCAAGTCCGTCACCCGAGCGCTGTCACCTCGGACGCCGAGATTTCGAGTAGTTCGGCTTGACCGCTAGAACTCGGCTCGAAATGTTGACGGGTCTACACACTGTCGTCGCGCCACGGCGTTTGTTCGATATTCGTTTTGTTTAGCAAATTGCAATAAAAATTGTCAAGAAATTTAAATAAGATACACATTCATAGAGCTTGTATAAAGCAAAGTATCTTTGTGGGACAAAACGAAGGATGTGTCCAAAGATAAGATTTTGCGAAAGAATGTATGGCGCGAGGTTTGTCTCTTTTTAGAGCTTAATTTCGAGGATATGGACAAGTAATTGACAATTGTATTCTGTGTATTTTAATTAATTAAAAGTTAGATTTTGATCTGCCAAGGTAAGAGCCTTCTGGGCTTACTACTTCACATCTGAAATTTCAAGTATGTATGACCCAGCTAAATAAATATAAATAATGAAATATTTTGAGTCTGTAGTTAAATTAAATTCTAAAATAAGTTTATGGCATATCAGAAGGGAAAATGAAAATCAGAAATGAATTTTGAATGAGGTTCAATAGCGTAACGGAGGGATAAAATCTCGATACAATGACAGCCGGGTTAGAAACCCGGTTGATCCACATTTTTAAAATTCAGTTTTTATTTTAATTTTTCAACAATATTTTACAGAAAAAATAATTTAAAAAGTGTGAAAATATACCACTAGCACAGAAAAAAACTACTGAGAGAGGCAAAAATTCAATGTTTCCATAAAAAAAAAACAAATAGGTATGTCGAAAACGGTAAGATTTTTATAGTGGGGATATTTTCTTATAGCAGAGACGGTATCCTCTAATCTACATTCTCATCAAGTTTGACGTGGTCTCCACGTGACACCCTGTATAACAATCTAATAGTGAAAAACTGAAACCATGAGATTTGAACGTACTGAAAGGGTTGAGATAAGGGCGCGATCTTGTAAAAAAATACTTGGATGTTGATGCATTTTCTCGCTTGTGCCTATCGACAGAATAAAATTTGAAATCCATATGAACCCGAAAAAAATTTCCCAGGAGCCGTTCAGCTATTTGAATGCTATAAACGAGAATGTCTGCCAGAAAATGAAAAAAAAAAAAAAAATCACAAAATTATCCGGCCCGGAAAATTTACCTCTACAGCTGAAACTTGTACGTTTCCACCGAATAATCAAATTGCCGTCGGCTGTTGTGGTAAATTTTCGGGTCGGATAATTTTGTGAAAATATTTTTCATTTTCCAGCAGACTTTCTCGTTTATGGTATTTGAACAGCTGAACGGCTTATGGAAAATTTTCTTCGTGTTCCTAACGATATCAAATTTAATTCTGTCGATTGCCATAAGTGAGAAAATGAATCAGCAATCGAGTATTTTTTCACAAGATCGCGCCCTTATTTCAACCCTTTCAGTACATTAAAATCTTGTGGCTTTGGTTTTTGAAAAAAAACGGAAAATGAATATTCCATATGCCTAGCATACGTCCGATCGCTCAATTTTAATTTTTTGAGCTCAACAATGACAAAATTTTCTGTGGTTAAAATCCCAGAAACGAAAAAATCAGTCAGCAGAATTTGTCTTATCTGACGGTCTACTATTTTGGTAAATGAATAAGATGTAATTAGATAATGTACGTGATAGTGCATAGAGAAAAGAATCGTAACTAACCACGAAAAACGTTAGGAACATGGACAAACGTTGATCGTAGTGAGATGTACTCTTTAAGAACGTTTATACAACCATGAGAAATTATTGCTAGGTAATGCAGTAATTTTGATCGCGAAAAACAAAAATCGATCAACGGAGCATCGTGGTTATGTTTACCACGACTACATTATCGAATAACTAACCGCTGATTATTTTTTACTATAATTCATTAGTGAATCTGGAATACGAACCCCCACCTATTCCACTGTTAGATTTGATCAGAGAATTGTTTACTAAAGTTCGCGGTATATGTTTCTTCCATCTGTTATATCACCTGCATGTTGCATATGTATGTAATGTGTAAACTAATCTTTAACAGTTAACTACAGTTGTAACACTAGCTTTAGATATGAATTGATGTGTAGGTTCAGGGCGGTTTGTCGTCTGTCATATATGCATCATTATTAGAATGATATGTGTTGCGTGCAAGTGTGCATACGTTGTTAGGTTTATTCTAAATAAATCTTAGATATGAACGACGAGTCTTAATAGTCCTACCCAGTCTAGTCAGTAGTCAATACATAGCATAATTTGGCGACGAGCTCTGGAAACGAGCCAGGAAGCCTACTATGGAGTTTTGAAGAAAGCGAGTCAAAGTCAAGTCAAGGTCAAGTCTGGTGTAAATTTCGATGTCAGTCACGTAGGCCAGAAGAGAATGTTCTAGAATATAGTCGAATGTTCAGTCAATCCAGTCAAAATAGCCCAGTGTTAAGGCTATAGCTACAGTACTAGTCTAGTTTGAAGTACTGAAGTCTCAAGTTGAATCCAAAGTCATAATGGCCATGATCGGTCAAATTGAGCCATTCAACACCAAAGAAGGTGAAGTAGCTTCCTACCTGGAGAGGCTAGAACAGCTTTTCAAGTGAAATAACATCACTGAAGAGGAGAAGAAGGTGGCATTGTTGATAACATTGATTGGGGCTGAAGCATATAGTGTCCTAAAAGATATTTTAGCACCTATCTTGCCAAGTGCGAAAAAGTATAGTGAGTTAGTGTTGGAGTTGAAAAATCACTATAGCCCAAAGAGATTAATAATTGCCGAAAGGTACAAGTTTCATACATCTTATCAGGAAACTAATGAAGATATCAGGAGTTTTGGAGCTCGGTTGAAAAACTTGGCACAATTTTGTGAATTTGGAGGGTTCCTTAATGAGTGAGATAGGTTAGTTTGTGGGTTGAAATCCGATAGTATTAAGAGGAAATTACTAACTGAAGCTAATTTAACCTTTGAATCTGCATATACAACTGCTATAGGAATGGAGTTAGCAGAGGGACAGATCCGTCAAATGGGTCCTGAAAGTAATCAGGTCAACAAAATATTTCAAAAGCCAAGTTACAGAAAACCAAGTGTTCATAAGTCAAAGAGTCATGTCAAGAAGTCTAGTTCAAGTCCGAGTCCACATTCAAGTTTACAGTCAAATCATTTCAACACCCAGAAACAAAGATGCAAGAGATGATGTCGAATACATTTTGTTAATAATAAGTGTCCGGCAGTTGCATGGCAGTGTTTTTCTTGTGGTCTAACAGGCCACACAGCAAAGTCAGCGATGTGCAAGAATCGTGTCCATGAGTTGGAAGAAGAGCAGGAGGATGCAGAGTCAGAAGATTCAGAAGAGAACCTTGGGTTAGGTTTGTTGTCAGAAATTCCAGAAGATTGTGTTATAAAGTCATTGAAGATGATGAATTGAAACCATATTTTAGAAGGAAGTTGGAACTTTCCGTAGAGAAAGGTTGCCTGTTGATTGGAAATAAAGTAATTATCCCAAAAAAATTGCAAAACGATATACTTAAATTATTTCATGAACAGCATATAGGCATTGTTAGAACCAAAATGATCATGAGATCTTACTGTTGGTGGCCTGGTATGAACGAGTCTGTTGAAAAATTTATTAGTTCATGTAATATCTGTCAAGAAACACAAATATTCACTAATAATAGTGTACTTATCCCTTGGCCTTCTGCACCAAACAACTTTTATAGAGTTTCTATTGATTTTTTCCACAAACATAACTTCACTTTTTTACTTTTAGTAGATAATAAATCAAAATGGATAGAGGTTAAGATAATGGATGAAGGTACAACGGCAAAAGAGACCATCCTAAAATTGAAACAAATTTTTTCTGTGTTAGTTCTACCTGTTGAATTAGTATCGGATAATGGTCCACCTTTCAGTTCGGTAGAATTTAATGCATTTTGCCAAGCTAATGCCATTACCTTTATAAAAAGTCCTCCCTATCACCCCCAAAGTAATGGGATTGCAGAAAAGTCGGTCCAAACTATAAAAAAGGGTCTGGAAAAAGCTTTGTTTAGGGATAAAGGGAAGGATATAAGTAAAAACACAATTCTGAATCGTTTGGAAAACTTTTTATTTGTCCATAGGAACACTCCATCAATTTCAACGGGTATATCACCGTCCGAAAGTTTATTCAAAATTCGTCCCCGAACAAGATATGATTTGTTAAAACCCAGTGCCAATAAACAATCTAATCTTAAGTCTGACATTATAGAAAAATTAAAATTATATTCCGAAAATGATATTGTGTATGTGAAAAATAAAAATAGTAAACTCTGGCAAAAAGGAAAAATTGTAAGATGTATGAGCTACTGTACGTATCTTGTTCAGATTGATAATAATATAAAGCTTGTTCATGCAAATGATATTCGTAAATCGAATATAATCCCATTAGATGTTTCCTTAAATAACCCCATTATGTCAAATACCCAAAGTTGTCAGAATACTGAAGAAAAACCATTGGATGTACCGGAAGTACCTGTATCAATTGATCCTGGTCCTAGTACAAGCCAAGGTTTAGAGGTTCAAGTTCAGTCATCAAATACTATGCCAAATAGAATACCAAGTTCTCCAAAATCTAGTTCACAAAGTATTATTGAACCAAATGGTACTACTCAAATTCCTAGTATTACTAGATCTAAGTCTGGTAGAGTAATTAAAGTTCCAAAGAGATTAGATTTGTAATCTTATAATTAGGGGAAGAATTGTTGCATATGTATGTAATGTGTAAACTAATCTTTAACAGTTAACTACAGTTGTAACACTAGCTTTAGATATGAATTGATGTGTAGGTTCAGGGCGGTCTGTCGTCTGTCATATATGCATCATTATTAGAATGATATGTGTTGCGTGCAAGTGTGCATACGATGTTAGGTTTATTCTAAATAAATCTTAGATATGAACGACGAGTCTTAATAGTCCTACCCAGTCTAGTCAGAAGTCAATACATAGCACTGTAGAGTATTTTTTACCACGACTAGCTAGTAGACTGATTATCCAACAGTTTACCACACTCTCGCCAATGATATTATAACCCAGTTCAGTATATAATACCAATATCAAAATGTACCACTTTTGCTATTTTCCACATTAGTTTTAGTCTTGTTTCAAACCACGAGTATATATGGCAAAATTTACGTTTTTCCCCTCAAAATTCGTGACTATTATTGCCATACTCTTGGTTTGAATCTGGACTAAAACTAATATGAAAAATAGCAAATGGAACATTTTGAAATGGTGTTGTATACTGAACTGTTATAATGGGGTTAAACAACCTGAAAAAATACAAAATGCTGATATTTATCATTTATTCAATAACATTCAGAATATACAGAACTAAAGTTTATGTAAAACATGTACTTGTACTTGACTCACATAGGTAGGCAAATAATAATAATATAAATGATAACGATAAAGAACGATAAAGAACGATAAAGAATTCTGTTTTCTTTAAATATAAATGATGTTTTGTCCAGTGCAAACATCATCTTCCTCAGAAACATAATATTGATTGTGCGCAATCAATATAGGTAATCGGTTCCATAGATAATATCAACGTGTCATATTCGTTCCATTTATAGAGCAAATTGGGCTTTATATCTGGAACAGTCTGAAAATAAAAATCCAACATATTGGAATAAATTTGGATGAGAATATGGTCCAAAAATTAGGAAAAAACTTAGACGCTAAGAGTTTTCTTGAAAAAACCTTTCATTTCAAATTTTTTTCACATACATATGGCAGGTATGGATATTTTCTATTATTCTAAATTTTCTCCAAATTATAAGAGCTTCACTTATATTTACCACAACGAAAAAAGTAAGTCCCGTGCTCTGATAGACTGTAGATATTAGTATTCCTTATTTTCTCTGTGAATACAGTCAGTAAAAGGTTGGCAATACTTCATTACTGGTTGTTTCCTTGAAAACTGGGAAACGCTCTATAGACTTGATTTGTTTTATATTGGTATACATCAAGATATCTAACAGCTCATTTCTTTTCAAAGGTCAAACATCTTCTGAAAAAAAAGGTTCAGACTTTGCCTAAAAATGGGGTACAGCTATTTACCAAACTATATTAATTTAGTTGATATTCAAACGCAGGAATGTTTCCAATTATATCTTGATTTGGGCTTTTCTCTGTAGGCTGGATTCAACCACGCTATTTCTTCCTGTTCGCTTGGGAATAGTTCAGTAGTGAACTATTCTAGAAGTTGATTAAACTAAATCAATATCCAATTTGTTGTCCATAAGTGCAAGGATCAGAAAAGAAATAAATGATCATATCTGAAATAACCACTTCACGTTCTGTTTCAGATCAGGTACAGTCTGGAAGGAAAGTTTTCATTGAAATTTTCAATCAGTATTGAAAATTAAATTACTTATTCGATATTAAAATGTACCAATCTGATCTTATTTGACGAATTTGCTTTCACGACTCCATTTGTCTTTAGTTCGATTTCGTCTCTAGTTTTTCTGAAAAATTCATTGTCTATAAAACCACTGCACAAAAAACAAAAAAAGCAAACTCTATATACAGGGGAAACAACAGAAAGAAGAACTAGACAAAAAAGCACAACTCTCTTACATAGCAGAAAATAAAATTAATAATTCCATCCATACTTTACACAATATTTATAACTAGAACCTTGTTTGTGATTTAGATATTGTATTTTTTTCTTTTTTTTTTTGTAATAGTAAGGTGGACCAGTATATCAGAGATTTAAACTATGAACCTGTTGATACTATCGTAATGAATGATATTGAGACATTGAACCAACAAAAGTATTGTAACAATTTTAGAATAATACACCAAAACATCAGGAGTATAGGGAAAAACCTAGATGAATTCCTGCTAAATATCGATCAAGTCAGAAATAAATTTTATATTATAGTTCTATCAGAAACTTGGAGAGTATACGATACAAGCACTTTCAATATCAGCGGATATGACCTTCTATATAGCGGGGAAGGGATAAATAAAAATGATGGTGTGATAGTCTACTTGAGAAATACATTCAATTACACACATAACATAGTAAAAATCGGTGAATGCACATCCATAGAAATAAAAGTAATGAAAGATAATAAACAAATATATATTACCGCGATATATCGTGCACCGCAAGGGGTAGAGGAAAATTTTGTAGTACATTTAAGATCTTACTTAGAACAAACAAAAAATCATTCGAAATATTGTCATATTTTAATAGAGGACCTTGATATCAATAAAAATTTAGATGATGATGATGTTGTTAATGAGTATCTGGATACCTTGGGTGAATATAATTTTATACCACTGATAACCAAAAATACCCGGGAACAAGGTGTCTCTGGATCTTGTATAGATCATATTTGCCTTAATACAAAAAATAAAAACACTGTCGAAGATTCTTTACCAATAATCCTCAAGACCGCTGTAACGGACCACTTTTGTCAAATACTAAGCATGCCTATACACATCCGACGTGATATTAACCCGACATCATTTAAAAAATATATAGACTATCCCAAGTTAAAATATGAATTACAGAATTACGACTGGTCAAACCTTTATCAAATTAGAGATGTAGAAATAGCAACCACATTTTTTGTTGATTATCTTAGCTCCACAATCGAGAATAACACCAGAACAGTAAAACAAAAACATATAGAAAAACAAAGGCAGGAATGGGCTACACCAGGTTTAATAACATCAATAAATAAAAAAAATGAACTTTATAAGAAATACAGAATAAACCCAGAATTATACGAGAATGAATTCAAGCATTATCGAAACAGACTAAGTGTTATAATACAAAACACGAAAACAGAATTTTATAAAAATAAAATCAAGAAAAATTCTAAATCATCGAAACAGCTCTGGGACACCCTTAAATCACTGGAGAAAAATAAAAAAAATAGCGAAATAAATGAAATTTTGAATGAGTCTGGAGAATTAGTAACGGATGTAAAAGAAATTGCAAACATCTTCAATGAATATTATGCCAAGGTTGGTAAAAGTCTGGCTAAAAAAATTATAAAACCCAAAGAAACTCCTCCAAGAAATGTGGTTAACCAATCCTCAATATTCTTCCGTCCTGTGTCATGTCAAGAAATAATAGATATAATAAACCAATTAAAAAACAATAAATCACCCGGAATTGACTCAATCAAAGCTGAAACACTTAAAAATATAATGCATGAAATAAAAACACCATTGACACACTTGATGAATGAAATAATGAAGGTTGGAAAGTGTCCATCTGAATTTAAAATAGCTGTTATCAAACCCATTCACAAAAAGGGCAGTAAGCAAGAACCGCAATATTACAGACCTATTTCATTAATCACTGCATTTGCAAAAATTTTTGAAAAAATTATCAAATCTCGACTAGAATTTTTCTTAGAAAAATATAAACTTCTGTCTGATCGTCAATTTGGCTTCAGGAAAGGAAGATCCACGCAGGATGCCATATTACATCTAACTTCCAAAATATATAATGCCGTAGACAATTGCAAACCTTCTATGTGTGTGTTTCTCGACTTATCCAAGGCGTTTGATACAGTAAGCCATTCCCAATTATTGTCGGTCATGGAAAGCATGGGAATCCGTGGTATCCCACTTGAACTAATTAAGAGCTACCTGCTTAACCGAAAACAATATGTTCAAATAAAAACAGAACTAAGCATAGAGAAGGAAGTTGAGTATGGAGTCCCACAGGGAACTGTCTTGGGACCGATATTATTCACTGCATACATTAATAACCTGCTAAGTATGAACAGCTCTGGAGACATCATCAGTTATGCAGATGACACAGCTATTTTTTACGAAGATGAAAACTGGGAAGATTTAAAAATAAAAGCTGAAAACGATCTGACTCAAATTATGACATGGTTCAATCATAAACTACTTACGATTAATACAGAAAAGACGTACTTTGTCCCGTTCACCTCATATAAAAATAATTTACCGCAGTACAAAACCTTAAAAATCGATATCTACAATTCTTCCATAAAAGTAACAAATGAAATTAAATATTTAGGTATAACAATAGATAGCCACTTGAGATGGGATATTCATATCAATAATATAACAAAAACCCTAAGAACTATATTATACAAATTTAAGTATCTCAACAAAATATTGGACACACACCACAGTAAAATAATATACGCGGACTCGTGGAATCTAGGATTCAATATGGAATCCTAGCATGGGGTGGAGCGGTAAACATCCATATACGAAAGTTGGAAAATATACAAAAACGCTTTCTCAAAATTATCTTTAAGAAAAAATCTACATACCCAACCGAAGCTCTTTATACCGAATCGGAAGTATTATCTGTGAGACAAATGCAGTTCTTGAATCTCCTAGCTTACATACACGAACATAAATATTTATTGAATAGTATCGATCATCCATACTCAACAAGGACAAAAACTGAAAATTTTGTAAAAACACCTCTTCTAACAAAAAAAATTGGACAAATATGTTACAGATATATAGCATTGAAATCGTTCAATTTTCTCCCTAAAGAACAGAAAAATTATATTCTTACAATTAATTCTAAAAGTTTACTAAGGAAAAATTTTAAGGGATTTATTCTTGGAATAAAACTAGGCACTATCAATGAATTACTTGCATGATATTATTATCTTCTCGTCATGATTTCCTTTCCTTTTTTTCCTCTCTCCAGGCGAGTAATATGTAAGAAAAAATGTATTAGTATACTATTTGCATACCTACTTATCAACATTAATGTGCCCACTTCAACTCATTATCCATATGCATATGTATATTATTCATAATCTTTAACTAAATTATTATTTTTACATCTACTTATATATATATATATATATATATATATATATATAAATATATTTTTGTTCAGCTATATATTATCTTTCCATCACTTTCAAGCTTTCTACAGCATTGAATGCACCACGCGCAGCTCCGGCTTTTGTGGTTTCTCAATGTTTGTTCGGGCTTTTATGTATTTATATATCAGTAATAAAAAAAGTGTAATTTTTATGTACAATCCTGAATAAACGTTATTATTATTATTATTATTTATGGTTCATATCAGCAGCAACACGATTATATCTTTGATATCTGTTTTTATACAAGGGTACAGTTGAGATAGCAAATAATAAAACTCTGAAATAAATGTAAAGTCAAAGAGGTATACGTGGCGTTTTCTTTTAAAATAAATACAGTCACTGCGATCTTATAGATATGACGAAAAAAATATACATCAGGTGACTTGCTATTGCTTCCGTTACTTTCGAGGGATATAAAAAATTCTGTCATCATCATTAAATAAATATTATCTTTATCAGAAGCATAAAGACTCTAAGTTGAATTGATAAATCTATGATTCTGTGTTTGTCTACTTTATCAAAATTTGTGAATTATTCCTGAATAGTGTCTGCTTCTTTCATTATGAAACTTGTTGTTTGTACTTTGCGTTTCTTCCTGTGAAAATATGCCTAATGTTCTTCCAATATAATACCTGATGATTTTCTCAGATTTTAGTTATTTCTTTTCTTGACAAAATCAGTGCAGAATAGAATACCACGACAGTAACAGTACAAACAACAATCTTATCATATAGTACGACTCGTGGTAATTTGAGAAAGAAGCGAAATAAATACCACTACAGGAGCATCAAAAACAACGTCATCATATAATATACCACGACTCATGGTGATATGAAAAGGTCGTTTCACTGAATTGTTCAGTTCTATTATTCAAGATATATTATTCGACTCAATAATGTGAAAAGTAAACTAGTTACATACCTTCAAGCATTGTTTAAATAGAACATAGTTAGTCAATGCCTATGGAAAAGGTATTGGACACAAACGCGAGTGTCATCTAGCGTGATTAGTTACAAACATGAATATTTGACGTCATTTTAATGCAGGTTTCTTCAAAAAATCCTGATTTTAATGCTTTTCCATTGTTTTAATCAAGTTACGACATGACTTGGAGGCCAGATCACTGAAGTAACGACATGACTTGGATGCGAGCTCACTATCGCCATCTACATGTCGCATCCATTTTGATCCAATTATAATCCCATAAAGTTGACTAACTATCTTCTATATAAACAATGCTTCAAGTAAAGGAAGTGAATGAATTCCAACTGTCTTCGTAATTCTGTTGATTTGTTTCCCATAATCAGGTTGTTTCATGTTCAGAGTTACTATTCTTTGATGATTCAGTGGTAAGGTATCGACCGCTCTCTTCCGCCACCTTGATGACCGGTATACTGAAACAGGAACACAAATTTGGAGATTTAAGATTTTATCACTTTTTTATCTCGCTTTCTCTTATTGTTCAGCTCATGGAAGTATTTACATTCAATTAACGTCCAGTAAGGATTGCATCATCTAAATTTTCTTCAACACTATGCAGTCATATGCTGAAATCTTGTTCAGCTTATGTATGCGTAAAATATGATGTTCAATTATTGACTTCGGTCCATTGAACGTATAGAAAAGCGGCTAAAACAAATCGTATTTGAATGAGTCCTCTGAAATGTTGAAACCGTATAGAATGAAACTCACCTTCAAGAGTAGTAATAAATTTCACTGCTCACTCACGATAATAATATACTCGGACCTCTCGACTCAGACGTTAGCTCCTAGAAATATTAAACTTCACTAAATCTTCATAGGTGTACGAACCCTCTCAACCGGAATCGCCCGGCAACTCAACTGAACGTTGAACGATAATTTCAACAAATGTAACTTTATGTTTACCATTCTGTTCTGTAAGTATTACTACAAATCGCAATGAATTCAGGTGAATAATATCCACCTTGAATGAAAAGTAATCTCAAAACTTGATTTGATTTCAGATTTACTGAGAACGTGGTTATTATTACTGTTATCCCTTATAAACACAAAATCATTAGTAATTCTTTTCTCCACGATCATCACAGAATTTGCCAATTCTGAAATCAAATTTGATTACAGAATGCTGGAATTCTCTCTCTTGAGATTGAAGAAATATTCTGCAACACCTCTGCCCCCATGCAATTTAACTGTATTTACATTCTCTCTTGTGATAGAATAATATTCTCACACTGGTTATCAATAATAACATTAGCCTTGACGCAGTAGATTGTCATCGTAGTGGCAAAATTTGAGTAAGTGTCAAAATTATTGCTGTCACGTTTCCTATTTTTGATCGCGGAGAAAATATAGTCTGCTACTCGGTTAGAATGAAAATTCGTGATGCTCCTGGTTCCTCACGCTCGCCTTCGGCTCGCGCTCGGAACTTTCCACCCGCATCGAATTTTCATTCTAACCTTGTTACAGAATATACTATTCTTCTATGGGCGGTAACTGCCGTTATTAATTTTAGTTTGTAATACTGGTAGCTGAATAATAAATACGACTACGTTTTTGCCAGAAGAGAATGATGAAATATAACGCATCTCAGAGCGATTTCTTGCGGAAAGAGATGATTTTATTTACCAGAATATTTGGAGAACTCTGAAAAATCTCAATAGGCTAAACTGTTATGGTACAAAGTAATGTCAATTTCACTATCATCTATCCACTAATACACGAAATATTCAACCACATTTAATTGTTCACGTTCACTTTTGTAGAAGTACAGCTTACTAGTCGGAGCTGCGATTTGTTCTACGATCGGGTTGTCAAGTACCACGATTTTCAGACTGCCAAAGTGTGGTAAATCATTCTGCCGGATTTTTCTGCGTGTGGATTTATAAACTCAACTTAACTAAGAATTTAAAATTATCAATAAGGAATGAACAATTAGCAACTAAGAAGGTGTTTATAAACGTCAACTAAGAAATTAAGAATTATGTATGTTAAGATGCGGTTACAACTTTAAGAAAAGCTATCACGGTCAACATTTCTTCAGGATCCATTGTTTTGTTATTGCAAGAAATTATGCAAAAAAAACACTGCAAAATATAAACAAATTTATATTCAAAAATTCATTCGCCGATTTTGCGCATGCCCGCTTCCATTTTCAACTAAGATAATTAATTCTTAGTTGAAAAGATAAAAGATAAATATCTGCTTAGTTGCACATTCTTAATTTAATTGACAGCTGAAAGTACATAAATCACTGATGGGGTTTCCGTGTGTTCATCTTTCTTAATTCTTAGGTGTTAATTTAATTCTTAGTTAAGTTGAGTTTATGAATCCACCATGAATCTGAATAGAAACTGAATATTTGACAGCTTGACATCAGCCAATCTAAACAACAATTATACAATTGATAGCGTATCTGCACGAGAGTGAAACCACTTTCAGTGAGATTTTACAGTGTGATAAACGTTACCTTTCTATGTGGTAACAGTAAAATCAATTCATTTTCAGTCCTATGACCAGTTCCTCACTTCAATATTGAAAACTAAAAAAAAAGTAAATCATTCTGAAAACTTCTGAATCATCTACATGAATAAAACGGCTTTATTATGGAATTTATTCCAGAACTTCCACTCTCCCTTAGAGCTTTGACGATAACGACCCATGGTTATCAAATTCAAAATTTCAGTATGTCACCCGAGGCGAATTCTCGATTCGGGTGCTCTCAAAGAGGCTGATGAAACTCTCAAGCGGAAATGCTTCTCAAGTACGTTTGTATTTGGTAATTTCACTTTTATTGGACTGCATTTGGGTACAGTTTAGAGAGAGCGTGTCTCCAAAGGAAGAGGGCCATTTATTCCAAATCGCTTCGAAAATACGAGGAACGCAGCTGAAATTTCAGAGGCGGGTTTTACTTATTTATGAGGGAAATCACATTCGTTTGAATATGTTGGCATAAAGTGAATGGAAGTATTTCTCCTCACGTGAGGACCAACCGTATTATGAATAACAATTTATGTGTTTCTGAGATTCGCACAGGTTCAATGCAGGTTTCTTGAAAGTTGAATGAATGCGGAATGGAGATGTGCAAGGAATTCATAACCTTGAGTCGAATAATTTTTTAGGCCAATCAGTAGATGAAAACAAGAGGCTCTTATCACAAAAAATGAAAGACTCAAACGGCCTATTATACTACTTTTTATAAAATAGTTCTTAAATGAAAAGCACGGGTTTCTCCCCAGCAAAATCGCTTTGTGGATTTTTATAAACAAGAAATAGTGAAACAAATTTCAACTTTTTTGTTTTTTTTTTGCGAATATCCCAAAAAGTATTGAAGAAATAGTTTTACAGTCAATGAAACTTTTGTAGAGAATTATAAATCCTACAAAACGATTTTTTCTACAACCACATTGGTGCATATTTTACTGAGAAAAACCAAGAAATCCTCGAAAAAGAGACCAGTATTGAAAAATTCATAATTGTTATAAATCTGAAGATGGACGAATAATATTACGAAAACTGATAGATAATAACATGTGGTTCAACTGTGCGCAAGATGGTTTTTGTACGATGTGCAGTTGTTTCACAATCACGTTATAAAATTAAAGGGCATATCTTTCTAAATGTGCTAATTCAAGGCAAATCATCTTATTCAAATACTGTGAACGGCATTTGGAAGTAGGGATCAATATCTGCAATTTGTATATTTTGGATTTTCATCTGTAAGGTGGGACATGTGCTGGAAATATCACTGAAAGTCACTCCAAATGCTTCAAAGTGCACCCGAAGTCGCCCGAACTCAACTCGAGTTCACTACAGTGCGACTTCGGGTGACTTCGGACGCACTTTCAGTGACATTTTCAACACATTTCCCACCTCTCAGGTGAAAATCAAAAATATACAAATTGTAGATATTGATCTCTACTTCCAGATTCCGTTTACTGACTTCGAATACAACGATTTCCCTTAAATTGTTCATAACGCGATTGTGCAAAAACTACACATCGTACAGAAAAATCTTGCGCACAGTTGAACCGTATATTATCATCTATCAGTTTCCGCAATATTGTTTGTCCAGTTTTAGATTTATAAAAATTATAAATTTTTTAAAAATGTTCTATTTTTAGAGGTTTTCCCTGATTTTCTCAGTGGAAAATACACCGATCTGGTCATATGAGAATAAATTTTGTAGGTTTTATAAATCTCTACAAAAATTCCATCGACTGTGAAACGATTCCTTCAATAATCTTTGAGATATTTGCAAAAAGGTTGTAATTTTTTTCACTATTGCTTGTTTAAAAAATTCTACAAACCGATTTTGCAGGATCGAAAACTGGGGAAAACTGGGGAACTATCCTATAAAACTTACCGCAGGCCATTTCCGTCTTTTATTTTGTGGGGGAAAAAACCTCTATAGCTTGGTCTATTTGGTGAGTATATTTTTCATGTATTATTATACTCGTATAACAATACCTACTGCTGAAAATATTGGCGTTATAATAAACGTACGCATTGCTGTCTAGCACCACACGTCTGCATAGATAAAAATATTCAGAGCACTTTATTTTTCTTCATGCCAGATATGACTGGAATATTGGGATTGCAATATTCATTCTAGATGTTGAAAACAATATGTACCTAGACAATATTGTATTATCGATAGTGGTAAAAATTATCAACCAATATTGACCCAATATTACATGTGACTACATTCAGAACAGGTTCAACCAATATTCCACCAATATTATTAATATAATATCGTTTTTTGAATATTCACATATATTTTTTCATTTACAATAAATTCATATTGGCCCAATATGAAACCAAGAATCAGTCGATATGATGTGCTTCCTGGGCAAGCAATCATCCTTACGATTTTGGAATACTTGGAGAAGTTATTGAATTCATTAGTCGACAGAATTACTTTTGAAATGAATGTTGTGATCGTCTTTCTCTTTTCCGTTTCAACATCCTCCACTGTACGAGTAATATCCTGGTGAGGTCAATCATTCAACAAGCTCGGGCCATTTATCTAACCACTTTCCAGTAGTGAGTTGATATTACAACCTCTCACGGTGATACCAATAAACATAAAATATTTCCAACACCCTTAATTATTATCCGCATATAACCTCCGCGGGATGCGCGGAAACGAGGTGGCATATGGACTTTCCAGAACCGGATCCGCAACGTCGTTCTGTGGGCTGGAACATGTACTTGGCATCGCAAGAAGCCAAACCACTTCAGCCCTTGACAACTGGACGGAAGAAGAGCTGAATGAACTTTGGAGGGATGATACCGGCTGCATGCAGTCGGAAGACTTTGTAGCCAGTTTCAGCAAGTGAAGGTCGGCATGGCTCTTAGGCAGAAACCGCCTAGCACTACGCCTGCTTATAGAAATACTAACAGAACATAACAAGATAGGCAGACACCTATCACTAATAGGTATAGAAGATAGCCCAACTTGCCGCAAATCTGATGAAGACGAAGAAACTTCATTTCACTTCCTCGGCAAGTGTGAGACGTATGGGAGGCTAAGATTTGGAATCTTCGGAGTTCAGAAACTCCAACAAGAGGAACTAATCGACTTGGAGTAGATGGACCTTCATTAGGAGGTCCCAAAGGTTCGAAAAGGAAGCTGAGGAGGAGAACAGGAGATGGCAAAAAGGGTCCATGAGGGCTTACTTGCCTGGCTGCGGCAGCGGCCTTCCCAAGAACTACTACTACTAACCTTCCCAATTCATCAACATGTTTATGGTGCATATTGCCATCTTCTTTTTGCAACCTTTAATCATGACACTGGACCCAGTGAAGACTGGACCAACAGTGTGCACACCATTTTGAAGAAGCAACATACATTCAAGCATGCACGATAACACGTACTGTACAACTATGTTGCTATACAGAATTGTTATCGTCTATACGATATTTTGTGAAATCAGGATGAAATTTATCTAACCTGGTGCATCACGCAGTATTTATTGAGTTATAACGACATGTATATCAGCAATTAGTTATAATGTACATGTAACTCAATTGATATTTATCTAAGAGGATATGTTTCATGCGTCATAATCAATTGAGTATTCTACCAACGGTATTTTTCCCCTTTGTTCTGGGACACTCTTTTGCCTCGCACTACATAAAAAAAATCATGTGATTTAAAAAATCTCTGAAAAATTCATCTTTCATCAAGGCGAGGTCGACCTAACAAAGCAAAGACAACACTGGTCTAACGATAAGAATATGCTCGCAAATAAATACAATTACAAATTTGCCGATTTTGATTATATGTGCGAGATACTCAGAGTGACAGACACTACTTGGCCATCTCATTAACGTGAATGACCAGACTGAATATTTCTATCATCATCTAGTCATCTAAAACATTTCAGATCAGAGCGTACCTAAGTACAAAACAAACACCCTCAGGAAGAAAGGCTATCCACCCTGGTTCACATCTGGAATTGAAAGAAAGCTGAAACAAAAAGAATTATACCGAAAACTGAAAAATCATTCTGCAGAAGCTCAGAATAACTTCAATAGGTAAGAGGTGGAGAAATGTATAAAAACAGCCCATATAATGTATATGAGTAACGTTGAGAATAATCTGATAGAAAACCCAACCCACTTCTGGAATTTTGTGGATTCTCAAAAATGATCCAGTGATCCTAACTTGGCCTTCGTTGGGAATGGTGTTAGTACCAAAGATCCAAGGGTGATATCAAAAGCTTTCGAGGACTACTTCGCTTATGTCTATGAGGATGGCTCAACTTACAATATGTTCATTATGATGCAAGGTGGTAATAACAGGGATGAGGATATTCTCTTCTATTCCCATATAAAAGTCACTGACATGGAAGCTGCGTTTCGTAAACTTAAACCTAAGAAATCGTCAGGGTCAGATAACATACCTACCATGTTATATTATCAAAGCTTGCAGAGAATACTTAATGTATCCCCTTATGATTATGTTTCAAAGCTCTCTCCGATCTGGAATATTTCCAGAATTTCTGAAACAAACTAAACTCACACCAATACATAAGAAGGGTGATAAAAATATAATTTCCAATTTTAGACCCGTTACTATTCTTAACTGTATGGCCAAATTATACGAATTGATCCTTTTCGAAAAAATTATTGGCATGTAAAAAATCGAGTCTCCTAAACACAGCACGGTTTTTGTTGGAAAAGGTTAGTCGAAACAAAATTTAGCAGATTCGTCAACCAAGTGAGGGATACTATAGAAATGGGTTGACAGGTTAACATCATTTACACGGACTTCGCTAAAGCTTTTGATAAAGTCAACCACGACATACTCCTCAAACAATTATCGAATAATGGTTTCAGCAATACGAGTATGTTAGTTACTTTGAAGTCAAATTATCTGAATGAACGGCCACAATTTCTAACATATCGTGGACATAATTCAGATATTATTTTGGTGAGGTCTGCTGTACCGCAAGGGTCTAATCTGGGCCATCTTCTCTTTCTTCTATTCATCAGCTACCTTCCAAATCGATTATCATCTGAATGACTATACGCTGACGACTGCAAAATGTTTATGAAGATCGAGAACAACAGTGATAACAACATCTTACAAAATGATTTTGGATATATTACTAGAGTGGACTGTCGAACATAAACTAGTGCTAAATGTCGATAAATGTTTCAGTATTACTCTCAATAGGTCAAATAACATCAAAACTTTCAACTACTCCTTAGATAACAGTAACTTAAAAAAGTCCACAAATGTCAAAGACTTAGGAGTATCTTTCCAAAATACATTAAAATTTGACAAACATATTAACAACGTAACACGCAGCGTAAATAGAATGCTGGGTTTCGTGAAACTGACAACAGCTGATTTCCGAAATATGAAAACTATATTGTTGCTATATGAAACACTCACCCGAAGCAAGCTTGAATTTGCCTCCATCATCTGGGACCCAGGAAAGCTCCACCTCATCAAGTGTCTCGAAACGGTACAAAACAAATTCTTTTTTTTCTGTACTTTGAAAAATATTGAAGGTGTCATGATCGTTCATCCTATAAGCCACTTCGTAAAGAATTCAATATTCCAAAGCTGGAAAATACAAGACTCACTCAGAAGATTTTGTTCATATTCAAAATATTAAGAAATGACACAGAAAGTGAATTGTTAATGTATGTCCCTAACCCAAATTTACGCCCTGAACACATATTATTTCTCATAAGGAATTATAAAGAGAATTTAATCAACAATATGTGTGCACTATATAACAAATTCTTTGAAAGACTACTACACACGGATATTTTTAGTATGAGCTTAACCTCTTTCAATATTGGCTTACGGAAGGTGATGTTAGAACTTTGACTCTACTGCTATGAAGAAAAATATTAATTAATTATCAGCTTCATTCAATTATCATTATAAGGTTTTCTTTTCAAATTCAATATTTATTTGTTGAACTATGAATCTTACATTAGTTATTTGGTCTATCATGACTTTTGGTAGTGAAATGTTTAGGTATAAGTTGAAGTTACATGTAATTAGGTTTCTGTAATCTGTTTATAATCTTTTCGAAATAAATGAATAAAATTACTGGAAACTTTGTCCTCACTGCTCAGACTTTCAAACTAGAGCCTGACCATAAAAGAGACAATTCCCAATATCCTCACGAACTATAGAATACGTAAGACTCCGTCCCGAATATGCCTCTTGACCCACTAAATTTACAGTTATGCGAGCTGAAGGAGTTTTGAATTGTCCTTTTTACGGGTGATTTGGGCCGAGTTCACCTGAATTAAGACCATTGTGAAACTCCCGTGTCTTCTCAAGTCTGGTCTGACTGCCAAACGGCCCTATCAACGTCAATTCGTGACTGGAATCCTGCCAGACTAATAGCATACATAGCGTATTGCTCAATTTTGAGAGAAGATAAAAGAAAAATAAAGAAGTTGTGGAGTTTGTGTTATGGTTATACAGCATCATTAAAATTTGATTCGAGAATGTCGATTATACAGAGTGAGATTAATTCGTTTGTTCAAAAATATAATATGGAAATGGATTTGCTATAAATCATTTGAAATGAAAGAATATTATTTTGGTTCAACTTGATGTATTTCAATTATTTGATAATTTAACAAATATAAAAAACTACCAGTTCCCATTTTTTCAGATACAGGGTAACTGTAACTCAAATAATAGAAATACACAACATCTACCCTTTTCATTATACTTCACTCAAAACTCAGGCTATTTCATTATGAAGTCCTTTAATTTACTAGAAATAGAGATATTATGTTTACTTCTGTGAATTTGCTGATTTATTTCAGAACTAAATGATGATGACTCCATATTTGACGTTGACGCTCGTTTATCATCAGAAACCACAACATTTTTCACAACCTGCAACCTCTCCTCTTTCCGGTCCAGAAGAATCATCATCACTTGTATAATTGCGTTTATCAACTAAAGCATCACCCTTTGAAACCCTCAAATGTATACTGTTTCTCCTGCACTCATTTCCATCATTGTCTTGAACTGTACATACAAGATGTCCCAAAACTCAACGTAATAGTTCTGATAGTCCAGCTCATGACTGACCAGAATATCACAATATGACCTAAGTAAAATATTAATAGTTTTGGAGATATTGACACTTCTATGAATTTCGTAAAAATCGAATCCTTTAAACAGTATTTCGAGTGCCGCAAGTACAAAACTTCATAGTTTGATATCCTAATTTTTGTTATGCAACCATCAATAACCCTTCCATTGATTGAAATCCGAAATGAAAATATTGGTGCAATACCTTTGGAGAAAAAAAACACGATTCGCGAGTTAATTTATTTTATTAGATTACTCAGACTCTTCATACTGTAAACAAAATCACCACGCAAACCTGGCAAATTATTTCAATAAATTGCTCATTCGGTGTAGTTTTTGACATGATACAACATTCACTATCTTCCACTTGAGGAAAATATATATTCCTAGTTTACGGCAATAGGAGCTCATTCTGTAATTATTCCAATAATTAGGAATTCGAACTAAACAAGAGATAACTAAACAAAAGACAAAGGAAAATAAGATAATGTGTCCAAACTACATGCCACCAAGTCGAATGCAAGCGTGTTATCTTTTATTTATTTATGGACCGACATCTGGAATGGTGAAATAATTGGCCCCTTTGACATTCTAAACGGGGAAATTTACCGCGAATTTTTAGAAAACGAACTGCCCACTCTTTCGGAAGATGTATCTTTGGCTATACTCAGGGCAATGTGGTTCCAAAATGACGGCTGTCCAGCTCATTACGCACGACCAGTGAGAAATTATTTGTATCAAACTTATCCACAGAGATGGATCGGCCGTCTTGGTCCCATTTTGTGGCCTCCCCAGTCTCCAGATTTAAACCCGCTAGATGCACACCCAGTAAATGATGAACATGAATTGAGACGTCGTATTACAGCCGTATGCACCGAAGTGGTTTAAACGAGATTAAAAATTGAGCTCGATTAACTCTAATTTTTTGTATACACCGTATCGAAATACGCCTTAATCGCGATTAACTTTAATCCAATCATCGAAGTTTAAGCTTAGCAAACGCACGTGTGACTGTTTGGTTGGTTGTTACTGTATCTTTGTATTCCTCGATAAAAAAAGAAAAATAGAAGTTGATACGAAATATTTTTAGAGGATGACGGAGATATTACTGTTATTAATTTTGGATTTCCTAAAAGATAATATTATCGGAGATTTTGAGCTCATGAAAGGTTTTGTAGTAACACAAAATCTTTCACTTGTGACAAAAATGTGGAAAATTGTTCTTCTTCATACTATCTACGAATCTTAAATTCACATATTTTAACTTTTTAGGAAATGAAATAGTGTTTAATAAATATACCTTGAAGAAATAATTGTATTCCAATCTACAATCAGAACATCAAGTCATTTATACATTTTCTTAATGTAATGAAGAAAAACAAAGAAAAACTTGCTGATCTAATTTCAGAAATGTTGCCTAATTTTTCAGTTGTATCTGATTTGGATAGCTAGAAGTTTCTTCAAAACATGCTTTTTTGGGTTGTTCAAGCTGTCTTCAATCTCACCTTCCCTAATTTTTGGCATCGTTCCTCATCCAGTCAAAAGTTTCTGCTACCACTCATGGTAAAGGTAAATTTATCGGGCTTTTTCTCGAAACAAAAAGAATGGTGGGTATATTCATTTCGGACTTCCCTCATCTTATGATTTGTACAAATCACAACGTTTCAACTGCTTCTATCCGCAGTCGTCTTCTGGTGAAAAAGAAAAGTGGTGTTACTTACGTTATTTATCTCCTGTACACTAAACCGAAAGAATTTCATGGGGGTCTGTAATACTTTACGAGTTAAGACTTTTTGAATCTTGAAAATCAACCATATCCCAAAATGATTTTTTCTGTAAAAAATAACACAAAATGCATTCTTCCTTTTGTCCACACTTTACCAAACCTTTTACGAATAAAATGAATCTTCTTATATTACTATACTCAACCTCACTTTTCATAGAGGGTCATTCTTAAAATGAGTTGGTCAGGTTATGTATGGGTACTTTACAAGAAGGTTGATTTTTTGTAAAATGTTGGATTTTGGTGCTTGTATTGTGAAAATCGTGTTTGAAAATGTTCGATTTTCGAGATTTAAAAGGTCATAACTCGAAAAGTATTGAAGACCCTCACGAAATTTCCTCGGATTCGTGTTCAGGAGATGAAACTAAGTAAGTAACAATACTTTTTTTGTTTCGGGAAAAAGCCTGATAAACTTACCTTTAAGTACCATCTGCAATTTTTTTTCTCAACTGTTTTTCCTTATTTTCGAATATTTTGAGCGACTCTGCAGTATGATAACATAGACCAGTACCACTTGCATTGTATTCGTTTTCGATATTTTTCCATGCATTTTTCTTATTATCCATCGATATTCGATTCGTTATCTCATCATATTCTCCAATTTCTAAATTAACCAAACACTGTTTCTCCAATATGGATAAATTTCGAACTCTTTTTATCCCTTCATACCGTTCGCTCAATTTTAATATCCGATTCTTATAACTTTCAAAATTATTTTAAGTTTGCGCGATTCTCTTGAAATGTCAAAGTTTGATAAGATAATATTGGAAACGTCAAGTTGTACAGATTTTTGCAATGATGCCAAATGTTGTTTGGATTAGGTAATCCGCACTTTTCATATGTCGGAGAATACAACCCAACCCAAGACCACTTAATCCGGTTTAGTTGATCTGGATTAAACGCGAAAACGGTGCATAAGGGCGTTAATGAAGCAGTTGTCCAAATAAGTGCAGAAGAAAGTACACGACGACTGAAAAGATTGTTTTTAAAATATTGACACGCTTGCATTCGACTTGGTGGCAGGCAGTTTGTACACATTCTCTAATTTTTATTTTTCTTTTGTTTAGTTGTCAATAAATACTTGAATTTACCAATTCGAATTTCTAATTATTGAAATAATTTCACAATGAGCTCCTATTGCCGTAAACTAGGAATATCTTTTTTCCTCATGTGGAAGATAGTGAATGTTGTATCATGTCAAAAACTACACCGAATGAGCAATTTATTGAAATAAGCAGATTCACGTGGTGATTTTGCTTACAGTAGGTATGCTAATAAAATAAATTATTTCGTGAATAGGGCAAATATGTTTTTTCACTAACAATGTTTTCATTTTGGATTTCAATCGATAGAAGGGTTATTAACGGTTGCATAAAAAAATTAGAAGTTTTGTACTTGCTGCACTCGAAATACTGTTCAATTGTTTCGATTCTCACAAATTCATAAAAGTGTCTCCAAAACTATCAATATTTTACTGAGGTCATATTGTGATTTTCTTGTCAGTTATGAGCTGGACTATCAGCACTCCGAAGGATGACGTTGAGTTATGGGACACCCTGTATTAGAACGCGGAGTACTAGCTTGTTTTCTAACCCTACTAGGCTTTGCTGGCCCAGTTGACACCTCCTGAAACTTTTTGAATGACACTCTTTTTCTCAAGGTCATCTAGAGTAGTTTTCAACTTATTCAAATGGTAATTGGAACTCGTCTATAGAAGGCCTAACACTTGGTTCGGCATTTTGATCTAATACAATTATGGTATTGGTAAAAAAGACATATTTTTTACCAATACCTGGTAAACAAATCATCATTCATTTTTGAAATTTCAGTTTTTTCAAACATTCCTTACAATGTCAAGTCTTTTCACCAAATTGGGATCTATACAAGATTTTAATGTAATAAAGATACCGAGTAATTATCAACAAAAACAAATTCTTGAAATATTTAAATACCATTTACACTACAGCAGAGATTTGATATTTCCAAGGGCCTCACTTTGAAATTCCCGTATGTTTCCAAAATGAACCTGGAATACTTCAACTTTTCATTAGCATCAGTTTTTACTTTTAATTTTAAATTTTTATTTGAAACCAAAACACTCTGGTACCAAGAAAAATTGGAATGATGGTTTGAAATTAAGTCTACCATTTTACACACTCCAAGACATCAATTACTGAGTTTTCTACCAGCTCATCCTCTTCATTATCGAGAACCTCATTAATATTTCGCACCCTACATGCTGCCTTGAAGTGATTCAGAATTCCACACTTTCATCATTTCTTTCCAAAAGCAGGACAATGATTTCTTCCATGTTTGGTACAACACTTAATTACTATAACTTGAATAATAGTAGGTAATATCCAACATCCATAATTTTCTGTTTTTTTAGGGCATATCCAAATGCCAAGAATGATACATTAAGCAATTTAAAAATGCCAAATATATTTTTTTGCATTACGTATATGCCCTTGAAAACTGTATTTATGAACTTTTTGAAAATTTGTTAACAAAAAAAGGTGTTGGAAAAAAAATTAAGATTGACTTTCAAAAATTGATTTTTGTATGCCTTGTTAAGACTTCCCAAAAGATGACTACCTTATTATTTCTGCGAATCAGAATATATAAAGTTTACAGGTATACAAAAACCCTATCTGAAGCTATTCATTCTGAAATATGATTGGTCAAAATATATGAAAAATAGTTTTCAATGTAGATCCAGTCACTTTCAATGTTTATAGTGAATAAGAATAGGGAATATGAATTTGTGTTTTTCATTTACCTACACCTTCCCCAAATTCATTCAATTCAATTCATTTCAATAACTGCTTGCCTATTTTTCTGGATCCATATAAGTACCATTGGACTTTACCAGATCTTACAAACTCCTTCATTTCCATTCACGATCCAGACATTAGAAAAACTTCATCTTCTACAGTGTTTCGAAGAACTTGAAAACTTACCGTGACTAGAGTGTGGCAATCACTGATATTGGAATGGAACGTTTCACATGATATTTCCGATCTAGTTCAAATTCATTTTATCCCACCTCAAAAGCTTGTGGATATTTATTTTCAATACTTCTGTAAGAACATTGGTTGCAAAACTTGTCCGCTGTCTCTAAATTAACGGAAAAATAAGTCGTAATCTTTTTCCTCACAAACTCATCCAACGAATTCTGATAGGTGTCAGATCAATAATCACAAAACTTGTCCGCCATTTTCAGTTTTTGGCACAAAATTCGTAACCCTCCTCTACAAAACCACTAGATAAAAAAAAATCATAGCCCATTATTGAAATATTCTGTTTAGTGTGAACAATATTGCAAGACATTAATTTGAAAAAAAAAATCAGACCTCAACACCGAAAAAATATTCACCGTTTAATCCATTTTTTAATTCAAGCAGTGTATACATTAATATGTTGAGCATTGAATAAATTGCAAGCGGCCGTATACGCGTGGGTTGAGATTACAGCAATGAACAAACGTGGACAAAATGATAAAAATGCGGACGCCAAGTGATCTGATTCTCCTACCAGTTGTGCATGCTTCAAGTCATCCTATTTTCTTTCACTATTTCATGCTTTCTTGAAATATTTCAAGAGAGCTAGAAAATTCCGAAATGGAGATAAACAGTTACACATGAAATAACATATATATCAAAAAAATATATTCAGGTTCGTATTTAATATTTATGGCAGATTGAAACCAAAGTAGTTTGAATTAGCATAATGGGTTAAGGGGGGATCTATTCCTGAATATACTTTCAGTTTCAGAGTTCCAAATAATAACTCATCTCAAGCTTTCCATAATACCAGTTCATGAGAGAAAACTCAAAAGGGTGTATAATTCATTGGACAGTTTCATTGTACAAACAAAGACATATCTTGGGCTTGATTCATAAAAGCCCATCAAATATTTGTTGTCATTTTAAATACCTATTAAAACGTGAAGTTATGAGCGAGATTTGGTAGCATAGAAATACTTAATATTCACTGACACGCTGTACATATTTTGTGTTGTAAAATTGTTTGAATTTGTTTTACCATGTACCATTTCGCTTACCTCTTGGTTCCTTCTTATCCAGTCGGTCTATGTAGAACTTGATGGTTTCAATCCCAGTAGTGTTCAGGGCTTTCTTGATATCGATGCTGTTTTACATATATTTGCTTTTATTGAAATTAACAAAATTTAGAATATGTTTCGTCTCAAAAAATTTAAATTAAAACCCTGTCTTTTTGTCATAAAATTCCTAACCTCAAATCTAGGAGATATTTAACTTATATTATTCTCAACTATAATTTTCAATTGTCCAAATAATGTTATGAATTTCTTTTATTCAATTCATTTCCTGAAACTCAACAGGATGATTACCTGTTAACATATTTGATTTTCCATAGTTACCCACTCAAATAATACCTACAGTAAAAACATCCACATAACAAATTCAACTGGAATCTCACTTCTTTGAGAGAATGAAAATTATTATATAAGAACTTGACAACCCTCTTGTTCTTCTCCAGATTAATACAATCCCTTGACACATTTCTGCCCCAAATTTTGTAAAAAAGCACTTATAATTTGGGTATAGTCCAGTTTATCGGGCTTCTTTCGAGGCATAGAGAAAAGTTGAGTTACTTATGTAGTTTTATCTCCTGAACACGAATTCGAAGGAATTTCGTGGGGACCCAGAATACTTTTTGAGTTATGACCTTTTGAATATCTAAAACCAACAATTTTTAAACACGAATTTTTCAGTAAAAAAATTCACAAAATGTCTCTTTCTTTTTGTAGACACTTCTGACTCTAATCACAATAATAACAAGACCCAAACCAATCGTTTTATACAAGTAAATCAGCTTTCTAAAGAGACGGGCGCATTTTGTGAGAGATTACTGAGAATCATACCCCATTGAAACCGTTTCTTGAGAAACTTTATTCTGTCCGAAGTAACAGCAAAAACTATTTTCTCTGGTTTCTGATTTATTTAGATCGACATAATTAAAAAATCTCGACCGTGCTGGAATCGTTCTTTCAGAGTTAAATCGTTCACATCTCCCTCCTAAGGATTTTATGAAATCGTTTTTTCACTATTCAACAAGAAAATGTTCCATTAAACCAGATTGACTTTTTGTAATGAATTCTGTATCAATCATTCAACTTACGAATACTGAAAGATAGGGGTTCTGAAATGATACTGCATCCACCAGACAATACGTATATTTGGGTAGCTTCAAATTGAAATTGTTGTTATTAAATTTCTCTATATTCTGTCTGAATAAAAAGTATGAGGAAGGATATTATCTGACTCGATACCTGAAATGAGAAACATTTATTAATTCGATATATTACAAACACTGCAAAAAATTATTATTTTCTATGAAATGATTGTCAAATGGCCAGATAGAAATTTCTTCAACTTAGCCCCAAGCTGCGATGGATGATGGTGTGGTGAATTGATTGAAACCTTTGGTTGAACAAGAAATATTCAAAGTCGTTTTTGATTTCTGAAATCAAATCTTAGCCTACTATAG
Source organism: Chrysolina oricalcia (assembly GCA_944452925.2). Lineage (NCBI taxonomy): Eukaryota > Metazoa > Arthropoda > Insecta > Coleoptera > Chrysomelidae > Chrysolina > Chrysolina oricalcia. The sequence continues at coordinate 55,580,185 of OX101813.2, read as the reverse complement.
AACCAAACAAAATTTCAAATTCAAAATATTTTATTACTCAACATATTCTCCTCTTAATTGTATACATTTATTACAGCGAACCTGCAACGTCTCTAGACCTTTAAAACCCATCTTTTGCCAATATTGCGTTAACGCATTGTCATAAACACTATTTTTTTTCGACACTTGTATGTCCATAATTGGACAATTGAACATAGGGTGTTGATGAACAAAGGATTGAAATTATTCAATGTAATTTTCATTTGGTCAAAAATTAAATATGTACTATTCTGTCGGAACTTGCATTCGGCTAATTTTGCCGTTTTGTAGCCTCGCCAACATTTTATTACCTAACTTTTTTATGTTTGAATCACGAATTATTCTAAAAGCGGCGAACGAGTAAGTACTGTTGGATGGAGTTATTGGTATGTGTGAACAGAAACATCACAAACTATACTATATGTCAGCATTTTTACGTCAAATCTTGAGGTTGCGAAAACGCAACATTGGCAGAATGTGCTGTGACTGCTGAGAGTACATTCATATCGCTCATGCGCTTTGTGGAACCAATCACAGTGTTGTTTCGATGTCTCTATGATGCAATGCATATCTTCACACTATTCATTCTTTCACACCAGTAAAGAAACGTCCGTACACGTGTAGTCTTTTGAGGTTTATTATTGTTAGTGCCTTTCGGTATCGAAGCTAAATATGGTAAGTTTTCTGTAGTGACTAAATTGTGTTTATTATTTCGGTGGATATATTTTCAGAATAAATTCAATAAGCGGACAACTGCTTTGAGTATGAGGGAGTTAGAGGAAATTGTCGATAACGTTGATCTAGAAAATGACAGTGACGCAATAGATATATCATATATTCCTCCAGACGTGGATGGACTCACTGATGAAGAAGATTTCGACGATAACGAAACTGGTGAGTCAGACATACTAGGAGAGATCGCTGGAACTTACGAAATTATTAGAGAAGAAATAAATGACAGTGGAGTACAGAATGTCAATGGAATTGAAAAAGTCACGGAAAGTGAAGAACAGGAGAGAAAAAAATCCAAAAAAGTTATTCGAGTAGAAAAGCAAAAAGAGGTTACGTGGTGTAAGACCCCCATCGATTATGAGGATTATGAGTCAATTCCTCAATCGCATGAGGTAGAAAATATAAAGAAAATATCCGAAGATTTCCATGGAAAAAGCCCACTTGAATTGTTTAGACTTTTTTTTGACGATAATGTTATGCAAGAAATCATTCGGTACTCGAAAATTTACGCTGCGGATAATAATAGACCAGAATTCACGCTTGACACAGAGGATTTGGAAAAATTCTCGGGAATTTTGATTCTAAGCGGATATCACACTCTTCCTCAAACCGGTATGTACTGGTCTTCAGATGAGGATAAGGGTGTACAAATGATAAAGAAGAGTATGTCGAGAAATCGTTTTCTCAGCATAAATAAAAATCTGCATCTTGCGAATAATAATGATCTTGACAAAGACGACAAGTTTGCAAAACTCAGACCTATATTCAATCTGGTGAATAAAAACTACTCTCAATTTGGAGTTTTCAAACACCACTTGTCTATAGATGAACAAATGGTGCCCTGTTATGGTAACATTCTGCTAAAATGTTCATCAAGAACAAGCCTGTAAGATTCGGTTTCAAACTTTGGTGTTTGACTTCCAGTGACGGCTTTTTGTTCAAGTTTATACCTTATGGTGGTAAGACGGCGGATCAACGTAATCCCGATCATGGGTTTGGCGGGAGTGTTGTGTTAGAGCTGTTGAGTATAATCACAGAGCCTAATGCTTATATAATTTTCTTTGACAATTTTTTCACTAGCTACGGACTTATGGTCCATCTGAAGATATTGGGTTTCTTCGCAACGGGAACTGTGAGAGAGAATCACGTGGCAAAATGTCCTGTGGAACCATCAAAATCTTTGAAGAAAAAACAGAGAGGTTCGTTTGATACACGGTGTGATCATTTCAATAAAATCAGTTTAGTTCGCTGGAATGACAATTCAGTCGTGACCGTCATGTCTAATTGTGAATCTGTAGAACCCGTTGTACAAGTCAAACGTTTCAACCGTAAGGAAAGGAAAGATAATCAGGTGGATCAACCACCTGTAAATCTCTATAAATTTTATATTTCATTTGTGGTATGTTCACCATTTTTTAAAATGTTTTTAATTTTGTGTTTTGTTTCTTAAATTATTCAATATTCACTGTCATGTGAAGCTATTGACGACACTTATCCATTACATTGTAATTGGCATGTAGTTAATAAATAAATGAATGAATGAATGAATCAACCAAATATAATACATAAATACAACACTCATATGGGAGGCGTTGATCTACATGATAATGGGATAGCGAATTACCAAATAAAAATTCGAGGAAAAAAATGGTGGTGGCCACTATTTTCCAACCTGGTTGACAGTGCTACAGTCAATGCATGGAAGTTGGACAGATTGGTGCAATCAGAAAAAAAGCGAAGTCGAATTGATTTCTGATCTCAATTAGTTCATGAATTATTATTGAAAGGTAAATGCGAAAAGTCCACTCCAAGTGTTTTACCTTGTATCATAGAAAATAAATAGTTATATCTTTATAGTAGTTCCTGCCAATATTGCGAAAACGCAATGCTATTATTTTCTGGTATCCGTTTAAGAATTCTCAATTTTATGTTATATTATCAATATTTGTAGTTTAATAAATATATTTGAACAAAAAACAACAACTTTTTTTAAAAGGGTTTGATAGTGGTATTTAATGGGTTTTAAAGAAAAATGTTTCTTCTTACTCTGCAAACCAGACCTCCACAGTTTTTATTACCTCCTCGTTGGAAGAAAATTTACGACCTTTTAAACTTTTTTTCAGTTGAGGAAAGAGATGATAGTCGGACGGAGCCAAATCTGGTGAATATGGGGGTTGTTCTAATAATTCAAACCCTAAATCACGATTTTTTTGCATGGCAACATGAGATTTGTGTGTAAGGGCGTTGTCCTGCAAAAACAGAACACCTTTGAATAGCTTTCCGCGTCTTTTCTCTTTAACTTTTTCCCGTAGAGTGGTCAGTAATGTCGAATAGTAATCTCCAGTTATTGTTCTACCCTTATCCAAAAAATCAATCATGATTACTCCATGGCAATCCCAAAAAACTGAAGCAAGAACTTTTCCAGCAGATTTTTGGACACGAAACTTCTTAGGTCTTGGAGAACCGGAGTATCGCCATTCCATCAATTGTTGCTTTGTTTCTGGATCGTAGAAATGTACCCCAGTCGCATCGATAGTAACAATTCGGTTTAAGAAATCTACATCGTTTTCAAATCGAGCACAGATCGAACGCGATGCTACTACTCTTGCACGATTTTGGTCAACATTCAAACATTTGGGGATCCATTTTGCAGCAATTTTTCTCATGTCCAAATTGACGTGAACTATATGATGAACGGGTTGTATGAAATATTCAGTGCTTCAGATATCCCTTTAAGTCCAATTCGACGGTCTGTTAAAATCATGTCATGAACTGCATCGATATTTTCGGGGACTGACACAGAAACTGGCCTTCCCGATCGGTCATCATCCTCAATGGAAAATTTACCTTTTTTGAAGCTTGCAGTCCAATTTTTCACGGTCGCATACGAAGGACATTGATCACCAAGGGTATTAAGCATATCTTCATAAATCTGCTTACCTCTTAACCCTTTTGAATACAGGTACTTGACGATGGCTCAATTTTTTTATTTTCACAATTTCGGTGGACATATTTTTTCTTTTAATTTATTGCGTAACTCTGGTTTACTTTTTTGATGTCAAACTTTACACTGACACTTCTAATAAGTTATTGTTCGTTGCTATGGTAACGCAATATTTTGTTTATGCAGACAACTGGTCTAGGCTAACTAGATATCAATACATCCTCCTAAAATATATCTGTGTTGTCTTCTTATCACAAAATAAGTGCGATGATAAAAATAATAGGAAGTAGTGCATAAAATTTAGTAGTAATGTTTCTGACATCGTCAATTCAATAATAAATAGTTAATAGTGTGACGATCCTGAAGCCGGACCTGTGTCAGGGCCTGCTTCGAAAAGGCGTATTGTGTTAGCGCTATATGTCCATGAACCGAATTGATTCGAAATATACGTAATCTAGATGGGAGTTGAAAAGTACCGAATAGCCTAGGCCATTCTGATCTGAGGGACACACATACATTGCGGCTTTTTTTAGCCCCCCCCCATCTTAACTCTTGAATGGTTTGACGTACAAACTTGTGAAAAAAAAAACATTTTGAATGGTTTCACCAATACTGTCTTTTGAATTGATCCCAATGAATTCAATTCTCTTTTCAACCATCTATTTTTTTGTGGATTCAGTCAATTTTTTTTACCATATTTACTCGAAATATCAATCATAAGTTCGGATCTGAATTGTACCCACGATGAATTTGAACGGTTGATGTGCAACGATGGGATTAAAATATTTTGAATGGTATTGCAATTACTCGACAGATGGCGCTGAGGACACATCAACTTGGAAATTTTGAAAGGCAAGGAAATTGAAATTGTATAATTAATGAAAATTAATTAAATCGAAAAAGAGAATTTAATTCTCTCTCTCTCTTCAACGATGTGTGATTTGATCCCCCATGCCATTTGAAATTTTTGAATTTATCAACATTTTTGTCGAGAAACTGGAGCTAATGAAATGGGACGAAGCAATTTAATGAACTATCGAGAACCAAAAAACAATTCGTTGTTATGATTAATTTCTTTCAAAACATAACAGGACACTTTATTAGAAAAACTCGTTATTCATGAGGTTAATTTAAAATTTAGAATCGATTTCGAAAAGGATTTAATATTCGCGAAATGCGTTCCCGCTAGATAGCGCTCAGAATTTAGGCGCGAAACTGTGGAATGGTAATCGGCTGCCAAATCCCATAAGAGACCATAGTTTTTCATTTTATTTTCATTCAAATTTGAATTGATTACGGAAGATGTCGAAAGTTGAAGTAAATTTGTCAGACATTTTCACATACATATGCATTCGTCAAAGGCCAATTAAAGAAGGCAACTCTTCGTTTTTTATCGGAAAATGGTGGAAAGAAACTTTGCCTGTTTACGATTGAATCATTGGGGCACTGCACAAATACGCCTGTTGTTTGTGTAGGGTTCTTACCAACAACTCACAATAATTTTTAATTCCATAGAAAATGATCTTTAACACCATTTCTAAATATTTTATATTTATTTCTTTTTCCTTCTTAAATTCAAAGGGCTTTTGTCCGATTATAAATGTTTATATGGGGAAATATTTAATCCGTTAAAATAGTTTCAGAACTTGGAATTCCATGGTTAGATTTCTGGTAATCGAATTACCTACGATGCGAAATCTTGCTAGCAAGCAATTAGTTTTATGACGACGCTTTCGTTAGCCGTAGAATTGGAAAGTTGAAATGACGTAGGCTGGATTTTTCTTTATTTCTGACCTGCAATGATAAGATGGAGTTCAAAAGATGAGAAAAGATAATTAGTTGGTTTTCAGTTCTCAATCCGAGATGTTCTTCGTTTTTCGAACTCACCGACTAGCATTTATCTGGTCGAGTTCCAAAGTAATTTATTAGCAAATTGTAAAAATATATCGTTATGGTTACTTAATAGCTGCTGTGTCCGTTATTTGATTACAACAACTCACCCGTCACCCCTGTACTCTGACATTTGGATTGCTCAATTCTGCCGCCATTTCGGTTATTATATTCTGAAAGTATGAACACCAAACTCAATTAAATGTCCAAAATTCGATTAATTGTGAGAAAACAGATAAAAAAGGTACCAAAACAAAAAAACAAGACCTTGCAACATTACATCAGTTCAACGAAATAATTATAGGTGTCGCACCCTTCGCGCAGGTCGCGAATACGAACACTAGTGGGAAAATACTTGTCAGAATCACCATCACCGGTGTATGGCCCTTGACGATCATACCATTGATTTTTGAAAAACTATACATATATACTTACACGGAATAATAATGATTTATTCATTGACACAATGCCAAATATCATGCAGTCTATATCCATATAAAGTATTTGACTCGAAAAATGCTTGATCTGGAAAACAATGATGAATGAATCAAGTATTCTTAATGAAGAATGCAGATATGAAAAAAATGTGAATGTTGTTAACTGGTTAGAGACAATTTTATTATGGGACCAGTAGTAGATGATATTAATTCGCACTTTTCCAGTATAAACAAAGCAGAGGCTAGATAACAATGTGACAATAGCGTATTCAGCATACTAGGAACATATAAGCTACTTTGCATGCTCAAGCAGGTAGTATCAACTTTCATTTGAGTTTCACGACACAGCAAGACAATTGAACGATTGAAAAGTCATCATTGGAAATATCAATCCGTTGTAGGTATTTCGAGGAAATGTTATAAATTTCCCTTTTGAAAAAGGATAAAGAATGATGGCTCTCATCTTGAGAACTCATGAAGCGAAGGATGCTCGGATATCATAAAAATAAATAGAAATACCGACTGGAAAAAAAATATTTGATTCAGTTCTCATCTATCAAACGGTTACTAATTACCTGATTATCCTATATTTGTCTATCACATAGCAGAAATTGAAGTGAAATATCGATATTGTTATCATATGTGATTTCCAAAAATGCAAACTATTGAAGAACACGGACTCCATCTCGGCATGAGTAAGCAAATTGTAGAATCAGTCTCAGCGGACGCCGGACGATGACAGGGAGAAAACAACCTTTTAGTGACACTTTCGGAAGATTGCGACACAACTTAATTGATGGTGGTCAATTTGAAAAGAAAAGACCAAAATTATACGCATCAAATAGGGATACGGAGTTGGAAGGAATAGTCATTTAATAATAATAATAACTAATAATAATAATAGGTCTTTATTTTCCATGTACATAATATGAGGAAAAAAGCCGAAGATCAGCTGGTTCTGTCTTGCAACACAACCTCTGTTTTTCGTCTTAAGCAATTTCGGGAGCTGCTGAAGATAGTCCCAAAACGTCAACGCAAAATTTGAAAATATCACAGGTCTACCAAGAACTAACGTTAGGTGAATTTTGAGAAAGCACAAATTCAAGCCATACAGGACCAGAACAGTTTACAAACTCAGACCAGGTGATTTTGAACGCCTCTTTGATTTTTGCCAGTGGTTCCTGGAAAATTGTAATCATAAGCGTGATTTTTCGTTAAATTCTATTTGGACAGACGATGCTCTTATAAGCAGTGCCGGCATTTTCAACCGCTACAGTTCATATACTTTGGCAAAACAAAATCCTCAATCAATTGTGGAGCAGAGGAGTCAAGGAAGATTTTGATTTGGTGTTTGGGCAGGGCAGATAGAATTATCGGCCCGTTCATTTATAATTGCAGTCTCACATCTCAGAGGTATTTAGAAATTTTATGGCAAAATATTGAACCCCTTGTTGATGAATTGCGACTAATGAAGTTCAGGAAAATACATTTTCGCTTCACAACAATGCAATTGTCAAAAATTTTCTGGATGCAAGTTTTGGTAATAATTGGATATCCAACCAAGGACCCAACCGTTGGCCGGCCAGGTCACCGGACCTGACGCCTATGTTAAAAGTACATAGGCGTCACGAGATTTCGATAAAGTAATCGGTTAAATGAAATTAAAAAATCCCAGCCCAACCAGGGTTCGAACTCCGGATCTTTCGACTCAGAGTCGGGCACTTTATTTATATCATTATTATTTATATCATTATTATTGTTGGAGTTTCATTTATTAGTAGTAAATATAATATGAATTGTTATCAGTTTTATTGAAACTATGAGTTTTAATTACTGCTGTGAAAAGCTTTCTCAACATTTGATAGCTACTAGCGAACAATAGCCTTTTGTTTCATCACCGCGTCGTCCAAAGCCTACTTCTTCAAAATGTGTTTCTAAGTCTAGATGAAAAAATCTAAAAGCTCGGTTTTTTGTAGATGACTCTAGCAAAATACCAAGTGTGCTATATTTTTGGAAAGGAAATTTCAAGATCTATTGAAATACACAGGAATATAAGGGTGTTTCATAATTATTTTATTTCATCAAGTACTATCGAAATGTTATTTGAAAAAATAAATCACCTACACCATTGAATTAATTCTACGTAAAAAAGTGCTTCTGAAATGTTTTCATAGAAACAAGGAATTTTCGACAGGAAAAAAGTTACAGCAACTTTTTCGAAAAACACGCTGTAACTCATAAACGATGATAGATATCGATATGCGGTTTCCACCATTAAGTTTGTCATAAAATTTTATCCTCAGTCACAGCCATCAGTTTTCATCTATCTCGGACTTTCCCTTTAAAATGTCCAAGTCGGCACACCCTGTACAATCATACTGATATAGACTGAACTCTTTTTGATTATTCATTTCTCTCTGGGCTCTGGCAAAACTTATCCTTTGAATTATTGAGAATCTGTGCAAATATAACTGACAAATATATTATCAAGTATCCGCCAAATCATTGAACTCGTATGACATCCAGCAGGAGTTGTGCCAATAAGAATAATTGAGATATTATCCATTGATTTCGAAATGAAGTGAACAAAGTGCTTCAAAATGTGAATATCGACGCTATCCAGCTCCTAATACTATTTGCACCGGTTCTCGTTGATAACAAACTCAGCTAAGTGCAGGATCAACTTAAGGTACATATTGAGGTAAAGATGGTTTGTAGGACTGTTGATTCCTGGCCTGAACCTTAGGGTACGTCCAGAGTGCACGCGAGAAAACGATATCGCGAGTGGGCTTCACGCATACGAAAAACGCTCTGACAAGTTTGGTGACGTGAACGCGAGGTGTGGTCGTAGTACAGGCAGGTTGGTCTAAGCAGGCGACAATTCAGAAGAGTAGCGCAGATCAGTCATGATCATCGAGTTATCCCAGGATGACATGGTTTGCTTAAGTCTAGCTGCTGAAAGTGAGGTACTTCCAAAACTTCAACCTGAGAGAATTAATAAATAGAAGTAATTTTAATAATAATAATACTTTCCCATAAACACTCGAAGATTGTGCCCAAAGGCATATCCTGTGCGGGTAGAGAACGGCTATAATTATTATTTGCCGTGGCGTTCCGGGGTGACTTACTGATTTTTGGTGGTGTATTCACTTTTCAGCTGCAGGAAAACCCGGAAAAACCCACAGCACCACCTTGGGTGGTCGAAATCACACTTCAACAAACACCAATAAATAATAAAACTCCGAAAATCCAAATATGAAAGGGACAAAATAAAAAGGAAACCAATAATATACCCAGTAGAGCAGTAAAGTTCGTAGTAATTACTCTTATAAAAAGGAATCAACAGGAACCTACCTTCTGGCCCACGCGATAAATTAGTTTGAATCGGAAACCAGAAACAATAATTCATTCCAATAAGCTGTCGGACTCCGATGCGCGAAACTCTGCGCGAGATGAGCGGTGTCACTTTGACCGCTTCCATTATAACTGAATTGTTTTTTCTCGCGCAGTCTACCAGCAAGCGAGAAGCCGACTCGCGATATTGCTTTCTCGCGTGCACTCTGGACGTACCCGTAGCCGAGTATATGAAATGTTTGGAAACAGCGCAAAAATGTTGACGTAAACATCGACCAGACGTTAAACAACAAAAACTTTCAAATATTGTGCACATTGCGCTCTCAGTTCTGTCTAATTTGAAAGACTGGCGGTAGTATGGCATGTGATTGGGAAAATTTGTCTCTACCGGGAAAACTAGCCACAATATCGCCAAGAGCGCTGCGTGCACATTTGTTAAAAAGCTTAGACCTGACTCACCTTAGGTAAACAGAATAGTGTCCATCCAAAATTTTTAATGCATAAAGATGTTGTTAACAATTTTGGATGAATAAGAAAAATCGTCATTCCATTCCTCCAGTAGGTACAAAGCAACAGAATATTTTTAAGTTCGTTAAAAATATAAATTAACAATATATCAATAGACATTTTGTATTGAGATATAGGTAGGTACAGTGTTGAATATGAAAATTATTTTAAACTTTCACATCATAGGGATATTCAATTTCAGCCTCAATCAGGTTTAGCATAGAGAGAGCTGTAGGTTTGGTCACCTTCAATCGTGGGAGTTCGTCATACATGCAAATGATGTCCCTTCTCGTACACTTGCACAACACAAAACACTTGATTCAAATTCTGGGTCGTCCTCATCTAATATTGTACGTAACATTTTGTTTCCAACCCTGATACGATTAGATCCCCACAAAAATACAGTCACATCAGCAAAATCCAGAAATAATTGCTCGAAATATACTTTAAACCTCAAGAAAACAGAAAAATTATTCATGTAGGAAAAGTAAGGTTAAGTCGTTAAGCGGAACCTAGCCTGGAAAATCTGAGGCTTATCTTGACTAAGGCTTATGTTGCCCTCAAATAGCGGTGCAGAACAAAATCGTGATGTAAGTTCCACTCAAGTCGTAAGCCTTGAGTTATTGAACCGGTGCAAATAGCTGTAAGCCATTGGTTATGTGTAGTTGTAACTTGTAAGAGAAAAACGAAGATAAGTGAAAACTGTAACATTTGTGTTACTCGAGTATTAGACTCTTGATATGAATCGAGAACTCGATGATCATTAAATAATAATGTGTCGTCATATGCAACCTAACATGACATCTTACCAAATACCTACCAAGCATCAGTAAACAGTATTGAAGTGATATGTAACTGGATAGTTTCAAGTTCGGTTATAAATTTAAAAAAAAATCATGAGATCACTTGACGTTTTTCTTGAAAGAAACGTATTGGGAGAAGAAAAGCAACATATTAAAAAAAAAATAGAACATGATGACTTTAGAATCGACTTCTTAATAGAAGTGTGTATAATCTTTTATTAAATGCCTAGAAAGAATCAGACATTTTCTGAAAAATACTGAATTTTCTGTTTGACTTCGGAACCATGTATATTTGGAACTCAGCTGTTTTGAGATTATGTTGAATGAAATTTCCCACTGTAATGAGACCAACCATAATTTGAAATCATTTGTTGCCTGAACCTAGATGATAAACTGTTTGACTTATCACCCATAGCCTGTGAACATCATACAGATGGTTGTTCCGAATTGTTTCAGGAATGCATTTCTTTCTCATTATTGCCATGTTATGGTGCACAGAAAGAAAAATTGGCCTGTAGACAAGGAAAAAAGTGATTGATTCAACGTTTTCTATGATTCATTTTCAACCGATGCTTCTTCTGCTCGGTTCAATGTAGCTCTAGTGATTGAGTCGTGGAGAGCTTAGAGGGACATTGTTTTAATGAAACTGGATGATATATTTACTCTTTTACTCTAGATTGCTACAATAAATCATATGTTGGAGCCAATCAACGCTAATGATCGAATTAATCCATCGAACCATTGATTTTCAATAGTATAACATTGAATATCCTGGAATATCGAACAAATGTGATGATCAATACAAGGTTTTTGATATTGAAATGATTATAGCTGTTTTTTGCCCCAATCTCTTCTGTACATCAATTCTATCATGCTGATATTAATATCAACCATGGGTTCATTGAATGTAGCCATCATTAAGATGAATTGTTAAATCATTACAATGAAAAATATTTTGTGTCCAATCTCTTCTAAACATCAGTTCTATCATTCAGACATTGATATGAACCATGGGTTCATTGAATGTAGACATCACCACGATGAATTGTTACATCATAATGATGATGCTATTATTAAATTATTAATGAATATACTTTGATAACGTGCACGAGTATTACCCTAACCACACTTCAACATCTAATATATACGCATTCCAAATACCAAGTTCATCATCAGTATCTAAACTATAAGGTGTTCACTGATAATGATAATTCAGTTATCGAAACATAGGTATTATAGAGCAAGATAGGTAAAGGAGTTACTCGTGAAATGTATCATGATACCACACCTCTTCTTCCATTCTTCTTGAATATACCTGGTGTCTACCTCATTCCCTCCAGAGGGTTTATATTTTCTCAAATCCATCATTGATAGTAATAATAAATATGATGATAAATATAAACTGGATTTCAAACCAACATACCAGCCGTTTTGGAAACATCATTGGGCATTTTATTTCTATAATATTTTTCAACTATTGAAATGTTGTTTTGTCAAAGATATATTTCAATGATTTTTTTTGAAGGTTGTAGACTATGTAGTAACTTGATTACTTGTACTTCGTACTTCCATCGCCTTAATGGTTGAAAGATTTCTACTTTTTTCAATTTTTCAATACGTTTCAATAATTGCTTGAATCTGCAATCGTCTTCAGGTGAATATATTTCAATGACTATAACAGTCACAAAAAATACCTGATAGTTAATTGATTGGGGAGAAAATGAGTAAAACACAAATGATGATTTTTCTGCTTTATTTTTCAATCAGTTCTTGACATAGAACATGCACTTTTGAAAAGTTTGAGGAAGGTTCAATTTTGAAAAAGTGACTTTCAATGAAGTTCCAAAACATTCTACTCTCTGCCAGGTAATCTTAATTGAATAGATAAAACAGCTTGAAACAACTGCCCTAATTATGTTAAAAAATTTGAATTTTATTTCATCAAAATACAACCCAATATCTGTTACTCTAAAAATGTCTTCGCCTATGGCAAAAATAAGTGATTGAATTGCAGTTTTGTTCTGATTTAAAGCCAATATCTTTTCTTCTTTGTCTTTGGCTGTTTTTCAAAAAAGATTCTTGAGAATCTCTTATGGTGAATTTTATAGTTTGGTTTCTTCCAGTACAATCTTTCTTCACTATTTTGTTTGTTGGAACAAAATAGCCATGAAGGCACCATAATACTGCAGCATCACGGCCATCTGAAAAAATGGTTCTTCCAATATATAAATACAATTATGTAGAATACTTTCGGAAGAAAAAATCATTTATTCAATAATTTTTTTCATCTCACTGGGGTATTAAATGTAAACAAATGTGAAGGTTAAGCATCAAGTGCTTGTCACATTGCCCACCGTGCTTTCTTGGATATTTATGTTTATGATTGGGAATAAATTTTCAAATTCATTTGATGACTTAATTTTATAATGTGGTTCCTATCCCCACTTACAATAATTTTAATATGTTAAATTTTATAAGGAAAAATGTTTATGTTTTATAACCTCACTTTTCGTAAGTAGAATAGTAGTTTACCTAACAAGTGCGGAAAGTAATACTTTTCCGCACGCGATTGCAGATGGCCGAACGACGCGTTAGCGGAGTTCGGCCAGAAATCGCGTGCGTTAAAGACACTTTACGCTCGTGTTAGGTACACTATTTTTTCTTCTAGCGAAAAAAACACCCAAAAGTTAACATAAAGAACATTTATTATCAAATATATATTAAACTATACAACCATACTTGGTAGTCTTTCTATTTTAACCTTCTGCGACGCAATATTTAAATGTCAGTATAATCCGCAAAAACTAAATAAATCTACTTTTCCGCACTAAAATGTTTTTCTACACTAAAAAGAGTGCACTTCTTTCAAAACTAAAATGAGTGATTTTTCCGCACGCTAGTAGACAAAATTATTTTCACACAAATAACCTTAATTGCCATTTCTTCTTTTCACACTAGTGTTCCTGATGAAGGGGAAATAAGGTTCTTGAAAGCCTGAACTGGAATAATTAATGTTCCCCTTTTCAACATGAAAACCTCCCAAGAGGTTATCTTACACGATGGAAAATAGCGACTAAAGTTTGTCTTTTAGCCACAGATGATTCTACAACAGATTTTAATATTCTATTCATATTTTTGAACAAAAATCAAAATATATAAATATATACAGAGTGACCCATTTGAAAGCGGACCACTTCTATAAAATTGTTATTTATTATCGGATTCAGAAGATTTTTTTTTCAATAGATAGAGCATCAATAGTTCTAATTGATGATGAATTCAATCCATTTCTGAAATTTGAAAGAATATTACAAAAATCATTGTATATGGTAATATGTTCCTGAAGACGATAATGCGCAAACTACAAAAATGTATCTAGTAAAGGTTCTATTAAATATTTGTTCACAGACGTCTGAATATCAGTAACATTTTTTCTTGAAAAGTTATCGGCATTGTGTAGAGAAAGTACAAATTCCAACATGGATGTTGTAAATTGTTTCATACTTTTTTCGAAATCAAATTTGGGTGGTATGGGTGCATTGTTCTGTAATTCACTGTCATTTTGCACATTCAAAACATCTGGTTCGTAATTAAAAGAATTAGAGTGAACTGAAGAAGTAGAAGGCACAGGTGCAAATTCCTTTACATTATCATTTGAATCAAAAATTGTTTCCACGGCAATATTTAGGTGGTGACGATTCACATGTCGTTTGAAACTATAAATATTTTGAAACATTTGAGTGCAATCACAACATCTCACTAAAGAGTGTCTATCTAAATTATGGCTTCGTTTGAAATGTGAAATCAGAATAATTAAACCAATAAATTTCCTTTTGCATAAAAAAACATAACATTTTGATATGAATGTCTCTCATAACAAATTACTTTATTTCTTTTGGTGCTGATTACCTTCTTCTGTTTCTGAAATGAAATGAATGGTAAAATTTATTGATTTTTTAAACTCAATCATTTAATTTTTTGTGTCAAGACGTAATCGTCAGAGCACTTCCCAAAATTGTACAAATATTACAAAATTGTAAACATTTATAAGAATAAATTTACTCTAAAGGTATTCTTTTTCAAATAGGTACTTTAAAGTTTTTCATTCGCAATGAATAATGATTACACTTAAGATTTTTGAGATTCAAGATACTTAAGTAAGTATGTTGAAGCTGAAAAACTGATTGCCATTTGATAAAAAAAGAGATCTGCCCATAAAACAGCGCAACCATTCAACTTCCTAGAAAATTATGAACAAAATCAACTTCTGTTTTCTTAAGAGAGATAGGAAATACCGTGTATTGAGTATAGTTCTATGGGAAGACTGAGCCACTGACGCTGAACCCTGTTTAGAAATTATGGAAGTTTGAAATCCAACACCTTAGGTATCGGTAATTCATGATACCTAATGTAGCTCATAATTTCCATTCCCTATATTTCTTGGAATAATATCTCAGTCTGATCACTTCATTTTAGGGAATTATCTACGTTTCAAATACATATGTCTACATGGATAGGTAGGTAGTATTTATTTTCTTTTGTGAAACTGTTCGCATTCTCAGATATGTTTCGCCCCTTAACCTAACAAAATACAAGCTTTCTGGGATGAAACTTATTTCAGTTCAAATAATATAACAAGAACTCGTCAAATTAGATGTCTTACCTATTTGCCACAAAAACTATACAAAAACTACACAGTCACAATAAAAATCTTCGATTTCTTCCTTCTTTCAATGGTTTTATGACAAAATTTGCGGGTAAACAGAAAGACACAGCGTCCGGGCAAGCCGGTCCCGGTGCATACCTTGTCTGGAAGTGGTAATTTGCAATGCGAATCAAGGAACTGAGAATTATGGTTATACTTTTGGGATTGGCTTGATGTTTTGGTGATTAGTTGCGAAAACAACCATGTTTAATATTTGTATTCATATATATTGTGTCAATGTAGACGGGATATTAGATTTACATCAGTAAATTGATGCAGTTGTGCACTGATCTTAGAATAGGTTGGGTTTACGTTGAAGATTTCGCATGATTGTGTTACCAAATTTCAACATTGATCAACAATGAAATTAATTATTGAGAACGATACTAATGTTGATGATACTAAGGACACTAGTAATTAAATAATGAGAGTTTATAATCAATTTGTTGATTGTGCCCATGAAAATGTCCTTGTTACGATAAAGTTTCCGACAATCAAATTGATGATCACTAATTGATCTTGTAAAGGAATGTGGTTGTTGAAAAATCCATACCCTCTGATTGTGATAATGAAAATTGCCTTGTAGCAATGATTTTTTCGTTAATCACAGGTGGTGTTTGATACTAGGTCCAATTTTATTTTCTGTGTGACATTCAGTAACTCATCCAAAATCTGGATTTCACTTACATAGTCCATGATCTCATCTGGAGTACGCTCGATTGAGTGTAGAATGAATGCTGCATCCTTCGCCTGAAAATTCATTACGAGAATTAATTAAAAATTATAATAGAAATGTCGAAGAAGAAAACTGTATTTCACAATGAGCTTATGACTTGAGGCATAAGATGTCCGGAGGACTGCTCATTGCTAATATCCTATACAATAGGAAAAGTTGGGCCGAAAATCCATCAGAAAACAACTACTTTCCTGGCTATTCCTGGGAATTACATTTGATGAAATTTCCGTGCAGAGTTCCTACAACGTTATCTCTGCAATTGCTTGTTGCATGGAAATGTTCATCGAAACATTCGGACCACCTATATATCGATTTCGGGGTGTTGCCCCTCATCAGTATAGGGTAGGTCTTGCAGTCAATAACTAATGATTGCAACGAATTAATCGATAACCAAATCCATTTCAAGACCGAAACTGAGATCGCGCCCGCACAGTGGATAACTACAAAACTGCGAGCGTCGTCCCAGCGCCGACCACCCAACTAAGCAATACCCATGAACCACGATCGTCAAGACCGTATAAAACGGAGAAGAAAACTGTAATTCACAAACAATGAGCTTATGACTTGAGGCATAAGATGTCCGGAGAACTGCTCATTGCTAATATCCTATACAATAGGAAAAGTTGGGTCGAAAATCCATCAGAAAACAATTACTATCCTGGCTAGTGCCACGACGAACATTGAATTACATCTGATGAAAGTTCCGTGCAGAGTTCCTACAAGGTTATCCCTGCAATTACTTGTTGCATGGAAATGTTCATCGAAACATTCGGACCACCTATATATCGATTTTAGTTATTGACTGCTAGACCTACCCTATACTGATGAGGGGCAACACCCCGAAATCGATATATACGTGGTCCGAATGTTTCGATGAACATTTCCATGCAACAAGCAATTGCAGGGATAACCTTGTAGGAACTCTGCACGGAAATTTCATCAGATGTAATTCAATGTTCGTCGTGGCATTAGCCAGGAAAGTAGTTGTTTTCTGATGGATTTTTGACCCAACTTTTCCTATTGTCCAGGATATTAGCAATGAGCAGTCCTCCAGACATCGTATGCCTCAAGAAATATCGAAATGATTCGTATTTTTGCAGGCCACTATAACTACACCTCTATCTTTTCGTCATTAGCATTGGCTCGCTGCCATAAGCACAACATACCGAACGACTGAAGAAGGATGGAACTTTCGAATTGCTACCATCATTATAAAAATATTACTATCATTAACTGATCTATATTGGCCATATAAAAAGTAGTTCACTGTTGGTTGAACAACATAACAGTAAAATTTGGAACAAAGAGAGTAGACAAATCAGTAAAAGTGATCAATGAATTACGCAGTGTTTTTCGGCAGTGAACCTATGATTAACTTTGATGTTGTAAATATACGAGAACTAATTAGTCCACTGTATAGTCCATGGGTTACAGGGATCAGTTGCAATAGTGTCCTCTGCAACGAGAAATATCGCATATGTATCTGTTGACTAGCTAGGGATGTAGGTAGTTGTTTTCTGGCATATACTTATGCTGCATGTGAATAAAAATCAAAGAATGAAACTGAGGTTGGAAACGACTATCTTCACCTAACGATCTGCCAAAAAAACCATGTGCTTAGATGTCTGACGACTAAGGCTTATATTTACTACTTACGTACAATATGACATTTGATGGCGGTTACTTTAGAGAAGACAATAATTGTCCTTGTTGGTACATGGATAAAAAAGGATCACACGAAAAAACTTTTTCGTTGGGGATTATAATTCAACAGTAAATAGTGAAAAGAATAATGGAAAGACACATCGCCTTCCGCAAAATCGGGAATTTTACTAGCACTTATGATTTATGACACGACTGGTGCCTGCGAAAAATTTAACAAAAATATTTTTAAACCAATGTCTTCTCCTTGAACGTATATTAAATGGCTCAATTTTTTAGTTGGTAGCTGTGCTATCGAACCCACACTGAGGAAAATTTGTAGAAACCCTAGTTAGAAATTGAATAACAAACTCTTATAGCATAGGGACAAGCGAGTTCTAACCTGTGATTATAAAGTCGACTTTGCTGATTACAACTCACTTGGGATTATAAGAAATTGTCGAATAAGGTATAGTCTCGAACTTTGCTGCCGCTAGGGACTGCATCTACCTGTAGCTATTAGACCAAGTTTCTGAAGTAGATGTTAAACTTTGCAACCTCAAGCGAGTGTACCAACTTGTGACTTTGATGCATTTTTGTTGTCTTTGCTACCGCCAGCGAATGCACCTACATGACTACAAGGCATTTTTGCAGTTGTAGGTACCTGACTTTGCTACTGCTATTTAGTGTATATACAGGGTGTCCGGTAAACCTTGTACAATATTGAAACTGGTGATTTACCAGGTCATGACTGTTCAGAATATCGGAGCATTTTTTAAATTTCTGGAAAATCAGTACCTCACCTTGGATTTTTGAGTGCCATGTCTACAAATTGGGACCAATTCAAATATCTTTGCTGCTGAAGATTACTGATGAATGATGCTTTCAGACGTACTAAACAGTTTTTCAGAAAACGATACAATTTTTCAAGAAATTACGGTAAAATGCCAGATTTGAGTGTCACCAATTTGTTTAACTACAGTTTGACATTATTGTTCGAAAAAAACATAACCAAGTGGAAGTGGATATTCATTACAAAAGAATGCTTATTTTGTCCAGACTCTACCATGGTATAAAACATACGATAATTATTTTTAGAAGGAGTAGAATTTCGATTATATTCGATTTATTATATTATTATGTGCTAAAATCAACACCATTAGACTTTGTCAGTAATGTCTTTTATGTTTATTCTATCAAGATCAAATGATTAAATAATTATGAGTAATAACGAATCAACTGCTTAAAAGCTTTCAATGAGATGTAAAGAAGTAAACACTAATTCAACGTTTTTTTGAATCAACATACACTATAAACCAAAATAACGATTATTCAACATAGCACTGAATAATATTACAAAAATGTTATTTTCCATCCACTCGTACGCAGAGACGACATCTTTTCAAGAAGAACCTTTTCAAATGCGTTATAGGTTATAGCCCCCAAATCAGCGATTCTCTGAGCGGCATTGTGCAATCGGATAACGTTCTGCATAAAGCGCTGATGCAGCAATAGCACTACCTCCACATTCACCATAAATGTAGTGCATATGCGCATATTCTCAGGGAGTTCAACGTGTGTACGGCATGACAAAGAAATAAATACCACTGAATGAAACAAGCGGAATAATTTCAAAAAAACTACAACAGAAGTCACAAGTTGTTCAAAAAAAATGTGACAGCCACATACTAGATTTTTTCAATTCTATTTACAGAAGATCCGTTCATCAGGAAACTATTGCTTCTACGGACACAACACAGGAGTTAGAAAAGTTTTTAATTTACGACATGGATTCACCTCCTAAAAAATGTTGCACTCATTTGGTTACACCCTTATATCTGTCGGTCTCTGAAACTTCGTTGGAATCTGGATGTTGGACAATTGCGACATTTATCACAAGAATTCATTTTAATCGGCGCCATGTCGGATTATCGACATTTCATTTCGATAATTTTATTAGGCTTAATTACATGAAAAGTTGATTTTATTGACACACTATTCAATGCTACCAAGCAGTCTATTCTTCATTATTAATAATCATTTACACATTTTATCTTGATGAAATCGAAATAAAATAATTTTTGGGCGTAAGTATAAAAGTTGATGGAAGCCTAGAATGAAACCACGCCTAATTCAATGGAAATCACTTCCTACAAAAACAGTTATAGTTTGTTTATTACCATCGTAGAGTCTGGACAAAATGAGCATTCTTTTGAAATGAATATCCACTTCCAATTGGTTATGTTTCTTTCAGACAATAATGTCAAACTTTTTAAATAAAATTGATGAAACTCAAATCTGTCATTTTATCCTCATTACTTGAAAAAAAAATCACTTTCCGAAACACTGTTCTTTACGTCTAAAAGCATCACTCATCAGGTATCATCAGCGGCAAAGTTGTTTGAATTTGTCTCTATTTGTATACATGGCACTCAAAAATCCAAGGTGAGTTAGCGATTTTCCAGAAATTCTTAAATGCCCATTATCTCGAAAACGGTGATATTTTTACTGAGGTGAAATTCCGATATTCTGAACAGTCATGACCTGGTCTATCACCAGTTTCAATATTGTACAAGGTTTACTGGACACCCTGTATAGTTGTAGGTATGTTTTATGTAGTATATCCTTGTAAGCCATTATAACTTATTGGAAATAGGTTATAATAATAATAATAATAATAGCGTTTATTGCCCAACAGTTTCCCATTTACAGAGCAATTTAAAAAATTAATAGAATAACAATACAAGCTTAATGAGTAGCACGTTCTAATTTCTGAATATGAATGAATGACAATCACAAGTCCTGTTTGAATACTTCAATTACAAAAATTCAATGATGCGTACGAGATTTATTCTTGAGTTCAGAAACACTGCAAGAAAAGAAGTTACAGACTCTAGAAAGTTTGTTAGCATTACTGCACATATAATTTATTGATGCCTTTAAGATACATTTGCATGAGCTCTTTTGCATGGGAAAGTAGTGTTGCGTTTCTAGATGTTATTCTTGGAACAAAAATATTAATTTGTGACAGTAACACCGGACAGTCAATTTTACCATTGAATAATTTATACAGGCGTAAAACGAAAGCTAGATTTTTACGTTTTTGTATCGATACAAACTCAAATCCATGCAACAAATCAAGATAATTACAACCTCTTGGAAAATAAATCCTGCACACAAGACTATAAACTTGATATTATACCTACCAAAACTTTAAACACCGTTTCTGTTAGAGTAGATTAGACGGTAACACTGAGACAGTACCAATAGCACACCGTGCATTATGCTGTAGTATGCACCAAGCGACCAACAAGGGAGGATATAATGTTTCTGTTTCTTTGATTTTGGAGAAAGCTCTTGGTACTGAACGATTTTCGTGTTCTTGTAGGGTGGAGTGGTAATTTCCGTTGAAATATCAGAAAAACATTGAATAACCACAGCAAGGTATAGAATAATGGTAGTGGGTTCATCGAGTACTATTTTATATTGATTATTCAACTATAAAATTATAATTTTTTAATGCAAATACTGTCCTTGACTGACTGTCTGATAGCGATAGCAGTATACCTTTTTGCGGCAGCAAAACCACCTTCGGCAAAATCGTTTTTGCTGCTGTAGGATTTAAACGAGCTACTTCTATTGGAGAATTTGTTATACTATTAGTATTTCTTATTATTGTATCAAAAAATATCTTAGCAAATACTTTAATAACACAATTTTCCTCAGTGTACTCTCTGACATAACCCTTCACGGGGCGGTTCACTGTTAAGACAATATCTTTCAACAAACGGCAAAGCTATTCTATCTCATTTTGTGGAGATCAAACCGTGGAAAAAACAATATTTCCACTCACCTCTTTTGACGTCCATGAACCGATAAATGACAGAACTGTGAGATGGACAAAACTAAATAGGGGACTAGTTCCATAAACAAAAAGAGTAATTATTAAACGCTGATTTATCACATCATGTAATTCCCGATTCAACTCTATCAATTTCAGAATGTATCCTAAAGGAAATGCAAAGATTTCCAATACAGTTGTCAGGATAGGAATGACGTATATAGATTTCAGATCTTGAGTCAGACTTTCCAAGCGACAATACTTCTGCCGAAGATTCTCCAAACAACGGATGAATAATGCTTCGTTGTACCTGAAATAGAAATATTTGTTATGCAAACTAAAGAAAAATGGACATGCGCCAACAAAATTTGGGTTTCACATCGAAAAAAACATTTTGTCTGCAGATGAGTCTCAATTTTGCTACCTTCTTCCTATCAGTCTCTACTTCCAAATTTAATACACATGTAACACATAAATAATTGTTTTGTAGATAATTTTATCACAACATAGTGTATTTGTAAAAGTATACCTCTGAAGTTAAACTTCATAATGATATTCTAGGATGATGATCACGCCATTCAAGTATATATGGATAACTTCTTTTAGTGAGGTGGCTTAGAGCTGCATTTTAAGATTACTGTTACCTGGCGGATAAAAGCACCAAATTTGGTATGAAGGTACCTTAGGGTATACTTACTAATTTTAGCCTAGGTGCCCCCTGAAATTTCGAAAAATTGCATTGACATTGACCATTGCATTGGACCATGAAAGCCCCCAACCCAAATACGCGTCAACGTTGTCCAAGTACCGAAACATACATTTCTATATTTCACGATACCTTTTAGACAACGCGGTAGTATTTCCAGATTTGTAATGTTGTATTGCACTGATCTTGGAGGCGCGCCGGTAGTGTTCTCGCTTACTATGCCAAGGTACACGGGTTTTCACCGCGCCGTCACCGACCTCGTGCATGGCATCGCACGTTGAAAGGTGAGGGCAGCATCTTCCCTAGCTCGCACAAGTCTCTCGAAAACTTCTGAGGGTTGCTCGTAAGGGGGCAGCCGTTTGATTATGAAAATTCCTAAAGGTAATATGTTGTTTGAGACATTCCAGACAGTTTAAAAGAGTCTATCCGGGAAAAAAGAGGTAAAGGAATTCGAAGGAAAGTGTCTGGCAACACCAAACTGCCACGAAATTGGATGGACTTTCTCCGTGACTCAATAAACAACTTTTTGACTTTCAAGATTGCAGAGTTCAAATGGCCACACATTGGTTCAAACATACCAATCGAAAACTGCAATCATGAAGAGGCAGATACAAGGATTGTGGTTCATGTACTCCATTCACTACAGCTAGGGGCAACGAGTATTCTTGTGCGTACTATAGACACAGATGTGATTGTCATCATTATTAGCACATTCTATAAACTAATAGTGGCTCAACCTTTGGCCGATATATGAGTGGCCTTTGGCATGGGCAAGCATTACAGGTTTTTCCACATCAACGCGATATGTATCAGACTGAGGGAGTCAAAATCACGAGCACCACCTGTGTTTTACTCATTCTCTGGTTGTGACAAAACCTCTACCTTCAAAGGTAAAAGTGAGAAATCTATTTGGGAAGCATGGCAAGCATTTCAAGACGTCACTGATACATTTGTGTATTTAGCTACTCATCCATTCTAACTGCTGAAAGCTCAATCCGAACACTTTAAGAAGCTGGAGCGACTGACTGCTGTTCTATATGATAAAACCACTCCTTTCAGCAGTATCAACCAGATAAGAAAGGAGCTCTTCTGTCAGAAGAATCGAGCAATGGACAAACTTCCACCAACTGAGGATGCTCTTCTACAACATATCCGTAGGGCAGTTTATCAAGCCGGTATTTGGACGACTAGCACACAAACACAGCAAGTTATTCCTTTGCCGCACGATTTTGCTTGGAATATGGTTTTAGAGTCATGGGTACCAGTTTGGATTACAATTCCAGAGGTTTTCCGGTCGCCGGGAATTGATTAAATGTTCCTGCAAAGGAGACTGCAGGAATTAACTGCAAATGTGGGAAAGCCAATCTGGACTGCTCACCACTATACAAATGCAAATGTAATTTACCATGACTGTTGCATACTGAATTCCATGGAATGAATAGCTATAACTTTTTTTTGGATCTCTTAGTAGCGTTACATTTATACTTATAAATTACTGTAATTAATGATAGAGATATATTTTATTGTATATTATTTAATGTGTAGAATACCCTAAGTTGAGTTTGTATTATACTTAGCTGACTTGACGCTGTAATACAAAATTTATATGTGTTAAACGTGATATTTTGACGTATTTATCGACCATTTTGTATTTTAGAGCCGTAGATAAAATTGTTTAGAAATTCCAGAGGGCTCCTAGGCTAACATTCATAAGTATACCCTAAGGTACCTTCATACCAAATTTGGAGCTTTTGTCCGCCAGGTAACGGTAATTTCGTTAAGCTACCTCACTATTTGAGATAACTCATTGTTTCCTTTATAATATCATATGGCTATTCGTGTTAGCAAAATTGAATCATCAACTGGAAAATAATTTTTTATTTGGAAATCAGAGGATCTGGAAAAGTAACATGGATAAATCATTTTACAAAATAAAAATATGTTTTCTGTTGATCAAGCAATAAAAGAGTCATTGAATTTGAAGACTCAAAATTGAGGTAAGGGATATGTTGAGTAACTCCAGTTCATCAGAAAATTCCATTTGTATTAGAGACCGTCAGATAGTGACAGGTTTCGCTGACTGATTTTCTCTTTTCTGGGATTTTAACCACGGAAAATTATGCTCAAAAAATGAAAATCTAGGCAAATGGAAGATTCACTTTTCTCTTTAACACAATAACATATATAACAATCTAATGGTGAAAATCCAAAGCCATCAGGTTTGGTCGTAATGAAAGGGTTGAAATGAGGGCGCGATATTGTAAAAAAATACTAGGCTGCTGATGTTGATGATGTCGATTATGGCAATCGACAGAATGAAATTTGATATCATTAGGAACCCGAAATATATTTCACATAAGCCGGTTAGCTGTTCAAATTCCATATACGAGAAAGTCTGCCAGAAAACGAAAAAAAAAAAATTCACAAAATTATCCGGCCCGGAAGTTTACGTCAACAGCTGAAACTTATACGTTTTCACCAAAAACATTCAACTTGCCTAATTAAACCCATTACATGTTCAATATCAGATAACTGGTTGACTACTATATCAAACAGTAAAGTAAGCTCTAAGACATTATTATCCATAATGTTGATGTGTTCACTTATTTATACGTTTTCATAGTCATTTAGCTGCATTTTGTTCAACCTCAAAGTACTAAAGTCTTTGGTAAATACTCACTCGTAATCGAATTGCTTTGATAAACTTTCCACTCCATGTTTCTTGAAATTCGGATAGTTTTTATGCCATCTATTCCGCAAGCTAACGAGCTCTAAATTGATCCAATTGAATCTCTCCCTCAGTACCAGTAACATTCCAGAAATTTGCAAAACCATGATACTTGTTGCAATCATTGGAATCGAAATTGTGAGGGCACTAAAACCATATGAAGTCCAAACAGAATATTTGTTTTTAGAAAGTAAGACATTGTATACTTTTCCCGATTCATGATAAACGAAGAAGAATCCCATGAGTATACTAGCGATGACGATGCGGATTCGGGTGTTTGTATGACTTTGCTTGAAACTAAGTCTCTCCACTGACGTCATCATTGCATTATCAAAGTCATGTATTTCATCCATCCATTTTATCATCTGAAAAAATGGTTACAATTAGTGATATCACCTACCTAATGTTATCGGAATAACAACATTCTTAGGACCGGAGAGCGCCGTAATCACAAAAACTACGCCAACCTCACTTAACGCACGATTAGTCATCTGACATTCAGTAACTAAAGTAACAAAAAACAATTACAAATCATACACATGGCGTCGACATCACATTTCTCCCTTCTACCCCAACCCCGTGAAAGGACGTCATTTTCTTCACCATCAATAAGCAGACGACATAATTTTGCAAATGGCCGACGATATGTAGAGGTTTTTGTTTTCACACCAGCCACTCATATCCGTCCAGCTGGTCCAGGAATCACAATTTCTACTTTCCCAATTTTCCAACTGTTTCGGTTGCCTATGGCGATGCTCTTGCTGTCGTTGATTCACTTGAATCTCTTGGTGAGTTTCGGTAGATATTCACGTACCCATCTCTTCCAGAAAGCATTGGTAAATATCCGTGATTTTTGCCATTATTTGCCTAAATATCTACTAATTTCTGTAGTAAAAGAAGATCTATTCTCCACGATCATCACAGAATTTGCCAATTCTGAAATCAAATTTGATTACAGAATGCTGGAATTCTCTCTCTTGAGATTGCGGAAATATTCTGCAACACCTCTGCCACCATGCAATTTAAATGTATTTTTCTGAAATCGTTCAAGAATGCCCACTTTCTCGGAGCAACTTCAGGCCTCAAAATGCGCTAATGTAGTATTTTAGTCCGTTGCTAAGCAACGAACTTTCCCGGACCGTTTTCGAACCTAAACGGTACGGAAATAGTAATGTACGTAACAAGTCCGGAAAATACTGTTTTTTTGGACGAATAGACCAAATTCTAGGACGAGCGTTAGCGAGTCCTGGAAGTCTACGAGTCCAAAAAAACTGTTTTCGGACGTGTTGCGTACACTATTTTTTCGGCAATCATGTAGAATAACAAATCAATGAGACGCATGAGACGAAGAGAGGTCGACTTTCACCCATCTGTTAACCGGATGAAACGATTCCAAATTTGAATATTTCGAACATTTCAGTTCTTATTTGTATTATATATTGAAATTCGAACAGAAGATAGGTACCAACAGAAACATTCTAATTCTTATTTATATTAATATTTGTATTAAAATTCGAGAACTTCCCGGCCTAGTCCGGGAAGTACGTACTTCCCGGACTAGGCAAGGAAGTGCTACTTTCTCAAAGAAAAAGTGTCCGGGAAGTGAACACTTCCCGGATGGTTGCCGAAAAAGTACTTTCCCGTATCGAAAACGATACGGGAATATTTTTGCTGGCTTGTTTACATTTTAGACAGTTATTGATTTCACGCAAACAATATGTAGAATTCCTTAGTTTTTGATAATGCTGATTGTGATTTCAGAAAAAATATTTTGTGTACCTCGTAGTAAAAGCACATTCCCAGACATCAATGCTTGTTGGCCTCGTCTTAACGCCTCTGCCAATAATTTACATTGTCGTCCGGGAATGTATTGCTTTTATTACTAGATACACAATATACTATTCCCGTATCGAAAACGATACGGGAAAATATTTGCCGGCTTGTTTACATTTTAGACAGTTATTGAATTCACGAAAACAATATGTAGAATTCCTTTGTTTTTGATAATGCTGATTGCGATTTCAGAAAAAATAGTATGTGTACCTCGTAGTAACAGCACATTCCCAGACTTCAATGCTTGTTGGCCTCGGCATAACGCCTCGGTCAACAATTTACATTGTCGTCCGGGAATGTATTGCCTTTATTATTAGATACACAATATACTATTACATTCTCTCTCTTGTGATAGAATAATATTCTCACACTGGTTATCAATAATAACATTAGCCTTGACGCAGTTGATTATCATCGTAGTGGCAAAATTTGAGTAAGTGTCAAAATTATTGCTGTCACGTTTCCTATCTTTGATCGTGGAGAAAGTATAGTCTGCTACTCGGTTAGAATGAAAATTCGTGATGCTCGTGGTTCCTCAAGCTCGCCTTCGGCTCGCGCTCGGAACTTTCCACTCACATCGAATTTTCATTCTAACCTTGTTACAGAATATACTATTCTGATTTCCATATTCAGTCAGAAAGTAGTTGGGTGTTGAAGCCTCTGCATCTGCAAGGTCTATAGAAATACGTGTTAGAGGACGACGGTTGACAACGCTTTCCGGTTCGGCAAACAGAGTGTTCAATATTCCGTCTTTCAGAGACTGGTCATACAAGGTAACACCAAAGGTTCTTTTTACTGAACCGATCAAGCTTTCCCAAACACCTCACATGTATGATAAAGCAGCTGGCAGAAGTTGATGCCTTTCGAAACCATGCATGGTATCAGTTATGGTAGAACATTCCAACTCTAGCAATGCTTTTTTCAGTTCATCTGGAGCACCTCAGAAATTGCTATCGTTGTCAAAATGAATTATTTATGGCTATCCTCTTCTCGCCAACATCCGTCTCATAAACGTAACCGCAGAATCAGTAGATATGCAGGTGTCCCATCTTGGGTATGAGTTTGTTTGTTTTGTTTTTTGTTTTTTCCGTTAACCAGCTGTCGTCCCCTTACGAACGGCAGCTCTCAGAAGTCGAAACTTGTGCAAGCCAAGAGGTCTTACCTCTTTACGTGCGATACCTAAAACTTTCTCGGGCCATCAAAAAAAACTTCTGCAGTCGCCTTGGTTTGAACCACCGCCAACTGGCAGCCAAAGTGACTGAAACATGTCGCTTAACCACTCGGCTACCTGGCCACGTACTTGGCTTCTCCTTGGAATTTTTACGTTTCAAACAGTGTGTGAAAGTAGACTTCACTGCAGCTCTCCCATCGATCTCCCAAAATATCTTGTATATCTCGTTCAGAATTGTTTCCCTGATGACAAAATTTAACGTGATAGTGTTGGATGGTGTGTTATTCCTAAACTTCGAAGCTTGGTATTATTATCAGTATACATGCTCCCATATACAGGGTGCCCGTATTTCGAGCTCCATCATGGGGATCTCAGTTATTATAAGAGATACGAGGTCGGTTAAATTAGGGCAAAGTTGGGCGTTTTCATGCTGAACAATTACCTGGAAGAAAATTTGATGTGTCATTTTTAGTTTTTAAATTATTGGAAAAAAACGGAAATTTGCAATTTTCGTTTTTATTTTTTCAAGCGGAAACCAAAAGAACTAGATGTTTTTAACTAGAACGTTCTCGAGCCACTTTTTCACAAGGAATCTAAATCTATCATCGTATTTTCCAATGCGTTCTTGATGCCAGTGTTACAACAATCAACTTTGGTTCTTCTTATAAAGTTATAATTATTTGGGTCCAAAATTATACAATAATTTACCTCTACATGTTCAGGAAAGTAGAACAACTTTCTCATTTAGAAAAAGTCTGGAAATGCATTTGAAACAAATCCCCTCGGAGCAAATCCACAATTTGATAAACTGACCGGAGATAATATTTCTGTCATTTATACTTGTATAATAAAGCATTCCGTGTTTCTCCTTCACATGAGATCTCATACTTTGATGTAGACGTATAATAATAATAATAATAATAATAATAATAATAATAATATGCGGTCTCAGCCTATATCCACAGGCATAACGCGGCGCTACGAGTGTTATACTACCATCTACGACACTCGTACGGTATAGACGAGACACCGGTGTTGCCTTATGTTCCGGGGGATATTGAGTCCGTGGTGGAGAATGAGAGGTGCCGGATCTATTGGAACTACTCATTCCCCACCCTCAGGCAAATACAAGCCAATAAGCCTGATGTTGTCCTCCTCGACCACCAAAGTAGAACGATATTCGTCATGGAGTTTTCCGCTCCAGGCGAAATGAATATCGTTCGAAAAGAGGAGGAAAAACGGACTAAATATCGAGATCTTCTCTTTGAACTCCGCAGGTTATATCCGGACCATTCTGTCAAAATGGTGGTTCTGATCATAGGAGTCCTTGGTGGAATGATGGACCCACTGCTCTCCAACTTGAGGATAATACCTGCTTGCCGTAATATGGCAGAAATCTTAGCAGCGCGAATGCAGAAGGCCGTTATCCTTGGTTCGCTCCGTCTACTCAGGGCACATGATTCTCGGACCCAATAGTCACTCACCCTACGGACGTAGGGAGTGGTTATTGGGGTTAACGACACCAGCGCGCCCTCCGGATGTATCGGAGCACCGGAGACAGGGCCTGACTGGTACATTCCTAACGGGAAAAAAATAATAATAATAATAATAATAATTCTTTATTTCCATTAAGATCATTGTTACATGATATTGGAAGAGTCAGTATAAAATAGTTAGCATTGTATATATATATATATATAAAATAATATTAAAAATTACATTAATGAAATATATAAATAAAATATATAGTGGATATACAAATAAAATAATTTCATTTGGTCATTGTAAAATTATTCATAAAAAAGCAGAAATTTTAATATATGGACAAAAAATATATAAAATGGTTAAAAAATATCACAAGTACAAGCTAACACAAATATTAAACCAGCAACAAAACAGAAATATACCGATATCATTGTCATTCTACTAAGAATTCATTTACTTTATAGTAACATTTTCTCACTAGGAGTTTTCTCAATTTATTTTTGAAAATATTGTAATTCTTTTCACTAACAATTTCATCTGGTAATTTATTGTACAACTGTATTCCTGCATAAGAGGGAGCGTTTTCGAAAAATCTTGTTTTATGGCTTGGTATCTGTAGAAGATTGCCGTGTCTTGTATTATAGTTGTGATTATCGCTATTTGTCAATAAATTAGAAAGTTTCCTTTTTATTAGTAGTATAGATCTCATGATGTATATACAAGGTACAGTAAGAAGATTGCTTTCGATGAAATATGACTTGCATGATTCAGTACGTTTCAATCCAAATATTAATAGTATTATCCTTTTTTGTGATATAAGCAGTCTTTGAGATGAAACTGCATTTCCCCAGACCGTTATATTATATGTTAAATGGGAATATATTAATGCATAATAAATGTTAATTAGTTGATGTCTATCAAAAATGTTTTTCATCTGTAGGATGGCATAAAATCCACTATTAACTTTTTTACTGATATGATGTATGCAGCTTTTAAATGATAGATTTGAATCTAGAAACGTTCCTAAGAATTTGGTGTTATGCGAAATGTTCATTTTTGCATTATGAATATTTATATCTGTGGGTATATGATTATTGTTATTAATGGAATATTGCATAACGATGGTTTTCGTATGATTGACTATTAATCGATTGGTGTAGCACCAGTCACTGAATCTGCTATAGAGTACATTAAATTTGTTATCAAGTTCGCGTTGATTTTCACCATGGAATGCTACAGATACATCATCGGCATATAAAACCAAGCAGTCAGTTTCTATATAGTCAGGAAGGTCATTGATAAACATCAGAAATATTAGTGGACCCAGTATAGAACCTTGTGGGACGCCTAAGTCAACATTGTTCATTTCAGATCGGACTCCACTGAGTTTCACAATGATTTTCCTATGGTTCAGATATGACATCAACCATTTAAGTACCTTTCCACGAATTCCCAGTGAGAATAATTCAGTTTCGGTGTGATTTAGGTTTAGGCAATCGAAAGCTTTTGTGAGGTCGAAGAATAGAGCACTCACGAGTTTTCTTTGGTCGAGATATTTGTAAATATACTCGACAAACTTACAAATAGCAGTTTCAGTCGATCTACCAGGGTAAAAACCGTTTTGTGAGTCCTTCATAATCTTATATTTGTCAAGGTAAGATATCAACCTGTTATACATAGCTCTTTCAATTATTTTACTAATTACACTAGGTACAGTTATTTGCCTATAATTATCCATGCAAAGAGGATCATCTTTTTTATAAACTGGTGTTACTATGCCTAGTTTCAAATCTTCGGGAAATTCGCCTAATTCGACAGATAAATTTATCATGTTTGATATAGGTTCAGCAATTTGATGAGCTATACTTTTTACTAATTTTGTAGATATGCAATCAACTCCAATTGAATTTGTATTTTTCAGATCTTTTATGATTTGTATAATTTCTACGTTATTTACTGGTACGAAGTAAAACGAATTACTGTTGTTCAATTTGCACGTGGTGCATGATTCACTAATGTCATTCTTATTGTTGAAGCGTTGTTCAATAGCAAGTCTAGCAGTTTTCGAAAAGTGTTTTAATATAGTAACTCAGTCTCTTCATCTGCAATGTCCTTGTATTGCATGGATATTTAAAGTTTATTAAAATTTCATAATTTAGGTAAGGCAGTAGGTACTCTTGAGACAAATTATTTTTAAATTATAAATGATACGGTCACTTAATCAAAAATCACCCTTGTATTGTCTTATTTTATATAATGCTAATTTTTATCATTTTATGTTAGACTTTTATATTTTTATTATTAGTGATTTCATTGGTACACTTATGTGAATCGGTACTCTTGTGTCAAATTATTTTAATATCCTAAATTTTACGGTCACTTTATCAACAACCACCCTTGTCGTCTTACTTTATTCAATGTTAATTTTAATCATTTTACATTAGACTTCCATATTTTTATTATTATAAGTGTTTTTATTGGTACACTTATGTGAAACAACTCACTAACAAGCGAAAGCTTCAGGGAGTTAACTCCAGTGTTATATTGCTAGAATTCATTAAGATATATTTATTGTGAATACCTTTGCAAATAAACACTATTATTATTATTATGAGCGCCATATTGGATTTTTGCCGTTTTAAGAAGTATTTTTTTTTCTGATTACAACGATGTATCACACAATATGATCGAATCTTACATGCTGATCTAATTTAGGAAAAAATCGTTTTTGCGAAGAGTGCTTTGGAAAAAACGCCAACAATTTTGTTTCACAAACTAAATCTTGATAGTTAAATTGAATTTGGATCTGGAACGTTCACACTTCCATCAAGCTTACCTACTTGAAAACTTAGATTTTGAATTAGGAACGACATGATAAGTTAGAAGTTTATTCTTCGCAAAACAAAACAAAGTTATAAAAGATGCTCGAATTATCCACCTTCGACTTCTAACCACAATTCCCCTCGTTTCCTCAGATTCTGACTAGCTCGCGATATGTCCCGTCTTCTTATCTTAGCCCTAATAGTGGTGATTATGGTTCTTCTTAGTTCATCAGTATCGATGGGTATGGTTTAAAAACCAAATATTTCCCCAGCGGAGAAACATCAGGTTACCGCGCTGGCCAACTTCTGTCTCCGTTGTTCGAAATCACCTTACCAGAGGGTATTCAGCTGGTTGAGACGAATGTTGTTGTCAACGTAATCCGTAAGGAAGATCCTAAAAAAATTTAAATAACGATCGGCATTCAGATTTTCTTCATAAATGAATGGGCCAATTATTGTGTCGTCCAATAAACCGACCCATACATTTACGCCGAAGCGTACTTGCGGCCGCCGTTCTTGATGTCCATGTGAATTCTCAATGGACCAAAAGTGTTCATTGTGTCGATTGAACATGCCCATGTTTGTGAATTTGCATTCATCCGTGAATATTACATTACGTAAAAAATTTGGATTTTGCTCCAACTGGTTCATTACGAATCTACAAAAATCTACTCGTCGACCAGCATCTCCGGGATGGAGAACTTGGGTGATGTGAATTTTGAATTGACGATATTTGTGTTTCTTCAGTATTCTCCACACTAGTTGATGCGATATACAAGATTTGTTGCAACTTTGTTGTAATTTTTTTTCTATTTCACTCACCGCTTGCAAAACTGCTATCTCATTTACATTCTCTCTATCGTTGTACCTTCGTCTAGGCATTACAAATGACCATAATCGGCTAAATTTCTATAGAGCAATAAAAAATAATTCTGTGTTGGTTGCTCTCTATCGCTGGATACCACTGGAGGCGTAATAAATCTGAAGCATATCACGCTTCTCTCCATTTGAGAATGGCATTAGAACTTGAAAGAAATCGAAAGTTCTTCTCGAAAATTTAACTGAACTGTCAAAATTTAGTTTGTTAAACAAAATTGTTGGCGTTCTTTCCAAAGCACTCTTCGCAAAAACGATTTTTCCTTTTTTTCCTAAGTTTGATCAGAACGTAAGATTCGATCACATTGTGTGATACATCGTGGTATTCAGAAAAAAAATACTATTTAAAAATGCAAAAAGCCAATATGGCGCTCATGAGAAAAACCAAAACTCTGGCATCAAGAACGCCTTGGAAAATACGATGATAAATTTAGATTCCTTGTGAAAAAGTTCCTCAAGAACGTTCTAGTTAAAAACGTCTAGTTATTTTGGTTTTCGCTTAAAAAAATAAAAACGAAAATTACAAATTTCCTTTTTTTTCCAATAATTCAAAAACTAAAAATAACACATCAAATTTTCTTTCAGATAATTGTTTAGCATGAAAATGCCCAGCTTTGCCCTAATTTAACCGACCTCATATCTCTTATAATAACTGAGATTCCCATGGTGGAGCTCGAAATACGGGCACCCGGTATAGAGTGCAGGCCCTAAACACACTGAAACTTTCAAATTGTATTCAGAAAGGAACAATTCGTCTCGTCGGTGATGTTGCGCTTACAGGCTCGATCACTTCTCTGGAACATTGCAGGAAGGTTGGCGATCTGTCTCTCTTTTATAGATATTTTCATGTACAGTGTTCCTCTCGAATTAGTGGTACCATCAAGCTCAGTATTCCCATCTATTTGTCATCATTTGGAGACATGTCAAACATCTCTCTTCCAGCAGTCGTTATTCTAACGAACGGCAAAGCTTTGGAACTCACTGCTTTGGGAGGTGTTCCCCAAGGCATTTAGCCTGCAGAAATTCAAGTACACCAATTCCTATCTATTTTCCCTTGGTTCTTTGGCGCCCAAAATTATGTAGCGGATTCAGGGCTACTTTTATTGCCCGGGTTGCTCAGCAGGGAACGGTGTAGGTTCCTTTGACTATATTGCCAGTTTCTGATTTTTTATGTGGCAGGCAAGTATTTCAAAAATTGAACTGTAAGAATTTGTCTGGCTTGAGCGCCAGCAGTTTTTAGCTTAACAGGAAAAAAAATACAAAATACCTATCAAGATAAGTAGATGATCAAGATAGTTAAGGTAATATGAAGTTAACTTCCTTCTGTTACCAGACCAACAAGAAAACAATGTTTCCAAACAAATATATATTAACAATTATATAACATTTATTAGTGTCAAAGTAACACTTGGATAGAAGAGAAAAAAACAATATTTTGAAGTTTAGTACAAATTTTGTGAAGATGACTCTACCAGAATCTGACTCTACCGGTTACTGAATCTGCCTCGGGTACACAGAGGTTACCTTTATTCCACACAGTCTATAAAGCTCACAGGTGTAGGTGGTGATACCTGGTGATTGGTGTCCTGGCTAACTCGAAATGGCTCAGGTTCAAAGAAGTTGGCAGGCAATCCTCCGGTTTAACCACTTTTGGTTATCCAGGTTGTATTGGTTTAGCTTTGCTTGGTTAGTGTTCCCTCGTGGATAACGGTAGAGTTCATGAAATACGTTTGAGATATATTGGTTTGACATATTGGTAGGTTTGGAGTTCAGAATACCCTCTTCACTGAGTATATAAAGTCAAATTACATGAAAGAATTTGAAAGGAACAATATTATGATGTAATCCTCAACGCAGTTGAGAGAACTAAGCACTTAAATCTAAGTTAAATTTAACAACAAGTTATAATTGGTGCACCATGAAAGAATTTATTTGAATTCATTACTGAATTATGAAATTATACAAATAGGTACTGATCTCTGAGACTATAAAAGTTCAATAAAAATTAATAGTTTATTTCCAAAACTGATTTGAACTGTCACGAAGATAGAAAAGAAATTTGACGTTTTGAGGTTAACGCTAGCACGAATCTCGAATGTCAATTAACTGGTAAGAGTGGTAACTTGGTAAGGTTGTTGGATTGACAAAAGACAAAATGGTGTCGATTTCCAGCATATGATGTTACAGCATGGATACTTCAAAACTTTGCATTGCAGATCACCTCTCTGGGTGATAGTTGCTGGCTTCAGAATGACATAAATATATTGAATGAATGGTGCGAAGTCAATTCATTACCTCTGAATATAACAAAGTGTAATGTCGTCACCTATACTCGTAGAAAAACACCAATTGAATTCACCTACACCGTAAATGGCAATCATTTGCAGAAAGTGGCAGAGTTAGAAGATCTAGGAATAGTCTTTGATGCAAAATTCACATTTTTACATCACGTAAGTACCATTGCTAAAAACGGTATAAAAATACTTGCATTATTAGAAATTCCAAATGGTTTACTGAAACTGAAACTCACTTACTCCTCTTCGATCCACTTGTGAGATCAAAGTTGAATATGGCAGCGTTGTAAGGAATCCTGGATTATATAAATAACATAGATAACATAGAAAATATTCAGAGGCAATTTTTGAAGTACATGAGTTTCAGATGTGATGGAGTTTATCCAAATCGTGGCGTTCCACACGATCAACTGCTCTCAAGATATCAAGTCAACTCTCTGTATAAACGTCGTGAATATTTAGGAATAATATTTTTGCATAAAATCCTTCTCTCACGACTTCTTGACTATCCATTTTTGCCCTCAAAAATATATTAACATATGACTCGGCTACCTGTATGTAATATTTCTACATTTTACTTTCCCGCTCCACTAACGAATGCACTTCATTTCTCGCCTCTGTATATAAACCGTCAGATAGTGACAGATTTAGGTGCCCCATTTTCACATACAAGCCTCGAATATGGTTGAGAAGTACATAGATGTTGAGTAAAATGAAGGGAAATTTACGAGTGGCTCCTGGGGATAACATAAGGAAAATTCGATTTTTCATGGAAAATTCGATTTTCCATATTTTAACGCGAGCCGTGTTCACCTAATCATTAATTAATAGAACCTGGCTTCAGAAGATCAAAGGCTTGAGTGTTGAAGGTGGCTAAAGGGTTGAAATGAGGCTAAAGGGTTGAAATGAGGCTGTAATCTTGTAAAGAAAAATCGAGATTTTAACAGGTTTTCCCACGCAAGCCCATCGAAACCATGAAAACCTACATTGTCACTAGACCGAAAAATATAATGGCTTGAGTGGCGTGAATGGAAAAACAGATTTTGTCGTCGGAAAATTTAATGGAAATTCTTTTTGATTTTTCCATATGTTTTCCCCACGAGCCACTCGTAAATTTCCCTTAATTTTACTCAACATCGACTTACTTTTCAACCCTATTCGAGGCTTGTATGTGAAAATGGGGCACCTAAATCTGTCACTATCTGACGGTCTAATACTATATGTCGTGACCACTTGTCAATTCAGAGTAATGTAGACATTTTTCATTGTAAGCCAACCGACATCAGGCGGGCTATTCTAACATGATTTTTCTTTATATATATATATATATATATATATATATATATATATATATATATATAGTGACCGCCAAAAAGTATGTACCATATGGGAAAATTTTTCATTATTGGAGTATTGGAAAAAATATTCTGGGGAAAAGTTTGTGCATGTCCTATAACCTAAAAATCGATTTTGACACATGTCACGTGATCACTAGAATGGCGGCAAAATGAAAAAAATTGCAATGCAAAGGCAAAAAAGGGGTAAGATGGCAAGATATCAAAAAAAGTAATTTGAAAAAGTCACTTAGAATTCAATTTTATACACATAAACAAAGTTTCAAGAAATAATTTAAAAAAATTGAAAATAGCAATTTTTTACAAATATTTTCCCATCTATTTAAAAATATTATTTTATTTTCTTATGAATAGCTTGACTATACTGAAACATTTGCATTTTAATGATGATGACAAAACTTTCTCATTTTCTCCACACCAGAGGGCACTAAATTAAAAAAACTGGTTTTTGCCAGAACCCTCGCTGTTACATTGGCTCTTATCTAACAGTTATATCAGAATTCCAAGACTATTGTGTTGATATGGCAATCTAGAAACACCATGTTTCCTGATTTTAATCAAGTTTCAATAATAATGCTGTATGAGCGTTTTACTTTGCACATAAACTTTAAGAATCTTTAATTTGACGCACTATTTTCAAGTTTATGTGCGAAGTGAAACGCTCATGCACGATTATCATCGGAACTTGATTATAATCTGGAAATTACCATGTTTTTGGAGTATCATGTCATCACAATGGTCGTGGAATTCGGATATAACTGTTAGATACGAACCGATGTAACAGCAAGGGTTCTGACAAATTCCCATTTTTTCAATTTAGTGCCCTCTGGTGTGGAGAAAATGAGAAAGTTTTGTCATTATCATTAAAATGCAAATGTTTCAGTATAGTCAAGCTACTCATAAGAAAAAAAATATAATATTTTTAAATAGATGGGAAAATATTTTTAAAAAATTGCTATTTTCAATTTTTTTGAATTATCTCTTGAAACTTCGTTTATGTGTATAAAATTGAATTCTAAGTGACTTTTTCAAATAACTTTTTTTGATATCTTGCCATCTTACCCCTTTTTTTGCCTTTGCATTACAATTTTTTTCATTTTGCCGCCATTCTAGCGATCACGTGACATGTGTCAAAATCGATTTTTAGGTTATCGGACATGCACAAACTTTTCCCCAGAATA
Source organism: Chrysolina oricalcia (assembly GCA_944452925.2). Lineage (NCBI taxonomy): Eukaryota > Metazoa > Arthropoda > Insecta > Coleoptera > Chrysomelidae > Chrysolina > Chrysolina oricalcia. The sequence continues at coordinate 55,542,126 of OX101813.2, read as the reverse complement.
TTTTTTCCAATACTCAATAATAAAAATTTTTCCCATATGGTACATACTTTTTATATATACAGGGTATTCCACACTCGATGGCCTATTAGACGTTTCTGGAGAACGGAACAACAGATCATTTTAAAAATTTGTGGGCATGGATAATCAAACATGCTCTACCCGTCTAAAATATTTTCATCGATACAGTGTTGCCACTTGTATCAGAAAGTAGTAGCTACTTTGTTATTTCAAATGGAACATCCCATATATTATATGGATTTTGAAATCCTTATAATATTCCTCACAACTTTCCCATATAATTCCCTATACCTATCTGTGACGATTTTCGAGATAAAAATTATTTTGTCAATTTTTTGTGTAAAACCTGACCATTGAAAAATAACATTTTTTTCGCAATGCAAATGTACAAAATATTGAACTTTGGGTCATAGCTGCATAAGACCATTGAGTATTCTGTCGATGAACTGGATCTCAGTTTCATCATACAGGGAAGCTCAGAATTAACTTCTTTTCGGGGACTTATGAAAATGACTGAAACTCAGTTTTTTCAAATGGAACCCCCTGTATATTATTTCATTTTCGAATTCAACGAACCAGTTTGAATAAGTTTTATTGAGTATATCCTATACCTACCTCTTACCGTTTATGAGATATAAATTATTTTATAATGTTTGAGGTGTGTGCAAGTATAAAATTTGATGAAAAATCTATCAAATAACGAAAAATAGCTTCACTGTTTTGAGAAAAGTATAATGCAATACATGAACCTTCCTTAATACTGGGTGTATGACGAATATGATTAGGTTGACAGTTCGAAGAATGAAAAATTAAATTGATTAAATTAATTCTACACAAGATATTATAATATTAAAAAGTTTACTTGACAATTACAACACATTTAATACTGCAAAAACAAAAACTCAGTAGCTCAGATGCTTGAAATGCTGACCATTTACTTGCAAACATTGATGGATCGACGTCATGACATGATCAGTCGTGGCTCTGCGGATTTCCGACGGGTCGATTTCTTCAAAAGCACGTCTAACCCTGTTTTCTAGTTCCTGTTTTGTATTCACAGGTGTTCTGTAAACCTTTTCTTTTATTTTTCCCCAGAGATAAAAATCTAGGGGAGTCAGATCTGGTGACCGCGGCGGCCAAATCCAAGGACCCAATCGTCGTATCCACCGATCTTCGAACAAATTTGTGAGTTCTCTGCTCACTTCACCTGTGCAATGTCCAGGAGCTCCATCCAACTGATACCAACAATTATTATATATGTTTAGAGGTAAATTGTCAAGGAATTCACTCACAGTGGTTCGCAGAATATCCAAATATTTGGCGGAATTCAACTTTTCCTCATAAATGCATATTGAAAATGTATCATCCATAAGCATACAAAACACATTAAAACTGAATTTTTGTTGAAATCCCCTTTCTCTAATGAAATGAGGGTTTTCTGATGCCCAGAAATGATTATTTCGACGATTGAATATTCCCTCACGTGAAAATTGTGATTCATCGGTCCAAATAATTTTTTTCAAAAAGTTGGGATCGTCGTATGTCCATGTTAGTAACATTTCGCAAAACTCTACTCGTTTTGGTGGATCATCTCTATGTAGAGCTTGCAGCCGGATGAATTTGTAACCGTGCATATTATGTTTTTGTAAAATTCTCCAAATGGAAGTGCGAGAAATTCCCAAATCTACCGCAGCACTAGATATTGATGCATGAGGATAAGCGTAAAAATATCCCAACACATTGATTTCATTTTCCATATCACCAGTTACCTGATTCTGTTGATGTCTCGAGGCGTGAACTTTTCCGAAGTTGATATAATTTCGTTCAATTCTTCTGAATTTCCGTTCGTTCATTGCCGGTACATTTGGATACAACTCATTAAATCGTCTACAGGTCCTTGATATGATTTTATTGCACTCACCATGAACATAAAACAAATTCAGAATATCAGAGTTTGAATAATTATTATTTGCCATTTTCACTACTCTTGTATGACAGTCGGACTATTTCAACAAGTTATTGTCAAGTGTATTCCTTTGTTTTTCAAACAGATCATGATACACTATTATTCTTGTTGAAATTTGACACCGAAATCCAGAACTAATACTGCCGTCCTAAGCAAAACCCTCGTATCTACAAAAACGCCAAAACGGAGTAAATCGGGTTTTTACTTGGGAAGAGTGCATTGTTCCAATGAAATACGGGTGTATAAAATAGCTTGAATTTTATATTTTAAATCGAAATACGGAGTTGTCGCTTGGTCAGAATGTAATATTAGGTGAATAGGAGCCATTGCACCAAAAATATCCATTTCAGTAAATATGTCAGTTAAACTTTAGTTTCAATGTTTTTTGTATGGATATGGTTGATACAATTTTAATTTGTATTTATGAAGAAAAGTTTAAATCCGAAAAATATTTGGATATTCTGAGAACAACTGTAAATGAATTTCTTCCCAATTTATCTCTAAACTTATGTTATAATTGTAGGTATCGGTTGGGTGGGGCTCCTGGACATTGCACAGGTGAAGTGGGCAGAGAACTCACTAATGTATTCGAAGATCTACGACTGATCATGTAATGACGTCGATCCATCAATGTTTGCAAGTAAATGGTCAGCATTTCAAGCATCTGAGCTACTTAGTTTTTGTTTTTGCAGTATTAACTGTGTTGTAATTGTCAAGTAAACTTTGTAATATTATAATATCTTGTGTAGAATTAATTTAATCAATTTAATTTTTCATTCTTCGAACTGTCAACATAATCATATTTGTCATACACCCAGTATTAAGGAAGGTTCATGTATTGCATTATACTTTTCTCAAAACAGTGAAGCTATTTTTCGTTATTTGATAGATTTTTCATCAAATTTTATACTTGAACACACCTCAAAAATTATAAAATAATTTATATCTCATAAACGGTAAGAGGTAGGTATAGGATATACTCAATAAAACTTATTCAAACTGGTTCGTTGAATTCGAAAATGAAATAATATACAGGGGGTTCTATTTGAAAAAACTGAGTTTCAGTCATTTTCATAAGTCCCCGAAAAGAAGTTAATTCTGAGCTTCCCTGTACGATGAAATTGAGATCCAGTTCATCGACAGAATACTCAATGGTCTTATGCAGCTATGACCCAAAGTTCAATATTTTGTACATTTGCATTGCGAAAAAAATGTTATTTTTCAATGGTCAGGTTTTACACAAAAAATTGACAAAATAATCGTCACAGATAGGTATAGGGAATTATATGGGAAAGTGGTGAGGAATATTATAAGGATTTCAAAATCCATATAATATATGGGATGTTCCATTTGAAATAACAAAGTATCTACTACTTTCTGATACAAGTGGCAACACTGTATCGATGAAAATATTTTAGACGGGTAGAGCATGTTTGATTATTCATGCCCACAAATTTTTAAAATGATCTGTTGTTCCGTTCTCCAGAAACGTCTAATAGGCCATCGAGTGTGGAATACCCTGTATATATATATATATATATATATATATATATATATATATATATATATATATATATATATATATATATATATATATATATATATATATATCAAATTATTTCATTCACTGCTGTAGTGCCGTGTGTGAACTTTTTTCTAGCTGAGTTTTTTCAGTTCACACACGGAATTTCTGTATGTGTTATATTTTTTACAAAATGATTTTCTACTTTTCTTTTATTGTGTAATAGGCGAAAAGCCATCAATTTTTTTTTGCCTCATTTTGTAAAAGACCCTGGCTGTAGAATGATGTACTCCACAAAGTTGTTTTTTTTTTAAGTTCAAGTTAATTGAATATCCCAGATGGATTGACTACCTTAATGGATCATTAAAATAAAGATGCTTACCTTTCCACACAAAAACATCTCGACCAATGGAATAACTATGGTATTCAAACTGACCACTATCAGTGAAATAGATATTACTAGAAGACGCAATGGATCTTCTTTCAAATTATTCACAATAGGAACCACAATCGTATAGGAAAAATAAATGTATAATATTAAAACGATGAACGTGTAGATATATCCCACGATACTCCTGGAATATCCTTGCCTGCATATTTTGAAGCAACAAAGTCCAAACACATTCGAAAAAATATAAATCGGAGATAAGGATTCGTAAATGTTGGTTGCCTTCAACATGGCGAGCTTTGTGATAACCAAGTACAACTCAGACGTAGTCGTCTGAACGATTTTTAGAATTAATAGTTTGATTTTATTGTTGGGCGGAAAGTTATTTGACGCTAATGCTAGAGAAGAGAATGAATTATGACCACCAGTCACTGCAAATGAAAAAATAAATGACACGTTGTCATTTTGATAAATAACCAAAGAATAATAATATCTCACAATTCGACAAGACAATAAATAGCGATGAATTCTTCGTCTTCATTATGAATGTGTATTGAAAATGCTGGTAATAATAATTGTGGGTACACCCAGTGGCGGTTCTAGAAATTAAGGGCGGTGGGGGCCCACCATGGACGTATAATATCGTTTAAATACAGATGGACTCAGCATTGCCATACCTGCAAAACGGATTGTTTTGAAGTCGCTCATTTTGATGTCGCACGGGCTGCAGGGAAGAGAGAAGGTAGCGATAGACTATGATCTTTCCACGACCGACAAGAGCGCACGCATTTGATGAAAATAGGGTTCAATAACAAGAAAACAATGCTGAATTTGAAATGATGAAAATCAACGAAAGTGACAGAATATACATCCTTTGGAAGTTCGTGAGATAGAAAAACTCGTATGACATACCTCATGTCATGCAATATTTCATTGACTGAGAGAGTATCGATCCTTAGAAAATTAGGTTCAGAAAGTTTTCAAAATGCAAAAAATTTGACTTTCAAGACTTTCGTTTTCAATGAATGGAAAACTGAAGACAGTCGACTGAAAAAAAAGAGTAAATAATGATGTATTGACTAAAAAATGGTAATTTATATATTCAATAAATACATGGGCTGAACTTTGGTTTACTGGGAATTTGATATGGAAAAAACAATTCAACGTAGCGATTGTGGACCCCCAGCCACTTGTAATGGTACCAATTTTGTTTTGCGGAAATGCCCTGTTGCCAAGTTGACCTCTTCGGATTACTGGATATCTGATATGAAAAAATCAGTTGAACGTCTCAATTATAGACCCTCAACCTATTCCAATAGCACCTATTTGTTTTGCGTCGTTGCCAAGTTTTGGTCACTTGGGATTACTGAAAATCTGATATGGATAAAACAATTGAATGTCTCGATTATGGACACTCAACCTAATCTAATGATACTATTTTTTGATTTGTGGAAATGCGCCGTTGCCAAGTTTTGGATTCTTTAGATAACTGAAAATCTGATATGAGGATTGTTCTGAGTGTATACCATTCAATTAGATAATTTGCGCTATGAAATTCGAATTTTGCAGAAATGCGCCAATGTTGCCAAATAGTTGGCTCTGGAAATTTTGCTCAAAGAAGAAAAAGAAGGAGCTCGCGGGCTATAAATGGTCAGCCGTTTGACATCAACTTCATTTCCATTGCAACAAAAGTTACAACGTATCTCTTTCTGCTGGTATAGTTTATAAAATGCCAGCGCAGCGAGCATTTGCTGTGATTTTTCCTTTTCATGCCAATCAGTGATCGAATTACCAGCAACTTGGATTGCTAGATTAGTTCAGTTAGGTTAGGTTTTGTCCCTTTTTTAGAAATTCGGTCCATGGCCGACAACATGGGCAGTCAGAAGGCGTGTCTCTTTCTTCTGGTAATTTATAACAGTGTATTTCTTCAAAGCAAAAAGGGTACCATCAGAATAGGCAGAAAATCTGTATTAATCCTCTCCATTGAAAATTTCTAAAAAGCTTCTCTGAATCATTTCCCGCATCTATAAATTGGCAACAGGGCATTTCCGCAAAGTCGAAATGTCATAACACGAACAGAGCATTTCCGCAAATAAAAATGGTGCTATTTTAATCGCCTGATGGTAAAAAATGGCGACATTCAATTTTTTTCCATATCAGATTTTCAGTAATCCCAATTGACCAAAACTTGGCACCGGCGCATTTCCTCGTAACAAATGGTACCGTTAGAATAGGTTGGGGGTATATAATCGAGACGTTCAACTGTTTCTTTCATATCAGATTTCCAGTAATCTGAAGAGGTCAACTTGGCAACCAGGCATTTCCGCAAAACAAAATTGGTACCATTACAATTGGCTGAGGGCCCACAATCGCGTTCTTTTTTTCTTTCATAACAGATTTCCAGTAATCCAAAGTTTTACCGACATTCATCACCAACTTTTTCAACCAAGCCGCTTCTTCTGTGACATCAGCTGGAAATCTAAAGATAAATCCAAATTTTGATAGACATTTTTTGGACTTTTTGGCAACCTTTTTTTAAAACTTACCTAATGACCTAATGAAGTAGTAAATGTTTCGAGAAGTGTCTATTTGATTATCTCCACATATAAAGGTGTGAATACACGTATTAATTTTATTTTGTTCGGCGAAAACAGATTGAAACTCACTGTAACGCCTATGGTACTTACGAATGGAATCTGATACTCGGGTTTGAACACGTGGATTGTTTGCTTACCGAACAAGATTGCACCATATGAGTCTCTATCTATCATAATGCTACTATATAACACAAATTATTTCGAAAAACACTATTTCAACAATAATTTCACAAAAAAGCAATGACAGAATATGACAGAACTGTCAGAAGTTTACTTTGTGGAAAACATAAACATTGATAGTCAGCAGCATTGATAAACAACCATTTGAAGACGCAAGCAATGATTTATTTCGATAGTTTGGATTTTGAAACCTGTAAGACAGGTTTAAGTTGCATTATAATGTTACCACCACCATCCTTCATTCTTCGATTGTTATCGAATGGAATACGTATAATGACACAATTTTGTCTATGATAAAGGCTAGCACCTACGAGATGTGACAATGCCCAACTCAATATCACGACTACAGATTGTGACCATTCACGACCTCAGACCTGGATGTGAACAGCTGGTTCCAGTACAATACTTTATAGGTCCATGGGGCACACCGTCGCAATGGGTACCACATGTAATGTGAAGGCTATCGAACAATTTGTCTGTTCAAATGATCTGAGATCTTTGATTCAAATAGGATTAGATCCATTGAAGACTCTGACCCCTGAACTCATAAAGGACCCAACCCTTTTCTTACGCAAAGTGGCGACCATTAAAATTTTCTGAAACTTTGGTAAGTTGTTGTACTCGAACTAGTTACCAAAAGCGTAAATGGGCCTGACTCAATCCTATGTCAAGTTTTATAGATACGGGGTATTGAAGGTGAAAATTGCCCAAATTTTAGGATTTTTTTTTGTTAACTGACTAGCTAGATTGAATTTCTGTTGCACACACACGTTTACTACATATTTAAGTAACACAATGGTGGATACGTATGATTAAAAATATTCATATTTACTGGGTGGCTCACAAATGAATGACAGTAGTTTATTGCAAAGTCTCACTTTTTCTAATGTGACCTTAGAAAATCATATTTTGGAAAATTTTCCCTCAATATGGTATTTTTATGAGGAAACTACTATCTGTCCACACTTCGAGAGTTTGCAGAACGAAAATTCATTGAAATTCTTTGCTTGAAATGTGAATACTGTTTATCGTATTTTTCTTTGAATTTTTGGGGAACAGAGATTGTACTGTTTCATTAATTTGTTCCAAAATATTCGGTCGTGTATTATTTATATTTTCAAATTCGCTTGAATAACTCATTTCTTAAATATTATTTTATATTTTGTAGATATATTATAACGTATCACGAAACGAAACTGTTAATCTGTCAATCGACCATATAATAATATTTCTGTCCTCAATTCGAAAACCGGATGAATTTATGAATTGAATTCAAATTATTAATGTAAAAATCGTTGAATTATAATAACAATTTACTGATTTCTACCATTTTGCAAAATAAACAGTAAAATTCATACTTATATAATAGAATATAGCTTTGGTCGTCAATACCGTATTAGTTATTGCAGTGATAATGAGCCATGACGTCACTTTTACTACTTCTGTCCAGGGAGGAAATAGTTATTTTTGTATCTATTGCGCAAAATGCTACTTTGGTAAACCAGAACTAATTTTTTTAAAGAGGCGCAGCCGAGTTAATAAAAAATAGTTCAAACACGAGACGCAAACAAATTTTTTTCTACAAATGTCAAATAGTATATTCTGTAACAAGGTTAGAATGAAAATTCGATGCGAGTGGAATGTTCCGAGCGCGAGACGAAGGCGAGCGTGAGGAACCACGAGCATCACGAATTTTCATTCTAACCGAGTAGCAGACTATACTTTCTCCACGATCAAAGATAGCTAACGTGACAGCAATAATTTTGACACTTACTCAAATTTTGCCACTACGATGACAATCAACTGCGTCAAGGCTAATGTTATTATTGCTAACCAGTGTGAGAATATTATTCTATAACAAGAGAGAGAATGTAAATACATTTAAATTGCATGGGGGCAGAGGTATTGCAGAATATTTCCTCAATCTCAAGAGAGAGAATTCCAGCATTCTGTAATCAAATTTGATTTCGGAATTGGCAAATTCTTTGATGATCGTGGAGAAATATTGTTCTAAAATAATTAATATGCTTAGCTTAATGTGAAAAATAGTATCGAACTGGCTTGAACTGTTTTTCCAAATTAAGTTATTACTGTAAGTGGACATAAAAAAGCATTTGTTGTCAATTACTTTAAAGTAAATTTTTTTTAGGGTGACTTTTTGTTCTCGTCAGTTTCGTGCTTGATATTTGTAACTGTAAAATGATGGTCGAGCGACGATGAACTAAGCTGTACCCCACCCAACTTTCTTGGATTTTTGCTTGATTTAGGAACATAATTGTTAATCATAAAAATCCCATATAGTTTACATGCAGTGTGCGAAGAAAGTATTTCGCACACTACTTCGCGCACGGTGTCATGGTAACGAGGGAAAATGAAAAAAGGGGTCACTTCGCATATTGTTGTCAATGCGCGAACCTTGTCATTTTTTGACATTTGTAGAAAAAGTACTTTTTCTCTCTAGGGAGAAAAAAGCTATTTACATACCAAGGGAGGATAATCATGCTTTTCCTCCCGTGGATAGTTCGATGACCGACGCGAAGTGGAGGGCATTAATATCCGCGGGAGGAGAAGCATTTTCCTCCTGAGTTATGTATATAGTTGGCAGCCCATGGCAGCCCATTTGAGGATGCGGGACTCGGGAGTCTGGGTGAACGAAGGAGCGATGATAGGTCATGCGGAAATCGCGAAGAGGGCGGAACAGGAGATCCCTATCTCAGCCCTCAGAGTGAAAAGTGCACAAGACAGACTGCGATGGAATAGAGAGTTTACTCTTACTATTCCAAGCAGAGAACAATGGGAAGGAAACACGGTGGAGTTCAGCACAGGAAGCCTAATATGTTATACGGATGGTTCGCGTCTAACTGACAAACAGGCTTCGGGTGCCGGAATCTACCTGGAGGGAAGAGAAGTACGAGAGAGCTACGCTTTGGGTAGATATACAACAGTTTTTCTAACTGAAGTGTTCGCCTTCCTATTCGTAGCTACGAGAGAAGATGTGAAAGATGGATCCGAACAGAGAATTTATATCTTTTCGGATAGTCAGGCAGCGCTCAGAGCCGTGTGCCATCCTAAACCAATCTCAGCGCTTGTACAGGAATGTGGAGATGCGCTCGAGAAGCTAGCTGAAACGAAGGAAGTTCAGCTGGTATGGGTCCCGGGATACAGAGGGGTACGCGGAAACGAGGTGGCAGACGGACTTGCCAGATCCGGATCCGCAACGCCAATAAGTCAAGGACGACATGGCTCTTAGGCAGAAATCGTCAAGCACTACGCCTCTTTATAGGAATACTAACAGGACATAACAAGTTAGGCAGACACCTATCACTTATAGGTATGAAAGACAGTCCCACTTGCCGAAAATGCGAAGAAGACGAAGAAACATCATCTCACTTCCTCGGCGAGTGTGAGGCATACGGGAGGCTAAGATTTGGAACCTTCGGAGTTGACAAACTCCAACAAGAGGAACTAATCAACTTGGAGTGGTCAGACATACTGACCTTCATTAGGAGGTCACAAAGGTTTGAAAAGGAAAACTAAGAGGATGAATGTAGATAAGTGGAGAACAGGAGATGGCAAAAAGGGTCCATGAGGGCCTACTTGCCTGGCTGCGGTCGCGGCCTCCCCAAAGAACTACTACTACTACTACTACTATGTATATAGTTTTTTCTACTATCTTTAAGGTCGTCATTTTTATAACGTCCTAGAAATTATAATGCGTGCATACTTATAAGAAAAACTGCAGAAAGTTGTGGAACCATGTAATGCGGCTAAATGACAAAATATTAAGTAAGCGTTGCGTCGTCATCGTGTTGACAACGATTTGTTGCTATGGCGTTGTTTGGTAATACAAACATAACAGTTGTCATAAGCTGTCACGTTGTTTACCCTTTTAAGTTGCTTCTAAGTTTTGAAAATGAGTTCTAGCGAAGACGACCTGCCAAAAGATCTCGCTGAAGAGGCAAAATTGATATCAATGCATCTTCTTCCTGATAAATCGAGAGGAATAGTACTATTTTCCTCCCGGCGAGAGGAAAAGTACCATTTTCCTCCCTTCTTTAGGGGTCGAAAATAAAGTTTTCTAGTGAGGTAGTAGAAAAAATAATTTTCGACATATCGCTGATAAGAATTCGAGAAACATCAACCACAAAGCAATCATAAGCCTCAATTTAAACGATAACAAAATATCGCGTTCAATGTGTATTTATTCATTATTTGATAATAAGTAGAATTTTCAATTCTCTTTATAGATGTTCTTTTCAGTTACCTCCCGATCATGTTAAATAATATTTGCAGCTTCCGAATTCCGAAGATTGAAAAAGTAAATCAAATTTTCCGGATACAGCTTGCTTCGGCTGAAATATTGCCCTACTTTCTTGTAGGCATGATGTATAGTAGAATTTACATGTTCTTTCGCGTCAAATATTCCCGAATCATGCTGTTGGAATTGAAATGAGAGAATTATATTCGACAGCATTTGATTTATCTTTTTCTCAAATGTTGGTGTGTTTTACGCGATTTATTCGACGGGCCTGATAATAGACGGTAATATATCATATTCATGTTACATGTATTTTTGAAATATAACAGGAAAAACACACGTAGACACCAATTCGATTGGGAATCTATGAAGAGGTTGAAAAGATGATGCTTGACATTAGGCTCAGCTTCTTACAACTTCCGGTCTCACCGGAAGTGACCAAAACTTTCGATTTTTAAATGGAGCATTTGGTATATTTTCAGTTGTTTTTGTCTCCTTATGACATTCTGTGTAGTGCCATGTCACCCATTATCAAGTTTGGTTTGTGATACATATTTTTTATTTTGACATTCAGTATTATAGTTCAGAGTGCTAATAATGCATTCAAATAGGCCAATTAGCAGGGAAAATGAAGAAAATTATAGAAAATTAAAATACGAACAATACTGGATATTTGACGACCCGATCTACGAAAGCGATTAACGGACATACTGGAAGAAATATTATAATTGCCAGTTCAAACTGGCAATTATATATAATTGTCAGTTCAAACTGGCAAATATATATAATTGCCAGGTCAAACTGTCAATTATACATAATTGCCAGTTAAAAGTGACAATTATACATAATTGCCAGTTCTTAGTGGCAAAGTGGCAAATATACATGATTGCCAGCTCAAAGTGTCAATTATACATAATTGCCAGTTCAAACTGGCAATTATATCATAATTATCAGATCAAACTGGTTATTATCCATACGCTACAGTGTAGGTACGTTTGATTCATTGGTCTGCTAAGACTATAATCATTCAATAGCCCTAGAAAGCTAAAATACGTGCGTATATTGACAACAATGGGATGGAGACGATGCGGATTGAAACGGATTGAAATCTATAGTTATCAAAATGCGTTTTATTCATTATAATTAGTCATAAGTTAATATTAGAGTAACAAATATAGCATATATTCAATGTAACAATTTCTGTTCTTGAAGTATTGTGTAAATCAATGGCTGCAATAGGATCTGATGTTAAAGTTAATCCCTTTTCATTCATTATTATACATGAAAGTTCAAAGATCACAAGGTTCATCTGTATGTCGAATTCTCGATAAGTCAGAAAACTTTCCAATGTCGGTGTCACATAAAAAATCCTGCACCATAAATTTGTGGCATGTGATACATAATATAAGGGCGTCCTTTTGGAGAAATGCTATTTCTTGAACCTGCGATTCGATGTACATTCCACTCGTCGCATACTGTTTCGAGATCCTTCTGCAAAATTACAATTATCAGTTTTTTTTTGTATATATTATACTGTTCTATTCGTATTACTATATTTTGAAAAGTATCAAATTGACTTTTCTGACCTTCAGCCCCTCCACTTACAAGGCTAGATTTACTATTATGCCCTGTGCCATTCCACTACCAAAGCCAAATGAGAACATTTGCTTACATGCTTTGGTTTGCAATCTTTCTTTCGACTTTTAAATTTGACTCATCCATAAATCTCTAGGTATTTCGTGAAATAATGTTAATTCGTTTTTGTTTCTGAAAACGAAACGAACCATTCGTTTAGATTTGCTAAGATAGTTGTGATCCTGAGAAATAATCATCTCCTTTTAATGTTCCAAATGAATTTAGTCAAAATTGGGCGTGATGTTATCGCAGAATAGCCCACCAAACCTCAATTCTTTGATTTGCCTGACTAGTACCATATAAAAATGCTGGTATTCTATCTTGCGTAGGTCCAAAAGTACCTTGGTTTATCAAAAAATATTGCATTTCCTCGACAATACCATTCTCTGTGCCCATATCAGCTCTCAGGCTACGTGGGCAGCAACCCAAGGCCCTTACAGAATCCAAATAGTAATTTGCAATAATTCTTGAATTGTTCATGTTGTTTCTCGCTTTCAACCATATAATACGTCTCGAAAATCCATCAATAATCCCACTGAAGCATATTCCAAAAGGTTTGAGCTTATCATAACAATCCATGTGCCATAAGTAATTTGGGCCCTTGTTCTGATATTGTCTTCTGCACAGTCTGCCTCTCGTACGTATTTCAACCCCTTCAGGATCAAGTATGTCTAGTAAAAGCCTGATGTTTTCTTGCGTGATCGTAAAATTATTTTGCAAGCATTTCAGATGCATCCATTTTTATCTAACAGTCAGTATATCGGTGTAGTATTTTCTTCTAAATAAAATTAGATTTCTGAGTTTCCTTCTCAAATGCCGCTCACTAATGATAAAATCGTGATTCAGTGCTAGACAGGAAACTATTTCTACCTGTTGAAGACCAAGTGTGAATTTTATTAGTTCATCCATATTTCTAAACACCTAACACTAAACACCACCAACCTCAACACTCAACTTCACTGCAAATCGTCAAAATGGCTAACACGACCACTCATAGGCATTATATATGTATAATTGCCAGTTTGAACTGTCAATTCTGTATAATTGCCAGTTTGAACTGACAATTATGTATAATTGCCACTTTGAAACGGCAATTATGTATAATTGCCAGTTTGAACTGGCAATTATGTATAATTGCCAGTTTGAACTTACAATTATGTATAATTGCCACTTTGAAACGGCAATTATGTATAATTGACAGTTTGAACTGGCAATTATGTATAATTGCCAGTTTCAATTGTCAATTAAATATAATTGCCAGTTTCAATTGGCAATTATGTATAATTGCCAGTTTGAACTGACAATTATGTATAATTGCCATTTTGGAATGGCAATTATGTATAATTGCCAGTTTCAATTGTCAATTAAGTATAATTGCCAGTTTCAATTGGCAATTATGTATAATTGCCAGTTTGAACTGACAATTATGTATAATTGCCATTTTGGAATGGCAATTATGTATAATTAACAGTTTGTACTATCAATTCTGTATATTTGCCAGTTTGAAATGACAATTATGTATAATTGCCACTTTGAAAAGGCACTTATGTATAATTGACAGTTTGAACTGGCAGTTATGTATAATTGCCAGTTTGAACTTACAATTATGTATAATTGCCACTTTGAAACGGCACACGGAAGAGGAAGTTCGATAAGATGGTGGTCTCCAAGAACCCCAACTACCCTATTTTCCAGATAGTCAAAAGTCAGAAACATGAAAAGTATGTTCGTCTGTTTTGAATCACAGAGACTGTCAAATGTGATCTGTTCGTGCAGAACTGATATTCAACAACTATTATTGGCAACGAATATTTAACAACATAGTATAAATACTATAATACTTCTACTTTCAAAATCTGTAATAAAAATTGAAAACGGACTAGACTAGAGCACAAAAAATTGCAATTGTCCCAAAACTTATTATCCGACAGCGCCTGTTTTATGCACACATAAAGTACATGTGATTCAATACTTCCTTGAGAAGGGCCAACCTTATTTCTTGATAAATGGCGTAGTTACGAATTTTCCGGTTTTTCTCTGTTACTAATGATGTTACTTATTCAATTTTTCACAATTTTTCCCATTGGAGAAACCAGATTGCTCTATTAACATAACATAACTAAAACTTCTTGTGATGGTATAGTCGGTTTCCTACTAGTATTTTCGTTGAAAAATCACCCATCTAAAGGTTTCCCCAAACCAAAGTGGGAACGCGGGAACGCGGGAGCGGGAGCGGGAACACTGTGAAATGCAGTGCACGTAGCAAACCAAACATATTTCTCTGTTTGCCTGCATTTGGGAATACGAATAATCTCACCGGTGTGCATTTTTACATATCCTGCTATAAAATTTAGTCTCGCGTTCATCCCGTTCCCGCTCCCGTCTCGCGTTCCCGCGTTGGTTTGGAGAAACCTTTATGCTCTATTCATTGGTGTAAAATCACTAATTTCAGTCCTACAGTTTTGGGAAAATACAGCTTCACTGTTTTTACGAATCGGGATTCACGTTTCGTATTCAGCAAGAATCCATCATACAAGTTCTATAACAAATATTAACCTCCTATATTAATATACCAAGAACCACATGCAGAGGAAAAGCTAATTTTTTTATATAAATGTGAAAGAATTGTGAAAAACAAAATCAAGTATTGATACTATGTCCAATGCCTAGGTTGAGATATAATGCTCATGGTAGCAATAAGAATGATTACTCACCAAGCATGGTTATAGTTAGTTAAAAAAGGAAATATTTAAATTATGTAAAATAATACATGGTGAAGAGAAATGTCTATGATTTATTTTTAGGGCTCTTTGCCCTTCCACCAAACGTTTACCAACATCATGTTTTTAATAGAAATGTGTAATTGAAATTTAAGTTTTTTCCGGTTAGAAAAGTTCTGTTGAAATAAGGTTTGAAAGTTACAATTAATAATGTGCATGTCAGTTGTCAAGTCAGTCTATGGATCAGGGAACAATAATAGGGGATAGAACACAATGAAAATTTACAACATTCTGTGGTTGATTAAAGTGTAGAAGACCAAAACAAATCGATGGAAAGCAAATTTAAGGAATTGATAATTTTGGTAATAATATTCGACATGTATAAATGTATAGGAATCGTCAAATATAACACATAATCACAAGAAAATGCACAAAGAGTTAGTATTGACATCATTCGAAGAACGATTTATTTCGATGATGAAGTAGGTTCAACAATGTATCTTTTTGAAAGATGTGTAAAATTTAGAGGTCATGATTAATATCAAAGCGGTTGCTAGAATTTATAATTTGATTAGCAAGAGACCTTTAAGTATAAACATCGATACCAGATTTTCCAGACTTTTCGATAATTTTAGTAGGTTACAATGCCCTTGTTTGGATCCTATGACTATTCTGGCTAATTAATTGTGAATTGCAATCTAGATGGAAATAAGAAATTTTGTAGATCCCAGATTTATGTGTGTGGGGAATCTTGTCTGGTGTCAACTCAGCACCAATGTTGTCTATGGTAAAGAAGGAAATATTGATGATATACTTGTAGCGACAAAGGATGAAGACACAAAGCAACCCTCTAGATTGATTTTTGAGATAAATAGACCACACCAGGGTGTCAAATTACATAACCATAGTTATAATCTTTTATTGAAATCATTGCATTTTCCAACATTAATGCTCAGTCTATGGTGTCAGTTTTTGAAACTTGGTGTATTTTGATAAATTTCAGCATCGTTTCAACGTTACTTGGTTTGGTGTCTATTAAAATAGATCAAGGACAGCGAATTCCAACCCCACCTGTTTTCAAGAGTTTTAATGGCCAGGTAATTCAACTATCGTTACATTACCTAGAAAATTTTTTGCTCAAAAAATTATCCTATCAAATTTGTCTATTTCTAGTCATGTGTGTCGAAATAACCAATGAAACCATCATTACACTGATAACTACCCATGGATAGTTTTCACGGGTAGTTATCACTTGCTAAGCAACCAACACAATAAAGTTGTTTGACATTTCAGTAATTCAATTTATTTCGAAAATGTCACTTCCTCGCTTTGGTGTTCAAAATGATGCGGCAATTGACAAAATCATTGAAGAAAATACACCAAAAAATACTGTCAGTAGTAAAAAATACACTTGGAAAACATTTATGGAGTTTTGTGACGCCAGAAAATATGATATGGATGGAAATCGTACTCTCGAAGAACTTGCATTAATACTCAAGGATTGGGCGATTAATATGAGAAAAAAGGATAGCACAGAGTTTGAGGAGGCTACTGTTAAAACTGTATGGAATATAACAAGCAAATTATTACAAGAAAAGTATTACAAGGAGTATAATCTCATGCTAGACCCCTTTAAAAGTGTTGCATTCAAACAAGCGTGGAATGCACGCGACGCAGCACGAAGAAATTTACAAGCAGATCCCACTAAACGCAAAACAAGCTCAGTACCATCAACTTCAACGGAAATGAGTAAAATTATAAACTTTTGGTATGAAAATACCCCTATAAGACTCCTACGCAAATTTTATCACATAGCAGCGGTGGAATTGGCTTGGAGAGGTGGTGAAGATGCTGCTTACTTAGTAGATTATTTTCATATCGAAAAGGACAACAATGGATCTCCAACTAATAGGATAGAATATAATCCAATTTTCAGTGAAACCTGCCAAGGGGGTTCAAAGAACTGCTCCTGGCAAATGGTTAGTTCAAAATAGTGATAACAATGCTCATCCTGTCAGATTATTCATTAAATTATTATCAAAACGAGGCACAAATATCAAGACAAATAGACTATTTTTAATGCCAAATCGTCACTGGACGACAGAAAGCGATAACTGGTACGACAATATGCCTCTGAGTAGAAATATAATCAACGGATGGACGAAATCTTCTGCTGAAGCAATTGGCTTGGATACGAAACAGAGGAAAATAACCAATCACTTTAATAGAGCAACTGCAGTCAGTCAACTAGCAAAGAGTGGAGTTCAAGAACAACAATTGTTCAAAATTACTGGGCACAATAATGGAAATTCCATAAAACCTTATTCGAATATTGATCAGGAACATCATAACCAAATAATCAATAGTATGCGTGGAAACACCTATGCGGTAACGGAGGCGAATACAGCAAAATCAACGGAATATCATTATACGAATTGTTCTTTTAATAACTGTGTGTTCAATAAATAATTTTGTTCGAATTGCAAAAAATTTTCTCACCGAATATCCCTCGAACATTGATAAATAATTTTATCACAACTTCCTCAAGCACGTTATTTTAGGTAACATCCCTCTGCCTTCGGCGTCGGGATGTTACCAAATAACGTGCTTTCGAAAACTGTGATAAAATTATTTCGTTAGTTATCAATGTCCTTGGGATATCATAGCTGATAATTTCTCTCGCCAGTTCCTTCCTTTCGAGACGGAAATTTCCCTCACGTGTAAAAACGTCCATAAGAGGAATGCAATTACCGCTGGCTCACAGCGATAATTGCACTGTAGTGACGCGTTTCGCGTCACGGCAGTGCAATCAAATCAATAAACAAAAATGTTTTCAAAACATAACCTTAAGCGAGAAGCAGTAGAAATGCAACGACGAAATAACGAATGGTAACTGAAATAGCAGGATGTTTGAAATATCAAAAAAGGACGAACTGGAAATGGATAATGTTAAAATATACACCAGCACGGACTGTATATTTAATGTTAATATTTATACTGATAAATGAAAATGGTTTCGATTTTATTCATGAAATAATCTTAACAAATACAACTCGTGTTATCGGCGATTATCGTAAATTCCTTTTCATTTTCGAAACAAATTATGCTGCTTTAGGCTTGCGCGAGTGTGGTTGCCAAGCAACATAATTGTTATTTCCGTCAACCGATTGCACTCCTACGCGCAACCCTCGGAAGTCATCAAGAGACTAGTGTGAGCTATGGAAGACGCAACCCTTACCTTTTAATGTGTGATGCTATGCACGAGACCGATGACCATGCGGGGATTTGAAACCCCGAACCTTCGCTCCAAAGGCGAACGCTCTATAGCACGGCCACCAAGGCCCCTCACGATACACTTGTTGTATTACCTACGAAAGTCTCGTGATTTTATCAGCTTTGTAACAGACATAATCAATGCAGATTGATTGTTGAAATGATTTCACTTATTTATTTCACATGCCTTTCACAATAAACTTTCGACTTTCGACGAATGATTTAGATGAGTAGGTAGTCTAATCTTCACAAAGAGAGCATCCTCGCCAATACGGCTGCTCCCTCAGACCAGGGGCGTTTTAAAGGTCTGAGGCACCTTAGGCTAAAAATTAATCGACGCCTCTATCCAGTGAAATTTCCTTTCATAGAAGAGGCTTGTTCATATTTCCTGTTTGGAAATGTGGCATAAATACTCTAAGCGAATAAAAAGTATTTTTCCCGTTCACTAGACAAGTATTTTCATTTTTAAATGCTCATTTCGATAACCAAATTGTCTTCGTCAGTAGAAATACTGAACCAGTTTAGTATTTCTTCTATTAAATTTAATTTATATTCCCTGAATGAGAATCCTTGTTTTTAAAAGTAGCAACTATTCGTTTGAGGACATTAATACAGTAGTCCTTCTCAGATAGTGTTTAGGTAGGTCCGTGTCAATTTCAATACCAAACCAGTTTAGTATTCCTCCTATTAAATTTAATTTATATTCCCTGAATGCGAATCCTTGTTTTTAAAAGTAGCAACTATTCGTTTGAGGACATTAATACAGTAGTCCTTCTCAGATAGTGCTTAGGTAGGTCCGTGTCAATTTTGTCATAATCTTTTGAACTACTAATGAAAACTGTATTTCTCAAAAAATGATCTAGAGTAATTTCATGCATATTAATTCTGTAAAAATTTGTCCAATCAATGAAACCATCGATTAGGGAAATTGTGTTTTTGTAATGAATAATTTACACTGTTACCAGATAGCAGAGATGGAATTTGAATGTAAGAGCCATCATTGACGTACTATTTCGCCATCAACTAATGTGGTAAAGAATAGATAGGTGTATAACGGTTCTGGTTGCCACATAGCAGCTTTCATTTGTTTCAAAATCTGTGACATCTTGGAACGGTACATTTTTCTTTACGTAATCAAAAAACTCTTCGCCTTTGTCTGGGCATAGAAATGTATCTCCTATTATGCTATTATAATATTTTGTTTTCGATTCCGCTTCTTTATTTTTCTCAACCATGCATGATTGGGTGTCTTTTTTGGGCATTGATGATTCTACTGCTGTAGGATTAAGATATGGATTTAATTATTCCTAATCTGCAAGGACACCATAAACTGCTACTAACAAATATGGCACCCATGGACCATACTGATCAACCAAAAGTTTTTGAGGAATAATAATTTTGTTCAATCTGTTACATCATGCAGGTTTTATGAAACTGAAAAACCCCAGTTTCGTACAATCGGACAATCGATAGACTATTTTGACCATCATGACCCAATGTGTCACATGCTCCAGCCCTTCACGTGTTGTCAGACACGGCACGGATATAATCAAGATTTTGCTGTAAACCTAGTTCCTAAAATTCGAAAAAAGTTCAAAAAATGATTGCTTGAATCTGGTAGTAATACATCCCGATATATTACTTATCTGGTATTGTTTTAAAAAATATATTTTTTCCGTTAACCAGCTGTCGTCCCCTTACCAACGACAGCCCTCAAAAGTCGAAACTTGTGTGAGCCAAGGAATAACGAAGTCTTACCTAAGTGTGATTCCTAGCACGATCCGAGGAGAATTTCGAAAGGAGGTCTGTTGGTCACCCATCCAAATCCCGACCTAGCTTAGCGTTGCTTGGCTTCAGATATCGGTTATATGGCGCTCTCCGTTCGATCCATACCCTCTGAATGAATAAACAATTCAGAAACACATAGCCCATACCGGTAATAACGCCGATACAAACGTTGATGTGGATTGGAGACTGTTTAGGTTTTACTGAAGATTGCGAATATGTTGAACTACCTTAGCAATCCTTCGTTTTCAATTTTACGTTTAGAGTACCACTCAATTTTTATTCGAAATCCTACTCGTTTCTTCAATTATGACAAGTCAACAAGACACGAATGTTCACTGCTGTTAGCTTGGTAATGTGGATGGGCATTGGATGAATCCTTTGATTTTGTTTCAAACGCTTCAAACTTTTGGCTTTTTGCTAGCATCCACAGGCGCCCCTAATATTGGCGGCGCCTGAGGCTTTAGCCCAATCAGCCTTATGGGTAAAACGCCCCTGCCTCAGACGGTTGGTGTTCGATTATGATTTCTAGAATATCATAGAAATTATAGACTACAACCTGAAAAAATAACGAATATTTTTACAAGCTTTGTGGAATTTATGAAGGTTTTTTAAGTATTCGACGACTTTTTCGCAATAATTGACGATGATTTCACTGAACACCATGTTCGTAACAGTATTAATTTCAAGGCAAAAAAAATCAATGGAATGTATATCAGGTTGAAATAAATTGAAAACAAACAAACCTGGAACATTAATTTTTGTGTATCCAGGACTGAAAATGCGGCCGTCATTATTTGTAGAGTGAATATATCCATATTTCTGTTGTATCTAAAATTGAAAATTAAAATCCTACATGAAACATGACTCAGAGCAACGATAAAGCATGTTATTCTAATAATTCCAATACGGAAAATGGGAAATTTCATAATTGGGAAAATAAATGTGATCGGAGAATTTATATGAATTCCATGGTAGGGTTAGAAGATAACGAGTAAAGTGCTTTCTGCCACGCAGGGTAATTTGAAAATATAATTTATGAATGACTTAAACAATATTTATAGATACAATATCATGGATGTTGTATTTAACATAAGTTAGCCAGGATGACAAAATTGAGAAACTTGAGAATTTGAGAAACTGAAATTATCGTCACAAGATGTATGATTGATGTATATTTTGAAATATATTTTTATGAGTTATCATTTTATTCATTTATTAAAATTTTTATTGTTGATGATTTTGTAAATAGTAATTATTTTCTCAGATTGCCCAGGCCAAGTACTGACTTGTTCTCTTTTAGATCTTACCTTTTTTTCATTCAGCTTCTCAGCTCAGTCGGAGCCACAAACATGTAGATCTCTCAATCTCAAGTAGAGGTCTTGGAAAGGAATTTGAAGAAAAATAGTTTTCAGTGCCATTTATGATAATAGTAATATTTGCATAAAATGAATATGATAGATTCAAACTCAAATTTGATTTCATTTGAAAAGCAAATGTAGTAGAAATGAAAATGTGAACACTTTTGTTGATCCTGGATTTTCAGGAACTTATCTATACTCTGCGATAGATACCTTATTGCTAGGACAAATAGTTTCTGATATAAATAAAATACAACTAGAATTCTTTGAGTTCGCTTTGGTAACGTTGCCGATCACTTAAATACAGTGCATGTGCTGTCTAACGTAACCCCTAATTATTCATTAAGTTTCATGCACAGCTCGTATAATATATCCTCAAGAGTGATTGAGCATTGTTATTGCAATACTTATATTCTAATTGCTGTCTACAAATGTATATGAAAAAGCTCGTCTGAGAGCAGCAATGGTCAAGGAATCTGGTACTTGGTTGAACTTATTACCGGTCGCATCTCTTGGGACCCTATTGGATGACGAATCTTTTAGAATTGCAGTAGGTCTTAGGTTGGGTTCAACTATTTGCATGCCTCATACTTGTATGTGTGGTGGTCAAGTTGATGAGAAAGGTGTGCATGGTTTGAATTGTAGGAGAAGTGAAAGAAATCTTGAAACGGGCTATGGTTTCAGCAGGTATCCCAGCTATTTTGGAACCTTCAGGTACTAGTCGCGATGATGGTAAACGTCCAGATGGAGTATCTCTCATACCTTGGAAACACGGTAAACCTGTTGTCTGTGATTTTACGTGTGTTGATATGTCGTAAAGGCGGTGAGAGATACAGTAGCAGCTTCCCATTAGGTAGCTTTACATTCACGCGCAACGATGCTTGATTGGAGCGCCACCTTCCAATCGTGCACGAAAGAACGTCAGTGTAGATGCTAAGAACCGAGTGATTATTAGTAATTGGAAGCGATTGGAATGATTCGAATTAGACCGGGAGGCGAGAGAGGTTTTGCATGTATCATAGGCCCCACGCTGAGACTCTGGGGGCTGATAGACAACGTTATTCTCCAATGTGAAATCCCGGTATGGCATTTCTGAAGTGTAGCTTTTAGGGGTGGTGAATTTTCAAACGTGTAATTAATATCCATGCCCATGGATCATAGGCCCCACTTTGATTCTTGTTTTATGTCGTCAAGGAGGTCGCCAAAGTCCGCGAACTCAATATGACATACTAATATGGCGTCACTTGAGGCCCACCATACTTACCGAAAGGTGTAACTTTTTCACTGTGGACATGGATCATGGGCCCCACGCTGTTGTTTCGTGATACTTGTTAACAGTGAACTGTAGAACAAATATTTCGAAACGCCATACCGCTGGGGCGTCGCCAAGTGGCCGCCATACTGGACCAAATATGTCATTTTTAGCAATGAACATGTCTAATAGGCCCCACCATGGAAATGTATTTTCTTTGTTCATTTTGATGTCCTGAACAAAGTTCTGAAAGCGCCATACCGATGTGATGTCGCCAACGTCAGATATTGGCTTCCAAAGTTGTCACATTTTTATAGGTTGAGTGTATGAAAGGCCCCACTGCCATACTGGCATTTTTGTATGTATTTTGAAGTATACAGTACGAATATATCACTGCCATAACGATGCGATGTCGCCAACGTCAGATATTGGCTTCCAAAGTTAGCACATTTTTATAGGATACGTGTATTAATAGGCCCCACTGCCATACCGGCATTTGTATGTGTATTTTGAAGTATAAGGCACGGATATATCACTGCCATAGCCCTGGCATGTCGGTAACGTGCACAATCAATCGTATATACAGGGTCCTGCAACTGCGCTCCGGTGGTACATAGCTTCTAAACGGCGCAACTTAAAAATTTCTTTCGAATGCAAGCATGTTTCCTTCGTGAGAGAGTATCTTTGGAAAATATTTCGAAATATACAAGGTGATCCAGAAAAGTGCACCAAACCAATTTTATGTTTTTTGTAATGGAACACCCTGTATTTCATCACATTGTTGAATAGAGATTACTTTGACCATTCAAAAAATATAGGGTCTTGTATATCCATCAACGTTATTTTCGGAGATATATCGATATTACTTCAAAAAACATAAGGTATTCATCACTCACTCTGTAACTATTCGTGGAAAAATAATTCTGAAACTTTATGGGAGGCGAAATGACTCCAATATGGTCTAGGTTCTGTAACATGAAACACAGTTGAAATTTCATTAATTTTTGTGTACCAGATAGATGAAAACGCAAATTGAAAGATATCTTGTTTTTTTCAAATGGAAACCCATACATTCAATTTCAGTATTGGAAAGGCCATAAAATTTCCTTTCGAATGATATATCACACTTGGTATTTACTTCACCTTGTAAATAACGTAAATTTCCAATTGAAAAAACCAAGATATCTTTCAATTTGCGTTTCGATCTATTCGGTACATAAAAAGTAATGAAATTTCAACTCTGTGTCATGTTACAGAAACTAGACCATTTGGAGTCATTTCGCCTCCCTTAAAGTATTATAAATATTTTTCGACGAAGAGTTACAGAGTGTTGAATACGTTATGTTTTTAGAAGTAATATCGATATATCTCCGTAAATAACGTTGATGGACATACATGACCCTATAGTTTTTGAATGGTCAAAGTAATCTCTATTCAACCATGTGATGAAATACAGGGTGTTCCATTACAAAAAACATAAGTTTGGTTTGGTGCACGTTTCTGGATCACCTTGTATACTTCAGAATATTTTCCAAAGATGCTCTCTTACGAAGGAAACATGCTTGCATTCGAAAGAAATTTTGAAGTTGCGCCGTTTAGAAGCTATGGACCACCGGAACGCAGTTACAGGCCCCTATGTATCTTGTTTTGGAAATTTATGTGTATATCTATTGGGTAAAATGTTTTGCATGTACAAAAGAAAAAATACAAAAAAACTTTAAAAAAAGCTTTTATTTAAATGGATCAAAAAGAAGAAAATAAACTGAAGTAAATCGAACCCATCATTTTGCTACATTACGAAATTTCATATGATATACAAGCTTGTCACGAGGAAGGTATTCCTAATAAATTCAATTTGAATTCATCTGTAGCAAGAGTTATTCTCGCGACAAGCTTTTATATCATATGAAATTGCATGATGGGTTTGACTTACTTCAGTTTATTTTCTTCTTTGTAGAACATTTAAATAAAAGCGTTTTTTAAAAGGTTTTTGTTTATTGTTATTTTGTTCTTTTTAGCAGTAGAGTTTGTTCTGTTATCTGTTTCAATAGACGTGCCAGGTACTAAGTTTCTCGGCATGTACCCCACTGTTCTCAGCTTGCCTTCGTTCATTAGCATGCGCCAAAAATTAAATGAAAAAAAAAATAGTTTTTTTCGGTATGGCACCCCTTTAGCGACACGCTATCGGTGTGGCAGTGTAATCCCCGCTAAAGTGATCCAACAGAGCATCATAAAACCAAAACGCCATACCGGTACCTATTAGACATGTTCATTGCTAAAAATGACATATTTGGTCCAGTATGGCGGCCACTTGGCGACGCCCCAGCGGTATGGTGTTTCGAAATCTTTGTTCTACAGTTCATTTTTAACAAGGATCACGAAACAATAGCGTGGGGCCCATGATCCATGTCCACAGTGAAAAAATTACACGTTTCGGTAAGTATGGTTGGCCTTTTGTGAAGCCATATCAGTATGGCATATTGAGTTCGCGGACTTTGGCGACCTCCTTGACGACATAAAACAAGAATCAAAGTGGGGCCTATGATCCATGGGCATGGATATAAATTACACGTTTGAAAATTCACCCCCCCTAAAAGCTACACTTCAGAGGTGCCATACCGGGATTTCTCATTGGGGAATAACGTTGTCTATCAGCCCCCAGAGTCTCAGCGTGGGGCCTATGATACATGCAATACCCCTCTCGCCTCCCGGTCTAAATGGAACGTGGTGCTCCAATCATGCGTGAATGTAAAGCTACCTATTGTCTGAGAGCTCACAGTCCGCTAGATCTGCAGCTATTTTCGGCGAAAAGTTGAAGCGTGAAAAGTACCAAAATCTTGGTATTAACTATTTGTTCTATCCGTCGAGTGAACTGTTTGATCTAACCGCTCGATAATGAACAATAATTACAAGTGCTGTGAGCTGAAACCCTTTTGTTATTATGTATTTACTAGATGCATTGGTGTTTTCCATTTGCATTCAGCAAACATTTAATAAAAAAGAGAGGTTTGTGAAGGATAACAGAATAATCTGTTGTCAGGAGGACAACAAGACAGTTTCGAATTTTCAGGTGACTTTTGAGTACACTTCTTGAGCAGAAGAATAGTTTGATCAATTCTCGAGAAAGCCCTGATGTTGTTGAACCATTTACTATCACTTCTGCTGATGCAGAAACTTCTTTGAACTAGAGCTCGCGTTCCCCAATCTTTTGGAAATCCAGTCCGTGCAGAACCTAATCAATCGTCACTTGCGAAACGAACACCTATCAGATGATAGACAACTGTATTGCCAATTCTGCGCTGAAACAACCGATGGAGATAAAATAACAAGTATTATTGAAACACCAGCCAATTTGATTCTGAAGCTCTTTAGTTATGATTCAGCATGTCGCAGATATATAAAATCATTTCAACGTGTCAAGCTGGAGGAACACCGACTACCGTTATGATTTTTTTACAGTTATCGTCCACTGTAGTTCTGGAGTTGATTCTGGACTCTATTACACCTTGGCCGAGGACAGAACGGACTGGTATAAATTTGATGATAGTTGCGTGAACAAAATGTTTTCTCTCAATTGGACATTTTGGACCCTCTGGAGTCATACATCCTGTTTTATACCGGAAGGCAGAGGTTCATTTAACCAATTCCAACTGTTCAGATGATGTGGTGTTGCAGGGTTTTCCTGGTTTCCCTGCAGCTGTGAAAGCGAATGAGCCACCGAATTAATTTAAGCCGGCCCGGAGCACCAATTATTTTATATTATTTTTAATACATGATGAACTATTAATTGGATAACACTTACTTACAAATATCAATTGGTGGTAGAAACAGAACATTCCAGTTTTTTTTATATAGGCCACACTGCAGCAGAAAATTTCAATAGTTTCATTTATCTTACTATATTTGGAGCACATTTTATATACAGGCATATAAACAAGTCGTTAGAATCAG
Source organism: Chrysolina oricalcia (assembly GCA_944452925.2). Classification (NCBI taxonomy): domain Eukaryota; kingdom Metazoa; phylum Arthropoda; class Insecta; order Coleoptera; family Chrysomelidae; genus Chrysolina; species Chrysolina oricalcia. Next base: position 55,515,220 of record OX101813.2, on the reverse strand, counting down.
AAACACCCTCAGCCAAGAACGGATCATCGAGTATGGTGTTCCACAGGGAACGGTCCTTGGGCCACTCCTCTTTACATTATACATCAATGGTCTACTTATGCTGGATGGTGACAGAAAAATAACAAGCTTTGCCGACGACACAGCCATTATTTATACTGCTGACAACTGGACAGATCTCAAACAAAAAATGGAAACAGACTCAGTTAATATTATGGAATGGCTCAATCATCGCCTCATGACCATCAACTTTGAAAAAACCTTTTTTGTTCCATTCACGAGTTATTCGAATAATCTACCGAGCTACAAAAAACTAACCATCAACACACAGGGAGATTTGGAGATTTCAATAACCCATAATAGAGATTTCAATAACCCATAAAATAAAATATCTAGGAGTGATGATAGACTCTCACTTAAGATGAGATGTCCAAGCCGAAGAGATAGCAAAATGTCTCAGATATATGATTTCAAACATCAAATATCTGAGAGACTTGGTGGACATCAATCATCTGAAGACAATATACTACGCCCTTGTTGAATCTCGTCTGCGCTACGGAATACTTGGCTGGGGAGGGATTGCATATAGCCATCTACGAAGAGTTGATATTCTTCAAAAAAGAATATTAAAATTGATATACAACAAACAGTCCTCCTACTCATCTGACCTCATATTTCGAGAATCAAACCTAATGGATATAAGGCAGCTCTACATGCAGAGTCTAATTACATACATCTTCAAAGAAAAAAGTTATATCAAAAAGATAGAACATACATATGAAGCACGCAACAAAACAAAACAAACGGTTCAAATACATACGTCAAAAAAAATATGTCAACGATGCTTCACATATCTGGAGGGGAAATGTTTCAACTTCCTACCGGACATGTACAAAACTTATTTACTTACGCTGAATTCTGCTCAAATGACGAAAAACATTTTCAAAAACTTCATTAAACACTTGGAAAGGGTGGCTGTTTATTGTATTATCTACCCGGAATAAACTAAATTGATTGTCATTGTTCATCAAATATGGTACGATATTTTATTTCTTGAACATGTGCGAACTGTCTAGTGCAATTGTATGTATCACAATGTCTCACCAAGATGATAGTTATTATCTTATTGAAATGACTTATAATAAATAGGTAAAAAAAAGATCTCTAAGAACATTTTCCACCTGGTCCTTTCCCGTAACTTTTTTCTTTTTCACAAAAGCTACAGGCACCACTCTATCAAGGAACTTTTTGTTTGTTTCTAAACTTGTTGGAATATAATTTTTTATTTCATATAATAACGGAGACAGACATAGTATCCAAAAGTTCAAAAATTTTTGAAAAAGAGAAGTATTTTTAGTTACTTTGAAGTTGTTGTTTTCTAATAGGCAACTTTGGAGAATTCTTGGGGTACTGAAAACCGGACACGTGTACCCAATGCCCAAGACATGTTTGATCAAGACCATTTGACCAATCTGATGAGTTCCAGGTTTTCCATTTGCATTTCTACAAAACAGGCTCTTGACAATTAAAGGCAGTAGCATTGATGCACACTCTGTAGCAATTAACAGCGGTATGGCCTAATTTCAGCGAATTCTTAGAGATCCAGTAATGAGATCAGTGATTTTCCAATCAAGATTGAGATGACGTTGATACCTTTGTATGTCTGGTAAATCAGACTGGTGCTGTCGAGTGAACAGTTTGATTGAACCGCTCGATAATGAACTATAATTACAAGTGATGTGAGCTGAACCCCTTTTGTTATTATGTACGTACTAGATGCATTGCTGATTTCCATTTGCATTCATTAAAAATATAATATCAAAGAGAGGCTTGTGAAGGATAACAGAATAACCTGTTGTCAGGAGGAAAGTTCCGCGAAGGACCGTGAATGTCAAGAAGAGACGAGGTTACTAATAAGTTAACTCGAGGATGAAGTAGTAATGAAAGACAGATAAAATTGAAAGATGAAAAAAAAAAAAGGTAATGCAACAAGCGATAGAATCTGAAGCCGAAATGAATGCATTGTTGTTATATCAGAAAAACATCATTGAAGAAATACAGGTCAAGATGAACGAGTTGAAAGATGAATTAGCATTACAAACGGTTCCAGTGGAAATCAAGTATGTATACTCGAACAAATATGAATCATGTTTGTCATCAGTCTATTATCATGCGTACTTTCAGTGGCTTAGAAATAAAAAAAAAACTCTACACGAAACAATTTAACAAGAAACAACCCTTTCCAATGGAATCAATGAATCGGAACGACACAAAGAAACGGAAGGACAAGACAAGACGGCTTTAGTGAATCTAAAGGATGATGCATGTAGTCTTTCCTTTTTTTCTTTATTCAGCACATAAAGCTAATTTTCACATTGCCAACGTAAAAAATATTGAAATATATATACAATACAATTCAATAACAGTCACATATGCAACAAATATATCAAACCAAAAAATAAAATACACAATAGATAGATTTATTCAGATTCGGTGTTGGTATATAATGTTGCAAGTATTAGTTAGTGGTTACATAAGTTTTAGAGTATACTCCTAGCAGACTGAGTCCACCACCTAAGCTATAAGCTTGTGGCGTAGACTTCAGATTGCTTGAATATATCGTGGTTTGAATATAATGACTCGCGTGTATCTCCAATTGCAATGGGATCAATTGTGAGTGGAGACGCTTATGTCCTTTTTTATGAGTCTTGCTCATAGGAGTTTCATCGTTGATTGCTGTTTGGTTTTGTCCTGTTTTTCATTTCACACTTTTATATTATTATACTTTTATAATGTTTATATATACCTAATTTTTATTGTAATTATGTTGATATATAATAAATAATCCATGCAATTATAAAAAAAAATATAAAAATTACAAAATTATAAAATAACATGTGTTTTTTGCTGAGTACAGAAATGGTAATCGTTATGGTTTGGTGAACAGTTAGGATAGAAACAATAATGTGAAGATGGTTTTACAGATAAATGGTAGTTTGAATCATTTGAAGTTCAATCGTTCTCAAAGATATTTTTAATTGATCATACTGATTTTTAATATTTTATTTGTATTTTAGTTTATGGTAACTGCTGATTTTCTTTATGTGTAGGGGTAACTGATTACATAATTTAGGGCCAAAGTATATGACAAATTTTTGGTTGTGAGACAACCTACTGCGTAGTATATTCATAGACTGGTTTACGTTCGTTCATGTATTATGCGCAAGTGCGATAATATTGAAGGGTTTAGTCGATATTCACAGTAGAGACTCATAAGCATACATTTTCCTAACGTTAAATAATCCAGTTTCTTCATATATTAGATCGGTTGAGAATCTTCGATTTTTTTTCAACATTATTTCAATGAAGGTGTTTTGAATTACGTTTAGATAATGTGAGGTTGTCTTGTTTGGCCCACTCCATACAATAATACAATAGCGTATAGCTGACTCAACCAAGGCGCTATAAACCAGCAGCATGACATCTCTTCTTAAAATATTTTGAAGGTGATAAAAGTTGTAAATCAACTAACGAAGTCTTTTTACGTTGAACTTTATGTGTTGATACCAGCGTAATGATGGATCAATCATGATACCTAAGTATTTAGTTGATTCTATTTTATTTATTTGAGAACAGGAGCAGTTTAATATTCCTGAACAAGTGGATTTATGGCTCGTAAGGAGCGATTAGTTTTTGGGTTGATCTTCTTTTTTTGATGAGAATGCTGTGAAATTTGTTTTATCCAAATTCAGGCTTAGTAGGTTAGTACTTAGCCAAGAGTGAATTATTTTCATACCAGTTTCTGCTTTTCCATATACTTCGATCCAGGTTACAGCTTCAAATGTTATAGCAGTGTCATCTGCGTAGGATATTAGATTTTCTCCGAAATGTTCGATATTGAATATATTGTTCACATTTAATAAAAACAACATGTGACCCAAAACAGTCCCCTATGGCACACCCATCAAGACGAGAAGTGGATCACTGTATGAATCAATAATTTTTACTCTTTGTATTCTATTTGAAAAATAGTCTTCAAATATATCCATTGTCACATCTCTTACTCCTACGTCCTCCAGTCGTTGAAAGAGTATGTCATGGTTGACGGTGACTTGTTCAGTTGATAAGTTTTTTCTAAATCCATACTGGGAACTGGAAATTATGTTATTATTATCAAGAAATGTGATTAGTCTATTTTAAAACATTTTTCACATAGTTTTGCGAAGTTATTATTAACTGTTATAGGTCTATAGTTGTTTGTTTTTTGTTTGTTCCCATATTTATAGGTTGGGGTTGTGATCGATTTTTTGAAGGAGAACGGGATCTTGCCAGAAGAAAAAATTGTGTAGAATATAAAGCATATTGGTTTTATGAGATGAATATGGTATTTTTTCATGAAAAATGTTGAGATTTTATCTGGAGCAGGAAAAGCTTTATTTTTCAATTCAGATATTAAAAGTGGGATTTCGTTTTCATTCACGGGGTGGAGAAAAAGCGAATTTTTCATAGACATATTTTTTGAATTTTTAATTGTTGACTATACACAAGTATGATACATGCTTTTACAGACCACATCGACACATTCCAATATGTTTCTGCAGATGTTGACGCTGCTTTTATTTCAGTTGCACAAAATGCATATTATGTCATCGTTTCTGGTAACTTCAACATAATTTTTTTTGGTGAATCAATATCCAATATACAAACAATTGCAAAACTTATCGATTAATGTTGAAGAATTCCTACACAAGGGGATAGAACTTATACCAATAAATTTAATGAAAAGAATTTCACACTAAAAATTTCAAAAATAAATTTTCTTATTGGCAACTTACATCAATAGTCAAAATCACTGTCAACATTCATATTAATTTCATATATTCAAATCACTACTGAGTATTTCAGTTTCAATTTCATGCAATTATTTAATAGTTTGTATTACTTCAGAGAGAAATTATTTCTCATTTGTATAGGATCACAGTTTAGCTCTAAATATTATTATCATTCCCTTTTTTTTGTTGACATATATGTGTTTGTGCATGTATAAATGTAAGAATTTGAAAAAAAGTTACTTACATTCATGTTGTACCAACTAGTCAACTCTTTTATCAGGCAATTACCACTATTACCGCACTGATATCAATTATCTATTTACATTATTTTAAGCATCCTTCAATCATTTCTATAGCTACACATTTTTTCTCCTATTTGTTTATAATACTACAAAAAGAGCAAAATTCTCTGGTATTCCAGCAACTGATCCGGTACTTCCACGACCTGACTTCAGACTTATCTGCTTCGTTTTGCTTATTATCACTTCTCTAATTGCTTATGTCACGAAAGAGGACTATGCAAGGTCTTAAGCATAAAGCAATCTCAAGCAGTGGCTGCACGCTGGATGTAGAATACTCTCTTTCTTGTACATAATAGAAATGTTTTGGATAGAGGACAGCTGATAATATTGTGAAAATGTCAGTTCTTTGGCAATTTCACGAGAACAAGCAGAGGTTTATTCGATTTCAACCATCTATTTTTATTTTTATTATTTACAATTCAATTCAAAATATACTTTATTGTCTTAAGTGCGATGATACTTGTTGACAAAGCTTGTTAAACCTAAAATGACTAACAGTTATCAGTGTATAAAATAACAGTATAAACATAAACAAACAAATAAAAACATTCAAATTTGTACAATGTCACTAAAAAAATGTATATATAAAAGTATAATTGCTGCAGGAAGGTAAAGAAAATTGAAAATTTTTATATTAAAATTCAGATTACTCTCATTAAAAACTATTTAAAAAATATTCTTCCAACTTACAAAATGGGGTTTCTATAAGTATTGCCTTAACATTTACTCGAAATTTTTTATTGCATGATGTTATTTTAGTTTCGTTTGGCAGGTGGTTGTACAGAGAAAATATTAACATATTTTCGGATAATATTGGTTTGAATAAAATTATGAAAAAAAAATTTGTTCGTGTTATCCGCTATCAAAATTGGTTTCATAATCCCTTGACAATCGCATCGCAGAAAACACCCCTTAGACATGTTATTCGAGGAAACAATCAGAAGAGTAGAAAATTATCAGTAGTCCAACTCAAAATACAAATTTTCTTAATATGGTATAGGATAAAGGAATAAAGTAAGCTTCTATGTGATTGAATTAGTTTATTTGCGTTCATTACTGGCAAATCTAGAGATTACTTCGAGTTATCAGAAATTTCAATACTAATTCTTGTTAGCTTCGGTTGATTATACGTGGTTGTGGCTCCAGTCACTTAATATTCTCATGAATATGGATTAAGTAGCAGAGCCATTCCACCAAGATTACTAATTTCTTGCTGCGGAAACGTTATCTCGAATCTGATAGGAATCATGTGAATTTCAACTGCAAACGCAGATGAATTATGTCTTATTCAGATTTTGCATGAACCCGAAGAAACATGTTATCAAGTATATTTGAGGGAGATCGAGTAAAGCTAGTTCATTATAAATAGTAAATGTCATTTATTTTGAAGATGTAGTACGGGACCCACCATTGAAAAATTTGAGACAAGAGGGACCGGTCTGCTGTACAAATTCTGACTTTTGATCAATGTAGGGGACATATATGAGAGTATGAAAAGTGATGTTGGCAAGAAAAATACTATTGCGCAACATAGATAATAGGCAGCCAATTTGGAAAATGACAGTGTATGAAATCACATGGGTTTTTGGGCGACTGTGACTCTAATTTTGAAGACAGATGGTTGCTTTAAGTTTCGATAGTAATAACGGCCGTTTTGTATTATGTGGACATTTTTTGTCGAATATGTTATGCTTCCAGATAACCTTCTATTAGACAATTCAATTCTGCGTCGATTGAGACTTAAAGCAAACCTCTATCTTTAAAGTCAGAGTTAAAGTCGCCCACAAACCCATGTGATTTCATGCACTGTCATTTTCAAGATGGCGACCTGTTATCTATGTTGCGCAAGAGTATTTTTCTGGCCTACATCACTTTTCATACTCTCATATATGTCCCCTACATGGATCAAAAGTCAGAATTTGAACAGCATATCGGTCCCAGTACTTTGCTATTTTTGCATCGTAGGAATTTGGGGTCCCGTACTAATGGTAATATGAGACAGACACAATATGATATCAATCTAAAACACTGAAGCATATTATTACAGCAGCTGTGATATCACACCCAATATAATTCATAACAAATAGTTGTTTTGAAAACGGTATTTTCCCAGATATCCGGAAAACTAGTGTGGTACAATAACTTTTCAAATCCTCTAAAAAACTCCAAATTATCAACTACAGTACTATATCTTTGATTTCGAGTGTTGCAAAGTAATGAGAGAGAATCCTCTTTTCATAAAAAAAAATGTTTTGTAGGAACCACAATACGGGTTTAGAGAAGGAAAGTCGAAGGAAGATGCAATTAGATCAGCATTATCGGGAGATATCGGGTGGCTCAGAACTAATGATAGGAGCCTTTTACATTCCACTATATTTCTCAAGAAACTTGTAACCTTATATAAATCAAAATACTTTCATCGGAAAATAAACTAAAGGATGAACGTACATCAATATTAATCTTCGACACAAAGCAAAGTTGACAATATCTACCCATTTATAACTGTCTTGTTTCGATCATCATTCTCATTCGAAATTGCCAATATATGTAATCGTTTCCCAATTGAATTCAATAGTTGTAGTCTTTCGAAATTCAAGACTAAGTTCAAGAAATTTCTGTTCGAAAATTCTGATTAAAGATTTTGATGCCTGAAATTCAATAGATTCAAAGAATCTTGATGTTTGATTTTTTCCTAATTGCTTATATATATTTATATTTTTTGTTTATGTCCTTACATATATAATGCTCATTTCCAAAATTGTGCAATTAGCGATTTGATTGAACTCTGACACTTGAGTGGCATATTTAGTCATAGTGTAATGTTGTGTTTATGTCCATTCAATAACATGATTTATTATCATTATTATATATCGTCACACATTTACGAATCACCACCCCTAAGCAACTTCGTCGATCTTGCCAAGGCCTTTGATAAGGTTTTTCACAAAATGTTTCCGAAAAAATTGGAATCTATTGGCCTGTGTGGTAATTCATATGAATTAATATTTTATTCAACAAACCGAGGAACAAATTGTGAATATTGATGGTGCACCCCAAAAAATATTACTTATGAGTCCCCCAGGGAATCTCTTCACGATATATATCATCCGCTTATCAACATAAGAATACAATGGAACTATTCTGAGTTTTGCAGATTACACTGCAATTCTTGTAGGGCTAAGACATGAAAACAAAAGCAGAAGAAGATTTCAGAAAGATCATACACTGGATCCAGTATAGTAAATCAACTCTTGAGTGATAAAAACTAAATACTTGCCAATCACTTCATACAGTAATAATTTTCCAGATATGGGACGATTAGTAATAAATTCTGAAACATCCATCCTAGAAAATAGGTTTATCAAGTATTAGGGTTTGATGATTGATCTATTTGAGATGGAATGTGCAGATATATGTCCTTACAAACGAGATCCGAAGGTTTTTATCCCTATTTAAACCTCTAAAGAATATTTCGAAATGTTACACCTGAACGCTGTTTATATTGGTCTCATACAACATCTATCATCCTATAGTATCGTAGGATGGAGTGAACTGAATGATTCTCATCTGATCTTTCTCAATATCATTCAACACAAAATATTGAATATAGTATTAGGTGAAGAACGCACTAACCCAACTGAAAAATTATTTTTGGAATGTGGGGTCATGGACTTGGAAAATCGTGAGATTTTCTTCATTTTTGACTACACTGAAGAAAATATTGGAATCACAATGTGAATTTGCGTAGATATTGACTGGAAAGTTTACAGTCCCATGATTTTAAAAACAAATTGCGAAAAATAACAAGTGAGTTTTACAAGCACGCTGTGAAAAAAATGTTTTTTCTCAGAAATATTGAGAAATTACATATAACCTGTGGAATTCACAAGATATGTCAGTAATAAAATATTTTTTGGGTAAATTGATACACAGAATGTCAAATCGCAATGTAAAATCACAGATACTTGCTGTTTTTTCAAAGCATATTGTAAGTTCCACATTTTTATGTGCTTTCACAATCCACTATTTGAATTCACATTTTGAAAATACAACTAGTTTGTTGATGACGTAGATCAAATCACGAAATATCTTCGAAATATTTACCCAAATTATATAATATAATCAATAATTGTGATCTAAAACAATACATACCTGCTGATATAGGAGATTCATGATTACACATTCAGAGGCAAAAATCAAGGTTTCAACAAAGCTTACTTATTTCTATCAACTTCGCACTTTATTAGAACACAGGATAGAGAGATTGAGTGCTCATTTCATATGCTAATGAAATCACAAGCGTCATAGTTGAAGCACAGTTTAATATATGAGGTATACTGTGGGTGAAGCCTTTGGAAGGTGAAAATTCAAAATTGTGAAATTTTAACCTCACAAAAGCACAATGATTTACGACGCGACTAGGATCCTCGTGGGATGGCGACGATGGCGTTTTGGCGAAGGCGAATGACCATAGTAACCTTTTGCAAAGTCAACGACAGATGGCACCACGTCTGCGTAATTTGGGTTCATTTGAAATGTTTCATCCACAGTTTATCTTTACTGGCGTTTTATAAGTGCATTTGAAATGTTTCATTCACGTTTTATATCTACTGATGTTTCATAAGTGCATTGGAAACATTTCGGATACATTTCAATTGAAATGTAATATGTGACATGTTTCAGATTTATTTTTGGAACGAACGTTTAGAATGTTTCAAATGTTTCCATTTAGGATTCCGTTGAAACGTTTCATATACATGATGTGTTTACTGGGCACATTGTAATATTACATTCATAAGAATATCACACTGTGTTATTACACTGAAAATGATTTTGCATTGTAATATTACATTGACAAAAATGTCACATTGCAATATTACAGTAGTGTTGACATTCTCAAGTGTCTTGGTAGGAAGTTACAAAAGATATTTGCACTTTCATAATCATCTGCATCTTAGGCTATTTTTCTAAGCGAGAAATACTGTCACTGTTATACTCGGAAATGTAATGACTGATATAGGTTAGAATTATATCCTAAATAATATTCAGTATATAGTTTCGTGCCCATACATTTTCGGCTGTTCCAAATATATTGTTCCTTTTGCCTTTTGCAATAGCTCATTTCGATATTAAAATTCACAGTAATTTTGATAGTATAAATGATCGAAAGTTCTCTACGGCAATACTAAAAAAACAATTGTTTTAATCCCAGAATCATAATACGAAAATAAACTTTTTTCATTTCAGACTGTGAATTAATCATGATTCCGTTGAAAATCAGATTTCAATCACTTATACAGAAATTTTTTAAACTCTCCACAGTTGTATTGAGAATTTGCAAGATTGCTTTATCCTCTGACCAATGAAATCGTCTGACGCTCGAGGAATTCCACTTCCAGTGTGCATAACCGGGTCAGAGTGTAGGCGTCTCATCGCGTATTAGTTAATTTGCTTTACGTCCACTATAAACAGAAAAAAGTGAGTTATTATCATATAGGTCAATTCTGTCCTCTGTCATTTGACGATGTTTACATGTTCTGTTTGTAAGTATCGTATGCAAACGCTTGAAAAATACGAACTGCTTATTATTTTAGTAGTTTTACATCCATCAAATTGTATTTATTTAACATTTATTTTTAGATCACCATAATTGTGTTAAATGAATAACCATGAAATTCGAGATTTGGGTGAATTTTTAGTTTTTGCAGAAATATTAATATTCAATAAAAGTTATTAGCGAACATAAAGATTTTCTCATCTTTATCCTGTGGTGGTATGGTTCAAATGAAATAATCATCTTTTACTTTGAACGGTGATGAAAACGATTCTGTGAAACTGAAAATGGTGTATCAGCTTGTTCCAAAAAGATGACCATTTAAAAGAGGAGAGAATGTCAGTCATGTAACCTTCCCTCAATTGTAGGATGTATCATGTGAAGAAATATAAATATGGAATTCTAAAATAGCGCAATGTTTTCAGAACTCTCCATTAGTAAGCTTTTGTTGCCCTTTGGCAGGAATCCGCAAAACACAGAGATATGAAAAAACGTTGCAAATACAAACCAACGGTAATTCACAACATCTGATATTTCTATGAAATGAATTATTACAAGTTCCATGTAAGTTTACAATGGAATTGTGATTCATCACTGTCAATTTACAATCCAATCGCAGGCTTCGGGTAATTTCACAAGATCACGTGAACTCACACCATTATTGAAATTTTCAATTATGATTTTGCCATGAGAAATTCTCTATTGACGTGATTATGTAAGAAATAAATACAATGTGAATTCGCCATATTGAATCACATTTACAATTCAATTTCTCAACTCGTTTGCATAATTAGTGGGTATATTCACAAACATATTGTGAGAGTAACATGTGGAATCGCAATACTCTTTTAGTTGTACTGTGAAGTTATTTAAAAACGTAGAAATATAAATAATACTAATTCCACAAGTATTCTAGAGTCTGTTCAAGCCGAAGCGTTCACTGTAATTTCACAATGAATTTGTAAATTTTTTAATTTGTTTCTGAAATTTCACAACTACAAAGGTAATCAATTACAGTGAAAATGTAGGGCCACAAATAACCCATGATTTTAATGTAATTTCACAAAACACTTTTTTCAGTGTATCAACGTTGTTCTCTATAGAAAACTTCAAGAGAGTTTTATTTTTGAGTTTAATATTTATCTATTTGTAAAAATCCATAATTGCATATTTTAGATCTCTGGAGACTTCGAAATATTATCTCGAAACGTTCACTTGGTGAAAAAATTACTGTTTTTTTTTTCAAGACGAACTAAAAACTACAATCTATAATCTATGTCACAACTGCATCACGTTATGTATTGGTATAAATCTCTTTTTTTCCTGCTTGAATTATTTCCTTCCATACGAATTCCTACGATGTATCAACCCTCCCTTCGCTTCCAAATCAACGTCGACACACAGGTCTGGTGAGTATGGATATGTCATGGCGTTGTACCTCCCACCAGAGATTTATCACTTCCGTTCCGTTGTTCTCTTGCTCTCGGCGAATGCATACATCAACAGACGGCAAACAAATATAACATTCATTTGCTTGCAGACTGTATGATGCATTTTTCTGCGAAACAACCATTTTTCAACATAGACTAGGAAACAGAAATGTTACCAACAATAATGAAGTAGTTTTACGTCTGTAGTTAATTTGAATACTAAAATAAGTTAATAGCATATCAGACGGGAAAATTAAAATCAGAATTGAATTAAAAAAATTTGGATCGACTGGGATTTGAACTCGGGATCTCATTGTTCCCGCAATGTGCGTTAGTCTGCTGCACTATTGATCCTTATTCAAAATCGGCGATTCACATTTCAAATTCAGTATTCATTTGTTAGTATGAGATGATGATGGGGATTAAATGAAAAGATGCAAATATTCTTGAAATTATATTGATGTATCAGCTGGTGTCAATCACATATAGGATTATCGACCGACTTCACATCTGAAATTTCAAGTGTGTATGTTGATCCACAGTTTTTAATTTCAGTTCTGATTTTAATTTTTCTGTCTGATATGCCATAAACATATTTCCGAAGTAACCAACAATTTTTGATTGTTATTTCGATCATTCAATCTTTATATTATTATTAACTCTATGAAAACTGCAACTTTTATTGTGTTTTTCATTCCCATCAATAATAAATAATAGGGCACCGTCACGAGCCATATTACATTAAATTATGCTGACTGGGTTGGTCTCTGGATGTTCTTTTCAGAACAAAGTTTTCCACTCAATTGAGGTTTACACAAAAGAGGACAACAACAACTAAACGGGACAAATTGAAGTTATTTTGACTTTGTGGAAGTTGCCAGCCTCGTGCAATAAATCTGTAGGAAATAAGAATTGCCATTCACTGAGTCTCATTAAGGGTCGATATTATAAAACTATTTTGCCAGACAACTAGAAGTTAATTTGAGGAATGACGTCACATCTTACAGTTAACTTCAAAATGTAGGAGTTAACTTTATCGGGAGGACGTGGTTTCAGTTAAAGTTAACTTTGTAGAAAATGGTGGTTTTCGACAGTTCTTCTGTCAATAATTTAGCATAAAACTCAATTTGATTGTTTTTTTTTTCGCAATAAATGTTAGCAAACGATGTCCTGGTTATTTTCGAGGAACTTTTAAGCGGCGATGAAGGAGATGCTGTGATTATTATAGAAGGCCCTCGGGGTCGAAGTATATTTAGAAATCGGTTAAACCATTTTATCTTGTGGAACGAAATAGAATTTGAAAATAAATTAAAACGGATTTCAATCATCAAGATAGTCTGAATGCTTGTTATAGGGGTACATAGAGAGGCAAATATTTGCAAAGACCAACTAATAAGTCAACATTTCTAATAGTTCCAATTACTTTGCAATTATAAGTATTTTCAATGTTAGAAATAATCTTCTACCGCCAGTAACACGTTAATTACACTCAGATTTAACGAAACATGTTTATTCTTGGTAGTTATTGGAGATTTTGGAGGATTCTTAAATCTATTAATAGAAATTTTACTATTTATTAGAAATTTTGAAAATGTCACAGGAAAAAGTGCGAAAAATTGTAGGTTACATATTTGCCTTCTTCTTCTTTTTATTTCAGAAATGAGACTTTTATAAAACTGCCATTTTAAAGCTGAAGTTAACTTGACTGTTAAAATTAAAGTTAACTTCGAGAGATGTTTATAATACCGGCCCTAAGATGTTCGACAAGTCTCTTGGCTGACATGAACGGGGTGTGAGGACAGAGGTCGTTGGGCCATTTTCGATTCAACTGCAATGATTGGAAAACTGGTAGGCGAGTGTTGAGGTGACTAAGAGAACCATTCACCTCACCAGTTCAAATGAGTAAGGGAACCACCTACTTTCATTCCACACCAGGTCTAATAAAAGCTTGCTCCTGAAGTACTGAGAAACAGGAAAAATGGTAAAACCAATTTGCAAAAATTATCACCTTATGTGTTAAACGAACACGCGGTACATGTGTGGTAACTGAGTATAATTTAAATGTTTCAATAGTGTGGTTTTTCTCATTTGGAAGTGTATTATCAAATAATGTTCATATGCCAGAAAAACAGTTGTTTGAGGGGTAATACGCAAGAAATTAGTTCAGATTTACTATATTATGAAAATTTCAGTGAATGGGTCCACTAGCAGATGTAGTTTTTTGCAAAATTGTGCACTTTCTACTGATGTTACCTACACTGAAAAAAACATTGGGAACAAAAAAAAACACTGGAATCACAATGTGAATTAGCGTAGATATTGACTGGAATGTTTACAGTCCCATAACTTTAAAAATAAGTTGCCAACAATAACAAGTGATTTTTTCAAGCACGCTGTGAAAAAAAACTCTGAAATACTGTGAAATTCCCTATAACCGTGGAATTTACAAGATATTTTAGTAATAAAATATATTTTCGTAAATAACGACATAAAATGTATTATCGCATTGTAAAATCACAGATACTTGCTGTTTCTCAACAGTCCACTACGTGAGTTCACATTTTGAAAATACAACTAATTCACCCACTATCCTCTAAAATTACAAGACTTGAGGAGTAAAATCAAATTTATTGTAAAATTAACAATGAATTGTGAATTTGCAACCTGATAAGAATGTCGTAATGTAATATCGCATTGATAGTAATATCACACTATCAGGAGAATGTCACATTTCAATGTTACAGTAGTGTTTCAAGAATTTTCGTAGGAAATTACAAAAGATGTTTGCTCTTCCCTAATCCAGTGTCGGCGATAAGGGGCCCGCAGAGCCCTCCGTGCGGGGGGGCCCTAGCTCCACATTTACATTTACTTTAATTTGCAAAAAACCATCTGACAGAGCGGAAACAAACTCCTTGCAAAAGAGTATGAGTAATTATGATTTCATTTTGCTCCTTGTATACCAAAGCAAAATTATGGAAAATATTAACTTGGTGTTAAACTGCTACAAAGTTCTACTGTTGATCTGGGACGAGCATGCGAGACATTGAGCTCCACAATAGATAATTTTAGTAGTTTTAGAGACGATTTCGAAACATTGAATGCAGAAGCTTCCAATTTGGTGACATCGTGGGACATTCAGCCAACATTGACATCTAAGCGCCAAAGGATAAAATATAAGATGGTCTAAAGAGATTCCAAATTAAAGTCTTCTACGAGTCTCTCGATATAATAATCAACGCAGTACACGATTTATCAGCATGAACGAAGTAATGAGCTACTTTTCATTTTTAAATCCAGACTGTTTCGTTACAGAAGAAATTATGGATCATGCTGAAAAACTAAAAAAAAAAAATACGGAAATGACTTCTCGCATAGCTTATCTACTCAATTAATAAACTGGAAAAGTGTATTTTCAAATTAAATTCGAATAAAAAAATCTATGAATTATTGGCCACATATATTAAATCAGAAACTAGTTGTATTTTGAGCAGTTTTCCGGATATTTGTTCCAACGTTTTTTAACATTACCGGTAACATCTGCTTCTGCCGAAAGAACATTTTCAAAGTTGAACTTGATAAAAACTTATTTACGTAGTACAATGTAAGAGGTGAGACTAAGTGCATTGGGTATAATAATAAGTATTGAACATGAACGTGCTCGTGAACTTGATTTGGAACAGTTGGTCTATATATATTTTCAATACAAAAACATCGCCGTTTCGGCAATTCAACAGTGCTCCCCTAAACTTCATATTCCTCAATCTACGAATGGCTTCACTGGCACCAGACAGATTTTTGCGATGGTAAGATTTTATATTCAAATCACCTAGCAAATTATGGCATTTATATTATGCAGAGTAGCAATAAAACCATATACCTATTGCTAATTTCTTTGGAAAATATAACAATATAAATAAGGTAATATAATAAATAGATATATTGTGTGTTATGTCCCATTATGTCTGGTATTTCCAGATTTTATTGCCACATGTATGAATATCCGAACAAAATTTGACCGGGGGGGGGGGGGGGGGTCCGAATCCTTATCGCCGCCACTGTCCTAATCATCTGCGTCTTAGACTATTTTTCTCAGCGAGTTGTGAAAATACAGCTAGAAATTATAAATAAGGCGAAAACTTTCCATTTACTATGAAGACACACTTTCATACTCGGAAATGTAACGACTGATATAGGTTAGAATTGTATCCTAAATAATATTCAGTAGCTATATAGTTTCGTGTCCATACATTTTCGGCTTTTCCACAGATATTGTTTCTTGTGCCTTTTGCAATAACTCATTTCGATATTGTAATATACAGTAATTTCGATAGTATGAATTGTCAAAAGTTCTTTAAGGCGATACTAAAGAGAGAAACAATTGTTTTAATCCCAGTATCATAATACGAGGTTGAATTCTTTTCATTGTAGATTCTGAATGTATCTTTTATGTGAATCAAACATTATTGAAGTAGAAATCGGAATGCAATCACTTTTACAGAAATTTTGTGAACTCTCCACAGTTGCATTGGGAATTTCTAATATTGCTTCATTTTCTGACCAATGACCCAGGTAGCACAGGTCAGTGAAATGACGTCGTAATAACGTCTTATTAAAGTCTTATTTCATGACGTCGAATTGACGTATTTCGTGGAGGTCATAATGACGTCCCTGCGAAGACAACTAAATGTTATCCGAAAATTGTCGATACGAAGAGACCGTTACTGAGAATTATTTCAGAATACGTGATTACAGAAATCTGGACCTCTCCTGTTAGCAATTCTTGAAAAATGACTTAGGGCCGGCTGTATAAGCGTTATGTTACATTGCGTTTACTTCACGACTGAAATTTGTATAAATGGTTGTTATATTGTACCAATTTTGTATGATTATTTGTTTACGTAAGATTAGTCAGGTTAGGTTGGCAAGTAATTAACGCATTTTCAACCTAGTTTGCATTTTCAACTCTGTCTTGTCATTTAAACTTCCCGCTATTACAGTGACCAATCGCTGAGTTGCTGCAGTCGGGACGTAGACGCTTGTTGAAAACACTCAGGCAGAAAGCCATGGTAGCGGACAGCGTTGCAAATGATATCCATTTGCATGTTCCCAAGAACATTTTATTTTTGTTTTGTCACTAGATGGTAGTGAAGTATATTTTGTTTAATTCTGTCAATTAAATTCTAGTAACAAAAAAGTTGTCACAAGGGGTCAATTCTGAAAAAGTTATTGATAATCTTAAAATAATTTGGTGGAATAAAATGATGGTTTCTTTGACCTGGCAACTCTGTCGCGGCAGCGTGGGTTGTCGGTCGGACTCGGCTGGATTCGATTATTAGCGGTACGGTACGGGTTGCTGCTTTTGAACTATGTTTTATTTGTCGAATGACATTGCCTTTAGAATAAAGCTAAAATCTTTTTTCTGGTTTGCTGCTGTGTTGGTTTGTTTGGTGGTTTGGTGCTAACATTTTTGTGTTTTTTGTTGTTACGGTCTCGGAACAGTTATCAAATAATATCCTACGTACTGGTAGAGTTCTCCGAGAAGGACAAAAGGTGGCTAAAGCTAAGAAAACAGGAACTGTTGTGGCCGCCATTGAAAAACCAAAGGATTTGCGATAAATATATCATCAAAGATATAGAGGCTGAAGAAGATTGGAAGTTCCATTCAATCAGTCAATGTTTGTATAGTACAGATTAGTATTCATGAACAGAAGAACACCGAAAAACTGCGATTTAGGTACAAAGTAGGAGCACCCAGGATTGCTGAAGTAATGAATTCTTTGTGATATTATGAAACCTGAATTCCTACAAGACAATACAAATTGGTGATTATTCTTTCACAAAAATAAACTATTTTCTAAGATCTATCATATTTCATGCACTGTTGATTGATATTGAATATAAGTTTACTACAACATCATGTAATATATTTTATATTTGAAATTTATTAAATGTAATATTGTAATTCAGTTAATTTTATTCTACTTCCATGAAACTATCAATTTCTACATGAAAACGAGGGACTGTGGAAGACGTCATTTATTAGTCATTTGACTTACGTCTATTAATGGTCTTATAGGTCTTCAAATTGACGTCATTTTTAGTCTTCTTTTCAGACGTCACAATGACGTCCTGCTGATGACGTCCTATGGCTGTGACATTTTGACGTCCTTTCAGAGTCTCTGAGACGTCACTTC
Organism: Chrysolina oricalcia; assembly: GCA_944452925.2. Lineage (NCBI taxonomy): Eukaryota > Metazoa > Arthropoda > Insecta > Coleoptera > Chrysomelidae > Chrysolina > Chrysolina oricalcia. Next base: position 55,496,911 of record OX101813.2, on the reverse strand, counting down.
CTGACGTTAGTCGGTCAATTATTTGACCAAATTAGGACGTCATTTTGACGTCACCGTGCTACCTGGGGAAATCGTCTGACGCTCGAGAAATTTCACTTCCAGTGTGCATAACCGAGTCAGAGTGTAACCGTCTCGTCGCCTATTAGTTAATTTGCTGTACTCCTACTTTAAACAAGTCAAAACGTGTTTGAATGATCATTGTGATCAGTATGTGAAAAACTGCAACTGAAGTGAGTTAATGTCACACAGGTATGTGTCAATTGTTTTGAGTCATTTGACGATGTCTACATGTTCTATTTGTAAGTATTGTATGCAAAGCTTAGAAAATACGAACTGCTTATTATTTTTGTAGTTATGATTGATTTCACATTTATCTTTGGATCACAGTAATTGTGTTGAATGAAACACCATGATATTGAATTTTTCAATTTCTCCCACATTTTCGAGATATAGGTGAAATTTTAGTTTTTGTCGGAATGTAACAACCTGTAGAGCACTACATACGAAACTAATACTCAGACGAGACTGCGCACATTTATTTCGCCAAGAGGCTGCCCTGATGACAAAATAAAAGCCCTGAAACGTCTCAGCATCGAAAACCAATACTCGAGCGGCTGAGTAATGATTTAATTGATTGTAAGGTACTCATGAGACGTGTTTATAATGCTTGTTAATTCAGGACAGTAAAAGAAACTCGGAAAATCTACACTTAAACTTCATTTTATTTGATCTAAAACATGAACATATATGATTGTTGACCACAGCAAGTCATTCAAATTCATAAGAACAAAAATGACCCGCGACAGCTATAAATTATGGTTCGCAACACACTGTTTTATAAGTTTACTAAAATATTATATGAGACTCAAAACATCACATGTACATAATTGACGAACAGTAATCAAGAAATTTTCTAATTGATTCTAAAAATGAATTGGCAACTGTTTAACTAAAAATTCATTTAGCACAACCCTGTACTTCCTTGTACTACTGTACTACTACAAAAGTATTCGCATTCATAATTAATTCATGAAACAGTAAAACAATATGACCAAAACGAAGTGATCAACACAAAAATAACTTTAAAGTTTCTACGGCAGACCAGAATGTCAACTGAATTGAGAGGATAATTTATATGGGGGTGTCACTCACATATCTTCAGCTGTTAATGCCGACGCGTGGCAAAAAATATTATACTTGTTGAAAAACGAAGACACACATTCTGTGAAGGGAAATTTATGGCGAAACCGAGGATTCGGGAACTTTCTTCATGACTGTTGGAACGTATTTTCCAGCCTTGATACAAAATGGAGTATTTACTGGCTCGAGAAAACTAGTGGATTCGACTACATTTGCTGTTTCGTTGCAGACTTTTCAACGAATGTTTGGCAATGTTGAGTTATCTCTTAACGACTAGCACATTGCTACTTTTAATTAGATACACGAAAATGGACATCGCGAAACGTCGAGTCTGATTGTTGTTCTTGAACTCGAATTAAAAACTCTCTATTTCGGGGCTGAACATCACGAACTATGGATAAGAGCCACAAACTATATGAACTGTCGATTCATTTCTACAACTAAGAATTGAAACTCCGGAACTGTCGAATCTGACTTGCGAACTGAGAAATGAAACTCGCGAAACTTTTGTTCTTTGCTCGTTGAACCTTAACTGTTTGAAACGGAACTCGTTGAATCGGAGGAACTGGCTGAATTGGAACTGACTGAAAACTGACTGAAAACTGACCCAAACATACGCTTGCGGGTCATTTTACATTCTCGAGAAGCTGTAAATTTTATTTTAATGAGTAATAATCTAAAACAATAGCGACACTGATTACGGCTATCAATAACAATCTAATAGTCTTTTTCTCATATATTTCATGACGTTAATCGGTTTTCCGTCGTTCTTAATGCGTTATAATCGAGATTCATCTCCATGAAATGTCAAGAAACACGTATTGTGATTATATTTATCACACCCATAAATATATCCTTATGACTTTTATTGTCTACAAATTATTAAGACAATAATAATTTCCATCTGGTTGCCAGCTGCGTTTTGGTGACTAATCATTTGAAATCTTTTGTGCATCTGGAATACAAGAATTCACGTTAGATTTTCTCCTTCTGTAGTTTGTCCTACGATGGGCAATTTATTTTTTTAATTATTTTCCCTACGTTTCTAATTAAATGATTTAATGATTCTACAGGGGGTGGGCTGGAGATCTACTACAGGAATATTGATATTCAATAAAATATATCAGCGTAAAAGTTATTATCATTGAACGTGAAGCTTGAAAAAGAACTTTTCCAATTTATTATTCTGTGGTGGTATGGTTCAAATTAAATAATTATTTTCTACTTATGATTGAACGGTGATTGTAACCAATTCGGTGTATTATCTTGTTCCGAAAAAATGACTATTTAAAAAAGAAGAGAATGTCAGTCATGTCACCCTGCCTCAATTATAGAAATGTACCATGTTAACACAAACATCTCGGAGATGTTGCACATTAAAATGAATTTTGGTTTCATTACGATTTCGTCAGTATAGAAGGAATTAAGTTGGTAACAAAATTGAGCATGATATCACTATCACGACACAAAATGGCCAGAGCTGTTTGTCGAATCGAGAGTCAAGTAGAATTTATATTTGGTTGACGACGTCCTTTAACTATTCTATAGGTTCTTGTGATAGTGTGTAGTTTTCTGTTTCATTCTTTTTATTTCAATAGTTAAATCGAATGTGTTTATTAACATTGCCCAATTATCATTTCTACCAAGAAATGTATCCCTTCAAGGACCGGACCGGTGAGTAGAAACTTTGGAAAGGTAAATTCAGTGATTTGCATAATTTGGCATTTTCAGGATAGGTATACGCCGCGAAGAAAATGCTGTCCAGAGGATTGGAGTTGAATTAAAGATTTTTCTACATTTCTGTGTATCGTTTTTTTTCATGATTTAGACCAAGTTTGATTATTTTTGTTTGTTTGTGAAAAGTATGTACTACGGAATCAACTTCATTCCATATGGTCTGTAATTCATTAATAACAATAATAATATTGAAGTTTATTTTCTTTTTATGTTGAAACATGGTGAGCTTAGTTAATTTTTGACATACAGGGGAATCAGAAAAGGAAGCGCATTTTTAAATAATTACCAGTCCATTCAATTTCACATTGTTACATCGAAAGGGTCTCAATGTGCATTCGATTCCGAAGCATGAATGGAATATCACATTGGACAAATTTCGAGTCAAATATTGCATCATATTTTGATGTCTCGAACTGACCAACGGGGCTCCGAATAGACGTTTATGCGATAATAATGAGAGTCACTTTGCGATTCACTAATGTGATCCGAAACATGAATGTGAATCCCACTATCATCTCTGACATCATTCTGTGTTGACTGGGATATTACACTGTAATATTATCATCAGTGTAATATTACAGTGTGATATTCTCATCAGGATGCAAATTCACAATTCATTGGTAAATTTACATTAAATTTGATTCTACTCCTCAGGTCTTGTAATTTCAAAGGAGAGTGGGTAAATTGGTTGTATTTTCAAAATGTGAATTCACATAGTGGACTGTGAAAACACATAAAAAAGGTGAAGATTCAATACGCTTTAAAAAAAACAGCAAGTATCTGAGATTTTACTTTGCGATTTTACACTTTGTGTAGCAATTTACAAAAAAAATGTTTTTTCAGTTACATATCCTGTGAATTCTACAGGTTATATGGAATTTCACAATATTTCTGAAAAACCCATTTTTTCACAGCGTGCTCGTAAAAAATCACTTGTTATTGTTGGCAATTTATTTTTAGAGTTTTGGGACTTACTTTCCAGTCAATATCAAAGCAAATTGTGATCCCAATATGTTTTTCAGTGATAGGTATGCGTGTGTTCTTCTTTATATCGCCACATTGAAGTGTACATAAATAAATGCTTGAAGTTTCTGGATTATTTGGGAATGCGGTTGCTCAAAAAAACACAACATGTAATCAGATCTGTCCAAATCAGGAAGCAGAGAACTCATTTCTCCCTTCGTTACGTTGTTTTCTCCATTGATAGTTCAGTCGCAATTTATTCAGCTTCTATTCCGAACGAGCAGTATTCCGTAGAGGAATATTTCAGAGAAAACCATTCTTTTCTTTAGAGATCCATTATATCAGAACTGGGGGATATCATTCCACAAATGAAATTACCATTCAGTAATTTGATATGCCATGTCCCGAGCAACTTCAATAAGAAATTCCTGAATCTTATGGTGAGTGAAATAATTTTGATGCGAGTTGAATTAGTATCAGTACTGTTTCCCATAATAGATATTCATGATACAAGTTCGTAAAGTAGGACTTTTTTATGAGGTGAACTTTGTTGAATAAGGCGAAGCCGAATTCTACAAAAGTCGCGAATGCAAGTTAATTATTTATTAAACGAGAATATAAAGCAACTCTTTTTTGCACGAGCGAAATAGGTTTTAGATGGGAGTTTCATAGATGATTTTTTCCAATCCTTTGGTTTATAAAAATTAACATACCCTTTATTATTGACGTTTTGAAAGCTTTTAATGCTTTGGCAGTGACAGTGAAAATTCAATCGGTTAGGGGTGATATCAAGAAAACTGAAAATTTCAAAGTCGAGAACAATAATACTAGTGACGTCATACAATAATGGTTATTTTGACCAATAGGTGTATTCGTAATAAATTGTAGTTAAATACAAATAAATGTAAAATAATGATATTCACACATAAAATCCTACCAGTAACATTCAACTATGTGCTGGATGGTGAAAGTTTGAGCGAATCACGGAATCAAAGGATCTGGGGGATTCGTTCGATCAAAAACTAACATATTCCAATCATTTTCAGAATGTGATATCAACTTCAGTGAAAAGTTTGGGTTTTATGACCTTTAGTTCTTTGATCAGGAGTAAATTAGAGTTTTGAAATCCGTCTCATATATATTAATCCTTTATTTAGTCTAAGACTATAGAAAATGTCCAAATTTTTTTTTTGAAATATGCACATTTCAGAAGACAGAGAGAGAGAGAAAGAGTTATAGCCATGACTCATTATTGGACGAGTTCCAAATAATATGTGTAAAAAAATTCAGGGAAAGCAGAGATATGTGTTTTGCATATAAAATAATACATGGACCGTGTATTTCATCTAGATTCTGTAGCACATTTCATATCTCGGTTTCCAAAACATTGCATCATTTTCATTCTCCCATAATCACTATATCTAGAAGTGTTAATGATGTTCCTGCACGGAAAAAACAATTTAATAGTAGTAAGTAAAATTTGCATACCACCAAGTGAAAATTTGCATACTATATGGGACAAGTACACGCTTTATTAGCCACAAGAAAAATTATATTCCTGAATTTGATCACTTGCTGTTATTGATGTAATTTCAGAAACGCAATGTAACCTAACGGTATTAAACTCTTTACTAGAAGCAAACATTTCATTTTATAAGCCTCAATCTACGTTTTATTTTTAGTAGCTGCTGTTTGATAACTGCTAGTGACAAGTAAATTTACCATCGATGAAGAATGATTTACTCTCAAATAACTCATATACTCAAATCTACTACAAAATATATCAGTTGCTACCATAAATCATTCTACTGCAGCAAAATTTTTAGATTATTATAGTAATTTTAGTTTACTTGGCCTTATCAAATGACTCACTTTTGGGTAGTTTATTATTGTCTTACCTTTAATAGCTTTAATTGCATCTTTGATATCAGGATACAACGGACTCAATTGAAATATCCACTTGCACTCAGTTAAGAGTTATCAGTTCTTCAACGAAGGATCATTTGTTTTTTATAAAGCCTTATCTTCAATATATTCATTTCATTCCTGAATTTAAAATGGTATGAAAGGTTCGGTTGCACTAAGGTAGCAATGATTCAGTTTATACTATAAGAAAATGTACTTGCATGGCATATACAGGCTAGCAAAATACACTGCTCAAGAAAAACAGGAGAAAAAGATTGCAGTTTTACAACAATATTTTTTCGTGAACTATGAGTTGATGTGGAAAGAAGTATAAAACATTTTGACGGTTCTTTTAAACAAATCATCGCCTCTGGCCATGCCCTTACTGGATCACCCAGTACAACCTGTTTCATAATAAAAATTTCAGAACTTTGTTGAATCTGTTTGTATTCATCAGTTTGAATGCTAATGCTAATGTCTTTCCTCATTATAATCGTAACAAATCCTAGTTATGCATAATATAATGTAGAATTAGAATGTTCTGAAAATTGAAAATTAAAGATAATGAAATGAAATAAAAAATATGTAAATTTTTAATATTTCTACTGAAACAAAACTGTTGTTCAGTTTTTTGGTAAAATTCTCCTGTTATACATAAATTTTCAATACTCTAGAAATGTTAGGTCAAAATCCACATTCTACATACTAACAAGTAAAATACATGAATCAAATTAACACCATTCACACAACTCACAACGCAGTAATAATAGTATAATTTCGGCACACGATGTAACACTTCCACATACAACTGCTAACTCAAATGCTGGAATTGAAATGAGACCAGTTTTGCGAAAACGTTGATGATCAGTGCAACGGTTACTACCGATTGATCCCGAACTAGTCGCATATCAACAAGTAGGTGAACAGTTTCAATATCGTAGGAACACCTAGCTCTACTGCGAATAAACTGTTGTATTATGTCTGTAACACGAGTCTCTGTTGTTATGATATACTTCTCAGAAACACAAAGTAGATAAATATGAATATACACTTTTCCAGCGCTAGTAAAATGTTGACCTGACATTATACAAAGTGAATTATCTAATATTCAAAGCACTTGCTGTATGTAAACAATATTATAGCTACAAGTTCATGCGTTCCGAATACTCATTTTTTAGAGACAAAACGTTATTTTTTTTAATATAGGTATCAATTTTCTTACCACTATCAAAAAAAGTCAGGAAAACATTTAACTTGGACCATTTTTTCCGTGTGGTGTAGATATATTTTTTTCTAACATTCAAACAATTCAAAAAAGAGATTCTCCGTTTCATTCAGAATTAATCTTATCTTATGTATAATTAATTATAATTCCAATTGTATACACCTGTATGTATTGAAATATTGTTGCAATTGTTAAATGTCTTATCTTACGAAGTATTCAAATTTCTTCTTTTCATCAAATTATGTCTTCCAAGTAAAATCACCTGACGCATTTGCATACTGTATTTTGAAAAATGTATTAACAGTAGTCTGTGAGTAAAACATTACTTTACGTACAGTAAATTTTGTAACGCACTTGTGCAGAAAAGTATCACTTTACGCACCGTGAAAAGTTCGTAAAAAATCAGTTCATATACTCTAGAAAAAGTCTATTTACGAAAAAGTACGATAAAAAATTATTTCTTCTACAGTCCAAATGAGAAATTGTAGCAATTGTTGAAAGTTTTATCTTGAGAAGTTTTCAATTTTCGTATATTTCAAGAATGCATAAATGTATTGATATGGTTACAAAAATTCTTTTTCTACAACCATAGTTAAAACATGCTTTTCTGCATAGCTTTACGTTTGCAAACATGATCAGTTCTCAGAATAATTGAAATATGACTAAAGGTACGAGAAAGTGATGTTTCTGTGTCGGAAAGAGACATTTCTGTTCTGGAAAATTGTTGTCAGTAGAATTTCATAATATTCTGAACAAAAATCATATACATCAAAGCACGATTTTTTTTATTGGTAAAATTATTTTTTGTTAAAAATAATCTTTTTCAACAACCATAGTTAAAACATGCTTTTCTGCATAGCTTTACGTTAGCAAACATGATCAGTTATTAGACTAATTGAAATATGACACAAGCGTACCAGAAAGTGATGTTTCTGTGCCGGATAGAGATATTTCTTTTCTGGAAAATTGTTGTCTGTAGAATTTCATAATATTCTGAACAAAAATCATAGACATCAAGGCTCGATTTTTTTAAATTGGTAAATTAGTTTTTTGTTGAAACTGTTATTTCCGTCAACCTGCTGACCCTTACGCTCAACCCTCAGAACTCTCCTAGAGACTTGTGCGAACTAGGGAAGAGGCAACCCTTACGATTTAACGTGTGATGTTATACACGAGACCTGTGACCATGTTGAGAAATCGAACTCACAATCCCACGATTAAGAGGCGAACGCTCTACCAGGCGACCACCACGGCCCATACCCAAACGTCGCGCATGAAACATTTGTAAAATATTCCTTTTTAAAAAATTATGAACTAGAATGGATATTAGCGAGAGTTCTGAAATTGAAAATACTACAACAGAACTTAGAAAGCAAGTTAGTAAATTGTCATTGAATTCACTACCTTCGAATTCAAACGAAATATATAAAACTACACACAAAAGATTATGGATTGGAAGAAAAAATATAAAAGTAAAATTGTTGTTAATCTGAACATGAAATATCTGAAACAAGAATATAGTAAATGCCAAAGTCACCTGTCAGTATTTCCTCCAGATATCCCTCCAGATATCTTCAACATAATTGGCAGAAACAGTAATATTTCAAACATTATCAATTGTCTGACAAATGTCGATATTATATCAAAACTATGAACAATATGTACGACTCACTAATAACTATGAGGTTGATGCGATTACGTTTGAATATAAAAAAAATATTTATATTGATCACGGTTTTGTCAAATCGACATATGCAAAATCACGAGCTTGAAAATAAAAATCTGACTGATGTATTGCAAAGAAAACTTTATTATTTTTGTTGTTATCATTATCATTATTACCTATAAGCGAATATCGGCAACCATGTTAATAGTGGTTGGTGGTTGACGGTCAAAAAGCGGTTTTAACTATGAAGAAATGACTGAAATAACCTGAAAAATCCGCATAGCGAAGAGATTTTCTCGAAAATATACATCGTGAAATATCGCGAACAATATGAGAAAATCTCCAGATATGAATATTCCCAAGATCCATCAACGATGATCAAAATTTAATTTGATTCAGGGAAATCCGAATAGGTTTGCCAAGAATATCGAACCCGGAAACGCCACTCCAAAATAACTCAGATGTCAAAGACAAAAACTGTAACTTTCAGACAAAGTGCTTCCTTGTTTGTTCGTGGTCCGTGAATTGAGCCCAGGAACTACCTCGAGCTTCTCGGAGCTACTCGTTGGGACGATTGGACGACTCAGGTGAACAGAACACCTAGAGATTCAGTGTTGCCAACTGAAATAAGACGGACCAAACATAAACAAGAGCCACGTTTTATTGACCACTAGAGTTTGTATCTACTAGTAGAAGAAGTAGAGTATCACAAAAACGTAATTTCAGGGTTTCCAATAGAAGTCAGATAATTCTAAAATTTCCTAAATCTCTGTAAAAAGTTTGAAACGTATAGTTTTCATTATTATAAATGATACATTCAATATGAATAATTTTCTTGCATTAACAACTACCACAGCCCAAACAGACAATGGAAGAAGGCGCGAGCAGTATTATATCTATTCGAAGATTAGATCTAGGCGGAAATGTTTCAGGTGCAATAATGAACTTATCATATGTAAATTACTTGAATAATTTTCACTCTGAAAATTTTTTCAGAATGTAAAAATTATCATGTAGAAGTGATTCCTAAACCTTCACACCTTCCACTTTCGAGGCAGCTTTGAGTGAACTAGCAAATAGGCCAGAATTCTCTTTAAATAATGAGAGCATAGGTATTTGTAGGTTTCGAACAAATAGGAACTGAAAAATACTTTTTTGATATTTATCTGGACAATTTTTATCTATTCATCATACATAAATCATTTGACACAATGTTTCTATATCATCCCACTGATGTTTTCGAACTTTCGCTACTTTCGTAGTCATCTTCTTTTTTGGTATCTATTTGTATATTTGTTTAGGATACGATTTTAATATGAAGGTTCAACAGAGGTTTTCAATGAATTGAGAATCAATATCAACCCATCTTCTTTATTATATAAATAAAACTCGATGTAGGACCTATACGTATTTAAATATTTTTATCTATAACTTTACTCACGTCCATAACACTCATATTCAATTTAACTAGAAGCTGTTCACTACCAAAATCGTTTTAATGTGAGTAAATTATGTTTTTTGAGCTTCAAAACACAACCAAACTGAAATGAACAGAGATTAAGTCCATAGTTTCAAACTACTTTCAATGTCAATAGTGTCAATTTCTGCCACGATATAGGAATTTTCCTTTTTCAACCAACTATCTACTTTCACTACCCTCAAATTTGATGGTAGCGAAAGTAGAAAAAGTAGATATATTTGGTGTCAAAAAAACAGACATATCAAATTCTACTTCTACGAGTAAAACATTTCTGCCTACAATAAAACGCTCCTAAGGTCAAGTATTCGAAAGTGAAGTACCTCATTGGTTCAGAATAGAGATAGAGGAGAAATGGGTTTTGTGTTCTCAACACAAAAGAATAGACTAACAACAAAAATTCCATAATGCATTGTCATTGCAATTATGGAAACCAACCGAAGTTCAAGTTGATTGGACAACTAGATGTCAGCTGCAAGATTTGTCCCACACATACATACATACTAACTATCAGGGCAAGTTGAATAAAAGCTTTTGAAAAATAAAAATCGAACATTGAATAAACTTAAAAATTGGAAAATCTTACATAAATTCAATTCCAATCATTCCAAACTGCATTAATTTACAGTAGATGCTCAAAGTGTTCGCCATGAACTGCCAAAATGAAAATATAGGTAACGAACACTCACATGTCTGAATTTCTTATGGAATTACCTTTTCAATGCTGTGTCACACTTAGTACTTTCCCTATTCAAATTGTATAAGTGACCAAGGGGTGGAGAGAGTGGTATGACGGTTGAGGTTGAGGTTATGATAGGAAGATTTCCCATTAGATTTCAGATCGACGTGTTTTTACATTTTTTTCACAACAATGTGTTTTGAAGCATTCGTTTTTGGTTCTGGGTCGAATCGAACCATAAATACAAATTTCGCCAGCCATCTTGTTATTTGCATTGACAAAAAAATCATAATTTCCGACCCTGAAGATCACCACATGCTAATTTTGATTCGAATCGGACCATAATTACAAATTTCTTCTGCCATCTTGGAGCCACCATCTTGTTTTTTTTTGCATTGAGAAACAAATCATAATTTTCGTCACTGAAAACCATCACATATCAATTTTGAATCGAATCGGACCAAAATTGCAAATCTTCTCCACCATTTTGGAGCCATCATTTTGTTTTTTTCCTAAGAAAAATTCCATAATGCATTGTCACCGAATTTATGTCAAAACAGCTTGCAAATGAAGTATAATAATTTCGAAGACGGAACAGTTTTTTCCCCGCAAAGGGACACCAAAATTAAAAGTTGGGTAGCAAAAATTGAAATGGCTGAATTCCTTATGAAATTACCTTTTTAATGGTGTGTCACACTCACTACTTTCCCTTTTCAAATTGTTTTTGGTGATAGTTACAAGGGGTGGGGGAAGAGGTATGACAGTTGAGGTTATTCTATTCTAACTTATTTAAATGGACTTCGTCGTTTAGACATATATCCAGCCTCTAGTTTACCGGAACACAGTTGTCTTGCTACTCTTGCTCTAGGCAATACTGCATCCCATATTAATTCAAGTAGGTTTAAACAGCAGTATGCCCCTAGCTCCGACAAATCCGTTGTCATCCGGCCTGGATACCGGCGTAGGAAGCTAGAGAAGTGGACAAATTCACATAACACTTATAAACGATGCACAATACTGCTAATTTTCAACAAATTTTAACATTCACACACATTTACTTGACTTCCAACTAAGGACGCCGTCTGTCCTCCACCATTGCCGGAAGTCGAATTTTCTTTCGTTGAGGTTATGATAGGAAGATGTTCCCCTTGGATTAGAAATCGACGTGTTGCTGCATTTTGAAGACAACTGATAACTGACATTAGCTTAAGGATGGTTCATTTCTGCTCGAACAAGTTGTACATGACAAGTTATCATTTTCAAACAGTGGCGTACGGAGTGGAAAGTTTATATGAATGACAGAGGAATTCAGTGACTCAATTTTTTAATTGTCGGAATTGGCTCTCTAGAGAAATATGACGTCATTTTCTCTCAATAATTTGAAACAATACCTATCTTTGAAATATCACGATAGAAATATTTCTCTTGATTTTGACAGAAGAAATTCCTAGTACCAAATGCAGGAGAATTCGGAAATTCTAGGAATTTAGTTTTTGGGTTGAATAAACTCGAAGATTTTTTCTAAGAATTGATGAAATTATTGTTATTCAGGTAAGTATAGATATGGATATTGTACAAGGGATAATTTTGAACAATTTGGAGGCTGCAATGTCTAAAGCATGACACAATTTTTGCGAGACCATAATTCGTTCCACACTTCAAGTGAACGACCGTTTGTGAAATACTTCAGATTTAGGAAGGACACATCTCAGAAGTTTTTATTGTTAGAAATCGATGATAAGCTGCAATCTATCTGTCGAGTTTTCGCAATGGAAAAATAAAATAAACTTTTTAAATCCTTGGATATCCCATGCAGAAGCGAAATTATAGACCATTGTGTTTCTTCAATTCATTATTCATCAATCATCAGTGTTAATGTTTTTGGTGGCCCTCCGCCGGTTCATTTTGTTATTATTTTTTGCGTCCCTATTACTTTTATTTGCATGATTTTTCAGATCTTGCCAACTCTACGATAGGGAAATTCTGCTTCATTTTATTTCTTATTTACGATTCCACCAACATACCATTTTCCAGTAAACCCCAGTTTTATGTTTCCCAGGAATGGCATTCAAATTAATGACAGTACTATCCCACCATTCTTTTGCGATATTATGAGTAAAAGTTTTCGTAAATTTACCAATTCTTAGTTCTGCATCATTTTCTGTAGTCCTAATGCATTTTTTTTGAGCACTGCTTATGAATCTTCTTTTGACGTCTATTTCCAGGAAGATATAAGAAAACCTAGTAAAAATCGTATCTGCAAACTTCGAATTCAAATGTGTATCCCCAATAATCCTATTTTTTAATTGGTCAAACAAAATTCTTCTATGATCGCATGCAAGACTCAAAACTAAGCTCCTAGGAAATTATTTCCTACGGTGATCAAAAATAGCAGTTCTTTCGTTTCATTATTGCACGTGGGAATTTAATCTAGAGAAAAATTTCATGAGAGAATCAATTTCTACGATTTCAAAAATTGGGTCCCTGATGTTATAGTATTAAAACAGAAAGGGTTTTCTAGTGCAAAATAAACCCGTAACAAGTTGTTATTTCACGGACTTTCTTTAACTCATCTCAAATTCAGTACTTCCATTAAACTGCACTCAATGAATCTTGAATGGAGTTAGGCAATCAAACTAGCTTCAGTCCACTTATGAAAACGTAAAAACGAGAAGATTATACGGATTCATCATTCAACGAGCTCTTTTATTTCCATCCCCTTATACAGAGAAAAAATGAAGCGGTATACAGAAATATCATATCTCAAAGCCAAAGCAACGATATGAAAGGCTGTCTCATCAAAACCCTTTTTAATGGCCATTTTTCATTTCAATAATGTACAAATGGACTTTATTGTTCCATTAATACGGAGTTATTGCGCATTTCGGATATTTCAATTGGATCAGGTGATCTAACAGAACAATCAAATGCTGGAAATACCTCATTTATCCGGTAATGAAATTTCCGGTTCTCATTGTGTGTGAAATGGAAAAAGCAGTTTGAATGGCACTGGAAATGATGAGTAGATGAAAATTTTGAATACGGCCTCCTCAGCTGAATCGGTTCAGAAATAAACGGAGTGCCTGTTGGAGTCAGATTTTAGAGTACACGCAGAGAAAAGAATGGTGTAGGAATTACTAGAATGGTCAAGAATCTAACCACGAAAAACCACAAGAATATGGACAAACTTTGGTCGAAGTGAGAGGTACTTCTTGAATACGTTGAGACAACCCTGAGAAAGTATTGCTAGGTATTGCAATAATATTGATCGCGAAAAACAAAAATTGGCCAACGGAGCATCGTGGTTAGATTCACCACGACTACATAATATCGAATAACTACCCGCTGATTATTTTGTGCTATAATTCATTAGTGAATCTAGGATAGGAATACCCACCTATTCAACTGATACATTTGATCAGAGAATTGTTTACTAAAGTTCATGGTATATGTTTCTTCCATCTGTAATATCACCCGTAGAGTATTGAGGGGTCTAGAATCAAAACTCACATTCTCCGCATTTTTGCGAAATCGAGTTACGGGCGCCATGTTGTAGACAAAGTATGTATCTATGTATTCAGAATATAAAACAGTAGCAAAACTCACTTCTTTCCATTTAAATTGTGGTGACAAGATTGGGTTTAGTAGCAAAACTCACATTATCCACACGTACACTTACCGCGCGCGATCAAATTCAAAACTTGCATTCTCCAATGTAAGCACAATTGCGAAGACGCATGTTGTTTTCAAAACTAACATTTTCCGAATAATGCAACGTGTTGATTTTTCTGGCGGGATTTGTTCACTTGTTCTATTTCAGTCGTTTGCAAAACACATTAGAAGAAGGTATTATTGTTTTTTGGAAACTTCCTGGGTCATGGCACTTACAAATCACTCAGTGCAAGAGATTGATTTTAACACGAAATGCTGTAAACACTAATTTTCTGGTTCAAGGGGGACCTTTTTATGTGAATACTATTGGTGCAGCAAAACGTTTTTGCAAGAAGGGAAAGACGGTTGGTTCTGTTGATCCAAACAAATTTATAATTAAAGAAAAAAATACTTCAAAACCCGCAAAAAAAGTCGACATAGATGCGCTTTTATCTAAGCATTATAGTCAGGGCTGGAGAGAAATTGATGCCCCTGGTTTAAATCTTAATTTTTACAAACATATTCTTGATGCCGCGGAAGATGAACCAGAGCAGCCTGATGATGACACAGATTTATGTGAGCCTCAAGAAGAAGTGTTAGAACCCAGAATTTAAAACTTTTTTTGCATTTATGAAAACTATGAAAACTATGAAATTTTGTTTGTTTGTTTGTCATGTACTTATTAAAACTGAAGTTTATTTTAGTGTAGCTTTTTATACCTTTATACCATATCATGACAATCAACAACAACCAAACTAAAAAAAACTCTCTGAATTTTCGGTAATCGGTGGACGATTAAACTGCTGCATGGTCAGTTTCAAAACTCACATTTTTTCAAGAGTTAGTTTCAAATCTCACATTTTTCACAAGTTATTTTCAAAACTCACATTCTCCCGCATAAAGTAACAACTACATGCTTATCAAAAAATACAATACAAAATAAACACTTTTATTTACATAGATAGGTTTCAAAACGATTTTTGCGTTTTACCACAAAATATAAAACTAGGATAATGTGAGTTTTGATTCTAGACCCCTCATGTTTTTCCACGACTAGCTAGTAGACTGATTATCGAATAGTTTACCACACTGTTGCTTATGATATTATAACTCAGTTCATTACACAATACCATATCAAAATTCACCAGGAAGCGGTGGTACCATTTGCTATTTTTCCTATTAGTTTTAGTAGTGTTTCAAATCTTTGATATCTCTTTGATATCTGTTCTTATACAGGGATACAGTTGCGATAGCAAATAATGAGGCTCTGAATTGAATGTAAAGTAAAAAGGTATAGATAGGTACGTGGCATTTTCATTTGAAATAAACATAATCACTCCGATCTTATTTTTTCCTCTCTCCACAAAATCAGTACAAAATAGAATACCACGACAGGAACAGTACAAACAACAATCTTATGTATAGCACGACACGTGGTTATTTAATAAAGAAGCGGAATAAATACCACTACAGGAGCAGTAAAAACAACGTCATCATATAATACACCACGACTCCTGGTGATGGAAATAGGTCGTTTTACTGAATGGTCCAGTTCTACCATTCAAGAAATATTCGTCTCAAGGAAGAGAAAAGTAAACTAATTTCATAACTTCAAGTAAAGGAATTGAATGAATAGACCTTTCAACGAGATATGAGAAAACACTGTAAAGAGAAAGTGTATACGCTAATATTACTCTGGATTCTTTTTCTGACCGCTAGTTTCTCAATAATCAGAAGAGAAGTGATTCGTGTCGACACGTTCATCAAACCTATACTCCAGTTCCAAAATTGTAGATAGTAACTCATCGTCAGTTTACGTGGTTTCAGAGTGCGGAATGCACGTAAACTGACGATGAGTCACTATCTAGTATTTTGGAACTGGGCTATAGACTTGGTAACGTTGTAAAAGTTGTGCACTATAGAATCTCAAATTTTCATTCAAATATAATGTGTCGTATGACAGTTGTTATTTGATACCACATGGGTTTGTTCGTCTGTTTCACGAAGCAAACCAATAAGAATCGTTTGTCATCATTTGAATTTATTTTTCGTAAATGTAAAGGTCCATTCCAACTGTCTTGTAATGGACGAGTTCAGCCACATATTGCCAACCTTGCAAATGGTCAAAAATACTCTATCAATGGAAAAGCATTTTTTCGCATTTTATTCATGCCTTTCGGTTTCCCAAATCATTTTACAATCCCAGAAATGTCCCTGATTTGAAATTCCAAGTCATTTGGTAGGAAATTGATAAAGAGTGATTTTGAGGTTAGTTCTGATAAAATATTGGCAGTCTGAAACATTTTTCATGTTTTGTGACAGCAAAGTTCTAACAAATATAATTAATTGTGAAAGGCTTTCGCGGCCATCGTCACTTACATGATGGTTCTTCGGGTTGTAAGGCCGACGTATGTTCTGAGAAGGTCTCGACGTTTCGCCAACACGAGTGGTTAGCATTTTCAAGAGTTATTTTGCAAATTTCTGCTTTCTTAAGTTGCTGTCAAATGGACCAATCAGATGTAAGAACGTCAAATCACAGGTATTTATTGAGACAACGTATAACAAATGTCAAACATTTGACAGCAACTTAAGAAAGCAGAAATTTGCAAAATAACTCTTGAAAATGCTAACCACTCGTGTTGGCGAAACGTCGAGACCTTCTCAGAACATACGTCGGCCTTACAACCCGAAGAACCATCATGTAAATATAATTAAATTAATGAAGCTTTACCGCCTTTATATTTTAAGTTTTTGTAACTTCGATAATATATTTTTACTTTGAATGAACAGATAAATCTGGCATTGAATTAGTTTGTGCTTGTTATTTTACCACATACGTATTCCCTATATTATGAAAATTATTGAAAAAGTACCCAGTTCATGTAACAAATTGTGAAAATTTTGTCATTTCAAAAAAAAAGCTAATTTTATTTACCAATGTTCATTTCAATTTTCAATATAAATCATGTTTTTCAAATGGCGTTATTTTTAATTTACTGAACTAACCTCAAAATCACTCAATACCGATTTTCTATCAAGTGGTTATAAATTTGAAGGCGGGAACATTCTTAGGATTGTAGAATGATTCAGGGCAACGAAAGGCATAGATAAAATGCGAAAAAAATGCTTTTCCAGTGGTAGACTATTTTTGGCCATTTACAAGGTTGGCAATATGTGGCTGAACTCGTCCAATTTCGTTGACTTATTTTCCTAATTAGGTTCTTTATTGTTCAGAGATATTATTCTCCGATGATTTAGTGTTAAAGTATCGACCACTCTCTTCCGCCACCCTGATGACCGGTATACTGAAACTGGAACACAAATTTGGAGATTCAAGAGTTTTAACAAACTTTTGTCTAGAAGTATTTGCATTTAATTTACGTCCAGTAAGGTTTGCATCATCTAAATTTTCTCCAACACTGAAATCTTATTCAGCTTATGATGTTGAATTATTGGTTCTCTGGAATGTCAAAACCATATTGAACTCATATTCAGAAAATTCTGTTGACTTGAAAGTCACCTTCAAGAGTAGTAATGAATTTCACTGCTCACTCACGATAATAATATACTCAGACCTCTAGACTCGAATGTTAGCTCCTAGAAAAATTAAACTTTAATAAATCTTCATAGGTGCACGAAACCTCTCTCAACTGTCATCGCTCGGCAACTCAACGGAACGTTGAACGATAATTTTACCTTATATAACTCTATGTTTACCATTCTGTTCTGTAACTATTACTACGGAAGGCAATGAATTCGGGTGAATAATATTCACATTGAAGGAAAAGTAATCTCAAAACTCAGATTCACTGAGCATGTTATCCCTTATGACCACAAAATCGTAATTATTTTCTTCTATGGACGGTAACTACCGTTATCAACAGTTGGTAATACTGGTAACAGAACGATGAAGACAACTACGTTTTTGCCAGGAGAGTATGATGAACTATGACGCATTTTAAGCAGAAAAATATAGTTTTATTTACCAGAATATCAGAGAACACCGAAAAATCTCAATAGGCTAAACTATTATGGTACAAAGTAACGTTAATTTCAGTATGATCTAGTCACTAATACTCGAAATATTCAACCACATTTGTATGTTCACGTTCACTTTTGTAAGAGTACAGCTTACAAGTCGGAGCTGTGATCGGGTTGTCAAGTACCTCGATTTTCAGCCTGCCAAATCAGTCTTTTGGATTTTTCTGCGACTAGGTACTGATATAACGTGCGAACATGAACTTCAGAAAGAATATCGTAAAGTGCTGAACATTCTGAGAATTCCGTCAAACTATCTCAAACTAAAATGCAACTCCGAAGACACTGCAACAAAGCGGTCCATTCATTATTCCGCCGAAACGGAGCGGGTCTATTATTACGAATTCAATGGTGCTGCAACAAAGAGGTCTGGTTTTATATCAGTCAGATACTCGTGCAGATGAAATACACTATTCTCACTTAATCGCATTTGTCAGATGATTGCAAATATTCTGATCTTTGTGTACGTCACTGGAATTATAATTGAAACGCTAGGGCGCGTCCACCATTGTCACTTTTTTTTCAAATATAGTGCGGATGATCTGAACTCTTCTTATAAATTAACATCTGCCATATCTTCCTACAGAGGGTCTGAAACTTTCTGTATCTTTCATGGTGAAGGCCCTGTTAGCAAGATGCCTATATATCCAATTTTTTAGTGGAGTGGCAGATTGAAAATCGAGTAACATATGGCAAAATTTAGATTTGAAACAATAACCATCACATTTTCAGTCAACCGCCTTATCAACTGAGCTATTTCGACAACTGATACGATATTATGATGCCGCTCTGGAGGACTTGCTCCGCCATAAGATCTGGTCAAGTCAGAGTTCAAACGGAGCAGGTAATCTTCAGAAGGGGCGTGTTTCAGAGAGACTCCTTCATTCCTCTTCTCCTCTTCATTTCACTATTGCGATTGTCCTTTGCACTCAGAAATATCCGTGGATACGACTGCGGCACCCCCAGCAACCGGAGGCATAAGATCACCTATCTGTCTCACATACCCATATCAAAATGTAAGGGTGGTGGAAGAGTAAGATGCATGCTATCGAAATGAAATTCGGTATCGACAAATGTGCTGTTCGTCTCAAAGAGGGCGATGCTGGGAACACGGAGACGATGTTCAGCTAAAAGATAGCATTCTAAATCATCTTAATGCCAGAATGATCTAGTGGTGCAGCAACGCCGCTCCCAAGAGGTAACCACAGTCAAAAACACTTTCCGCAGTAACAGCATGAACTTCGACAGATCTGGTAATCAGAACTATCGGGGAAGAACAAAGTTGCTGCTACTGATATGCTCGCCGTTCCTGTTCTACTCTACTCCGTTGGAGTGGCAAAATGGACTCAAGAAGAGCTGCGACAACTCGACGTTAAAACTTGCAAAATTATGCATCTTCATAGGTGCTTACATCCCAAATTTTCCATTCCTGTATTCGATACTAAACAGCTAACCTAACTGTCACTAAGTTGGAACCCTTCCAGCAAACAGCTCACATCAAAGCTGTGGAAACTGAAGCCATCCTACATCTACAGGAGGATGAGCTAATGCATGGGTTCTTTTTCAAAAATAATATGACTTTGACTCGTCCAAAAACCTGACGTTATTATTTTTCAGGTCATGTGAGCTGAAGTCGGAGATCCGAGCGGGATTCATAATGCCCTGTCAGGATGGTGTTTTCAACACCCTAGTTATAGGACCTTAGGGCGATTGAGTTTTGCGCTCCATGCGAAACGATTATCGTCTGAAAATAGGAGAAAAAATTTACTGAAATCGAGATCTAGTCTTTGAACTCCGAATGCTTTACCAAAACCATTATATTGAAAGGGTGTTTCTGATCATAGGAATCCTTGATGGAATGGTGGACACACTGCTCTCGAATTTCAAAATCACTCTAGATTGACGTAATATGGCTGAAATCTTACCTCAATATTGTTTGTTCCCTCCCAACTTGTGCCTATTTATCGCCTGGACAGAAAATCAAACCCTTACAAAGTGAAACAGCTTACCACTAAAGACATACATGATTCTAAAGAAGTATCTCAAATCTTGAGGGCCTTCTGATTCGAAAAAGATAACAAAGGTAGCAAAATTATCAGTTTAATATCGTAACATATTTCAAATTGAGGTTAGTCAGAAGTATCAATTTTCAAGACACTGTCTAGTATATTTTTACCCTAATTGTTTCCAGTGTTCAATTTTGATTTCCTTCAAATTTTTTCTGTTTCCAACTGGAAATTTGATTTTATCCTAATACAGTATGTTCTTGCAAGATTTTATAAACCAGAGAGTGATGTGAATTTTCGTTACTTTTTATTGTACGTGACATTGATTTACTTTTGGTGTTTTTAAGTTTACCAGAGAGAAATAAATTTATGTTCCTACACAATTGTGAATAATTTCAGCACAATTTGTTTCTAAATAGTTGACAGCACCAATTTGTTATTTTTTCTTCTACAATATTGTATTCGAGTTATTTTGTATAAACGATACACTTCAGTTTCGTTTAATTTTATCGAACAATATTATGTACTTACCTTAGACAAGGAATGAATAAAAACTGAATGTTTTGTTTAAAAATCAGTGCGCAAATATTCTAACACTTCCATTTGACACAAAACCACATGCACATGAGCAAATAATAAATAATAGTTAAGACAGCCGCCGGCTTTGCCCTTCGATCAACATAAAACAATCAAACAATGATGTACTGGACATTTGGAGTATTTGGACATTCAAGATAAGACATGCGTATTTAGTAGGATGAAACGACGCCTTGGTCAAGTTGTGGCAATTACACAATTGTGTTGAAACAGTTTACAATTTGTGCATATTAAATAGAAAGTGCACAACGGGTGTAAGATGAGTTCAATGCTTTATAGATGTTTTCCATATAGGTTGTGTTATGGTAGATATGCATATTTTTGTGTATTTTTAGGCAATGTGGAAGTTAAAAAATTATTATAAATTATTATGGTAACTAACCAAATTCATAGAAGTCAGAAGGTGAGCTCAAAATTCGTATGAACAATAGGGCGTAAGTCAGATGAAATCACCAACCTTCGATGATCGACTGCAAAACAAAGGGTCGTATCTCACGTTTTTTTTTGCCAAATACAAACCTATCAAATACCAAGAACAGTTTGGCAAACATAGCTGAGATTGTAAAATTCCCACTCTTGCGCGAACACTCACGTGAATATCACTGTATAGTCCGTCGTACGACTAATGCGCATCATGGGCGTGATTATTTTTACAATTGCAGATGAGTTTGCCAAGCTGTAATGTACAAGATACTCAATAGCAATATTCAAAAAAATTACTATTCAAATCCAATATTGAATGCGCCCACAACGATCAAGTAAATATAAATCAAATCACAAAAACGGCTCTCCTGAAAAGGTGAGAAAGATGAGATACACAAGCATCGAGTCGTAGTAACAGGTATGATATTATCTTCAATCTTTATTTTCATTTTATGGTCGCAGCTATCTCTCAAACTTTGACACCGAATAACATCACTTGAGACTTACTTGGTTTGAAAGGGAGACAATATAGAGATTTCACAAAGGGCTTTCAATTCAGAACTAATTACTTCATGGAGACTATGTAAACTTTTCGCTATGGCAGGTCAGATCTGTGTCTTATAGCGTGTAAGCAATTGGCGACTGGTAAAACGCACAGTTAACTTCTGTGTAGAACTTTAGAACGTATTCAACTCAGTATCCTGTTTCAATTCAGTTTCCCACTGAAGTTCCACATAATACATCAACAGGAAACCATTCGCATTTCCAGAATTTATGGATTGGGAGTTTTTCCAACAAGGGAATATTTCAGAACTTCAAAAAAGTAACGAATACGTCTAGAATCAGAAAAAGGATTTTCCGCTGAAAACAGACGGAAATTCAAATGGGGCGGAAGAAATTTACAAGATCGTCGCTGTCTAACGTACTTCAGTTCTTGATAAATGTTCCGACCGGAGGTTGTAGGTTGTAGGTATGATCGATCTGAGAGTTCTGTGGTATGATCTGGAATTTGTAAAAGTGTGTAGTCATCGCCACTCAATTAATAACTCAAAATGGGGGACAAGCCGTCGTTTAACGACAGTAGGCGTTGTACAACAGAATGATTTAATGGTTATTGGGGAAATGACTTTTCAAGCTGGATAGCTGACAAGAAAGGACGAAAAGCGGCTTTTTCTTTCAAAGATTTCGTGACTCCTAGATATCCCTATATAAACCAGCAAATGGAGCTCTAAAATGGCAAAACCGCGCAATTATTCGTTCTGCATCGGTATGCATAAAAATCTGGAATTTGACTCATCTTACCCTTCACTTCAAATTCTTTATTATGGCTATGGGCACTGTTTAATTTTTAGGGGTTAAAACTACCCCTAGTTGTCAAAACTTATAAAATAACTTTAAATCTTAAGATGGCTGAAATTTCGTTTGGATTAGTTGAATAATGATTGTTCTATGCAATTTCTAAATATTTCAACCATTAAATTATTATTATTATTATTATTTCAACATTCGTATGTACCAGTCAAACCCTTTCTCCAGTACATCCGGAGGGCGCGCTGGTGTCGTTTACCCCAATTACCACTCCCCACGTCCGTAAAATCATGTATTCTGAGCAGACGGAGCGAACCAAGGAGAGCAGTCTGTCCATCATTCCACCAAGGACTCCTATAATCAGAACTACCATTTTGACTGAGTGATTTGAGTAGAGCCTGCGGAGTTCAAAGAGAAGATCTCGATATTTAGTCCGTTTTTTCCTCCATTTTTTGTACTATATTTTTTTCGCCTGGAGCTGAAAACTCCATGGTGATAATCGTTTTACTTTGGTGGTGGAGGAGGACAACATCAGGCTTATTGGCTTGGTGGGGAATGGGTAGTTCCATATTCGGCACCTCTCAATCTCCACCACGGACTCAATATCCCCCGGAACATAAGACAACACCGAAGTCTCGTCTATACCGTACGAGTGTCGTAGCGCCGCATTATACCTGTGGATATAGACTGAGGCCGCATAAGCTGGGCATGCTGACAGCACCGCATAAGCTGGGCATGCTGACAGCAGATGCATTATGGTCTCAGGTGCCCCACGACACGCCCTGTGTCTGGTGTCGAGGACGTGTATACCCATCACGCCACTACGGTAGACTAGGGTGTTGAAGACATCATCCTGGCAGGCCATTATGAATCCCTCGGTGTCCGACTTTAGCTCATTTGACCTGAGGAAATCAAAGATGGATAAGCCAAGACCTTCCATGTTGTTGAAGAGGACCTCTTCCATTGGCTTATCCGTATGTAGCTGTGGGAAGACCTTGGTCTCCGCAGCTTTGATGTATGCTTTTGGATGAACGGGTTCCAACTCGGTGACAGAGTATGGGTTAGCTCGTTCAGTGTTGAATACAAGACCAAGTTCATCGCTTGCCTTAAAAAGAAATGCTCCACTCCCTGCTTTTTTATGGCCGCGGACCATGCAGAGAAGTGGATCTGAACTTCTAATGAAAATTTTTGGACTGAAATCAATGATATGAACTTATCCATAGCCTCCTAGTCTGACATATGAAAACTCAAAATGAACAGTAAATAGCGAAAAGGGCCACAAAAAAGTTTGAGAATTCTAGTTGCACAACCAAGCTTGAGTGAGACTAATTCACTAGAATTTGATGTAAGTTCATTGTTTCCTATAGTGTCCCATACCCAAAACTCCAAAATATCTGAGCCAGTTACTGCTGACCAATGGTTTCAGTAACGAAATAATCGGAGGAAAACTTAATACAAAGGTGAGAGACCGCATGCAGAAGGCTCTCAACCAAGTCACGAGATGGACGGACCTGGAGGGGCTGGACGTCAACCCTAACAAGGCAAAAATAGTAGCATTCACCCGAAGGCGAAAAACAGAGGGCCTAGAACCCATACGACTTCGAAGAGAGAATATACAGATAAAGGGGGAACTCAAATATCTTGGAGTGCTTCTTGACTCCAAGCTGACGTGGAACCAGCATCTGGAAAAAACAACAGAAAAAGCAATGACCTCGCCAGTGATAGCCAGACGATCTTTTGGTAAAAAATGGGGGCTGAAACCACATATGATGCACTTGTTGTATAGCTCGGCGCTCACGTACCTGTTTGGTGTGGTGGCCCAAGACACAACAAAGAGGAGCCATAACAAGACTAAGCAAGGTAAAAATAATTTCCTGTCTTGGAATCACAGGGGCAATTAAATCAGCACCAACTGCAGCCATGGAGACACTGCCTCCTCTTCACCTAGTGGTGCAGGGGGAGGCAAGGCTTGGTGTCTCTAGACTGCAGAACACACCAAACTTGAATGTTGGAATGGGACATAGAATTGTGATCGGAGACTTGCTGGGAACGAGAACGGACCACATTCCGAAACGATACTGCTTCAACAACCAATTCAGATTGCTGATGCCAGACAGAACTTAGGCTCGCAGCTCAGGAACACTTCACAGGGGAAAATCTGGTACAAAGATTGATCCAAGACTGGGAATAGAGTGGGCTCAGGGGTGTTCTCCAGGAATCCGAGTACTGGCATCAGCTACTCAGTGGGCAAACACACCTCTGTCTGTCAGGCAGAGGTGTACGACATTCTCCAATGCGCGAGGGAGAACAACAGGAGAAACGTTGAAAACGCGCACACCAACATCCTGTCAGACAGCCAAGCGGCACTTAAGGCCTTGTGCCACAAGGAAGTGACGTCAAAACTGGTATGGGACTGCAAAGAAGAACTAGGAGTGCTGGCAGACTGGAATCAAGTCAAACTGATATGGGTCCCAGGACACCGAGGAAATGCAGGCAATGAGAAAGCAGACAAACTAGCAAGAGAAGGTTCGGAAAATCTCTCAAATCAAGGACAGACACTAGGGGAACGGAAGTGTACAGTAAGAGTGTCTGAAAGAGATTGGATAGGGGACAGTCACAAAAATTACTGGGAATGCTTCCCAGGAAACAAACACGGGAAAGAATACATTAAAGGACCGTGCCATATAAGAACGGCAGACCTGTTAACGATGAACAGGAGCCAGCTGAGAACCGTTACGGGACTCCTGACTGGTCATGCATCAATGAAGGAGCACCCCAACAAAATGGGACTGTATAATAGAGACGTTACCTGCGGACTATGCGGTAGGGATCCAGAGACGGTGACACACATACTGTGCTATTGCAAGGCACTAGACCGCAAGCTTCGGGCAGCTACCTGGCGATCCAGAACTATACAGATTGAACCCAGTAAAGGACTTGTACAAACTCGTACAAGGCTCGAAATTACTGGATTGGGTACTGTGACAGTGCACATAATGGGCATGATACAATGGGCCAATAGACCGGGGGCAACAACCTGACGGGTCTAGAGGTGGAGGTTTCAGTGGGTAACCCTGTGAATCAGTGAGTGGAGTCTCACAGTAGGTCTGGAGTCTTGAGCCTGAGGCTCCTTTCCTCTATATAAAAGATTTCCTCCACCTCTTCACAAAAAAAAGACTCGCCAGACTTTGAATGAGGCAAAATTGCTTCCAGTTTAATAACATCTCGTACAAACAATCATCTGTCTCCCTTTCTATATAGCCAATTTGTTCGTTTGTTAATTTTTCTCCATATCCTGATAAATGATCTCAATTGAGAATATTCACCTTTTTAAAATGAATACTGTTATAGTGCCACGGGTTTTGAGATGCGATGACCCAGATACATCTCCTACAAACAATCATCTGTCTCCCTTCCTATAAAGCCAATTTGTTCGTTTGTTAATTTTTTCCATATCCTAATAAATGATCTCAATTGAGAATATTTACCTTTTTAACATGAATACTGTTATAGAGCCACGGGTTTTGAGATGCGATGACCCACATACGTCTTCCGTTTGGTGAGGTGAAAATCCATCCTTCGAAAACCCCAAATTGCAAATATCTATGGATTTTTTTTCGACGATTTCTATATGTCTTCCGTTATGGTAATTTTGTTCAGAAAGTGACTAGTAGTCATATGACAAAGCAGAAGACGATTTGGTTGAGACGCACTACTTCTACCTATTTTGAAAATATTGGGTCCCAAAATCGATTATCGCAATAATTCGACGTCTCATATATGCCTAATTTTGTGTTCCTTCACTTTGTTAAGGTCTTTATATCGAGAAAATCCGAGTGGAAGACTTTTTCAGTAGGGCCCGGTCTCATGGTTGACCAAATGAACAAATTGAAAAACTCGCGGGAGAGCCTAAGTTGAAAAATCTAAGTCTACACTTGGGTTCAATAGTAATCTTCCAAATTTTGCGTGAAGCTTTTTGAGTGGTCAGAAAATCTAAATTCCGAATGAAAAACTTTTTGGCAAACTTTTCAGCCCTTTGAATATTCTCTATTTTCTCTGTTTATTGCTGGTAATCTTTTGTGTTAGAATTTTTTTTTTCATCGATAACTCATTGTATAAACTTTAATAAACTTACCTCAACTAGTAGTTTATGATGGATAGTCTAGAAAGTCCGTAGCCATTTTCCCTTCGTACTTGCCAATTTCAAAAATATTTGGAAATTGTGGGTTTTGGAGAGCTTTCTAATATCTTTCGAGAGCTTATATTGACCGATGGAAAATAGCGATGATTCTACATATATGAATATTTTCAAAAAAATCAAAACACCTCAATTCATTCTGAAAACCTTCCTGATTATCAGGTTTGGGCATGAATCAGTATCAAATAATAGTTTTCGGTTCTAAGCAAACAAACAAATATAAATCAATTTATTCTCAAACCATTACGCTGGAAAAGGCATTTAGGAACGATTCGAGTCATGCTTTTCGGCTAGTGTTTTCAGCACTTTAAGAGACGATCCTAACAACTCGAGTGTTATTGGAATGTTACGTGCTTCTAACCCTGAAGTTTTCCCAAATTGGGTAATTCGTTAAAATGTTATCTCTGCCGACAACGAAGAGTGATTATTTTGTCAAATGAATTCGCTTGTTTATGAATCCCCATCCAAACAATCAATTACTTCCAGTGAAGTTAAAAAGGGTTGAATTGTTGAAGAAAATTAGGGAACGATCAATTATAAATGCCATAGACGAAGAATAATTTTTCCCCATCAATTCAGTCATTATTATAGTTGTTTCTCTTAAAGCCTTTGCAGTCGAAAGATGGAAGTATCTGATTTTACTACATGGCGATTTGAAAGGGAAAATTGAATGTTATGCAATACCCATGAAATGAGTTTCATTTTGCATGAGTGTTATCAAATATATTTTCTACAAAACCTACTAGTCACATTAAATATTCCAAAAAACATTGATACTAAGAAATATGCATGCATTGTCTTCTTTATTGCTTCAAATGCACTAGCTTAAATGAGAAATTATTAACTGGAATTGAATGTGCAATTACTGAAAAGCATTTTTGGAGAATTTGAGAAAGCTCAATAAGGTTTTCAATGTGGACAATTTTATTTGGTCGGTATGGTGAAGAGGTTTTGTGTTTTATACCATTTTCCTTCGAATTCAGCAGTTACAATTTGTTGTTACATTATCTGACTCAATTTGTTTCCCCCCTACCCACCTCAACGGGTAAGAATTATGACTCTTCTTGATAAAGTTGAAAATGTGAGACTTATTTGGAAAAAAATGCTAACTCGGCAAGTAACCTATAAGATTGATAAGGAAAATAGGGTTGTTTTGAAAAATCACTCATATACCTGAATTAGGACACTCAAAAATATTTAACTACATGAAATCAATATCACCGAAGTTTCAAGACAGTTTGATTGCCTGTAGCAATACTATAGATAACCTAAAAGGTACAAAAAATATGTTTTCGAAATATCTTTCGCATTCTCAACTTCAGCAAGAAGAGTCACGAGAGTTTTTTTTGAGAATGTGATCATTGATCGAAATACAGTGCAGGATGCTCAGCTACAAAAAATCCATTACCAAAATGGATTTTTAAAGACTGACGAATGAGATACCTGTTTTACATTTGAGGTTTTCCTCAACACTGAGACCAGCAGGGTTCTATTTTACTGTTCTATAGTCAGTGGCTCTTAGTAAAATAGGCCTGTGTTTTTCAATAGGTTTAGTGGACTATTTACTAGGTGTTTCGGATTTATGCATGTTTCTAGGTTGATCTGTCCGAAATAACCCATTGAAATGGTTCATAAGTATATTCTCGGAATCGTTTTTCAAAAGCATGTTTATTGTTATGATATATCGGATCAAAAATATTGTAGTGTATGCAGTTATATAAAAAAATAGTTTATTGATGGAATGGTTTTTCCAAAAGAATTAATATTGTTGTGATATATCGGACTGAAAATATTGTAGTGGATACAAGTATATAAAAAAAAGTTTGTTGAAATTTGACTAAACATATTTTATTGTCACCATTTTTTTATTTCTATTTACAAAACAAATTATCAATATATTATTATATTATAATATGGTATACAGGGTGTTCCATCTCAGACGAGCCACCCCGTATATTTCATATCCCATAGTGACTGGAAAAATTTCCCGAAACACGTGATTTTGTTTGGGAGACATCTTTTGACTTATATTTGAGGCTTGAACGAGCAATCCCCTAATAGGGGGCGCTTCAACCCCAAAATTTTGAATAGGGGAGAGGGGTTGAGTGATACTTCAGTTGAAAGGTATTGGAAGCCCCTTTACAACGGTGTATAAAAAAGTAAATTTAAAAAACTATCTTCGCCAATAATCAATTTTGTTGCTCGAATGAGCCCATGTTTATTAAGCCCTTTTTACAAACTTGAACAATTTTCAAAAAACCACATCCCTAAAAAAAATTAATTGTTCTGCCATGCCTACAATGAAACAAAATGAAATCTGCTTGTTTAAATCAAATGTTCAAATTGTCCTCCATCGACTTCCATACAATAATACAATCTTGACTGAAATCTGTCTCCAACATGGTTCAGCATAATTGGAGTTATTTGACGACACTCATTTACAATTCGTTGGCGTAGTTCGTTCAAATTTTCAGGCTGAGTCACAAAAATCTTGGACACAAGAAGAAGTCCAGAGGTTTCAGGTCAGAAGATCGGGCAGGCCACTCCATAGGATCTCTTCTTCCAATCCAACGACCGGGGTATTACAAATTGAGGTATTGGCGAACTGGTGCGGCGTAGTGAGGAGGAGCTCCGTCTTGTTGGAAATGCAATTGTTGTTCGAGTAGTAGAGGATCGTGTTCTAATTGTTCAGTTAGTAACGAATCAATCGCATTTTCCAGTATTTCAAGATAAATTTCGCCATTTAATTTTTCAGGAATAAACAGAGGTCCAATTAGGTGGTCTCCCAAAATTCCTACCCAAACGTTTAGCTTTTCCGGATGTTGAGTGTGAGCTTCTCGAAATACATGAGGATTTGTATCGCTCCAAATTCTACAAGTATGCCAGTTAACCTCTCCATTAAGTAGAAAGGTGCATTCGTCAGAAAAGCAAACGTTGCACAAGAAATTTGGTTTATTATTGATATGCTCGGCCATAACTCTTGCCTTCGATCCCAATCATCATAATTTAATTCATGAATAATTTAATTTTGTACAGATGGAACTTGTGTTTATGTAAAATTCTGAAAACGTTAGATTGGCTAATATCGGAAGCTGCAGACAGTTGTCGTACAGATTGTGTGTTTGGCATAAGTTGGACAAGTCCCAATACCGCCACAACTGTTCTTTCATCATTCACAATTCCAATGGGTGCCCTTTTATATCCATCACTGAACCCGTCTCCACAAATTTTGATATCAATTCCATTACGTACTTATGGCGAACGCTACGTTCAGGATGGTTTTGGTTGAATATCCTTGCAGCTGCTCGAGCACAATTTTGATTTTGGTAATAAAGGCTAACCAGCTAACACTTTCTTGCAATGTGTACACCATATTTTTTGAAATTTTGAACAAATCAGCAGAGTATTAACTCAATTGATTTAAATCATGAAATTATCGAAGAAACGTTAAAACCAGATAAACACCTTCTAAGAACAAGGAATGAAGGCAACATAAGGAAATGTTTTACTACTTTTTTTCATTTATTAGTTTGAGAGAATGTATTATTGTATGGTAGTCACTGTAGGACAATTTGCACATTTGATTAAACAACGCAGATTTGATTTTTTTTTATTGTAAGCATGATAAAACAATTAAAATTTTTCAAGAATGTGATTTTGTGAATATTTTTGAGTTTGTAAAAAAGGCTTCATAAACATGGGCTTGTATATTGTAAAAATTACCAATATAATTCGAGCTACAAAATTAATTTTTGGCGAAAATGTTTCATCATATTTACGTTTTTCATACACCTTTAAAAAGAGGCTTCCAAGACCTTTCAAATGAAGTATCACTCAGCCCCTCTCCCCTATTCAATGTTGAGGGGTTGAAGCGCCCCCTATTAGAGGGTTGCTCGTTCAAGCCTCAAATATACGTCAACAGATGTCCCCCAAACAAAATCATTCGACGGGTTTCGGGAAATTTTTTCTTTCACTCTGGGATGATAAATTTACGGAGTGGCTCGTCTGAGATGGAACACCCTGTATAATTTGGTACACTTTGAGAGAACTGTAACAGAGAAAGAAATTGAGAAATTGAAATGATAACAAATGTAAATGCTTTTCTGTCAAGAAATTCAGAATGCAATGAACAATAATTGTAAATAGTAGATTAAAATGAATTGAACTAGGTGCAGAGTGAAATATAAAACATGTAGTGATAGGTTCGTTTGGAAAAGTGGGAAGAAAAAGCGAATGTTGATTCCTTAGGGAGAAAAAAAAGAAGTTGAAGAATAATTACAAAAATTGATTTTTGATTAAGAAAAATCTGAGGTTATGAAAAAATACATGAATTATAAAATTAAAACTACCAGAAACTTATTTTCTACAAAGAAATAACCAACGTCAATAATTTATTATAACAAAGATTTGAAGGAAGCAGCCATTCCAAATCGAGAAATTTCACCAGAATCATCATTGATACAGTCCAGGAGACTGATTGCCAGGTCTACTTCGTCTACGTAAGCCTTTCATTAACAAATCTGAAGACACCAGCTTTTCAAAAACAAGGTATTTAGCAAACTGACACATTGGAAGGATTAGTTGAACTCTGATGTTTATTTTTGCAAATCCACTTTCAATTTATGAAGGAATTTCGTAGTCCCAACAAGAAATAGGCTCCAAATCGATCTTCTCACGTCCACAAGTGTTAAAAAAACTGACTTCATTATTTATTTGATATCAAAACTCGCTCTCAAGATTTCTCATTACTATTGAGTGCAACTGAAGTAGCACATATTACCTATTTGAATTTATTCATTGTTATTAGAGTAAAATATTAGAAGATAAGATAGTTAGTTGTCTTCAGTAGGTATTTAAGGCAATAATCGATATTCTGATCAGGCTTTGTTGGCATCATTTTAATTTTTGTACTTCACAATCCCAAGGAATCCTCCTTAGAAGAAAGAGTCTATCATGTTCACAGGCGCACTGAGCTGGAGCTGTAAGCTACGGGTAAAAGGTAAATAACAAAATAAAATGTTATTAGTTTTGGAGGCAGGCCAATATCTATAATTGACAAAATTTGAAGATTTCGATTTTGTATACTATAATTTTTCTTTGGTTATGACACGCAGAAAAATCCGACAGACTGATTCACCACACTTTGGCAGTCTGAAAATCGTGGTAGGACTTGACAACCCGATCGTAGAACAAATCGCAGCTCCGACTAGTAACTTGTACTCTCACAAAAGTGAACGTGAACAATCAAATTTGGTTGAATATTTCGTGTTTTAGTGGATAGATGATACTGAAATTAACGTTACTTTGTACCATAACAGTTTAGGCTATTGAGATTTTTCCGAGTTCTTCAATATTCTGGTATATAAAACTATCTTTTTCCGGTAGAAATCGCTCTAAGATGCGTCATAGTTCATCATACTCTCCTGGCAAAAACGTACTCGTATTTATTATTCAGTTAGCAGTATTATCAACTGAAACTGATAACGGCAGTTACCGCTCTTAGAAGAAAATAATAACTAACGATTTTGTGTTCATAAGGGCTAACAGTAATAATAATAACCATATTCTCAATGAATCTGAACACGAATCAAGTTTTAAGATTACTTTTCATTCAAGGTGGATATTATTCACCCGAAATCATTGCGTTTCGTACTTACAGAACAGAATGGTAAACATAAAGTCATATTTGTTAAAATTATCGTTGAACGTTCAGTTGAGTTGCAGGGCAATGATGGTTGAGAGAGGGTTCACCTATAAAGATTTATACAGTTTAATTTTTCTAGGAGCTAACGTCTGAGTCGAGAGGTCTGAGTATATTATTATTGTGAGTGAGCAGTGAAATTTATTACTATTCTTGAACGTGAGTTTCAAGTCAACATAATTTTCTGAACATGGATTCTATAATTCTATACGGTTTTAACATTTCAGAGTACTCATTCATACGATTTGTTTTAGCCGCTTCTCTATACGTTCAATGGATAATTCAATTTTTAATAATAATCGAAACTTTCAATAAAATCTTTCCATCCAGATTGTACCTGATCTGAAACAGTACGTGAAGTGTTACTTTCAGATAATAGTTCAACTGATCTATCCCCAAGCGAACAGGAAGATACAGCCTCCAGAGAAAAGTCCAATCAAGAAATAATTGGAAGCTTTCCTGTGTTTGAACAGCAGCTAAATTCATATCGTTTGTAAGTAGCTATGCCAATCCATATTTAGGCAAAATCTGAACCTTTTTTTTTCAGTTTGAGTAACACCTCCAGAGGATGTTAGTAGCAAGATATAACAACATGTAAGAATCTCTACCTGAACAGACCTTTGAAGAGGAATGAGCAGTTAGATAACTTGATGTCCACGAATATAAAACAAATCAAGTCTATATAGCGTCGCCCAGGTTTCAGTAATGAAGTATTGCCACCCTTTTACTGTCTATATTCACAGAGAAAATGAGGCTATCAGAGCTAGAGACTTATTCTTTCAAGCTCCTATAATCTAGGGTAAACTTGGAATAATTGAAATAAGAATTGAATAAGAAACTCCTATCGTCTAAGTTTTTTCCTAATTTTTGGATCATATTCTCATCCTGATATATTCGATTGAATTCCCATATGTTGGTTTTCAATTTTCTGACTGTTCCAGATATACAGCCCAGATTGTGCACAACCAATATTTTGTTTCTGAGGAAGATGATGTTTGAACTGGACAAACATGTTATACTGTGGATAATCTGTTTTTTAATTGTGATTTCATTTATATTATTATTATCATTATTTGCCTACCTTTATGAGACAAGTACAAGTACATTTTTTACAGAGAATTTTGTTCTTTATATTCCGATTGTTGTTGAATAAATGATAAATATTGTACTGATCGACAAGCGTAAGGATGCCTCCAAGAATTGGTTGCGCAGTAGACAAAACCCTGGAGTGGGGCAGGAGCTCAATCGCTCTGCCTTATTAAACAGTAGTCGATCTTTGTCGCACATCTACTCACGCTTTCTATCGTTTGCGCATCTCAGAGGCATCCTTACGCTTGTCGATCTGTATGTAGTATTTTTTTAGGTTGTTTAACCCCATGATATTATAACCCAGTTCAGTATACAATACAAAATGTACCATTTGCTATTTTCCATATTAGTTTTAGCCGTGTTCCAAACCACGAGAATGGTAATAATAATCACGAATTTCGAGGTGAAAAACATGTTTTGCCATACTCGTGGTTTGAAACAAGACTGAAACTGATATAAAAAATAGCAAATGGTACATTTTGATATGTTATTGAGTACTGAACTGGGATGATATCATGGGCGAGAGTGTGGAAAACTGTTCGATAATCAGTCTACTAGCTAGTCGTGGTAAAAAATACTCTACAGGTGATATTCCATATCGATGAAACATATACCGCGAACTTTAGTAAGAAATTCTCTGATCAAATCTAACAGTAGAATAGGTGGGGGTTCCTATTGCAGATTCATTAATGATTTATTTTGTATAAAATAATCAGCGGGTAGTTATTTGCTATTATGTAGTCGTGGTAAATATATAACCACGATGCCCCGTTGATGGCTTTTTGTTTTTCGCTACCAATCACTGCATTGTTTCAACGTTTTTGAAGAGTACATCTCACTACGATCAAAGTTTGTAGATATTCTTAACGTTTTTCGTTTTTAGATCATTGACGATTCTAGTAATTCATACCATTCTTTTCTCTGCGTATATAACTATCAATTATTTGAAAACACAACATTACAATATATGGGTGATTTTCACCATTAAAAACATCGCATTATTGTTTCTGTGGAAGACCGAACTTTTATGACAAATTTGTATTCAAAATCTTAAAATGATCCAGAAAAAACTTACTCAACATACTCCATTATACAATAATCTACAATTTTCCTTACGAAATGATAGTGGGTAAAAAACAATGAATAACCAATCGTTATTCACCTTGTCACAGTGCTTGATCAAACGGAGGGGTTTAGCCTTCCAAACACTAACAATACAAACTAAACGAATCTAGATGCAAATTACCGTGGACTGAAAATGTTTTCGATTAATAGCAAATACGTCAAACCAGAGGAAAATAATTTCCGATGTATAAAGAAAAAATGACGCCTGTGACAAATCGCTATACAAATAAGTTGATGGCAACAAAAAGCTATTATGGAAATAGGTGGCTGTAAGCCCTTTATTTCTGTCACCCGCGACCTACTTTCTATTTGACCATCAATCATTTTTGGTTGTGCTTCGACGATGTATAGGATTATTCACAGAAAACTTCCTTTAGAGAGACACTGCAAGATTCGATCCGTAATGCAATGGAAGGTTTTGATTTGAATATTAGACTGGTGCCTATAATTTTTCTGAAAAAAAAGTAACAATCAAGGACCAAGTGAAAGATGTTGTTGAGGTTCCAACTTCAAGGAAAAGAACTTATTCAACACGAAAACATCAAGAGCGTGGAATTGTTAAGATTGTAGTTAATAAAAAATCAAAAAAATTTGTATACAACACTTTTCGACATAACCCCAAATTAACCGTCAAAATGGCAGAAAACCGATTTTTCAGTTTTTTTTCTTGCGTAAAAATATCTCAATTTAGATGAAAATTGTAAAAATATGTCTTTTACAGTTGCGAATAAGCATGAATTATTTGCAATTCAGAAGACTACTACACTGACCGGCAGAAAAAGTGGGACAGTAATATAATTGCTCATAATTTGAAAAAAAATGTGTAGTGGTTTGAATTTATTTGAAATCGTGTATGGTGTTGTTTCCAATTGATTTTGCGTTGAAACATTGTGATTTGAAAAGGACAAATTTGATTTTTAGGATAGCATGTATCAGACATTAATTCGGGTACAAGACATCAGCAAAGAATTGGCTATAATAACATGAAATTTTTTTCATTTATTATAGAGTATTTCCTCCCCTATTTCTTATTACACATTCAAGTCGACGACTCATGCCTTCGATCAAATGTTGGATTGCCTCTTGTGGAATTCCACTCTTCCTGTAATGCATCTCGAAGTTGCTGCAGTGTCAACAACTGCCCACCACGATGTCTGATCCATCTTTCCAGCATATCCCATACGTGTTCAATGGTATTGAGGTCAAGACTGCGTGCTGGCCAATCAAGAGCGTGGATTCCAACGTCCTGGAGGTAGTCTCAAACAATTGTGGCAACGTGCGGACGAGCATTACCGTGCATCAGAATGAATTCTTCACCAATAGACCCCGCAAATACCAGCACATGCTCCTCCAGGATATCATGTATGTACCTTATAGTCGTCAGAGTACCTCCAACTATGAACACAAGTTCTGTGCAAGATGCATAAGAAATGCCAGCCCACACCATTACAGACCACCACCAAAGCTCACCCTCTCGCTAAAGTTGCATTGCGCGTATCTCTCTCCTGGCAGCCACCACACTCTCTCTCGTCCTTCTGGAGTCCTCAGCGCTAAACCGGACCCATCTGAGAAGAGCACATTAGTCCACTGGTCTATGTTCTAATTGAGGTGTTCGCGGCAAAATGCCAGTCTGGCGACACGATGATTCCGGAGAAGTTCAGGGCCTGTTGCAGGTCTTCGAGCAGTTAAGTTAGCTCCAACAAATACTCTCCTAACAGTTATCTCATTGACGTTAAACTGCGTCACGTCTTTCAGGTCATTTCTCACTTGCACCGCAGTCATATGTGGATCTTGCAGGATGGCAAGCACGACATAGTGCTCATCGCGAGGAGTTGTACTTCGAAGTCTTCCAGATCCAGGCTTTCCACGGTATTCACCACGTTCGCAAAATCGCACAATTGCTGTGTGGGCACTAGAACGAGAGAAACCTAATCGTCAGGCGACTTCACGAATGCTGGAGCGAGCAGCAACCAAAGCAACAGCTCTAGCAGAATCCTCCGAAGATGAGTTCATCTCCATAAATTATCACCACTTGTAATAATCAGCGGACTGCGAATCAATACCACAGGATGATTTCTTCTTGTTATTGGCCATCATGGCATTCTGAAGTTTTTCTAATCTTACAATCAAACAACAAAAAATCAACAGAAACGCCTACAGAATGCCAAAATGACAACGCTACATATTTATTATACGCTGAGAAAACTGTAAATCGCAAATATGTCAATTTTTCTTAGTGTCCCACTTTTTATGCCGGTTAGTGTAGTTTTCGAGTTGTGTACATTTTTCGTAAAAAATACACCTATCTTTCACGAACAAGAATTGTCATGGTGTTTTCTTGTATTTCGAAGATCTATACGTGATTAGTTCAATTGCTGAAATGTCTACTTCAAAATGGCCTATGCAACTTGGTGGTTTATAGATCGTTAAAACGCTCAAAATTGAGAAAAACCAGCAACAAGTCTCTCTGAATCATGATTTTCTCAATATTTTCAATGATTTTCGATAGTTGTGAAGAAGAATAAAAATGATATTATGTAATAAATTGGTTTTGTGGCGTGATTACGTATTTGAATATTTTATTATGAATAATTCAATATGAACTTCTTTTTGTTATGAAAATAATGAAGAAATTCGAAAATCAGAGAAATTTTGAACCAACTTGAAAAACGACAAAAAAACGCATTGTAATATGCTATAATATCCTGAAAACCTCAAAATAATTTTTGTATGAGTTTTATAATTATTTGAACTTCACGGTGTTGCCAAATTTTGGAATGAAATAATAAAATAAATGATATACAGGGTGGCCCACGAAGGGAATATCTCGGAACTCGAAAGTAGTGGGGAATTGTTATTTTGGGGTTCTGAATAAAAGCATTTGGTGCAGCTTTTTTTGATATAATATTACCAATGAGCTTTTTGTTTTCGGTCACGTGACATCAGATTCAAAATTATTAATAGAACACCCTGTATATTTTGGCATTTTTATGATCATCCCGATGAAACAATTTCAAAAAACTATCACACTTGCGATCTGAAACGATCAATTCAAAAAATACAAGTACTTCAATATCCTCTGTCCCACGACGCTGACGTCTGAAACGAACAATTGCCTAATTAATAAGGTTTAGGGCCACCCTGTGTATTTGGGCAGTCCTATATTTCATGTGACGATTAAAACAAGGCAAAATTAAATTAATCATCCATATTTCATTAAAAATCGTCATAGGACAAAGGATATTGAAGTACCTGTATTTCTTGAATTAATCGTTTTAGATCACAAGTGTGATAGTTCGTTGACATTCTTTCATCGGGAGAAACATAAAAATGCCAAAATATACAAGATTTTGAATCAGATGTCACGTGACCGAAAACAAAAGGCTCATTGGGTAATATAGTATCAAAATATATGCAACAACTGCTTTAATTCAGAACCCCAAAATTACAATTCTCCACTACTTTCGACTTCCGAGATATTTGTTAAGGACCCAATCTAAAATACTATAAGTACGCCTATGTGTCTACAAAACAATTATATTCTTTCACGACTGTATCACGTGGTGTGCTCGAGTCCGATGAAGAACAGAAAGAGATGGACACAATGGTGATGTGAGACGAGACAGAGTCTTGAACTGAGAGCCAAGTCAGCCATACGATTTATTTCATTACAAATACTTTTTAAATATTGTTAGCCTGATTAGGCATTTATGTTAATTTGTTTACATTAAAAGTACAGTCCACTTTTCACGGTTTAGTGATTTCGTCAACAATATTCCATGTCCAAAACTTCGTGGGACACCCTGTATTTTAGTTTGAGGTGAAAATTTTAGTAATTTGTTGCAATCAGTCATTATAAAGATAATGAAGAAAGTCTCTAAGTGATTGTGGTCAAAGGTCTTGAGTTGCAGAATGGGTGCACAATTTGGACAGCAGTCCCAACGTGGATTATTGTCAAACTGACAACGAAAACTCAAATGCAGGAAAAAAACATTCGAATGATATTTTTCTCAATAAAATTATAACGAGACAATCAATACCTAAAGATTTACCAATATTTAATGGCGATCCTCTTGATTTGCCAAATTTTATATGTCAGTACAACAAAACAACAAGAATGTGTGGATATACTCATGAAGAGAACCAGTCCAGAATGCAGAAATGTTTGAAAGGTAAAGCCCGAGAAAATATTCAGTCATTGCTAATTCTTCCAAAGAATGTTGATAAAGATATAGAAACGGTCGTGTGTCACTGAGCTGAAGTGGTTCGGATTCCACTTTTATTTAAACTGTAGGTCCCGGATCTCCCTTGCTCGCACAAGCTCTGCTTTTGAGGGGTTTTCTCCGAAAACCTGGGAGTTTCGTAAAAACAAATTTTACAAATTTTTTACAAATTACAGAAACGCTTTCGACGACCAGACTATTTAATAAACACTCTTCTTGAAAAAGTCAAAAACATTCCATCAGCCAAAGAGGAGAAAATTAATAAAATTGTTGAATTTTCAGATATTGTGGGAAATCTAGTCAACACAATGCAAACCTTGAACCAATTGAGAAACCCAGTTTTACTTCAAGATTTTACAAGAAAGCTACCTATGAGGCGAATAGAATGGACAAGGAAATCAAAGGATTTGCTTCAAAGTGAGCTGAAATTGGTTATATTTCATGAATGGTTGGAGAACTTGGCTGATGATGTGTGTCAGTTACAGAATCCATTCCCATCAACTTCAAAATATGAGCCGAAACAAGGTAGAAAATTTGAGCAAACTTAAACCACAACCGAAATTAACAAAAAGAAGAAGGGATATGTTTTCTGCAATGAGGAAAATCATTATTTGTCAAAATGTACCTCGTTTTCAAAAATAAATGTTGACAAACGATGGGATTTTGTAAATAAAAGGCGTTTGTGTTTTTCTTGCATGTATTCGAATCACGTAATCAAAAAATGTACTAGAAAGAGATCTTGTCAAATTGGTGGTTGTCAAAAGGTGCACCATCCTCTGTTACACAGGGAGTTTTCTGAGAGTAAAGAAATAACTCACAGCGATGAATCACATGATACTCAACTCTTTCTTTATAATAGTGAACATTCTGTTGAAAGAAATTGTCACATATTTCAGGAACAATATCAAGTGATTCTCAAAATATTACCAGTTCAATTGAGTAATCGAAATAAAGTGAACAATACCTATGCTTTACTTGATGACGCTTCAACTGTAACTCTATTAGATGACGAGCTAGAATTGAGTGGATCTTCAAAAACACTCTGTATATCGTGGACAAACAGTGACGTAGATATACAGGATGATTATAAAATTGTCACACTAAATATACGGGGTATTAATAAAGGTGCCAACTTTCTTTTGCGTCATTTTAGAACCATGAAAGGTTTATCTCTCCCTACTCAAAATAGTGACATTGAAAGAATTTCTCAAAACAACCTTCATATTGATAATTTGAAAAATTGATCTAGGTTGAATGCAAAACCAGCTATTCTTGTAGGACAGGATAACTGGCCCCTGCTCATAAGTCGTAAAATTATAGGTGGGCCTTGGGACGAACCAGTTGTCAGTAAAAGTTTGCTGGGTTGGGTTGGGAAACACCCCTAAATCGATCTATAGGTGGTCCAAATGTTTCAACATTTCCATGCGAATAGCAATTGCAGAGGTAGCCTTGTAGGAACTCTGTACGGAAATTCATTGGATGTAATTCAACGTTCGTAGTGGTATAAGCCAGGAAAGTAGTTGTTTTTTGATGGATTTTTCACCCAATTTTTCCTATTGTATAGGATTTTGGCAATGAGCACCGTCCTGGTAGGGCAGGACACCTTGTTTCTTTCTTGGCGAGCACTTATTGTGAACAATGCGATTTCTTTATTTGTATTGGTGGTTTCATTGATCACGCACCTTTGGGTATTACTTTGGTTGAGAGGCTGAAGTTGAGATGGCGCTCGTGGTTTAGTGAAAGCTACACTACGAGCTCGGTCTCAGCTTTTGTTTTACAGGGATTGTGAGTTGAACCATTCGTTGCACACATTAATTATCGTCTGCAGAGACATAACCTATACTGATGAGGGGCAACACCCCGAAATCGATCTATAAGTGGTTCAAATGTTTCAATTAACATTAGCCAGGAAAGTAGTTGTTTTTGATGGATTTTTGACCCAATTTTTGACCCAATTTTTTCCATTGTATGTGATTTTGGCAATGAGCACCGTCCTGGTAGGGCAGGACACCTTATTTCTTTCTTGTCGAGCACTCATTGTGTACAACCCTAATAGCACACATTGTTCCCGGAACGTTCAATTCATGTTTCATTTGAGTCGCAAGGTCCCGGCCTTCTATGGTATATGCTCGGAAGGTTCCACAGGGAATGATCCCGGAACACACACGCAAAAGTTTTCTGTAAGTTCTAGTTCAGTCGGTGTTTCGTGATCGTGAAGCGTATGTCGTGTCACAGCCTAGCTAAGCTGTGCCAAAATGGTGAAAGTTGATAAACATCTCGATTACAGAAATGAGTTTGAGAATATTGTGCTATCCATCTTATTGCTTGAACTGTAATGAAATTGGTTGTTGATTTCAAGGAAAAAAGGTTAGCTTTTAACTGGATAAACATGCCATATTTTGAATATCTTTTATGTCAAGCTTTTCGAATTCATCATCTCTGTGCTTTAAAAGTCTACAACCGATGGAAGAAATTAAACTATAGTAACATAGTAACTATGCACAGCAGTCCTAGTCAAAGTAGGTATGAGATTACGAAGAGAAATACTAAGGATAGTATTGACGTTCAAAACCAGAGAACCCTATAAATATAAATCATTTTGAGTAAGGTTATTCTGGACTTTCATTGTTTAAAAAAGAACAAAGAAAAATTCAATTCTCTGCAATTTTTAATCACGACGTTTCAACTGTTAAAATCTTCAGTCGTTATCAAGTGTATAATGAGACAATCTCAAGGATACTTCTTATATATGCTATGGATAATTTTGTGTCATTAGCCTAGGGGTACGTACAGCATTGTTAATTCTTATCGCAATATCAATTGATCCATGCTACTAATTAAGGGTTTCCACACATTACGGATTTCTATGCTAGCTTGACTGAGGACTTTGTTGTTCATAATATATGCACTCTCTTTAAACTTCCTTCTATACCAGCCCTCTTCTTTATGGATGACTTCGGCTTCAGTCCATTTTATGTTGTGTTGGGTCATCCAGACATGATCCGCTATCCCTCACTTTGACGTTTCTCCTCGTTAAGTGTTTCTCTTGTGTTCAGCGAGTCTAACGCTAAGTGGTCTCTTAGTTTCTCCAAGATAAGCTTCACCGCATTCAGAAGGGATGCGGTAGATTTAGTTTTTGGAATCAATGTCAGCGTTACGTGGTCTCGTCTTTGTGGTTCCATATGACAAACCACGGAGACGAGGAACTTGACGTCTTTTTGGAACATCTGAATAACATCAGAAAGTCCATCAACTTCACGATGGAAAAGGAGACCCAAGACGGTTTATCTTTTCTAGACGTGAAAGTTCAATAGAACAATGATAAGTGCCAAACATCAGTATACAGAAAGCCGACTCACACCGGACAATACCTGAACTTTGAATCGAACCATCATGGTACTACAAAGAGAGGGGTTGTTCGATCGCTGATGGACCGTGCCTACAACCTATATAACACAGATGAAAGTATTACTATCGAATTGGACAATATCAAGAAACATCTGCGACGAAATGGGTACCCCAAAAAACACATAGAAGAGGTTCTAGCCCGCAGGGGAGATAAGAACAAGAAACCAGACGAGTCGACACAAGCCACCCTGTGCGATCCGTATGTTAGAGGTTTATCAGAAAGAATAAGGCGAATTGGGTCGAAATACAAAATACGTACATGTTTCAAGTCAGGTAACACTATTCGCAGCCATCTCACAAAGACGAGACCACGTAACGCTGACATTGACTCCAAAAACTGCATCTACCGCATCCCTTGTGAATGCGGTGAAGCTTATCTAAGAAACTAAGAGACCACTTAGCGTTAGACTCGCTGAACACAAGAGAAACACTCAACGAGGAGAAACGTCAAAATCTGGGATAGCGGATCATGTCTGGACGACCCAACACAACATAAAATGGACTGAAGCCGAAGTCATCCATAAAGAAGAGGGCTGGTATAGAAGGAAGTTTAAAGAGAGTGCATATATTATGAACAACAAAGTCTTCAGTCAAGCTAGCATAGAAATCCGTTATGTGTGGAAACCCTTAATTAGTGGCATGGATCAATTGAAATTGCGATAAGAATTAACAATGCTGTAC
This sequence comes from Chrysolina oricalcia, assembly GCA_944452925.2. Classification (NCBI taxonomy): domain Eukaryota; kingdom Metazoa; phylum Arthropoda; class Insecta; order Coleoptera; family Chrysomelidae; genus Chrysolina; species Chrysolina oricalcia. The sequence goes on along the minus strand of OX101813.2, from coordinate 55,453,671 downwards.
CGGAGGGGCCCGGCAATGTAATTAACAAGCTTACCTGAATACCGGCAAATTACCCCTAGGCTAATGACACAAAATTATCCATAGCATATATAAGAAGTATCCTTGAGATTGTCGCATTATACACTCGATAACGACTGTAGATTTTAACAGTTGAAACGACGTGATTAAAAATTGCAGAGAATTTAATTTTTCTTTGTTCTTTTTTTAGACAATGAAAGTCCAGAATAACCTTACTCAAAGTGAAACATTGTCAACCACTTTCAAATAAATCATTTTCTTCCTGCTTTCTGCAGGGTATGTAAAGAAAATTAAGGTAGGTACATTCTTTTTGTAATATGAGAAACCCAATTTTTTTTTCTAGCACTTCATAATGAGTTACTCAGGCATATGGAGAGAATGAGGAAAGATACTTGAAGAAATTAGCAACTAAAAATGACAAATTTGTTTTGAAAAGTTCCTCCAACATGAAGAAGTTGATTTGTACAAAGTAAATGACGAATTTTCACATGAACAGACTTTTGCGAATGCTGTAAGGTTTTTATTTGGAATATTTAGAATCTTTATTTCCACATCTTCATTTTCAGTACATGAAATTTTGACTTAAAGTCTTAATAAGACTATAAGGAAAGTACTATAGCACTATTGATCTGTCTCAAACTAGCCATTGATGAACTGTAGTGGATGGAATGAAAAAGTTGGATTTGAAACAATGAAAAACAATTCAAATCATCCAGGTAACATCAATACATTTTTAAACACATTATGATTCACTCATCATGAAGACTACTATATCGATTCAATATGTGAAGGTCACATTCAGAAAAGATAGCGTTGAGATCCAAGAAGTTAGGGGTTTTTTAAATTTTATTGATAGCACAAGTAAAATGCATTGTAATTTATAGTTGGTTCATGTCTCTCAACCAACAAAGAACTAATAGTTAAAATTACAATATGTCCTAAGTATACAGATATCAATATCAAATTTCAGATTTGGTTCCCTTATTTTCAACAATAAGAGTACTTTACAACTAAAAGTAGGTGAGATTCCCAATGGAAATTTAATTTTTTCATATTTTTTCTAGTATCAAAATTCTGAAATTTTACAAGTTAATATAGGAAAGGTATAGCTTTCTTGCATTTATTAACTCTTTTAAAAAACATTTCGAGTAGTTATAAAGAATTTCATTTTAGTTTCCATACAAAAAAAAAATCCGTTGGAGGTTATTGCTACTGTGAGTCATCAAAGTTTGGATGCGCAATGCTCCAGACAGAGAGGGAGGACCAACCAAGAGGCATTCAAATGAAATTAACATTCTAAGGGAAAGTGTGTGCCTAATATTTAAATACAGGATGTTATTTAAGTACGTGGCCAAACTCAAAGGGGTGATTCTTTGAGTGATTCTAAGACGAAAAGTTCATATAAACATAGGTCCGGTAATGCTTCGTTTTCAAGATACAGGGTGTCAGAATTTTTAAAAGAAATCGTTTTTGTCGTAAATATCTCAATAACCCTTCAACCGATTTTATTGAAAGGCAGTGTTATTGAAGGTCGTAAAGGGCGAATTTAACCCTAACTATATCAATATTATCATGTCCAGTGGCGTCCCGGAAGGCACTGTAACCAATATTTTTGACAGAAAACATGTGCGCCACTGATTTTTTTGCAATTTTTGTATCTGTTTCACATTGAGCAACTGAAATTACAACTTTTTTATATCTAGAATTTTTTTCGTATCTCGCTTTGTTTTTGAGAAAAAACATAAAAATCTCTTCATTGCACGTCCCTGGCACAACACAATAAAACATTTCAACTACTAAACCATCAAAAACTGGGGTCTTACTAATATTTTTCCATATCAATACTCTATTCTAGTCTTAGAATTTTCTGTCAAAATTAATGCAATGAAAAAAAAATTTATGTATGTATGAATTGCAGCACTTGCCTTCGGCTCTTGGCTTCGGCTCGTGCTGCAAAATGGACTCATTGTTGTCCATGGACAACAATTAAACAATTAATATTACATGGAAGTCATCTTTTATTTTTTTCGCTCATATTACCTGTTTTCGATGAAACAAATAATGTTGTTATGTATTACTGCAGTGTTTTGAAACTAAAGTAAGAGGGCCATGGAATTATTTGATAGTAATTATTTGAAGTGTTTTCAAGAGTTTTGAGATAGAAAATTTGTTAGTGATATCTGAAAATGGTTCGGTTTACAAACTCGGAAATGGCCGATATGCATTTTGTCTATGGAATGGCCCAAGGCAATTTCAGAGCGGCTACACGCATTTATCAAGAAAGATATCCTCATCGAAATGTTCCAAATAGGCAAATATTTGTGAGAATACATGAAAGGCTGTGCGAATCAGGCACCTTTCAAAGGTCAGCTGCTCTTATTGGGAGACCTGCAACGGTAAGAACAGTGGCGCTGGAGGAAGAAGTTTTACATGAAGTTGAGCGATGCCCCGATACAAGCACACGCAAAATTGCACAACAATTAAACATTTCTCACTTTACTGTATGGAAGATTTTGAAAGAGTACCAACTGTATCCTTACCACATACAGCGTGTTCAAGCGTTATTTCCTGCGGATTTTCCCAAGCGAGTTGTTTATACTACATGGCTTTTGCAACAACAGGTTGCATCTCCGACATTTTTATCCAGTATATTATTTACCGATGAAGCGTGTTTTTCCCACAATTCAATTATGAACTTTCATGATAACCATATCTGGTGAGAAGAAAATCCCCATGCGGTTATAGAAAATAATTATCAACAGCAGTTTTCCGTGAAGGTCTGGGTTGGTATTGTTGGCGATTATCTCATTGGACCTCATTTTTTACCCCCGAGATTAAATGGTCAAGAGTATCGTCATTTTTTGGAATTTGTATTACCTGTACTACTAGAAAATGTCCCACTGGCAGTAAGAGGAGCAATGTGGTTCATTTACGATGGGGCTCCACCTCACTTCAGCATAGTAGCACGTCAATTTCTGGATGAAACTTATGGAGAAAACTGGATCGGTCGCGCAGGTCCACAGTCATGGCCGCCCAGGTCACCGGATTTAAATCCCTTGGATTTTTTCCTTTGGGGACATTTAAAGTCCCTCGTTTATGAAACTCCAGTCAACACTGAAGAAGAATTAATCCAACGACTACGGGATTCATGTGATCAGATAAGACATACGCCGGAAATATTTCAACGTGTTCGGGAATCGATGTTAAGACGAGTTAATGCTTGCATTGAAGTTGAAAGAGGACATTTTGAGCAACTAGTGTAAGTTTTGTGTTAGTTAATATTGAATGTATTCTGACAGAAACAAATTGCCTAGGTACCATTTTTGTTTCAGTGTGGTTTTAATAAAGGGTGTTTCTTGTTTGATGTTGCTTTGGCATTTCCGGCGTTACCACTATGCACAACAGATTCACCCGTAATCATTAAAAACCCTATAAAAACAATTTTTTATTGTGTTGTGCCAGGGACGTGCAATGAAGTGATTTTTATGTTTTTTCTCAAAAACAAAGCAAGATACGAAAAAAATTCTTGATATAAAAAAGTTGTAATTTCAGTTGCTCAATCTGAAACAAATACAAAAATTGCAAAAAAATCAGTGGCGCACATGTTTTCTGTCAAAAATATTGGTTACAGTGCCTTCCGGGACGCCACTGGACATGATAATTTTGATATAATTAGGGTTAAATTCGCCCTTTACGACCTTCAATAACACTGCCAAATTTCAATAAAATCGGTTGAAGGGTTATTAGGATATTTACGACAAAAACGATTTCTTTTAAAAATTTTGACACCGTGTATCTTGAAAACGAAGCATTACCGGACCTATGTTTATATGAACTTTTCGTCTTAGAATCACTCAAAGAATCACCCCTTTGAGTTTGGCCACGTACTCAAATAACACCCTGTATATTGTATGTGGAATATATGTTTCAATATATTTATTGTTTTCTTTTAAAATTATGGTATGCTTATAAAAAATGTTTGCACCCATATACAGTGTGTTTCATTTCTCAAGGAAACAACCTCATATCTTCCGTAATTTTTGATAGTTGCGAGTTTTATGGTCACGTTTGTCAATTCCTTCGAGTAATTCTCAGGTCAGGTTGGCAAAGTTTTGTTATTATTGGAGCTTGGAGAAACGAATTATGGATAATTCACACAAAAATTGAAAGTGAGCATCAATTTGTGAATAAAAAAATCCAATTTTGCTGTTTCAATATGAGTTCGTAGTAAAAGTATAGTACCTATGTAACAAGGTTGAAAACTCTTCCATCAGGCACTCGTTTAATAAACACTCGCTCCTCTATGATGCGCTAGAGCGGAAAATATTCATGTGCCTGAATTGACCTGTATAACTAAAAAATTATCATACAAATATCATTGATTGATGACTAGTGATTAATCGTCAGGTAATTTATCATTTATCACTGTTCCAAATAGCATAATTTCAACAATAATTACTCGAAATGCATCGAAATTTATTCAGCTTATGCAACCATTATAAACACTTCCGCGACATGCTCAAGTTGTTTTTCTTTGCATATTTCAATATCTTACACGTGGTACAATTGCATACAATACATAATTTTTTCAAGGTTTGATAAAAAACATTGCATCTAATGAAAATTATTGCGTTGCATGTGCATGCCACGATTGTATGTAAAGTACCTTTTCGTGATCCAGTTAACACCAAAAATTAGGCTAGTGATGAAGCAAACAATAAATAATTGTTCTTCAATAATTTCTCGTTTTTATTCGGTTTGTAACCCGAGGCTTCCTTCATCAGAGAAGCGTATGCAGTTTGTTTCTGCGGAATACATTTTTTACAAATTGTAATGAATATTTCACACCTCGCATTTTTCGTCAATCAAAAAACTGGTTTTTGTTTAGTTGCCATGACAACCCAAAAACTTTCCGGGAATTTTTATCCTTCAGGGTACCCTGGATGAAATTAATAATGGAAATTTTTATGTCAAATATTTGACATGTGATAGTTGACATTTTGCTTTTATGTACTATTGGAATTTTATTTTTCATATGAAAGGAGATGATATTTCATAATTATGTATTTACGAAATACTTACGAATAGGCCTGAAAATATTTTGCATTTCAACAATGAATAGGTCCATCGATTAAAAAAAATTATATCAATCAAATGTCTACCTATACTTGACTACAAGAATTATTTTAAACAATTTTATTCAACTTATTTTTTCGTGAAAACTTGATTGAAATTTCCAGAAGCTTTCTTTGTACTACGCTGATTGATTTCTCATTTGTGTCTTCTACCAAATTTTTCATTCAAATAGGTAAGACAAGTTTTTCAATTACGGATGAATTCTTTTATCTTCACAAAGTTCTTCGCAATATACCTAATGTATATATTTATTATTTAATTTTAAAGTAGTCTCCGCAATATTATTCTTCTGAAACCTTGAACATCACAATACGAAACGAACTAGAAATATTGAACCTCTGGTTAGTGGTCGAGCTGTCAAAATGTGTGCGTCTAACAGCATGCAGCGTCTGCAGCCGCTTTTACGCTTCACAGGATAGACGGCTGACAGGTCTTCCAGCCGCTACAGATAAATGAAGCGCTTCATTTTCCGCTGGATTTATTTGAAGTGGTTTAGTGGTCCTTAATTTGGACTATCTAGTAGATTTGTGCAGCGCTTTCATGGTTTATCCAGCAAAGCGCTTTCCGCTTTTATCTGATAGACACCAACAAAAACCATTCATGTCCCACTAATGTTGTAACTCGCTTCGTCTTGAATAATCTCCAAGTCTGATGAAATTAGCATTAATTTAATATATTTTGGTGTAAAAGTCATGAATTACATGAATTAATTGCAGGAGAGGACTTTGGGAGATGGAATTTGGGACCTAGTGGATTTTTTTTTAATTTTTAGTATGATGTAGTCCATGTAATTCTCAACCAATGTTAAAATTGCACCAACCCACAAAAATGAACAGTTTTGCTGCTAGAGAGCGTTGAAATCGCCCCTTGCGCAGATTGGACTATTTATTTATGAACCCGGTAACAATATTTTTACTTGTTTCATTGATGCTAATGTTGCACAATATTGTGCTGCTTTATCTTGTCGCCTCCTCTTCTTCCCCAACTCCTATTGGGAAACGCAAAAAAATTCTCGAGTGCCTTTAAATGTATCTTCGAATGTTTAAATATGCCTGAATAAGGGAAATAGCAGTTTTTCATGATTATCTTCCCTCCCCTCAAATGACACAAAACGAAAAAATGTCGGTGGATTTTTCTGAATTTTCAATATGATGTAGTTCAAGTTATTATGAATAGAAATTGATTGGGTGACAAACCCCAAAAATGAATACTTTTGATGCTAGGGGGCGTTGATATCATACCTTGCTCATAATAGACTACTCATTATTATAGGCGGAAATAATAGCTCTACGTATTTTAGTTTAGATTATGCTGAACAATTGTGTGATTTTTTATGAATTGAAAATCTGAAACCTCCTCCTTACCCTTAGCCCCGATTTCAAAATACGTAAAAAATTTATTCAGGCACCACCTGAAATTGTGGATGTCTAATTTCTATTTATTTTCAAGATATTCGCCCATTTAATTGATATTCAAAATACATGAACTACGACCTACTAAGAAGTCAGCGACATCCAACAATATTTGTTTTTAGGAAGAGAAAGATGAAATCAAACAACTGTATGATTTCCTTAATTTAAGTTGATTAAAACATTTATTTTGATAAAGCATTTAAAAGTAGTCGGGAATACATTTTTTCGTGTTTTAAAATAGGGGTTAGGGGTAAGGGGGAGGTATTAGATCCTAAATTTATAGAAAATTACACAAATGTTCAGCATAATCTAAACTAAAATACGTAGAGATATTGTTTCCGCCATAATAATGAATAGTGTATTTTGAGCAAGGTATGATTTCAACGCCTCCTATGAAATGTATATTACTCCATCAGCTACAGAAGGAAACTCAAACCCTACAGTATCATAATATATACAGGGTGACCCTGGCTTGAACCACCAAACGTTTATGATAGTTTTTTTCTCTATAAGAAAATGTCCTAACATAGAAATACAGAGTGTTCAACGTTCATATAAAAAATCAGTTTTTCATCAATTATTTGAAAACCTTTTCGCTGAATCGAATGAAACCAAGCATGCTTATTTGCGGTAATAAGGGCCCTCTTTAAATGTACTTATACTGGAATTATTAATTAAAGTGGAGTCCCAAAGTGTAATATAATTGATGTTACGGCAAATTATTGTACTCCAATGTGTTTTTGTATGTTTAATTTTTTTAGGAACAATGGACCTTTCCAAGAGATATGGGGTAACACTGAAATTAGAAAGTAAATACGCTAATATCACTCGGGATTTTTTATTCTTTTTTTCTGACAGCTAGTTTATCTACAATCAGAAGAAAAGTGGTTTCGTGACGTCACGTTCATCAAAACTAAACTTGACAACTTTGTTAAAGTTGTGCACCGAATTCTCATTCAAATATAATGTGTCCTATGACAGTTGTCATTTGATACCAGATGGGTTCTTTCGTCTGTTTCACAGTGCGATCAATAAGAATAGTATGTCTTTGTCTAACTCATTTGCCTACCCATTTGATACAAGTGAAGCAGTTCCATCAGATCTAAACTTCAACGAACACTACCTTGATTTATTTTTTGAGGTTAATGCGGTTTTCGAAAATTTGAGAGCTTTTGTTGTTTGTGTTCTAAAATTTGTTATTAATTCCTGTATCTCCAGTACCTGTATCCCTGCAATAACTGAAGATGTCGAAAAGGTGCTTTTTACCTCGGTAAATTATCCGAACTTCCCTTCACGAAGCCTTGTTCCATATTTTTAATATACAATTACACAAATAAATTCACACCAAATCGTTTATGATAACACGTCACTACACTATTATCGAATTTATCAGTTTAATGTTGATTGTTGAATGTAAATAAACCCTGAGTTAAGTTTCCGGTCTGACCAATATGATTAGACCAGCGCGGTCATTTGGTTGACTTGGCGACCTAATTAGAACTGTTTGTATGTGACCAATATTTTCAATCATCTGATCGGTCCGACACATCGTCATACTTCACACTGAACGCGAGTGCCTTGTCCGACCGGTGACTTGACACAGCCTAAATAAACATTAACCTCACATCTCCATATAACTTTTGACAGCTGAGAACTGTCATTACGATTTGCTGTGTTGTCAATGCTCGTTCTTCATCAAAAGGATGGTCTGTTCAGAAAATTTGAAAGTTACAAATACAATAAAAAATAGCTAATATGTGGATTTTTATCTATAAGTTGATCAAGTGACAATGTATTGATTATTTCTCAACGACTTATATCATGCTAGAAGTTATATTTTTAAGGAAAACGGTATTGCCTGTTTCGGAACGTGGATTATGGTGGGAGATATTTCCGATGAACGTGACGTCAGCGGCACACTTTCAAATGTGATATTTTTTTAAAATGAAAGAAAAATAATGGAACTTTTTGTTAAATGGACTTTTCAGACTAACAACTATCGATTTAAAAGAGTTTTGTACTTTAATTTCCGTAAATGTAAAAAGGTCCATTACAAATACAATATTTTTGTCTTTTCAATTTGTTTCGTATCTCGCTTTATTTTTGGGAAACAATTTAATATAACAGAAAAAAGTATCTAAGTAATTGATTTCATACAAATTTATTGATTTTAATTCATAAGAAAACGGGAATACAAAATTTCAAATAAACTGCTAAAAATGACCACCATTCTTTTTGAAGCAAAGTTATCACCTACGAACGACAGAAAAATACTCTCATCGTCGATGGGCACAGCATAAACTTTAGTTTCCATTGCATTTTATACAAAAATACATAGGGGTTAAGTCAGGGGAACGTGCAGGCCAAGAAACTTTGACACCCTGTATTTCGAAAATGAAGCAAGTTAGAACATATTCTTATATGTAACAAAGATCTTATTTTTGACTATTAAACTGATCCTGAATATTTGGAAGTTCAATCCTGGGTCACCCTGTGCATCAAATTGTGGGAAAGGATGTTTTGGTATGACATAGTTTCATATGAAAACACATAAAATTCCATCTAACTCGTTAAGGGACCTGTTTCATATCGTGTCTAGGATCTAATGGAGAATTACTATATGCTTGCATTTTCGGGCAGAACATAATATTGTATTTGTTCATCGTTTAGTGAAAACTTCTGGCCAGTATTTCAGCGCAGTTATCATTTCGAGAAGATTTTTAATAATGATGATTATAAAAACTATCTATCTGGGGATGAACCGAATATATAATTTTACAACTGGCAAAATGAAGACATCAGACATATACTGAATTGAATGATACTAGACTTACCACTATCTGACAAACAAATGAAAGTTAAATTTGCAATGATATGGAGGCACTATCAACTTTTACGTCATGAATAGCAAAATTATTTTGATTGTTTCTGGGGTAACGATTTTCTCAAAGCTGCAGAATTATTTTTTCACAATCGAGTTTGAAATTATTTTCTGCTAGAAAGGTTATTTTGGAACATCACTGAGGTGGATACAATTCTGAAAGTGAAGATGGTTCATGGGAACGAAGTATAATAGACTTCAAGTTAGTAACATCTCCTTGTATTGTCATTTGTCAATTAAATTTTTATAAATAAAATAAAAAAATTTAAAAAAGAGTTCTGTGATCGAAAAAATTGAGGTCGAGTTGATTGTATGTACGTATGTGTTTGTGATAAGAGAATATACAAACGTTCATTCTGGAAGAAGAAATCAACAGATCCCGGAACATTACCCTAACCCAAGGAAAGAAAAACAATGTTTCCTAATAAAAAATTGTTTTCATTATATACCTATCTGAAAATACTATATTTACATGCTTATTTAGCATACTGAAAAAGAGTATTTTTCGTGCGCTGGTATCATTATAGCTGCCTACCGAATAAATACACACACGTATCATATACGTTTGAATGTGGTAGTTGGCGTTGATGAAACGTTAATCGTTGAATTTCGCAACGTGACTTTCGTAACCCAAATTCAACCAAACGTTGATTTTACCTATAAAGAACGTATATGATTCAACTCGTCACTTTTGCCACCATTATCGAACATGTCCTTATCGTGCTTTCACAACTTATATTCAATTAGAACTGAGGAGACATTATATAAACGTTGAATATGACACTTTCAAACAACCCGAGGCTTAGGGAAACCTGTATTCTACGTATCAGTTACTCTTTTTATCTACGTTGATTGAACGTCATGAAATTACATATTTGATGCGTTGAATGAAGCATTCAATAACAACTTCATCTTTCACGTAACTTCGAGGCAACTATTTTGATTGCTTATTTTTTGATGTTGTTTCAACTGATAGAAAACATCCATCAGATACGTTGAAAATCAATTGCTTCGTTTACTTCATGTCAACAGAACTAGTCTTCTTTGGACAACTTCAACGTTTATTCAACTAGACATATACATCGTAACAAATACGTCACTGTAGCCACTAATATGAAACTTGTTCTTTTCATGGAATCTCAACGTATATTCAACAAAACTAAGAAACATTTCATAAACGTTGATCATGACATTATTCAACAACCCGAAGCTTTGAGCAACCTATTTGTTACGTTTCAGTAACTCTGTTTTTCTACGTTTATTGAACGTTATGATTTTACGTGTTTGATCAGTTTAAAGGAGTATTTGATAACAAGGTAACTTCGAGACAACTACGTTGATTGCTTATTTTTCAACCTCGTTTCAACTTATAGAAGACTTCCATAAGGTACATTGAAAATCAATTGCTTTGTTCGCTTGATTTCTGCAAAAATAGTCATAACAAATATGGTACTGTAAACTCCGTAATGAAATTTGTTCTTATTGTGGTTTCTCAACGTTCATTCAACAGAACTTAGGAACAATTCGTAAACGTTGAATATGACAATATTCAACAACCTGAAGATTGTAGAAACTTATTTTATACGTTTCAGTCTTCCTTTTTTTACGTTTATTGAACGGTATGGAATTACGTGTTTGATATGTTAAAAGAAGTAAATAATAATAACGTAACTTCGCGTAACATCCAGGAAACCATTTTGATTGCTCATTTTCCTACGTTGTTTCAACTGATAGAATATAACATCCACGAGATACGTTGAAAATCAATTGCTTTGTTTACTTGATTTCCGCAGAACTATAGTCTTCTTTGGACCACTTCAACGTTAATTCAACTGGTTGCATATATCGTAACAAATAGAACTAAGAAACTTTGCATAAAAGTTAAATATGACAATATTCAACAAACCGAAGTAACCCATACTGTCTACTTTCATCTCTCATTTATTGAGTATATGTCGTTGAAGATTCAAGGATGATTTGAATTTTTTTGAAACAAATAATATCTTACTCATCAGTCAATGAAAAACTTAATGAGTATCCCCGATTATTTCATAATTAACCACTCATTGGCAACGCTGTACGATGCACCGTCAGAAGGCGTGATCACGTTGACGTTGAACGTTGTTGATGAACAGCCAGTTAGTTCTACCGCAACCGCCATCGATAGTGTCCCGGCATTTCTTCTTTTTTAGGGTTATGTGTGCATGTGTCCGATTCAACCAGAGGATAATTTGGTAAGTACCTACCTACCTTGTTAATGAATTATATATTGCGCAAACTTCAAATGTTTCCTTATAATCTGTTATATTATATTTGACACAGTCGTCTTAAGAAGGTTGTAAAGTCTGCATAGTTCTTTACAGCAATTAGTATCAGCGATTTATCTGATACAGTATCATTTCTGATGGTATGGAACTATGGAAGTTCATATACGTTATTCCAATTTGCTCAAATCCATATGGAGTAATTATATTTCATACCCGTAATTTGTAGTCGATAAATCTAATTGAGATACGTTAATGAAACGTGGATGAAAGATAGATAATTAAACACGTTGGAAATTGGTGGATGAACAAACGTTGATAAATGGTAGATATCAAACTTGTTGAACAAGGACTTGGTTGACACAATTTCAATAATAATATTTCAATTCTTAAGAATAGCTACTAGTTTGATATGCAGATAAAATGACGTTCATTAGTGTATATATAATTTATATATTTATTATTTGTTAGGTCACAAGATTTATGTCAATTGGTGGCACTTCTCCTAAAGATCACAGTGGGAGAATTTTAAGATTCATTTCAACGAATGAGCTGGCTTGCTTGCCTCTACAACTGGAACGTTACAGATAAGGAGGCTCTCAAGGATATACATGTGATCCAACTCATTTATGGTGAGGTTATCACTTATGTGCCATATTCCATAATAATTATATTGAATGATTTTTGCAGTTGCTGCCAAGAAAGAGTTTGAAGCAGCAGATCACATCCAAATTGCAGATACTACAAAAGACTGGTTATATTTGCGAAGAAACGTATCAACTCTAAACAAAAAAAATAATATTTTATTTATATTAATATATATTTTCTTCGATACATCCGATAAGCATAGGACATTTTGAATCTCGTGATGAAGTGATCTTTGAGTTACCCTCTGTCTGAATTTATTTCAAAATAAAATAACAGTAATTACTAAAAAGTCTGTTTTCAGCATTTCCAGTAAAAAAAAGGTCTTACGAAGAAAACCCAATAGTTTGTTGGGGACTTTTTTTTTCTCTAATTGATCTAGAAGCAATGGTTTACCTTGTACAAAGATTGAATACTGGTAACGTTCATTGAACGTACTGTTTTTGCATTTTGTAACGTTTCAGGTTGGTGATGACAAAGGTTGATTCATAGTAAAAGTAAGTACATACTTGCTTCACCCCAGTTCAATAAACGTTGTTGAATCGTTCAAAATTGGTAGTAATATCGATTGAAATATATTAATATTCATCGTTGATTCAACCAAGATTATCAACGTTACCTACTTACTGGAATTCTACGTTTGATTTTGGTGGAATTCGATCAACGTTTAGAATTCATATCTCAGCAACATGACTTCAAAACGAAGATATATCGTTATGCTGCCCTAGAATATAACTGGATAGAAAACGTTGAAACCCAGTAAAAAGGCATAGTTACGTTGTAACCGAATTATAACGTTATATTTCAGTGGAATTTTCATTACAATAAGAACGTGTAAATAACCTTGAATCAACGTGGAGAGGTAACGTTACTATAAAACCTGAATGAAACGTATTGCCTAACGACATTTTGCCGTTTATTAAACGATGAATAATTGTAGCGTTACTTGAAAAATTCAACGTTTTTTCAACGTATCTGTGTTTATTGGGTATTTACATGTCAAAATTAAATATTGTTGACAGTTCTCTAGAAATCGCAAATTGTTTGAACATTTCCTTACCAACAGGGTAAATAACGCTTGATTTGTGGCAATTTCTGGATATTTTTGTAGCATAAATATTTCAATTGGTAATACATGTTTTTCAAATTGTGAAAGGCTTTCGCGGCCGTCGTTGAAAGAATGACGGTTTTTCGGGTTTTTAGGCCGACGTTTATTTAGAGACAATCTCCACGTTTCGCCAACACGAGTGGTTGGCATTTTCAAGAGAAATGTTCACAGCTTCGATCACTGAACACTACTTGTTTGGTATGCGTTGTCTCAGCCAGTATTTATGGGTCGACGTACTCGTACCTGCGTCCGGTGCCATCGTCCCTGCGTCGGGTACCCCCCTCGGATTCATTAATTACCCGGTATGGTATTATTACCGTTTTCTTGAGACAAGGTAGCCATGCTTTGATCAATTGTAACCCTTCTTCAGTTTTGTTAAAGTTGTTGGGATGTTTTTTGATTTCGATTGCTTTTCGGAAGAGTCTAGGATAATATACATATGTTGTGGCAATTACTTGGGTTTCTTTGAACTTCACTCTGTGATTGTTATTGTTAAGTGCATGTTCTGCGACAGCAGATTTTTCTGAGTGTCCTAACCGGCAATTGGCCTTGTGTTCCTTTATTCTGGTATTTGTGGAACGCTTCGTGGTTCCGATATAAACGTTACCACAGGTGCATGGAATGCGGTACACTCCAGATGAGCTCAGTGCATCACGTTTATCCTTCGCCGGTCTCAAGTAATCCTTCAGTTTCTTTGAAGGTTTATAGATGGTTTTGATATCATACTTTCGTAGTATACAGCCAATCCGATCTGTGACCCTAGGAACATACGACAGGAATGCTTTACTTTGTTTCTGCATGGCAGCCATTCGATCTACTGTCGCTAGAGTTCTTTCTTTTGCGTTTTATACACCGATCAATTTCGCTTTTCTTATATCCGGCCATTTGAAAGAAGTGCGCTTTTCAAGTGTTTCAGTTCCGCTTCCAAATATTCGGGTTCACATATTCTTCTGGCTCGGTATACTAGTGTTTTGATAATTCCTTTTTTTGACAGGCATGATGATTTGAGGTAGTGTGGAGGTATCGATCAGTATGTGTTGGTTTTCTATATACGTTGTGCCCCAAACGTCCTTCTTTTCGAAAAATGAGAACGTCGAAGAAGGGCAGTTCCCTATCCTTTTCAACTTCCATTGTGAATTTGATATTCGGGTGTATGCTGGTAATGTGCTCAAGGAATTTGTTGAGTTCTTCCAGTCCATGACTCCAAATTATGAACGTGTCGTCTACATATCGCAACCATACCTTGTGTTTGTACAATAGAGACGGCAAAGTACAAACCCAAGGTATGGTTTGCGATATGTAGACGACACGTTCATAATTGGCAGGTACGAGTACGTCGACCCATAAATACTGGCTTAGACAACGCCTACCAAACAAGTAGTGTTCAGTGATCGAAGCTGTAAACATTTCTCTTGAAAATGCCAACCACTCGTGTTGGCGAAACGTCGAGATTTTCTCTATATAAACGTCGGCCTAAAAACCCGAAAAACCATCATTCAATACTTTTTTTCCTTCATCATTGAAAATAAACGTTTCTTATCAATTTTGGTTTTCAGGTAGATATAATGAAAAATATCGTTCATAAATGCTTTTTTCGTGCTTGCACGACTTTCCATGTTCGGCTTCGCCTCCCACACGAACATGTCGCGCACGCACGGAAAAGGCCAATTTTCTGAACTCGTAATGAAATATACTATTGTCATCTTCGTCAGGAGTAGCGCCGCTGATAAATGCGATTCCAGCACCTTATCTGCAATGTCGCAGATGTACTTTTCTTCTCAGTTCTCTATGAAAAATCCATCTTAGTCAGTCTGACTTCATAGCTCATAGCATTAAATTGTTTTGATGTATTGACTTAATGATTTTTGTTCAATAAAAATCGTTTCAAAAATGGTCTCCGGGTTGTCGTATTCGTGATTAGTGTCCATCCGGCCATAATTAAAATGACAGAAAGACTTTCAGAGTGGTGCCAAATATTTTGGACATACCGATTTTTCAGCTTGCAGTTGAAAATACTGAATAGGAATTTCCAAAAGTTCTCTACACTTTATTATAAAGATCAGAAGGATAGGAGAAAAAATTCTTTTCAATTATTTGAGATGATATTTGATCTCCACACGACGAGAGTTTAGCATCATTTTGATAACTCTTCTTTTTTGTTCATTCAAAAATGCAATGCGAGAACTTACGACGCCAGTTCCTATTATTGAAATATGCTTCATTTTGGATGTTCCAAGAATATGTGATCATTTAAAAAAATAATTATCGTTGTGCTGAAGCTCTATTCTATTTGAAAACCATACACTTATTTCATTTCAATCACAGAGAATTGGATAATGTACATTTCAACTGAAATTTCCTTTCAATTATTCTGCTTGTCATCGACACTAAGTTGAAAAATCGTAATGTACCAGTTCAAAAGGCAAGGCAAGAAAATTCAATTGCATTTTCAATGGTGTATCACATCCCCC
Source organism: Chrysolina oricalcia (assembly GCA_944452925.2). Lineage (NCBI taxonomy): Eukaryota > Metazoa > Arthropoda > Insecta > Coleoptera > Chrysomelidae > Chrysolina > Chrysolina oricalcia. The sequence goes on along the minus strand of OX101813.2, from coordinate 55,437,736 downwards.
CTTGCTGTTTGAAATTACAAAGTTGATACTGTCCCTAGGACAATATTTAGTAGGTTTATACTCTTATTCAGATAGTTTTAAATATGATTTCATTCAATTCAGTTTCTGTCTCATGTCTATAACTTGTCTGGATAAAAAGTAATCAGGGTGGTGAGACACACATGAATTAGTCAACTTATAAACTATTTTATTCAATGTTGCCGATATTATGGCTTCGGAATTATGTTATTGTATTGTAATCGCACCTGAAATACAGAAATCAAGTAGTCGAAATACCAACTAAACAAGGTCCAGTCAGGTCTACTGTCTAGGTGTCCCGCAGGGAATCATTCAAGGTGCTTTTTATAATCTTTGTAAATGACGTGAAAAATGTAGTTAAACTTAACTTACGCTGATGACACAAACTTTCTACTGAGGGATCCTAATTTTAATGATATCACTAAGAAAGGTACCTTATTGATGAAAAATGCAAAAGATTACTTTGAAGAGGATAAATTACTTATCAATAATGAAAAACAAACGGATTGTATATTACCAATGTAATGTCACAAAAGTTCCGTTCCGACTTTCGTCTCATTCTGTTAACTCCTTGTCATCTGGCGATAATGTTTTTAAGTAAGTGCATAAGTTTACTGCTGATCCGCTGCGTGTCCGAACTCTTCAAGTAGTTAATCTAGATAACTGATTAAGGCTGATAGGCTCTCAGGGGAAAAGCCAATATCATAGCACACAAATTCTGTGGAAGGAGAAATCGAATCCGCCTGTCAATTTGAATACAATGTTTCCGCATGTTTATAGAGAGAGAAAGTAGATACAAAAATATGATTGCTCTTATATTTCGGTTATTTATCTCCATCTATCAGCAATATTTAGATACAATGCAAACTACGTCAGAGTATACGTCATTTGTGTAAACCAATGAGATTTAAATATTTAAACTCATGATTGCCTATTTAGAAAAAAAAGTCAGAATATTAGACTGCGTAGATATTCCTGCGAAAAGAAGGGCTTTTCGGCCATTTTGCATCAATCTCTGTAACCAGCGAAATCACTTGGCTGACCTCATGGGAAAAATAATTTTTTGAAAATTCTTTGGACTTTCCTATGGTGAAAAATTGATCACAATCAGGTTGGTAATATTTTTGAACTTATTGTTTTCTCAAAAAAAAAAAGTATTAAGAATTTTAAGAACATGCTAAAATATTCTTTCTTTTGCGGTGTGTAGCATGCTGGTTCTAACAAAATAAATTATTGTTCTAACATAAAACTATTGTTATAACAAAGCTATTATGATAAAGTTATTTTCTATAAATGCTAGGCTAATTTGTTGAAGAGTAGAAGTAAAGTTACTTCAACAAAAGTTAGACAGTTTCTAGAAGATTTGTCTAGGCCTATACTTATATACAAGCTCAAATGTTCAAGTCAAATGGAACATAATCGAAGCTTCATGCATTGAAGTCTATTCAGGCAAACTCTTTGACGAGCCTTTTCATTTTTGAGTTCAATACAGTTGAACGTATTGATGAAGCCGTCTGGTTGAGTCACCAGAGGATCATTGCGAACCGATCTAGAAGGATTGTTCGCACACGAAGCAGTTGAGGACTTTCGATACCCTAGAAGAGGTTAAGTTCTGTACAAGAGTCCATTTTATTGAGAATACGCTGGACAGGCGCGAAGATTATGGTTATTAAACAAACAAACTATTCACTTACCAGTTTTTGAGCTACTATTTCTATACAACCAGCAAGTTACACCCTTCCACAGGTTTGGGGGCCTCTTTTGGTACATATGATTTTTGTGGACAGCGTATCACATGGGATGAGGACACTGAATATGATCACATTTGCTGCAACTTGGTAACGTACAGCTTACAATATTTATCTTTCATCAATCGTCGTGTGGACTTGGTGAGAACGTTTTGTTGCTACGACGAGACTCAGGTGACACAAGTTAAATAGTGCCTTATCATATACAAGTCATAACAAACCCCAAATGTTACTTTGTTGATATTCTTGAATGTACTTTGGTGTCAACATATCCTCATGACAGTGTACCATACGTAAAATAGGTTGAAATTTATATTTACAATATACTTGTGAATCCCTTACAAGGCCTTGTAGCAGGAACAAAAATATGTATGTATGTGAAACTAGCTCACTAGTAATTTCAAAATTTCTATCTACAACCATAAAATTCGTTTTTGATTTGTTGACAACTTTAGGTAAGGACAAATTTTCAGGTACTGATACATCTGCCACGTTAGGCAACAAACGTTTCACATTTGTATGTTTAGCAGCGTTCAGTCATCTTTGTGTTCCCATATTTACTGAACCGTAATTAAAATTTTTGAGTACATAAACTGATCCGTATTTATTCAATCTCTCTTCTCAGGTGACAAAACCACACAAGATTATTTTTGTTAATTTTTCTACTGAAAGAGGGAGTTAAGTTTGATAAATGTTAGGCCGATCTTTATTTTTTTAACTTTCAGTGGCGTCCTTCTGACATCTTTTAATTATCCTAATTTTTTACCAAACTAAGTGATAAAAGTGAGTCTTGGTTTAAAAGATATACCACCTCTGATGATTCTTACCCATCTGACCATTATTGCTTCAAATTAAAAAATGAGCTGCCGGAGCAATATAGCGTAACATCTCAAATTTGAGAGGAATAGTTTCAAATTTGACTTAGGGCGTTATACTAAGAATCAAAGATAGCATAGAGAAGCCACAATCCATAAGTATTGACAATCAAGACATTAGGTGTAATACCTCTGTGAAATTTTTAGGATTTCAGATAAATGACATAATGACGTGGACAACTCAGGTAGAAAATCTACGTAGTAAACTGTCTTCAATAACATTCCCCATAAGAGTATTAAAATATAACGTTGACCGGAGTACTCTATTGATAGTCTACTAAGCCAACTCCTATCCAAGAATACAATTTGGGATAGAGACATGGGGAGCAGGTTCTGAACTTAATTATATTTTTATTCGTCAGAAAATGTAATGAGAATAATTTTTTATTTGAAGATAGACTACTCGTGCAGAGGACTATTTAAAAATAACCATAGCAGCAGTTCATTTCTACGAGAACATTAAGTTTCTCATTACACATGAGTGGTACTTCAACAGTTACAAAATAGCCAATGAGCATAACACCAGAATGAAAAATAATTTTAACTAACCGATTCACAAGAAGAGTATTTTCGAAACAGGTCCTCAGTCCTGAATGCCATTAGGTCTACCACAAGACCTTAAAGGTATGCAAAGGTCGAAAGGATTGTTAGGATCGGTAAGAAACTATCAGTATAACTTTGAGCCCTACTCCATTTGTGATTATCTTTCAAACTAAATCTTTTAATAATTTTGATAAATATTATTATATTTGAATAAGAGAGTAGCTCAGACGAATGTTTACAAGTATTTTAATGAATGTCTCATATTTTGTGTTCGGTGGGTTTAATTTTACATTTCATGTTTAGTGATTTCTATTTTATGAAATTTTTTACATAAATTTTACAAGTGTATGTCTATGTATGACTAACTTTCCAGGCGAGTGAAAACAACTCTGCTGAAATGAAATACATATCATTTGTTGACATTGTGTCCATTGGCCTACTTTATTCTTATTACTATTCTTTCATCCATTTAATGTGTGGAAAAATCTGATCATGGTTCACAAACGCCACTGTATTTCTGACCGTGAATTATTCACTGAGAACGTACTCAGAGCGGGATGCAGATATTTCATTTGCATTTGAAGATAAATGTGTATTGCGGAGCCAAGTTAATCCAACTCTGATTGATTCGAGTTTTGAGAAATAAACAAACACATTGCAAATAAAATTAGAAGAGTGCCTGTGCGTCGAACGATTCGTTTGAATAATTCTAGATCACTTCTTTTTATTTATTCGTTCATTAAAATTCGTTGCAAATATTAAATGAATAATATGCGATACTAATAACTATCAGAATATTATGCCAGAACATGGATTTATATGCTACATTAACAAACCGACGAGAGTATGAAGGGAATCCACAAATAGACCATATTTTTATTAGCAACAACACAATTTTTTTGTCTATTTCAAAGCAGCAGTTATCCATAGTAGCATCACAGACCACAAAGTATTCTACTTTCGTAGAAATAACCATGCCATTGATAAAGAAGCAATCTCCTAAAATGCAAAGCAGTTTGAAAAATTAAACTATGACAAGTTATAATTAATTCTAGAAAGAGAACAGTGGAATGATATCTTATTATGTAGGGAAACACAGAAATGTTATGTTCTTTCTATTGAATAATATGTAAAAAGTACTAGGGAAGCAACCAAAAGTGTTATGTTGAATAATAAAAACCAAAAATTAAAACCTTGGATAACTGTAAGGTTTAATCAATTCTTTCACAAGAAGGAACTACCTAAAAATGAACTGCTGAAAAAATATTCTCATGAACTTGAGCGACAATACAAAAACTATAGAAATATGGTCAGCATAATAATCAGAACGAAACCAATATTACAAAAATAAACTAGGTGAAGTTAACGGAGATTGTAAACAAACATGGAAAATCATTAACGAAATATCCAATACCAAATCAAGTAAAAATCAAATAGATAACATCACTATTACTGAAGAAAATGGTATTCCCATAACTGAAAATGAAAGAAATGATAATTATTTTAATGACTATTTCACAAAAATGGGACTCGATATGGTTAGCCAAATTGTTAACTGTGATTTACCAGACAATTTTTTTAAAGAACCCTAGAAGCTCCCACAATGTTCTTACAACCCATTGATGAAAATGAAGGAATTACCACTTAACTCATTCACAAACTCCCCAGAAATGGAATGGTTTGGCTGAGATTCTGGAAGTCCATATATTAGGTACAAATTTTTTTTTATGGTGACCCCAATGGATATATGCATCTTGAACTTCTTGATACAACTGTGATCCCCAAAATCACTCAACTATTTGAAGACGATGTCAATCTAATTAAAGAACAGCTCACCATTCGGTAAGATGAAACTCCTCCTTAAATTGTTGCACTTGTACGACAATTTTCGGAAACTGGTTATATCCTACTCATGTGAAAAGATAATGAACCAGGAGCTATCCTTTATTACGCACTAGTTGCACAATAAACTGTTCCTTATGTCCATTGGCAATTGATTATTGCCAATGAAAGGTTGAGAATGTATCAACCAACATTTTTCCTCTACCACTATTATATTGATAGCAACAATTCTGAAGGAATGAGAAATTCAGGAAAGGAGAGCAGTGAATGTGCAATGATGTTTCACTGCACTAACATATCCAGTAGCTCAGTTGCCGCGGGTTCGACAATAAAAATTGATTTCGATAAGATTAAAACATGGGGTTTGATTTTCCGGAGCGCCACAGATTCATCGCCAGTGAAAAATAAGAAATCACCCTGATGGAATGGGACGACCCACAATATCCCCAATACCACCATATATTGGTATAAAAATAGTATATAAATATGTAGAGGTTTTGTCTTCCCTTATGCTTGGATAACCTGAACCAGAATTAAGGAAATAGTCATGTTCCTTACTAATGAAATATATTAATAATTGATGTTACACTCACTGTATGTGCACAATGCGGTACACAATACAAAATGAAGTGAAATTAATGTAAATATGGCACAACCAAGATGAATTAAAGGGAGTAGTGTATAGTTTAACCCTCAAATGCCTATGCGGTGTCCCGTTGAGAAGCAAGAATTGATGCAGATACTCATATTATTTAAACATATTGGCAACAGCGCTTCTAGATATGTGTCGGTGAGCACGTTACAGATTACAAAAATTTCTGTAATCCGTGGCTTCGACAAGAAAGTAAATACGTGTGACGTTTGTCGCAAATTTGTGTGTGAAGATCACAGAAAAAACGAACAAACAATTGTATGTACAACCAGTTTGTCAAACAGAATATTTCTTAATAGTATTCCTATTAACTAAATTGGATATTTTTCTAAACACATTTTGTCATGTAGAAAGATTTTTTAATAAGTTTATAGTTTGTTTGCTAGATTAAAGTTTATCAGTTTATATACATTTGTATTGAAATGAAATGTATTTGAAAGACTTTATTTTGAATTTTTTATAAAAATACATATAAATATTCACAAAAAATCATATATTTGATTAGGGTCCCTAAGGGTCCCCGTACCGGCATTGAGGTTGGTCTCAAGAGCATCGGTATTTAAGGGTTAAGTATATTAAACCACCAGTGCCTGTAAAGCCACGATGATAGCTAACAATTAGTAATATGACTTAGAGGCTACAATCTTAAACTGGAATTATTAGGTAGTAAGTAGTTTTTCTCAATAAGGCCAGTTCACCAGCTATAGTTTATGAATCCAGTGGCTTGGTGAATACCGGTGTGCACAGTGGGTATGACACAATCAAACGAAGTACTTGTACAGCTGGGACGAATATGCCATCAACGGGAAATACCAATAATACGGTACGAACAGAGAAGGAATACCGAACAACCACACTGGAACAACCACAGTTGAACAATCACAATAGTGAAACAGTGGAAAAATAACCGTGGAGCAACAGAACAATAGCACAACACCAATAAACGATAGCGGGAACACCCTAGAATTAAAAATACCAGTCTGACTCCTCATTACAATTAAATGGGGCCATACGTAGAGCCCAAATGCAAATACTTACCTCTATCAAGTGGAAGGGTTCTGACAACAGCCTTGATGGTCTGTTTGCTGTCTGATAGCAAGTTTATTGTTCCAGCGCTTTTACCGATGAAGAATAACACTACAAGACCTAAAAATACATAACGAAATGGGCTTAAACATCAAGAGACAAGGGTCGCTAAGATGAGCTTACCATAACCTCAAAAATCCGGATATACCAAACAGAGATTTTCTCGAAAATATACATCGTCAAATATCGCGAACCATCAGAGGAAATCTCCAGGAGTGAATTTTCCCAAGATCCAACAACGGTGATCCAAATTTTATTTGAATTAATAGGAAAACTCAAATAGGTTAGCCAAGATGTCACTCTCATCAAATAAAGAACCATAAAACGTCACTCAGGGGTGGGATTATGAACACTCGATAAGAAAGCTGTCACGATACGTAGACTAGAACGATGGATGTTCCCGTTTCGAAACGAAATCGAAATTATGAAATTTCTTTGAATAGAGATAGAATGTGATTATATCTACCATATAGACCATTGATATCGACTCAAGTTGCAATATATTTTGAATTATATTGGTTTTAATAATTGCTAAAATCTGACATATGTCAAACTCACAACGGATCGAGTGTTCGTAATTGCAACCCAGATGACTCAGACGTCAAAGTCGAAAACTAAGGTCATGGAATATCAATATTATGCATTAATGAATGCATGGTATTTGTTTGTCACATTCAGGAGATTCAATGTTGCCAACTAAACTAAGACACAAAACAAGGTCAAGTATTTGAACGTTCATATCAATAACAGAGAATTTTTATCGTATGCATGTATTGTATGTAGAATGTTATTGTATCAATATACAGAAAGGGTTTCCTTGCAAAATAAACCAGTAACAACCGACTCAAGATGACGTCACCGAGAAAATATTCGGATCTCATATGATATGAAATATATTGCACACTGTTCAATTTACTTCATCATCAGAGTAGTGCTAAATGAGATCATCACGAAGCGAGATCTCTTCCCTATGGAGCTCTGAAAAGCTCATTATACATTTATTCAGATGGAAGGGCATTTATACGTGTGTGCAACTCGCAGATTCGGAGCAACCCAGATGAAACATGAGAATATTAGTGCTTCCTCTCTAGCTCAAACTTCGCGAAACTGTTGCCGTGTTTCAGGTTGAATGAGAGCCTTTATGGCATAAATGATATTCAGCGTGTGACATTCGCAATCACAGAAGCTTGTCCCGTGTGTTTTAGAGCATGAATCTATTTGTTCTCTCTGACTCTGAGTTGACTTTTACCGCACATTTTATTATTGTTGTTGCTGGAGCGATGATGCTACACAGGTAGTACACATTATTGGTTGGATGCCAATATCTATCAGATGTAGTTCAATGTCCAGCGTGTCTTTTGCCGGGGAAGTAGTTGTTTTCTGTTAGATATTACAAAAACTAACTTCAATTTTATCGTAGGGTTTTTCCATTTCCAGAGGAGTCATGTATTGATTCAATTTTCAATTGAGAATGTTTCTCTTTAAAAAATGAATCCCTTTCAAGACATGTTATCTTGTACGATGGAAAACAGCGACTAAATTCCAACTTTCAGTCGCAGATGATTCCGCAACTGACTTTATGAACATCCTGATCATATTTTCAATGATATCAACATGCCAATATCATATTGGACCAATGTACAAACTTCAACTATAGACAAGTGCTAATGCATTTTTGAGATAAAAAAATTATTAACAGCATGAGACCCACTGGAAGAGAAGCAAAATAATAGTAATAATAAAGTAATAGTAGTAATAGTGGTAACTTCAACTGTACTTATATCCCTAGCAGCTGAGGCCAACTGTCTCTTTCCTCAAAATTCAATGAAAATTGACATTGACTCAAATCAATTATAAATTCCAAACTCCGAATTCATTTCCACGTGTGCTTACATCAACAATTTCACCAGTGACTGTTACGAACACTTATCTATAATTTTTGAGTTCACTGCTCCGTGTTTTACATGTTGTAATATGTAATATGTAATATAATATGCCTCAGAATAGACTATTCATTATTATAGGCCGAAACAATTTCTCTACGTGTTTTAGTTTAGATTATGCTGAATAATTGTGTAACTTTTCATAAAAAAATCTGAAACCTCCCCCTTACCCCTAATTTAAACACAAAAAAAATTATTCAGGCACCAACTCAAATTCAAATTGTTGATGTCTAATTTTTATTTATTTTCAAGATTTTCGTCCAATTATTTGATATTCAAATAACATGAACTACACCCTACTAAGGAGTCAGCAAAATCCACCAATAGTTTTTTGAAGGGAGGGAATGGTGAAATTAAACAACTGTACGATTTCCTTAATTTGAGCTGACTAAAACATTGATTTTGATAAAGCATTCACAAGTAGTCGCGAATAAATTTTTTTCGTGTTTAAAAACAGCGGTTGGGGTTAAGGGCGAGGTTTTATATTTTTTTTATAAAAAATTCAGCATAATCTAAACTAAAATACGTAAATATATTGTTTCCGTCATAATAATGAATAATCTATTCTGGGCAAGGTAAGCTTTCAACGCCCCCTGGCATCAAAACTGTTCATTTGTGGGGTTCGTTTCCCAATTAAATTCTATTCAAAATAATTTGAACTGCATCATACTGAAAATTCAGAAAAATCCACCAAATTTTTCTCTTTTTGTGCAATTTGAGGGGAGTGGGTAGAATCATTAAAAACTGCCACTTTCAGTCAAAACAGCACAATAAGGGAAATAGCAGTTTTTTATGATTTTCCCCCTCCCCCCAGAGGGCACAAAACGAAAAAATTTAGGTGGATTTTTCTGAATTTTTAATATGATGCAGTTCAAATTATTTTGAATAGAAATTAATAGTTTTGATGCTAGGGGGCGTTGAAATCATACCTTGCTCAGAATAGACTTTTCATTATATTATAGGCCGAAATAATATCTCTACATATCTTAGTCTAGATTATGCTGAGCAATTGTGTAGTTTTTCATTAATAAAAAATCTATAACCTCAACCTTACCCTCAACCCCTATTTTAAAATACGAAATAATTTATTCAGGCACCAACTCAAATTCAAATTGTTGATGTCCAATTCTAATTTATTTTCAAGATTTTCGACTAATTAACTGATGTTCAAATAACATGAACTACGTCCTACTGAAAAATTCACCAATACTTTTTAAGGGACGGAACGGTTAAGTTATACAACTGATTTCCTCAATTTGAGATGATTAAAACATTTATTTTGATAAAACATTCACAAGTAGTCGAGAATAATTTGTTTTCGTGTTTAAAAGTAATGGATGGGGGTGAAGTGGAGGGTGTGAATTTTTTTATATAAAAAATAACACAATTGTTTAGCATTAGATTCTAAAATACGTAGAGATATTGTTTTCGCCTATAATAATAAATAATAAATAATAAATGACGTTGGTTAAAGCATTGAACTGATATAAATAAAATACATTATGGAGGTAATAAACGTATTAAGTCACGAAAGCATAGCTTGTATGTGACTGAGGCAAGGGGTACCATAAAATTTTATAAAAGTGTAAATATAAAAAAGGGTTAATATAAAAAAGTGCAAATATAAAAAGTGTTAATATAAAACAGTGCAAATATAAAAAGGTGTAAATATAAAAAGTGTAAATATAAAAAAGTGTAGATATAAAAAAGTGTTAATATAAAAAAAGTGCAAATATAAACAAGTGTAAATATAAACAGTCTAAATATAAAAGGTCTAAATATAAAAAATAGTAAATATAAAAAAGTGTAGATATAAAAAATGGAGATATACAAATAATGAAAATATAAAAAAGTGCAAATATAAATGGGTGTAAATATAAATGAAAACATATACACACTCAAGGATACACACGATTAATTATACGCTATACATCTATACATACCTATAATCTATATACTATAATATATTTACTATAACGAGGGGAAAGGTAAGAATCACGAATGAATTAAGTTGTATAATTCAACGCGAAGTTTAGAGAAAATATATTTTTTCAATTCTTTTTTGAATCTATTTATGTTTTTGATATTTTTAATATATCTGGTAAAGTGTTATATAATTTTAAACTTAGGAAAGTGAGACTTTTTTGTCCGATAGCTTTATTCATGAAATGTACTTTTTATGTATGTTCTCTGTTTCTTGTGTGATATTTCTTATGTTGCTATAATAAAAAAATTGTTGTACTGGGTCCATAACTTCACTTTGCTGATAGAGATTATTTGAAGAGTAGGTCCTTTTCTTATTGTAAATTATTTTCAAGAGACATTTTTGAGTAATCATTAGTTTATTCAGAATCGTTTTTCCTGCTGCCCCCCACGCCAAAATGCCATATGATATATGGGATTGAATGAGGGCAAAGTACAGGGTTTTCAAGGTTTTTACATCAAGTATGTCTCTCAATACTTTAAAACGATAGATCAAAAATTGTAATTTTTTCACTACTAAGTTAATATGTATATCCCATTTCAGGTTACAGTCTATGAAGATTCCTAGGTATTTTAGGTGAGTGACCGGTGAAATTGTAAACAACTCAGGAATGTTCAGATTTTCAAAGGAAGGAGAGTTTCGAGCATTTGTATATACAGGTAGGTAATAAGTTTTATTAAAACGGATAGTTAAAAGTTTATAGGAAAACCATTCCTTATTAATCAAAAGATCGTCTTCTTCTTTTTTTTCAAGGAGATCCAGGAGGAGTGCGTTCATAAAAGATAGCTGTATCATCAGCATATGTAAAAAAAATTCCACAGGTTGGTATTAGAAATAAGTCGGTTATATAAATATTAAATAATATTGGACCTAATAAGATGGTGCCTTGAGGTACACCATATTAAATTTTTTTGAAATCACTTTGGAAATCATCTATTTTCACACACTGTTCTCTGTTTGATAGGTAACTACTGAACATGTTCAATGCGATTCCTCTTATGCCAATATTTTCAATAGTAGTGGATGACTATCAGTGTCAAAGGCCTTGGACAGATCTATGAAGACACAGAGTGCTACTTTATTGTTGTCAAGAGCAGAATACATTTCGGACGTAAGGTCTAATATTGCGTCTTGCGTTGACACTCCTTCACGGAAACCATATTGCCTATAATAATGATTAGTCTATTCTGAGTAAGGTATGATTTCAACGTCCCCTAGCATCAAAACTATTCATTTTTCTGGTTTATCACCGGATTAATTTCTATTAGAAATAACTCAAACTGCATCATATTAGAAATTCAGAAAAATCCACCAATTTTTTTCTTTTGTGCCCTTTGGGGGGAGGGGGAATAATCATAAAAAACTGCTATTTCCCTCTTTCATGCATATTTAAACATTCGACGATACAGTTACAGGCACTCAAGATTTTTTTTTGCATTTCGTAATAGTAGATGGGGGGGAAGAATGGGAGGACAGTATTGTGCATCATTTGCGACAATGAAACAAGTGAAAATATTGTTACCGGATTCAAAAATAAATGGTCTAATCTGCACAAGTGGCGATTTCAACGCCCCCTAGCAGCAAAACTATTAATTTTTTCAGGTTGGCGCAATGGTAACATTGGTTGAGAATCACATGGACCACATCATACCAAAGATTCAAAAAAATCCTCTTGGATCAAATTCCATAAGGAGTTTGCGGGGTCCTTTTCACTTTATGATTTTTTCTTTCTAATTAGGTTCTTTTCACAATATCTATCAGATGTAGTACAATGTCAAGCGAGTCTTTAGCAGGGGAAGTAGTTGTTTTCTGTTAGATATAGGAAAAGAGTAAATTAGTTTTTATCGTAGGTTTTTTCCATAACAGAGGTCATGTTTGTTTCAATTTTGAGAATGTTTCCCTTTTCAACATCAATCCGTACCCAGAGGAGTTATTTTGAACGATGGAAAATAACGACTTAAGTTTGTCTGTCAGTCATAGGTAATTCCACATCTGATTTCATGTACATCCTGTTTGTATTTGCAATAAAATCTCTAATTATACTTTGTGATTTTTTTCAGCATACGAAACAATGCCTAAGTTAATTTTTTACTGTTTTGAATATTATTACACCATGTCAATAATTCTGGATTAACCTTTCCTCAATGCCATTACCATATGACCTCATAGGTAAATGTTATAATTTGAAATCATTTTATTCAGTTCTAATCTTCTCAGTACCAAGTAATACCCAACACAATGTCCAAAAAAGATAGAAATGGAGATATATCAATTTCAGACTTTTTCAAAGGGAAGAGTATTTTTATAACAGGTGGAAGTGGTTTTATCGGAAAGGTTTTGATTGAAAAACTGTTGAGATCCTGTCCAGATTTGGAAAATATTTTTGTGCTGATGAGACCGAAGAGGAATGCGAGTATAGAAGAACGGATTAGAGATTTGACTAATATACCAGTAAGTAGCACACAACTGCATGTGACATTATTTTTAATGAAGCCTAAACGGAACTAGCCTGGCTAAAATTGATCTGTTATCATGGACTGAAACACCAGCGATTATCAGCAGAGTATCAGGAGAAACATCATCGACCACCAATATACAGAGTTAGTTAAAAGTGTGAACCAGCTCCATTTCTCTCAGTTACTATGAGAAGCAGGTCTCTGTGTCATATTGAATTCCACTTATTGACTGAATTCCACATGACTGGTACTCTGTGCAAATTCTCGCCTAAACTCGACTATCCCGGTAGCCAGAAAGCAAGACGTCGAGACATGTCGTTTTCTGTTTTGAGTGAATTATTCTGTCAATGTTGTATGTCAAATATGTTTATGTAACAATTTCAAAAGCAAATGGTATAAAATATAAAATAATGAGGGTACGGATGAATACTTGCAAATAATACTCGATAGAGTGGACAAAACACTCAAATTGATATCAAATAAATTTATTGGAATAGACGGCAAAGCAAAATGAGAGCTACAAGCTAAACAGCTTATATAGGTTTTAGAGAAAAATCTATCGAATAATGAGAATTTGTAATCAGGAAAATACAGTAATAGTGCAGACCCATCATAATCTGGGTATATTTATAATTACTTCTTTTTATTTGAACTTGACTTGACTTGACTTGACTTAAGTGGTAGTCTGAAAGTCAAAAATGAAGACAAAATGTGCAAAATTGCAGAAAGATCAGCTGAAGACAGGCAAAGTCAATATTTATAAGATCAGTCATAATATACTTCTTCACAAACTTTCAATAATGGGCTTTAATGAAACTTACTTACAACTTTTAGAATCATACCTCCATCAACGCAAACAGTATGTTCATTACAATGGTTTTTATTCAAATATCTATTTTGCAGCTAGCGGAGTACCTCAGGGGTCCAATCTTGGTCCATTATTATTTTTGATATTTATTAATGACTTGTGCAATCTATTGGAGTGCAATAGGTTGATGTTTGCAGATGATTTGAAGTTATACGCTACTATAACCAGTTTAGATGACTGTATGATATTGCAAAATCAAATTAATACTTTACACACATGGTGTCTTGAAAATTGCTTGCATTTGAACATATCTAAATGTAAAATCTTATCATTCAGCCGGAAACTCAATACATTACAATTTCCCTACAGCATAGATAATGTCACATTAGAAAAAACTGATACCATTAAGGATTTAGGTGTCTATTTTGACCAGCAACTCACATTCAATCAACACATAAATAGTATTGTTAGTTCAGCATATCGATCATATGGCTTCATTATAAGAAACTGTAAAAATTTCAATAATATTTTAGCATTGACCTCTCTATATTTCAGTTTAGTCAGATCGAAACTAGAATATGGGTCCATAATATGGAATCCTATATATTTTCAATACTCATCTGCTATCGATAAAGTTCAAAAGAAATTCTTAAAATTCCTAAGCTTCAAAATCAACGGAATTTATCCTCCAAGAGGCTGTAATTATCTTGATTTGTTGCATAGATTTGACTTTGTATCATTAGAAAAACGTAGAAATCAGGCTTCTGTTTTATGCTTGTATAAATTATTCAATGGTAAAATTGACTGTCCCGCATTACTGTCGCAAATTAATATTTTTGTTCCAAGAATAACATCTAGACACAACACTACTTTCTTATGCAAAAGAGCTCAAACAAATTTAATGTTAAAGGCACCAATACATTTTATGTGCAGTAATGCAAACAAACTTTCTAGTGTTTGTGACTTCTTTTCTTGCAGTGTTTGTGAACTCAAGAATAAATCTCGTGCGCATCTTTGAATTTTTGTATTTTTTATTTTATTTTTATTTTTTTTTTGTTTTTGTATTCAAATAGGACTTGTGATTGTCATTCATTCATATTTAGAAATTAGTGCTACTAATTAATCTTGTATTGTCATTTATAAAATTGCTCTGTAAATGGGAAACTGTTGGGCAATAAACGCTATTATTATTATTATTATTATTATTATTAAAGTATTTACAATAGCAAAGGTTACCTCTTCTTTGGCCCTCGCGACATATTGCTGAGCTATAGAAAGATAGTGACTTTTACCTTTTACTCTTTGGTATGTTCCTGTTGCATAAAAACTTGGGACACTAAAAAATCATCTAATTATTGGTGGTATAGCCACAAGTTTGTTCAAATGATTCAGCTGAGGCAGAGAACTGTAAAATATATTGAGCAATAACCTTATTTACTCCAAAGAGTTCTGTCTTCTATCAATTTAATTCAATTGTTTCATTCTATCTTAAGATGTACATCTCATAACAAGAAGTTTGGATAATTTTCTAACAAATAAAAACAAACTTTCTTACGAGAAAAAAATGGCAAAAAATCAGGCATAAAAGGTAATAAAAAAAATTGTTTCAGTCAACATTTATAAATTGCTTACCCGTTAACAACGAAGGCTCGTAGTTTAAAGACTTAAGTTAAAAAATTTGAAAATATTCTAGCATCGTCACAGCTAATATTACGCAGAATTTATGAGAGATTCGTAATTGACTTCAAAATCAAAAATGGATCTTACTCTTCTCTCATGAGTCTTCTCTCAATATTTCCTAAACGAATGTCTACTAGCCTTTCTTCTTCCTCTAGAGCTAATACGTGAAAACCTTTTATATACAGTATAATGCAATAATATCACAATTTATTTAAAATTCTAGCAGTTAAAAAAAATGCGTGACAATGACAGTAATTTTGTACACAAAAATTTGAAATGCTACAGGAATATCACCAAATTTTGGCAAATGCTTTTAAATCGGATAGTATGTTGCCGAACAAACCCGATGTGAACGCGACTGTAGTCCGAGTGCCAAATAATGTAATTGTCGCTTGTGATAGTAGAAATCGACTGTAGAAAACGAGGGGTAGAATTCCATATGACACAGAGTCCCACTGCTGGTATATTGTAGATCTCGATCTGTCGGTAACACTTCAAATGGACCATTATCAAACGTGTTATTAGTTTCGAATAAAAGGGTGATTTCAAAAGTAGATACAAAAACATGAAATTAATGTAATTTATGACAAATTGAGACTATTTCTAGTCTATTCTTATGATTTGATTTATATTTGTTTGAATGTTTTAGACGATGTAGTAACTTGATTACTTATATTTCGGACATCCATCATCTTAATGGTTGAAAGAAGAATCCGCAATCGTCTTCTGGTGAATAATGACAAAATCAGATGCTACGCGACCTTTTATAGGTCTATAATTAGCGCGTAATTACGCCCAATTACGTCCGAAATATAAGTAATCATGATTTATATTTGTCATGCCATTGAAGACGCAACACTTTTGTGATCCAAAACAGTATTTAATTATCAGGGTCATCACAAACGTACCCAAAATATTCTATTTCGACGTTGTTCACTTCACTTATGAAAGTTGGGATTTTTTCTAGCTTGATTTCCAGATTTTTTGGCTGAGTAATGTTGACCATATAAAAAATAAATACCTACTGTCATAATACAAACACAGATTCCCCCATAACGAAATTATACACTTCATTCTTTCAATAGCAACTCTAAAGAATCAAATTCCTCCAACTTTTAACGTTAATATGTGAAAAACCTTGAGCCAAACTTATATTTTTTAAATACAAGCGCCCTACAAAAAGTAACTCATATTACAGTGGTCGTGGTGTTGGAGCATTGGCCTTCTACCCTGGCGGCCGAGTTCGATCCCAGCACCTGTCACGTAGCTGAAGTGGTTCGGAATCCACTTTTATCCACTTCCTTGCTAGCACAAGCCATCAAATTTTTAATATCATAAAATAAAAGATTTTTGCCCTCCAAAATGGCGGATGAATGCAATTTCAGAATGAAACTCAAGTGAACAAGGCAGGTTTTATTGAATCTCAATAAAATAGGAAAAATCATCCAGAATAAATATCAATATTTATTTTTCGTTAGCATATGAAAAATTAGGAAAAAGTAAATTTAAATGTTCTCCATTGACTTTCTGACATATAACCAGACGATTCTGAGAATCGCTTATTACATTTCCAAATATTTCTGTCGTAATATTCCTGCATGAGTCTATGCTTTCCTCTAATTCAATGATAGTTTCTGGTGCAGTTCTGTATACTTGCGTTTCGAGATTTCCCCAAAAGAAAAAACCTAAAGTGGTCAAATAAGTCAAGCGAGCTGGCAATAAAATAAGACCCCTTACCCAAAATAGTTATTTATGTATCAATGGCGTAAAGTAGGCGTTTATGGCCTGCGGCGTGGATGATGCATACAATAATTAAGGGTAACATAATATGAGGAATGTGAAACTATAGTAGCTGAGTGCTATATTGGAGAATCTATTTCAAATAAATAGATCATCACCGAAAAAATTGCCAACGATTATGAACAAATGTTAGAAAGAGTATTGCTCTATTGAACTGAAATGATTCTTATTCGTGTTAGGAATTGCATGAAATGATGTGTGAGTATAGACCGTTTGAGAATTTTGTCTATTTTACGGCCCGCCGGGCCATAATGAGCCCATGGGCGGTAAAGTGCCACTTTACGCCCGGCGAACCTGGCGGTAAAGTGTACTTTACCGCCCGCTAGTGCATGAAGGTTTATTTAAAATTCTGTTACTCGCCTGAAATAGTGAGGAGGACTTGTTGACCATTATTACTTCCTATGTCATTTCCAGCTACCTGAATTATTTTAGGAAAAACGTCTTCTTGTAGCATCTTCAAATAACTAACTATGTTGACATTTTCTTTCAAGAAAAATAAACCAATGACACGGTTGCCCATTGTGCCATGCCAAACATTATATTTTTAGATTTACTGAGTCTGGATTTTCAGTTCTCCAGTTACGGTGATTATGTCTATTGACATGCCCATTCTAGAAAAACGTGCATTCACCACTGAAACAAGTGTTGCTCATATGAATCCTATTTTGATGAAGTTTCTCATTCAGCAGGTCACAGAACTGAATTCTAGGATCAGGATCATCTTCATGAAGCATTTTTATTTTATAGGAATATTTTTTATTAGTTTCAAGTATTTACGATGTAATTCAATATGTGTGAACAAGAAATAATAAGCTTATTTCTACTATATTAGATATCATATTATCATTTCTTGATGTTATTTTTTGATCTTGTGATCTTAACCTCTTCATTACTAACTGTTAGGTATGTATACTGGAGTTGATTATGTTTCTGTCTGAATGTCTTATCACTTTAAGTATTCTAGAATAGCCCTGTCATGCCACAAGTACGGGCTTGATCTATTGTAGGGGATGTTATTCATTCCCTTCTCTTAAAGGGATAATTTGTATCTCCTCATGTTTGCGAGAGAGTGACAAACGCTTTTTATTTATCCAGAAGTGAGCACGTAAAGGTTGAAACAAATTCGATATACGTTTGAAATGGCCATTAGCGAAAATTTGCTCAGAAATGTTGATTTTACTTTTTGGTCTACTCATATTTCTGTTGACGTCATCACTGTTCGATTTATTACGTCATAAATTTTTTTAATGACATCAATTTATTTTGATAATATTTTCGAAAAGAGCGCATTTTTCTGTGTATGGCTGTCATATTTTATCTTATATTAGATAACCATATGTTCGAGAAATAATGTAATAACAGGTCTGTTAGCGTAAACTTTTGACATAAGATATCCCCACAAAAAAATCTAGTGGGATTAGATCAGGACATCTAGCTGGCCAATCTTGAAATCCTCGTCTGCGATCGAAATCCTCGTCTGCGATCGAAATCATCTTCATAGAGTTCATGCATTACTTTCACTTTATATGGATGCTCCTTATTCTTTTTTAGCCATTTGGCACATTGATTGCTCCAATGCAACTTGACGAGTAGGTTGATGAGGATTTTTTTCACCAGGTTTGGTAGTCTATTAACTAGGTGTTTCGGATTCATGCCTGTTTTTTGGTTGATCTGTTCGAATTTTTTGTTGCGCTTGTTGAGCAGCGCGCAATAATGATAATAATAATAATAATATTGAATATAATCTCACATAAACTCTCCAAGAGTGTTCCCAAATGCATAATCTGTACGGCTATTATTATTATTTGCCGAGGCACTTCGGGACGACTTATACTCAAAGGCCAACACATCGAACATACGTCCAATGCATCGAACCGCTGAGCTACCAGCCATCACATAATAATAAATAATATATCCGATTATTGATCTTCCGTAAGGCCTGGACGACCTCTTGTATAATTATCACCGACATTGTCGAAATATCTAATTTTGCTTCGAATTTGCTCTTAGTCAGACTCGTATTAGGTATCGGGATACTTATCATTAAAATCTCTATGCGTTGCTTTTGAACGGGCCATGATGACGATAACTTATATATTCCACAATTATTTGATAGGTAATTATTATTGTTAAGTCAAATTTCAAAATCATATTTACAGTCATTGTCAAGTTGCATTGGAGCAGTCAATGTGTCAAACATCTGTTTTAAAATGACTAAAAAAGAATGAGTGGCACCTATATAAAGTGACAGTAATTCATGAACTTAATGAAGGTGATTTCGATAGCAGACGAGGATTTTTTAGAGTGGCCAGCTATATCTCCTGATCTAATGCCACCACACTTTTTTTTGTGGTGATACGTTAACAGATCTAATATATTTTAGTGCTCACGGTAATGTAACGTCATAAGTCGAAGAGTGACGACGTCATCAAAATATAAGTAGACCAAAAAAAGAGCAACTGAAAAAGAAAATCGCCCTGTCGGACCTTTTTTTCCCCAGTGGCCACCATATCAAGCTTTTAACGAATTTGTTCCAACCTTAACTTGCTCACTGTATATCAATATACAGGGTATCCCAGCCCCCCAAATCTTCGAAATCGTGAAAAAATTGAACATCGCTCAGACCCGTCGGTTTTTATTTCAAAGGGGAAGACTTTCACCAAATGTTGTCAACCCCCTCACCCCCAGCACCCCCTACTTCAGAATTTTCAATGGGACTACTATACTTGTCATACAACATTCTGAAGGGAATTCAGTCCCAAATATATCGGTGTACTGAAATTGAGGATTGATCAAGATTTGTTGAAGTTTTAATGAAAACTAAGTTTTATCAAGATGTTTTTATTTTTCATCACCTAAAATGTTATCATCGTAAGAAAGGTTCAAAATGGGAACCATTCAGTTCACAGAAGTATATGCGATTTTCGAAATGTCTTCGCACATTGCTCAATATTTTTGGAGTCATTTCACGGCACTATACAACCATTCCCCTGCGTAGATCATCAAGCGAAGTTGTATGTGTAATATAAACTTTGGATTCCCAGGTAGCACATCATATCGGCTGAATCTTGGTTCCATATTGGGCCAATATAGATATATTGTAAATGAAAAATGAATATTGGTCCAATATGGGTGAATATTCAAAAAACAATATTATATTAATAATATTGGTGGAATATTGGTTGAACTAGTTTTGAATGTAGATTATCACATGAAATATTGGGTCAATATTGGTTGAATAATTTCTACCAATATCGATAATACAATATTGGTTATACTGTACGATGCAAATGTTGGGAATAAATTCATCAGTTCTGAATATAAACATATTTTGGAAAATTCTTTGAATACGTCGATTTTCTTTTCCGATTGGCCAATTTATGAACCCGACCCCAAATATATAGGGTTATCCGCATTCGAGTAAAAATGACTTTGGTGATATTTTTGAATGGGAAACCCAGTGTATTTTCCATATTTGGTTAGGGATCGTCATTACAAATCCACTGATACCAGGTTTGATGGGATTATGTCAAACGGCTGCGGAGATATAAGCAAAAAACTTCTCCATGCCCAATGAGTACGACAGAGACTTTTGACCTTCCGAATCCTGTGGAGTTTCAGTCATACTCATTGGACATACGAGAGAGTTTTTTGCCCATATCTAAGCAGCCGTTTGACATAATCCCATCAGACCTGGTATCACTGGATTTGTAATCCCTAACCAAATATGGAAATATACACTGGGTGTCCCATTTAAAAATATCACTAAAGTAATTTTTGCTCGAATGCGGATAACCCTATATATTTTGGGTGGGGTTCAAAAATTGGCTAATCGGAAAAGAAAATCGACATGTTAGAGGAATTTTCCAAAATATGTGTATTTTCAGAAATAATGAATTTATTCCATTCATTTGCATCGTACTGTATATTGTTTTTCACATCTAGAATAAAAATTGCAATCCAAATATTCCAGTCATATCGATTATGGGAAAAAAAAAACTACATTGTATTTCCAAGTTTGATAGCATATTGGTTGAATATCACTTTATTCGACAAATTGTATTAACTCATATTGAGTCACTATTGGTTGAACGATATTTACCAATATCGATAAAACAATATTGTCTTCAAACATCGTTTTCAACATCTAGAATAAATATTGCAATCCCAATATTCCCCTCATATCGATTCTAGGAATAAAAACTATATTGTATCTCCAAATGTGATTACACATTGGTTGAATATCATTTCCCCAATATTTAACAAATCTTATTAATAATTATTGGGTCAATATTGGTTCAATAATATTTATCGATATCGTTAAAACCACATTGTCTTCATATTGTTTCCTACATCTAGATTGAGATGAAATTTGAATATTGGCCGAATATTCAATGAAACATATTAGAATTATATCATAATCAAACCTGGATAAAAATCCGCTAGGTGGCTCTATATATAGAACGTCTTCTAAAACCTACGAAAGTATATAAAATACTTCCCATAACTTGTTTTCAAGACAGCTCACTCACTGGTTATGGCGATCAAAAGGCAGACTCTGGTGTCACCTTCATCAACTAAAAGACATTTAATAATTTACCAAGGGATATTGACATTCTCCAATATATCCAAATGATATTGTACCAATATCGATAAATATTTTGAGGCCATTATTGCTTCAAGAATATTTCACCAAAACTATTTTTGAAATATTTAAACAATATTCGACCAATATCGCAAAATGTTCACATTTTACTTCTCGACAATATAACTTTTGAATTTTGTGCCAATATTGTCAGAATATTCTATCAGCTGTATTGTACCAATATCGCCGAATATTTTGAGGCCAATATTAGTTCGAGAATATTTTGCCAATATTATTCAAGTAATATTGGACCAATATCGCCGAATGTTCACATTTTTTCTCTCGCCAATATTGCATTTCAAATATTTCGCCAATATGTTCACAATATTGTACCAATATTTTACCAATATAGGTGTGCCACTTGGGTTCCAAATGACCCCACAAAAAAAAGTCTAATGGTGATAAATCAGGAGATCTAGCCGGCCATTCTATTGGTCGTCGCCTTCCATTCCATTTTCCTAAGAAATTGTCATCTAAAAATTGACGTACAGGTGCAAAAAAATGTGGAGGTGCTCCATCTTGTTGAAAGGTGAGCTGACCTTCAAGTAGCATATCATAGTCTTCAAGTAACTGGGTAATTCTGGGGTTCACATTTGTATCAAGAATTTCAAGATACGTTTGTCCATTAAGGTTACCATCAATAAAATATGGACGTACAATATGCTCTCCCAGAATACCAGCCCAAACATTGAATTTTTGGGAAGTTTGTGAATGAGTTTCCCTGTACCAGTGAGAATTTAAGTCACCCAGTATCTGTTCACATGTCCATTTAAATAAAAAGAAGATTCGACAGAAAAGCACGCACACATTGACTCATGATTTCACAAAACTCTGTACGTCTGTCAGGAACATCTCCATTTAATTCTTGTACATTCTGCATTTTATAAGGATGGAATTTTGCTTCTTTCAGAATTCGATGTACGCTGCTTTTAGACACTCCAGAAATAGTCTCATGTTGTCTTAACCTTCCGGGACTGGCGCGCGGACTACCGGTACGCAGATATTTTTAATTGTCGTTTACTCCGAATACCCTTACCCGATTCGGTGCTTTTCAGTACTCTTCAAGCATTGGACAATCAGTCTATGACGAGAAGTTCGTGGATACTATCGTTTTTGAGTATTGCCAATTGAGAGTCCAACGCCAAGTCCTGATCCATTAGATTGCGCGGAGTGAGAGTCCGACGCCAGTTCCCAATCCCGTTTTTGACCTGCATTCTTCGACTCATTTTGAAGGATAGCAAGTATTTTTTGTATATTAGCTCATACTATTGTTGTGATCTATAGGTTACCTAATGTTTTCGAACAAATAAGCACGAAAAAACAGAGAAGTGAGTAATTGTCAAATATCTAGTGTGCGGACTCACAGTCCCACGCCAGTCCTGGATCACAAAAAATTCATGCCAGTCCCGGAAGGTTTTAAAGATTGAATGTTGTCCATCACTGCATGTCCTACAACTGCAACAGCCACCCTTTCATTTCTCATAGGCTCATCTCGTTCATCTCGTTCCCGACTCTATGTACGTATTCATCAATCAACGTTCTGATATGATGTGGTTTTTTCTGGATGAATTTCATAGATTATTCCACTCTTCTCAAGATATTCACGTAATCTGACCAATCACAAATCAAAGACAACTTATATTATCGCGATAATTTCACTCGCTGTATGAAGCCCTCCTTTCCTGCAATATTAGGACCAATAAGGGACGTATGCCTCGATAATACGCAGTTCCTAGCTTTCGAACCGGAAATTTCGCTCACGTGTAAAAACGTCCATAAGAGGAATGCAATTACCGCTGGCTCACAGCTATTCACGTAATCTGACCAATCACAAATCAAAGACAACTTGTATTATCGCGATAATTTCACTCGCTGTATGAAGCCCTCCTTTCCTGCAATATTAGGACCAATAAGGGACGTATGCCTCGATAATACGCAGTTCCTAGCTTTCGAACCGGAAATTTCGCTCACGTGTAAAAACGTCCATAAGAGGAATGCAATTACCGCTGGCTCACAGCTATTTACGTAATCTGACCAATCACAAATCAAAGACAACTTGTATTATCGCGATAATTTCACTCGCTGTATGAAGCCCTCCTTTCCTGCAATATTAGGACCAATAAGGGACGTATGCCTCGATAATACGCAGTTCCTAGCTTTCGAACCGGAAATTTCGCTCACGTGTAAAAACGTCCATAAGAGGAATGCAATTACCGCTGGCTCACAGCTATAATTGCACTGTATTGTCGCGTTTCGCGTCACGGCAGTGCAATTATCGCATTAGATGTCAATTCAAGTGAAGTCGCGCGATTTTAATGTCAGAAGTGAGACTTCAAATGTGTCATCTACCTACAAGTGTTCATATCGCGATTGCTACGGAAGTAACTGAGAAGCTTACGGACATAGCTAAAAGAGTGAGGTGTGAAATTTCCGGAGGTAATACCACAAGTGCATTGAAAATTACCGATAATTCTGAAAAAAACGTGTTTTTTTTTAAACTGCACGAGTTTATTTTTTTCGTTGTTTCAAAAAATTGCCCTCCTCCTTCGGAGTCAGGCAATTTTTTGAAACAATGAAAAAAATAACCGAGTGCGGTTTTTTATAAAAAAAACACGTTTTTTTCAGAATTATCTGGTTAATTTTCAATGCACGAGTGGTATTCGGTAGGAAATTTCACACCTCACTCTTATATGAACACTTGTAGGTAGATGACACATTTGAAGTCTCACTTCTGACATTAAAATCGCGCGACTTCACTTGAATTGACATCTAATGTGATAATTGCACTGCCGTGACGCGAAACGCGTCACTACAGTGCAATTATCGCTGTGAGCCAGCGGTAATTGCATTCCTCTTATGGACGTTTTTACACGTGAGGGAAATTTCCTACCGAATACCACTCGTGCATTGAAAATTAACCAGATAATTCTGAAAATAACGTGTTTTTTTTTTATAAAAAACCACACTCGGTTATTTTTTTCTTTGTTTAAAAAAATTGCCCTCCTCCTTCGGAGTCGGGCAATTTATGCTTTGAAACAACGAAAAAAATAAACTCGTGCAGTTTTTAAAAAAAAACACGTTTTTTTCAGAATTATCGGTAATTTTCAATGCACTTGTGGTATTACCCCCGGTAATACCACTTTGTCATGGCAACCACGTATACAAACAACAACGAAGAATGCAATATCATCTTGCTTCTAATGAATGTCAGTCTGACAGACTTCATGTTTAAAAGGCATTATCTATAACTATCGAAGAATTCACGAAAATAGTAATTTTTACTCTGTTGGTCCTTGAAAGGTAATACCACGAGTGCTTCAAATTTTATTGATAATTTTTTTTTTCCACGAAAACTTATTTATTTGGCAAAAATATGAAAACAAACCGATTGATAAAATCACGAGTCCGTTAGGACGAGTGATTTTATCTAAATTCGGTTAGTTTGAATGTTTTTGTCTCAAATAAAGAAGTTTGTGTGATGAAAATAAAAAATTATCTGGTAAAATTTGAAGAACGAGTTGTATTTGGAAAGGTTATTTTTTTCATTTCATTATTTTACTGAACTCAAATAATACATAAGCTAATTGGAAATATGATAACTTTTTGAACAAGTCAAACAAATTATTATTTGAAAAATTACAGTTATTGAAAACACAGTTTTTGTAAATAGTTTGGCCAGCAGAAACAGCTGTCTCTTCCGACTCATGTGTGGATATAATATTGGTTGATGTTGCCGCAGTTGTTGATGTATTGGTTAATGTTGCGGCTGTTGTTGAAGTATTTGCAATACATGCCAATTTGTTCGTTCTAACTATTCCAATGATATTTTTATGGTGTTCTGCATCATTATGTAAATAAGGCTTCAACGAAGATGCTGTGGCGTATGACCTGTTATTTTGAAGGCTCCTTGTTCCTGTATACCTTTCTTCATTAGATGAGAAACCAAAGTTGATCGGCTTGAGTGATTAGTTATTTTTCTTCTCATAGTGTCAAATCCACATTTTTCAGCTGATTTATTTTACCATTTTCCCATTTCATTCTTCCCCACTGGTACATTTTTATACCAAGTAGCATTTGCATTTTTCCAATAGGGATATGGGGTGAGAAAAAATCGATCAGTAGTAATATTTTTACCGCGTTTATCCATAAGCTTATTATACAATCTTATGGGGCACCGTTGAGGATTCTCTGAGTTAGGTTTCAACCATTTTGTATCGGTGCATTTTTTATTCCCACCCTGGCAAGTTTGACTAAATATAGGATTATATTCTAATCGTCCTGTTTTATCACCTGCATTATTTAATTCCTCCCTGATATAATGGATAAGGCAATTAACACCTTCGCCTCCGCGCCATGCTAATTCATAAGATATAATATGAAAGAACTTCATTTGTAGACTCGAAGGTGTATTTTCGTCACACGAATCGATCATACTCGTATATTCTTCTTCTTCAAGTGCTGTTGCACTTTGCTTTTTTTTTTCTATACAACTTTGCAATTCCTTTCTTTTGGAATTTCGCACATCTCTCGCTCTTTTAAATTCCAAATCTTGAAACGGATTGAAGCTTCTATTAAATTCTAGGAAGTATTTTTCCTGTATCAACTTGGAAGTTACATTCCAAATGGTTTTCAATGTATACTCTTTGTAGTCTTCGCCGTTACATTTTTTCATATTTGCTGCCCAGTCTTCCAGAATTTTTGCGATTTCTTGAATAGTCGTATCGCTTTTTAGCTGGTAGGTAGTTTCTGATTCTGCAAAATGCTTCAAACTGATTCCATATACATTTTTTGGATTTAATTGTATTTTGTGGAGTGGAATTTTGAATTAAATGTTCAATATTTTCTTGGGTGATGGCACTGAATCTATTTGTGTTCATTTTCAATAAACTTCGAAGCACTATAATCTGTCAATAATGACAAATGCGAAGTAAAATTTTGACGTTTCAATGTAAACAAGGTATTATCGATGAGGAAGCAGTCTTATCAGTATAATACCAAATGATTGGCTAGAATAATGCATTGCTATTAGTTGAAGCCACCAAAATGTCAGATTTTGACATGTGAAAAAAATAATCTCAATAAATACTACTCGTGCTCACAATACTATCGATAATTCTGTCAGTAATCTTAAACTCGATCAAATTGCTTTGAGGTAACACCACTCGTCCTAAAGGACTCGTGTTACCAAGCAATTTGATCTCGTTGATTTCTGACAGAATTACTATCGATAGTATTGCGAGCACTCGTGGTATTACCCCCGAAAACACCAGCTGTCTCTCCAGTCTGATTGGTCTGTCAGCGTTGGTATTTTCAACGATGTAACCATAGAAGACAAAGCAAAGTTTGACATTTTGACAGATTACAGTTGTAGACGAAAACGTCACAATGAGTTGCATCGTAACTATATAATGAATTATTGATAGTTATAATACATTTTTTGTGATTATAGTTGTTTGATTATGGTTATCATGAATTGATTGTTCATGTTTATAATAATACTTTTAATGCTTCGTGAAATAGTCTAATAAAATTCCACTCGTGATTGAATTTATCTCTGTCTTTTATTTCTGAGCTCAACTGAATTGTATCGAGAAAGCACCACTCGTCATGCGGACTCGTGGTGTTTTCTCGAATCAATTCAGTTTCGATCAGAAATGAATCGACCAACTTATCGCGAAAATTCAATCACTTGTGGTATAACTACTGAAAATTCGAGCAGTAGCTCTAGCACATCGTCCATTTTCAAAATACGCAGCTACAATGGATATTCTCTCTTCTATAGTATAAACCATTTCCGAAAGGTTTCAAATTGTTGAATGAAGTGACTTGAATGCATCAAATACCAAAGCGCAAACAAATGTATGCCTATACAAAAACATATGGCAACAATTTTTTTGTCTCACCTTCTAAACGATTATTTCTGACAGCATATTATTTTTCAATACAGTGGCGTACCCACAGTGAACCTTCCTTACGATGATAACATTTAAGGTGATAAAAAATAAAAATGTCTTGATAAAAGTAACTTTTCATTAAAACTTCAACAACACTTGATCGATCCTTAATGTCAGAACACCGATGTATTTGGGATTGAATTCCCTTCAAAATGTTGTATCACAAGTATAGATAGTAGTCCCATTGAAAATTCTGAAGTAGAGGGTGCTGGGGCTGAGGGGGTTGACAACACATTGATGATGTATTTGGCGAAATTGTTACCCCTTGACATGAAAATCAACGGGTCTGAGTAATTTTCAATTTTTATCACGAGTTCGGAGATTAGGGGCTTGAAAAGTTTTTGCTGGAACACACTGTATACCCCATTTAATGTGTTAACTGTAGCTGTGTCAATGACCAATGAGCAGTAGAGACACTTTAATTTAAAAAAAAAAAAGTTAGATACTATAACGATTTGACGTATTGCAATGTCAGTAACTGGTTATTCGAAAAACTATCCGAAAGTTTCCACTTTCCACACAATAATGAAATAATGCTTATTACAGTTGTTCGATACCTTGAGGAATGAGAACAAAAATTTCATGGACAAACTCATACCAGTTAATGGTAATATCAAGGAACTCAAACTAGGTAAGAAATTATGCTTTTGCCTATGAAGGAATACGAATAAGAAGTATTTTCGTTATTTTTGTATATAAAGATGTTGCAAACTGTCCAAGTTTGCCTCTGAAGAATTTTAGACTGGAAATTTTTTTATTAATGTAAAAACTAAAACGTGCCGTTCACTACTCTTTTACATATGGGGTCACAAGGGGTCGTGTTTGATGCTGTCATTCATCTACGTCAGCTATGTGAGGTCGTGAGGAGAAATAGATGGCTGTATTGAACCTTGATTGTCATTCATACACGCTCTGCTTGCAACTGGACTGGTGTTTGTCTTTGGAACGGACGCTGGTATATCGTATTGGACCTGGATTGCCGTTATATAATAGTTATATATGCCGTTATATAATGTAGAATGGTTTTGGAGTATGTGTATCAATACAAAGAAATATTCGAAAATGAGTTTATGGCATATCAGGCGGGAAAATAAAAATCAAAACTGAATATAAAAAATGTGGATCTACCAGGATTCGAACCCGAGTCTCATTGTCTCCGGCAACTTGCGTTAGTCCACTTTTTATTCAATTCAGTTCTGATTTTCATTTTCCGTCTGATATGCCATAATACTGGAAATTGCATCGTCGCGTCGCGTCGGTTAGAAATATTACATTGAGGTGAAGACAATAAGATTTACACAGATTCAATTACACCAGCGTTGTCGTGGTGATTGTTGTTAAAATAGTTATTTCCGTCAACATGTTTCGCTAACACTGTAGCTTTATCGATAATCTGTGTAAATCTTATTGTCTCTACCTTAGTGTTATATACTGTGGATTTCCATTCAGTAACAGCCAAGTCATAAAAGAAGGTAACATTGAATTGGTGATGAAAATTCAAAATAACTTTCTCCGTATGTTCAAATATTTCAATTTTGGCATCCTTTTTTTTTCCTAGTGAGGCAATTTCAGGATGTTTTCAAGTCATTCTGCTTCATGTTTTTTATTTTATTGTTTCAGGAATCAGCGAGGATGATAGAAAACGCATAACAGACAATGTCAGTATCATATATCACTCTGCTGCATCTGTGAGATTTGACGATCCTCTTAAAGACGCTGTTTTCACTAATGTTAGGAGTACTCGGGACATAATGATTTTGGCTCAAGAATTGAAAACTATTGATGCACTCGTTCATGTTTCCACGCTATATGCCAATGCGGATAACAAAGTTTTGGAAGAGAAATTATACCCTAGGCACGACTGGCAAGACGCCATTGATCTGGTTGAACGCTGCGAGGAAAGTGTTTTAGAAGTATTGACTCAAAAATATATCCATCCACTGCCGAACACATATACCTTCACAAAATCGGTTGCCGAATCAGTCGTTGATGACTTCTGCAAAAACAAAATACCTGCCGTCATACTAAGGCCTTCGATTGGTAAGTGACTCTTATTTGAAAAAGTCCAAAGGTGGTAATCACATCAGAATTTGAAGTGAGTCTGGTTTAATGTCCTCAGAATACTATGAAGTAGGGTTCTGTGTTGGTATCACTTTTCGTTATATTGAATGACATTAGACCGACGTGTGAGCAACAAGCGAGATATGTTCAAAATTCATTTCCGTATCACTACAAACAAGTATATTGTAACGATAATTCACTCGAAGCCGGACCTGAACGCTCATGCAAACAGCGTGTGAGCGCGTCTGACTCATCGATAAACATTCCAGGCGATGTGTATCGAGAAAAATCTCGTAGCATCTAAGAACGTTCCAGGGCATTAAGCGCAATATAATGTGAATATAAAAGCAACGCGCCAACGGACAGAGGAGTTAATGAACTAAATAGACACTTCAGTTTCAAATAAAATAGCGAGTTATAATTGTTATATGAATTACCTAGTTTGTGTTTGAAATAAATAAATAAAAAAAATTTAGACTTTAAATATACTGAAATATCTACTCCAGAGTTCTCTTTCTATTCCAAAACGGTATTCGCCTAACAAACTTCTTGAAATGCTTGTTTCGAATGAAAAAACTGACTTCTATATTAGGCCAATCGATAGAGTATTTTTTCCTAAAAAAATACCTACTAGTAGAAAACTGACTGTGCTATCACATGGAAGACAGTCCGTAGTTGTATTCTGTTATTTTCGACTGGCAACTGTCAGTCATTGATTTGTTTAAAAATTTATAAAACAAAAAACATGTTTTATTTAATTGTTTTGCTTATACTGGATGTCCCAGAAGTCGCGCTCCCCATTGTAAGAATCGAAAGAGAAAAATAGTCTGAGACGAAAAGTCCTCAGCCATTTTTCAATCAGATGCATAGATAATTAATTATTAATTAATGAAAGTGACCAATCAGGAGCGCGTGACAGAAGAATAAAAAGTGAGTGGAAAAGCAGTAAGAGACGCGAGAGTGAGACGCCAGAGCTGCTGCCGGCTTCTCACGCAGTAGACGGTCCAACCGTGGACGGCAGACATACGTGATGCTAGGTGCGCGCTCCTGACAATGCATCTGATTGAAACATGGCTGAGGACTTTTCGTCTCAGAATATTTTTCTATTTCGAACCCTACAATGGGGTGCACGACTTCTGGGACACCCAATATGATGAAAACTGATAGAACATTCTGGTTGCGCCGGAATTATAGATAATTGAAATACGAACAAAATGGAATATTTTACGACCCGGTCGGATCATTAGTTCAACGGTGGAAAACTGGAAAAACGGTAAAATCCAACAATTATTTTTTTTTAATTCATAACTTCCTTTTCCCTTCTCATGAAGGTATTGAATCATGTGTACTTTGTGTGCACAAACAAAAAATAATTAAATTGCAATTTTGCCAAAACTAATGATCCGACAGCGCACATGATTCAATACTTCCATGAGGAAGGCTAATACCACTTCTTGAATTTTTTTTGCAAAAAATCACAAAATTTTCTGGTTTTTCCATTTTTCTCCGTTACTAATGATTCGACCGGGTCGTAAAACAATCCATTTTGTTCGTATTTTATTTGACTACTATTTTTTCATTAAGGCAAACAGATTGCTCTATTAGTTTTCATTTCATAAGCAGAACAATAAAAAAAAACACATTTTTTGTTATTTAAATGTTTATAACAAATTAATAGATGACAGTTGCTATTCGAAAACATAAAAGAATATAACTACGGAATGTCTTTCATGTGATGGCATAGTCGGTTTCCTACTAGTATTTTTGTCAAAAACTCACTCATTTATGCTCTATTGCATTCATGAGAGGGCCACAACCATTACCATTATCTACTGGTAGATGATGACAGTTCAGGTGACAATTTTCTCGTTTATGCCTTTGAGACCAGTTAAAGAAATGAAAATTCTGAGCAAAATTAAGAAAAATTTGATTGGACGCCGCGTGGCCTTCATATAAAAAAATTCAATTCCGGCACTTAACCTCACTTCGACATCCGCAAACCTTATGCCACTTTTTTTATGGGACATTCATGATGGAAACTTCAATTATTTCAATTGGCAGCACCGAGGAAATAGTCTAAAATTTAAATTATTCTTTCACAAATTTACGCCTTTGGCCTAGTGTAAAAAAACTATAAAATGAAACAAGGATGTGTTTCTTCTGCTCAGACGTCGCTAATCTTTGACGAAATATTTAACCATGGAAAACACTTGTTTTTTTTTTACCTTCCCAACAAAATCCTGACCTAGAGTATAGTTCCTGCCACAGTTACTGCCCTCGTTTCCACAATATCCACAATCCAGTCGTATTGTAAACATTCATAACCATAGTTCTTCAGTTTTGGAGTTCACATGATCTTGCGTTCCTTGGACCATTTCACTTGATCTTAACGTTTTGTTTTTCAGTACTCCCGTCCAGCTGTGAACCTGTTGTAGGCTGGATAGATAACTACAATGGATCGATAGGATTGAGTGTCGCTGGAGCAAAAGGTGGGGATTCGTGAATATTCTAAAGGATCCCGCACGAAAACATAATCAGGCCAAGCTGTAGATAAAAACAAGAGGCTCTTTCCACACAAAATAAAAGTCGCAAACAGCCTATACTACTTTTTATAAGATAGTTCGTCCCCGGTTTTTTTCCAGAGTAAAATCGCATTGTGCATTTGCAACTATCTCAAAAACTATTGGGGGAATAGTTTCACAGTCTTTAAAACTTTTGTAGAGAATTATGAAACCTATACATAGAGGTTTTTTGAGCGGTTTGGTGTAATTTATTTGACAGCATCTGTTCGACGGAAATTTGTTAGACAGCATTTGTTCGATCGAAAATTTGGCACCCTGGTAATTTGTTCGAGAGGAAAGTTAATCGACTAGCATTTATTCGAACATAAATTTGTTCGACAAATTTTCAGATGTAATTGAAAATAGTTTTGATAGATAGTGAATGTTACGACTAAATATCCCGCCCAAAAATATTCTGTCAAAAATATCCTGCCAATAATCCTCCGTCCAATAATATCCTCAGACAATAATAACCTTATGCAAAATTATCCCGTCCAATTATTATTCTATCGTAAACGAATTAACCTAGCTCGCAAGTTGGGAGCTTGGAAGTTAAGGTAAAAATTTTTCTGAAGGTAGTATTTTATTAGTCTGATCTAACCTAAACGATCTAACCTAGCTCGCAAGTTCAGAATATTATTGTCTTAGATATTATTTAACTTTTCTTTAGTTTGGGTAACTGCTATTTTATAATATTGCTTACTTTGTTGCATTGCAGCTTTTTTAAAATAAAATTCTCAAATTTTCAACGAAACGTAGGTCGAACAAGTGCTGGTCGAACAAATTTCCATTCGAACAAGATTCCGCTCGTACAAATATTTTACGAACAAATGCTGTCGAACAAAGGACCCCGCACAATATCATAGGAAATTGGCCCACAGTGGGATTTGCCTAAAATATACATATGTTATTGGTATTGAGTTTCTGATCAAATGTTCTCATGGGCCCAATCCTCTAAGACTAATTATTTAGCTCTCAGGGCCGTATTAGTATAGGTGCCAAATAAACAATGACACTTTTTTCTCAAGTCCATAACATTTTTATTTCCTATTAGAATTTAATCAAATAAGAAATAATGCAAAATCTCATCATTTGTCTTTTAGCACCAGTCCTCTGTGAAACATGTTTTGTCCTACAGGATCGTATTTAGTAAAACTGTATTTGCCAAGTGATCCACAAAAAACTGAATCAAATTGATTTTGTTATTTCTTGATCTTTTTTTTTTCAATTCAGTTCAATTTATTTTTGGTCCATCGAGCTGAATATCTATAGGATAAGTCAGGTTGTACAAATAAAATTTGGTAATAAAATTACAGAAAATTGACAACACAGCAAACATTCACAAGAACACAAATGTCATCGGTTGATAGCTCGTTTGATAGATGACTGTACCTTTCGTTGTGTAGCCATCTTAATATCCAAGATGGCCGGCCTAACCTATAAACTTTATATAGGACTTATTTTGTAGCTTTTAAAGAAAGATATTAACAGGAAAAAATAAGAACTACAACGTTTGGATTGTTGAAATCGGTCATTTACTTTTTTAATTATCTAAGTCTATAATATAAATATAACTCTACTATCTCATTGAAACTATATCTAGTTCATACCTAACAAGATTGAATCCGATATTTCCAGGGTGGTGGAAGAGAACAAAAAAGTTAAGCACTCATTAACAAAATAATACTCGATCACTTACAGCTGCTGGAGTATTGCATATTACACTGGGCAATTTGAGGCATCTTTTATATGCTGAATCACATAAGTTGATAATTCATAATTTGATTATGGCGGGAAAATCCAAAATACCACAATATACTACAAATACGAGCACATGTTATTAATGTCCTTGTCCCTGATTTGCAACTGAAGTAGTATCCTATCATCAACACATCTTCTTTATTATTCTAGTCAGGCTGGTTTTCATGCATAGTGTTTTAAAAAACACTTGATATTTTTCTTTCCTTCTGAATCGAGAATACACTCTGAGTCTGATAAATCCAGGTTCATACATATGTATTTTTATTGTTATTAAACATTATGAAATTATTACTCTGAGGTCAGATACTAGAGTTATATTTTATATCATAGAGTTATATGATGCAAAGAGTAAATGACCGATTTCAACACTCAAAACGTTGTAGTTCTTATTTTTTCCATTATTTTCTTTCTTAAAAATCTACAAGATGAGTCCTACATAAAGTTTACAGGTTAGGCCGGCCATTTTAGATATTAGGATGGCGACCACTTTTGTTCTGTACACAAAGAAAGCTACATTCATCTATCAAACGAGCTATCAACCACTAACATAGATGAAGAAATGAGAAAGTTATAACAAAATCGATTTGATTCAGTTTTTTTGTGGATCACTTGGCAAATACAGTTATACTAACTACGGTCCTGTAGGACAAAACATGTTTCACAGAGGACTGGTGCTAAAAGACAAATGATGAGATTTTGCAATACTTCTTATTCAATCAAATTCTAATAGGAAATAAAAAAATTATGGATTTGAGAAAAAAGTGACAGAGTTTATTTGGCGCCTATACTAATACGGCCCTGAGAGCTAACTCATTAGTCTTAGAGGATTGGGCCTATGAGAACATTTGATCAGAAACTCAATACCAATAACATATGTAAATTTTAGGCAAATCCCACTGTGAGCCAATTTCCTATGCTATTGTGCGGGGTCCTTTCTGTAGTACAAATGTTGCCGAAAAAATTTCCGCACACCTTTTGAAGCGACCTGATCGATGCATTTTTCACTGAAAAAATCCGGGAAAAAAGATAATTTTTCAAAAATTCCTAATTTTTATAAATCTGAAGCTGGAAAAACAATATTGCGGAAACTGATAGACAATAATATGTGGTTCAACTCTGCTCAAGATGGTTTCTGTCCGAAATGTAGTTTTTGCACAATCGCGTTATAAACAATTTCCTTCAATGAACGACTTGAGGTAGATCTGGTTGAAAACTCCAGCAGTGGTCTGCCATCATATGTGAGTCCCACCGCCACTGATAACCCCCCTTCCAATGTCCGAAGATCCTGATGGAATGTTTCACCCTGCTCCTCACTAAAATCACCCAAATTTTGTGGAAATCGGTCTAAATGCGAGTGCAAGGAGTGGATTTTCATGCTCATGTTACACCCTACTTCACGCAAGTTCGATAGCAAGGACTCAACAAGCTCGACGTGGTTGTCGGATTTCTTTTTACCCAGGACATTGCTCATAACTAAAACAAATGAATATTAAGCTTTGGATTCGACTTCAGTCATTCATTCGACAAAATTAGGATCTTCCACGAGTGGCCTAATCTGTGGCCCATCAAAAATACTAACTTTAAATTTTTCTGTACCTAACCCTGGAAACTTGAGTGACAAAAATTGCCACTTTTGTCAAGCGTCTTCACAAACTGTTTCATCATGCAGAGTTTAATATGAAGTTGTGAAAGTATAATGCGGTCTCGGCTAACTAAAAGCATATTTATAACATTTTTAGTTCCAACTTTAAGCTCTTTCCGCACTGGCCAAACTTTTTGTGACCGATGGTGTAATTTGTCACAACTGTCCCAGAGACACATGAAACAAGGGAACTTCGTGTATCCCCCTTGTTGACCTAAAAGAAAATTAACCATTTTCAGATCAACGCAAATGACCCATTTGTAATCTTGCTACTTAATTTTTTCCATAACCCTAGAGACATTTGCGTAGTCACCAAATGTGCAATAGGTATAGATCCGTACTTATAACCGTTATAAAGCACAACACACTTCAAACTTCTTTTGCTGCTATCTATGAAAATGCGCCAATCAATAGGTTGGTACTTGTTCAATCCCAATCTGTAACAAAATACCACCAACATCATTACAAAAAACTAAATCCTTCTCTTGTGAAATGTTAGTTTCCGGACCACTTATTTAAATTTCCAGGGTTAATTGCGTTTATTTTCACAAAGCAGAAGTAGCAGTCGTCATGATGGTTTCGAGGTTCCCACTAAATCATGGGTGTTACGTGTTACGAACATTACTGCAGCAATTTTTCCACTGGACCATAACCAAAGACATACCACACATTTCTGACATGCAATATAAGGAACCCATGGCGTTTCCTCATTACACAATTTTATTTTGAAGTATTGGCGGCAGATTTACAAAGTGTAATATAGGTTTTCGAAATATTAGCAATACATATTCACCACAAATATAGCAAAAACAATTGGGATTAAGCACACAACATCTTCTTGACGAAGCCATATCGGAAACGACAACAAAATATATTTCTGTGTCCAATAAAAAACGTAATAAGTATAAATAGTACATAAGATAGATACTTCATTAATCATGCTATGTACACAAAATACATTTATGACAAGTCACAGTTACAAGAGTAGTAAAAAGGTATAGTTGAAAAACTAGTAAAAGATTTTTTAAAATATGTGTAAATAGATAAAACAAAGTTATTCCAGGCATAAGGAACATTACTTAACATAATCATAAAATCAGTTTATTAAATAATTGAAAAGTCATGATTCCTCGAGCATAGTTACAGCTTGCTTCACACATTTCACATATTCCTCAAGAGAGTAGAAGGAATTTTCAAGCAA
Organism: Chrysolina oricalcia; assembly: GCA_944452925.2. Lineage (NCBI taxonomy): Eukaryota > Metazoa > Arthropoda > Insecta > Coleoptera > Chrysomelidae > Chrysolina > Chrysolina oricalcia. Next base: position 55,400,476 of record OX101813.2, on the reverse strand, counting down.
AAGTGATTTTATTGTTTTATTGAAAGCGAATATTCCTAATTTTCTGACTTCCATTGGAATAATGTTATAAACGTTCAAGTTCAGTGAATTATTTTGGGATTTACTGAGCCTATGTCTTGGTTCTCTTATTGTATCTGCACCTCTGGTATTGTGCTGATGAATGTCTGATTGTGTTACTAATGTAGGAATATTTTTGTGAATTTCTATCACGGTATTCCAAATGTAAATAGGAAGAAGAGTCATGATTTTTAAATTCTTTAAGAGTGGTCTGCAGGTTTCTCTATATTTTGCATTGCATTAAATTCTTATAGCTTTTTTTTGTTGTCGTAAAACGCTGGAAACTGCAGATGAGTTTCCCCAAACGACAATGCCATAATTTAATGTGACAATTTCGAGTTAAGTTGCCTGATGTGCTCAGTCCAAATTAGCTTATCGTCCAAAATGAAGCCTAGAAGCTTCACGTTTTCAGCCTCTGGAATGTGTTTCTTGGTAGAGAATATCAAATTTTGTGATTTATTGTTATTTAATTTCAGCTTGTTAGCTATAAACCACTGTTCAGCTTTCTCTTCAATTTCTTCCGATATGGTTTCTAGTGAAACATATTCCTCATGAGAATAATTTAACGTAGTGTCATCTTCATATAAAACACTTTCGTTTGGGAACAAGAAGGAAGGAAGATCATTAATGTATATTAAAAACAACAGTGGGCTCAGGACCGAACCTTGTGGGACACCAAATTTAACGTCTCTAAAACTGGACAATTTGTTGTTGTATATTACAGCTTGGAATCGATTTGTCAAATACGATTCAATAATTGTGAGAGTGATGCCTCTGATTCCGTAGTAGCCGAGTTTTTCAAGAAGGACTTCATGGGAGACTTGAATAAAACGCAGAGAGTAATACCCACATGTACCTATCACTCAAAAACAAAAGCTGTTGGAAAAAAATTGTTGCTATATTTGAATAGTTAACGTCAAGTTGAGATAGAAAGAAAAACAATTTGCGTCTTTTATTTTGTGGGGGAAAAAACCTCTATAGCTTGTAATTCAAGAAAAAATAAACTAGCAAAACACCAAAACTACGTCACAAATACACTCGACGTGCGTTTCGCCAACAAAGTTAGCATCTTCAGGAGGGGTGTATGAAATTAGCTGTAAGGACTGCAAGAAAAAGTATTTGGGTCAAACCCGAAGGGCCATGGAAGTACGGTTCAGAGAACACATTGCTCATATCCCAAGTAACAATTACAGTTTTGTGATAGCCCTCAGAAGGTTCTGAAGACCATAACAATCACAGCATCGATAAAACTGTTTTGCTGTAACGACATCCATAAAACCTCCTTAAAGCTGCTATAAATCTACGAGGGCCCACTCCTATGAAGGTTCTCAGGTCTATTTTGAAATGCAAGCATAAAACCTGCTTGCCTTAATCGCAGGATTCTTAATAACCTCCTGAGGATCATTATAAAACCAAATCATGGGGCTGTTATAAACCTGTATGTCATTAATTGAGGTTAGAAAATATTCCATAAATAACTACAGCCAAAACGGACTTAAACTAATCTAATTCTTCAGTTGCGAAAAATAGGGCGACTAATTTACAAGCAAAAATATAATGATGGCGTCCTGGCAGTGATATATGAAGAATATATTGGTATTCAACAACGTGAAATGTCTAATATCATCTGCGAATGAAATTTTTTGGACAAAATGACATCAGTTAGGTGGTAAATCTGCAACGCGCCCCATTAACAACGCGAAATTAAGAAAATAAACAAAATACCACATAAAATTAAAAAAATATTTTGACTCAAATCTTTCACGGAATGATTTGTACTATATCTAAATACAAATGAATACCAATAATTGTGTATTTCCTTTCCGTCATACACACCAAATTGCAAGAAACATGAATTGAAATTAGGATCTCTTTATTTGTTCCCTCTGGTTGTAATAAAATATTGCTACCCTACCTTTATTCTATTTAGCTGCACATATTGCCGTCATAAAGTCGTTTCTCCTCAAAATAAACCATTTTAAAACCATTTTATCCTAAAAAAGTACGTTTGGTATTATTTAATCCAATTTCCAAAATATTTCGACTGTCAATTGTCAATCCCGCCTGACATTCGTCTTTTCGTGATCGACGTGGTCAGTATACTCAGTGTCTATACTCCCGTGATAAGTATTTGGTGTCTTAGTCTAGTGAAACGTTTAATTACTAATTATTTTTTCCAGTTATCTTTACCCAATGTGATATATTTATAACTGGTTAGGGGGAGCTATTAGCATTTAAGTAGAAATAGTTTTATGCTTTTATTTTATAGCGGTTCTCGAGAGTACATCTCAAAACCTTGATAAAACCTCATCGTTAGTTTTATTAGAGAACCATTGCATGGACTTGAGGAGTGCTATAAAACCATAACAAAACTAAGTTTCTATGTGGATTATTTTAATACCAAAAAGATTTATCGTGTATGTGTATAAGCCATTGTAAAACCACCATAAAAACAAATATACTTAAATGCCTAATGGTTTTATCTTATAGCCTTCAGGAGTGTTTTGAAACTGATTCATAAATCTGTTTGCTCTGGTAGCGTATTAGGAATAATATATGACCTGCATAAATCAAATTGGGCATTACCTAACCTTCATAAAACTTTCATAAAACTAGGATAAATCCAAATAACATTTAAATTGTTACTTGGGATCCGATATTCAAGACCCGAAAAATCGAGTGTGGCCCAACATGCTTTGGATCAAGTCTACCAATTTGATGACACAAGCTTAAAATTAATCAGACAGGTGCCTGACTATAGACTTCTCGATGTATAGTCTAGTCAACATGTACCATTTTTCCTAAAATTTTTGTATATTCTCCGAAAATTACGACCATGGTATCATTCGATTTGGAAAATTATCTAGAAAGTTTAAGGAAAAGTTCCAAAAGGGATCGAAAAAAATTACAAAAGTTATGAACAATTGAGTGAAAAAAAACAAGGAGTTTTGTTTTTTTCTAACATCTCGAAAAATAATGAAAATTTTTAAATTTTCCTAGAAATTTGTGTCATCAAATACAAAACAAGTAGGATAAAATTAAAATTAATTTAGTGCAGGTAAATTACTAAAATTAGTAAACAACAAAGGTAGGCAGATTTGATAATGAGTGCGGTTGCCCCTCAGATAAATAGTATGTAGAGAAGGTAGATTCGACATGTTAGATTATTAGACGTCCATCAACAAATAGTGGTATAAATAGAGGTGAGGTAGGATAAGTGGTTTAGTAAGCTATTAGCTCCTGAAGATGATAACTTTGTTGGCGAAACGTGCATCGGGTGTGATTGTGACGTAGTTTTGGTGTGGGTAGTTTCTTTTTTATTGAATTGTAATTACACCGAAGGTTCCGAAATATTCATTTATTTGACTCTATAGCTGCGTCTAGATGTGTTATAGCTATTTTAGATTTTGGAGAAACGGTCGAATATACCAAAACATCTTCAATTGCTCGTTATTGCTCATGTTTTCAACTTTGAATTGTCTCTCAGTAAATTGAGTTTGAGGAGTTAACTTGAATATTTTGGTCTGTCAATTGTTAGCAGTTGAAAAAACATATATGTTGAGCCGAGTTTCTCAATTCGATCTGAAACTTGTGCGAGCTAAGGATTACTGAGGTCTTAACTTTTTACGTGCGAGTCCTAGCACTTTTTTGGGCCATCGGAAAAATTTCTGCAGTCGCCATGGTTTGAACCATCACCAACTGGCAGCCAAAGTGATTGAAAGAATGTCGATTTAACCACTCGGCTACCTAGCCCCTGACCAAATACCTGTCCTGATCAAATATGCTAATCAATATAAATCACTTTACCATACCTCAAACTTCATGTACATATTCAGTACAAAATAATTTGAACCACAATTTAACATTCCTGAGCAAGCTTTGAAGTTCAGAGAAGATATCGAGAGTCGTGGATTAAAACTTTTATTCATTGGTCATCAAACTGTTGATGAACAATTTTGGCTTCACATATCACAATGATATTTAATAATTTTCAGGATTGATGAAGGCTGTATACTGCAATCCACATGCAAAACAGGATCATGTTTTTGTAGATAATGTGGTGAAATCCATAATTGTGGCAACCTGGCAAAAATCACTCGAGTGAGTATTCAAAGATAAAACAAACATACAAAGAAGCCAACAGCGAAAATATTTTAATTCAATTTCAAGTGACATATGGTGTTATCCATAATATACAGTTTTTGCAGTCCCAGAACTAAAGTTTCCGAAATTTTAACTTTCTATTGATTTGAATGAACAACTAATTACTGCATATCATGGTTTAAATTTATGGTGTATATTTATGTGTACATCAATCAATCAATCAAATATACTTTAGTGTCCAAGAACTAATCCTTATTGACAAAGTAAATGCAGAACTAAGTAAAAGTTAAAACGTATGTATATAAACGAATATAATTAAAACATTACAGATAAACATATATAACATTGCAGATAAATAAATAAAACATTACAGATAGGTAAACAATTCTAATATTCCTTTATGTCATAGTAGGCTTTTTGCAGTAATACCCTTTTAACCAATCTCCTGAACGATTTTAAATTTGTTATTGCCCTGTAGCGCATCGGAAGGTGATTATATATTTTCTTGCTCTCATATATCAAAGAGAATTTAGTAATTGCTAATTTTGGAATTGGCAATGGTAGATTCCGACTTCCTTTTGTATGGTATCGTCATTATCTACTGGTGAATTCGAATACTTTTTGTGTATTAGACACACGGTTTCTAAAAGGAACAAACAAGGTGGAGTAAGAATTTTTTGGCTGATGAAAAGTGGTTTACAGTGATCTAGTAATTTTGCCTTACATATGTATCTAACAGCCCTTTTTGCAAAACGAATACTGAATTTAGTAGTTGCTGACTGCATAAGCCATAAAAGGCAATTCCATATCTCAAATGTGACTCGATCAAGGAAAAATACACAATTCTAGCTGAGATCAAGTTCATTTGAAACAACTCGTACTGCATAGCAGCAGGAGGCTATTTTTTGCATAGGTTCAATACATGCTAATCAAATTTTAAATTTTCATCTATAAATACCCCTAAAAACTTCGTGTGGGTTTTGTTAACTATAGCGTGATTTTCTATAAGTTAGTAGTCAAAACTGAACTTAAAACAAACTATGTTTGTTTTATTTGTGTTGAAACATAAAGAGTTTGAATCACACCACTGTTTGATTTTACAGAGATCAAGAGTTATGTTATCTCTGAGATTATCTTCGTTAGTTCCACGCCAAAGGAAGGTGGTATCATCTGCAAAAAGTGTGAACTTTCCTTTGATGTCAACGGTTACCAGATCATTCAGATATAGCAGAAAAAGAATAGGGCCTAGAACCGATCCTTGTACGCCAGCTGTATTATTCTCAGTATGTGATTTATTTCCTTGGAGTTTCACTATTTACTGTTTCACTGTTAGATAACTGTGACTCCAGCTATATGATAATCCTCTAAAGCCAAAGCACTGAAGTTTAAATAACAATGTTTTGTGGTTTACGCAGTCGAACGATTTCGAGAAATCGCAAAATACTGCCCCAATAGCTTTGTTATCATTTAAACCAATATACACATCTTCTAGGAAGGAGAAGATTGCATCGCCTGTATTTTTAGATCTTTGGAATCCATATTGAGATTCGCATAGTATATTATGATTGCTTAAGAAGTCCAGCAGTCTCTTTTTAACAAGCTTTTCAATTATTTTTGAGATTGTTGGAAGCAATGATATAGGCCGGAAATTCTTTTCACCACCTTTGTGAAGCGGAATGACTATTGCTAGTTTCAAACACGAAGGAAATCTACCAAAATGAAATGATTTATTGATGGCCTCCACAAGAATATGTAAAGCGTATTCTGGGAGATTTTCAAAATTTTTTACTGATCTTTCATCATAACCAGATGATGATTTTTCTTTATTTCATTCATAGTTTGCCTCAGTGTACTGTTATTTTATTCATTGGCTGTATGTGACATCATTTTGTAATTATTAATTTATTGATTATTATACCATTTATTGTACCAAATATGTATTAGTTATTGACTAAATAAAGGACCTATATGGTTTCTGGTTTTCCTATTGGGTGTGCAACACTTTGTTCATCTAAGTCAAGAGTAAATAGTCTACTTACTGCACGTCTCACCATCGCTAAAATTGTTCTTGCCACAGTAGAGTTCTTTTGGATGTATTTCGATCATTCATTTAAATCTGCCACGGTCGGTAGTTTTCCGTCAACTTGCATCTAGGTAGTTTGTCGAAGTGCCAAAAAGCGTTATCAGTTTCTTACAAACGTCGACATGCAGACAGGTAAAAATAGTAGACTGGTCCGTCTCCAGCACGTTATATTTCCCCCTCCTTGAAATCATTTCGTCCTGAAATGTCATCCTTGGTGTGTGTTGATACATGTTTGACATTTGGACCAAAAAAACTGTTGCCGCACTTTCTGTAGGGTCTTTGTCTCTGCGAGATGTTCTTCGGTGATCCCATTATGGGGCCTTTGGGGTACTTCCTGACTCCTGTCTTCTATTCATGGGTGCCATTGCCTGAGTAATTTCTTTCCCACCTCACTCGGACTCCAACATACGCTTCCGATTCCATTGTCATTGGTAAAGAAATTGATTTCATTGGGCCCAATAGGATTTGACCGCTGTCGAAAAAAACGCCCAAGTTCCTGCCCTGATGGTCTTCAATTCCTTTTCTTCTAGCTGATGGCTTCACAAAGGACTGGATCTTTCCCTTGTCTCACTGGATCTTGTTGTTGGTCCATTCATCATCAACTGCCATCGTCCTACAAAATATCGATTCTACCTCTTCTGATCGTTGACAATATGAACAGGTGCCTGGGCATGGTCTCCACGACAGAGCATTTGCATTCCTATGTTAACTTTCCGCTCGATGTTTGATATCGAAGTGGAATTCTTGTAATCTTTCGATAAAGCGTGCCACTTGATCCTCGGGACTTTTCATCTGTCAAAGCCATTCAACAGCTAGATGGTTAGTTCTCATTATGAATCCACTTCCATACACGTATTTGTAGGAGTGTTCCAAGAACGCCCGTCTGGTCACACTGTAATGACGCCCTGTTTTAGTGAGGGTCTTGCTGAAGTAACCAATGACCTACAGAAAGCGCTGAAAGACATATTTCCCTGGATAGGGACGTCTTCAGGGCCAGCTTGGCATTGGGATATGTAGACCTGGAGGACAGCTAGAGTAGTTTTTATCGCAGAATCAGGGAGAAGGGACTACACTCAAGCAAAGGCCTTCAGACCCATTAGTCTCACATCTTTTCTACTGAAGGCACTGGAAAAGATTGTGGATAGGTTTCTGATGGAGGTAGTACTGAGTAGGCATCCCTTCGAGGATAATCAACATGCATACCGCAGTGGACGGTCCACAGAAACTGCCCTTCATGCGGTAGTGCACAGAGTAGAAAAGGCACTCCATTTCAAGGAGTGGGCTCTCGGAGTCTTCTTCGACGTGGAGGGTGCCTTCGATAAGACAAGAACAGACGTCATCTGCAATGCACTGCAGATTAGGGGAACCCCTGGAGTGGTCGGACATACTGACCTTCATTAGGAGGTCACAAAGGTTCAAAAAGGAAAACTAGGAGGATGAATGTAGAGAAGTGGAGAACAGGGGATGACAAAAAGGGTCCTACTTACCTGGCTGCGGTTGCGGCCTACCCAAAGAACTACTACAACTAGGGGAACCCCTTCTACGCTGATTAGCTGGGTAGATACGGCCATCGAGCGGAGGAAAGTGACGGTGTCTCTGGGAGAGAGCCATGCCGACATCGAGGTGAGGGGCGGCTGCCCGCAAGATAGCTGTCTCTTCCCTCACCTTTGGTGACTAGTCATGGACGAACTTCTAAAGAGACTAGCCGCCAACGGTTTCTACGCCCAGGCATACGCCGACGACGGGCTAGTCCTGGTGACGGGTCCTTTCCTAGATGTGGTCTGTGGCCGGATGCAGTTGGCGTGCAGGAAATTAGAAAGGTGGTGCGAGGAAGTCGGCCTCGCAGTCAATCCGACTAAAACAGAGATGATTATCTTCATCAAGAGAAAGAAGGTAGATGGGTTCAGATCACCAGTAATGGGGGGAAAACCCCTAGAGCTGGCTAGAGAGGTAAAATACCTTGGGGTGATTCTGGAGTCGAAGCTAACTTGGGGGCCACATGTCGATCGAGCAGTCGAGAAGGCGGTGGTCGCTATATGGAGTCTGCGCCGGGCAGTGGGAGGGAGGTGGGGACTCAAACCTCTCATCCTTCACTGGATCTATACGGCGGAAATCAGACCCAGAATCCTATATGGAGCAGTGGTCTGGTGGCCGAGAGTGGACCAGATAACCACAACCAACAAGCTGGGAAAAAATTTAAAGACTAGCTTGTAGGGGAATAACCGGCGCCATGAGGACGACCTTGGCAGCCCTAGACGACCTGATGGGTCTGCCGTCGCTTCCAACTTGTATAAAGAAGGAAGCGATGGCGTCCTATCTGAGAATGCGTGACTCAGGGAGCTGGCGAGGAGAGTGGTACACAGGGTACACCGAAATCGCTGTGGTAGCGGAGAAAGAAATCCCACTATCCGCTATCAAAGTGATACAGGCAGTGGATACAATTAGGTGGAAAAGGACGATCTCGCTAGAGATCCCAGACAGGAGAGAGTGGGAAGAGAAAAGGATGAGTTTTCCCCCAGAAAGCCTGGTCTGTTTTACAGACGGGTCCAAAATGGAAGAAGGACAAGCCGGAACAGGAGTTTACTTGGAAAACGGAGAGAAAAGAGCCTATGCGCTAGGTTCTCTGACAACAGTTTTCCAAGCAGAGGTGTATGCCATCCTGGAGGCAACTAGAATGAAAGAGTCGCGAGGTCCGGCTCAGAGAGACATGTATATGTTTGCTCGGACAGTCAGGCCGCCATCAGAGCTCTGAATGCAACCAGAACCAGATCAGTACTGGTTCAGGAGTGCAGGGATGCCCTGGACAGTCTTGCGACTGAAAAGGAAATAACGCTGAAGTGGGTCCCGGGTCATGCAGGGATTGAAGGCAACGAGCATAGGCGGACCAGCTTGCCAAGCAAGGAGCCGGACAACCCTACTACGGGCCGGGACCCGCACTCGGCATAACAAGGAGGCAAGTAACAAAGGCACTGAATGAATGGGCCGTTGATACATTAGGAAAAGAGTGGAGAAGGCTAGAGGGATGCAGTCAGTCAAAGCAGATGATATCGGGGCCCGACATGGCAAGGACGGCCAAGATACTGAAGCTAAGCCGCAAAAAACTCCGACTGTTGGTGGGAGTTCTAACCGGCCACTGCGGCCTCAGGAGGTACCTGGCTCTCATCAGAGTTGATGCAGTTCCACTATGCACGGAATGTGGGGAGGAGGAGGACTCCTTCCACTTCCTGTGCGTATGTGGTATTCTTGGCAGGCTCAGACAAAACGTCTTCGGAGCTGCCACTATTAAGGAGGAAGAATTGCACTCATTGCAATGGAAGGACATTTCGACTTTCATAAGAAGGTCGAAGAGGTTCGAGCAGGTATCCGACATGGGATGAGTGAAGATGCCGGGGATTTGCGAAAAGGGCCCACTGGGGCCTAGTCGCTGATGCTTGCGTCCCACACCCAGTACCATTACCATTACCAACCAATGATCTTCTCCTGTACCTCCTGGATCTGAGACAAGACAGCACCAAGTACCACGTTGCTGATGTTCGAGTCCGAAAAGATTGTTCTGTTCGGTAGAAAATAGCTCAGAACTGGTGCTCTAACTAATGCTTCTGTCAATTTATTGAACAGATTTTGGCATTCCTCGGATCACTAATACTATATTGGCACTTCCGTCTGATGAGAGGTTCAGCGATGGAAGCAAACCTCATCACGAATCGACGATAGTAGCTGCACAAACAGAGAAAACTCCTTAGCTTGTGTATGTCTTTTCGAATAGTCGCAGTCGGTTCATTAGGTCATTTCAAGTTGTGCTCATTATGTAAGAACACTTATTGTAGACTAGCTCAAAAGATCACAATACTATTTCTTTATGGTTTATGCTACACCACACTCAAGCCATATTGAACAAAGGTCTTTTGTATTTAGGTATACGAACGATTTTAGAAGATTTCTGACTTGTGAAAATACAGGAGAAGATATTGCAAATTGCAAATCTAAACAAAGGATTTCCTGAAAATTACGATATTTCCTCAGATGATTGTAAAGGCCATTTGACATTTCTTGTGTGAATTGTTATTACTTTATCTCTATTCTACTTTATCATTAATAATCTCCGTTATGATGTTCTTCCTCAGGTAGGTGTCAACCTCACCTTCTTACAAGTCCTACCAAAATGGCAACAGAGCTGTGTCTAGTTTTCACTTTCATCAGTGCTGTGTATATGATAACTGAATGAATAACAAACATGAAAATCTGAGCATAACTGGACTTTTCACAAATATTTTATTGTGAATAGGCGAAGTCAAGGAAATATTGCTCATACACATGTCAATTATTAAGAGTGAAAATGCTTCAGATTGAATGAAGTGTCGCAGAAGTGCCTAAGATATATTGGTATAGATTGTATGACACAACATAGTGAACTATAGTTACACCTTCGATGGCCCTGGATCAACTCAATCAATCATTTAGTTGTAATGGACCTTTTCATTTATGAAAAATAAATTGCAAAACTCTTTTAAATCGATAGATTTTAGTCATTTAACAAAGAGTTCTACTATATTTTTGTCATTTTGAAAGAACATCTCATCTGAAGGTGTGCCGCTGACGTCACGTTCATCGGAAATAACTCCCACCGTGATCCACGTTCCGTAACATTCAATATCGTTCCCGTCAAAAATATAGATTCCAGCTTGGTATAAGCCATTGAGAAATAAATGAATCTTTGTCTCTTGATTAACTCATAGAAAAAAACCACATATTAGCTACTTTTTATTGTATTTGTAACTCTCAAATCTCCTGAACGGACCATCCTTTCGATGAAGAACGAGCATTGACAACACCACAAATCATAATGAGTTCTCATGAAACAAAAGTGATCTCGATATTTGAGGTTAATGTTTGTTTTCAAGGTATTATTATGACCGATCTGGTGTGAATTTATTTGTGTATTAAATATGGAAAGGCTCCGTGAAGGGAAGTTCGGATAATTTAGGGGGGGTAGATTATGAGATGAATGACTCTATTCAACAAAAAATTCGACTTTATTTTTTGCGATGACTAAAATTTTGAATCGTTCCTTGAACGCTGCTTGAATATTCAGTTGGAAATGTTTTTCACACAATCAATTATATTTCCTCTTTTTACACAAGGTTTATTCATTACTTCGAACCACATTTTACAATGCGCTTCATATTTAGGAGCATAAGAAATTGTTTATTAGAATTTTCACTGGCGTTCATACAACCGGGTACGAAGCTCATATTCGACATGATAACAGTTATTGCAGGGATACAAATACAGGAATAAAAAAAAATGAGAGGACAAACAACAAAAATATTTCAGAACTTTGAAATCCGCATTAACCTCAAAAAAGAAATCAAGTAGGGCCTGTTCGTTTGCAGCATACATTCTAGATGAAACTGCTCTACTTGTATTGAATATTTTATAGTAGGCAAACGAGTTGAACAGAGACAAACGATTCTTATTGATGCTGCGTGAAACAGACGAACAATCCCATCTGGTATCAAATGACAACTATCATACGACACAATCCAGGTGTAGGGAGAATTTGAGATTCCATGGTGCACAAATTTTACAACGTTGCCAAGTCTTTTTTTGATGAACGTGACGTCACACACCACTTTTCTTCTGATTGTAGATAAAGTAGAGGTCAGAAAAAATAAATAAAAAATCCCGATTGATATTAACGTATACACTTACTAATTACAGTGTTCTGTCATATGTCGTGGAAAGGTCCATTATTAGTGAAAAGTGTCGCCCTAATATGAAAGATAATAAATATTTTGAGTTCTCTTATCCTTATATATTTGTGTAATTTTTTCGTTATTATAAATTTGATAATTTCTTCTGCAGTTTCAGTAACCAAAAACAAGATTTGATGATTTGCAATGTATCTTCAGATGTATCATATTCTACGACATTCCATCATGAACTTATGCAAGAAGGTAGCAAAAACCCACCTAAGATATACATATCGCCTATGGCTATAAGTTTTACTGGCTGCTGGTTCAATTATTTTCTTCGTGTCTTGTTCCTGCATATACTTCCAGCATTACTTTTGGATATATTACTAACGGTGTGTGGAAAAAAATTGAGGTATGTTAAACTTGTCACTGAATTTTTTATTTTTTCCATTTGTGTTTTGGCATCGACTGCTATGGTCATTAGCCATGTGTTCTGGATAGGCCTTGTTACTAACTCCATACGCCACCTTAGGAGCAGCACTGTTAATTGGAACGCAAAAGTGAATCGTGCAGGACTCACCATAGTCGAGCCACGAGATTTTAATAATTTAAACGGGTAAATTAAATTAAAAACGAAGTTCGCGTTAAACAGGGGATATCAAGATACCACAATTTCTTCATCTACAAACATAACTATACCAAGCTATAGAGGTTTTTCCCCCCACAAAATAGAAGACGCAAATGGTCTATACTTTTGTTAGATAGTTCGTTAATGAAAACCCCAGTTTCCCTGCCAGCAAACTCGCTTTGTGGAATTTTTTAAACAAGCAATAGTGAATAAAATTACAACTTTTTTAGTTTTTTGGAGATTTCTCAAAGATTATTCAAGGAATCGTTTTACAGTTGATGGAACTTTTGTAGAGATTTATGAAACCTACAGAATGGATTTTCATACAACCAGATTGGTGCATTTTTCACTGAGAAAATCTGGGAAAACCTCGAAAAAGAGACCATTTTTTTAAATTTATTATTTTTATGAATCTGAAGCTGAACAAGCAATATTGCGGAATCTGTAAGCAAGACATTTTCTGTCCGATGTGTAGTTTTTGCACAATCGCGTTATAAACAATTTAAGGGCACATCTTGCAATATGCGCCGATTTAAGGGAAATTGTCGTGAAGGGCATCTGGAAGTAGAGATCAATATCTACAATTTGTATATTTTGGATTTTCACCTGAGAGCTGAGAAATGTCTCTGAAAGTTGATCAAAACGCTTCAAAGTGCGTTCGAAGTCACCCGAAGTCGAACTGAAGTTAATACGAGTTAAGTTCGGGCGACTTTGGGTGTACTTTGAAGCATTTAGAGTAACTTCCAGTGACATTTTGAAGACATTTCCCACCTCTCAGGTGAAAATACAAAATATACAGATTGTTGATATTGATCTCTACTTCCATATGCCGTTCACAGAATTTGCACAAGGGTCTTCGTCCCTGAAAAAAGGAGAGTCAGAAACGATTTTTTTTTCTGAGTGGTGAAGGGTTGTATGATTGTATAAAGATAAAAATAACGAAAAATAATTCTTTCAGTTTTAAATGAATGGAAAGGGTATTTTCCCCCCTTTTTGGACATTTTCGTTCAGTTCCTCCATCAAAACGAACGAATATTTTGGTGTTGTTTCATTTCAGTATCGAAGTCTATCATTCACTTAGTTAAACGACTCTCTTATTTTTCTCCTAAATGTTTATTTTTTTTGTGAATAATTTCACAAAAATGTGTTGTTTTCGCGAAATGGATTTCCTTGCTTTATTCCATTTGAAATGAGAAATCTCCAGCTTTATCAAAGTCAACTAATAAAGGTTTGGTCCAGCCGTCGACCTGTGAAAACTTATTATTAATTACAATTCTGGATTCAGAAATAGAACTGAATTTCTTTTAAATGACACGCCCCTCAAGTTGCTCCTCCCACACGACTGGTGTGGAAAAGAGAGAGTATCATATAGCCAGTATGACATCTTGCACAGGGTCGGATCGGGAATGGGAAAAAATTAAACTCATTCGGGTCCATCGAAAATATGGAATATTATAACTTTTAATCAATAGCTTTTTTCAACAACATGTGATCATCACTTGAGGGACAATAACATTTTTATATTAGGAAAAACTAAGAGGTGGCTCCAGAATGTTGGACGAGTTTTGTGATTTATGATACAATTCCATTCACAATTGGTAAATAGAAGCTTTTGGGTTTGGGAAGTCATACTTTTTTTTAATAATTCAACGTAGTGGCTCCAAAATGCGGACGAAATTTCTGATTCTTGGTCTGATTCTATTTTGAGTTGGTATATAGGTATAGGGATTTTTGTGGTCGGATAACATGATTTTTTTGTCAATGATTGATAATTGGAAATGCCAGCTACAAATCGGTGAACGAATAATTATTGTCCGAGTCCGTTCAAAATTAGAATGTAGGGGTTCTTTGGATCGGTGATTTTGACTTTTTTTGTCAAAATCATAAAATTCAAGATGGCGAGATTTGTGATCAGATTCTATTCAAAATTTGTAGCTAGGAGTTTTTGGAATAGATGAGTTTTTCAAAACTAAATAATCCAATATGACATATATTACGAATGATCTAAAGAAAAAAACCGTTTTCAGTGCATTTGAATAAAATATTGCATTAAAAACATTTTTCCATTCATATTTATCAGGAAATATACTCTCCACTTCGTCAGGGCTATTTAGCGAGAATTTCGGAGTTATTGGAATATTTTTACGCATATTCCTAAATAACTTGTTCTTGTGACTCCCATAGTAAATAGTAATTTTGAACAGAATACGACCATAACTCACAAAATAAACGGAATCCATCTTGGAGTTGCCATTTTGAATTATTGAAATTTGATGAAAAATTCATCATCACCAACCCCAAAATACCATTCTTATATAGAATTCAACCATAAATCACAAAACTCGTCTGCCATCTTGAATTCTTGAATTTTGACAAAAAATCATTGTCTTCGAATCCAGAAACAATCTTAGAACCCGCCCAGAAAATACAAAAAATTTCCGTCATTTTGAATTCACGAATTTTAACAGAAATCATCAGGATCTCTTAACACAAAAACCGATTTTGAATCGAATCGGACATATTCACAAAACTAGTCCGCCAACTTGGAACCGCCATCTCAAATCCAACAATTATGACAAGATTCATAATCTCTGAGCTAGAAAAATCAACAGACAAATTTTGAATCGAATCGGAAATCTCGTCCGCTATTTTGAAATTATTAATTTTAACGAAAGTTTCATAATCTACGACCCCGAAAACCTGCACCTACTCATTTTGTATCGAATCAGAAACCAAATCACATATCTCGCTTTTTTGTATTTTCTTTAAAGACATTTATAATGGAGTACCCACCTGCTACTGGAATTATGAACAGTGAACACCTAGGTATCAAATATCAAATCATTCGGACGTCTGCAAGTGTAAATTTTTTTCAACGATTCCATTACATACTTACATATAGCATACATGTCAAATTAGTATGAAACGTGTAAAAAGAAAAACAAGTATCCCATAAAAGTAATTTTGGTCCAATACATAAAAAAAATAATAGAATAGAATGTTTACGTCAGCGTTGTATATTTATTTTGTGCTGCATGCATGTCATGTTTTATTTGACACTACCTTTTATCTGATATTTCAGACGTCATTATCTATTTTTTTTTGCGGTATACTTCATATTAAAATTCACATTCAAAACATTTCCGAGATAGTTCAATCAGATTTTGCTGAAATATTTTTTCAATTCTTGATACGTTGTGTGACTGGATTCCATTATATTTATTCATTTGAAATTTTCGTGCAAACTTTTAGATTACTACAACAAACAGGTTTTAATCTAGATATGAACTTTGGAAGAACGAGCACCGAATTATCTAATTCGGACCTGTATCTTACGAGAATCGCCAAGTTAGAAGGCGAAGTTTGTATTTGTTTCGTCGAGAGAACACGCACTGCACTGGCAGCTGACAATATACGTTTCTTATTTAGGAGGCTAAAGAATCATAAGATGATTTTCCTTAATCAGCGCATTTAGATAGATTTGCCATTAAATTGTTTATAATGCAATTGTGCAAATACTACACCTCGAACAGAAACCATCTTGCGCACAGTTGAACCACATGTTATTCTTCAGATTTATGAAAATTATGAATTTTTCAAACATGGTCTCTTTTTCGAGGTTTTCCTGTATTTTCTCAATGAAAACTGCACCGATCTGGGCGTATAAAAAACCATTTTGCAGTTTTTATAAAACTCTACAAAATTTCCGTTGACTGTAAAACGAGATATTTTCAAAAAAACAAAAATATGTCGAATATAGAATGGAAGAGGAAAAAAGCACCTACATTAATTACTTCAAATTCGAAAAATCGAAAAATGTATTTCGAAAGAAAAAAAAATACCAATTTTATTTTTAATGAAACACAAATAATAAAAATCAGGAAAAACTAAAACCATGGATGACCCATCAGGGTTTACTTCATTCTGTCAGACACAGAGATCTAATGAAGAATGAATCTAAATCTCTAAATTCCAAAATGGACTATAAAACCTACAGAAATTATCTCAACACACTTCTTAAAAAAAACAAAAATATATGAATGAAATAAAAGAGACACAGAAAGATAAAAAAAAATCTAGCAGCAAATTAATGAAATAACAAACACAAAAACTCACTATAGTAACAGCACCCAATACGATATAATTGATGAAACGGGGAACAAAAACGCAGATGACGTAAGTAAAGCTACTTAATTCAATACATTTTTTGCTAACATTGGTCTGAACATGGCGAATACAATCGATAGAGAAACTACTCCCATCCCCGAACAGCAAGTTAATATTCAAGAGTCCCTATTCTTCCATCCAGTAACACGCAATGAACCATAACTCTGATTTCTAGTTTAAAAAACAATACTTCTGCTGGCCCTGATAGAGTTCCCGTTCATTTAATAAAAAAATGTCACCAATACTTTCTTGATCCCCTATGTCATATATTCAACCAATGTTTTGTAAATGGCATGATTCCAAATAATTTCAAAGAAGCTATCACAACACCTATTTTCAAATCCGGAAACAAAAAACTCACCACAAACTAAAGGCCTATTTCTCTAATAAATAATTTTGCGAAACTTTTTGAAAAGTGCATGAAGAATAGACTTGTAAATTTTCTGGGAAAGCATCATATTCTATCACCATGCCAATACGGATTTAGAGAAAATATGTCAACGGAAAACTCCGTTTTTCACCTGGTGAATAAAAACTGAATAACGCTAATGAACAGAAAAAAGGTCTAGCAGTGTTTTTAGACTTGGCCAAAGCCTTCGACACTGTCAATCACGATATTTTTTTACAGAGGTTAGAAAATGTGGGAGTGAGAGGGAAATCTTTAGAACTACTAGCTGATTATTTACAAGGCCGAACCCAGAGGGTTAAAACAAATGACACTACCAGTCGCCATGGGTGTACCCCAGGGTACTGTCATGGGCCCAATTTTGTTCCTTATATACCGGGTGGCTACGGAAGTATTGCCTACGGAATATCTCAGTTATTGTATGAAGTAAGTTTGTGAAATTTGGAGCGTCGATATAATGACATAAGAGCTAGAATTTGAGCATATTGACATGTCGAAGTTAACTTCCGGTCTGACCGGAAGTAACATCAACTTTCTTATTTTAAATGAAAACCCTATTTTTCTTTCTTTTCGCTTCATTCATCATTAAATTCCCTATCTAATGACATATCACAAGTTAGTATCTAACCAGAAACTAGATCAGAAAAAAATTATTATTGAAATTCACCGAGTAGGCCGTGGAAGCAAAATGAAAGCCAAAAATTGAAGAGTTGGTTATGGAAACCATACGTCACTTGATAACAGTTGCTACTACTGTGATATTTTATTTTCATTCGTCGGCGTTATAAAAAGCCGCCAAAAAAAATATTGGAAAAATTGGGAAAAAAACAATACTCTGTAGGTCCATAACTTAAATAGGAACATACAACTTTTTCTTGCTTGTACTATTCAGCATAAACATTCCTTTCTAATGATATAATAGAAAATAATTTTTTGAACTGAGATACCGAAAAATCCAATTATTATTCTTCAAATAACAAAACAGATTATCGCCATACGCAAAAATAAAATTAAAAATAATGTGGAATGATAAATTATATCCTGTAGGTTCTAGGTTAAATAGGAACATAAACGTACTTGGTCTGTGCCATCGTCCATAGATATTCTAATATCTACCTATGGACGATGTTTGTGGTATTCAGAATAATCATTCCATTGCAATAATCATTCGAACCAAAATATTAACAAGTAGGCTGATTAAGATGTATTTTGGAATGAAACAAAAAAGAAATGAGAGCTGTCACGAACGCTGCTATCCATATTATTTTGACGTTCGAAGTAGTGTTTTTGATTCTGCCATTTTAAAAGGGTTTGGAAATCGAAATCAGTTAGTGGAATATCCAAAAAATGCCCCGTTATTCACGAACCGAACAAATTGACATGCTTCTCATTTATGGTGAATGTTTAAAAAATTCTTATGCCGCTGAACGATTGTATTTAGAGCGATATCCAGGGAGGCAGCAACCGTCAAGAAGGTATTTCCAGTGGCTTGAAGAAAAATTATGAACTGAGCCTGATGTTCACGAAGACCAAGAAGCATTTGTTAATAATGAGGATACTGAAATTAATGTTAAATTAGCTTTAGTACAATATGATAGCACAATTTCCTCAAGGCAGATTGGCGCCGAATAAGTAAGGACTCTGCTAAGAAAATTTTGAAAAAACATCGATTGAAATCCTTCAAGTATCAGTTGCATCAACATTTATATGAAAATGACGGTGAAAGGCGCCTGGAATATTGTAATTGGTTTCTTCGACGAAATGCTGAGAATCACCTATTTAACTATTATATCTTGTTTACGGACGAGTCAAGATTTACCAACAATGGATTATTTAACAGGAATAATACAAGGTAGGTACTGTCGATAGTCGAAGTGTAAAGTGCTAAAAGTGTGAACGGTCTTTTGTTCCAGGTACTGGGCGATAGCAAACGAGCACCGGTTTCGACAAGGCGGCTTCCAGGAGAGATTCGGTGTGAATGTTTGGGCACGAATAGTTGGAACTCATATTGTTGGCCCCATTCTTTTTCAAGGCCAACTAACCGGAGAGAGATACTTTAATTTTTTAAGAATGAAATTTCGGAATTCATTTACAACCTACCAGCGGAAATAACTGAGAGAGTGTACTTCCAGCAAGATGGCGCCCCTCCGCATAATTCAAGAATAGCGAGAAATTATCTTCAAAATCGCTTTCAAGAGAGACTTATAACAACCCATGGTCCAGTCAGGTGGCCACCAAGGTCACCTGATCTTACTCCGTGCGACTTTTTTCTATGGGGGCATCTTAAAAATAGGGTGTATTACACACAGCCTACAACTCTACATGAGCTAGAAGTAAAAATTCGTAGAGCTTTCCAAGATATCACGCCCCAAATGTTGAGATACGTTTTACATGAAAATATCACCAGAGTCAATAAATGTATTGACGCTGAGGGAATACATTTCAAACATTTGTTTTGAATTTATTTTATCTTTAATCCTATCAATTTGAATTATTTTTTTTCGATAAATCTGTTTTTTCGTTATTTGAAGAATAATAATAGGATTTTTTGGTATTTCATTTCAAAAAATTACTTTCTATTATATCATTAGAAAGGAATGCTTATGCTGAATAGTACAGGCAAGAAAAAGTTGTATGTTCCTATTTAAGTTATGGACCTACAGAGTATTGTTTTTTTCCCAAGTTTTCCAATATTTTTTTTGGCGGCTTTTTATAACGCTGACGAATGAAAATAAAATATCACAGTAGTGGCAACTGTTATCAAGTGACGTATGGTTTCTATAGCCAACTTTTCAATTTTTGGCTTTCATTTTGCTTCCACGGCCTACTCGGTGAATTTCAATAATAATTTTTTTCTGATCTAGTTTCTGGTTAGATACCAACTTGTGATATGTCATTAGAAAGGGAATTGAATGCTGAATAAAGCGAAAAGAAAAAAAAATAGGGTTTCCATTCAAAATAAGATAGTTGATGTTACTTCCGGTCAGACCGGAAGTTAACTTCGACATGTCAATATGCTCAAATTCTAGCTCTTATATCATTATATCGACGCTCCAAATTTCACAAACCAACTTCATACAATAACTGAGATATTCCGTAGGCAATACTTCCGTAGCCACCCGGTATAGTACCCTGATACTTGGTTGATAAAGAACCCCGCACAAACCTTATGGAAACTGGCCCTCTCTCGAATTGGCTGTAACTTTGAGAAAACGAAGTTCTCGGCTTCCCGAACAAAAGTCTCCACGGGCACAAAAAGATCCTATGAGTTGTTTCCGAGATATGGGACCTACAAGTCCAAGACCTTTAATGATGTTGCACCTGTAAGTAGACTTAGCAGGGAGTCAAAATAACCGTGAACTTGAGCTAAGGCTGTTGAAAAATAGTATTTTTGAATCCTACCGTTTTAAAGCAAATGATGGAAATGTCTGAAAATCGGGGAAAACCTGAAAAAACGAGGAAAACTCGTTTAAAATCTACATTTTTCGCTGTCGAGATGTAAACAGTCTAGATTTTTTCAAAAAAATATTTTATTTTCAGAACTTCAAACCTCTCGCTTAATAATAAAGTGTGGGAGAATCGGAAAATCCAAGAAAATACAGAAAAGCTTGAAAAACGTATTTATTCAAGAGGAAGAAAATGCCTGTACACACGTTGTGCCAGACTCGGATGCAGGTTGCTATCCCGAGACAATACGTTTGATAACTGTATTTGAATTTTTTTGTTTATCAATAAGATAAGAAAAAAATTCGCGCGAGCAATTATTACATTCTTATACAAAAGAAATTGCATTTTCTACTACGTAAAATCTTTCTATAGACGCTATAATATTTCCATACGAATAGATCACCTTGTAATGTAAATAGAATTGTCAGTTAGACAGACGAAACTTCATAACTGTCATCCGTGTATATCTTTTACTACTAGATTTTAAGCAAGTTTTCCACAATTTTTCAGATTTTCCCCGATTTTTCGACATTTCCATCACTTACTTTTAAACGGTAGGATTCAAAAATACTATTTTTCAACAGCCTTAGCTCAAGTTGACGTTTATTTTGACTCCCAGCTAAGTCTACAAAGGGCCGGTTTATCAATGCAGGGTTAGATTAGTTTAACCCTGGGGTAAATGCTGACTCCAGGATAAACTGTTTATCAAGTCGAGGTTATAAAGAACTTCGGGTCAAAGTCAGAGTTAATTTAACTCCAGCTTCAAGGTGGAGGTTTTCTCTTTTATCCCCGACTTAACCTACAAAAGTTTCGCGAAATCTAACGTTTGCGAAGTCGTGTGTCGTGTCGTGTACTAAAAACAGTGATAATATAATTATGGAAGCGTTTGATGAGATGAGTGACGATGATGGGGATATTTTGGAAATGATTGAATATAGGAGGCGACCCTACACAATGAGGCAACGGAATAAGAATAGGATGATGTCGAATTTTTCACTAGGTTTAGACTACGTAAAGCTACGGTGTTGTGGATGTTTGCACAAATAGAAGCTGCTATTGATTCTTCAACTGATAGGTAATATAAATTTTTCATATCCAGCTGAAAGCTCCATAATAAAATGTCTTGAATGTAATTGTAGGAATCATTCTGCCTCCTATGAATAAATTGTTGCTCACATTGAGATATTATGCTACTGGTAATTTGGACCCCTGGCACTTTTCACTACACTCATGGTTATCTTTGGACCTCAATGTATTCCTTTTGTAGTTTTAAATTTGCTATTTTGATTTTTGATTGTCTATATGACAGTTTGAATTTGAATATTTGAATATGTATCCTGGTTGGCTGTTTTTTCAACCAATCCTAATCCACAGGGAGCGGCAACTCTGTCGCAAGTATTACCAACCACACGATATTTAAGGGTTTCGTAACTCTCACCGTAATATGTAATTGATAAACAGATGCGCATCTAACACCCACTTTAACCAGGGGTATAGCTTAACCCCAGTGTCAGTTAACACTCATATTTAACACTGCATTGAAAAACCGACCCTTACAGGTGCAATATCATTAAAAGTCTTGGACTTGTAGGTACCATACCTCCGAAACTACTCATAGAATCTTATTGTGCCCGTGGGGACTTTTGTTCGGGATGCCGAAAACTTCGTTTTCCCAAAGTTACAGCCAATTCGACAGAGGGCCAGATTCCCATAAGGTGTATGCGGGGTTCTTTATCTGATTCTTCAACTGTTACAACAAAGTCTCGAAAACAAGGTATTACCACGAAGATAATGAAATAGTATTCCAAACTGTAATTCATTTAATGAAAATACATGACATATAAAAGTTATTCCAATAGTAATAATTATAATGATGATAATAATAAAGGTTTTATTTTCATTAACCAAAGATAAACATAAAATACATTTTTGTGTTATATGAGCACAACACTCCAGGTTGATAGTAAAATGCCGAAGATCAGGTGACACAATCTGTGGTTACCCTCAATTATAATTTTCGAGATCTATTTGTATGTATTTAAAAACTATACAGATTTCACAATGAACAATTCCAGACACAGATACGATACACGCCAAAAAGACGACTTATACAGTGACCGCCAAAAAGTATGTACCAAATGGGAAAAATTTTTATTATTGGAGTATTAGAAAAAATATTCTGACGAAAAGTTTGTGCATGTCCGATAACCTAAAAATAGATTTTGACACATGTCACGTGATCGCTAGAATGGCGGCAAAATGAAAAAAATTGTGTAAAGCAAAGGCAAAAAAAGGGGTAAGATGGCAAGATATCAAAAAAAGTTATTTGAAAAAGTCACTTAGAATTTAATTTTATACACATAAACGAAGTTTCAAGAGATATTTCAAAAAAATTGAAAATAGCAATTTTTTAAAATATTTTCCCATCTATTTAAAAATATATTTTTTTCTTATGAATAGCTTGACTATACTGAAACATTTGCATTTTAATGATAATGACAAAACTTTCTCATTTTCTCCACACCAGAGGGCACTAAATTGAAAAAATGGGAATTTGTCAGAACCCTTGCTGTTACATCGGTTCGTATCTAACAGTTATATCTGAATTCCACGACCTTTGTGATGACATGACACTCCAAAAACATGGTAATTTCCAGATTATAATCAAGTTCCGATGATAATCGTGCATGAGCGTTTCACTTCGCACATAAACTTGAAAATAGTGCGTCAAATTAAAGATTCTTAAAGTTTATGTGCAAAGTAAAACGCTCATACAGCATTATTATTGAAACTTGATTAAAATCAGGAAACATGGTGTTTCTAGATTGCCATATCAACATAATAGTCTTGGAATTCTGATATAACTGTTAGATAATAACCAATGTAACAGCGAGGGTTCTGGCAAAAACCAATTTTTTTAATTTAGTGCCCTCTGGTGTGGAGAAAATGAGAAAGTTTTGTCATTATCATTAAAATGCAAATGTTTCAATATAGTCAAGCTATTCATAAAAAAAAAAAATAATATTTTTAAATAGATGGGAAAATATTTTTAAAAAATTGCTATTTTCAATTTTTTGAATTATCTCTTGAAACTTCGTTCATGTATATAAAATTTAATTCTAAGTGACTTTTTCAAATAACTTTTTTTGATATCTTGCCATCTTACCCCTTTTTTTGCCTTTGCATTGCAATTTTTTTCATTTTGCCGCCATTCTAGCGATCACGTGACATGTGTCAAAATCGATTTTTAGGTGTCCGATAACCTAAAAATGCACAAACTTTTCCCCGGAATATTTTTTCCAATACTCCAATAATAAAAATTTTTCCCATATGGTACGTACTTTTTGGCGGTCACTGTATGTTCCATTCAGTTTCACGAAAATTCATTTCAATTCCTGTGAAGCTATGGCTCCTAGACTGTTTAATTTATCACCTGACAAAATAAAGCATTGCAAAACAATCTACAGTTTCAAGCGAGAGTTAAAGGACTTCTTAGTCAAAAAATGCTTCTATTCCATAGAAGAATATTTTCAATGTAAAAGTGATTGAATAAACTCAAATGTTTCTGTTTAGCTGTAAGTTTTGATGTGTTATTCTAGTTGTATCTCCTATTTTCCTCCTCTACATGTATTGACGAATCCCATACAATTTGTAATTGTCCAGTGGAAAATAAAGTATTATTATTATTATTATAGATAGCTATTTTCAAATTCAGCAACTGTTGAAGATGCTTTTTTTGATAAGTCGTTATGTCTCATAAACCATCAAGTTTATAAGTATATGTTGAGGATAGCACTAATCATCTAAAAATCGTTTGGATAGCATATTCAACTTCTTTTAAACCTTTTCAGGTTGATGAAATTACAGAGGAGGGTTTACATCGCAAATATGGCAGTGATACTGTTCCTCATGAATGAATGGGAGATCAAGAACGATAATTACTTATCTCTTATTGACGCAGTATCAGGAAACAATGAGAAGAACTTTTCGTTCTTTCGTCCTAGTGAAAAATCCCGATTTGACACTGTTAAATATAAATTTTGGTCAAGTGTCAAAATGTATCTCCTGAAAGAAAAACCGATGGCTACCGAGGGTGAATTGCATAGATACCGATTGTGAGTATTTCAGTTTACCAAATTTCTATCTGCTAGAATTCTACAGGGATTGGTTCGAATATATCCATTATTTTCAATAGGCGTTTGGTCAACTGCATATTCATTCGTTGATATTGGGATATTATTTAAATAAGATAGATGTTGCTTGAGGTCAAATCAAATATATTCTATCCGGCATTGTACATTTAGTTCATATATCATCTAATTGGATCACAACTTTTTGCTTCAGATTGAAGTATTTGACTAAAAGGGATAACATAGGCACAAGTACCTATTGTATCCTAGTCCATTTTAGACAGTAAAAATTAATAACAAATTATGGACGATGTCAATGGATATGTCAATATCAATAACAATATATTGTTCAGATATCAGTTGTATGGTGAGACCAATGATGTTTTAAATTCCAATCACCTAAAATTAAACAGAAACGCGCAAAATACTTTCACCATTCGACACCCTCAACGAACAAGGTTGTAACTCAATTTTAGTCATTTCACAGGAGCGTCAGAAAACTGATAATATGTTATTTCAACATTTGTGAAGAAACTGTATGAGACTTTTATAGTTACCAAACTGGCCCATTAGAACAAAGTGAGCATTCCTTATCAGAAAATTTAGATTTTAGTTTCATAAATCTTTGAGAAGCTGAGTTTGATTGAGTTACAACCTTGACAGTTAGCCCAACTCTTTGAAGAAAAGATTGTGAGTAGTAGATACAACTATGTTACACTCATACAGGTAACTCTCCTTGCTGTTTTGATAAGTACAAAGACGTAATTAATACTATCGGCATCTTTTAAAAGGAAAATGGTGAGTTCTTTTCGTTGGCTGGCATAAGAAAACTCAAGGCTGGAATGGTTATGACATTTTATTCCGAATCAAATGGACCTTTACATTGCAAAACTCTCAAATCAATAGATTCTAGTCTGAAACGTCCATTTAAAAAAGAGTTCCACCATATTTTTTTCATTTTGAAGGAAAATCTCATTTGAAAGTGTGCCGCTGACGTCACATTCATCGAAAACAACCCTCACCATAATCTATGTTCCGAAAAATTCAATAACGTTCTCCTCAAAAATATAGATTCTAGCTTGGTATAAGCCAGTGAGAAATAATTGAAACTTCGTCACTTGATCAACTCATAGAAAAAAATTCACATATTAGCTACTTTTTGTTGCATTTGTAACTTTCAAATTTCCTGAACAGACCATCGTTTCGATGAAGAACGAGCATTGACAATACCGCAAATCATTATGACAGTTCTCATGCAACAAAAGTGATATCGAGATTTGAGGTTATATAATGTTTGTTTTTTTACATTCGACATTTAACTGATACATTCATTTATATTGTAGCGAAGTGTTATTATGACCGATCTGGTGTTAATTTATTTGTGTATTAAATGGATGGTGTTATGGAACAATGAGTCAAGCCACATTTTTTAACAATACAGGAATTAGGAAAAAAGTTTAGAGCACAAACAACATAAACATATGAAAACTTTGAAAACCGCATTAATCTCAAAAAATAAATCAGGTAGGGCCTGTTCGTTTGCAGCATACATATTTGATGGAACTGCTCTACTTGTATTAAATATTAAACGAGTTGAACAGATACAAACGATTCTTATTGATGCTCCTTGAAACAGACGAAGGAACCCATCTGGTATCAAATGACAACTGTCATACGACACATTATATTCAAATGAGAATTTGAGATTACACGGCGCACAACTTTTACAACGTTGCCAAGTCTAGTTTTGATGAACGTGACGTCACGAAACAACTTTTCTTCTGATTATAAAGAAACTAGCGGTCAGAAAAAATAAATAAAAATTCCCGAGTGATATTAGCGTATACACTTTCTAATTACAGTGTTCTCTCATATATCGTAGAATGGTCCATTGTTATGTTTTATTTAAATCATCGTTTTATTAATTTTTATAAAACTGATATTATTCTGTTGTTGCATCAGAAGTACAAAGGCTATTCAAATCCTTGTAGGTATTTGCTTTTGATATAGCTATGGAAATCCAGAATGATCGTGATGTGTTCCAGATCCAATTATCGTTGTGTAAAAATTTTTCTTTAACGATTTCCTAGCAGATGTATATGTGAACTATAACTATTCCTTTTCAGGTTTAAGGGTAGTAATTCTTTGGAATTACTTCCTAACGTATCTCTTGCGCCAGTGGCAAGGTTCTTCAGGACCGTCCATCTACGAGGTTGGTCGGGAAAAAGAATACTTATAGGTAGTTCAAATTTCGACCGCGAAAGCTTTAACCAATTCATCATATAAAACGTTTGTTTATAGGCTTTGTTCTTCTGTCAATGAAATACATTTCTTCGGACAGAATATCATAATTGACGTGAAGCATTTTATGATTCTCACTCTGAATTTATGAATATTCAATTCGAGCCAACTTTTTCTTGTTATTCTCAGCATCTTACTCAAAACTAATGCAGTTTCCTTCAATTGTTCGAAATTCAGAATTTTATTCTGATCCAATTCCGAAACTGTGTATGGTTTTCCTATAATTATGGCACATTTTATTAGTGTAACCACCTCATTTCTTTTGTATTTTTCTGTCAGGGCATGTATGTCATCGCCCTCATTTCGGTTTGAAACAGTCTATGTTGAATTCGTTGTAGAAGACTTTCCGATATAGTCCTTCTGTCGCTTTTATTTCTGGTTCTTGAGCAACCATTCTTTATACAGCTGACAAACGCAAAATATTGTTTGGCACTTCTAGCCCTAACATAATGTGAATCTACAACTATCTGAGAAATATGCGTTCTTACACTATGTTTAATAACATCAGGCACTATGAGCGGTCGATTTACATGACGACCACGTGGACCATTAAGTAATAAAAGACTCTGGAATTCCTGTTTACCAATTTTGTGGTAAACTGTCCCCTTCAATTTATCCGTAATACCTAGGGTGTGTAAAATAGTATATTCTTCAACGAGCGAATAATGATAGCTATTATTGTCGAGAATAAAAATTCCAAAACGAGCCGAAGGCGAGTTTCGGAATCATCCGAGAAAATAATAGCTATTATACGCGAGTAGATAACTATACCTTCTCTACGACTATACTATTTGATCATGTTTCTTATTCTTATTCTTTATATTATAGATAAATATTGTATTATTAACAATGAATAAATAAATAAATAAATAAATAATACATGAATAATCGGTGTTCATTCATGAATGAATAAATGCCTCAATTGAAAATAATTTTAAAAAAAGTTCGAACTCACGCCTATATAACTACCTTCGTTATACATTTACTTCATGTACACAATCAATTCAATTCAATTCAAAATGTTTATTTAAATAAATTTATTGTAAATATAAAAACAAGTACGTAAACAGGGTATCAATAACAACACACAATAAAAAATTACTTCATCCGCCTAAAGGATGGGACAAAGGAGATTTCGATTTTTTTGGGGGGGGGGGGGAGTTGTTGCCTGCCTCCCGGTAAACCGATGGGCGAGCGAACCAACCAACACGGGGTTCTATCCCTAAGGATATGAACACCCGTCCTGCCTTTTAAGCAGGGACCCTATACCTTCTGCGCCTGTGTCTAGGTGCTTAGACTTTCCCCACCTCCTCTGAAATTTTTTGGGAAATTCATTTAGTTTTGTCTGACAGGTCATCAGGTTATCATGGTTGTCATCTTCCAAGTATGTTCATGCGAGAGGGTGTTCCCAGAAAAATACAATAAAAAAAACTGGGTTTAAGCCATGGGGTGCCTTTGCGGCTCTGGTTTTGTTAATGTTCTAGTATTTCGTTGAAATTATCCAAGCTCCTGTATATTAGCCCTATATGCTTCCTATACCTTTGATTGTTATTTGCTCTAATGCTAGTTATATCTCTAGTTAACGAACTTCCCAAGATGTGGAATCGACAGAATTTGTCTGAAATATTTTTTATGTACTCTTCGATAGTTTCAGTGTGGCCAACTCACGTAGTGTGTTCAGCCGAGTGTATCGATCGCTATCCGTGATGATACAGAGAACCTTGTTCTGCATCCTCTCCAATCTCATCATCTGAGTTTTGATGAGGCTGCAGAACACTGGGCAGGCGTATGTCATTGCTGGTCTTATTATCTGTTTATTGTTATTGTTGTTTTTTTTCTTGTTGAAATTGTTAATCCCGTCAACCGATTGCACCCCTACGCGCAACCCTCGGAAGACTTCGAGAGAATTGTGTAAGCTAGGGAAGACGCAGCCCTTACCTTTTAACGTGTGATTAGTAGTAGTAGATTAGTACTTTGTTCTCTAACGTCAGCTTGGAACCCTGGGCGATCAGCGGGTATGTCCTTCTGACAGCAGCTGATGCCCTCTGAATTGCCAGGCTGACGTGAGTATTGAAATTCAAACACCTGTCCAGTTGGACTCCCAGGTACCTCACGGAAGGTTTCTCTCCAATCTGTCGATTCAAGACATTAAATTTCACTAAGATCGTTCTTTTCGTACGTTTCTTCGTGAAATGTATAAGACTAGCCTATCCATATGTATCAACAGTTTGCGTGCAGCCGCCTCGCTGGAAAACGATTTTGCGTAGATTGCAGTGTCGTCAGCGTAGAATGCTGTTTGCGTTTGAAGGAGTTTTGGAAAGTCGTATGTATACAAAGAATATAAGTTTGGGGAGAGGCTCGATCTCTGAGGCACTCCCGCTCTGGCCGAATACATACGTGAGTTGGAGTTGTTCATTCTCACTTGAAAAGTCCTGTTAACCAAATAGGAATCTAAGATTCTGACCATATACTTAGGCATGCCTGCCTTCAAACAGTATCAAAGGCTTTTTGAATGACTAGGACGACCATAACGGTGTTGAGGTTCTCTTGGAAGCCTGCTCTTATCCCGTGAACAATTCTAGCCTCTTGCGAGGACGTGGAGTGTCCCTTACGGAAGCCGAACTGCTCATCCGGGACAAGTTTGAGCCTTTCGTCGAGCTTGTTAAAACGACTCAGCAAGATTCTGTCCACCACTTTCGCTATAGCGCTTAGCAGCGAAATGGGTCTGTAACTTTCTACCAGATTGTCTCGTTTTCCCTGCTTCAGGATCGGGATGATCTCCGCAATCTTTAGGCATTTAGGGTAATATTGCCATTTTATTATACCATTTATAAAATAATTGAATTGTACAAGGGACTTCTTCGGAAGATTCCTGAGAAGAATTGTATCGATCTTGTCCATCCCTGGAGCTTTGTTTCTGGGCAGCCGTATGATTATTTCAATAGGTTCTTCATATCTAGTTATCAGCTTTGAGAAGGTTCGAGTGTTAAGTCTTACCTTCTCCTCGCTTCTGAAATCTTGGACTGTACTTATTACTGCCTCATGTTCCGGGGTTGAATCCACTGTTGTCTGGAAGGTCTCTTGGTAGTTCTCCATGTACACGCTTCTGCCAACTGAGATATAACAGGCACTCGAAAATTTGTGAATGAAATACCTACTAGAGAAACTCTGACCAAGAACTGAGAGAGTGTGGAACGTTCAAGTAAAAATTGTTTGACATACCTTTGTTGCAAGATAGATTTCATCAGGAGCTTCATTGTTAAACCCGCTCTATTCATTTTTATATTAGGTACTTGTCACACAGACCATTGAAACTAAGAAAATAGTCAATCTGACATTCGCGGATGCCAAGCTATGGCAAAAGTTCAATCAAGCAAAGTCTTCTTGAGAAATTTGTTGTTAAACCTCTCAGTACCCGTGGATTCTGAAAATTCTAAACTTGTGATTGGCCGAGTGCCGTTGAATAATGAGTTAGGATCCACGGTGTCTTGGAATCTTCAATTAAAAATCAATATGTAATGAACGTAGAATACAATAGTCGTAGAGAAACATCATTTTACATACTTACCTGAATTTTATCATTATCAATCATAAATGAATATTTATAGGTATATTGGCACCTTGAATGTTACTAATACTACTTGTTTTCTAGGAAATCGCTTGACACATTTAATCACAAATGGTACATTAAAATTTTCCAGGGACCAAAATTCTGAGGAAATCTGACTTCTCGTAACGATAACTTTAGAGAACATTTTCTAGAACAGTTGTTATGACAACTTCATTTGGTTCTTTCGTATAAGCTTGCTCTGTTGGTTTGTCAACTCCAATCCCAGTTTTTTATTTTCATTCAAGTTACATTTTCTGTTATTCGTATTGCGTTTCCTTTTGCAATCTGAATTATGTTTTTTAGCATGTTTCACATGTACTTGGACTTCTGTTGCTCTGCGTTTGGAAGTAGAGATCAATATCTACAATTTTTAAATTTTGGATATTCAATATAAATGTGTTGAAAATGTCAATGGAAATTACTCTAAATGCTTCAAAGTGCACCCGAAGTCGCCCGAAGTCGCCCGAACTCAACTCGAGTTAACTTCAGTGCGACCTCGGACGCACTTTGAAGTGTTTTGATCAACTTTCAGTGAAATTTTCAACACATTCTCCACCTATCAGGTAAAAATCCAAAATAAACAAATTGTAGATATTGATCTCTACTTCCAGATGCCGTTCAAAGAATTTGAATACGACGATTTCTCTTGAATCGGCGCATATTGCAAGATGTTCCCTTGAATTGTTTATAACGCGATTGTGCAAAAACTACACATCGGACAGAAAACATCTTGCGCAGATTTGAACCACATATTATTATCTATCAGTTTCAGCAAAATTGTCCTGCTTTAGATTTATAAAAATTAAAAAAATAAAAAAACTTTCTCTTTTTCGAGGTTTCCCCAGATTTTCTAAGTGGAAAATGCACCGATCCGGTTGTGTGAAAATCCATTTCGTAGATTTTATTAATCTCTACAAAAGTCCCGTTGACTGTAAAACGGTTCTTCAAATGATATTTTAGATATTTCCAAAAATTCCAAATTTGTGGGAAAAAATACCTATATAGCTTCGTTTATAGTTATAATTGAGAAACACTCATTGTGTGTGATATATTTTTATTTATATTATTAAAGTGCTCGATTCTTCTTTATGATTTTGTTGCAGGTTCCTGTTGGCAGTGAAAATTTTGAAGTATACATTTCTTGGATTGATACTCTACCTCCTGACGTGGAGATACAGTTTACCAACCAAGACATATCAGATGTTTCACGATTACATAAGTAACCTTGATCTTGATTTCACCGATAGTTTGTGATTAATTAAAAAAAAAAATATATATATATATATATTTCATCAACAGAAGGCTATTCTTTACCCTATACACTACAAGAGCATTAATGACTTCCTTTCATAGAAATATTTGATACACATATCTGAATGGATTTTTCTGAGAAAAACTCTATTTTCGGCAGGTTTTTGGGTTTACCAATTATTGAACAGGAAATAAACAATTACAGTTATTGAAAATAGAAATCAATAAGACTGTTAAAAAGAATCAAAAATTTTTCGTTCATAGCAGAAAGAGTATCACCGTAACAAAAAATCGTTGAATAAAACAAGTGCAAGGATCACGTGTTGCATATCCTTGCACTTCTTTTTACCGTACTGATGAGAGCCTTAAGCATTTTCACAGAGGGCCTAGTCCATAAAATCTTTTTTTCCTGTTTTAATACATTTACATTCGATTTTCGAAATTATCATCATCCAGAAGATATATCCACGATGGAATAGTTTATATCGATTGTATTGATCAATGAATCAGCATATTTCTTTAGATATTCAACTTACGTCAGGCAAAGTATGCAAAAATACATAGTTATTCGGTCGTTGAATAGATCAAATTGTATATATCATTTTCATTACTATATTAGAAAAAATGTAGAATATTCATGTTTTGCCTGATGCCATCAGGAAAACTTTGGAGAGACGATTACGGTAAAATTCGATGTTCAAAATTATTATCAGTCGAGAAATATATTGATATGATAATTTTTATAGATTGTTTTGATTAATGATTTTATATTTTTTTTGGGGGCATATAACTTACGTCTTACAAAATATTTAAAAATACGTAGTTATTTGGTGATAATATCGATTATATTGTCGGAGGTGTATTCACAATTACATTTTGAAAATGAAAAATTTTCATAATTTTCTTGTTGTCTGCAAATTATTGAAGAGAAAATATTTGAAAGAGTATATAGGAAATATATGTCTATACAATTTTCGGAGTTATCATCATTCAAATGATATATTCTTGACCATGCAGTATTTAATTTGATCAAATATGCAACATAATTAAAATGTGTTGAGGCGAACGTTTGACGTAAAATGGTAAATTTTGGTATATCGTATAGTCATGAGTAAGACCGATTTTTGAAGTACGTACCGGTTGAGTTCATTCAACATAATGCATGAGCCATCTGATGAAAACCATTATTTGACTTATAAGATTGTAAAGTTGAATGTTCATCCAAGTCTCAAAATCTTCAAGAAACTTAGTTGATATAAGTACTTCTTCCGAGCTAACACTTTCCATAGATAGGTATTTCTTTCAGAGTTACATTTTTCATAGAAGCAGTAGAAGGATGTCTTATCAATCCATGTTGGATCAGTTATTGATAGTATCAAGAAGTTAATTGCAGAAGAACTGCCTTTTGGAGTCATCAAAGGGACACTGATAAAGTTTATCTCAGTAGAACGTACTCAAAGTAGTTGAAAGATCATTCTGTTTAATTTTTTTGTGATCCAAGATGTTGTTTCGAAGTTCTTTGTCCGTCATAACGTGACTGGGATGAAATGGGAGCAACCGACTAGACGTAAACATTTTTGTGGACACGTTGGTTAGATATTCTCTATAGTGAATTGTGCAAATGTAAATTCCATAAGGTATAATGACACTGCAACTGCTCTTCGGTTTGGACGATCCTGCATGAAAACACGATATCCTTCAAGATTCAATAAAGAGTCGGGGAAATTGTTTCAGACAGCAATACAGTAGGGATATGTAGTTTCTATATACAGGGCTCTTTGCGTTTGGCAGTAAGTGTAGCAATGTACGTGTAGGCAAAAGGTATATTTGCGAGATACATTGAATTTAGTCTTTTGTGCTCAAAGTGCATATATTTAACAGTGAAGTTATTCTAACCCTCTGTCAGCCTATCCCTAAGATATTCACGTAATTCTTTCAATTATGTTGTCTGCATGGGGGCTTATGTCGTCATCAAGTCATATTCGAACTTGAAAGTTGACTTCAAGATCAGTTTATTTCTGAGTATTATGTTGGATATTTGGAGCTTTCGAAGTCAACTTCGAGTGAATGGTTTTTGTTTTCAAAATCTGATAAGTTGGTAATCCAATAAATATTTCTGTCGAAGGTTAGTTGGGATTGGGATCAGTAAAAGTAGAAGAAAAAACTATTATTTTCTTGCCAACGTTTCGAATTCGACTAAACTAGTCCTCAAGGCTCTGTAACAATAGTTTTTCATGAAATTTCTTTATTTTCTATATTTTTTTGCTACGATTTTCATTATACAGTGTGACCCATTTCTAATGGATATACACCCACCTAAAATTTGAAGTTGTAAACCGATTTCAATAATTTTTTGGAATATCAAGTGCCAAAAGGTTTACCTTGGAAAAAAATTTGAAATGTTTATTCCAATTTTCAGGGCATTCTATGATATTTTTTCTTGGTCGAAAATCGGGATTTTTTATTAGCGATTTTTTCATTGAAAAAATTACTACTTCACTGGATTCAGAGTGCCTCTAAACAGATATGACCAAAATTTCATGAGAAAATATTCATTAATAACAAAGTTATGACAACTCAAAAATTTGAAAACTCACACAGCTTACAGTCACAAAAAACACCCTATATCAACAGATATAGCCAGATGGAAAAAAAAAACAAATAGCGTAAATATTTTTTAAGAAAATAACGGTATTACATTCAAATTTTCGGGAGTAATTACACAAGTGCTTCAAAATTACCGATAATTTTCCATGAAAGCATGTTGTCTAAAAACTGCATGAGTTTATTTTCATATTTTGTCGAAAGAGCCCGACTCCAAAGAAAGGAGGAGGGCTCTTTTAGCAAAATATGAAAATAACCGAGTGCAGTTTTTTTACTGACAACATGTTGGAATGGAAAATTATCAGGTTTATTTTGATGCACGAGTGTAATTCGGTAGAATATTTCCGGAGTTTAAAATTCAGTATTTATGCATGTCAAGATGACAAATGTACATTTTAACAATTGTTACTATAGATACACGGACCGAGCGGGTAATTTTCGATACCTACCGGGTAATTATCAGCCTGAAAATGTCCAGCCGGGAATTTTTCGCTGTTATTGATCGAAAATGTCCCGCTTCATATGGGATTTTTAACATACGATGGAAATATTCACGCAAATTAACTAAAACTAAGACCTAATGGATCTTTCAATTCAAATCTTAGTTGCCATGGAAAATGATATAACAGTTTGACACTTGTGAAAGATTTAAGTGTACTATTGTCAACAATATTCACCTTACAGTTCTTCGAATTGTCATAGCTGCAAGATTGAGCGTAAGAGAGAAAATTGAAATTGTACGCCTTTCGTGAGATGACGTTAGAAGTGCTAGAGAGTGCTAGAGAGGTTTGTAGAGTATTCAATGAGAGACATCCAGATCGTCCTCGTATTAGCTGCGGTACGGTAAATAAAATAAATAAAATAGTCAATGAAACTGGTGCAGTATCAAAAATAATTTAAAAAAGTAATCCTGTACAAAGACGAAACAGGAATGACAGTAATGATCAAATCATTTTAGATTATTTCGGAAATAAACCTAATGCCAGTATAAGGAATGCCACTTTAAATTTGAATATTCTACGAGAAACTATTCGGAGATGTCTGAAGGCGAAGAATATTAAACCTTCAAATCCAAAATTTTTACTCACACTGCAAGAAGGCGACGAAGCAAGACGTCTGGATAACTGTGAATATAGTTTATGGGCCCAAGGGGAATATTTAAACAATAGAAATTCTCTACAAAATATTTATATACTGACGAAGCCACTTTCACTATAAATGGAGTAGTGTCATCACAGAATTGTCGCTATTGGGCAGCGGATAATCCTAACTGGGTAATAAACTGTAAAAGCCAGTATTCTCAAAAAATCAATGTCTGGTG
Source organism: Chrysolina oricalcia (assembly GCA_944452925.2). NCBI lineage: Eukaryota > Metazoa > Arthropoda > Insecta > Coleoptera > Chrysomelidae > Chrysolina > Chrysolina oricalcia. The sequence goes on along the minus strand of OX101813.2, from coordinate 55,364,671 downwards.
TGGGATATTGAACGAACGAATTATTGGTCCTTTCTTTTTTGAGGAAAACATTAATGCGCAGAGGTTTCTAGAATGTTTAAACACAGAGTTTTGGGATGCTATTCACGAGCTGCCAATCATTGAACGATCAAATTTAATTGTCCAGTTAGATGGGTGTTCAGTTCATTATGCCAGAGCTGTGAGGCAATGGCTTAACGAACATTTTCCAAACCGATGGATAGGCCGCGGTAGTCCGTTTATAGAGTGGCCACCCAGATCTCCAGACCTCACAGTTTTGGACTTTTTTCTCTGGGGACTTCTCGCACAAAAGGTTTACAAAAACCGCTCAAGAGATTAAAATTAACTTTTTGCAAGAATTCGACAGGTATGTGCAGATACTACCCCTCAAGAACTAAGGAACGTAATTAGAAACATTCGTAAGCGCTACGACAAATGTATCGAAATACATGGTGGATTAGTAGAGGCTACTAGAATATGAGTTAGAATTAATTGTTGCACTGAATCGAAACATTACAATAATAAGTTATCATAGTTACGTTTATTGAAATTTTTTGCTTCATTATTAGTTGAATTGTGTGAATGTAATTCCGTTATTTTCATTAAAAAAATTTACGCTATCATTTTTCCTTTCATCAGGTGGCACTTTATTGTTGAAATCATAAAAAAAAATCTCATTGCTATATCTTTTGATTAAGGGTGTTTCTTGTTACTGTTAGCTGTGTGAGTTTTCGAATTTTTGAGTTGTCATAATTTTGTTAATAATGAATATTTTTTGATGAAATTTTGGTCACACCTGTTTAGAGGCACTCTGAATCCAGTGACGTAGTGATTTTTTCAATGGAAAATCGCTGATAAAAAATCCCGTTTTTCGACTAAGAAAAAATATCGTAGTATGCCCTGAAAATTGGAATGAACATTTCAAATTTTGTCCCAAGGTAGACGTTTTAGTACTTGACATTTCAAAAAAAAATATATTAAAGTCGATTTACAACTGGGTCACACTGTATATGACGATTAACTTAAAATATTTGGAAAGTACTCACCAGAAGTAGTTCTTTCCATGTTAAATTCCTTAAAAGTATGAAACATAGTGAGACGTGATACATACAAAACTCGCATCGACTATTTAGGTGTTAGTAATTCCCAATGCAGTTAAAATTTCGGTTGTCGTTCTCCTCGTCTTCTCTCTCTATTCGTTGTCGTTGCATTCTTCTCAGGCGCAATTGACCAAACTTTTCTCGTCTTGTTCATCTATACAGTGTGTCCCACTTACCATGCTCACCATGGGTATCTTTTTAATGGTGAGAGATACGAGGTCGGTTAAATGACACCAAATGTGGAGTTTATCAAGGCCAACTATAATGTGAAAAAATAATTTGATAAAATCTATTCGTTTTTGTTTTATACGCAAAAAACAGATTTTGATCATTTTCATGTATCCTCCGTAACTTCTTTATTTATGAAAATATTCGAATAGGAGTTTCACATTCTTATAGCAGTTTTTCAATGAGATTTCGAAAAAAATATGAAATTCATACCAACTCTTCTAGAATTTGAGATATCAGTACCAACTTTCATTTTTCAAATGTAGGTCATAGCTCATTATAACTTAGTTATGAATAACTTTTTTTCTCTTGCAGATGATATGTCACAGTAAAAGTTTTTTTTTCTGATTACAACGGTGTTATCGTCATTTATCCAAAAACAAGAACTATTTTGAAGTCGCCATCTTGAATTTATAAATTTTAACGAAAAAATCATGATCTCCGACCTCAAAAACCCCCACATACCAATTTTGAATGGAATCGGACCATAATCACAAATCTCGTTCGCACAATTGGAGGAGCCGCCATTTTTAATTTTTTATTTCAATAAAAATTTCATAGTGCATTGTCACCGGAATTATGAACATCTGCCAAATTTCAAGTTATTAAGACCGCCAGAAGTGGGTCAAAATTCACTTGCAAGAGACATGAAAATGATCAAAATTTGTTATTAGCGTATAAAACAAAAACGAATAGATTTTATCAAAATATTTTTTCACATTATAGTCGGCCTTGATAAACTCCACATTTGGTGTCATTTAACCGACCTCGTATCTCTTACCATTAAAAAGATACCCTTGGTGAGCATGGTAAGTGGGACACACTGTATAAAGTGAATTATTATAATGTGTTTTACTTTTTTCTTTGGCGCCCAAGTTTTAAAATCGACTTTATCCGCCTAATTGAAACACGTATGTTATGGGATGAAGATGGTCATCTTCTCTATTGCAAGAGATCCAGAAATCTTGAAAATGGTCCATTCAACATTTTCAAGATTTCTGGATCTCTTACAGTGTATCAGTTGATCCCATCAGAAGGGTAAGAGAGTACTAACCTGTCTTGGAAGGGTAAAGCGCAAACTCAGCCTTTTGATAGTTTTTGTAATCTGTCCTACTACCAATAGGAGCAATTTTTCATTATTATTATTATCAATACCACTATTCCATAACTGTTAGTTGAAAGGTTTCATTTCATATACCATGCAGACTATTTGAAAATTACTATCTGCTTATCAAAAATCAGAAACTGATAAATTTCGATTCATTGCTCAGAGAATTTGACTATATTATTTCCTATCATAGATCATAGATTTCTTTCCCAATATCATATATCATTTCGAGGATATTAAACCAACTTTACTAATATGTCGAACGATTTGAACAGTGAAATATTTTATTGTTGATACGAATCATAAATTTTGTCTATTTATTTGACCGAATTCTATTTTTGCACAATCTCATATTTCATTCATCAATTATGTGCTCTGCCCATTCGTAAATTCGAATTATCGTTGTGGAACTCATTAACTCATATCATGGAAATAAATGTTTGTACGACCAATCTTCGATTATTTAGTCAGTTTAGGAGAGCACTTATTCGTTGCTTTCGGACAATAACTAAGAGCTAACTCTGCCTTTTGGTATTAGTCATTCATCATCCATATTTGTATGTTTTTTTCTACTACCAACAAAAGCAGTTATTATTATTTTTGGAAGGTAACCTAACTATGAGTATTTCGCACAGATATCTGGTGAAAGTATAGCACACATTTTGACAGCGGGACTCCAAACATCTACAGGGTTATTTGAGGACGTGGCTAATCGAAGTATAATTAGAGATTGAACAACTCTCCACGTCCGAACTCGGCTGCGCCTCATTCAACAAACTTGACGCTCATACAAAGAAGTCCGACTTTACGAACTTGTATCATAAATAGCTATTTCGAGCCACCAGGAAAAAATAACAATTGCAACTTTCTTAGTCGACAGGCACCAATTCCCAATCACAAAAATTGGTCACGTGTTTCAAATTCGAAACATGCAGTTTCGGAGGAGAGCGTAAGTTTTTTTCCATGACATTTGGAATTGAATGTTTATCACGTAATTAAAAAGAAAGATTTGAAAATGAATTTGGGGAAATTTTTGCCGTGGCGTTGCTTTTGTCATTTTTCATTTCTTTTCAAAACTTATGTCATTTGGCCAAATCTCATCATTCATCAACGCGATCATCAGAAAAAAATCTTTTTTTACAATTAACAGAGCACAACCCCCAAGCCCTTATGTGAGGGTGGAATTCAAACTCTTTGATTACTGAGTAATAGGATTTTTTTTTCAGATGCTACAAAGTCGAGAAAATAGTCATAAAAGGGGCCATAATCGAAAGGGGTGGTAGGGGTGAAAACTGGACGAAAACTCCTTCTCTTGGGGTCCCAAGTAGCACACTTATATTGGTAAAATATTGGTACAATATTGTGAAAATATTGGCGAAATATTTGAAATGCAATATTGGCGAGAAAAAAAATGTGAACATTCGGCGATATTGGTCCAATATTACTTGAATAATATTGGCGAAATATTCTTGAACCAATATTGGCCTCAAAATCTTCGGCGATATTGGTACAATATCGCTGATACAATATTCTGACAATACTGGCACAATAATCGAAAGTTATATTGTCGAGAAGTTAAATGTGAACATTTTGCGATATTAGTCGAATATTGTTTGAATATTTTAGAAATGGTTTAGGTGAAATATTCTTGAAGCAATAATGGCCTCAAAATATTTATCGATATTGGTACAATATTTATCGATATTGGTACAATATCATTTGGATATATTGGTGGATGTCAATATACCTTGGTAAATTATTAAATGCCTTTCAGTGGATGAAGGTGACACCAGAGTCTGCCTTTTGATCGCCATAACCACTGAGTGAGCTGTCTTGAAAACAAGTTATGGGAAGTAGGTATTTAATATACTTTCGTAGGTTTTAGAAGACGTTCTATATGTAGAGCCACCTAGCGGATTTTTATCCAGGTTTGACCATGATATAATTTCAATATGTTTCATTGAATATTCGGCCAATATTCAAATTTCATCTCAATCTAGATATAGGAAACAATATAAAGACAATATTGTTTTAACGATATCGATAAATATTATTGAACCAATATTGACCCAATATTAATAAATAAGATTTGTTGAATATTGGCGAAATGATATTCAACCAATGTGTAATCACACTTGGAGATACAATATAGTTTTTATTCCTAGAATCGATATTAGGGGAATATTGGGATTGCGATATTTATTCTAGATGTTAAAAACGATGTGAAGACAATATTGTTTTATTGATATTGGTAAATATTATTCAACCAATATTGACTCAATATGAGTTATTCAAATTTGTCAAATAAAGTGGAAATGATATTCAACCAATATTCTAACAGGAAATACAATATAGTTTTTTCCTCTATAATCGATATGACTGGAATATTTGGATTGCAATATTTATTCTAGATGAGGAAAACAACATATAACCAATATTGTATTATCGATATTGGTAGAAATTATTCAACCAATATTGACCCAATATTTCGTGTGATAATCTACATTCAAAACTAGTTCAACCAATATTCCACCAATATTATTAATATAATATTGTTTTTTGAATATTCACCCATATTGTACCAATATTGATCTTTCATTTACAATATGTCTATATTGGCCCAATATGGAACCAAGATTCAGCCGATATAATGTGCTACCTGGGGTGTTGCTTTTCTTGGTCCCTAAAGAAGTATCAGAAAGAAAGAAAAAATGCAATTTTTTACACAATTTTCCTTAATTATGCCAGGAAACAGATTGGAATCTTGGAACTGCCAACCAGATAATTACGAAACTTAAACTTAATACTTACCTAAATTTAATTCTTATTAGAGAACATAGACAATGATTGGAATATTTATTTTATCGGTTTTGCGTATAGATTAAAACAAAATAAAGATGTTTTACTGGGCTATATTATGGGTTTTAATTATTTTCATAATAGGCACTACACCATAAAATACCAAACCGCACATTATATCAAAAACTCATGGAAATAAACAGATTTTTTTTCGAAATACAGTGTATTCATTGAAAAAAAAAACAGCATTTTTCTAAGATACTTGGACCATTTCTTTTTACTCACTTGTGTATCTAAAATAACTATGCGACGTTCTCAACATTGAATAATGTTTGGTATATACAGGGTGGGTCACGGTCGATGGTACCTTAGGCGTTTACGGATAACAGGACATAGGATCATTCTGAAAATTTGGTTTCTCAAGTAGTTGCTCTTGTCTGTCGATCTAAAATATTTTCAGCAATGCAGCGTTGCCGCTTATACCAGAAAGTAGCAGCATCTTTGTTATTTCAAATCTTCAAAACTTATCATTCCTTTCTGATTATTTCTGCCTCATACTTCCCTATACCTATCTCTAACGGTTTTTGAGATATTGGTTATTTTCCATATTTTTTATCCAAAACATAGCTCGAATTGATTGTTTATTTCTGCGGTATTTGGATTCTTAGTTTAGTTCATCAAGATCATGTACATTGATTTTGTATAGAGAAGTTTGTTCTGCGTCACACAGGGTCGTTTATAATTCATGATCTTACTGCTAGATACGAAAAGAGTGCGTTTTTTTAAATGGAACATCCTGTATATTATGAAATATCCTGAAAGATCACTAAATTCCCTTCGAATTGATATATCATGTTCCTATACCTAAATAGCCAGAATTCCGAGATAATAGCAATTTTCAAATGTAATCTCCCAAGTACTTGAATTATTGCCGGAAAATTTTCGAGTACATGAATTTTTTGAAAATTACCCGAGTCGCGAGGTAAATTTACGGCAATGAATTCAAGCAAGAGGGGGATTCGGTAAGAAAATTTCACACCGAGAAATGAAAATCATCCAACAATTCATAAAAAATAACTAACGATGGTTTCACCTGAACTATTTATAACTACTGAAATATTGATATGTAAAATTTTCATCAATAAATGTGTTTAAATTTGGAAAAAAATAAATAAAAAAGTTATGTTCTTATTGTGGATTGAACCATCGACCTAGCGACACATAAATAAATAAATAAATAAAAGTTTATTCTATTAAAGTTATTATTTACAATTCATTATTCTACCCGAAGCAGCTACTCTTTCTTCAGTCCATCTTCGCCTGGCGGAGGGATAGGATGAAAGGAAGGAGAGGACGGCAAGTGAGCTTCACGCCACCCTGCTGTTGCCAGCTCTGGTGACGTGCACGATGCCTTTTGACAGTGCCAAGGGTCCCCATATAGAGAGGGCGCTGGTCACTGCCTCCGCTGGTGCAAATTTCTGGTGGAAATGTCGACCTTTGGCAGAAATGATGGTGGTAACTGGAGTATTCGCGCCTCCTGCAAAGCTTATGCGCGTGTTGTCGTCCCATTCAATGTAAAAAGTTGAGGGTTGGTAGTTTGTGAGGACCATAATTTGGATGTTGTCCCGGAAAATGCTAGAAGCAGAAAACCGGGTTGATGTACTTGACGATTTAGATTCTCAACTTGGATTTCCTACGGCGCCGGTTCTACCCAGCGCTCCTGGAAGATATCCAGCGACTCATATAACACCCCACCATGTTTGCGGGGTAGGTTGTCATGTACTCTTAGCCTGGTGAGACCGGCCGCAACACTACCGCTGAGCTACGGGACTTGTGATAAAAACTTGTGACAAATGGTGTATTGAACTTCTTCTGAAATATGATTTCAGAAATGACAATTTCTGCAATAATCGTGGAGAAAATATTTTCAGACACATTCCAAATATCTAGTAAATACATAATTATCTCTTTTCATATGAAAACTAGACCTCCATTTGTACATTAAAGCAAAATATCAACTTGTCACATGTCAAATGTTTGACAGAAAAATTTCAACTTATTATGGTTCAATCCACGATAAGAACATAACTTTTTTATTTATTTTTGTTCCAAATTTAAACACATTTATTGATGAAAATTTTGTTAAGTATTTTACATATCAATATTTCAGTGGTTATAAATAGTTCAGGTGAAACCATCGTTAGTTATTTCTTATGAATTATTGTTGGATGATTTTCATTTCTCGGTGTGAAATTTTCTTACCGAGTCCCCATCGTGCTTGAATTAATTGCCGTAAATTTATCTCGTACATGAATTTTCAATAAATTCATGTACTCGAAAAATTTCCGGCAATAATTCAAGCACTTGGGATATTACAAGTGAAAATTGCTATTATCTGGGAATTCTGGCTATTTAGGTATAGGAACATGAGATATCAATTCGAAGGGAATTTAGTGATCTTTCAGGATATTTCATAATATACAGGATATTCCATTTAAAAAAACGCACTTTCAACCCTTTTCGTATCTAGCAGTAAGTTCATGAATTTTAAACGACCCTGTATAAGGCAGAACAAACTTCTCTATACAGAATCAATGTACATGATCTTGATGAACTAAACACAAAATTGCAACTGCCTAATAATCCAAATACCGCAGAAATAAACATTCAATTCGAGCTATGTTTTGGATAAAAAATATGGAAAATAACCAATTCAAAAACCGTTAGAGATAGGTATAGGGGAGTATGAGGCAGAAATAATCAGAAAGGAATGACAAGTTCAAAAATGCGGTAATATACAGGGTGACCCATTTGAAATTATAAAGATGCTGCTACTTTCTGGTATAAGCGGCAACACTGCATTGCTGAAAATATTTTAGATCGATAGACCAAGAGCAACTACTTGAGAAACCAAATTTTCAGAAAGATACTATTTCCCGTTCTTCGTAAACGTCTAAGGTACCATCGACCGTGACCCAACCTGTATATGACATGTTCTCCCGAATCCGAACTAAAAATCGGGGGGTTGATGTACCCCTATTTTCGAACTACCCCGTATAAAAAAAATTATGTCAGTTAACTTCGACCAAAATTAAGGGAGCTTATTCAGGATGAATTGAATCTCTAATTCTCATCAGAGAACTCACTCTGGCTGGTTTAAAATTAATCATATTGGATTTTTCTTTGTTCAACCTCTTGTAGAGCACAGAACGAAAGAGTGTAATGAAAACGAGATCAAGATGACAGTGTACCATCATTGAGACATGGTTTTCCCAGAATCGATTGGCGTTTGGTCAATTCTCGGAATTGTTGAAAATTCTAATCAGAAAGCTTCACTTTTCATCTTTGACATCCTGTATCTGGACAACTACTGGGCCGACTTTTCTGTGCCCATGGTCACGTTTGCCAAAAATTCAGGAAATGTAACACAAAGCCATTTACCATAAGGATAGTGAGGGTTCCTTTTGAGATTACGTGAAAAAAATTTGTTGGAAGTTGATACTGTTTCTATTACCTACAACTTTGCCATTTAACATCTTTGATAGGACTCGTTTAGTTTTGCCGAAAATCGCGACAAACAGTTTTCCACCCTTAAAATCTCACCCCTTCCACTTCCCGACCTAACCACGAGAATTATTTTTACTTTCATTTTCGTTATATGTTCTTACTTTTCTACTCAGAGCTAGCTGTAGATAAAAAAAATAAGAGGCTCTTTTCACAAAAAATAAAAGACGCAAACGGCCTTTACTACTTTTTGTAAGTTAGTTCGAAAATGGTTATCGACCCAGCAAAATCGATTTGTGGAATTTTTTTAACAAGGAATTAGTGAAAAAATTACAACTTTATTGCTTTTTGGAAATATCTCAAAGATTATCCAAGAAATCGTTTTACAGTCAACGGAACTTTTATAGAGATTTAAAAGACCTAGAAAATGGATTTTCATACGACCGGATCGGTTTATTTTCCACTGAGAAAATCCGGAAAACCTCGAAAAAGAGACCATTTTTGAAAAACTCATAATTTTTATAAATCTGAAGGTGGATGAATAATATTGCGGAAATGACATGTGGTTCAACTATACGCAAGATGGTTTCTGTCCATTGTCTAGTTTTTGCACAGTAGCGTTATATACAATAATGGCAAATTTTTCTAAATTCGCGGATTTGAGGGAAATCGTCTTATTCAAATTCTGTGAACGGCACATGGAAGTAACGATCAATATCTACAACTTGTATATTTTGGATTTCCACCTGAGAGGTGGGAAATCTGTTGAAAAAGTCACTGGAATTTACTCTAGGGCCGGTTGTTTATCAAACTTAGTTTGGAGTCTAATCCTAGATTACCGTCAAATGTGTTGTTCAGCAGAAATTCGACCATGGATAATGAAAACCAAGATTTTGCAGTTTATCTGAACTATTTCATGAAAAGTCAAAGTCAAAATATACTTTAATGTCAGAAGTTTTTCAACTTATCGACAAAGTTTTTCAAGTATGAATGAAAATGTGAAATAGTTAATGTATTATTGAATATAATGTTGATAGTCTCTCCGATCTGAACAAAAGTGCATACTAAATAGAGTACCACCACCATATGCACCATGGGGCGACTTAACAAATAAAAGTTGGCGTATTTGCTATTCAAACTGATGCGGGAAAAACATGGAAAACCTTACAGTACCACCTGAGGAGACGAGGACTCACTGATGCGAGAACGAGCTCATGTACCTTAATCAGAATAAAAATAAAACACATCATCACATCAAATATAACTAAACATTTTCCATTCGTAGTTTCTTACTTTCCTGTAATTTTTTGGAAAGCTTGGTAGAAAACGGACTCATTCAAGGCGCCTTAAACGATGAAATAGAATGAAATTCATGAGCAAACCATCCTATGTGATGGATCTTTTAAGGTAGATTTGAGATTTGTTCAAGATAGATATGTAAATATGTCCTAGCTGGTTCCCACGAAAAGGAAAATCCTGTAATGGAATGTGCCTTTGTAATCTTTGGTATACGTCAACCACAAAATAATTTTCAGTGGAATGGAATCATCACAAATAGTATCAAATTACATGATGCACTAACCAATTAGTTTTATTAGCGATTTCATGAGAAACCATTTCACAATAATCCTCACAATATCTTTTGATAATCTGTACCTAAATTTAAATTTTCATGTGACCATTTCTCAAAATGATTTTCACGTAATGTATAAGTACGAGGTGCCCTATTAGGACTACTTCAATAATATCTTATTATATAAATTTGAGTGCTAAAGTGAGTTCCGCAACGAGTTCTCAATCCAGCATCTAGTATAGAAAGTCGGGATAATCGGATGAAAAAGTAAGGTGAGTTAGAAATCTTAAATGCTGTGAGGTATGATTCCTAGTTGCTAGAAAATTAGAGCCCAACGTTCCAAATTATTATTATGTTTTTAGCGACTCCGCTCGGTCGAATCAGTTGTGATAATGCTCTATTTAATTATAAAGACAGCATTTGTTACACAATTCACGCATTAATGGAATGAGCGATTTTCTGTGAGTGATACTTCTGAATAACATTCTTCCTTATCTCATTCATAGATAAGAATCTCCAATGGAAACTGTACATCTAATAAATAATCAACTATCTGAATGAAAATGCAAATTTTCACTTTCAGATTTTTTCCTCTCAAGTTATATAGGGTCTTTCTCAATATCTGTCAGATGTAGTTGTTTTCTGTTAGATATTACAAAAAAGTAACTTCAATTTTATCGTAGGGTTTTTCCATTTTCAGAGGAGTCATGCATTGATTCAATTTTCAATTGAGAATGTTTCTCTTTAAAACATGTTACCATCTATTGTAACAACTCCTTCGTTAATATATTCCTTAAATTACTGGACTATAATACCTCGCTCCAAGGCGTTCGGGGCAAAGAAAGAAAAACAATTAGTAGCCTACCTGTCAATGTGACTTTTCTTGATTTTTGCCAATAATAATTCAGATTCATTTTCAATCTTGTGCATAAAGTTATGATAAATTTTATTCTTGTTCCACTCACTCTTGATATTGGAGTCTACCCACCCCGTCTGATAAATTTATTAATCAACATCGTTCCACTATCAGTTTCTGCAATATTGTTTGTCCACCTTCAGATTCATAAAAATTATGAATTTTTCAAAAATGGTCTCTTTTTCGAGGTTTTCCCGGATTTTTTAAGTGTAAAATGCACCAATCCGGTCGTTTGAAAATCCATTTTGTAGGTTTTATAAATTTCTACAAAAGTTCCTATGACTGTAAAACGATACCTTGAATAATCTTTGAGATATTTACAAAAAACCAAAAAAGTTGTAATTTTTTTCAATATTGCTTGTTTAAAAAATTCCACAAAGAGATTTTGCTGGGACGAAAATAGGGATTTTAATCAACGAACTTTCTTATAAAAATTGGTATAGGTCATTTGCGTCTTTTATTTTGTGGGAAAAAACCTCTGTAGCTTGGTCTAAATGGGTACATCCTGTTCTAATTCTTTTTCACTTTTTGACGTTTTCAAAGGCTTTGTTCGGCACTGGCCCATAAGCTGAGCAGGACAGTATTCTGGAACGAGGCCATCTCGTATAATTGAGGAGGGTGAGTCGTTTAACCTCTAATTATACGATGTGATTTTTTCAGCATAGGAAACAATGCCTACGCTGATTATTGGACTCTTCAATTATTATGGATTAACCTTTGCTCAATGCAATTGCCAAATGCGCTTCATAGGTATATATTGTTACAATTTGTGATAATTTTATTCAGTTTTAATCCTCTCAGTGCCAAGTGATACCACCCAATATAATGTCAACAAGAGAGAGAAATGAAGATTCATCAATTTCAGACTTTTTTAAAGGAAAGAGTATCTTTATAACAGGTGGAAGTGGTTTTATCGGAAGAGTTTTGATTGAAAAACTGTTGAGATCTTGTCCAGATTTGGAAAATATTTCCGTGCTGATTAGACCGAAGAGGAACGCGAGTATAGAAAATCGGATTAGAGATTTGACTAATGTACCAGTAAGTAGCATACAACTGAATGTGACAGTTTAATAATAGTCTAGTCAAGTTGTACCTTTAAAAAAAATTATCTAGCTACCGAAAATTATGATCATGGTGTCATTCGATTCGAAATGTCATGTAGAAAGTTTGAGGAAAAGTCCCAAAGGGAGCCGAAAAATATTGCAAAAGTTATTAACAATTTACGAAAAAAAAGTGGAGCTTTGGTTTTTTTTGATTATTTCGAAAAATATTAAAGATTTTCGAAATATTGAGAAAGATCTGAAAGATCAGCAAATTTGCTGAAAAATGGTTTCGACTTCCGAAACTGTACCTCCAATATTTATAATTTTTACAGAGCCCTGAAAAAAGAGCCGAAAACGGGTAGTGTGACTTCAAAAAAAATATTCCAAAATATTGAATATGAATATTAGGGAACAATAAAATTCATATACAATTGGGATTCACCAATTAAGAATAATCAGAGGTTGGAAAAAAATTATCCCAATTTCTCCATAAATTATGCAGTTGTTTTTCTAAACTAGATGTTAACATAAAAACCCCGATAATTATAGAACTAAAAAATATTTCTATTCTATTCCAAATAGGCTCACAAATAGATAACCTATACAAAAATTGTAAAATTTCGATTTTCCACTTTTTTATTAACAAAAATAAAAAAATCAAACAAATTTTTTTTTCAAATATCTTGAAAGTTTCGATTTCTGAGGGTTCAAAGATACATAAAAATTATTTCTAAATTTTTTACCACCATTGTTTGATAAATTGTTATAAACAAATACTTTGTTTATGAGCAAATCAAATTTTCTTTTTGTAATATTTTTATTGATGAAAATTATGATTTTTAAAAAAAATTATTTGTCGATAATATTGAAGTATACCACAAAAGATGAACTACAGGCAAAAATACTTTATTCGTGTCAGGTTTTATAAAAATATATGACAAGACTCATTAAACAAAACTATCAATAGATACATAGCAATTCTTCTATATATCAGCCGTCTTGAAAAACAGAAAAACAAATAATGTAAATATCTCAACACTTTCCCTCATTAAAATGTTTTTCTAGTTGAATAGTCCCATTTCTTGACAAAGGTTTTGGAATCTGGTTTGTGGAATCGGTTTCGTCATAATATAAGCTAGTTGAAACTCTGTTGCTACCTTTTTGACAGTGATTTCACCCTCGTTGACAAGCTCTCTCACAAAAAAATGTCTTAACTTTATATGTTTCGTTCGACGGTGATATTCTGGATTCTGAGCAAGTCGAATGGCTGCTTCGTTGTCGACTTGAAGATCGGGAATAAAATCTATGCCAGTAACTTCCATCAAAAGGCGTTTCAACCAGATAATTTCACGTGCAGCTTCACTAGCCGCAACAATCTCTGCCTCTGTAGTAGAAATAGCTACGGACGACTGCTTTTGACTCAGCCAAGTAACTGCACCTCCCGCATATAAACAAAGAATTCCAGATGTAGATCTCCCAGATTGTGCATCTCCTCCGTGGTCTGCATCACTGTAACTCTCCAACAACTGTGGTTTATTGTCGTTTATGTATCTGATTCCATAATTCATAGTCCCTCGGATATACCGAAAAATGCGTTTAACCTTGACAACATCTTCTTTCGTAGGATTTTCAAAACTTCGGGACATAACTCCAACTGCATAAGCAACATCAGGTCTAGTAGCTACCATCAAATACATCAGCGATCCAACGGCCTGTCTATATGGAAAATCATCACTACGTTCACAATCAGCTTTCCCTGAATCAGAACCGTCTTTAATAATTGGAGTAGAAACGGGTCGACACCCTTCCATACCAAAACGTTGTAAAATTTTCTTGGTATAAGCATTCTGGTGGATTTTAATCGAGCAATCATATTTCCTATCGATTTCAATTCCAAGAAAGTATGTTGCAGGCTTCACAGTTATTTTAAATTCACTCTTCAGCTTTTTCATCAATTCTGAGGCTTCTTCTGGATCGGTAGCAGCTACAAGTCCATCGTCTACATATAAAGCTATCAGAAGTTTTCTTGAACCGTACATTTTTATGAAAAGGCAAGGGTCAGATTGACTTTTTTTGAAATCAAGCGTTGCTAAGAAACTGACAAATCGTTTATTCCAGCACCGTGGCGCCTGCTTGAGTCCGTAGAGACTTTTATGCAATAGACACATTCTATCAGTGTCATCTTGATAGCCTTCTGGCTGTCGCATAAAAATCCTCTCTTGAACTTCACCATACAGGAAAGCAGTATATAGATACGTCAAACTGAGTTAGTGCCAAATTTTCACTTGCTGCAACACTTAATAAAACTCGAATGGTTCCTGCTCTAGCTACTGGACTGAACGTTTCGTTGTAGTCGATTCCTTTCTTTTGTGAAAACCCTTTTATCACAAGACGAGCTTTGAATTTCTCAATGGAGCCATCTGGATTGGTCTTAACTTTGTAAACCCATTTACAAGGTAATGCTTTGACTCCAACTGGAAGTTTTTCGAGTGTCCAGGTACTGTTTTCTTCAAGGCAACGTATTTCGCAATCCATAGCTTCCTTCTCCGAATCTTTTTCTTCTGAAAGCATTGCTTCTGTGAATGATGTTGGTTCGGAAACATCTGTTACACTCGTAAAGGCAGACATGCCAAAATCTTCTAAACTCTGTGATAGTTTTATTTTGGATATGTCTCGTAGTGTTCTCCCTTGGATTTCTGGATCAGTTTCGTTACTGTTCTCTACGTTTCCCGAATCTTCTGATGAAAATAATCCACTATTCTCTTCTGTGTTCAGGTCAGAAGAAATATCTGTTTGGGTCTCAGTTTCAGTAAGACATTTCTCTGACTTTTGTTCACTTTTCATATGAAGTTCTCTGCTAACTAAAGGTTCTTCATTGAAAGTTACATCACGTGAACGTATCAGTGTATTATTCTCTTTGCACCATACACGATATCCATCAAATCCATCATATCCAACTAACACGACTTTCACTGCTTTCTGTCCATTTCCTTCCTCTTTTGCTTAGGAATGTGAGCATAACAGGTACTGCCGATGATGCGAAGGTGTTTGATGCCTAATTTCTTTCCAGTCCACATCTCAAGGGGCGATTTTTCGGCTACACTTGATGGGCCAGTGAGATTCAAAATGTATTTTGCTGAAT
Source organism: Chrysolina oricalcia (assembly GCA_944452925.2). Lineage (NCBI taxonomy): Eukaryota > Metazoa > Arthropoda > Insecta > Coleoptera > Chrysomelidae > Chrysolina > Chrysolina oricalcia. Next base: position 55,349,261 of record OX101813.2, on the reverse strand, counting down.
TTATCATCTCAGCCCATAGTCCTTGAGGAATTTCTTAATGTGAATGCATCAAAGACCGAGCCATTTCGACTAATGTTCTGTTTTCTCTTTCTGAACATCCATTTTGCTCTGGAGTGTATGGCATAGTGAATCGCTGCTTGATTGCATATCTGTTCAAAATTTCTTTCACTTGATGGTTGTCAAATTCTCCACCGTTATCACATAAAAGCTCTTTGACAACGTTTCCAGCTGATTTCAATTCTTGAAGCATTTGTTGTAACTTTTCGGAAACTTCTGATTTTTCTTTCATGAAGAAAACTTGGCGAAAGCGGGAAAAGTCATCTTTAAACAAAACGTAATAGCGATATCCTGAAATTGAAGTCAGAAACGGCCCACACACACCGGTGTGAATAATTTCTCCAGGCTGTGTTGCGTGTTCTCTGGTACCAAACTTTCGACGATGAGCTTTTCCGTAAACGCAACCTTCACAAACTTCACTATCTAGACTGACTGTTACTCCAAATTCACGCTCCATGACTACTTTCACATGCCTCTTATTTTGGTGGCCTAGCCTCTCATGGAATAGTTGAAGTTGATGGGATCCGCTTGAAACCATATTCATTTCAGCTCTTTCAGAAATATTAGAGACTTCTAGCTTATAAAGTCCACTATTCTGACTTCTGAAGCCTTCTAAAATGACTGTTTTTCCTATACAGAAACTGCATTTTTGTATCGTGGAGAAGAAGTGACTTTCGGTTTGTTTATCTTGGGCACCTAGTACAGAAAAGAGGTTTTTCTTGATTTTTGGTACAAACCAAACATCACTCAAGGTTATTTTATCTTTCTGCTCTCCAACCACAGCTTCCACGATGACTGTACCTTTTCCGCAGGCCTCAATGGAATCATCATTAGCAGTTGTGACTACATGGGAAGTGGTAAATTCCTCGTATGATTGGAATTATTCGAAACGATGCGTTATGTGATTTGTGGCACCATTATCAACATACCAGCTATCATAATCAGACTGGTATGAATGAAAACATTGAGTAATGGAAATGAGAACGACATTTGCTCTTGAATTTTCAGCATTCCACTTTGATGTAGATGGTTTTGGAGGTTTACCATCAGCGTGCCACTTGGAACAATGCCTTACTCTGTGGCCCTTCTCATGGCAATAATTGCATGTCCATTCCGCTGCTGACTTTCTGGGCTTGGAGAATTTCTTCTGCCTCGAGGAGTTGACAACTAATACTTCTTGACTGACGTTTCTACTTCTGTCTTTTTGCATCAGAGCTCTTTCATAAGCACACAATTGATTTTTTAAGTTGTCGATTGTTCTTTCGGTTTTGGCGATTAACATCCAGCTTGATCGAAACGAAAAATAGTTTTCTGGTAAGGTTTCCAAAATTTTACAAATCAATGACAATTCGGGTAATTCAACTGCGTCTTCTCTCTTGATCTCGATTTTCAACTCATTCCAGAGATTCTTCAATTTAGACATATGTGTAGCAACATCATCACAGGCATCTTTTTGATAACTGAAGAATTGCAAGCACAGATCGTAAGCTTTGTCTTCAGATATGCCGTCAAAAAGTCTATGTAGTTCTTGCCATATTTCCTGACCCGTGGAAAACCTCATAATCTTCTTCAGTGTTTCTTCCGTCATACTGGTCGTCAGTATTATAGTAGCACTGCTTTCTATTGTCTTATAGTCGCTCAGCTCCTTGTTGTACTTGGTAACTTCTTCAGTTGTAGCTCCTGCATTCAAAGCCTTTGGTTCTTTGAGAGTTCCGTCTACAATTTCCATGGCTCCGACGAGACCTCTAAGTAGCATGCATATTTTGTACTGCCAGGTGGACCAATTTGATTTGCCTTCTAACAGCCCAATCTGCATTCTGGTGAGTTCCATCTTTTGAAGACACTGTTAAACTTTCGATCACTTCGATACCTTCCGATCTGTATACTTTTATGACTCTACAGATATTACTGCGTATCTGGGCACATAACCTATTGAAGTATACCACAAAAGATGAACTACAGGCAAAAATACTTTATTCGTGTCAGGTTTTATAAAAATATATGACAAGACTAATTAAACAAAACTATCAATAGATACATAGCAATTCTTCTATACATCAGCCGTCTTGAAAAACAGAAAAACAAATAATGTAAATATCTCAACAGATAAAACATTTTAATTTTTATTATTTCCAATCGTTAATAAAACAGTGGAAAATCAAAATTTTACAAGTTTTGCAGAGGTCGTCTCTTTGTAAGCCTACTAAGAATAACTTCACTCAGTGAAAAAAATCATAGGGTTTTAGTTCAATGATTAACAAGATTTTAATGTAAACATTCAGTTTAGAAAAAGTTGTTAATTAGCAATTGCATAATTCATAGAGAAATTGGGATAACAATTTTTAAACAGCAGATTATTGTTAATCGATGTATCCCAATAGTACGTGAATGTGTTGTTCCTTAATATTCATATTCAAAATGTTTAAATAATTTGTTACCTAATTCTTTATACCTTTTGCCATTTTTTGTGGCCCCTTTTGAGACATTTTCTCAAACTACATGACATTACTCCAATAGATCTTTGATTAGAGACTAAAATACCAGCGGCGCACGTTGGGGCAAGTGTCCAATAAACCTGGCATTAAATCAAAAATTAAAAGTGCATATTTCCATACCGCCATCTATCGAAACGATAGTGCACTACTGTGTGCGACAAATAAGCAGACTGCGACCCATTCCTGGTCCCGCCGCGTTTCCCAAAGCTTTTATTTGTGGCGAGTTTTTGATCGAGGCAAGACGATTGCGATTTTTTTATGCAATTGTTGTAGTTTTGCATCGTCACTGTGTCAATAGATTGCAATTGTTATGAGTATTTGCTATCACAAATACTTTAAAGTTCAGGTATGTAGAGATAATTTGAGAACTTTGGGGATATAAAAACTTACATATAATAATATTAAATTCGTGTTTATAAAATATATGGTAATATCCTAAGGTTTTTACCGTATGTTCAGAATCATGAAAGTTTTCAGTTATGTTCCAAGGTCATCCAAACTCTGATTTATGAAGTTTTACATAGCTTGCCTATTGCTCAATTTAGAATCATGTGAATTTGTTGCCCATATTTTGCCTTTTTTCAGAAAAATAAGTTTCAGAGAGCGAAGTCTGCGCTAATTTCCATGGTACAACATGTCACCAACTGTTCACAAATACCTCATACACGCTTCAGAAATAATATCGGCCGCATTGCTTCCTATCGGGCAATTGAGTGAAAAGGCGCAAGAGGCGCGAAACAAAGATTTTAAAAGGTATCAGGAACATAATTCTGGAAAGTGCAGTAGAGTCAAGACAAACGAAGATGTTTTTAGTTTGTCCTTGGTTAGTAGCGACTCATAACAAGTAAGCGCAAAATAAAAAGGAAAAAACTTCACCGTTCCTCCACAGAAGTGTTATCAATGTTGAAATCTCCAACAATACCAACTAATACCATCGTCCATAGATATACTATCTATGGACGATGCTAATACTAGGACAAATGATATAGATAGATAAATAGATAATTTATTCATCACTAAAATTTTAACATTTACACAATTACAATTACAGAATTATATACATGAGAAAACTTATTGGACTAGTCAGAGAAGAAAACACATAGTTTTGGTCTTGTACACATTAATTCATTTCCTAATAGAGCTCTCCTTTCATTGATCCCTATGAACGATTTTATCTTATTGAAACAATCAATACCCAGACACTTTGGGGAATTCTGACTCACACTTGAGCGAGAGTATTTTTTTGGAAATAGGTGTTTATTATCATAGATGAATAAAACCAGCTGTAATATGTAGAGACACGGCAATGGTATGATATCATATTTTTTGAATAATGGTTTACAAGAGTCCAGTGGGCGAGCCTAGTCCATGCAACGGATAACTCTTTTCTGATCCTCGAAAATACGGTCAGTATATGCAGTTACCCCCGAAAATCAATCCTTACTGTAGCCTTGATTGTACTAGTCCATAGTACATACGTTTTATAACATCTGTAGAGACAGTGTCTCTCAGATTTCGAATAGCGTAGATTGCACTGCCAACTTATAGACATAAACTGTCGATGTGCGCCTCCCATGTTAGCTTTTGATCAAGAATTATTCCTGAAATTCTAGCTACTTTACCGTATTCTAGAGGTTCACCACACATGTTGATGTTGTTCATTAGACCCGAGTTTGAGATATTGTTTTTGGGTAAGAAATTGATAAAATTTGTTTTCTTTGTATTGCATAGCAGATCGTTGTCGCTACAGTATTTGCTGAATTCGCACATGCATAATTAGCCAAGTTTACAAGATTTTCTAAGATTTTGAGTGCTAGGAGTATATTTGTATCATCAGCGTAAAGTACCGTTTTATTTGGTGTGGTAAACGTATCGTAGATTTCCTTTGAGAATATTATAAAGAGAGTTGGTCCCAATATACTTCAACACTCTGTCAGATTTGTTATTATTTATTACTGTCAATTGCGTACGATTTGTCAAATATGATACTATCCAATCGTGTGGTATACCACGATACCACGGTATGAATAAGGAATCAGAGGACTTTGAGTCATCAGAGCATTTCAGTGATTCAAATTTATCCAAGTAAAGAATAGAAATCATCACCCAGAAGAGACTAATTGTGTGATGAGGTGTGATCAAGTAATTTCAATTTTGATGTTAATAAATATTTGTAAGATAAACAATGACTTTCATTTATACAAAATAATATATAAAGAAACTTATATTGTGTATTGGAAACTAAACAAACGCTTAAATATTTAATGCCAGGTTTATTGGTACCATGCCCCAGAGTACGGCGATAAGCAGAGTATCCGTTGGAGCATCATCGACCACCAATATACAGAGTCAGTTAAAAGTGTGAACCAGCTCATTTTTATCAGTTAATATGAGTCACTGAAAAAAAGTTGAGATGAAAGTTGAACGTTCAGTTATTCTGCACCTTTTTGCGAATCCATATGTGATTTTGATGGGACGTTGTTGTTTGAGTGATATTATTGGGGGTTGATTAAACGGAATATTTTTCAAATTTCATTCCACCATAACTTTTTTATTGATTGGCGAATTCCAACGAACCATACGAACCATTTGAAAATATCGCCAAAACAGTGGTCTAATTAGAAATTTTCTAAAAAAATAGCTAGTAATTTTTTTAGATTTTTGACCTTAAAAACTCAGATTAGAAGGACCTGGAAATGGAAATTCATTCATGAAATTTGGTGCCCTAGTAGAGTTTTCGAATGTCTACCCAATAAAAAAAAAACATTCCAATCGGTTTGACAATGTAGATTTTATAAGGGTGCTCCGGTCTTAAGTAGGTCACACACTGTAGACAATTATCGAAAAAAATTCCAATGAAAAACTTAAATCAAACATTTTCGAATTACGATGGACATGAATTGAATGAAATTGGTATAGCTCAGTTGACAAGCGAAATAAAACATTCCGAATATAAAATAGAATATTCAATTGTAGATACAAATTCTTGTCTTTTATTAGGTCTCAATACAAGCTCAACGTTCAATTTAATTGCCAGAATTGGTGAGATTTTTTGAAGCCAACTAAAAAAGGTTTGTTTTAAAAAATGAATTTAATAAAAAATGCAATCTTAAATTGAAATATGGAGCTGTTCCGGTGACAAACCTCCTGAAACGGTTCTCATAAGCCTTCATAGTTGTCTACTGCGAAAGTAGGATAAGTTCGGGACACAAGGTATTATATCAAAAGCTAGTGAACTGTCCGACTGGGTAAGCAATTTGGTTTTTACATTATTGATCCTCAAGATTTTAATAAAAATCTAGTGAGAGACTACTCCTGGATTCCGAAAATCGAAGATCTGAAACAATTTTCACTGTATAAACAATTTTCACTTATAATATCACAAGAGCTTAAATTATTTCCAGAAATTTTTTTGGGGGCACGAATATTTTGAAAATTATCCCGAGTCGCGAAGCGACGAGAGATAATTTTCTTAAAATATTCGTGCCCGAAGGAAAATTTCCAGGAATAATTCAAGCTTGCGTGGTATTCGGTAAGAAAATTTCACACCATAATTTGGAAAAAAATAATGAATCCAATCTGTCATTTTAAATTAATTTCACCGCTTGTCAAGTTCACCATGTTTCGTTAAATAAAAAACATTACCAACTTCAGTTACACCAAATGATAAAACTCAGATGGGTATTAGATCAGTCTATCGCCCTTTCCTAATTTTAGGTTACTACAGGTCTACTCTCTTAAAAGTCGTTATTTAACGAGTCGTTAATTAACGATTGTAGTTTAATTTACGATTACGTCAATCTAAACGACAATTCAGAAATTCTACAAACAATGTCGTTACGGCTTCAATAGTTACCAAAAGAATAACGACCAACCAGAATTTTTGAGACGGGTAGTACATATAAATTCATGTTTTGTGACTGAATGATGGATGAAAACAAAAACTGAACTGCTCAGTTGGATATTTTATATAAATAAATGGGCCAAATAAAAAACCAATATTTCTGATATGTCGTGAATACACCTGCTGCCTACAGAAGACTGGGACGTGACACACGATTTATCTTTTGCCGTAGACTTCTGGTGCTTGCCATGAGCAAAAAAATGCAATGCTAAAAGAAAACTGTGTAATTGGTTATTGAATGGAAAATTAGTATTTTTTGTTTACTTCTATAACTGAAGGTATCCTGAGGGACATTGCAGAGTGATCGCTCATTTTGTTAAATAACTCCCACGCCAGTTCTCTGCTTGATCTTTCCGAAAATTTTCTTCAGGAGTCTTGAGAGGGTTGCTGATATTCCTGAGCTATCTATTGAACCTCCGATTCAACTATCTATAGAAAAACAGATACGTGATCCGATTTACCTTCATAAATCATCATAACACCTTCTTCGTCGAGTGAGAATAATTTTTTTGCTGAACACGTCTATTATCGTTGACAGTCATGACATCCAAATAGGCGTCGTCTGCTCAGCGATGTTTTGGCAACGATATAGGTATCGTTAGATAACGATGAAGAAACAGATAGTGAATACGATTATGTGATTTTATCGTTATTTAACTGCTTATCGCTTGGTTACGTCTGCTAACGATATCTTTGAAAGATAGTGAATAGACCTGTAAAGGTGGTAGAAATGTACTTTTTGTTAAGGTAATCCATGACATTTCTAATGTAAAAATTATAATATTAACATGTTTTGTTGCAGTAGGTGGCCGTGATATAGGCGGCCATGCTTTCGACAGATGAGGTTTATATTGGTAAATTACATTGAGTTACTGTATAGTAAACCAGCAAACAAAGATATTCTTATGTAAAACATTTCTTGTAGGCATTTGAGTTAAACAATTAGAAAAAAATGAAATGCTTTGAAAAGTACAATGTATGTAAATACTGCAAAGAGTTGAGACAAGCGCAAATATTTCATCCAAAATTAATATATTTAACGAATTTAATGGAAGATTGCGACCAGGAAGCGTTAAAGTCGAATGGTTTGTTTACGAAAATCCAAGAAAGTCTGCTGCAGATTTCAAGTAAATATGGCCTTTTGCGTAAAAGAGATTTGAACAAAATTTTTTCAAAACATTACATATATGTCTCAAAACACAGACATCTAATTAATTCGTCACTTTTCTATTCACCATTGAGAAGAGAGGATGGGTTAGAATTCAAGCAACATTTAAATCTTACTATGTTTGTAGATCTTACGTTTTTTGAAATATAAATTGTTAATGCATAATAATTGAACAAATTTGTGTTTTCTGTTTAATGAAACTTTGAAACTTTATAGCGAATAATAAATAATAATGTTAATTCTTATAGAAAGGACCACGCACGTTTCTTATTGAAAATGGCTTTCCGTGAATTTGTCCGAATTTTTGGTATGGTGTAGATCTGGATGCACTGATCAAAGGTGTCCATTGCCAAAAACTCCAAAAATGGAAAGTTTTCGAGATATGGCTCTATCAATGTAATTTTTTTTGCATTTTTTGGATTTTTACACATAATCAGTTCACTCTCATACTTAGGGAAAACCGAGTATCAATGATTTCACTGCAGGAATCGATTGAAAAATAATTCTTTCTTCGTTTCAGATACTGCCATTTGAAGAAATTATTATACACTGCTCGTCACTGACGATATAACTGGACTATTATTTTCAATTTCTATAGTCCAGTTTTTGTAGAAACAAAAACTTCTGAATTGCTCAAGGTATCTCAGAGTAACATATATTCAACACTTTTCGATAGAGGCACTAGAAAAATAATATTCGATATACACTATAGGAACTGAATCTGAGATACATTTTTTAAAATAGTTTCCTAGTCGTCAAAGAAATAGTAGTAAATGCAAAATGAGCATATAGAAAATCATTCATACTGTAGGCTGACGACATAAATACTCCTATCGAATGCAGTTTGTTTATACCGAGTGTTAAATATCAATAGAAACAAGGGAATATATACCCAATAATCATTTCTAATCACTAATCGAACCGTTAAGGCAAACGGATCCGTGAAAATGTCTGAATATTTGATATGATGTGGATTTCGATGCACTATCTGAAACGAAGAAATAATTATTTTTCAATCGATTCCTGCAGTGAAATCATTGAAACTCGGTTTTTCCTAATTATGAGAGTGAACTGATTATGTGTCAAAATCCAAAAAAAAAAATACATTGATAGAGCCCGAATCTCGAAAACTGTTCATTTTTGGAGTTTTTGACAATGGACACTTTTGATCAGTGCATCCAGATCTACACCATACCAAAAATTCGGACAAATTCACGGTAAGCCATTTTCCATAAGAAACGTGCGTGGTCCTTTATCATTATTCACAGGTATATCTACAATATTTAATGGTTGTAGATCATATTTTTACCTTTTCAACTGTCAAAAAATATCTACTCAAATATCGTGGCGCCACGAAAAAATTTACGGATATTTTTTTAGTTGCCATGGTAACTAGTCAAAATTAAGGCTAAAAAGTGGAGGTGTGAAATTTTCTACAGTTGTTGATCAAAATATGGTTTTTATCATGTTGAACCAGATGAAAATTCTCCAAAGAGATGCACGTTCAGCACGATTTTTTGATTATATGAATTCAATCGATTGCATTTTGGTATAGGTGTGGCTCCAGAACATTTTCAAAGGATTAGTTCAAAAATATTTCCGACATAATATGGAGTGTTTTCATTTATTTCGATGATATACCAATAGCAGGTGGAGATAATGAGGAGCATGATAAAAAATTCCAAAAGTAATGTATAGGTCTAGAGAAACGAATATAAATTTCAGCTTGAAATAATTACAATACAGATTAGAAGAAATAAAATATGTTGGGTTCATCTTCAATAGAGATGGTTGGAAACCTTATCCGAATGGAGTTATAGTTATTAACGTTACAAGGCCGATATGTAGCAAATAACGGATGAGGTTGAATATTTTAATCCGAGGCGCAGCCGAGGATCATAACAACCAAATCCGTTATTTGCGTATCGGCCGTGTGTCGTTCAAGATTTTTCGAAATCCCGCTGAAAAATTACATTTTGATTCCGAAGAAAAAGCAAACCACGTATCTCATTATTCTACATAAAAATCCCAACATCATGTTGTCGTGGATCAGCTCAACAGTATCACAACAATTATATGGACAAAGTCAGTTTTTTGTGACCGCGAGTTCGCTTTAACAACGACCATGGATGAAATTGAAGAAATTGAAGAACAAAATCATACTTTAGAAATATTGGGAGAATCATGTGCAGCGAGTGTTGATTTACTGCCGAAAATAACTCGAGAGCGATATCAAAAAGAAATTGAAACTTTTGAAGAGTGGCGAAAAAGCAAGAAGGTGAAGGTGGTTAATGAAGATATATTATTAGCCTATACGAAAGGAAAATCAGAGTTTTATTCTCATAACTCGCTGTGGACCAAAATTTCAATGTTGAAACTTGCTTCGAAAGTTTATGACAACATTGTCATTTCAGGGTTGGTTATGTTAAATCGTACACCATATTTGAGTATTACCCACAGAAATGGTATTTTTAGATTTGGAAAATTATTTTTGTTCTTGAGACGAAAGTTTGAGGGATACACACAAAAGAGAGCAAACATTTTGTCTGAACAAGAAATAACTAAGTTTCTGTTGGAGGCAGATGATCATACATGGTTGCTTAAAAATGTTTTATTAATGTGTGCTATTTTTGGCGCCTGTGGATGTGACAAACTCGTTGAGCTGACTGTGGATGATTTTGAAAGCACCAGTACCAGAGTTTTGGTTACATTGAGGTATACTAAAAACAAAAAGAACAGGATATTTGTCATTCCCAAAGAAGGACTTCCTTTTGATTCCTATGGTTTATACCAAAAATACGTAGATTTGCGGCCTTCAAATTTGAAAAATCGGCGATTCTTCATTGGTTATAGGAATGGTAAATGTGTAAAACAAGTTGTGGGAATTTATACTAATGGAGCTGTCCCAGAAAAAATTGCAGCATTCTTTGAATTGAAAAATCTTCAGCTCTACATGAGGCACTCTTTTCGCTGATCCTCGGCTACTATGCTTGTAGAAGATGGTGGCGATCTACTATCGGTGAAAGAACTTGGAGGTTGGAACTCCTCTGCGGTGGCGGAGTCGTATATTGAAAATTCGGTTTTACAGAGAATGAAGATGACGGGACAACTATTTCATAGTAATGATGCCACACCGACAACAAGTTCAAATACTGGTGCTATAGATGGTAGATGATAGAATAGAAATTTCAAATGAAAGCAATAGTCCAATTACTTTTCAAATTTATAAATAGTTAGTATTATTTTTTTTCTTTTGTGTTTTGGCATCGACTGCCTTGATACTAACTCCATACGCCACCTTAGGAGCAGCACTGTTAATTGGAACGCAACAGTGAATCGTGCAGGACTCACCCTATTCAATAGAATATATTCTATATTTTCCTATTTCCTAGCAGCCGCCGAATAAATAAATTAAATAAATAATCTATTTCACCCTGTATCAGAATTTTCCTTCTTGATTAGTAATCAAATTTAAATTGTCATCATCATTGTCATTCACCTAATGTCATGTTTTATATCCGTTTGGTCCCAATTTCATTTTAATTCTCACGTTAATAAGTAGCCATCTATATTTATATTTAAACCATACATTTTGTAGTCGTCCTGAAGAAGACAATAAACATTGTCGAAAGCTCGACAAATTTCAAATAGTATTTCTAATTAGCTCACCAATTGACTGCAACCTCACGAATTTACTACTTCATATTATAATCAGTCACGAAAACTTCCTACTATATATATATATATATATATATATATATATATATATATATATTGGATGGATTTATCGAGGGGAAATATATAAAAGTATAAATGGAAAAGTTATTGGGTATAGCCCTCAAATTGTTCTGCAACCGTAGACACGTGTTTCGAGCTTAAGCTCTCATCAGTACGGTAAAATCAAGTGCGAAGATGTACAACACTTGGATGTACAAATAGAAACAAAGGAAGTCAACAACAGGAAGCCAACCACACTTTTATATATTTCCCCTCGATAAATCCATCCTGTTTCATATTCTCCTGGGTGGGATTGTCACGCTGGTAGCTATAGCTGCCTCCGTGGCGACGTTAGTTGTTGCCTTGTAAGCACAAGGTCTTCTAACCGAAGCCACAAATGTGTGGTTGGCTTCCTGTTGTTGACTTCCGTTGTTTCTATTTGTACATCCAAGTGTTGTACATCTTCGCACTTGATTTTACCGTACTGATGAGAGCTTAAGCTCGAAACACGTGTCTACGGTTGCAGAACAATTTGAGGGCTATACCCAATAACTTTTCTATATATATATATATATATATATATATATATATATATATATATATATATATTATACTTACTCACTTACTTACTCACTTACTCACTTACTCATTTACTCACTTACTCACTTACTCACTTACTTACTCACTCACACTTACTCACTCACACTTACTCACTTACTCACTTACTCACTTACTCACTTACTCACTTACTCACTTACTCACTTACTCACTTACTCACTTACTCATTTACTCACTTACTCACCTACTCACTTACTCACTCATTCACTTACTTACTAACTCACTTACTCAATTATTCACTTTTTCACTCATTCACTTACTCACTTACTCACATACTCACTCACTTACTCACTCACTCAATCACTCAATCACTCACTTACTCACTTACTTACTCACTTACTCACTTACTCACTTACTCACTTACTCACTTACTCACTTACTCACTTACTCACTTACTCACTTACTCACTTACTCACTTACTCACTAACTCACTTACTCACTTACTCACTTACTCACTTACTCACTTACTCACTTACTCACTTACTCACTTACTCACTTACTCACTTACTCACTTACTCACTTACTCACTCATTTACTCACTTACTCACTTACTCACTTACTCATTTACTCACCTACTCACCTACTCACTTACTCACTCATTCACTTACTCACTAACTCACTTACTCAATTATTCACTTTTTCACTCATTCACTTACTCACTTACTCACTCATTCACTCACTCACTTACTCACTCACTCACTCACTCACTTACTCACTTACTCACTTACTCACTTACTCACTTACTCATTTACTCACTTACTCACTTACTCACTTACTCACTTACTCACTTACTCACTTACTCACTTACTCACTTACTCACTTACTCACTTACTCACTTACTCACTTACTCACTTACTCACTTACTCACTTACTCACTTACTCACTTACTCACTTACTCACTTCCTCACTCACTCACTCACTCACTTACTCACTTACTCACCTACTCACTTACTCACTCACTTACTTGATTACTTACTGAATTACTTACCTACTCACATGCTTACTTACTCAAGTGGAGGGCCTGATACGGGCCCACTCACGTTCAAACCTAACCTACTAAAATCCGTTAATATATTTATTATTTACATTTTCTAATGAACTGACGTATTGCAATGTCAGTAACTGATTATTCGAAAGTTTTTACTTTCCTCAGCATAATTGAATTATTTTCATTACAGTTGTTTGATACCTTGAGAAATGAGAACAAAAATTTCATGGACAAAATCATACCAGTTAATGGTGATATCAAGAAACTCAAACTGGGTAAGAAATTATACTACTTCCTACTATAAAGGAATACGAATACATTTTTTTTTTAAATATTATTTTAAGGTATAAAGATGTTGCATACGATTTGAGTTTACCTCTGTTTTCGTGATTCTTTCAATGAAAAATAAATCACAGCTAATTCTCACAATATCAATCCACAAATGGCCCATATAACTAACTTAAAAAAAATTCTGGTGTTAGCCCAGAATTTTTCATTAATGGAATAACGGAAATGTGCCTTTCACTACTGGTCACAAGGGGTCGCATTTGGTGGTGTCATAAGTTAGTAATATGAGGTCGTGAGGGGCTGTAGATAACTGTTTCTATACAGTGTGTACCAGCTAAAACATGTTGAGGATCGATCAAGTGTTGTTGAAGTTTTAATGAAAACTAAGTTTTATCAAGATATTTTTATTTTTCATCACCAAAAATATTATCGTCCTAAGAATGGTTCGAAATGTGAACCATTCAGTTCCATACAGAAGTATAGGCGACTTTCGAAATGTTTTCGCACATTGCTCAACATTTCTGGAGTCACTGCACGACACTCCACAACAATTCTCCTGCGTAGATAATCAAGCGAAGTTGGCTGTGTAATATAAAATTTGGATATCAAATGACCTCATGACAAGAAGTCTAATAGTGATGAATCAGGACATCTAGCTGGCTATTTTATTGGTCCTCGCTTTCCAATCCATCTCCCTGTGAAATTGTCATCTAAAAATTGACGTACAGTTGCAACAAAATGTGGAGGAGCTCCATCTTGTTGAATGGTAAGCTGACCTTCAAGGAGCCTATCATCGTCTTCAAGTAACTGGGTGATCCTGGGGTTCACAGTTGCATAGAGAAGTTCAGGATATGTTTGTCCATTGAGGCAACTATCAATAAAATATGTACCTACAATAGATAGATAGATAGATTCTTTATTGCCTGATTTTCTATTATACAATAGATGAGACATTGAGAAATAAATAAATATATATACATATGGGAGTGGTTACTTACATAGAATATACAGACGTATAAACACCTAATACATACCTAATAATAAAAACAATACACAGTAAATAATAAAAATTGCATTTAAATATTGCTAGAAGAGTGCATCTCCTAATTGTTACCAACGTAACTTTCAAACTCTTTCAAATTGTAAAAACATTCGTCATGAAGGATCTTCTTTAATCGTCTCTTGAATATACTATAGGATTCACTATCCTTAATGATAGCCGGAAGTTTATTATAATATCGAATGACACAATTAATGGGAGCTTTCTAAACGAGTGATTTCTTCTTTCTAAAACAAAATTGTTTTTGTATCTTGTATCGTAATTGTGGATGTCACTGCTTCTCATTAGTTTATCTTCATTGATGTAGATGTAACTGAGCAATTTTAGTAAATATATTGAAGAGACTGTCAAGATTTTATGGCGTTTGAAAGTTTCGTATGGTCTCTCAGAACACCAGCCCATACATTCAATTTCTGGGGAGTTTGTGAATGAGTTTCCCTGTACCAATGGGGATTAACGTCACTCTGGTATCTGCAGTTGTGCCTGTTCACAGGTCCATTCAAATAAAAAAAGATTCGTCAGTAAAGCACACATTGTAGAGGTAATTATTATCACTAATCAATGATTATTTATAGAGCCATAGATGAAGCTAAACCTGCAATTTGCATTTTTGTTGATTTGGCAAAGGCCTTCGATACTGTCAGCTATGAAAAATTACTTATCGCTCTGAATAACATTGGTTTCAGAGACAGTAGCTTAAGTCTCATGCAAAGTTATCTAGAAAATAGACACCTGTTCCTGCAGAAGTTAATTTTATTTATCGTCCTTGCTCCTATACTATTTAGTTGTATTCGTTTTATATTTGAATAGTGGTCAGGGAAAAAATAATAAAAAATATTGTCAAACAAAAACATTGGTCTTGTCACTGAAAAATCTTTTTGATTCAAATAATTTATAAACCAAAGGCTTTTTAAACCCCAAAATAACCGGAGACCGTCACATAAGTGGTCCTTCAAGCTATTAAAAGAACCGTCCTGTGGAAGATGACCGATTCGAAATCTGTACCGCCCAGGAGTGCAAGGATTACAAAAGGAGTGCCACCTGCAAGATTTGAAAATGTCAGTCAGAACTTTGAAAACCGAGAAAAGTCAGTAATGAATTTGATAAATATTTTCGAAAATCTGAAGAAGAAATGGACAAAAACCTTCAGCAAAGTTCATCTGAGATCCACAAAAGCAGCAAAGGTTCTAGTAATAAATCCAGGAGGCGAAGACAGCGAGAAATCGAATTTGAGAAGGAAAAAAGGCTAGCTGAAATCGAAAAAAGATTGATTAAACGAGAAGCAGAGATGAAAAAGGCAGAATTGGAGAGTCTGAATTCGAGCGACTTTTCCAATGACGAAACAGAAACTATGACTAGTAAAACATCTTTTGTTCAAGACTGGGTGAATTCATTGAACAAAAGCGCAGAAAATCTACCAAACAAAAATAATGTTCAATCAAAAGAATCCAAACAGTCAGATGCTCAAGGAGGTACGGCGGAAGAACTGAAAATACACCAATTTGTGGCTCGGCAATCTTTCAGTAAAGAACTTCCAGTATTTTCCGGAGAACCTGGAGAGTGGATGAACTTTATACACCAATTCAAGGAAACAACTAAACTTTGTGGATTTTCTGAAGCTGAAAATATTGTGCGTTTACAAAAGTGCCTGAAGGGTAAAGCAAGAGAATGTGTGGATGCCTTGTTAATTTTTAACCAAGAAGTAGATAAAATCATCAATACTCTTGAGAGAAGGTACGTCAGACCTGATATCATCATTGAAGATCTGATCGACACTGTGAGGAAAATTCCTGAAATGAAAGAAGACAGGCTTGAATCAACTTTAGACTTATTCAAATTCAAATTCAAAATTTGGCCATCACAATTGAAAGTCTGAAATGCCAATCATATTTATCGAATCCTCAACTTTTAAAGGATGTGGTGAAAAAATTGAATCCCAATTTAAAGATGGAATGGGGAAGACAAGTTGTTGAGTTGAAAAAATGCAAAGAATCAATTTCAATAACAGATTTCTCCATATGGCTGGAAGAAACAAGCGAAGCCATTATGTACGTTGTTGGTCCAGAGAAAGAACAAGAAAGAAGGAAGAAATTTATTTTTACTACCAGTCAACCAGAAACCAAAGTTTTCAAATGTAAATATTGTAAAAAGGATAGACACAAAATAGAAAGCTGCAAATCTTTCAAAAAACTTGAAATTGAGAAACGATGGGACTGGGTGAGAGATAATGAATTATGCTTCACCTGTCTGGGATCATCTCATTACACAAAATTTTGTCGAAGTAAGAAAAAATGTGAAGTTGACGGTTGTTTCTTCAAACATCACGCCCTTTTACACAAGGAATTTGATACAAAAGCTGAAGAGGTGGAAGAGCAAGTGAATCACCACGTCAACGCCCAGAAAACGGAAATACTTCTGAGAATCGCTCCCGTTGAACTCATGGGTCCTAGAGGTACATTAAATACATTTGCCTTGTTCGATGAAGCTTCTACCATTACCATGATCGATGCTGAGCTGGCAGACAAAATAGGAGCAACGGGGCCATCTGAAAGTTTAAGAATCAAATGGACAAACTCAATGACAGCAGAGGATCAGAATTCTAGAAGAGTGAATTTGAAAATTAAAGGCCAAAACGAGGATATAACATACAGTATGAACAATGTCCGAACTGTTGAAAACTTGTGTCTTCCAGTCTTTAGATGTTAAAAACAATGCTCAAAAACTGGAATATCTACAAAAAGTAAAAGTATGCCCTTTAGTAAATGCAAAGCCACGAATCCTCATTGGTCAGGACAACATCCATTTAATCATAGCCAGAGAAGTCCATGAAGGAGGAAAAAATGATCCAGTGTTGTCTCGATCCAAATTAGGATGGGTTGTCCATGGTAATCTGAGCAAAAACTATTTGGGACGAGTCGACGAGGAATTTTCATTTTTTGTCAATCACCAACAGGAGAAATTGGAAGAATTGGAAGAACTTGTTAGGAACTCATTCAAAATTGATAGTTTGGGAGTGAAATACTACAAAAAAGTCCAAAGTCTAGACGATATTCGAGCCACAACAATTTTGAACACAACTACAAGAAGAATTGATTCCAACAAGTGGGAAACCGGTGTTCTGTGGAAAAGCGACCATTTTGAACTCCCAAATAGTAAATTTACTGCCCTAAATCGACTGAAATCTTTAGAGAAGAGAATGGATAAAGACGAAAAGTTTGCTGTTGAATATGAAGCAAAAATATCTGAGTATTTGGAAAAAGGGTACGCAAGAAAGTTATCCACAGAAGGAGTTCAGAAGAAATGCGAAAATATCTGGTACTTGCCACATTTTGCTGTTACCAACCCAAACAAACCAGGCAAAATACGTTTTGTGTTCGACGCTGCAGCAAAATCAAGTGGAATCAGCCTAAACGACGTTCTTCTAAAGGGCCCAGATTTATTGAACTCCCTACTTGGTGTAATTTTCAAATTCAGGCAGAGAAATATTGCACTATCAGCAGATATACAGGAAATGTTCCATAGAGTGGAAATTCGCCCAAAAGACAGAAGTGCCCAGCGTTTTTTGTGGAGAGGCAGAGAAAGAGATGGAAAAATTTCAACAGAGTATGAGATGATTGCTATAATATTTGGAGCAGTTTCATCACCAACTTCCGCCCAACATGTTATGAGAACAAATGCTCTAGAATTTGAAAATGACTTTCCAGAAGCTGTTAGAGCAATTGTAGAGTGTCATTATGTTGACGACTACTTGGATAGTTTTGATACTGTAGAAGAGGCCCAAAAAACAACGTCTGATGTGATTGAAGTACATCATAGAGGAGGTTTTACTATAAGAAATTGGACCAGTAATTCGAGAGAAGTTCTGAAAACCATCCCAGAAAAATATCGAAACTGTTATGAAAAAGATATGGACTTTGAGAAAGAGTCACCATTAGCTATCCAAATAATCCTAGGCTTATATTGGAACCCAAATGAAGACAAATTTGCTTTTTCAATAAAATGGAACAAAGATGAACTCCGGACGCTGGCAGAAACACCTGTTACAAAAAGAGATGTCCTGAAAACAGTAATGACTATCTTTGATCCGTTTGGGTTCTTGAGCGCCTTCACAATCATAGCAAGAATTTTGCTGCAGGATATTTGGCGGACGAAAATTGGCTGGGATGACAATATAGGAGAAGATATGATGGCAAAATGGAAAAAATGGATTGCAAAAATTGAGAAAGTTTCAACTCTGACGATTCCCGGGTGTTATATTCCAAATTTATTTGAGGCTCAAGAAATTCAACTCCATATCTTCTGTGATGCGAGTGCTCAGGCTTATTCAACAGTGGCATACTTTCGAGTAACAAAGAACGAATCTACTGACACCTGTTTCGTGATGGCGAAGTCTAGAGTAACCCCTATAAAAGAACAGGTTTCCATTCCAAGGCTCGAACTCCAAGCAGCAGTTATAGGCAGTAGACTGGCAGTAACTATAATGGAAAATCACAGTATCAAAATAAATAAGTGTTTCTATTGGACTGACTCTAAAACTGTTATTGGCTGGATCAAAGCAGAATCTTCAATATTCAAACCGTTTGTGGCACACAGAGAGGCTGAAATTATAGAAACCAGTGGTGCAAAGAACTGGAATTGGGTTCCAACGAAAGAAAACGTCGCAGATGAAGCCACAAGGGAAAATAACCTTCATCATTGGGAGTCTGCTAGCAGATGGTTAAATGGACCACACTTTCTGAAGTGCGATAATGGAAAATGGCCTCAGATCCAGATTGATGAAATTGATATTTCCGAAGTGAAAAAACCCTTTGTTGGAGCCACCTCTCATGAAAATCAAAATTTGAAGGAAGCTCTTCCAGACATTATTAGATTTTCGTCATGGCTGAAACTGATTCGAGCAACAGCTTGGCTGCTGAGATTCATAGGGAATTCAAGGAAAACTTCAGCGAAAAGTAAGGAAATCACACCTATAGAAATGAACTCTGCCGAAAACTTGTGGATTAGATCTGTCCAAAATGAATATTTCCAAGAAGAAATCGATACTCTGAAAAGAAGTATGAAAATTGGAACCTCGAGTAAATTGTACAAATTATCACCATTTTCAGACAGCGAAGGGATAATGCGAATGGAAAGCAGAGTATTGTATTCTAATGACCTGGCACGAGATACGAAATTTTCAATAATTCTTGAACCAAAAAACGATTTCACAAGATTGCTCATTCTTCATCGTCACATCCGGGCAGCGCACAATGGACAAGAATATGTAGTTAACGAACTTCGTCAACGATACTGGATTCTGAACATGAGGTCTGCAGTAAGGAGATGTTGGAGTGAATGTCAATTTTGCAAAAATAATAGAGCAAAACCAGAAATACCAGAAATGGCTCCACTTCCAAATTCCCGTCTTACTTCATTTATGCGAACATTCACCATAGTCGGGATGGACTATTTTGGACAGATGTTCATGTCGATTGGCCGAAGACGAGAAAAGAGGTACGGAGTACTTTTCACGTGCATGAGTACCTGTGCAGTTCATCTTGAAATGGCACACTCTCTAACCACTGATTCGGCAATAATGGCCATCAGAAGACTCGTCGGTCGTAGAGGGTGTCCCAAGAAAATATTTTCGGACAATGGCATGAATCTGCGGGGAGCTGCAAAGGAACTGAAAACATCTTTGGAAGATTTGGACCAAAATGAGATCATTTCGAAACTAACCACTAGCAATATTGAATTTTTCTTCATACCTCCTTCTGCTCCACATATGGGAGGCAGTTGGGAGAGACTCGTCAGATCCATAAAAACGACTTTGAAGGTGATTCTGAAAGAAAAGTTTCCACGAGAAGAAGTTTTGCAGACTTTATTAATAGAAGCTGAAAGCATTGTTAACAGCCGTCCCTTGGTTCATGTGTCTTCAGACCGAGACGACAGTGAAGCTCTGACGCCAAATCACTTCTTGTTGGGAACATCAAGTTCAACTCAGATTCCAGGTAAATTTGAAGAAAATGATTTATTCACTAGGAAACAGTGGCGCATATCTCAGCTACTATCGGACCATTTTTGGCAGCGATGGATTAGGGAATATTTGCCAGTTCTGACGAAAAGAACCAAGTGGTTTTCATCGTCCCAAAGAAAAATGAAAATTGGAGATGTGGTCATTATAGTTGACACTCAATTTTTAAGGAACACCTGGCCCAAAGGCATCGTGACTGCAGTACACCCAGGAAAAGATGGACATATTCGGGTAGTAGATGTGAAAACTTCAATGGGCACATACAAAAGACCTTTAACGAAGCTTTGCATACTCAACAAAGACAAACCGAACGATATTAGGTAATGAACAGGAGTTCTTTACCGGGAGGGAGTGTTCCTGCAGAAGTTAATTTTATTTATCGTCCTTGCTCCTATACTATGAGTTGTATTCGTTTTATATTTGAATAGTGGTCAGGGAAAAAATAATAAAAAATATTGTCAAACAAAAACATTGGTCTTGTCACTAAAAAATTTATTTGATTCAAATAATTTATAAACCAAAGGCTTTTTAAACCCCAAAATAACCGGAGACCGTCACAGACACCAATGCGTTAAGAATGGTGAAAATCACAGTAATTTCTTATGTATATATATATATATATATATATATATATATATATATATATATATATATATATATATGACTTATTCCTCCTACCGATCAAAGGAGATATCATCAGTTTTGCTGATGATACAGCTGTATTCTATGAAGACACAAATTGGGATAATTTGAGAAAGAAAATTGAAGGAGATTTTGGAATGGTCACTGAATTTTTTAGTCACAAGCTATTGACGGTAAATGGAGACAAAACTTTTTTCGTTCCCTTCTGTAGCAACCTGTATTAAAATGTTATGCTGATACATATATCGATAAATAAATATTACTATTACTACTATTACTATTACTATTAACTCATGATTTCACAAAACTCTGTACGCCCGTCAGGATCATCTTCGTTTAATTCTTATACATTCTGCATTTTATAAAGAACATTGCATCTTTCACAATTATATGTACGCTGCTTCTAGAAACTCCAGAAATAGTCTCAAGTTGTCCTAAAGATTGAATGTTGCTCATCACTGCATGTCCTAAAACTGTAACAGCGACCCCTTCATTTCTCATAGGCTTCTCACGTTCATGTTTTTTATTCAGCACTGATCCCGACTCCATGAACTTATTCTTCAATTGAAGCACGTATTTATATGATGTGTTTTTTTTCTGGATGAATTTCTTCGAAAATTCGAACCGTAGCTCTAGCACATCGTCCATTTTCAAAATACGCATCTTCAATGGATATTCTCTTTTTTATAGTATAAACCATTTTCGAAAGGTTTCGAAATGTTGAATGAAGTGACTAGAATACATCAAATACCAAGGCGTAAACAAAGATATAGGTATACAAAAACACATGGCAACTATTTTTTCTTCATAAAAACGTCTCAGTTTTCTCGGTGTTAACTGTTAACTCATTGAGACCAGTGTAATTTTCAAGTATAGTTAGTTTTTTGCCAGGTCAATTTGAGATTCAGCAAGTATTACAAGGTCGTCGGCATAAAATAGCATCAATATGTCGTTTTCATTATCAATATTGATTCGGTGAGCCCCTTTGTTTGAAAAAAAAAATTGTACAGGTCCGATATAAATAAATTGAAAAGAAGGGGATTCAAGGACTCATCCTCTGAAACCCCAGTGGTAACATCAAAGGATTTTGTGAGACCATCATTACCTTCAACTTTCAGTGAAGCATTCTCGTATAGGGTTTTGATGACCATGACAATTTTTGCCATAACAAATTATGAGTAATAGAATCAAATGATCGCTTGAAATCTACGAACAGATCAAATATTTTTTTTTTTGTGTCGTAGATGAATTTTTTTTGATGGAGGACAGCACAAATACGTTGTCAATACAACCATGATTTTTACAGAATCCCGATTGTGATTCGGGGAGTATTTGAGCATCTTCAGCCCATGAATCAAGACGGTTCAGTATTATATGCGTGAAAACTTTGGACACACATGAACGATAAATTTATGTTGCCTGATGATGTGGAAACTACTGAAGCAACATCTTCAACTTCATTGCCAGAAATGAATTAGAACTCCTTTATTTCAACAAGAGTGAGGTAGACAGAAAAATATTGTAATCAACTCTTATATTGAAATGCGAATAATGATTTCGAAAATTAACGCGCTCGTTTCGCTTACGCGTTAAAATATCTCGATCATTAATCGCCTTCATTAATGCAATAGTTGATAGAATAACAATTTCCGAAATGTAGCGGAATAAGGGAGAAGTTAAATGAAAACAAATCAATCATTCTGAAAGTTACTTCCAATTGTGCATTTTTGTACTAATTTCACCCTGTCTGTGGGTTTCATAAGAGACACTATTTTTACAAGAGAAGAAATTAATTTGAACTAGCAACTTTACGATGAATTTGCTATTCTGGAGATTTCCTCGTCTGTAGTAGACAGATAATATTGAAGTGAATACGATAAGCAAGAAATCACACTGATCGACCAGGACCGACCTTCCGCGACCGTCCACCTACGACCAAAAATTTAATTAGATCAATGAAAACTTTCAAACTCACACTGATCGACCATCTACGACCGACCGCTAGAATAATTTTGTCAATCTGACATTGATCTGACATTCAAAAGGTTGTGTCAGTTTTCTATTTATTTAACGAAAATAAGTAAAATCATAATTTTAATGCTTATGTTGTAACTGATGAGTAGAAGTGATAGTGAAGAAGAAAGAATAACGATAGTGTTTGATTTTTATGAACGATTAATAAAGTAGAGTAAAAAAGTGTCTGGAATCGAGAACTTCATTTATGTAGGGAACAAGAGGGGAAATTTTGAACCAATTATCCCAAATTACTGAAAGATCAATACAGTTCCAAACTACCTACTATTGAATATTCAAAAATTACACCAACAGAAATTCCCAATCAAAAAAAGGCCAATTTTTTATTTGCTGGGCATTACTTGCCGATGAAGCACCAAGGAATGTCTCCTTCAAGGAATGTCTCCTTTTTCTATATCCAGCACGTTAATTCTTCAACTATAATAAATTCCATCAATGACTTCTCTACTGCTGTAATTAGGATTACTCTGATTTAACGTGGCTCCTCCTCATCGTTATTTTTAAAATATTCATCTCTGCGGCGGTCCACACGGTTCCTGTATTGTTCCGCTGCTTTAAAAGCATACAAAATTTGGATGTTCTATAAATTGTAGATATAGTACTCAAGAATTTCTGACAGATCCTTTATTTTTTCAATAACAGTTCACACGAATAATATTAAAATTTTCGTTTAGGTGAAAACCTGTTCAAAGTTTATCACAAACATGTGCCCAAATAATAATTAAGCATATGGATATCACAGTAGTTTGAGGCCGACCAAAATTTTCAGTAAGTCAGTAATTTCAAACATGGTCTTTGAAAACCGGTCGTGGACGGTCGAGAATGGTCGAACAGTGTGAGTTGTGCAATAAGAATATACGTGTTGGAAAAGTTGGTCGTCGGTGGACGGTCGCGGACGGTCCGTCCTGGTCGATCAGTGTGATTCCTGGCTAAGATATCCACAGATCCAATTACACTCGCGACATGTTTCCCTACAGTGTTAGCGAACCATGTCGCAGGTGAATTTGAATCAGTGGAAATCTTATAGTCTTTACCTCAGTGATATATTCTATGGATTTCCATCAAGTAACGGCAGAGTCAAAAATGGAAGAAAACATGACAATTGAAAAAGTCCTTTTGATTTATGTTCTTTCTTGTTATGTTTCAGGAATCAGCGAGGAGGACAGAAAACGCATCACAGACAATGTTAGTATCATATATCACTCCGCAGCATCTGTAAGATTTGACGATCCTCTTAAAGACGCTGTGTTTACTAACGTGAGGAGTACTCGATGCATAATGGATTTGGCCGAGGAATTGAAAACTATCGATGCAATAGTTCATGTTTCAACGCTATATGCCAATGCAGATAACAAGGTTTTAGAAGAGAAATTATACCCTAGGCACGATTGGCAAGACACCATCGATCTGGTTGAACGCTGTGAGGAGAGTGTTTTAGAATTATTAACTCAAAAATATATCCATCCACTACCGAACACGTATACCTTCACAAAATCGGTTGCCGAATTAGTCGTTAATGACTTCTGCAAGAACAAAATACCTGCTGTTATAATAAGGCCTTCGATCGGTAAGTGGATTCCATTTCGAAAAAGTCCAATGGTATGTATCATTGCACCACATCAGAAATTCTGATGGGTCTCGTTTAATCATACTCTATACTGATGTAATCAAGATACTACGAAGTTAGGTGTTTGTGCTGGTACTACTTTCCGTTACATTGATTGACATTCGACGGACGTGTGAGTACTAAGCGAATAGGTATGTTCAAAATTCATTTCCATATCACCTCAAACCGAGGGCCTACATGCATATCTATTTCAGAAGTATCCGTCCTCATCAGTACCAAAACGGTCTTCGTCTAACGAACTTCTTGAATTCATTTATTTATTCCTAATGAGAAAACAGACGTCTTAATGACACATTCGCGAAAAGACTTTAACAGACATTATCAGTTCCTTACATATTTCCTTCAACACGCCTTGAGACAAAAGTTGAAACGAAATATTCCGTTCTCTTTTATTCTTTGGGTTCCCCTCCAAATGGCCCACTTATTGTTGGGCATAAGGTCAAATTATTTACCATTCGTTCTAGCCAGTGGCCGGCTACCTACAGATTATTGAAACATGTAAATCTCACTTTCACGCAGACAATACCCAACTTTTCCGTTCATCTGGAGAGCAGGAGGTTGACTCGGCATGTGTTAAGATGGATGAAGACTTAGAGCGATTAGTAACCGAATTTAAGAGATTCTGCTTGAAAATTAATCCTTCCAAATCGAAAGCCTCACTCTTTGGAAAAAAAGCAATTTGTTAAAGAGTGGCACCTTCAATGGACTGTACTATCGGAAGTAATACCACGAATGCTCGCTATACTATCGATAGTAATTCTGTCAGAAATCAACGAGATCAAATTGCGTGGTAACCTTAAAGCAATTCGATCGAGTTTAAGATTTCTGACAGAATCATCGAGGGTATTGAGAGCACGAGTAGTATTTATTGAGATAATTTCACGACCCAACAAACCAAAAAAAGTTCCATTGTCGTGAATTGTTCAATAGTTAGATAATACCTGATTGACATGAAGTCTGTCAGACTGTCATTCATATAAGTATCAAGATGATATTCTATTCTCCGTTGTTGTTTGGATATGTGGTTGCCATGACAAAATGGTATTACCGGCTCGAAAGTAAGGAACTGAGTATTATCGAGGCATACGTCCCTCATTGGTTCTAATATTGCAGGAATGAAGGGTTTCATACGGCACGTGAAATTATCAGTAGTAATACTATAAGTACTTCAAAATAATCAGGTTATACATCGATAACTTGTTGCATAATTATAGAGAGTGTCAGTTTGACAGTTCAAATAGTCAGGCCGCGAAGCGGGAGGATTATTCTGTCAAACTGACACTATTTGTAATTATGCAGGAAGTTTGAGATGTATTTATTTTGAAGTACGTATTGAATTTGATACGATTATTTTTTGAGTGAATTAATTTGAGAATAATGAGTCAAGCATGACGCTCCTTCACTTCCTCTCCACGCAAGTTCTACAGAACCAATTAAGAAAAATTTTATTTGTAATCCTTCCGGTGTATTTTCATCCCACGCTTCTATCATTGCTATGTACTCGTTATCTTTAAATGCTGATGCACTAACCTTTCTCTTGTCCGGTAACATTTGAAGTTCCCTTCTTTTTGAATTTCTTGCGTTTCGTGCGGCTAAAAATATGGGACTAGAGAATGGATCAATTACTCTATTAAACTCCTTCATATATTTTTCTTGTACTTGTTTTGCCGTAATGTTCCACATCGTTTTAACCACATTTTCTTTATAATTTTCTCCATTACATTTTCGAATATTGAAAGCCCAATCTTTCAAAATGGACGCTATCATTTCAGTGGAAATTGATTCATTTAGTTTCTTTCACTGCAAAACGTAAGAAATTGTTTCCATACGTACTTATTTGTTTTCACTGTATTATGAGGCTCAGTATTTTGTATACTTTCGTCTATTGCATTTGATGATAAATCTCCGAATCGACTCATTTTTGAACAATTTTTGATAAACTCATAATTTGACAGTTCTGTTTGTTGTATATTGATGTCGATGTGGTTACTATGAAAATGAAATTATTTTAAAATTTTCGATTGGTGGAGCTACTCTATGTATAATCAGGTATTATCGAAATTATACGAGGTAACTTAACTAAATTGGACATTCTGATTGGTTGAAAATCATACGAAAAAAATAATCGTAGGTAATACCACAAGTGTATCGGTGATTATCGAAATAGCAATTCCTTTGAATTTGAGAATCAAATTATGTTGCCTGGCAACCACACGAGCGCTTGCGCGAGTGTGGTTGCCTAAAGCAACATAATTTGATTCGAAACCGAGAAGGAATTAACGATAATCGCCGATAACACGAGTTGTATTTGTTAAGATTATTTCATGAATAAAATCGAAACCATTTTTATTTATTTACTATTCAATTTAACTAGGAACATTAATCCCGCATTTAGTTTTGAAATTATGCAACTAACAAAACATTTACTTGAGGTTATGTTTTGATAACATTTTGATTTAGTGATTTGATTAATTAACGAGTATGCAAAATTAGTTGAAAATTGTGAAGTTGATATGAATTAATAGTGAGTGCTTATTTAGTTTTGGTGTTGTGTCATTATAGCAGCTTGCTAGTGGTAAGTTTGTGTTTTGATAATAACCAATCAGGAATCGAACTACAAAATCGAAAACATATCATATACATATCCAGTAACCAATCAAGAGCCGAACTACAAAATCGAAAACATGATGTTTTTATTTATCAACACAAAAATTTCAACCAATCATAACACGCTATTTTATAATCGGCAATACCCCATTGAACTTCTCGTGGGAAAATAATTTAGGCTTGCTACTCGATACCGATCTGAGATGTAAAAAACATGTATCCTCGATGACTCAAAAAGCATTTTGTAGTCTGAAAATCATATTTTCCAATCGAAAAATTTCAAACAAACAATGCAAAAAAATCCTCTGCGATCAAAATTTGATAATGCAGACCGTGTATATGGGCCGGCATTATTCGAAACTGAATGTAAACATATTCAACGTATACAAAACTCATGTGTTCGTCTCATCTGCGGTTTACGCAGTCGGGACCATATATCAGCTTCTTTGAAGAACATCGGTAGGCTTAAAATGAAAGAGCGGCTCTTTTTCCACAGATACTTGTTTTATCATAAAATAATCTCCAGCAAATCCCCGGTTTACTTATACGAGAAAATTCAGCATCGATGTTTCAAGCACACAATGTCAATTTGAGGAATAAACATAACTTCTCGATTCCGAAACATCATAGCACTCTCTACAAATCATCGTACTCCTATAACATCTCCAAAACCCACAATAACCTTCCTTAAGAAATTCGAAATTTTGAGTACATAATTCTCTTCGAAAAAAATCTTATTTTTAAGTCTTAAAAAAATGTCTACATATATATTAATTCTAATATTTACTACTATTTTTCTGATTACTCTGATTACTCTTTACTTCACTCTTTACTTTTAGGGGGAATTAGGTTTGTGGTATATTTTTATTTTATTGTATTATTGTGAAGAATTATGTTACTTACCAGGTTAAGTGGAAGAGCGTAACTCTTTCTGCTGGGAAACCGTCAGAAAGAGAGCAAACTCTGCCTTTGGGTCTACAGGTTAGAGGTTTTATTGTTTCTATTTCTTTTGTGCAATTTTGTCTGTCTATCTATATAATCTGTATCTAATAAAAGCGATATTATTATTATGTAGTTGACCAGACCTGAACTTTTGCACTGTGAGTACCCTATACCTAACATACATGAGATGGGGATTCACTGAGCCCAGCGTAGCTGGCGCAGCTGTTGCTCAGGTGCGACAGGTATCCAAATAAGAATAATTATAAATGTACTCGATCGAATATCATTGTTATTGAAAAATAACACAAGAGGGCCATTATCTCGCGTCTGAAACCATGGCAGACCGCTGTGAAGGTGACAATGAATATCAAATTTTGAAAGTAATCGACCAGGTCTGCCATTGATATATTATTTTCTTAATAGTCTTAGAAGCTTATATTTATCTCGCCAGACATTTTTACGCCAGCAGATAATAAAATCCTGAATACAGCCCGAGCAGATGTGTGTATATTACACATTCTTTCTCAAATTTATTTAATCTACTCGTTATTCAAGTCATTGATGTGTTAAAAAAATTGAGATCTTTTTAGAAATTAATATATTTACTCCTGTTAGATAGGATATACTCCTGTGGAATAGGATATATAGATCCATTACGTCTTTCCTAGTCTGCACAAGTCTTTCTAGAACTTCTGAGAGTTGCGGGTAGGTATGCAGCCGGTTGATAGAGATAACAATTTCAACTCAAGTTAAAAGTATGTACATTTTTGCTAAAGTTTTTATATACGTATGAAGCTTTCCCAAGTAGCAAAATCTGTTTTATAAGAGTTTTATAAACTGCTATAAAACAAATCTAATAAAACTACAAATATCCTATAACGCCCTTTACAGCTCTAATACAACCGAAAGAGGCCTAAATTATAAAATATTTTGGTTCTTTAACATAAAGCTAATAACTTATCATATCCTCTCAATAAAATGTCTCTACGTGATAGTTAAAGAACTATTTCATAAGTTTGTCTATCAGATTATTTATACAGCCTATCCAAATATGCGGTTCACAACCATTATAATTATATTTCGTAGGGATCCTACAAAGCGGTTTAAAACTATTTTAAGAATAGCTATACAAACATAAAAAATTTGTTTTATAAGAATGATATAACGCAGACCGGTCAACGTCCTATAGATGAACAAGAGTGAAATTTTGTACTATATTTTTTTCATTTAGAGACGCAATTTACAATGATTATATCGAATAACGTTAACATAACGTGGGGAGATAAAAACTTCACCGAAATGGTTGTCATAGTTCGAAAAGATGAAAGTAAAACAGTAGACATCATAAAAAACGTGTATATAAATGCGATATCATTCGGTTTATAGAACTCCCGAAATTTTTTCAGCAACTAGAATTCCTCTACGCAGCGAAATTTTCTGATTGAATTTTATTAAAAAATAGAATCGTCTTGAATTAGTAATAAATTGGCCGATCTGATAAAAATATTAAAATATGTAGTATATTTTTCGAAGGTATTATTTTCAATCGAAAATATCTGTATAATGATCGATTAATTAAATGAATAGAGCATGACGCTATATATTTTCATTAAAGGTACATAATTATTTTAAATACACATTTTTATATTCGAATAAATTTTTCGTGAACAGCGGCGGCCACTTGCAAATCCTCAAATCCGCAAATAAATGTGGCGATTAGTTCTAAAATAATTATGTGACAATAAAACTTTAAAAAAATGTGTTCTATAAGAAACCTTATAGAACCGTATTATTTCATAGAGCTGGTTTGAATGGCACTATTAAACATTTTTTTCAGAACAAACCTACCTTGATTTCGTTTATTTCAGAGGTTGCCACATATTGTTTTTTTTAAGCCTGGTTCAGGGGTGATCATGTAGAGGCACCGAATAAATTTAAATGCTTTTTTACATGAAACATTTCCATTGTCTCATTGGGCAAACTTGGGCACTGAACGTTTATTACAAAAATGTTTTATATGGTATTTATTGCTCACACACTGTAACGTTTCTGTTCCAAATTCCACTATTTTACCCTCTAAACTGTCTATAACCAAGTAAGCCACGCCTTCATAGGTATACCTACTATAAAACTATTTTATACTTATTTTATAGAGCAATTGTTTCTATCCCAAAAAACAGTTTCATTCATTACATCATAAAGATTTTATACAGCATATATATAACTGTTACGAAACTGTTTTTTTCCGCAGAACTTGAAGGTGTTATACAGAAACTATATATTCATTAAAAAGCACTCAAAACACTATTTCAAAACGGCTTCAAATCAGTCTTATAATGCGTTTTAAAAGTATTTTAACACACCGGGTGATTGCGTGGAAACCAACCAAACTTTTGGCTGATAATTCATCAAGACTATAATGAAGTTCATATAATAATGGCAGATCCGGTCAATAACTTCCAAAATTTCATATTTTTGGACATCTTCAAAAGTGTTTGCCATAATATTAGTAGCGCGATAATAATAATAACAAATTTATTTATTGACAGATTTGACAATTCATTACAAATGGGGAAAAAGAGAGAAGATCGCTATCTGCCAAAAGGTAACAAGATTGGATTTATCATCCATTCTTCCTCTTGTACCTGTTTACCAAAATAATTTTAACAAATACAAAATTTCTATATATATATATATATATATATATATATATATATATATATATATATATATATATATATATATATATAAATGTATTACCAAAACCTTTATATAAGTACTACCTTATGATCTATTGCTAAACAAATTTTAAAAATTATATTTCTATCTAAAAACTACCAAAACTTTATATACTTACTACCTTTTAAACAAACAATCATTCAACGCGTTATGAGAGAAGATGATAATTTGTTATTAATTAGAAAATAGCATTTTTTTAAATTTAAGTTTGAAAGATACAATGCTAGAGCTTTTAAAGTTGTTTGGGATATCATTATAAACATGCGCTACGTTATATGTGAATGACCTCTTGAATTGTTGTGTGCTATGTTTAATGATATGGATAAACTTATTCCTGTTATTCACGTTATGAACATCAGTTCGATATCTGATTTTTTCGTGAAGGTACGATGGTGTTTTCAACATTATTATTTTGTGAAATAATACTGAAATATGAAGCATGCGTCTATTGTACATATTCAACCAATTAGCAATTTTTAATTTATGCGAAATATGACCTTTTCTCCTGAATCCAAATGAAAACCTCATACATGCATTCTGTACCCTCTGGACTCGTTGCTGTTCAGTGGTATTCAGAAAATTGTGGTAAACAGTATCACAATGATTGAAATTTGAGAGAATCAAAGCATCGCATAATAACTATTTTGTATTTGTGTTCAGGGTATGTCTATGCTGATAAAGAATTTTTAGTCTTTCGAATGATTTTTGAATTAGACTCGATAAGTGTTTTCTAAATTTTAATTCTTCATCGATAATAAACCCCAAATTTTTCATGTTGCTTACGACAGGTAATTCATTTCCATCTATATTTATACCGGGTGGCTACGGAAGTATTGCCTACGGAATATCTCAGTTATTGTATGAAGTAGGTTTGTGAAATTTGGAGCGTCGATATAATGACATAAGAGCTAAAATTTGAGCATATTGACATGTCGAAGTTATCTTCCGGTCTGAAGTAACATCAACTTTCTTATTTTGAATGGAAACTCTATTTTTTTTTCTTTTCGCTTTATTCAGCATTCAATTCCCTTTCTACTGACATATCACAAGTTGGTATCTAACAAGAAACTAGATCAGAAAAAAATTATTATTGAAATTCACCGAGTAGACCGTGGAAGCAAAATGAAAGCCAAAAATTGAAAAGTTGGCTATGGAAACCATACGTCACTTGATAACAGTTGCTACTACTGTGATATTTTATTTTCATTCGTCGGCGTTATAAAAAGCCGCAAAAAAAAATATTGGAAAAATTGGGAAAAAAACAATACTCTGTAGGTCCATAACTTAAATAGGAACATACAACTTTTTCTTGCCTGTACTATTCAGCATAACCATTCCTTTCCAATGATATAATAGAAAGTAATTTTTTGAAATGAAATACCAAAAAATCTAATTATTATTCTTCAAATAACGAAAAAACAGATATATCGAAAAAAAAATTCAAATTGATAGGATTAAAGATAAAATAAATTCTAAACAGATATTCGAATTGCATTCCCTCAGCGTCAATACATTTATTGACTGTGGTGATATTTTCATGTAAAACGTTTCTCAACATTTGGGGCGTGATATCTTGGAAAGCTCTACGAATTTTTACTTCTAGCTCATGTAGAGTTGTAGGCTGTGTGGAATACACCCTATTTTTAAGATGCCCCCATAGAAAAAAGTCGCACGGAGTTATATCTGCTGGTAGGTTGTTAATGAATTCCGAAATTTCATTCGTTAAAAAATTAAAGTATCTCTCTCCGGTTAGTTAGCCTTGAAAAAGAATGGGGCCAACAATATCAGATTCAGCTATTCCTGCCCAAACATTCACACCAAATCTCTCCTGGAAGCCGCCTTGTCGAAACCGGTGCTCGTTTGCTATCGCCTAGTACCTGGAACAAAAGACCGTTCACACTTTTAGCACTTTACACTTCGACTATCGACAATAGTCCAAATAAAGTACAGTACCTACCTTGTATTACTCCTGTTAAATAATCCATTGTTGGTAAATCTTGACTCGTCCGTAAACAAGATATGATAGTTAAATAGGTGATTCTCAGCATTTTGTCGAAGAAACCAATTACAATATTCCAGGCGCCTTTCACCGTCATTTTCATACAAATGTTGATGCAACTGATACTTGAAGGATTTCAATCGATGTTTTTTCAAAATTTTCCTAGCAGAGTCCTTACTTATAGCTAATTCGGCGCCAATCTGCCTTGAGGAAATTGTGCTATCATATTGTACTAAAGCTAATACATTAATTTCAGTTTCCTCATTAATAACAAATGCTTCTTGGTCTTCGTGAACATCAGGCTCAGTTCTCAATTTATCTTCAAGCCACTGGAAATACCTTCTTGACGGTTGCTGCCTCCCTGGATATCACTCTAAATACAATCGTTCAGCGGCATAAGAATTTTTTAAACATTCACCATAAATGAGAAGCATGTCAATTTGTTCGGTTCGTGAATAACGGGGCATTTTTTGAATATTCCACTAACTGATTTCGATTTCCAAACCCTTTTAAAATGGCAGAATCAAAAACACTACTTCGAACGTCAGAATAATATGGATATCAGCGTTCGTGACAGCTCTCATTTCTTTTTTGTTTCATTCCAAAATACATCTTAATCAGCCTACTTGTTAATATTTTGGTTCGAATGATTATTGCAATGGAATGATTATTCTGAATAGCACAAACATCGTCCATAGGTAGATATTAGAATATCTATGGACGATGGCACAGACCGAGTACGTTTATGTTCCTATTTAACCTAGAACCTACAGGATATAATTTATCATTCCACATTATTTTTAATTTTATTTTTGCGTATGGCGATAATCTGTTTTGTTATTTGAAGAATAATAATTGGATTTTTCGGTATGTCAGTTCAAAAAATTATTTTCTATTATATCATTAGAACGGAATGGTTATGCTGAATAGTACAGGCAAGAAAAAGTTGTATGTTCCTATTTAAGTTATGGACCTACAGAGTATTGTTTTTTTCCCAATTTTTCCAATATTTTTTTTGGCGGCTTTTTATAACGCCGACGAATGAAAATAAAATATCACAGTAGTAGCAACTGTTATCAAGTGACGTATGGTTTCCATAGCCAACTTTTCAATTTTTGGCTTTCATTTTGCTTCCACGGCCTACTCGGTGAATTTCAATAATAATTTTTTTCTGATCTAGTTTCTGGTTAGATACCAATTTGTGATATGTTATTAGAAAGGGAATTGAATGCTGAATAAAGCGAAAAGAAAAAAAATAGGGTATCCATTTAAAATAAGAAAGTTGATGTTACTTCCGGTCAGACCGGAAGATAACTTCGACATGTCAATATGCTCAAATTCTAGCTCTGATGTCATTATATCGACGCTCCAAATTTCACAAACCTACTTCATACAATAACTGAGATATTCCGTAGGCAATACTTCCGTAGCCACCCGGTATATGTATCGCCCCAACTTTGGATTTTGTGTGCGGCCTTCCAAACACCATAACAGAATATTTGCTAATATTGATTTTCAGAGCATGTTTCTACTATCTGAGTTCTGTTCGATAAATATTTTCGGAAAAATGCTATAGTATCATTCCCCAATCCCACAAAATGTAGTATGGCAAAAAGAAGTTCATAGTTGATGGTATCGAATGCCTTACTGAAATCAATCACAGAAAGTATAGTCACTTCATCCCTTTCGATACCTCTAACGATATCGTCTACCACATAAAGGAGCGCAGTCGCACAGCTAACATTTTCTCGATACCCTGATTGCATCTGTGGTAAAATATCATTTTTCTGAAGATGGGTTTTGAGTTGAACAGCGACGGCTTTTTCCAATAATGTTGATTAAAATGGGAGAATACTTATGGGTCTGAGATCATTTAATTCTATTGGTTGCCTAATTTTTGGCATGGGTACTATGAGTGATTGTTTCCACTTTTTAGGGAAAACCTTACG
This sequence comes from Chrysolina oricalcia, assembly GCA_944452925.2. Lineage (NCBI taxonomy): Eukaryota > Metazoa > Arthropoda > Insecta > Coleoptera > Chrysomelidae > Chrysolina > Chrysolina oricalcia. The sequence continues at coordinate 55,314,414 of OX101813.2, read as the reverse complement.
TTCAAGACAGAAATTGATTAAATGTAAAATGACAGGTAACAAAAATTGACAGCATGTATTGATGAGAAAAATATTCAGATCGTCTATACCCAGGTAGCACATCATATCGGCTGAATCTTGGTTCCATATTGGGCCAATATAGATATATTGTAAATGAAAAATCAATATTGGTCCAATATGGGTGAATATTCAAAAAACAATATTATATTAATAATATTGGTGGAATATTGGTTGAACTAGTTTTGAATGTAGATTATCACACGAAATATTGGGTCAGTATTGGTTGAATAATTTCTACCAATATCGATAATACAATATTGGTTATATATTGTTTTCCACATCTAGAATAAATATTGCAATCCAAATATTCCAGTCATATCGATTATAGGGGAAAAAACTATATTGTATTTTCAAGTTTGTTAGAATATTGGTTGAATATCATTTCCACTTTATTTGACAAATTGTAATAACTCATATTGAGTCAATATTGGTTGAACGATATTTACCAATATCAATAAAACAATATTGTCTTCACATCGTTTTTAACATCTAGAATGAATATCGCAATCCCAATATTCCCCTAATATCGATTCTAGGAATAAAAACTATATTGTATCTCCATGTGTGATTACACATTGGTTGAATATCATTTCGCCAATATTCAACAAATCTCATTAATTAATATTGGGTCAATATTGGTTCAATAATATTTATCGATATCGTTAAAACAATATTGTCTTTATATTGTTTCCTACATCTAGATTGAGATGAAATTTGAATATTGGCCGAATATTCAATGAAACATATTGAAATTATATCATGATCAAACTTGGATAAAAATCCGCTAGGTGGTTCTACATATAGAACGTCTTCTAAAACCTACGAAAGTATATTAAATACTTCCCTTAGTTTGTTTTCAAGACAGCTCACTAAGCGGTTATAGCGATCAAAAGGCAGACTCTGGTGTCACCTTCATCAACTAAAGGACATTTAATAATTTACCAAGGTATATTGACATCCACCAATATATTCAAATGATATTGTACCAATATCGATAAATATTGTACCAATATCGATAAATATTCTACCAATATCGATAAATATTCTACCAATATCGATAAATATTGTACCGATATCGATAAATATTTTGAGGCCATTATTGCTTCAAGAATATTCCTCTAAAACTATTTCTAAAATATTCAAACAATATTCGACCAATATCGCAAAATGTTCACATTTTACTTCTCGACAATATAACTTTTGAATATTGTGCCAATATTGTATCAGCTATATTGTACCAATTTCGCCGAACATTTTGAGGCCAATATTAGTTCAAGAATATTTCGCCAATATTATTCAAGTAATATTGGACCAATATCGCCGAATGTTCACATTTTTTTTCTCGCCAATATTGCATTTCAAATATTTCGCCAATATGTTCACAATATTGTATCAATATTTTACCAATATAGGTGTGCTACTTGGGTACCCCTAGCTTTGCTTTTGATTTGGGAAATATAGTTCAGTAAACCACTTTCTGTGATCAAAGTGAGTTCAAAAGTATCTGTCACAGTTCCTTTGATATTCTCTTCATAGTATTCTTTGACAGTTTCATCAATATCTTGGGAAAACTCCATCGATCTAACGAAATGTTGATCAATATTCTCTACGTTGCTCAGGTGATCAGGAATAGATATAGGCTTAGAATTGTAATGGATATCCAGCCTCTTCAATTTATTCCATAAGTCTTTATTTCGCTTTGTGGTGGCTGTTGAAAATTCCAAATGAGCTTTTTTTCTATGTTCATTGAAGATTTTGAAAAGTTTCTCAGATTCTTATAATGATTCCAGTCCTCATCCCTTCCTGATCTCCTGAATGTATCATGTGCTTTGTCTCGGAGTTTCATTATCAATTTCATATTTTCTGTTATCCAGGGACAATAGGGCTTGCTGAATGTCTGAGTTATATATGGTGCGTGAATGTCAAAAATATTTCTGATGTGATGGCAGAAAAAATCAACTTTTTCATCAATGTCATTCATAACAAACATAATGATCCAAGGTATGTTTTCCAAATCAAGAGAGAAATGTTCCTGATTGAAATTTTTGAAATTACGGAATGTTCGTGTTTGTTTAAGGACATTTTCTTTGATTTCAGTAAAATTACAATATACCAGAAAATGATCAGAAATATTGTGAGTAACTACACCGCAAGAATTATATGCGAGTTTTTCGTGAATAATGACATAATCTAAGAAAGTATATAGAGGAATTTTGTGTGACTCAAGTTGGTTCAGTAATAATTTGTTTCAATTCATATGTTTCTAGAATTTCATCCAATTGCATGTTAATGCTACCAATGATCATTGGCATCTATATTGAAATCACCCACACATTTAATGTGATTTCCAAAGGGAACTATAATTGTGAGATTATTCTCGAAAGCAGGAAGAAAATCTAATATCTTCGAAGATAGGGGCCTGTAAATCACTCCAAATATGTATTTTTTTGACGCATGCTTCATTTCAATCCACAAGTATTCCATAGTGGGGGTGATGTCACTTAATAAAATACTATACCTAAATTTCCTATTGAGAAAAATACCTACTCCACCCCCTCTTTGTTCCCTAGCAATATGCACAAAAGAATATGCATTTATTTAAAAATCTGCTAAGTCAGTTGTATGGTTCAACCAAGTTTCTGAAACACCAATGACATCGTACTTTTTTGAATTTACAAGTTCTTTGAATTCAACGAAATTGGTGTAGATTGAGCGAATATTGATATGTGCACATTTCCAATAATAATAATGACATATTTTGAAATTTTCCAACGGCAGAGGTGGCAAAAGTAATGAGTTAAATTTTGATACCTGTTGCACCTGAGCACCAACTGCGTCAGATACGCTGGGCTCAGCGAGTCCCCACCTCATGTACGGTAGGTATAGGGGACTCACTGTGCAAAAATAAAGGTCTGGTCGATTACATAAAGGTAGCCAGCAACTGGCTCTTAGACTATTAGTTTCTTCTGTCAGATTACCTTTGGGAAAAATTAGTCCAAACAAACTGTTTCCAAAAATACCGGCCCAGACATTTAGATTTCGTGAAGATTGGATGATAGCAATGTGGAATGACATACCGACAATTATGACGATTCACAGTTGATATCAAAAATAATTCACGAAAGTTTTATTTTTCAGTCATTCCCTCTGCCTATGATCCTGTTGTAGGCTGGATAGATAACTACAATGGACCAATAGGAATAAGTGTCGCTGGAGCAAAAGGTAGGAATTTGTAAATATTCCTAATGTGTTCAAATCACGAACAGTAAAAATTATTTAAACCCAGAAATATTTCTGAACTTCTTTGGCGCCCAACGTGGGATCTTAGCAGAAAAAAAAATAAAAATGATAGTTTCTTTCAGTGCGACCGTGGTGACTAACATGGTTGGTTCAGAATCTTCTGAAGGATAGCTATAACCCTATTACCCTAGAATGAATTGATTTATGAGATAAAAGTACGTGGCACTGACGTGGGAACGGTGAAAACGATGCACCATCAATTGTTCAGGGCTATTCAGCTCGAAAAAGGCTGCCTCAAATATTCGGCTTATTGTATTTCTGCCATGGATGAATTGATTTCAATAATTCGGTTACTAGTGGTGGTTTCAAAAGTACCAGTCTAAATATTACAACTTTTGGGACGGATTAATGATGTTCCGATTGGAGAGGATAGCAGTCTCAACAACAAGAGATCCTAGCTCTTAGCTAACGCGCTCTCTCTTACATATGTTGACTTCCAAAGCTGAGCAGTATTCACGGAATTTACATTCAGCTCTTCCTCAGCTCAGTCTCCTTGATCCTGCTGAGTCAGATTTCCAGAATGTGTCTCCTCAGGTTTACTTGAGATTTCGAAGTAGTCGTCCCTCTCTATTATTAAATATATCCAGATTTTTGCCCCAAGTCGCCTAGATGCAGTTGTCAAATTCCTCCAGGTCAAGGTCAAGGAGGGAGGGTCTTTTGGAAACCAGTCAGTTTGTGACTTTCTGCTGGTTCAACATTTCGGTAGATATGGTGCTGTACATACCATGTGCCAAATTTGATCCGCGAACGAGGTCAAGGTCCAGAGTTACGCAGAAAAAACAGCGATTTTCGAAAATTTCTGTTTTTTGGGCAATTTGTTAACATAAATGGGTGATATTTTGGACTGTCGAAGTAGAGAGTTGAAAAAAAAAATCTACAAAATTTCTCAATAGGTTCTGATGTAATGATGACTTCTTTCCAACATGTTTATACACGCTTATCGAGAAACGCGAAAAGATCAATGAAGCTATTCAATATGAATAATTTTGAGATGAATCACATTGTCATAATTCGAACGTTAGGGACATATGCACTACAAAACGATCTGTTCCACAATAGTATGAACCTATCCTACATTCCTGAGCAGACTTTGAAATGTATAAAAAAAAAACGAGAATAGTGAATGAGAACTTTGGGCTCATCTATTGGTCATCGAACTATCCATGAACAAATTTGATTTCACATATAACAGTGATAATTTTTCATTTTCAGGAATAATGAAGGCTTTTTACTGCAATCCCCATGCAAACCAGGATTATGTTTTTGTGGATAATGTGGTCAAATCAATAATTGTTGCAACCTGGCAAAAATCACTCAAGTGAGTATTCAATTGAGAATTTTACAAACCTAATACGAACATACAAAAAAGAGAAATGCCAAAAAAGTTTCATTTTATTTCAGTTGATGTATGGCGTTTTCCATTATTTACACTTTTTGTAGGCGCATATTGAAGTTTTCGAAATTATAACTTCCTATTGATTTGAGTTAACACCTTATTTCTATAAATCATAGTTTCCGGTCCTTTTGGGTATGCAACACTTTGTTCATCTGAGTCAATGATAAATATTTTTCTAACTGCCCGCCTTGCCATCATTAAACTTGATGTAGCCACAGGAGAGTTCCTTTGGATTAATCTCGAGTTTTTATTAAAAACGGCCTCGGTCCATAGTTTTTGGCAACTCGATACTAGGTAGTTACTCGAAGTGCCAAGAAGAATCATTTCCTTACAAACGATGACATGCAGTTATATATAGTGGACTGGTCCATCTCCTGCACGTTATATTGTCCTCTCCTTGAAAATATTTCGTCCTGAGGTGTCATCCTTGGTATTTGATGATACCTGCTTAACATCGGCATGACCGTTACCCTACTTTCTGTAGTGTTTTCATTACTGCCGGATTTTTTCCGATGATCCCATTATGGATTCCTTGGAGCACTCAATGTCTTCTATTATTGTGTACCATTATCTGACGTTTTACTTCACCATCATACTCGGACTCCAAATCACGCTTCAGGACTCATGGTCCAGGTTAAGGAAATCAATTCCATTGAGCTCGACTGGATTCAACTGCTGGCGAATAACGCCCAATTTCCTGCTATGATGGTCTTCAATTCCTGTTGTTGCAGCCGATGACTACACAAAGAACTGGATACTTTTTTCGGCCTTCCTTTATCTTGTTACTATTTCAGTTATCATCAACTGCTATCGTAGTTCAAATCATCGAATCCCTCTCTTCTGCACGTGGCCAATGTGAGCATTCGTCGGGACATGATCTCCGCGACAGAGCACTTGCATTCTTATGAAAACTTTCCACTCGATGTTTGGTATCGAAGTGGAATTCTTAGAGTATCTCGATATAGTGTAGTACTTGATATTCGGGATTTTTCAACACATGCATGGTCAGTAATCAATAGAAATCTCCTCCCATGCACGTGTGTGTAGAAGTGTTCTACTACTTTGATTACAGCCAAGAAATCCCTACTGGTCACACAATAAATGCACTCCGATTTATTTTGGGTCTTGCTGAAGTACCCAATGACACTGTCCTCCTGTGACTCCTGGATCTGGGACAGAAGTTTTGTCTGGTACTGGTGCGGTAATCAATACTTCTCTCATCTTCCTTAACGCATGCTGGCATTGCTCAGATTACTGAGTGGCCGAAATATAGTACGTCTTTCCAGGATAGATGGCATTTCATAGGGATCAGTTTCAATCTGGAGTTTCTCATTCTCAGAAATACCTCATAGAGGATATTTCATGATCTTTGCAAACTACAATTATGCCATTCAGATATACCATACACGTCTTCTAGGAGAGTCCTCTTAAAACAATTTCCATGAATCTCTCAAATGCAGCTGTAGCATTTGGAACACAAATGACATAACGTTGAATTGCCACAATTCTGAAGCGATGGTAAAAGCAGAATTTTCTCAGTCAATAAAATTTTAAACCCTGATAACTCATATAGGGTGTCATCCAAACTCGGAAGAGGGTAACTGTCCTTTTTGTTGATCACTCTTACTTCTCTACCAGTATGACTGGAGAGGACTAGGAACTGTCCGATGGTTCGAAAACTCCTTATTCTTCCATATCACTGACAGTCTCCTCCTTCTTGGCAAGAGAAAGTCTTTTAGTTGATTTTCTGATATATCGGGCATTCACGATAGAGAATAATTACCATTCGTGACCCTTACTGGTACAAATCCATCAACAACAGGAAACAGTCTTTGAAATTGGTCTTGAACCAAATGGAATTCATTGTGTCATTATGAGATAACGTGAGAGATTTTTGGGTATGATGCATTGTTGTACCTCATGGCATGGAGTGGGCTCGTAGCACGAGGTGGAATTGATGACAATGTCCAGATGACGAGAAAGACTTTTTGGATGAACTGTACATCAACTTGTATGGATGTCGGTGGTCTTGTAGTGACGTTGGTATTCAAGGATGGTTCTGCCACCCAATAGACTGAAACAGTTTTCTAGAGGTCTATGTTGATTCTCATGACCCTTTGTGGTCTCGTGTGTTGTGTCATGGATTTACGTATGTCAGACTTATGCAAAAACCACTCATACCTCACACGTGTCAAACATTTCTTTATATACATTAACCCACTAATAATGAATCAAAGTTTCAATAGTGGTGCTGAAATTTTGCACTTTTCTCTCTTGGTTATCTTCCTGCGGTTTGTTAGTAAAAATTTTCTGGACTTCCATTGTCTAGAAACAAAGAAAATTAATTCTTTGCATGTGTTTGAGTAACTACGTTTTAACAGTTAACATCTACTGTCGTTATCAAGTGTGTGAATGTGAATGTGAATGTGAAGATATCTCGTATACTCATTATATAGCATGCAACTAACGTAACTGACATAAAGGTAATTATGATCTTCGTGGGGTCTCTCTCAGGTCATCAATGTTAATTGATGTCATACAACGACCTATTTTGGTGAGTGTTATTATTGATGACCGATCTTGATAGGTCTTGACACAGAGTTCTTTATTGAAATCTCAATCGATCTAGCTGAGTGATAAGGGGCTTCCACACATTCCGAATCTCTATGCTCGGCTGACTGAACATGTCATTATTCTGAATATAAGCCGAATCTATAAACTTTCTTTTATACCAATGTTGTTCTTTGTGGATAACTTCGGCTTCCGACCATGCCATGCTGTGCTGATTAGTCCATACGTGATCTGCTATTCCCTAGGAGAAACAGCGAAGTCGGGAATAGCAGATCACGATGAAAATACTCATGCCACATGTCTTCATAGGGAAAAAGATTGAAGATATATCGCCACAAAATATTGTTTGGAATCCACAAAATGATTCAGATCGATGACACTATATTAAGTTTATTCGAAAATTGCCCAAAACTGGTAGGACTATCTTCCCAAAGTATGATACGTGCAAAAATTCGCAACCCGAAACTTTGCAAATACGCCACTCGAATTCAAAATCTATGTAAACAAAACATAAAATTTTGAATATACTCAGAAGACAAAACTTTAGGTGTAGATAAAAATTACCACTGAATTAGGTATAAGAGAAAAACAAAATTCAGTAGTTTTACCACCCCCTGTCAAGCAGCAGCCGAAGTGAAGAGACAGAGCCGTCAAGATCTGTATTGCAGAGTCCTACGCATCTATCAATACACACGGGACACAAATCTCCTTACGAGCATTTTCCAGGGCATGGGTGGAACACTACTGTCCAAACACCCTATAAAGGACTGACAATGTTTCACATCTGCCCTCCCTCAAGTAGGTGTCAACCTCACATTTTCTCAAGAAAAACCCACCAAAATTGCAGAGGACAGCTGTTTCTAGTTTTTCGCTTTCATCAGCGCTGTGTAGATGATTTCTGAATTGATAACAACTATGTATATTTGAGCATAATCAGAGTTCTTGTAAATAAATTACTTGCTGGATGAAGTGGGGCAGCCAAAAAATTTACTAATTTTGGAAATTTCTTGGCCGATGTTGGATTTTGAACGAAAGGTGGAAAGCGTCATCCTTGGTTTGCGTCCTTGGAATCAAGTTCCTTTTTTGCAATTCGTTCTCTTTTTACAGGGTAAGAATCAAGAGCCAGAAACATTTCAAATTTTTGACCAATAATTTGGGAAATGTGAGAGACCCTGGAATTTTTTTCAGATGTTGGGTGAATTGTTGGGCCGATACCTCGAGATTTCTTTGAAATATTTTTTTATTAATTGCGTTGCTATAGAAATATAGCCATTTTATGAAATTCTGTTTTCATTTTAAAATGTGGCCTTTTTTAGTTAAACAATAGCAGCCATCATCTAAACTGCAACAAGGGACATTTCTAATGAAAATAATTAACACCAGTAGCGCGCAAAAAGGGGTTTATGATATTTAGAAACTAAACTTCGTTTTTATTGAAAAAAATTCAACAGTTTTTTTGATCGTTATAGTTAAAAAGTTGCCATACCTTCAATTAGCATGATGCTGACAAATTCAGAGGCGTGCAAAATTTCCAGTTCCATTATTTTTTTGTTCACTTTTCAATTATTCAAGATGAGCACCAATGTAATTCATTGGCGTATAAAAAAGGATCCATCATACAAGGCGATCCAAAAAGTTTGATTCATATGGAAACATTTCAATGACTTTATTAAGTGTTGTTCTTTGTTCGTCCAGTGAAAAATTTCTTAATCTTGGGTATTTTTAACGAGTCTTCACTCCCTGACCATGTACGTGCCTACTGGTTGTCAGTAAGCAGTAGTAGGTACCTTTGTTAACTTCTATGTTTATCAATTCTGTATTGGAATGTCACGACATTTCTTTCAACTCAAAAATAATGCAATCTAAATGTCAAAATTTCTTTTCTGCATGTTGACGCATATTAAAATGTCACCAAGGAAATAAGGTTTTGACATTAGATTGCATTTTAAGCCAAAACAAATATTAATTATTGTTATCGTCTAAATGCCACTCACTACTTACCAGTGCAGATTCGCTGAACATTTTAAGATTGCGGCAGAGAAATTATACAATAAAGAGAGATTGCCGACTTACTTGATGTCAAGAAATCATCTGTAGGAAGAGCTTTGCAAAGAGGAGCTAACAACGGTACTGCTGCTTACCGACACGGCGAAAAAAGTCGAAAAATGACAAATCCTCATCAGGACTGAGCAATAGTACGTACTGCATTCAGAAATAGGGTTTGGACCGCCAAAAGAATCTGAGCGCACCTGCAGTTAAATGTTTCAGCAAACACTATCAGAAGGCGCCTACATGATCAGGGATTGAATGCTTGTCGTCAGGCAAAATGCCCACTTTTAATAAATATTCACCGGGCGAACAGAAGGTCCGAAGAACACATGCATTGGCATCTTCGGTGAAGAGACTGTCTTTTCGCTGATAAATGTCGTTTCATGTATAAATCCGACGATCGATTGTTAACTTGGCGGAGACGGGGAGAACGTTTTTCAAAAGAAAACATGCTTACGCAAGTTGCATTCGGAGGTGGTGGATCGACAGTTTGGAGTTGTATTCAACACAACGAAAAGACAACTCTTACCGTGTTCAAAAGTACTGTTAACAGCAGAGTCTACCTGAATGAATGTCTAATTCAGGAAGTTCTTCCGCATGCTCGAAATTTTGGGGAAGATTTTGTTTTTCTGTACGATAATGCTCGGCCTCATCGGCAGTATTAGTAAACAGGTATCTGCAAGACCAAAATGTTGATCGTAGTGAATTGCCTCCCAGATCTCCAGACTTGAATCCTATTGAGCACGTCTGGAGTTGGATGAAGTTGGAGTTTTCCCGAAAGCAACGTCAGCCAGAAACACTTGACGATCTCTTCTGGACCTCTGGGAGGCAGTTCCTGTAGAACTGATCAACGAATTAATCTCGAGCATGCCAAGTCGTTGCCAGGCAGTTATTCAGACTAGAGGGGGGCCAACGCCTTACTAAATAGGATTAACATTCTTGTTTTATAAATATTAGGGGTTTCTTTCTAGTCTTTCAAATAACGTTTTCTTATGTACGTGAACATATAGATCCTTTTTTGTAAGCAAAAGAATTCAGTAAAAAGAAATAATTACATGTATGCACCTTGTAAAAAATTTTAAAAAAATTAATTGGAATTTCAATTTGTCTACCTCAGAGAATCCCCTTTTGCACGGCCCTGAATTTGTCAGCATCATGCTAATTAAAGGTATGGCACCTTTTTAACTGTAACGATTAATAAAACTCTTGAATTTTTCCAATAAAAACGAATTTTCGTTTCTAATATCATAAACCTGTTTTTGCGCGCCAATGGTGTTAATTATCTTCAGTAGAAATATCCATTGCTTCAGTTTGGGTGGTGGCTGTAATTGTTTAACTAAAAAAGCCACATTTTGAAATGAAAACGGAATTTCATAAAATGGCGATATATCCATAGCAACGCAATTCATCAAAAATATTCAAAAGCCTTCTCGAGGTATCGGACCAACAATTCACCCATCATCTGAAAAAAAAAATCTAGGGTCCCTCACATTTCCCAAATTATTGGTCAAAAATTTGAAATATTTCCGGCTCTAAGTTCTCACCCTGTACAAAGAGAACGAATTGCAAGAAAAGAAACTCGACGCCAATGACGCATAGACCAAGGATGACTCTTTTGGTTGAAAATCCATCATCGGTCAAGAAATGTCCAGTTGTAGCTAGTCAAAATTAGGCAATTTTTAGACTGTCTCACTTCATCTGGCAAGTAGTTTACTTTGCTGTAATGAGGCGGAGTCTCAGATCAATAAGTAAACATAGAACATAGAAGATATTTCTTGCGGATACTGTTTTGTTTCGGGTTTTTGACATTCGAACCAAAACACAACACCTCTAGCACAGTGCCATGCTTTTATAAGGGGGTCAAAATTACTTATGCAAATGCAGTACCTGTGAGCTGCAACAAGTTATGTCACGGTTTTGTCTTAATTATTCCTAGGGTCAATAAAAAGCCGGGGGTTCGCAGCAAATAACTTTTTATCAAAATTTGGGGATTCAAGATAGCGGATTAGTTTTGTGATTTATGATGATATTCTTTCCTTAGTTGGATTCTAGGAGTTTTCAGCTATCAAAAATAAAGCATTATTTATGGTCCAAAGTAATTAACTCGAGAGATTTAACTCCTTGACTATATTTCAAGTTTGGTGCCTGGGGGTTTATGTTGTGTAGATCAAGTTTCAATGAGTTTTTGAATGAGTTTCTTTGTCCTCCAATATTATATTTGACGAATACGTTTGATTGCATGATTTGCATCGTGCATTCGACGCCACTGGAACCTCACCTGTGGAATGTTTGTTTACTATCATTTGTTTTGCAAACAAAGCAGTATTTCGACATTGTGACTCACTAAACCACTGCACTATTTTGAAAAATATTCCAAATGTAACTTTAAGTTGTTTAAGCAGGACAAAGACCATGAAAACACTTTTAACAACACTTCATCCACACAAAACGACAAGGTACAATGGCCGCCACGGCCGGTGTCTCAAGCGGTGTTGCCAAAAGTAAAATAATTCTAGTAACCACTCGAAGTGCCTAAAATTTCATCAGTTCAAAACGACATATATCTTCCTTTTTGGTAATTTTTTTCACACCTTTCTGGACATAAACATTTCTCTAGAATTTTTAGAATAATACATCTGAATATAAAATATGATTGATTATGCATTTATTGGTAGGTTCCTACCAAAATCATATTTTTTTACCAATTTGACAACAGGGCGTCAATGTTTGAAAACATTAGGGATGAGAGGTGTACGTAAATAAACAAAGTTGTCTTCGGTTCGGTGAATGTGATGTTTACGTACCATCGGGCCTATCTATGTTTACTTATTGATCTGAGGGCGGAGTCGAAGACTTTCATTCTTTGAGCGGAAATGCGCTAAAAGGGCCTGAGGAGGAAGAGGAGTAATAATATAATAATAATAATATATTTATTCACACAATTACATAATAATGCTGTAAATAAATATGGAAAGACCACAGAAGGACGAGTCTATGCGTGGCTTTTAACTAACGAATACTAAAATGATAAACATACAAAACTAACAAAAACAGGGACAAAAACAAGTACGGTGCAGTATGATGTAGGTACATTATTTTACACATGATTATTAAATACTGGTAACATTCATAACGGGATTGAAAATAAGTAAGTGGCGTAGTGAGCCACAAATGATTTATTGGTAGAAAGGGGAATTAAGTGGTTTTGATTATTAATAATAATTTGATCATCAAATATATTTTTGTTTAATTACTTTTTTTCACAATGGTTGGGTGTCGAATATTTTACGTATTTGATCACGAGGAGTACAGAGCAACCAGTTTTTAAGATATTTCCTAAATTGAGTTGGCGAGTGAGTTGTATTCATGTTTATTGGAATGGCATTATACATTTTGGGTGCAAGGTACAGGTAGGACTTCATCATGTAATTGTTTCCAGGTGTAGGGACATGAACTGATGAAGTTTTACGTCTTGTATCGTAATTGTGCCTTATCTCGACTAGATCGTGTTTGTTTTTCTGAACTCTGAGAATAATATTTTTGATGAAAAGTAGTCGTATGTCATAAATTTCTGTTTCCATGTACAATTTTTCAGTGGAATATGAGCGGGGTTTATGGTACATTATTTTTAGTATGTATTTTTGAAAGATTTCCAAGTCTGACAGGTGGTTTTCATAGGCAGCTCCCCACGCTACAATACCATATGTAAGGTGCCTGAGATATATTGGTACAGATTGCATGACAAAAGATAGTGTACTAGTTACAGCTCTGATGGCCCTGGATTAACTGAATCATCCCAGGTACATCATATCGTCTGAATCTTGGTTCCATATAGGGCCAGTATAGATATATTGTAATTGAAAAAATAATATTGGTCCAATATGGGCGAATATTAAAAAACAATATTATATTAATAATATTGGTGGAATATTTATTGAACCTGTTCTGAATGTCGATTGTCACATGTAATATTGGGTCAATATTGGTTGAATAATTTCTACCAATATCGATTACACAATATTGTCTATATATTGTTTTCGACATCTAGAATGAATATTGCGATCCCAATATTTCAGTCATATCGATTCTAGGGATGAAAAACTATATTGTATTTCCAAGTTTGATGGCACATTGGTTGAATATCATTTCAACTTTATTTAACAAATTGTTATAGCTGATATTGGGTCAATATTGGTTCAATGATATTTACCAATATAAATATTGTGTAACCAAAAGTTGCTCAAATTGAAAGCGTGTTGCCTAGAGTAGGTCAACACCAAGTGAACTTATAGCAGATACTCTTCTCAGGTGGGTTAGACTGGGTAGTATTCATTCCTGGTGGACATTGCACTGCCGTTATTGAGACCTTACAATGTTCATTTATAAAGGGGCGCCACCACCAAGAATCAATAATTAGAGAGAATTAAACAACACCTAGTGTACAAAATTTGTAGACATTTATTTTCACCAATAAAGTGAGCAGTTGAACAGTTGTAATAGTTGACTAATTTGTAGAAAGGCAGGAAAGTATGTAGTTTGTATGAAAATAGAATATCGAAATATGAGTTTTTGGCAGAAACACTGAGAGCACACAATATGTGTACTTAGCTTTGGAGAGGGCTGTTGCTTCAATCCATGAGTCCTTAGGTGAGAGACTGCAGCTCAGGAAACAGTGTGTAATAGTGGCCGGAATAAAAGCTCGAACAGCAGTGGACCACGGCAGCATAGAGTTCATGGCAAATGGATTCCAGAATGAGGTGTTCATCTAACGTTAATGATTGCAGGAGCTTGGTATGCTCATGTGCTTCTGGTTTATATCGAAAGTGTGCTGGGTTTCACTCCAGGATAAAAAGGGACCTGTAATTTTCATAGACCTTAGAATATGTACCACTTCTACACACCTACATTTGATTCGAGCTCTGTGTTCAATCATTACATATCTAACAGTGACAATACTACCTTTTGATCTTAACATAAGGAACATAGTTAGAATTTAATTCTATACACATCAAATAATATAAAGATATGAATAAGTATTCAAACTAACATTTATTAGTCCCTTTATGAACCTGAAGGATCGGAAATTGTGAAAATCTACAAATTAACAAAACATCAAGATGGCTTCTCGTGCACAGGCACAACAATTACGCCTCTAATTTGTAGCACTTGAATTCACCAGCCAAAAAGGATATGAAGCAAGATGCTCACTAGTTTTATTAGTTTACAGTACATAAAAAATATTTCCGGTCGACAAAATATTTTCACGATTTTAATCGAAGAAATTCTTTGCCAGATGACAGAAGTCAGAACTGCGATCAGTAGTCGTTAATTGGCGAGTATTGAAATACTTGTTTATTCGCGAGCATTAAGATAGCCATTTATTTGCGTCTCAACGATAAGTAATATTTGTAGATAATTAAGAAAGAATTGTTGTGAAGTGAGACTTTTAATGATTCAGAGGAGATGTAACAATTTACTTGTTACAATTGCAATCCCAATTTTCCTCCAATATCGATTCAAGGAATAAAAACTATATTGGTTAAATATTATTTCACCAATATTCAACAAATCTTGTTAATTGATATTGGGACAATATTGGTTCAATCCGCTAGGTGGCTCTACATAGAACGTCTTCTAAAATCTACGAAAATATATTAAATACTTCCCATAACTTGTTTTCAAGACAGCTTACTTAGTGGTTATGACGATCAAAAGACAGACTCTGGTGTCACCTTGATCAACTGAAAAACATTCAATAATATACCAAGGACTATTCACTTCCACCAATATTTTCAAATGATATTGTACTAATATCGATAAATGTTTTGAAGCCATTATTCCTTCAAGAATATTTCACCAATACTATTTTTGAAATGTCCGAACAATATTTGACCAATATCGCAAAATGTTCATATTTTACTTCTCGACAATATAACGTTTGAATATTGTAATAATATTGTCGGAATATTGTCCAGCGATATTGTACCAATATCGCCGATTATTTTGAGGCCAGTATTGCTTCAATAACATTTCACCAATATTTTTCTAGTAATATTGGACCAATATCGCCGGATGTTCACATTTTTTTTCTCGCCAATATTGCATTTAAAATATTTTGCCAATATTTTCACAATATTGTACCAATATTATACCAATATAGGTGTGCTACTTGGGATTCATCTAGTGATCACTACTATTACTGAGCGTCGCCATAATATGAATGATATTATAAATTTTGAGTTTTCTCATCATTCTTTCCTAACATATATCTATAATTTTTTCATTATTATCGATCTGGTAATTTTTTTACAGTTTCAGAAACCAAAAAAAAGATGTAATGGTTTGCAATGTCTCCACAGATGCACTATATTCTGTAACATTCCAAGATGATCTTATGCAAATAGCCAGCCAAAATCCACCTGAGACATTTATATCGACTCTTTCTGTGTGTTTTACTAGCTGCTGGTACAATTTCTTTCTCCGTTTCTTGTTTCTGCATATACTTCCAGCATTGATTATGGATATAATACTAGCGGTGTGTGGGAAAAAATTGAGGTATGTTAAACTTGACAAGGCTTGTTTAAGACTCTCCACAAGTTATGTACAAGACATTTCTTCAGTTAACTTTAAGTGCTCTCACCCTGCGAAAATTTTCCTCTAAATATTTCTGGCACAGCGAAACATTTTCAAAGTCTGAGAAAAATATTCTATTTCGTCGCACGGGAGATTTGCTCAAACACAATTTTCACGTTCAACCATTTCAAACAGGGTGTTTATTAAGTACTTGTATATATTTCAAAGAGTGAATCTTTGAATGATTTTAAATTGAAATTTCATTTTCAATTTTCTTGAATAACTTTCGAGAAAAATATTTTATTTGCATAAAATTTTGTGAACGGTTTTTTTAAGGGACAAAATTTCGTATTAATTTTTATATAACACCTACAGGGCACTTCGTACGTTAGCATTATTTGATTTAATTTTCTCAAACTTTTTGGACAGTAAACTCTTGGGGTGTTTTATATTGGAATGTTATTCCTACACCTTTTCTAAGCAACGAAGGTTAACCTGCTCAAAAATGCAAGGTGCATGCGTTTTTGAGAAATTTGCAAAGGACCCTGCACTTCTCTTATGGAAAATGGCCTTTGGGAATATTCCTTGAAATTTTAGTATGTTGTAGTATTCGATCACCTTCTAAAAAGTGTCCATTGACTCAACACGATTCTATGACTAGTTTTCGAGATATGGGGTGAGGTTTAAAGTGGCCCTTTTTATTTCATTATTTTGTACGTCATTAGAAGATTCAATGAGTTTTTTTCTGACAGTCATCAAATCATTCAATCCCAAACAGTGTTATGATGCTTGAATGAGACCTATTTTTCAATTATCTACACGGTAATCTTCAAAGTAAAGTAAGCCTAATCGATTACCAATTATTTTTAGGCCATCAATAATATTTTTTAGTGAAACGTATATCAGAATATGATGAACTGACCTTCATCGAAAATAATTCATAACTTGTAGTCTCATATTGGGCAATTCAAAAATGTTGACCATAAATGGCTCAGTATTTTTGAGTCATACTGTATATTTCGAAATGCGTACGATTTCTATGGAGGAGCAATTCTGAATAAATATGAATTTGAAAAAATTCATCAAGTGTTTCGAAAGAAATAAGTAAAATAAAATTCCAAAATATGGTTTTTTATAGAAATCACCCTATATTTTAAAATGTCATCGGTTCAATTCTTTGATTCTACATCAGTTTATCGAGTTATGATATTCCAACCGACATGATCTATTTCATTCACCTTCAATGGCTACTTTTTCAATTATCAGTCGCCAAAGTTACCACGTACATGGGTCGTGACAACAAAACGTACCAGGGGAACTCTCATATCGAATACAGGAAAACAAGTTGGTAGAAATCGGAAAAAATATGTACAAAATGAAACATATATGAACTGAAAATTTTTCCCAAAAGGGTTAAAAGGTATCAAACAAATAATGTGCAATTGAAAAATCGAAGTATAAATATTTTGGACACATCTTCACTACCTACTGCGTTATTATTCGCAGAGTAGGGGTACAGTAAAACAAAATGATTTTATCAATAAGCTATTTGTCAGTGAGAATTTATGAGGAGTTGTCAAATACGATATCTGTGTATTAATATATTTTCTGTGTAAAGTTAGTGAATTTCAAAGTGTTATATTCTTGGCGTTCGCAAACAGGGCACATTGTTCTGTGTGTGACAGGACATTTAATTATTGGCAAATGACCAGAATCGGAGGAGAAAATGACGTTGACAAACAAGAAATTGCAATGATTAGACGTCAATACCAGTACTACCTCAAATCATTTTAAGTTGTGGAACATGTAAATATTGCACATTTTTAGATTTTTCTCGATATTTTAATTGTTTTGCTGAATTTGTTATAATAATTTTGTTTAGTCGACTTTCTTCTGGAATGCTTTCTTGTCACAATCCGTGGTAACTTTGTCGACTAATGATTCCAAAAGTAGCCATAGGAGGTGAATAAAATTGATATTTTCGATTGGAATATCATCACTGGATAAGCTGATGTAAAATCAAAGAATTTAACCGATGAAATTTTAAAATATAGGGTGATTTCAATAAAAAACTTATTTTGGTATTTTATTTTGCTTATTTCTTTAGAATCACTTGGTGAAATTTTTCAAATTCATATGAATTCAGAATTGCTCCTCCATAGAAATCGTACTCATTTCGAAATATACAGTATGACTCAGGAATACTGAGCTATTTATGGTCAACATTTTTTAATCGCCCAGTATGAGACTACAAGTTGTGAATTATTTTCAATGAAAGTTGGTTCATCATATTCTGATATATGTTTCACTTAAAAATATTATTGATGGCCCAAAAATAATTGGTAGTCGATTAGGCTTATTTTACTTTGAAGATTACCCTGTACATAATTGAAAAATAGGTCTCATTCAAGCATCAGAATACTGTTTGGGATTGAATGATTGATGATTGCCGGAAAAAAAGTTATTGAATCTTCTAATGACGTACAAAATATTGAAATAAAATGGCCACTTTAAACTTCAACACCTCATATCTCGAAAACTGGCCATAGAATCGTGTTGAGTCAATGGACACTTTTTAGGAGGTGATCGAATACTACAACATACCAAAATTTAAAAAAATTTAACCGAAGGCCATTTTCCATAAGAGAAGTGCGCGGTCCTTTCTGCATCGATGCAGGTTATGGGGTCAGTTAGGCGACAGATGAAGGTGATCAGATCTTTACAAAAACTGAGTATGTGATAGATCTCGCTAAAGTACCCAAGTGGTATCGAGATGAGTTGTAATATTTTTAACTGAATTTTGTGTTCATTCAAATGCACAGGATCATCAAAATGAATATGTGTACATTATTTTTGTTCGAATGTAATATTGCTGAAACATCATTGCGCAAACTCACTCAAATAAACATTTTCAGACTATTCCTGTTGAAATATATTAGGATAAATCAGAATAAAATCATAATTTGGGAGATCGGGAGTGATGAAAAGTGAATATTTTCGTTTTCAACACCCTGTATCTCAAAAACTAGTCATAGGTTCGTGTTGTGCCCATCCGTATCATCAAAATAGTCAATTCTACAAGATATATGATATTCAAGAAATTTGACGTTTTCAGAGCCATTCTCCCATATTATTATTAGAATATTCCATTTCATTCGTATTTCAATCATCTACAATTCTTTCCATTGGAGCATTCAGATGGCCCTATTAGTTTTCATTTTATAAGCAAAACAATTTAAAAAACATGTTTTTTGTTATTTAAATGTTTATAACAAATTGATAAATGACTGTTGCGAGTCGAAAGCATAACCGAATATAACTAGACTGCCTTTCATGTGATGGCATAATCGATTTTCCACTAGTATTTTTGTTGAAAACTCTCTGAGAGGTTATAATTAGGATCTTCGGGCGATCTTCTATTCCGAGGTCTCAGTAACAAGGCGATTCTCTCTAACATCCCAGGTAGAAATCTTGGAGACCAAATATTCCTTTTGCCAGATTTCATCCTATTGCGAGTTTCTATAGATGTCCCTAACGTAACCTGAACAAGAAATTCTCATTGCTAGTTCCTAAAGGTATCCCGAATAAACCAAAACAAGAAATTCTCAATGGAAGTTCCTGAAGATATCCTAAAGTTGTCCCGAACGTTACATGAATAAGAAACTCTTTTGGCGAGTTCATAAAGTTATCCAAAATGTAACCAAAAAAACAAATTCTCAATACGGGTTCCTAAAGTTATCCCGAACGTAACCTGAATGAGAAATTAGTACTTATGCACGAGACGTAAAAACATCGCACATTGTGGAATTCTATGATACAGAGATATAGATGGTGATTGTGAGTCGTAGAGATCCAACATAAGGAACCATCCTTGTCGGTTCGGTTCGTCTGTTTAGGAACGTGTTTTTAGAGCATAGCTGTACTTTCTCTGTTGATGTAGTTCAGGCATTGACGTTGTGCAAAGTGATTGTCGTTTATGTAGGTATTTGACTATTTGTGTTGAGTGTTTTTTTCCATATTTTCTTTTAACGAAAGGTGTTTTTGTTGTTTAGGCCCACTGATAGTGTATAAATAGAGGTTGACTTGTTGCTACCATTTTAGATTCATCCGCCTGATACCCTAAACCGCCGAAAAGAAATGTATTCATTTAAATATCATATCATCATATCATATTATGCATTCTATCAACTAGTTCCTAAGGGCCAGTTTCACAGGTCCCAGTTAACCTTCAGTTAGCTAACTGAATGTATAGACGGTGAATGACACTCTTTCAATGGCGTTGACAGATTCACAATCTAACCATTATTTAATTGATCTGAACTCTAAGTGGAACCTGTGAAACTGGCCCTAGTGGTTTTATTGTATTAGATTATATTCGGTTCCATCTCTTATACCGGGTAACCGCCCTATAACATTTTTGTTTCTGTAGATAACTAAATGAAATTTGAAAGATTTGTAAACGACATAAAACTGAATTTTTTAACGAATTACTCAGATTTATGCAACTTCAGGTTTCTCCAGGAGAGTGACATAGACTTTTCATTTTCAAATGGGAAAACTTATTGTAAATTTCTTTCTTGTCTTGTTGACATTCTGAATACAACCATGTATCACTTGCCACTTTTTGTGATAATTATTTTAATTTGAAATTATTTTTTTTATCTACATGGCTATGGAAACGTTCGCAGCCTACTTTCATTCAGAAAAGTTTGTGGAAAATAATAGTTTGTATATGCCATATAAAATTCAATACATTTTATTACGAATAATTTGATTCAATGTTTCAATCAAACTTCTCTAAAACTCTAAAAGATAACGTTACATCTTTCTTGAAAGCATCTCTTAAAATTGAAATGATAGTTAAATGCATGCATGTAGAAACCTGTAACCAACATGATAAAACAAGATCATTAACTTCAAAATTAATAACATATCTCTTTACCTACGTATACAATAGTTCTTCTAGTTCTCCTTTTATTTTTGTAAAAGCGAGGTAAGATAAGTTGTCGACAAGTACATTTTTTTCAATACATCCTAATAATTTTGTTATATCAGTTGCGTTGGTGACAAGTTACTCGACATACTCAAATTTTATTTTAGTCTCAAAAGATGCTTCATTTCAAGAAAAATCTAGTTTAGTGACAAAAGTTTATTTGAAACCAGTTTATTTTTGTTATTCCCGTCCACTGGTTGTACCCCTACGCGCAACCCTCAGAAGTCTTCAAGAGATTTGTGTGCGAGCTAGGAAAAACACAGCCATCACCTTTTAACGTGTAATGCCATGCACGAGACCGATGATCATGCTGCGAATTGAACCTACGACCCTACGCTTGAGAGGAGAACGCTCTACTAGCAGGACTGCTAACCTGTTTTGAAATGGAAAGTTTATGTCATTTCTGATGAATCCGGAAGTATTATGTCGTATACAGATTCTCCAAATTTCATTCCATTATCTTCAAAATCAAAAAAGTTATAGGTTCCAACTGATACCAACTCAAATTGAAAATTCCAAATGAAAAAATTGATTCAAAATTTATAATTTTAACTCAAAACGTTTATACGATTTCATTTTTTACTTTTATAGTACAGGAAATGAAGTATTTTGGCTCGCAATTGTTTCGTCCACCATGGATTTACTTGAAATTTTTACAGAAGGTAGGGAACAGCTCAAGGATCATTTTCTATATCATGCCGCTGTACGTAGTTGCCACCCCATCTCGGGGGTGGAAATTTTTTATTACATTTTAACTGTAAGAATCGACAGCAAAAGTAATTCTAAGGAAACATTTTTCCATACATTTGTTTCATAAAAGTAATATTTGTTGAGTTACTTGAAGTTGAAAGTAACAGTTTTTTGAGGAAAAAATCTACTTGTTTAAATGGATTTTTGCGAATAACTCTAAAAATATGCATTTTATCAAAAAAAAGTTTGGAGAGCCAAAGTAGCTTTTAGAAAAACAAAAACAATACTTTTTTATAAGTTTTCTACGACAAATGCGAACTGAGATACAGCAAATTAATGCTTAGCTTTTTTCGTCAAATGTATAAATTGGAAGATTTAAAGCGAAATAACGAGAAAAATTTGCATTTTTCGACGAAAGGTCATAGAATCTTTTTTAAAGTATTCAATTAGAGATTTAAAAAAAAAATTCTCTCGCATGAAAATTGACCGACTTATGATCAAAATAAGATCGGTACCCGTTTTTTTCTATGAAAAAAATCTGTGAAAACAACTCCCAAAGTACCCCCTAATTAAAATTGATCGCCACCCTTCTGTGATTCTCTTCAGATATGTACTATTAATACACCCACGAAGTTTGACCAATTTAAAATGCCTAATTTTAGAAAAATTGGAGTTTAAAGAGATAACATTTTTTTTCAATTTCGTGTTTTTCACCCTTGTCTTCAAAATATCTCCCAAAATACTAAAGATACGAAGAAAACGATAAATTACTAAAGTATAGCTTTTTTAATGACAACAATTTCGCTGTGTGCAGATTTATTGTACAGTGAATATTCGGCGGGATATAGCCGTTTAACACCTACATTTACGATCGAACATCACCTTATTCAAGCGCTTGAAACTCTCCCCATTTAAAAATTAAGGGATCTTAAGTAATTTAATTCACATAGTCGTATAGCTCTTGGAAAGCCGTACAAAATCGTTTCTGAAAAAAAAATCTATCACCTAAAATGAAGGAGCTATGCTTAAAAAACCGATCGATTCTAATTACCTTTTTCGGTATATTATAACCGGTATATTCGACCGTTATACGTTATATGTTCCAGTAGAGAAGAAGAAACATCTAGGTATGCGAGTGTGAGTGGATATGTCGTTGATTTCTCACCAGTGCATTCTAAAGTTCGAAGACAGTAGCACGTGCTCGGACAATTATTTTAGAATTATTGAAGTGCTTCGTTTCGTTGTATTCGTTCATATTATTGTGGAGTTTTCAACAAATGAAGGCTTTACTTATAGTATTAATGGGAATACTATATTCCATTTTATATCGGTGAGTTTTGACTATAATATGCTGTATATTGTAAAATTTCGATAATGTAATGCTCTTAAAAAAATTTTCAATCCTTTTTACAATTTCGTGATATTACATGGTAAAAATAGTAGCTTTCAATTTTAATATTGATTCGTTTAACTTTTATTTTATTATATTTTCAGAGTTATGGAGGAAACTGTTAGTTCTCACGATTTAGATTAAATCAACCACGGAGAAGATCGAATCAGTGAGACAGACTTTTAAAAAACATGCATCTGAAACCTGTATAATTTTTTTTTTTATGAACTTCTACTTTTTTTATTTTCTATTATATTATATTATAAAAATTTCAATGTTTTTAAGGGTAGTTTTTAACAAGGGTCGGTTGAAAGATTATGAAATTGTATCCTAAAGCATGAAACAATCATTATTTAAGTATTTTTACCCATATTTAGGTTTTTAATGTTATTTTATAATTTTTGACAATAAGGGGTAATTTTCACCCCTAAAAAACAAAATGCGTACAACGGCATAATATAGAAAATGAACTAGACGGTGAAATAAGCCTAATCCCAAATTTTTGTACAAATCAGTGCTGGACGAAAAAATTGAGAGGTTTTATCATTTTTTTAGCTTCATTTTCTGGACTATTATGAAATTGTTTTTTTGTGAAATTTTTCTTTCGTAAATTTCCATAATTTTATATTTTAGAGCCTTGAGGTGGCGAGATATATTGCCCAAACGTTGGTTAACTGAGGAATTGTGTTTTTTCTATAAGAGTCCTGACCCCAGCCACTTATTTTCTACATAAATATAAATGGTCGAAACATCGTCATAAACAAAATTAATTTCTGCTGAATATGCCTGTTGGAGACCTCAGCATTCGGCAAAAAAAGTAATATATCTATCCGTTAGTTTGGATAGTGTTAACTGAGGTTAGTGACTCTTGCAATTATTTCAAACCGCAGAAATATGACACCTATTGATGAAATTCCCGTGAATATAGTTATGATTTATCAGATAATAGGTAATCACAATCCTCAACGAACAAGAATGGTTAGTCGAGTTGAGTATTTCCAAAATTGAAGTAAATAAGTTCTTGACTATAGGCACGGTTTACAAGTTCCTAACAAGTTTTTTGAATTCCCTAGAAAAAATTGCACATGGTTCACCTTACCTAAATCAAATCAATCGTTATCGAGATATTCAAATAAGAGATTGATAATTTTGTCTATTGAATAAATAAAGTATTTAAATTTTCTAGGGAATATCACTACCAAATTTTAAAGAAATAATTCAGAAATCTTGATAAGTTATTGTGAAAAAGCAATTATTATATTTTTAAATAACACATTGTGCAATGAAAGTGAAAGTGCAATGAAATGTATATTTGTATTATTTTCCCGAATATTATGCTTTACCATCTACTTTTCCCCGAAGACTGCTAGATTTATGCTAAAATGTAAATTTTTTCAGTATTTTGTCATATTGTTTTGAAATACTTTATGAGATGTATAATAAATTTTACATAAGTTCATTGCTTTGTTTCAATATTCTTCTTCTCTTGCGGCAATTATAATAATACAAAGTGTTCTGAACTTAATACTGTTGGTGTGTAATTTAATACCAATTCCAAGAAGACCTACCAATACAGGTCCCGAATCATGCGAAATGGCTATTATCTTTATTTATACAGATACTCCGTCTCTGTGAAAGTAAATATGCATATGAGTAGGTCGGAACAGAATGTTTTTCAACTTCAAATTGATAAATTTTTTACCAATTCGAGGCTGAAAAACATTCTGTGGCCGTAAATATGTACTTCTATTGACTATATGAAGGAATGCCATTTCATCTTATTGATGTACGATTTACCTGATTATATAGGAATTTTTTAATATTTCGAAGATGAACAGAGGTTCATAATACCAGATGTGGAACCACATGCGACTGAAAGATAAAGGACCCCGCACGGTTCTTATGGAAAATGGGTCCCAGTCGAATTGGCTAAAAATTCAATATAATGTAGTTTATGATGTCCCGATCAAATGTCTCCATGGGCACAACGAGATCTGATGGACAGTTTTTGAGATACAGGGTATCAAACATGCAGAGCCAGGTTTGTTACTTACATTCAGAAAATCAATATTATCTCGATTATTTTGTTATAAAAGTTAAGGATAATAATTGCAATATCAATCTTTTCGGCACGAGTTGTAACGATAACGATAATGTTTATGTAATTCTTTGAACAGAATAAGTCGAACGCAAAAGCATGTAGAGTTGCAGAATTAGTAAATATCATTTGATTTTGATATCGGGTGATCTGAGGTTACTATCATACAGGGTCACTCGAAATTTTATTTTTTAGTTGTATTTATACAAACATGTATACAAACTAAATACATTAAGATCAACATTGGGTGGTTATTTGGTATTTACATCAAAAGGAGGTTTAAAACATTATTGTTTATTTCGGAAAGCTTTTTCACATTTCGCAGCATTCTCATCCCCATCTATTGTAGTCATCAAACGTGGTTGAACTCGCCCATAACAAACAAAACAAGTTAGGTGATATCTATTTGTTAGGACCATCTTATTATACTTACATTTGAGTACGTAGTCTGTTTATAAGCCTGCTGTAATTATCAGATACTAAATGAGAGTGTCAGAATCAACATTAATTGTCAAAAAAATTATTTTCAAGGGTATCTTTGATTTAATCGCATCTAGTAGCACTGTAACTTGTAACATCGTACGCTGCATATTTTCATTTTTTGTACAGGGTATTGGATTAAGGCTGGACACCGGCGATACATTGATTCGTTATAATATACAAGGTGTTTCACTGAATTCAACGATCGGCTTCATTATCAGCCATAATAAACGTCATCAAAAAAGAGTTGAATCAAATAATTATAACATATTCACCTTCAAACTTATTTTAAATTAAAATCACTTCATTTAAATATTCGAATTAAATAAGTATGCAGTTTAAACACACAGGAGTATTCACAATTACATATATAAACTTTTTATTACACTACAACACCCTGTACACTTATGCTGATTTGGAATTTCGGCAATTATGTAAAACTCTTGAAGTTTGGAATTATAATTAACAATAGTAGATGCTATAGGATTGAAGCTGTGGAATCAGCTAAAAGTTTCGAGATAACAGAATTGGGACAAGCATTGGTTCAAGTTAAAATGCTGTACAAGATGGTGCAAATGCCCAAAATGCCTTATAATTCGTGACTCACACGGTATGTATCGGCGATGAAGATTTTCATTATCTTTCGAGTATGTGCAAAGATGGGCAAGGATATATTTCAGAACTTTTCATTTGGTATAGTAATTATTGGATTACGTTACATTTACCGATCATAAGATGAGAAGTCTTGTCATTGTTACAATGACATATCAAAAAATCTGACGAGAATATACCACGAGAGTAGTTTGAGTGAAAATGAATTTGAATGTTTATACATGAAAAAGAAAATGCCCTAGATCGTTCCACTTGTAAAACTGGTGCTCGGAAGTGTCGGTACCTTCCACATAACGCTAATGCGGTATGCTTTTTGGCGTATGTAAGCCATCAACAAATAGAATCCGTAAATGATCGAAATAACAATGTCTTGACATCAGACGTGGTATGAACTAGTAAAAAATATTTTCAATGAAAAACATTAAACTAAAGAAAAAATGTTCAGTGACCCTGTATAATAGTTACATCAGACTATATCAAAATCAAATGATAATTACTTATTCTTCAAGTCTACGACCTTTTGCGTTTGACTGATTTTGTTCAAAGAATTACATAATCATTATGTAATTATTAATAACCCTGTATACAGAGTCTTAGAACTTTTGATTACAACTCGAGTGTACAATTTTAAGATTGCAATTATTATCCTTAACTTTTTGTAACAAAATAATCGCCACATTACTGATTTTTTAAAGGTAAGTAACAACCCTGCCTCTGCATGTTTGACACCCTGTATCTCAAAAACTGTCCATTAGATCTCGTTTTGCCCATGGAGACATTTGATCAGGACATCATGAGTTACATTATACTAAATTTTTACCCAATTCGACTTTGACCCATTTTCCATAAGAACCGTGCGGGGTCCTTTTAGTCACTTTCTTCGTTCAGGATAACCTTTTAGTGGGTTTTTTAGTTCGAAAGAGGAAAATTAGAAGAAAAAAATTCAGCAATCAAAATAAAATATAATGGAAAATTTAGGTTACCTTTTGTAACATCTAACAGAAAATAACTACTTCCTCGCTGGACATTTGGTAGATATTTTGAAATCCTTAACTTTAATCCTGAAAAAAATCGTATAGGGAAAATTCGCATTTTCATTCAGATATTTGATCAAATATTTTTTATCCAGTCCTGATCGAGAAAATTTTTCAATCAATATCTGAATGAAAATGCAAATTTTCACTATCAGATTTTTTCAGGAAAAATATTACGGATATTACAATTTATCACATGTCAATATCAAGGGTTCATAGTAGCGGTGAAATAGTAATTTTCAGTTAAGATCCTTTCCTTTTTCAATGCGTAAGAGTATATTGTACAACTCTCGATGCGAACTCTTGAAGATCACGCCAGAAGCACTACATGCGAATATCAGAAACCGACCTCACATAGATCTCAACAAAAGCAGTTGACGTGAATTCATCAAAGAAATCGCCAAAAGGCTATATTTACGAATTTCCCACAGAACTCGCCAGAGGCACTGCATTGCGAGTTCACAGACACCTCGTCATGAGCAGGACATGAGAATTTCTCAAAGTACTCGCTTCAAGATTTTGCAGAGAACTCGCAACAAGATTTCGTAGATAACTCGTCAAACTGTATTGTTAGAGAATTTCCACATGGGATTTCGCTAAGACCTCGATGAGAATACCCCGGCGGCGGATATTTGGAGGACATATGGTGCTCTTGATAACCTATCACAGAAGTAATAATAGTTGTCACAATTTCCTAAAAAGAGGTCACCAAGATATCTTTAGGACCTCTTTGTGTTGCCTGGGTGCTCTATTGCTTGGTGTAGGAAAATGACTGATGTTTTGGCGAGAAGGTGTATAGATTCCACTTCAATGTCAAAATCCTCTGACATATAAGGTTACCTATTGTTGCTTTTTTGTGCATCCGACCAGAATTGAGATGCATCAAGAATGAATAAAAGTATATGTATGATATAATTGTGAAATTAAGTGTGTTTAAAATTTTCATACTTGTGGTTTGAACATATATTTTTCACATTTGTATCTGTAACTGATGAAAATATTTTTTTTTTCGTAATCTACCATTCTCTAAGTATATAAGTTAATGTTGAGAATAGCACTATTCTTGTAAAAATAGTTTGAGTTGTATATTAATCTTTATTTTCATTTTCAGGATAATGAAAATTCAGAGGCGGGTATACATTGCAAATATGGCAGTGTTACAGTTCCTCATAAATGAATGGAAGAGCAAGAACGATAATTACTTATCTCTCATTGATGCAGTATCGGGTATTAATGAAAAGAACTTTTCGTTCTTTCGTCCGAGTGAAAAATCCCGATTAGCCATCATTAAATATAAATTTTGGTCAAGAATCAAACTGTTTCTCCTGAAAGAAAAACCAATAGCTACCAAGAGTGAAATGCAAAGATACCGATTGTGAGTATTTCAGAAAACCAAATTTCTTTCTACTAGGGTTGGTTCTACAGGGATTGGCTAGGGTAGAATATATCCACTAAGAGATAAAGCTATCCGAGCATTGGACTTATTATAAACAACTCAGAAATTTTACAACCAATGCTATAAATGCAGAGAAAAAACCTTATTTAATCTTCAAATTAAGAAACTCTAATATTGTTTTGCTAATTGTCATTTCTGCTAGTCATTGGTGGGATGGCGATAATGGTTTTTTTTCTGAAATTCCATGAATCCAAAAATACAGAATCTGAAAATGAAGCAGAAGAAATATTTGAATTGGTGGTTGTTATGCTAATATCATACACTCGATATACGTATGAAACGTCTATTTTGTAATAAAATATGAGTATATTTCGTTACCTTTCATATAATGCAATTAAATGATTTCATTTTATTTTTGCAATATTCCAACTCTATCACTCAAGTTATTCTATTACTTGAAGTAAATGAAGACTTCTACATATTATCCAAAATATTCTTCAGTGAATTGTTCAAAACATTTTAGAAGATTTGTTTCAACGAATGTGTTTATGGAAATGCATCAATAAAATGAATCCGAAGCCTAACTACTATGAAGAAGTCGTCAGCAAAGGCCGCTATTTTTGATATATCCTGTATAATTTGTGTAACTGCAGAGTAAACTTCCATCATTAAAGATTCAGTATATCCCATTAAAACACGTTAAACGCCTCAATGCACAGTCAAAATATATCTTTGATGAGTCAAAATATTGAACATGTTCTAGACATGTGTTTGTTTAAATGGTTTAGCTTCGTTTTATATAAAAAGTTAAAAATGTTTGTTGATATTTTTACTGTTTACATTTGAGAAGCAAGTGTTCTCATGGCTCCAGTGCATATATATATATATATATATATATGTTCGGAAAGGTTTCCGCGGTCAGAAATATGTACATTACTAAGTTCATGGGTTGAACCGCGTTGAGAGTTTATAACTCGACGTTTCGGCTCCTGCTTTGGAGCCATTTTCAAGAGTGTGACTGCGAGGCCTCTATCTGCCTACTCCTCGAGTCGTGGTCTTGAGAGATATCAAGGTCTCAACCTGCCTACTCCTTGATCTCAAAAGACGATCCGATGTTGGTTGCACTGTAGTATTTATAGGTGGTTGGCTACCTGGAGGTGGGCGGGTCTTACGGGTTTTCTCGTTTGTCTTGTCTGCTGGTGCCTGCTGTGTAGTTGGAGTTAATGGGATAATAATTGATTGCGGATGAGTTTCACGTGGCCTGGTAATTACGGTTGGAAGAAGGGGCTTCCAAATGGGGTTCAATTTACGGCTATCATCTTTAATGTTCAGGCAATCAGGCCGTTTTTCGATTTCGATGGCTTCTCTGATAAAACGAGAAGTTCTTGAACGTACTGGGGCGATGGTTTTCGTTTTCTCGAAATCTATGGGGTGACCCGTTTGGATGAAATGAAGAGCTAATGCGGAGCTGGTGTCTCGATTTCTAACTGAAAGGGAGTGTTGATAGGATCGAAAATGGATCTGTTTCGAAGTTTCTCCTATATAAGAGTGGGGGCAGATAGAACAGGGAATTTCGTAAATACCATGGTCTTCGTTGGGAATTTTGTCTTTTGTTGGTCTGATGAGGTGTGATAGTTTTTGTTCTGTGGTAAAGATGGTTTTGATATTTGCTTTTCTGAAAAGTCGACTGATTTTGTCCGTCACCCCTTTGATGTAAGGGAAGAAGACTTTGGATGGACGGTCTTCAACTTGTGGTTCGTTTTTGGTTACTAATGGTTTCTGAAGCTGTTTTTGGATGTTTCTGTCTATGTGGTCTGGTCTGTATCCGTTTTGTAGGAGAGCTTGTTTTACGTTGTGAAGTTCGGATTGTCTGTTGTGGTCGTCGGTTAGTCGGATTAACTCCAACTACACAGCAGGCACCAGCAGACAAGACAAACGAGAAAACCCGTAAGACCCGCCCACCTCCAGGTAGCCAACCACCTATAAATACTACAGTGCAACCAACATCGGATCGTCTTTTGAGATCAAGGAGTAGGCAGGTTGAGACCTTGATATCTCTCAAGACCACGACTCGAGGAGTAGGCAGATAGAGGCCTCGCAGTCACACTCTTGAAAATGGCTCCAAAGCAGGAGCCGAAACGTCGAGTTATAAACTCTCAACGCGGTTCAACCCATGAACTTAGTAATGTACATATATATATATATATATATATGTATATATATATATATATATATATATATATATATATATATATATATATATATATATATTCTGAAAACCTTGTGATGCATACTTGCTTCTCGAAAGTCAACAATATTTCTGTCGTTACTTGTCTTTTGTTATATGATGTAGGTCATGAGAATGCAATTCCCTTGTTGAATGTTAGTTCTCGATTGGCAAGGAGATGTACTTTACTAGTTATCAGACTGTCGTTTGAAAAGAATCAGGCATATTTGCAAAAACTTGTGGAAGAATTTTTATCAGATGAGGACAGTGATGATAGTGTTCGAGACGTGAGTATGTGTAGTATTTTGTAGAGTATAAAATTTTGCATGAAGTAAATTATTCGATGGAAAGTGTTGACTTAGGTTAGGAGTATAAACTAGTAGTGAATACTAGGACGTGTTTACCTCAAATTGGCTTGATTGTTGAGAGTACTTAAAAATACCTCAATTTCCGTTACATTTAATAAAAGTACTTTTCTCATCTCAATATGATTTTCTAAGAACTCTCTAGCTATCCATTCAACATTGTTTGAATTTATGCTAAAATTACAGTGCCTAATAGTAGCATGCTACCTAAAATAATTGACTTACCGAAATTATTTTCTATATTGTTCCTACCCACGTTCTACGTTCACACATTTCCCTCATTTTCCTACCACAATGCATGGAAAAAGCCATAATACCATTTCAATCGGAGATGTGAAGTTACTCTATTTGTAGATTCTCAAAAACTACACCAAACACTCTCAAATTGAGGAAATACTAGACAACATCAGTAATTTCTGCAGTATTAACTTCTATATATCAAAGTAAATAAAGCAAAGTATGAAGTAATTGCTCATAGTACTCACTTAAGTGTTAGTTTGAGAGCTATGAGGAGTAAATGCTTCAATTTTTTGAATGGAAAACTACAACATGGAGCATCAACTTGAAGTTCAAGTAAATATTCTTCATCATCACCCACCACCCAGAGACTTCGAATTAGTTAGTGATGACATAGATAGTTCTTCGTCAAACGAGAGCGTTGACGAAAACAAAAGGGCACACATACTACATTATTCTCAGAATACACCGTGAACATCTCAAGGTGTACAGGTTAGCACAGAAGGAATTAACAACGTGATTGAAAATGTCATTTTCCATCATCGATTGTCTGAAAATGAAGGTTCATCAGCGGATGATGAAACTGAGGAAACACTGTTGACATGGAGAAAAATGAATGTCGAAAACTTGAAAAATAGTAATTTCAATGTTCAGAACTCAGGAATCGAAGTTGAACTTTTTGTGATTTTTACTGGGCAGTAATGAAAGTAATCTATCTGACCTTTCATCTTTTTCTCAGAAAGAATTTTTTTCAGGAGTATTTCCCACCCGATGCCATACAAAAAATACCAAACATGTTTATGGTGTGTTATCTGCTCATCATTATTGCAAGTGAAAATTTTAAAAAAATTGAGCGAAATTGTACGAATGTTGTCAATGTCAATCATAGTTATCAATTAGAAATACTCAGTGTGTGTGACATTTTTCTATTTATATTATTGAAATACTTTTGATTCTTCCTTATGATTTGATTGATGCATATTGTTTCAGGTTTCAGTTGGCAGGGAGCATTTTGAATTATACATTTCTTGGATTGATAGTTTACCTCCTGACGTGGAGATACAGTTTACCAACCAAGACATGTCAGATGTTTTACGATTACATCAGTAACCTTGGTTCTTGATTCCACCGATAGCTTGAGGTTAATGGACAAATTAAATATATTTTATCAAAAGAAGGCTATTTTTTCCCTATATCAATACATGACCAATGATGAGTTGATTTCATAGAAATCTTTGATCCACATTTCAAAATGGATTTTTTTTGAAGGAATCCCTATTCTTGACATGATTTTGGTTTCATCAACCATTTGAAGTATAAAAAAAATCACAATTAACGAAGATAACTTCTCGCATTTCATGAAATAAATTGAATACAAAATGATAAAGTAAAAAATCATAATATTTTGAGGCCGAAAAGTAAGAATAATAAAAACATAACAATGATATCATTTTAAAACAAATGAAGAAACACAAAATAATTTAAATTCCTGAAATGAACATGTGCAACAAGTGATTACTGAACATCGATGAATCATAATACAAGGGAATACATTTGTAAGGCTTTTTGTTCTAATCTGATCTTAGGTACATATTTGGCCTGGCTAGCTTTTTTGATGTTCGGAGGCAAGAGCGTGAGTCGACGTCACTCGATGATCCTCAAAAGGTCCAATTTGTGGTACAGAGAATAAGTTTCTCAATAGTCATGGTGTTTATTGGACGCCATCTGCATTGTTGAATGATTTCAAAAACTTATTCCCAGGCCAATCTCTGTAGAAAGACCTTAACTATGATGAAAGAAAGATGCAACACCAACTTCAAACAAAAGACACATTTAAATATAAATATTGAATAGTTTCTGTAATTGTATATTATAATAATAGAATCAAATATTCTTGATATGTAACCAAAAGAATGGGTCCTCCAAGTCGTAATTTAAAATATTATAATAGTTATTGTCTAACTTAGCCCGAATGCATTCAAACCTTACACATTTAGATATTTACTGAGGAATCACAACTCTTTGGCTTCGTTGCGCCTTTTTGGTCTCCATAAATGAATGTTTTCACGGAAATCTTTAGCGTTGGGTCTGCTCCTCTGCTTTACAATACCACGACAGGCTTTACTATACCATTACAGGTTTTACTATTCATCACAGGCCTTACAATACCATCACATGCTTCACAATACCATAACCGGCTTTACCATACCATAACAAGCTTTACAATACCATCACCGGCTTTACAATACCATTACAGGCTTCACAATACCATGTGAGCTTATATTATTTTGTTGAATTGGCCTCTGATTTTTAATTTGATGATTTGTCCATATACTGTCTTACATTCTTCTTGAATTCTCTCATAAATTCTCTCCCGAATTCTCTCTTGAATTATCTCCTAAATTCCTGGCATAGCTATGGCAAAAAGTAAAGAACATTTTAAGGCGTGCTTTCATAAAAAAAATATTCACCTGTTTAATTCTCGTAAAGCGAGTTACCTTTAATATATCTCTAAATAACTAGAA
This sequence comes from Chrysolina oricalcia, assembly GCA_944452925.2. NCBI lineage: Eukaryota > Metazoa > Arthropoda > Insecta > Coleoptera > Chrysomelidae > Chrysolina > Chrysolina oricalcia. The sequence goes on along the minus strand of OX101813.2, from coordinate 55,280,418 downwards.
TATTCACCTCTCATTTCTGTGATCCAGCAATATAAAGTAGGTTGCCAACATTTCTCGAAAGAGAAAAATTTAACTTGTTGAATTTTTTGTAGACAGCAAGTTACATAACTTTAATATAGTTACTATTGATTGCCAAAAATTATTCAAGATTTAATTTCTATTTCAGTATTACCCCGGATTCTCAATAAAACCCTAGTGAATTTATAGGAATTAGAGTTGCACAAGTCTGACTTGATTGTTTGAGATTGACTTGAGTATGACTTGAAATTGACAATATTCCACAGGATTTTGGTGATCGTTTTTTTGCTGTCAGGTTGGTAATAAATTTTGTTTTTTTATGTTTCAAACACTGAATTGAGACACTGACATGTGTCAAACTGACATGTGTCAAACTGTCAAGTGTCAAGTTAAATTTTTTTATTTGAATTTATTGAAAAAATATTTTCAGAAAATCGAGCTTGTTGCAAATGTGTTCCATTTTGTTGAAATGTGTACGAATATATAAAAGGAAAGTTATGTTTCACAGATTCCCAAAAACTGAAGAACTTGCGCGTAAATGGTTGTTCCATTTGAATCTCATTCCCATCGACGAACTAGAATTGTTTTACGTTATAAGAATTTTTGGAGCTAATTGTGTAGAGGAAGATATCCCATATCACACCGAACCTATGAAACTGTTGTCTTTCTGAACATGGTTATGATTGTGCAGAGTTACTGGATAGTTGGTCAAAGACGCTGAGTGAAGCACACAACATAAAGAATGAAACAAATCCCCAATGTGCTTCTCAAATTTGGATAGAAAATGAATGACTAGAATTACATCTTCCAAACCCATGATCAAACAGAAGGACCAAATGACAAATAACAGCAGCCATGAAAGCTGGGTTGGATAATGAGGATGATGTTGCAGTTAAATATGATACAGAAAATAAAGATTTCACATGTGGACTTGTTATTAACCCAGGAATCCCTTTCTTTCAACGTCAACGTCCCCTGATAGAGTTGTTTTTGAAACCAGTACCAATATCTATCATTTGTTGGAAATGAAAACTACATACTTTGACAAAGGACAGAACAAATTGGTACAAATTTTATGACAGTTGCTTAAATAGACTTTTCTATCGAATTGGAGCCACTAGAGACCATACTTCCTTTTCACTGAAAAGTAGCTATAATAATTGTAAAAGCGAATACGCCACCAAATCAATCAAAGCAGCCATAGAGCTCAGATACTTTTTTTTCATTGTGTCTTTGTTATTGCAGTATTCAATATTTCAATAAAAGTTCTTTCTTTTAACTTCTACTGATTTTCCTCAACTCTTGTAGTTAAATAGGAAGACAATTTTTTCCAGTTTTCAATATTTTTCTACTTCATAGATCATGTATCTATATAGAAACATGTGTGAACTCTGGGCAATGCATAAATGTATCGATGTTTCTCTAAAAACCGAGGATATCTGATTCGATCCATTTTTCATTATATTTTAACTGTGATTTTAACTTCCATTTTCAGACAATCAAATGTAAACTATTTGTTGAAGTTGACAGACGACAATTATAATTTGCTTGAATCAGTGTTTCCAACATTTAAAAACAAAATATATTACCAACCTGACAGCGAAAAAACGATCACCAAAATAATTCCTGTGGAATATTGTCAATTGAGTCAAACTCAAGTCAATCTTTCTAACCACTAATTCAAGTCAAATCAAACTGGATAATGGTTACAGGTTTGAAAATTCAAACTGTTTGTCAAACTAGTTTGAAAGAGTTGGAAAAATAATTTATTTAGTAGATATGCCTTAAATGGGTAAAATATTTATGTAGGTACAACAAATACATTAATTCAAAACAAAAAGAATATATATTATTTAAAAAAAAAAATTTAATCAACTCCAACTTGTTACCACAAAAGTCTTCGTTAAAAGTAAATTCTTACAAATTAAGTCAAATCAACAGACTGGTTTCGTTTTTCTGTGACTGTCAAAGAAGCTTTCGAAAGATATCGTTTTATGCAGGCTGATGTTACTGGGGTGGCAAGAAAGTCTCTCGTCATTTCTGATAATGTTGGAAATGCAAATTCGTGCCGCTTCCACCACTTTGGTATGTCCTCGGTACTGTCAGCTCGTGATTCAGCTGCGTATTTGTCGAATTCGTATCTCCATGAATTTTCTTTTCTATTTATTTTTGGAGATGATTGGAAAAGTCCAAACAAGTGTAAATCAAAATCGTTAACTTCGTCAGACTTTTTTTCGAACACAATGACTGTACATTCAGTTTGGGTTTGGAGTGACTCTTTGTTAGTGTGAAGTGAATAATAATTTTCTCTATGAATTTCTTCAAATTTCTTGATGGCTTCATGTTTTAAGGATTGTCCCAATGTCGTTAAAGAAAATGTTTCAATTTTATGACGAGGATCCAAAATCAAAACGATACAATACATCCAGATAGTCCTACTGTAATGCTTAACAATTTCATCGCGAGCTGCCAGAAGGGCAAGAATTATTTTTGCAAAAATATCATCTATATTCTCTTCAGTATCTAGTTCATGCGCCCATCGTTCTAGTTTGTCGAGTAGCATATTGATCCCAATGACCACCATACATACATTATTTCTCTCTTAAAATTGTAGTTATTGTTTTGAAAAATTGTAAATACTTACATGTTCTTTCAATAACATTCCATTCTGTGTTATGTATTCAAATATTTGAAAGAGTATCGGTATTGTCACAAAGAATATTAATCGAACGTTTGAATTGTAACGCATAGGACAGCATTTCCAATGTAGATTTCCATCTGGTTTTTACCTCCAGCTTGGGAATGGTCATGTGTGAATTTAATGATTTGCAAAATTTTGCGAAGTTTAATCTTAGCATTTCGCAGTTTTCAATTTTTTTACAAATTACCTCAACCTTTGCAATTGTTGCAGTATTTTCATATATTGTACTTTCGTTATCAATAGTATCAGAGTCTTCGTCTTCGTTTTCTTCAGACATTAACTCGAATACTTTCATTAAATCTCGAGCAGCTTATTCGCATCATAAGAATTTTCTATTGTTTTCCAATTCTTTTAAAAATGTGAAATTACTATTAGTGTTGTCAGTAGTAACACCTTGAATAGAGTATGTAATATTGAATTCAGCTATTATTTAAAAAACAAATTTGCCATTGAAACGCCAGTATGTTGTCCTTTTGATGGTACAAAATCTGAAAAAAAAAGATTTTAATTTCCAGTAACTATCAATGAAATGAACGTCTACTCAATAGTAGCCCTTCATCGAATGGGAAGACCATCCATCCATCGTAAACAAGCATTTAAAAGTATCTTTACTGATTTTAAAGAGAAACATTCTCAAATGAAAATTGAATCAATACATGACTCCTCTGGAAATGGAAAAAACCCTACGATAAAATTGAAGTTACTTTTTCGTAATATCTAACAGAAAACAACTACTTCCCCGGCAAAAGCCACGCTGGACATTGAACTACATCTGATAGATATTGAGAAAGATATTCTGATAGATATTGAGGAGAGAGCTTTCAAGTACCAATACTGTTAGTATTTTGAAAGTACATTGGCCTTATTTACTCATTTTTTGTAGATTTGTCCAAAATGGGAGCTTCGTATCTGTTTCAACAGTTTCGAGGGTCCGAATATATTTCTTGGAGTTTATGGGAATGTTGGCATGCTTCACATTCCACGACGGTATTGAAGCATTCCTCCTTCGGGATTAATAGCTTCAACACAACTTTAATTTTGCGTTAAGTTAGAAAACTGGATTTTTTTGTTTGTAGGAGGCTAACTGTTTATTGCTGGTTTGTTCAACTTGTGTGAGAGACCGACAAAACAGTTAGCCTCCTACAAACAAAAAAATCCAGTTTACTAACTAAACGCAAAATCAAAGTAGTGTTGAAGCTATTAACCCCGAAGGAGGAACGCTTCAACACCGTCGTGGAATGTGAAGCATGCCAACATTCCCATAAACTCCAAGAAATATATTCGGACCCTCGAAACTGTTGAAACAGATACGAAGCTCCCATTATGGACAAATCTACAAAAAATGATTGAATAAGGCCAATGGACTTTCAGAATACTAACAGTATTGATACTTGAAAGCTCTCTTTTCTCAATATCTATCAGAATATCTTTCTCAATATCTATCAGATGTAGTTCAATGTCCAGCGTGGCTTTTGCCGGGGAAGTAGTTGTTTTCTGTTAGATATTACAAAAAAGTAACTTCAATTTTATCGTAGGGTTTTTCCATTTCCAGAGGAGTCATGTATGGATTTAATTTTCAATTGAGAATGTTTCTCTTCAAAACATGAATCCCTTCCAAGAGAGGTAATCTTGTACGATGGAAAACAGCGACTAAATTCCAACTTTCAGTCGCAGATGATTCCACAACTGACTTTATGAACATCCTGTTCATATTTTCAATGAAATCTACATGCCATACCCATGACAGGTTTTATGTCAAAAAAATATTTTCAAAGTTTCACCGCACAAGAAATAGTCCAACAATTCCTCATCACAGTGTGAAATTGCTTCTGAAGAGTATGTATTCCAATTCTTACGAGCTCACTGATGATCTTAGAAGAGTGAAATAGATTTTTGTCGACCAAAATGTATTGGAGGCCTAGCGAAAGTGATGCAATCCATGCGTCAATGAAATGAGCGATTTTCTGTGAGTGATACTTCTGAATAACATTCTCCCTTATCTCATTCATAGATAAGAATCTCCAATAGAAACTGGACATTTAATAAATAATCAACTATCTGAATGAAAATGCAAATTTTCACTCTCAGATTTTTTCTCCCAAGTTATATAGGGCCTTTCTCATTATCTATCAGATGTAGTTCAATGTCCTGCGTGGATTTTGCCGGGGAAGTAGTTGTTTTCTGTTAGATATTTCAAAAAATTAACTTCAATTTTATCGTAGGGTTTTTTCATTTCCAGAGGAGTCATGTATTGATTCAATTTTCAATTGAGAATGTTTCTCTTTAAAACATGAATCCCTTCCAGGAGAGGTAATCTTGTACGATGGAAAACAGCGACTAAATTCCAACTTTCAGTCGCAGATGATTCCACAATTGACTTTATGAACATTCGGTTCATATTTTCAATGAAATCAATATCTTTACTGAATTTTTCAAATCATCAAATTTGGACAATTATTAAGCCGGCTACGGGTAGGAGGTACGCTCTCAATTATTACAATCGAAAATGGACACGTTGCGCATTATGATATTCAAACTTCAAACTGTTTGAAAAAGTTTGAATTCAAGTCAAACCTAAAGATACAGAAATCAAGTCAAGTCAAACTTTTTCACATAAAAAGTTTGATTTTCAAGTCAAGTCAAGTTTGTGAGTAAAATCAAACCAGTTTGACATGAATACATCTCCAAAAGGAATATTCACCACTCCTGAAAGAGCTATTAACTCAAAAGAATGAAGGTACTCCAAAAGTCATTGAAGGCAGGTCAACCTCCCAAAGATTTTTCGGTCTCTCACAAAAGTTGAACAAACCAGCAATAAACAGTTAGCCTCCTACAAACAAAAAAATCCAGTTTACTAACTAAACTCAAAATCAAAGTTGTGTTGAAGCTATTAACCCCGAAGAAGGAATGCTTCAACACCGTCGTGGAATGTGAAGCCTGCCAACATTCCCATAAACTCCAAGAAATATACTCGGACCCTCGAAACTGTTGAAACAGATACGAAGCTCCCATTTTGGACAAATCTACAAAAAATTAGTAAATAAGGCCAGTGGACTTTCAAAATACTAACAGCCGTATGCATAGTCAATCGCCAGCGACTCGCCAGAGTTTCGCCATTCGCTACACACGGATTATAATGCACAGTCGAGCTCCAAAAAAGTGACAACTACGCGATAAGTCACATTTTGGCGAAACGCTGGCGATGTACCACTTTTTTGGAGCTCGACTGTGCATTATAGTTCTTGTGTAGCGAGCGGCGAAACTCTGGCGAGTCGCTGGAAGTGACTATGAATACGGCTGTAACAGTATTGGTACTTGAAAGCTCCCAACCAATTTTCCTACAGATTATCTTCATTTTCTCGAACTTATTCCATATTTTGTGACTGCACGAATAATTTCAAAGCCAATCATGATCTCGAATAAATCTGACTCATTCAGAAGCTACAAAATTAGAACAAGGTTCAGAAAAAAACAAATTAGATTGAATAGTAGTGTGGACACTTAATATTGGAAATGACTACCGGCATAACCAACATCAAATCATACTGGTATTTTCTATGGAGTTGCGTATTTATCGCTATTTCTAACCCCTCTTATCGATAAGTCAAAACTAAAGTCGTATTGAATTCATTGGAATTCAACATCCAAGAATAGTGAAAAATTAACTCGATTTTCCTTACAGAAAATTACCAGGCTTCAAAACTGTATAGCACTATAATTTTGGAGTGACACTCCATAAAAATAATTGCAGCTTTATTACTGTCTTGAGACTTTGTTGATGCAAATATAGCTGTGCCTCAGAAATGCGCGAACTATAATCAAAGTGGGTACATATTCACACCAACTTCAATCGAAAAGGTCAAGAAAGGGCAGCGGCTGTTCTAGTGATGCGCACCCAATATTCAGAGGCACCATATGGGGATAAGGTCGGTATCCAGGGGTCAGTTATCTTGACTAAGACTTGATATCCCAGGTGAGAGTGCAGGCTTTGATTGCACCACCGGTGAATCTGGACAATGGAAAATAGCGACTTAAGAGCTACCATCATCAAAAAGTCGAATTTCTTCCTCATCTCTTTCAGCTAAGGTTTGTTGGGATACTTATCAAGAATGGGGGTGAAGATAATGAACTCGATGAACACTGGCAACACAGCACCTGTTCATTCTCGATTACAGCGCCAATCAGATATTAATTTTCCGATCGTAGAATCCGTTTCTTGCAAAATTCATTGATTTCATTAAAGAGGTAATTTTTGTATGGGATCGGTGGTCTCATAAGAACTCCGTAACCTATCAATTTTTTTAATTCATTATTTTATTTTATTTTTTTTTTCTTAAAAATTATCATAACCAAAAATCACTGAAGTTCCGGAATTAACAAAAAAACATTGGGTAATGCAAAAAAAATTAAAAAATTCTCAAACAAAAACTGTGGTCTCAAAACGGATTCCCGTTTTACCAAGGTAGTGTTTGCTCTTAAGTTCATTTTTCAGTCGCAGATGATTCGACAACTGACTTTATGAACATCCTGTTCATGTTTTCAAAAAAATCAACATGCCATACCCATGACAGGTTTTATGTCAGAAAAATATTTTCAAAGTGTCATCGCACAAGAAATACTCCAATAATTTCATCATTACAGTGTGAAATTGCTTCTTAAGAGTATGATTTCCAATTCTCCCGTCCGGCCTGAAGATCTTTGAAGAGTGAAATAGAATTTAGTAGACCAACATATATTGTGGAGTTTAATGTTTTACATAAAGTAAATTCTTCGATGGGAAGTGTTGACTTAGGTTAGAAGTATAAACTACTAGTACGTGATTAACCTCAAATTTGTTCGATTGTTGTTGTTTGTTCTGTGGTACTTAATAATCATGAGTGTGAGTAATAATAGTGTTGAACCAAGTGCCGAGGTTGCTGAAGATGTGGGAGTACACAATTTTTTGTGAAACTTCTTTGATTACTTTTGACACAGTTGTTCGATGTACCCCGACATCTACACCCACTCCTTGTTGAAACCCCGGATCACTTAGAGACAACTTTATATTTTCAAATATTATGAGTGACGAATTTTGGAAAACAAACCTGAAAATCTCGAAAACCGTCAATATTTTCTAAATAGATATTCACATAAATTATTGTCAAGTATATAACATAATCATAAAATAAGTCAAATCTATTTAAGCAAAGGCAAAGTTTGAAGATCGCTCAACCTCAACTTCTAAATTTTTAAATCAAAATACTCAGTATTCATAATTCCATAGTTCAATTTCCAGGTTCATGGTCATCAAAATCGATACAATTACCGGATACAGAAATATAAACAAGCTCGAAATTCACAAACTTGCACAGAGAATGTAAACACTTTTATGCCGTACAGCGACCTGACAAAAATGCAAGCTCATCATGATGTTTCCTTATAAAAATACCTATTGGGCAGGTCAAGATTCATTCATAATGCTTTGAAAGTTTGATGATAATGAAAGTTACAGTTCGGCTGAGATTGTGAAAGGCTTTCGCGGCCATCGTCACTTACATTGATCCAAATGACGTTCTAGTCAGCTTTGATGTAGTACTCCTGTTCACAAAGGTTCCGTTAGATGAAGCCATGAGGGAAATTGAACTACTTTTCCCAAGTGATATATCCAATCTCTTCAAAATATGCTTAACATCTTCATATTTTATTTTCAATAACAAAATATATGAGCAATTAGATGGTGTTTCAATGGGAAGCCCACTTAGCCCAGTTATTGCTAATTTCTTTATGGAAAAACTAGAAGAAAAGGCTATTGAAATTGCAAATTTAAAACCCAAGGTATGGTTGAGATATGTAGACGATACGTTTATAATTTGGAGCCATGGACCAGAAAAACTCAATGAATTCCTTAACCATATCAATGACATACACTGATCGATATCTCCACAATACCTCAAACCATCATCCGTGCCAAAAATAAGGTGTAATCAAGACATTAGTTGATCGAACTAGAAGAATTTGCGAACCTGAATACCTGGAAGCTGAACTGAAACATCTAAAAAACGCTCTTCTTTCTAATGGATACAAAGAAAGAGGTATTGAGAGGTGTATGAAAAATAGAAGAGAAATCAGAGACGAAAGAATCAATAGTAGACCAAATGACTGTCCATCCAGTGAAACAAGTAGTAGTCGAACCAACACCGAAAAAAGAAAAGCATTCTTACCATATGTTCCCAGAGTTACAGATCGTATCGGCCGTATTCTAAGAAAATATGAGATTAAAACCGTTTATAAACCTTCAAAGAAACTTAAAGACCAGCGAAGGACAAACGAGACGTACTATGCTCTTCTGAGGTTAATCGGATTCCATGTTCCTGTGGCAGCGTTTATATCGGAACCACGAAACGCTCCGTTAAAACAAGAATCAAAGAGCACAAGGCTTGCTGTCGGTTAGGACACACACAGAAATCCGCTGTCGCAGAACATACTCTCAACAACGATAACCATAGAGTGAAATTTGAAGAAACCCAAGTCATCTCTTCAACATCTGCGTATTACCCAAGACTCTTCCGGGAAGCAATTGAAATCCAGAAACACCACAGCAACTTCAACAGAACCGAAGAAGGACTACAATTGAAGAAGGTTTGGCTTCCAGTTCTCAAAAATTCTCAATTAGCTCCCTACCCACAAAATAACGGTACGAACGATTCTATGATGTCTGCTAACGCTATGGACCAATCAGATGTAAGAACGTCAAATCACAGGTATTTATTGAGACAACGTATAACAAATGTCAAGCATTTGACAGCGACTTAAGAAAGCAGAAACTTGTAAGATAACTCTTGAAAATGCCAACCACTCGTGTTGGCGAAACGTCGAGTTCTTCTCTGAACACACGTCGGCCTTACAACCCGTAGAACCACCATGTATAGCTGAGATTGTGAAATTTCCACTTCTTGCGCGGACAATCATGGGAATATCACTGGATAGTCCGACGTACGACGAATGCGCAACGTGCGCGAGTATATTTTCACAATTGCAGCTATGTTTGCCAAGCTGTGTGTTGATCGATCAGCTAGATACTTGAATAATTCCTCAAAATGTTGAAATAATTTCATAATAATAACTATTACACTCAACATAGATCTCCAGGTCTAACGCAATTCGAAGCTTTCTGCAAGAGGTTTGAGCAGCCTGAGCTCAATGATCTGCGTGATCCTATAAACAAGAAAGAAGTTCGACGGTCCCTTAAAGGCTCAAAGATACTGTGTATCGAAACATGTCGCGAAGACAATAAATCTGTGGAAATTTAATCGTGTTTACCTTAGTATCATATTCTGTGAATTTCCATCAAGTAACGGCCACGTCAATCCAAAACACAGAAGAAGTTTGACGGTCCCTTGAAGGCTCAAAATACTTTGCTGCTCTGGGCCCTGGTGGTTCATTTTCGTTCTGAAGCTCAATAAAGAGAAAGTCTTGTAATATTGACATCGTGAATGCCCAGTAAAAACAGATATCAAATTGAATTTTTCTTCAATTTCCAAGAGTTGTAAGCCTCAGGGAACACCACCTGAGGCCGTGGCACTGATGGAGTGAATAACTATTGCTGAAAAGAGTTCACAACCACCCACCACCATCTTGAAAGGGCTATTAACTCATGGCTAGATGGGGGAGCAACATAATTTGGAGTAGTTTTTCTAGGAGCGAACCATGCTTATCCTCCAAAACTTTTGCGTTTGTAATGCCTACATAACAAAATTGCATATTGGATGGATCCTGTTGAGTCTTCAGGAGTTCAGATCTCCTTTTGTATATACACTGAAAAAAAAGATAGGGCTTATAGTTAATAAATATTTGTTTGGCTGCCTTTCATTTACAATAAATGAAGAAAAGAAAATTTTATTTTGTATTAGGTAATTTTATTTAATATTAATAAACGCGATAATATAATTGACTAATAAAAAATAAATAGTTTGTTTGAGGTCGATATGTTTATAATTAACAATATAAATTTATTCCTAATGAAATCATTTGTTGGGTGATATTACTAAATATTTATTCATTATTGATTTTAAGTTTATTTAAAGTGAATAAGTCATAGTAGCAGATAATGAATATTCATTGAAAATACTGCGCTGACCATTATTATAAAATCTCCGCGATAGGTGCCGTTGTTGGGCTCGCTAATGGGCCACGTGTCACGTCGTACATCGGAGTTTCGTGTTTCGTCGTTTGTCGTTGAGTCGTGTGTGCGCCATTTGGGTTGTGTAGGTTAATTCGCATGTTGTAATTATTTATTTTTGCGTGATTGAAGTGTAATTCAAAATCAAAGAATCTCCTCATAGATATAGAATACACAATTACACTAGTTTAATAATTATTAGAAGCATGGTTTGTGCATCTATTCTCTAATATAATACAATCATAGATTATGTTGTAAAAGTTTCAAGTAACGCATCCGTTCATCAAGACTGTGGACCATGTTCGTGAGCTGGAAAAGTTTCTGAAAGACAACAGTTTTATGGAATTAATGAATATATGTTAAGGTAATTTTGTATAAACGGTAAATTGATTCCAATTTCTTCCTTATTGAGTTTTTGATTTCAGAAGGCTCATATTGCGTCCCTATTGGTTTATTGATAAAAGACAATATTTTTAATAAATATTCTTTATTTATTTGGAAAAAATGCCGAGATTTTTTATTTACAAACGTTCATTTTCAAAAAATAAAACATATTAATGATAAAAATGTGTTTATTAGTTGTTGATAAAATATAAGTATAATATTAATAAATATTCTTTATTTATTATAAATACTATTTTATTTACTGTTAATAAATCTGTAGTGAGACCTATATTTATTGGAAATGAATTTGAATGAACTGTTAATGAGGTATATTTAAATAATTTGAATACATCATTTGTTTCTAATAAATAAACGTTTTTTCAGTGTAGTCCGCGACCATGAAAAAGCAGGGATTGGCAATTCAAACCCCAAATCACGAGTTTTTTGCATGGCAACATGAGATTTGTGTGCAGGGACGTTGTCCTGGAAAAACAAAACACCTTTGGATAGCTTTCCGCGTCTTTTCTCTTTAATTTTTTCCCGTAGAGTGGTCAGTAATGTCGAATAGTAATCTCCAGTTATTGTTCAACCCTTATCCAAAAAAATCTATCTTAATTACTCTATGGCAATCCCAAAAAACTGAAGCAAGAACTTTTCCAGCAGATTTTTGGACACGAAACTTCTTAGGACTTGGAGAACCGGAGTGTCGCCATTCCATCGATTGTTGCTTTGTTTCTGGATCGTAGAAATGTACCCAAGTCTCATCCATAGTAACAATTCGGTTTAAGAAGTCCACATCGTTTTCAAATCGAACACAGATCGAAAGCGATGCTACTACCCTTGCACGCTTTTGGTCAACATTCAAACATTTGGGGAACCATTTTAAAGCAATTTTTCTCATGTCCAAATTGACGTGAAATGTATGATGAACGCGTTCGTATGAAATATTCAGTGCCTCAGATATCTCTGTTAAAATCATGTCATGAACTGCATCGATATTTTCGGGAACTGACACAGAAACTGGCCTTTCCGATCGGTCATCATCTTCAATGGAAAATTTACCTCTTTTGAAGCTTGCAGTCCAATTTTTCACGGTCGCATACGAAGGAAATTGATCACCAAGAGTATTAAGCATATCTTCGTATATCTGATTACCTCTTAACCCTTTTAAATATAGGTACTTGATGATGGCTCGAAACTCCAATTTTTCGATTTTCACAATTTCGGTGGACATATTTTCTCTTTTAATTTATTGCGTAACTCTGGTTTACTTTTTTGACGTCAAACTTTACACTGACACTTCTAATAAGATATTGTTCGTTGCTATGGTAACGCAATGTTTTGTTTATGCAGGGAACTGGTCTAGGCTAACTAGATATCAATACATTCTCGTATATGTTGCAAGAGACAAAAACATTAGCTTTTTTTTAAATCGCCAAATAAAAGTGGAGCTTGTTCTTCAAAAACGTAGATTTCCTGGCAGAATTCTACTGTATTTAAATCTCGCTCGTATTTTCGAGCCAGATCTGCTCCATGCTTTTGCAGTTCTTCCGTTATCATGTTCAGTATTTCAGCACCATTGAGAAAAGCAAAATTCGAATTCTGTATGGTATAGCACAATCGAACCTCTTTATAATTTCTGATATGAATCGATCAAATACCATCATTATTTCTCCAGAAGAGTTGAACAGGTTGAAGTTTTCGTAATTGTCATCACACATATCATTAAATTGTTTTTTGCATTTCGGGATTCGTTTATTTGACAGAATAAGGCTCAACGCCAATTTCTCCAGCAACTTCACCAGCCTCTCATAACTAATATTCAATTGAATTTTGTATAATTTTTTTTCAAGGTTTTTTGCAGACCATCCATTAAAATGATGGAACGCACAAAACGCGAAAAACGTTAACCCAAAATGTAAAATTGAGAAAAAATTTAAAATTCTTTTTAGCAAATGAGAGCTAACCTGCATCGTACTTAGCTTACGCTTGAGTCGTTTGCTTAACTTCTTCCAAGGCTTTCAAGTTGAGATGCTGTTGAGTTGTGTCGTTACATTCGTTACAACTCATGATTATCGCAACTTTGACCATACGTCTGTCAAGATTGAATTTGCCGCTCCCTAAATTTGCTGCCCGGGGCATGGGCCCTTGCTTGCCGCCCATAGATCCGGGGCTGCGCTTACCATGAATATTGTTGAACAATAGCAGTAACAAACTAATAATTGCCTGAACAAAATACCTTACCTTATGCATGGGGTATCATACATAACAGAAATCACATGACAGGCTGTCAAGTCCTCGTCAAGCCTTGTAGAGTAGAATACCGTACAAATAGTACATGTATTAACACTGTCAAACACAGTCAAATGAAAACAATTACGAAAAATATAACAAAAGCTGTCAAACATTATAATTGCTATATTATAACCATAAGATGCAGTAATATATCATTGCATTCCGAGCTATGTTTGGAGTAAATCTAAAGTCCGTTTCAAATGACAAACATTATCATTTATTGAAGTGTTGTCATCATTAACAAATTATACAGGCTGTCCGGTAAACCTTGTACAATATTCAGAATATCGGAATTTCACCTTAGTAAAATTCTCACCGTTTTCGAGATAATGAGCATTTTTTTAATTTCTGTAAAATCACTACCTTGGATTTTTGGGTGCCATGTCTAAAAATTGAGACCAATTCAGATATCTTTACTGCTGAAAATTACTGATGAGTGATGCTTTCAGACATACAAAACAGTTTTTCAGAAAACGATACAATTTTTCAAGAAATGAGGGTAAAATGCCAGATTTGTGTTTCACCAATTTTTTTAACAACAGTTTGTCATTATTGTTTGAAAAAAACATAACCAAGTGGAAGTGGATATTCATTACAAAAGAATGCCCATTTTGTCCAGACTCTACCATGGTATAAAACATACGATAATTATTTTTAGAAGGAGTAGAATTTTGATTATATTAGAGTGTGATGTTATTCTCAGGTAAAATCAACTCCATTAGACTTTGTCAGTAAAGTCTTTCAATTTTATCCTATCAAGATGAAATGATTAAATGATTATGAGTAATAACGAATCAACTGCTTAAAAGCATTCAATGAGATGTAAAGAAGTAAATACTAATCCAACGTTTTTTTGAATCAACAAACCACAATAACGATTATTCAACATCGCACTGAATAATTTACAAAAATGTTGTTTTCTATCCACTCGTACGCAGAGACATCTTTTCAAGAAGAACCTTTTCAAATGCGTTATAGGTTATAGCCCCCAAATCAGTGATTCTCTGAGCTGTATTGTGCAATCGGATATCGTTCTGCATAAAGCGCTGCTGCAGCAGTTGCACCACCTCTACATTCACCATAAGTGTAGTGCATATGCGCATATTCTCGGAGAGTATAACGTGTGTACGGCATGACAAAGAAATAAATACCACTGAATGAAACAAGCGGAATAATTTCAAAAAACTACGACAGAAGTCACAAGTTGTTCAAACAAAATGTGACAGCCACCCACTAGTTTTTTTTTCAGTTCTTTCTACCGAAGATCTGTTCATGCACAATGCTGTAATTTATTTTTTCATTAGGAAACTATCGCTTCTACGGACACAACACAGGAGGAGGAGGAAAAGTTTTTAATTTTCGAGAAGGATTCACCTCCTAAAAAATTTTGCACTTGTTTGGTTACACCCTGTATATATGTCGGTCTCTGAAACTTCGTTGAACAATTGCGAAATTTATCATAAGAATTCGTAATAATCGGTTTTATTAGGCTCAATTACTTGAAAAGTTAATTTTATTGACATACTATTTAATGCTACCAAGCAGTCTATTGTTCATTACTAATAATCATTTCCACATTTTATATTGATAAAATCGAAATAAAATAATTTTTGGGCGTAAGTTTAAAAGTTGACGGAAGCCTAGAATAAAACCACGCCTAATTCAATGGAAATCACTTCCTCCAAAAATAATTATTCCAAAAATAATTATAGTTTGTTTTATACCATAGTAGGGTCTGAACAAAATGAGCATTCTTTTGAAATGAATGTCCTCTTCCAATTGATTATGTTTCTTTCAGACAATAATGTAAAACTTTTTTTTTAAATTGATGAAACTCAAATCTGTCATTTTACCCTCATTTCTTGAAATTTTTTCTAACTTTCTGAAAACCTGTTCTGTACGTCTGAAAGCATCACTCAACATTAATCTTCAGCAGCAAAGATATTTGAATTCGTCTCAATTTGTATACATGGCACTCAAAAATCCAAGGTTATAGTTAGCGATTTTCGAGAAATTCCTAAAATGCCAATTATCTCAAAAACGGTGATATTTTTATTGAGGTGAAATTCCGATATTCTGAACAGTCATGACCTGTTCTATCACCAGTTTCAATATTGTACAAGGTTTACCACCGGACACCCTGTATAATGATATCGCATTGTCATCCCATACTGAGCTATGTTCGAAGTTGGTTTGAAATCGATTGCAAAATTTGTATCGAACAGACAACAACACTCATATTATCATCATTATTATGTCATCATTATGCAATGCTATTTCATTGTCATCTGGTTCTGAGCTATTTTCATAGTTGGTTCGATATTGATTGCAAAATCTGTAACAAATGGTAAACATTTTTATTGCACTATTGTTAAACATAATAGTAATATTTCATTGTCATCCAGTTTTTGACTATGTTCAACATTTCAAGTCTCTAGCTCATCAGATAAATATCATCATTATTATTATTATAACAAAAATTGAATTATCTCTAAAAAATAGGCAATAATTTTGCATTGTCAGATAGTTCCAAGTCATGTTTGAGGTTAGTTTCAAATCGAATGCAAAAATTTTACCTAACAGACAGTCAGTCCTATGCTGTATCACTTTCGTTATAATTAGCGGTCAGACGTTATCCAAACTCAATGGCAGATTGCCATTAAGTTGGGATAACGTCTGACCGCTAAACGTAACGGAAGTGACACAGCATAGGGCTGATTGGTATTAGCTGAGTTCGGTAAATGCAAATCTGACAGTTCGATTCAATCGGTAGGCGTAGTGGAAAATGGAGCAGACAGATTGAATGGAGTTATCAGATCTGTATTTACCGAACTCGCCTATTATTATTATTGAGATATTGTAATATATAGTGCAATATTATTGGTTATTTACGTAATAAACCTTATGTAAAAATTTATCAACCAACCGACTGTAATTATAGGATCATTCTGATTTGCTCAATCTCACCTCTTTTTTGTATGATGAACTATTTTTTGTAATGTAAATGTTGTAATCAATAAAATAAGCAATACGATTTTGACTGAATCAAATAAACAGATAGGTATGCCTTGACTTACCAAAATCTTCAGGATGAGGTTCACAGGATGACTGCTATAATCCTAATGATCACGCGATGAAAGTTCTAATTGAAAAATGCATCAAATCCATCGAACGAAAATTCGTAGATATATTTCACAAAATACCGGTAGAATGTTAAACGGAAAGGCGTAGTCGGCAGTTTCGGTCTGTCTGCTGAATTCTCTTTTCTCTTTGATTCCGGTCCCATTATTTTTGTACGGCAGTAGGTTCTAGGAGGTTTGCATTTGCACCACCAAGAATTGACGGCATAGTGACTGAAGTAATTTTCTCATATAGCAGCATCCTTCTGAATATGTTTCATGATGGGTCAATTTCAATTTAATTTTGTTGATATTGAAAAACAGTTCAGTTGTATTTTATTATAATATGAATTTTCACTGTAGAGTAATCACTTGAAGCACAGGTTGATTTTCAGATTAGAAACTATTTTGTTTCAAAATGATATCATTGTTACATTTTTATTATTCTTACTCTTGGCTTCAAAATCTTATTATTTTATCCAATCATTATTTTGTATTTCATTCATCTCAATTTATGCAAGATACCTTCTTTTCTTCTTCTTCTTTTCTTCAATAATTGTCATTTTTTTATGAATGGTTGAAAATCCAAAAACCTCCCAAGAATAGGAATTCAGGTAGCCGTGTGGTGAAAGCGACATTGTTTCAATCACTTTGGCTGGCAGTCAAATGTTCAAACCCTAGCAAATGCAGAAACATTTCTGTTGGACCGAGAAAGTGCTAGGAATCGCACGTGAAAAGGTAAGACCTCGTTAATCCTCAGCTCTAACAAGTTTCTACTTCTGAGGGATGCCGTTCGTAAGGGGACGACAGCTGGTTAACGGAAAAACATTTTTTTTCAATTCAACAAAAATCCATTGAATTATGTGAATCAAAGATTTCTATGAATGAAACTCATTATTGTTCATAATATATGGTGTTTTAGGATAAAAAATAGCCATTTATTGATGAAATATATTTCATTTGTCCATTAACCTCAATCTATCGGTGAAATCAAGAATCAAAGTTACTGATATAATCGTGAAACATCTGATATATGTTGGTTGGTAAACTGTATCTCCACGTCACAAGGTAAAGTATAAATCCAAAAAATGTATACTTTAGAATGTTCGCTGCCAACTGGAACCTGAAACAAAATGCATCAAATTATAATGAAGAATCGAAAATATCACAATAATGTTTCTCAATAGTTACTCTGATATGAGATGAGTCCAAATGATTTTGCGTAATTTCTTAAAAGTGGTAAAAAGGTAAATTATGTGATTAGTACAGTTGCAGTATCATTAGACAACAATTAAATCAAATAGTAGAAGAAAAAAAAGAAAAAAGTACACTAAACCTAACAAAAGAGCCAAAGCTGTAAATATCGAGTATTAAATATCAAATAGCAAGGTCAAGAATATGGTTTTTGAAGCGAGGTACTGATTTGTTAAAGATTTGAAGATTGTCCAAGGAGTTGGCCAATCGCAGAGATCTGGAGATGAAGCTGTGGTATGAGTAGTTGAATCTATGATATGCAACATAAAAGGTTTGTACCTGTCTAGTTGCACGACTGGGGACAAATAGAGATATTTTAGAGAGAAGCACCGGGCTGTTACAGAGTTCATTGAAAATCTTAAATAGAAGTATTAGGTCTCTTTGTTTCCTTCGTACCTCAAGAGAAGGTAGGTTCAATATGCGTTTTAATGCAGTATAGTCGCAGTTTACATGCATCTTGTAGGCTATATGTCTAAGAAAGTTGTGCTGAACATCCTCGAGTTTCATTTTGCATGTCGCATAATGGGGAGACCAAACTGATGAGCAATAGTCTAGGTGAGATCCAACGAGAGAAGAGTAAAGGGGTTAATAGCCGTGATGTTAGTAAAGTCGCAGGTTGTTCTCCTCATTAAGCCTAGCATCTTCATAGATTTCTGAGTTACAGTGGAAATGTGGGATTTGTAGCTAAGTGTGGAGTCTACGCTCACACCTAGATCTTTGGTTTCGATAACTGAATGAAGGATAGAATTATTTATGCTGTAATCAAAGGTGATTGGATGTTGGGTTCGGTGGAAACGAAATGTGAATCCAAATTGCTGAGTTCCTATTATTGCTGAGCAATCGTAAGAAAGAAAATATGATACTCTCAAAAGCTTTGAGGATAGCGCTAAGTATAGAAATGGGACGAGTTGCTCACGACAGATTTTCGGCTAGATTTATATATTGGAGTGACATATGAGGTTTTCCAGTAATTCGGAAATTCGCCTGATGATAGAGATTTATTAAAAATATAAAAGAGTGGGCGAGATAAAATGAAGCTGAATGATTGAAGAAAAGTAGGAGAAATTCCGTCAGGGCGTTTGTTGGTGTTAAGTTCGGACAGTTTTTCATAGATTTTCGAATTTTCGATGTGATAGTTGGACACGTTAACCACAGATGTAACAGGAGTATCGTAAGGATGTAAGGATTGATTTGAATAGACTGTGGAGAAAATTGGTTAGCGAAAAGTTTGGCAATATCTATCCCATTACGAGCAGTTGAATCACCAAGAGTCATTGTATCAGGTATAGTGTTACTTAACCTTTTGCTGCTTACAAATTTCCAAAAGGATTTAACATCATCAATAATAGTGTTCAGTACGTTGAATGTAATCTATGTGGCATTGTCTTGATAGAGATTTACATCTTGATCTTAGAGAATTGAATGCTGCATAGCTTTCGGGGCACCTTGAGCTCTTGTAGATCTTGTGCGCTGATTTCTTCTCGTGTGTTAATTTCTTCAGCTCGGGAGAATGCCAGCATGGGCATTTCTTTTCATATGTTTTTTGTTTCTGGAACAAAGCGGTCGATGATGGAGTAGAGAATTTCGTAAAAAATAGAAACCATATCAGAGAGCTCATTTCCATGTAGTGAGCCATCCCAATCAATAGCTTCAAGGGACGAGCTAATAGCTGAAAAGTCAGCGTGGAGGAATTCATAGTAATACTCTTCGCCAGACGAGTTATCATTAGGTATTATGAGTGGCAAATTACTTTCCAGTGGGGAATGATGGGAGTCTTCAGGAATAATAGTGTCTAAATCCTTCATTACTGTAATATCTGTAGGTGATAAAATGAGATCAAGGATAATTCCTCTTTTATTGCTAATTTTGTTGGACTGGAAAAGGTTAAAGAAGGCACAAATGTTGGACATCGTTGCTTGTTGGCAACATACCGCTAATCATCCGACTGGAATACACGAGACGGCAAATATCGCACAGCCGCATGGCGTATCTGTGTGTCTACATACCCCCCAATTGAAAAATGCGTACAAATCGCTGAAGGTGGCGCGCGTATAAATGACGAGCGACCCTTTTGCTCATTCCGCAGGTCTAATTCGCACCATTTGTGTTGTTCATTTTAAAAAAGTAGTATATTTGAAGAGAGTGGTGCTGGGTTATGTGAAAATTGTGTTTCGAGTTATAAAAGGTATTTTTTATTGATATTATATGTTGTTTGGCGAGAATTTTCGATTTTTTTGTAAATAACGTTATTTTTGTTTTGTTACCGATTGGCAACACTATGCTTTCTCTCCATTTCATATTTTTTCTGGAATGTTGCCGATTGGTAACGCCATGCATTTATGGGTGGTATTCTACAGGTATTTCTTTTTTTCATTCTAGTATGAGCAAAAATAAATCACTCACCAAGCAGGACCTTGAGTCCTATTGGGAGAATTTCACTGGTCTGAGTAGTGATGACGGATATGATGTAAGCGATGCAGACAGTTCGGAAGACCGTAATTTCATGCCAGAGAGTTATAGTGATGATGATTCCAACCATGATGAAAGTAACACAACACTAGAAGTAGAAGACGCCGTTCAGCAGTCCGATGATGATGACGATTCACCATTGTCGACCTTTTTGCCTGCCAAACGGAAGAAAGCGCAGGCAAACTCACAAAAAAATAACATTGACTGGAAATCAAAGTCCTTGGAGTTGAATGAGGATCAATTACGCTTTTATGGGGATACTGAGTTATCTGCTGGAATAATGTCATTAGAAACTCTTTCTCAGTTCTTCTCATTCTTTTTCTCAGAAGAACTGATAGCAAATATTACTGAAGAAACTAACTTATATTCAGTGCAAACTAAGCCTGAGAGACCACTTATTTTTACAGAGAACGAAATGAAGAATTACTTCGGCATCATAATTTATACATCTTTGGTAAATATGCCCAACATCAGGTCATTTTGGAGTGAAGAACTGAGATTTGCACCTATCGCAGATGGTTGCAAGTTGAAAAATCAAGCTCAATTCAGAGCAGAAGTCGCTTATAATTTGTGCAATGTAAGAGCGCGTCCTAGCAAACACGGTCGTCCGAGTACTAGCCTGGAAAAAGAATTAGAAGAAAAAAGAAAAAGAGGTCCAATGAAGCACCTGCCGCCGATGGAAGTTCGTACTGACCAAATGGGGTACTGGCCAGTCCTTCAAGAAGCCAAAATGAGGTGCAAGTTTCCAAAATGGAAAGGTTTTACGCACACCAAATGCGAAAAATGTGGTGCAGATCTTTGTTTGAAAGAGATAAACAATTGTTTTCAAAACTTTCACATGTAAGTCTCTCACCCTGTAATACATGATGTTGCCGATTGGCAACAAACAGTTTTTTTGTGAAAATAAAGTGAAAAATTGGATTTTGATTTTTTTCTCTATTTTTCCCGGACTAATGGTGGGTTTATGCAGCAATCATAAGTCATAAGTCTTAAGTCATAAGGAAGAATATTCGTCAATGATTGGTTGGAATATACGGACCAACCAATCATTGACGAATATTCTTCCTTATGACTTAAGACTTATGACTTATGATTGCTGCATAAATCCACCATAAGAGCAACGCAAAGTACAGTATTCATGATATTTGGGAAAAAAAAAGAAAATCATGCATTTAAGGGATAAGAAACAACTGCCTTTTGTTTCTCTGTTACTCATCACTCAGAAATCAAATTCCTTTTTTTTCAAACAGAGCAATCTTTGCTAGTCTGTTGTACTATGATTTTTTACCATTTATTTTATTTTGGCAAAGGACCACGCACACACCTTATGGAAAAAGTCTTCCGGTGAAAATGGATGGATATTTTGATATATTGTAGTTACAGCCATCCTGAGTGGAAGTCTTCATTGGCCCAACTTGATCGAATAACTATAAAATTGGCGCTAGAGGGCGCCAAATCGTAAATTTTGTGATTTTTCGAGAAATTCAGCTGAGTAAAGAAATTTCAATATCTCATTTATATTCAATATTGTGTGCGACTGAGCATTCCTATAATTCGTGAGAAATATTTTTCCATAATGCAGAATGATAAAACGCCACTATTTTTCTACAGGCTTGTCAACAATATACTCAATTCTTCAGTGAATGAATTCGCGTACGAGGTTATGAGTTGATTGAGTTTATCATTGAGAATTGATCAGAATGGTTTGTTGAGCGACCAAAATATAATGAAGCTATGAATACAGCGTGTTTGGAATAAGCACAGGGCCATATTATATATACATGTAATTACACCAAATCACGAATTTTATTATTTTTGAGTGAATTCAGGTAAATGATAAACATTTACATATTATTTGTGATCGATATTCAACTCTTGTCCATCTGAGCGTTACTAAGATAGAGAATGATACTTGTATAAAACAAAAAAAAACTACAGGGCAGTTTTCAATTTAATAAATTCTTAGGTAGAAGAATTCGCCTTCGAGACTATGACTTAATCAAGTTGGATCATTATTGATGATCGATCAGAATGGAAGTTGATCTCTCAAATGAAATGCAAATGAAAATACATAGTGTTTCACACAGAAAAGGCTCCAATCAATTTGAATAAGTAATTAGCCCTTTCGAGGATTCAATCATGACTTCGTCCTCAACAGAGAGCTGAAGTCATCTCCTATTAACCTAACTACGGCGTAATACCTGAAGGTTCAGCGATAGATGGCGGCAAATGATTAATTTTGTGTTTTGATAGGATTTAGGAAGCTATAAAATATGAATGTATTTTGTGAGTCACTCAAAGAAATATATCTGATATTTTGGGAATATTTCCGTCGACTATACATTTGAACTGAATGAACTGAGTTCACCCATCTGGATACAAGAAGAGTTCAATCATAGGAACGGAGTGATTGAACTAGCCCTTGTTTAAAAACCCTAGAGCATAGTATATTGTACAACAACTGAGAAATATGTCGTTTTCTCACGAATTGTACATTGTATTTTTTCTATGGAAGCGTTGTTTTCAAGTATTGAAAATTAAAATACATATATAATAATACTTGTATGTCATTAACTAATTTTTATGTTTTATTTAAAATAGTAATTTACAGTTATAGGAAATTGAAAAAACTTACAGTCTATCTCCACCAAAAATATTCTTTATTGCAGCTGTCATGCAGTCAGAAGACTGACATCACGTTGATATCATGTAGTCAGAATACATGATATCAACGTGATGTCAGTCTTCTGACTGCATGACAGCTACAATAAAGAATATTTTTGGTGTAGATAGACTGTAAGTTTTTTCAATTTCCTATTGAATCTCACCTCCACAGTATGCGATGGATCGTCTCCGATGGATTTACAGTTATATTTAAACTATTTTGTAAAGTAATTCCTGGTAGGTTGTATTGTTTCAACATGTTTTCGGTAATTGAAATATTAGCTGCGGTCGAAGTTGAAGTTGATGGGGAAGCGTACTGAGCTTCCACAGCATTGTTGTGTTCAGGTTCTAATGGCACTGGTGGCTGAATGGATTCTACTATACTTTTTGAAATTTTCATTTTGTTAGCTATGGAGTTGTCGATATAAGATTCAGCAACATTGTTGGATTTCCAACCCCCATGGCGTTTTTAAGTTAGAAGATCTGCCCCTGCATTAACTAAAATAGTAGCAGATGACCTTCGGAAACAGTGGCCAGTATATAATTCAGGGTTCGGTAATTGCAAAAATTTCGCTATTTCTTTCGCCATATAGTGCCAAATTTATTTATCCCCACAGGCTGTTTCGTACATTTGCTATTTTTGTAATTTAAAAAAAAAACGTGTTTCATTTGTGCATGGTCGAAGCTTCACATATTTTTTGTAAATTTGGTACAATTCTCCTGTGACTGTGAAATTTCTATTAATTTTATTATCGAGTAATTTTATTAAAAGGGCCGAATTAAGATCTTCCATGTCATCAATTTTTAATTTTCGAAGTTCATCACAACGGCATGCCCCTGTAAGGCCAATAGCTAAAGCAGCCTGAAATCAAAACCAAACATTCATGTTCCGATGAAAATTTAAAAATTTTCAATTCATACCTTTATCAGCAAATACTTTTTATCGGGTGTATCTTCTAAAAATTGTTGAATTTGTTCAGAAGTTAATGTTTTACTGTTTTGGAACATATTTTTCTGATTTTCGTATTAAAAATGCATGTAGTTCTACGTATTTTGATATATCAACACAGTTTTTAATCATTAAGGTACTCCTCAGCATCGAGTATTGAGACCATAATGTTGATGATTTCAATCTTCTTGACAACTCTTCAAAATAAACTAACAAGGTATTTTCAGAACAAGAATTTACCTTTGCTTTCATTTTCCAGTCCATAAAGTTTCTGTTAGCGATTTCATATTTTTCTCTTGATGTGCTTGGTGGCAAATTATTGCATACATCTATTGCTTTCTGAATAATTTCTGGAGGTGTATTTTCCGACTGTAAATCTTCGTATTCCATTATGTTCAATATTTAATGAATCTGTACTGTTTATATTATAACAAATAAGAATAAAACTATTTTCGTTGAGTAAGTTGACAGCAATAATTATGCAGTGCTTCGGTTTTGTTGTTATAGAAACGCTAACATTGGGCTACTTGGATATTGCACGCGAATCGTCGGCGTAGCGTTGTCAACGTGGAGAACGAGTCATATCAATCTGACATGTAACAATTCATGACTGACTTGGGTTATCGTGATAACAGTGAGAAATTATTTCTCACTGTATGGGCGGATATTTCTCACTTCGTGAGAAATCTTTAGTTTTGAACGTATGAAAGCGATGAGAGAAGTGGCACATTGTAAAGCATCCGTAGAAAAACGTATATTGTTCATAATTTATGCTTAAATTCTATTCATAAGGTAGATATTCATAATGGTATTCGTGATGGTGTTTTTCCGAAGGAAGGAACACTTTCTTCTGTAAAACGTTTTGCTCAGTTCAATGGTGAGAAAATTTACAGGGTGGTCTATTAAAAAAATTGACGCTTTGTGTTGCCCCGCTTTAAATAAACACTCTCTTTATTTCAAAGTATCTTTATAACAAGCAACAAAGTAAACCGTATAACTTTAATCTGAATCATGTTTTCAAACTCCTCATGATAGACGAGATACTATACTTCCTCATACTAATGGGCTACCCTGTGTATGATATGGACCATTCCTAATTTCAAACACAAAGATTCATTATATTATTGTCGATAAACAAATCATTCTGATCGATCTTCCATGATAAACTCAATAAACTTATAACCTTATAGGCGATTTCATTCACTGAAGAGTTGGGTATGTTGTTGACTATACCCTGTAGAAAAAAAATGGCATTTTTTAATCTGTATTTTGGAATTTCATTTCTCATGAATTTTAGGAATGTCCAGTTGCACACAATATTGAATATAAATGATATATTGATATTTCTCATAAAGCTGAATTTTTCCAAATATCACAAAATTAATGATTTGGCGCCCTCTAGCGCCAAATCTGGAAATACAATCGATTTGGGCCAATGGAGACGTTCACTCAGAATGGCCCCATCTATAACATATCAGAAATCCAGCAATTTTCACAAAGATACTCTTTCCCATAAGATGTGTGCGTGGTCCTTTGAATGAATCCATGGAACTAACATTGGTATTCACTAAATCCTAACTTCTAATTCAATATTGTTTTTCTTCGGATGCTATACAATGTGCCACTTCTCTCATCGCTTCAAAACGAAAGATTTCTCATGCAGTGAGAAATATCCGCCAATACAGTGAGAAATAATTTCTCACTGTTATCACGATAACCCAAGTCAGTCATGAATTGTTAAATGTCAGATTGATATGACACGTTCTCCACGTTGACAACGCTACGCCGACGATTCGCGTGCAATATCCAAGTAGCCCATTGTTAGCGTTTCTATAACAACAAAACCGAAGCACTGCATAATTATTGCTGTCAACTTACCCAACGAAAATAGTTTTATTGTTATTTGTCATAAGCCTCCAGTGACATTAGAACCTGAACACAACAATGCTGTGAAAGCTCAGTACGATTCCCCATCAACTTCAACTTCGACCGCAGCTAATATTTCAATTACCGAAAACATGTTGAAACAAAACAACCTACCAGGAATTACTTTACAAAATAGTTCAAATATAACTGTTAATTACTATTTTAAATAAAATATAAACATGAGTTAATGACATACAAGTATTATTATACAGGGTGTCAATTTGAAAACTTCCCACCCTTAATATCTTCCTTCCAGTAAACAATATGAGTATTCGAAAAAACAGGTTAATTTTATTGTCAAGGGGGACACTTTCAAGGACTATTTGTAGCCCTCGTGGTTCAACCCCCTAGGAGGGGTAGATGTTACCCTTAGAATTTTAAATGGGAAGGGGGGTCAAGTGGCACATCATTTTGATGGGCGTTCAATTCTTGTTCCAATGGTACCCTGACTTATTATTTTTTGATGAGCATTTTCCAAAAATTGCGTTCTAAACTAACAGAAGTAATTATTAGAACGCCTATACTGAGATGCATGGTTTGGCCAGAACTGGTTAGAATATTAGGTGGTACCGTTCCAACCCTTTATTAGGGGTAACATTAGCCATTAGCTCCAAACACTTTACATAAAAAAGTAGTCTAATAGTAAAACGTAGATGGTAGTAAAGTTGTGTTTATTAAATGCTGAATTTTTAAGTGTCATCGCAGAAATTGTACAGATAGCCTTCCTTTTTTGCTACTTCTGCTGTAAAAAGTTTCTGTTTTCCGGCAAAAAATTGGTTAGCAAATTTGAACTATGTGGTAGTATCGTGAATACCGTTGTACCTGTTGGGCTGTTTAGGAATTACTTTAATAAGTGTATAAAAGTGTAAAAATGGTTTACATTCTTCAAGACAGAATTGAAATGATTGTAATTTATGGCGAAGTTGGAAAGTGCGCACGAAGGGCGGCATGTCTTTTTAACGAAAGACATCCAAATTGTAATGTAAGTCACCGGTATGTGCTTGATTTGGTGAATAAGTTTTACGAAACTGGTTCAGTGACAAATAAAAAAAGAAATAACCCCAGAGTACTAAATGAAGCAGCTCAAATTGAAGTTTTGGGAACATTTGCTGCAGAGCCCACGAGCTCCTTACGATCAGTATTAGAACAGACGGGAATGTCACGCGAGACTATAAGAAAAGCATTGAAAATGCATAAATTTCATCCATATAAAATGCAGATTCTTCAAGAGCTCCACGAGGATGATTATGATAGAAGAATAGAGTTTTGTGAAATCATGTCTCATCGAGTCAATACCATCCCTAATCTTCTGTTAAACATCTGTTTTGGCGATGAGTGTTCATTTTTTCTGAATGGCAATGTTAATAGACAAAATTGTCGCTATTGGAGTGACGAAAACCCACATATTTTTCGGGAAGGGCATACACAACACCCACAAAAAGTTAATGTTTGGGCTGGTATTTATGGAAATGCCATTCTTGGTCCATTATTTCTGGAAGAAAACTTGACTGGCAATCTGTACCTTGATATGCTTGAAGAGACTATCGATCCTCTTATAACTCACGAGCTAGAAACTCAAATTGATGCAGAAGGTAATGAACTTTTGCAGGAGGATCTGTTACATTTCCAGCAGGACGGTGCTCCACCTCATTATTTTCTTCCCGTCCGACAGTGGTTTAACGAGAGATTTCCGGGTAGATGGATTGGCAGAAGGGGAGCAGTTGAATGGCCTCCGAGATCACCGGATTTAACACCCTTAGATTTCTTTCTTTGGGGGCATCTTAAATCCGTTGTTTATAAAACACAACCTTCTGATATTGACGAACTTAAAAGACGAATTACAGCAGCATGCCGGTCAATTCCTAGTGAAGTTTTCCGTAATGTTAGAGGGGAGTTCGAAAACAGACTGTATTACTGTTTAGAGCAAAATGGACAACATTTCGAACAGCTAATAAGATAAGCGTAAGTAGATTTTATGTTGGAAATGTCTTTCTCGCAAATTAAATTTTATTGTGTAGAAGGAAAATAACCACCAAATAAAAAATCCCATGCGTAATAAATTTATTCCTGTCATTCAAGGGTTGGAGCGGTGCCACCTACTCTTCTAACCATTTTTATTAAAGGGAGTCAATACAATAATGCATCTCAGTATAGGCGTTCTAATAATTACTTCTGTTAGTTTAGAACGCAATTTTTCGGAAAATGCTCATCACAAAATAATAAGTCAGGGTACCATTGGAACAAGAATTGAACGCCCATCAAAATGATGTGCCACTTGACCCCCCTTCCCATTTAAAATTCTAAGGGTAACATCTACCCCTCCTAGGGGGTTGAACCACGAGGGCTACAAATAGTCCGTGAAAGTGTCCCCCTTGACAATAAAATTGACCTGTTTTTTCGATTACTCATATTGTTTACTGGTAGGAAGATATTAAGGGTGGGAAGTTTTCAAATTGACACCCTGTATATGTATTTTAATTTTCAATACTTGAAAACAACGCATCCGTAGAAAAAGTACAATGTACCTACAATTCGTGAGAAAACGACATATTTCTCACTCGCTTGATTTGCGGCACTCGCCTTCGGCTCGTACCAACAAACTTCTGCGCTCGTGAGAAATATGTCGTTTTTCTCAATTGTTGTACAATATACTATTTCTAATGTTGATTTTTAATGATGCCACTTCCAAATCTTTCCTGCAAATATCAAACTCTGAATTCTTAAAGTGTTACTGTATGTTCATGAGTAATTTTTTTCTTGCCTATTTGTTTGAATTATAATATTGAATTGATTTTGAATTTACTTTTTCAATAGGAATAAACTATTACAAAGGTGCGTGGTTGTAAGTGAAACGTTACTCGTAACAAGTTTCGTTTTGGTAATGATGATGTTCACTACGATTTCGACTGATTGAATGAGAATATGGTGTATTATCCATGAATATAAAACTCTCCAAACCTAGGTAAAAGTATTTTGCATGATTCTGTTCAATTTTGGGTAATTGTTTTCTGAAACAAAATATCCACTTCATTATACGAATCAGTTTTCCATAATTTTCGAACAACTTCCCATTATCAACAGATGAATATGAAGTTGACCAAACGCATTTTGTTAATAATGGATATATTCTATCTGTATACCGGGTGTATGCATGACTTCTTTGTTTTTTAATATAATGGAGTAAAATATGTAGGTTCTGGATAAAGCTTGTAATTGCATCTTTTGACTAGTAACTCAGCTTGGTGCAAGTGACAACTTTCGATTTTCGAATGAGACACCTGGTATATTTTCACTTCTTTTTTCTCCATATCATTTTTTTTATACAACTATGTTACTCACTTCTTGTAACAGAATTTTATTCTTATTTCGAAATTTAATTTTTATTCTAGGGTGCAATGGATATCTTCGAATTATTAATTTCTGTTCTTACATTCTGAGAATAATACAAATTTATTGTTTTGGATCAAAATGTACCTGTGACAACTAAATGCGTGTGCACGGAGGTACGGAAATCGGAGGTGAGTACCTCATCCGGTGGGCTACTCTCCGCACACAGCATCGTCGCAATCCAGCAACTCCGGAACTCTTCTTACTGGATCAGACAGGAACAGTACGAATTCTTTTTTAATTATGTTGGTGTTACCAACGGCGTCTCATACGCCTATGCCAGGCTGTAGATATCTCAAAATGCTACACCCTGGCCAGAAATACATTCGGAAACCATCATCGAAGTCGCGAATTGACATTAGCTAAAAAGCCGAAAAGCTCGGGTGAGCCATCCGAGTACCACTACCCAGCAGAACACTGTCCGGACTCTCTCGTGGCACTCGGACGACTGAAGATTTGCCCACCACCACCATGCACCCCCTAAGGTTGAGGCCCGGAAGGATGAAATTCCCAGCACTCGTACGTACTCGAAAGCTCACCCCCCCTATCCACCACCCCCGCTCGTTAAAGCGGTTCCTCATCCTGATGACTGGCGATCAGCAGAATAAAATCTGACCGTTTGATATGGAGTGCCCAGCCAATTCTCGGCTTGAAGCTCCCTTATATCTGACATGAGTTGACTTTTAAACAATGACTTTACTTTACTTTACTGTGCATGGTGCCCCCCTGAAACTGGCTGAAGGCCTGAAAAAACTCTCGGCTGAGGGCCGAGTGCTGTGTGCTGAGTTAACTGAAATTGAAATTACTACTTGGTCGGTTCTTCGTGGATCTGAAACATAAAAGCATGATTAATCGTGATTTGGTGCCTGTTGAAGTAGGCGTTGGCGTCGCCGAAGGTCTCGCCTCCGCCGTACTTCTTCAGGGGTGTCGTTGTCTCCTTGGTTTACTGGACGTCTGTATTTGTCTCTGTCTCTGTCGTCTTGCTCACGTCTGTTCTCGTGGAGCTCCGTGAGCAGCGGGTTCGTGTGGGTCTCTACTCTGTCTAGAGTAGTCCCCACATGTTGTCTGATCAGTCTGTCGATATAGTCCGGGTGGATGTCTAAGTCTCGATATATGAACCTGTTGGGCATATATTGTGGTGCGTCTGTTGCCGTCCTCAGGCAGACGTTGAAGAAGGCCTGTATCTTCTGCCTATAACTGTTCGCGCACTGCCCCCAAGCAGTGGATGCGTACAATATGATAGGCAGAAGAATTGTCTTGATGAGGCGTAGTTTCAACTCGAGTGCCATGTTGCTCCTACGTCCGATGAGTGGGTACAGCTTATGCCTTGCGGCTTTCGCTATAGCTAATCTGTGGGAGACGTGCCTCTGAAACGTGAGTTTCTTGTCCAGGGTTACTCCTAGGTAAACGGCTTCGTCTACCCATGGAATTCTCTCGTCGTTCATAGTAACATGGCCCTCGGGTGTCCTACGTCGCCTCGTGAACAGTATGGCCTTGCTTTTGTCTGCATTGATTCCGATCTTCCAACGATTGAACCACGGTTCCAGCTTGTTTATCTGAAGTTGCAGCTTCGATGTTACTCCTCTCTCATGAGATGACTCAGCAAAGATTGCCGTGTCATCTGCATAGAGAGCAAGTTTGGTCATGGGGTTGTCCGACATAGGCATGTCTGCAGTGTAGATCGAAAACAGGTGTGGCGACAGTACTGCTCCCTGTGGTACTCCTGCTTCTAGCCTCCTTCGTGAAGAGAGAGCATTTCCGACTTTGCATCGGTAATGTCTATTCCTTAGGAAGGAGTCTATCAGCTTGACCATTGGTATGGAGTATCCGGCATCAACCAGTTTTGCGATCAGCCCATCGTGCCAAACTCTATCGAAGGCCTTGGAGACGTCAAGAAAGACTGCTCCTGTAAGATGTCCTCTTCTCGTGCGGTTCCAGCTCTGGATGGTGGCGTCCACTATCCGGGTGACCTGGAGTTCTGTTGAGTGTTCCTGTCTGAAACCGAATTGCTCATCTGGTAGGATGTTCAATTCTTCAGACATTGTCTCAAGTCGAGTCCTGATCACCCTTTCTGCGACCTTACTCATGGCAGGTGTTAGGCTGATGGGGCGGTGGTTTTGCGGGAACGTGTGGTTCTTGTTGGGCTTCGGAATCATGATGACCGTAGCTTCTTTCCAGCTGGATGGAAAGTGTCTAAGTCTGAGTACAGCGTTTATGATGTTTGTCAGGGCTGCTAGTCCTTTCCTAGGTAAGGCTTTTAGTGCCCTGACTGGTATGTCGTCTGGGCCCGGTGCTTTCCTGGTCTTGGCGTGTCTAAGTATGGCCTTGATTTCCTCTGGAGATGTCGGCTCTAGGAGAATGTCTGAGTCGTCAGTCCTTCTGAGTCGTCGGATCGTCTGGTCTACGTGCGTTTCCGTGTCCTCGACCTCATCGGTGTAATCGACCTCGTTCTCACGGCACTGACGTTCGAAGGAGTCCGCAAAAGCTTCTGCCTTGTCCGTCTCCGTGAAAACGATGCCCATCTCACCATGAAGTGGGGGGCACGGTTTCCTTCGGCCGTGTCTGAGGACTTTCTGAGTCCTCCATAGGGAGTTGTCTTCGGCGTCGAGTTCGTCCAAACGTTCAGACCATTGTCGCTCTCTGAGTTGCTTCAGCTCTTCTCTCAACCGTCGAGACACGTGGTTGAGCTGTCGCTTGTCATCGGGCGTCAACGTTCTCTGGTAACGTTTTTTCTGACGTCGTCTCAGCCTGATCAACTCCCTGACCTCAGGTGGGATCCCTCCTTGAAAGTCAAAGTTTGTCGTCTGTATGTCTCTTGAGCACCGTTCCATTGCTGTCAGTATTCCTTGTCTGAGTTCGGTCACCGCCGCCTCTAGTTGTCGTGATGTGTCGATCCTGGGGATGTTTATTTCGTTGTGGACTGCCCTTTGGAATCGTGACCAGTCCACTATCCGCTTTGTCGTGTGCACGATTTCCGCTTCTCCCTCCCCTATTGTTAGTAGGATTGGGTTGTGGTCTGATGATCCCTCGTCCAGTACAGAGATGTCCACCAGAGTTGGAATACTCTGTATGAGGGCTATGTCCAGAATGTCCGGGTGTTGGTCTTCCCTCCCAGGATAGTGAGTAGGTTCGTGTGTCGCCGTCACTGCAATGTCGTCAAAGTCTGGTAGTAAGTTGTCAGATAGGTCTCTGCCACGTGGGTTGGTGTTGCGGCAGTTCCAATCTCTAGATTTCGCGTTGAAATCTCCTATTGCCACCGCTGGGTGGTGGTCAGGAAAAAGTTTCTCCAAGTCCGTTTTCCTCAGGTTGGGGCCTGGAGGAATGTAGACTGAGGAGACTCTTAGGAGATTGATTCCGTCTACTTTCACTCTGATCGCTACCGATTCACCGAGTGAGAGTTCCGGAAGCATGTCCTCGTTATATTCCAGGTCTGATTTTACCAGGAGGAGCGAGCCACCTGCTCGAGCTCGGGGTCCTGGTCTGTCATTCCTGTAGCATGTGTATCCTGGCACGCCAAATTCCTTGCTTGGGTTCAACCTGGTCTCTTGTAGTGCCACCACGTCTGCCGAGATTCTGGAGATAAGTTCCAAAAGTTCATTTTTGCGCTGGATTGCGCCGTTGATGTTCCAAGAACATATCTGCAAGATCTTCGGAATCCGTGCTGGCATTATTGTCCCGAGGTTGTGGCCATGGCGCTGATAACCGCCAAGAGTTGGGTAAGTACCTGTGGGGGTACTTTTATCAGAGTTTCGAGAATTAGTGCCTGAGTTTTTGCGGCCTCAGTACTTTCAACTCGTCGTGTAGGGCCCCATTTTGGTAGTGCCGTTTGCGGTTGTGGTTGTGGACCGTTTCTGGGCGCTGGTCCCTGCCTTGGGGCTGCTGGTCCCTGTCTCTGTGGTGTTGGTCCTTGTCTTTGAGGTTGTCGCGCTGCAACCCTTGGTTTGGGGAACTGTGGGCATCCCCGGTAGCTAGCTGGGTGGCTACCCCCACAGTTGGCGCACTTTGCCGGTTCCTCCCTGGCCTTAGTGCATGTGTGCGTGGCGTGGTCGCCTCCGCACTTCACACATCGGGCTTTTGAGTGGCAGCACTTTTGTGCATGCCCGAACCATTGGCAATTGTGGCATTGCGATACCTTCCCTTTTTGAGGGCGCTGAGCTTCGACTTTGACCTTGAGGTCAAGTACGTCCTTCAAATCGAAAATTTCTCGATTCGCTCTGGGAACCTTAACTAGGAACAGTGGGAGCACTGCTCTAGTTCTCCTTGAGGTCATTCTGTGGCATTCAATGACCTCGTAGTTCCTTGCCTCTAAGTCCTCCTTCACGTTCTCCGCCGTGATGGAGTCTGGAATACCTCTGATTACCACATGCAGAGGTATTTCTTTCTTCAGCTGGTATGTGAAGAATTCCAGCTTGATTTCTTCAAACAGCTTGGTGGCGCTTCTCCAGTCTGCTTCACTATTAGTGAACAGATGGATTCCATCTTGCCTCGCTTGGGCTTTGAAAAATCCAATTTTCCTATTCCTTAGGATTGTGGATATTTTCAGCCATTGAGACTTGTCCCTGATGATTACTGCAGGGGGTTTTTTGGGGCCCTTGTTGTCCGAATTTTCCGGGATGGTCTCCATGCCACTTGTGGTCCCATCTTCGGATGTCGTTTGGACGGTTGCCGGTGTTGGGGTGGGTGCCGGTGTTGGGGTGGGTGCCGGTGTTGGGGTGGGTGCAGCCTCCGTGTGTCGGATGGTTTTCTTCCTGTGGCTGACTACTACGAATCTGGCGTCGTCCTCTTCGTCAGACTTTTCGGAAGAGTCTCCGTGTTGTCTCTTCCTGTTTCCGGTGCCTACGGGGTTTGGCGGTTGGGGGATGTTTTCAATGACGTCCATGTCATTGGATGTTTGGGGGGTGGGGACAACTGCTGGAGTGCTCTCAGTTGCAAGTATTGCGGGCGAAGCAATACTACTTGCTTTGAGAGCGTTTATCTCCGCTTTCATCGCTAAGATGACCTCAACGAATCTCCTCCTCTCGTTTTCGGCCTTCTCTGCCTCTCTCTTGAAATGAGCTGCCTGCTCCTGAGCTACTAGGAGTTGTTGCCTCAGCAACGACTTCGTGTTCTCCTTCTTAGGAGTCGTCTCCTCATTGCTGCTGCTGGTCGACGGTTTTCGGAAATTCTCTCTGTCGAGAAACTCCGATTTCCGTCGGGGTTTCCCCATCCTTCTTCACTAACTCTTCGTTTATTAGGACCGAATTCTTTCCATACGAAGAAGGCTCTAAAAAGAGCCTCTGGCCGAAGCCAGAGTTACGAAAAAGGGGGTACGCAAATCTCGCTTCGAAAAGCTGTGATTCTGCCAAGTGTTCCTATAAAAAAGGTTAATGATTAGTCATTACCACTTACCCAAATCTCAGCCCTTCTTGGTATAGCCCTGGCTCGTTCAGGTATGACCCGTCCCTTGCCGTAACTATTTCGCTTCGTCTCGCTTAATGACTTCTCATTCGCAACACACAAACAATTTAATCAGGTAGTCTAGGGAGCTTCTGAATACACGTCTGCTCGCTTCGACTAATGATCGAACTATGAAAAAAGGACGGACTGAAGATTTGAATCATATGTCGTCTTTAAATAGAAAAGGCTGGCATTTGCTCCGGCCAATGCCAGAGCAAAGCCGCTGGTGAGTGCTGGTGGGCGGAGCCTATTGGGCCTCCGCGCCCAGATATACTCGCAATGCAAATATTTTTATTTTGTATTTCTGGCCGAGGGTCACACCTGCTATGCAAAATTAATTTTTTTTTGAATTTCTAATGCCATTTTTTTGATTACGAATAATCTGACACTGCATTTTATCAGGTTTCAGAAAAACCTCCGTTGACAAACTTTGAGAGATTACCTTACATATTTCTCAAAATGAGAGTTACTCGATTCGATGCATTTATGTCTTATTTCAATACCAAAAGATGCTTTATTTTTAGAAACATCTGACGTAGTTTTTTAAGTTTGTTAACGGAATTTTGTTGAAAACCTATAGGTCTGCGGTATCAAATTATTCGTAAAAAAATGGTCTTTGTTCCTAACCCGACGAACCACCATGTTGCCATTTGAAAAAAAAAAATGTAATTCCAATTTTATAATTAAATTTCACACAACGCAAACATTTTGATCGATTAGTGATTTCAAAGTATCCATAGCACTCTAGATTAAAAAATGAAATTCAAAATTTGAAAAAATATTGTTAACTTAAAGTGGCAAATGATACGTGGTTGTAAATATACTGGGTGTCCCGTTTGAGAATCGAAAGTTCAAGTGACTTCCGGTGAATCCGGAAGTTGCAAGACCTTGAATTATCCCTCAAAAAATACAGTTTTATGTCTTATGCAGATCCTCCCAATTCCATTCCATTATCTTCTAAAACAAAAAACTTATAACCTTTCGCGGACAAACGGTATACCAATCCCCGTAAAATCCTAGCGGATAGAGATTTGGTTTTCTAAAATACTCACAATCGGTATCTTTGCACTTCACTCTTCGTAGCCATTGGTTTTTCTTTCAGGAGATACAGTTTGCAACTTGTCCAAAAATTCTGTGCAATAATGGCTATTCTTGCTTTTTCACTCGGTCGAAAGAACGAAAAGTTCTTCTTATTAATTCCTGTTACTGAATCAATTAGAGATAAATAATTATTGTTCTTGCTCTTCCGCTCATCCAGAATGAGCTGAGAAATTGTCATATTTGCATTGTATATCTGCCTCTGTATTTTCATTATTCTGAAAATAAAAATATTCTGCAAGTTGTAAAACTGCAAGTTGTAAAAACTATTATTATTATGATTAGTGAGATTCTTAATATCAACTTAGAGATTGATGGTTTGTGAGAAATAACGACTTATAGAATGAGTATTTTCATCAGTTGCTGAGATTTTTCGTGAATATGAAAATACAAGTGTGAGAAATGCATGTTTATAAAACGGGTGTGAATGTGAATTAATATATTGTACAATGAGCATGAAATGACATACATTTCCCACGAGTAGGGTATATGAAATTTTGTAGTACGAGCGTAGCGTAGCGTATCCAACCAATATTTCTGTTTTCCAACAAAAATGATCAAAATGTGATAACAAAAGTTAACAGGTACCTAGTTTGAACTCATGTTAAAAAAGGACCCCGCACAAATCAAATAGGATATGGATCCCTGTCGAATTGGCAGTAATTTGGATATGTTGTAGTTTATACTCTTCTGATCAAAAGTCTCCATTGGCCCGAGACCTAAAAATAGACAGTTATTTAGGTATCGAAAGTCAGAAGTTGCAACTTGTATGAATCTCCCAAGCGATCACATTTGATTTAGACCGTGTATAATGGCGATGATTGTTCAGTCTTGAGAGGAATAATAACACTTTCTGAATTGTCAACAGATCAAGTCAAGTTTCTACAAAATCTAATGAGTTGAAGATTATCTCTCTTATACTAGCATTATTTTGAATAATATGGCTTACAGAAGAAAATGCCGACAAATGTGATATCGCCATACGCAGATGAGAGCAGTTAAATATACCACCCGAACTAAGAGATGCAAATTCTTTTTCGATCGCGTGGGAGATCTTCACTAGTCGCAACATTTGACCATCGATACCTAAAAAACTATCCATTTTTAGGTCTCGGGCCCATGGAGACTTTTGATCAGAAGAGTATAAACTACAACATATCCAAATTTCAGACAATTCGACAGGGATCCATTTCTAATTTGATTTGTGCCGGGTCCTTTGTAATGTCTTGTCAATAAAAGCCTTTGCTATTATTATTATCATTATTACATGCTTTTTGCATAAATAATCAATTATTCAATCAATTTGTAGAAGTAGAAAAGCAACTTCAATATAAAGAATTTTGAAAATAAAAAATATGCCAACCTTAAGAAAGTGTTTCCTCACTGGATTTCAACCGAAAAAGGCTCAACGGTTTATGCTCTGTTATATTGCAAATGCTATAACCGACAACTTATTCCAGATTCAGGAACAAGAAGTGAAAAATCCGTCCCTGGCGACACTTGCGCTCTATTGCGCAAACTCATAGGTTGATGTATCTGCCGTAGGGGGACCACGTTATTCTGAAGTAATTTGCGTTCTAGTGTATTCTATTTCTATGATAATAACATCTCACATTCCGCGGTATGACAGCGTAATTTTGTTAACACACTTTTGGTTAGTCTTTTGTTTTGTGTTTAGAACACAAAACCCATTTCTCCTTCATCTCTATTTTGTGCTATTGAGGTACCTACTTCACTTTCGAATACTTGACCTTAGCCACGTTTCATTGACCATCAGAGTTTATATCTACTAGTAGAAGAAGTAGATAGATAGATAGATAGCTTTATTTCCCAGCTACGTACATAGTTTGTGTTCGTAAATTATTATAATCTCACAACTAATGCTTGATATTAATACCTATTGCCGATGGCTTAGGGAAAGCGTTGACCAATAACGATTTTTAAAATTGAATGCCCTGTATGAGAGATTAAATACATTGAGTAAAGAATAGAACAAAACAAAAAATATATATGAAAATTATGAATATTGGTTCAGCAAAGTTCATTGGAAGTTGATTGAGAAAAATTCATCAAGATCATAAAAAACATGTTGATGTAGCAATTTTTTAAGTTCTCTTTCAAACTTATTCAACGAGAAGAGTTTGAAGGAGTACGGGAGATGATTATAGATATTTATTCCCGTATACAGGGGTCCATTGCGCGTTCGGTTGTATTTGTAATTTGGTAGGATGACTAATTGATTCCTTGTTGGATAATGGTGTCTATCTGCGGGTCGTTCCAGAAAGTTTCTGTTTTTATGAATCAGGACAGCTACTTTATAGATATACAGATTTGAAAGGGTGAATATTTTGTGGTCTTTAAAATAGTTCCTGCATGAGACCCTGAAGTTGAGACCAAAATGCATTCGAATTGCTAGTTTTTGAATGATAAAAGTCTTATGCGATGAAACTGCCGTACCCCAAAATTCGATACCATATTGCAAGAGACTGTGGAAGTACTCGTAATATACTGTCTTGGCTACTACTCCATTTGTATTAATTTTGATGGTCCGTAAGGCATATATTGCTTTGCATAGTTTGGAATTCAGTTGGCTGATGTGATCTGTCCAAGGTAATTTACTGTCAGTGAGGATACCTAGGAACTCTGTTGCATCTGATGGACCAATATGTATACCGTCTACTATGAGGCCGATGTTCTGTGTATCGCGATGAAGATTGAAAGATATGCTTTGCGTTTTATCAATATTCAGGGAAAGTTTGTTTGCTGAAAACCAGTCATATAAATCATTCATTATGTTTTGTGCCGCGATCCTCAGATGTTGTTCGTTTGCACGAATTATTATACTAATATCATCTGCGAAAAGGGAGAATGAGACAGAAGGAAAGTTGCAAACAATATCGTTAATGAAGATCAGAAATAGTGTGAGACCAAGGATGGACCCTTGTGGTACACCTGAGTACATAGTACTCGGTTCCGAGTGGTAATAAGTTAATGTTGAATTCTGTCAATCTTCGATTTTTACCTGTATTTTTCTATGAATAAGATATGTTCGAAACCATTTCATTGGTTAACCCCGAATACCATAGTACTCTAACTTGTTCAACAGTATATCATGATCGACGCAATCAAATGCTTTGGATAAGTCACAGAAAACTCCTAGTGAATGTTCCTGAGATTCGAGAGCACTGTTTATATTCTGTAACAAATTGAAGGTAGCGTCAGAAGTATTTGAATTTTTTCGGAAGCCAAATTGGGAATCTAAATAATTTGTTATTTGCCGATTAACTATCCACTCTAACAGTTTTGAAAAGCTAGGAAGCAGAGATATACCTACCTCTATAGTTATTGGTGTCGAGTGCATTGCCTTTTTTAATGATGGGGATGAGTAGAGTATCATAAAGACTTAATTTCGGGGTTTCCAGTAGAAATCAAATGATCCTTGAATTCCCTAAATCTCTGTAAAAAGCCACCTTAGGAGCAGCACTGTTAATTCTTAACGCAAAAAGTAAATCGTGATGGATCATTCCCAGCAGACACAAGCCTCAATCATTCAGATTTTCACATCTGAAAATGATAAAAACTCGCCCCGGCTGGGAGCCGAAGCTGGAACCTCTTGGTTGCCAGGCGGGCGCTCAACCACTGCGCTAATCCCCGCCCAAGTTGCATTATTATGAATGATATAGCTAGATTGAAAGCTGTTTCACACAAGAATTCCAATCATTGGTTGAATGCTTTACCTGTCTCTAGCTTGGGGACATTGCTGAATAGAGATATGATTAGAACTGCAATTTGTCTGAGACTTGGTTCCAAAATAACCGAGCCACACATCTGCAGTTGCGGAGAAATTGTTGATCATTCTGGAACACATGGCTTATCTTGCCTGTTCAGTAAGGGTCCCAATCTAGACAAAGCGAAGCTAATAATATCATAGATTATGTCTGCACAAATATTAATGATGTGGTATGCTCTATAACTAATCCTGGACCATCTGACCATGAAGCTGTTACCTGTTTAATCCCAAATAGATTTGATCATAAAACCATACATATCCTTAATTGTTCAATTCCAAGAATTTTCAAGTTGACTGAAGATATGCTTTGTACATATCTTATGAAGAGTCTTAAGCAAGCCTGGTCAAGTTTAACATACCTTACTTTTTTTCCAGACATCACTAGTAGCACGTCCATGAGTAATGCTGGCAGTATATGCAGAAACAAGACACGAACATAAAAGTTCAGCCACCAGCTAGTCAAACACATAGAAAAGGTCCATAGAAATGTCTCAGGCGGATTTTTTTTGACACTTGCTGACAGAAATTCCTTTTCGAATGACACAGAATATAATGCATCTGAACAGACATTGCAAACCATTATATCTCTCTTTCGGTTCCTGTAACTGCAAAAAAAGTTACCAGATTTATAATGATGAAAATATTACAGACATATGTTAAAAGATAACTTTCACTTTCTCT
Source organism: Chrysolina oricalcia (assembly GCA_944452925.2). NCBI lineage: Eukaryota > Metazoa > Arthropoda > Insecta > Coleoptera > Chrysomelidae > Chrysolina > Chrysolina oricalcia. Next base: position 55,240,089 of record OX101813.2, on the reverse strand, counting down.
ACATCCTCGCTTAAATCATTATGAAGCTCAGTGATATTCTTGTTATGACATAGGATCGATCTGTTAACTGGACAACGTAATGAAGATGGCAGGATCAAAAAAATATCATATCAAAAATGAGGATAAATATTTTGATAATATTTTGATAATTTTTTATTTCAGAAGGTATGGACGAAATATCTGTAGGCTAGTTAAACCCGTGGCTTACTGTCAAATAGATTGATTTTACTGCCATGAAATGGAGTTAATTCAATTGGTTTATTCCACCATGAGCCAGCCATGAGCTTTAAATTTGGGTAAAACTAACAGCCATACAATTTTTGCGCTCACTAAATCAACATGACTTTCGCCTTTCATTAGCTACTGATATCAAGAATTTTCATGGAATTTACAATTTCGGAGCGTAGGACTGGGAACACCTACCATTCAATTTGTAGGACAATATGACCATTCAGGGCCTGTTTTTCATGTTCCAGTTAACCTCCAGATAACTAACTAATAGTTTAGGCGAACGACATTCTTTGAATGACGTATGAAGGATCACATTCTAAACTATTAGTTATCTGGAGGTTAATTCGAACAGGAAAAACGGGCCCTCAATCGTAGAAATATTAACCAAGTAACAGTAAAAAATTCAGCTGGTTATAAATGATTTTTTATGACCACGTCATTGGTACATGTTGGGAGTGGGGGACTCTTCAGGCCTACCATCCATTTTGTAGGACAGACAAAAGTTTTTTCGAGTACTTCATCGAATTATTTCGAGGTTCAACTGAAAAACTAACTGTTATAAATGACTTTTTTTGCACTCACCAAATCGACATGTTTGACGCCTGCGCATTTTATTTGCTATCACTTTCGAGAATTTTCGTAGAAGGAAAAGTTTGGCATCTCGGCAAAATGAAGCTACTGAGGAATATTCAGCCTGTTATTAATAATTTTTGAAAATAGGCGTTGGATTCCGGTCTAATAGTTCCGGCTCGGTGTTCACAACAGAGTATTTTGTGTGGAAGCAATCGTAGCATTGTGAAAAATTATCCAGTGTGTTTATACATTTTTATAAAGATGTTCTGTTTGAATAGTAATTTATGAGAAATGATTTTCTTGAAAAATTTTATAAACTATACGAGAACATAAAACAATATATTCAATGTTTAAATTATTCAAATATCACAAAATACTGGAACGAACAATTTTTTTTCTATTTTGCTGTTGAAAATTTGAATTGATTTTTAATTAGGAGAGCATAAAAAACTTTTATTATAAATAACGTAAAAAACAGTTCCTTTGAATTGTCGGATCAAACTGGACAACAATGAGGGTCAAAAACTGCAACTCTAAAATATACGATAGGGTCTAAACTTGTTTCGGTAACTTTCATACAGATTATTGAAAATTATACGAAAAAAAAGATTTAATTAAGAACATTCTTAACATGCCGATGAAATAATAATATTTTTTAACTAATATCTTATAATAACTATTCCAAATTACCATCTTCGGGGACACTTATGCAGTCAGAAACTATGCTCATTACCTTCAAATTTTGAACGGTTTTTTCCATAATACACAACTATATTAAATATCAATGAATTATTGTACGTGAAACTTTTGTTTAATTTAATTTTTTTAAAGGAAAAAACACAATTCAATGAATTTTACAATTCCATAGCATATGCGGCAAGCGTGATCATCGTTTTTAGATTTTTTTATTCATTTTCTAATTCAGAAAAAAACAGACTCGCGCGGTTTCTCAATGACCACTCACAACGCCCCCATCAGTTGTCGGCATGCCTCGATAAGCTATATTTCTTGCACCTATGGCTACGCATAAGACTTTTTTGTCGTTTGAATTTGTAAACTTTATTTACATCTGGGATTTGTTTGAAACCGCTGAATTTGTCTGGCGATTGACAGGTGTTAAGAAAATCTCTCAATGAATACGTGATTAAAATTTCAGATCGCCAATAGTATATTTTTTAGGAATATCGATGAAATATTTTTGAACGGGTCTGGTTATACTTTATAATCGATAAAAATGTCTGTGATTTTTTGTTGTTAATTATTTAAAAACTAGATTAACAGATAAAAAAATCAAGTTGCTAAAAATATATTTTTTGTTTTATTTGCAGATGTTATATGCTGCGCAGTAGCGAAATGAGCGCAAAAGCTCTCCCAGACTCACAAGTCTGAATTCGCCAATTGACAAAATTAGGTTTGTTCGCAATTTCCATTTGCCAAAAGGACCATCCCTAAATTCGTCGCAAGCTCTTGAACTAAATATTCCCGAACCTACTAGAGAAAAAAAAAATCGCAAAACAAAAGTTTAAGATATCTGAACATAGGAATTTGGCTGAAACTGCTTTTAAAAATAAGTCTGAAACAAGGATCTTTCAAAAATCGATCCGTCAGTAATAACAGTATCATTCGAATCAAAAATGAAAGGCAGTTAAAGACCTTCAATTCAACTTTGTTTACAACCAGTATGAGTGGAAGCACAGGAACGTGCTTCATCTGGAATGAAGCAATAGCTAGTCGATGGGCTACGAAATTGCTTCATTAGTGAAAAAAATCAGTTTCTACATGTGTCTGTTATGAAAATCAATGTTTATAGTGATTCTTGTACAGGACAAGTCGGAATCTTATGCATGATAACAATGTTTTGTATTCTCATGCAGGAACTGAATGAGGCAGGTAGTGCAATTACTGAAATCAGTCATACATTTTTAGAACCGGGCCTCACGCATATGGAAGCATTTACCATGCTTGCCGCCATCGAAAATGAATAAAAGAAGACCATAGCGAATATCATCGTAACACATGACTGGTCTTCCATTATTAAAATTTTTACAGAAAACCTTCACTCAATGGGCTCAACTTTCAATCACAAGATGACTATATAGTTTATTGAATTACCAGCTCTGAAAGTCATTTTATCAACGTTGGCATATGAAGAGGTTATTCTAGAACTAGAGACAAGAGCATGGAAGTTAATTGAAAACCAATATCCATCACTTGGATGAACTTGAAGTTAAAAATGTACTGGAGTTTGTACCATTCATCAGCCACCATAATACTCCATTTTACAAAAATTTAAATGTCTCTACAAGTCTGGATCCAGATGAAATACCTATTTCAGAAGATTCCCAACTGAACGAAACTGTTTCTGATTGAAATAGTTTACTGACTAGCGAAGTGTCGGCGGTTTAAATCCCCGCATAGTCATCGGTTTCGTCCATGGCTTCAAACGTTGAAAAGTAAAGTCTTCCGTAGCTCACACAAGTCTCTCGAAGACTTCTGAGGGTTGCGCGTAGGGGTGCAATCGGTTGACGGAAATTACAATTCAACACTTCTATCAGGCCGTTGTACAGCTCAAATTGGCCAAAACTTGTAGTTAAAAAATGCCAATTACCATCAAACTAGAAAATTCTCTGGTGAAACACTTTTATGATTTGTTAATATCATGAAGTCGCTCAATCATAACACATACTGCATAAAATATTTTCTTTTCACCCAAGATTTTCTACTAAAATACCTTTTACAAAATGTTTCAACGTAAAACCGTTGTATTCTGGAAAGGAGAAAACGTGAGATTGGCTCTTGCCAAGGTACATAATTAATGGTGTCAAAAGCTCTGCTGAAGTCTAAGACCAATACCGTGCATTCAAACCTTCAAACCTCAAACAATACCATCAAGAATATGGAGAAGAGCCGTTGTGCAGAACGTTTATGAGAGGTTTGTCACAGTCTTGAAGGAATACTCACTCGAGTGACTTCTGCCAGGTTGCTACAATTATTGATTTCACCACATTATCTACAAAAACATGATCGTGTTTTGCATGGGGATTACAGTACATAGTCTTCATCATTCCTGAAAATAAATGAATATCACTGTGATATGAAGACAAAATTGTTCATCAACAGTTTAATGACCAATAAATAAGACAAAATTTCTAATTCACTACTATCGACAGTTTTTGTGAATTCCAATGCTTGATCAGAAATGTAAAATTTGTTATGTTGTAGGTCGTAAAGTGAAATGTACCTAACGTTCATCCTTTCATTCATCCATCTCAAAGTTATTTATAATAAATTGGCACAATCGGTCTTCTTACGATTCTGGGTTCCCGAGTACAAACGTGTTGGAAAACATTCATCATCAACATATTATATTTACTGACAATTGAGATTCTTGAATATCAACCATTGACGTGAACTCCATTTCAATCAACTCAATGAAAGGTCAGTGTGGGAAACATAACCAATGAAGATGTTGTGCGGATTCACAATATTCGACCATTTCTCCAAAATATAAGGACAAAGTTGTGTAAATTTATATTAAATTTCCACCCACTTTCCAAATAATCTTTTTGCAGTGACCGATGACAAGAACTGCATTTACTATTACGTTATAATAATAATAATAATAATAATAATAATAATAATAATAATAATAATAATAATAATAATAATAATAATAATAATAATAATAATAATAATAATAATAATAATAATAATAATAATAATAATAATAATAATAATAATAATAATAATAATAATAATAATAATAATAATAATAATAGTAATAATAATAATAATAATAATAATAATAATAATAAGTATTAACAGTCAAGAACTCTCTCCGCGGCAAGTATCAGCATAAACTCCGACAGATCTGGTCATCAGAACTGTCGGGGAAGAACAAAGTTGCTGCAACTAATATGCTTGCCGTTCCGATCCTTCTTTACTCTTTCGGAGTGATGAAGTGGACTAAGGAAGAGCTGCGACAACTCGACGTCAAAACTCGCAAAGTGATGCATTTCAATAGGAGCTTGCATTCTAAATCGTCCGTTCCACGGTTATACTTTCCCAGACAACGGGGAGGCCGTGGACTTTTGAGTTTGGAATGTCTGCATAACAGAATGGTTCTAGATGGAGCCTGTAAAGTCATCCGGAGTTCAGATCCCCTTCTCTGCATGGTCCGCGACCATGAAAAAGCAGGGATTGGAGCATTCCTTTTTAAGGCAGCAACCCGTGCGGCCGATGAACTCGGTCTCGTATTCGACACTGAACGGGCTAACCCAAACTCTGTCACCGAGTTGGGACCCGTTCAGCAAAAAGCTCACATCAAAGCTGCGGAGACAGAGGTCCTGCTACAGCTACATATGGATAAGCCAATGCATGGTGTCTTCTTTCACATCATCGAAGACCTTGGCTTATCCAAAAGCTTGACCTTTGCCTTCCTCAGATCTAGTGAGCTGAAGTCGGAGACCGAGGGATTCATAATGGCTTGCCAGGATGGTGTCTTCAACACCCTCGTCTACCGTAGTCGCGTGATGGGTATAGATGTCCCTGACACCCGATGCAGGGCATGTCGTGGGGCACCTGAGACCGTAATGCATCTGCTAACAGCATGCCCATCTTATGCGGTCTCAGCCTATATCCACAGGCATAACGCGGCGCTACGAGTGTTGTACTACCACCTACGACACTCGTACGGTATAGACGAGACACCGGTGTTGCCTTATGGTCCGGGGGATATTGAGTCCGTGGTGGAGAATGAGAGATGCCGAATCTATTGGAACTACTCATTCCCCACCCTCAGGCAAATACAAGCCAATAAGCCTGATGTTGTCCTCCTCGACCACCAAAGTAGAACGATATTCGTCATGGAGTTTTCTGCTCCAGGCGAAATGAATATCTTTCGAAAAGAGGAGGAAAAACGGACTAAATATCGAGATCTTCTCTTTGAACTCCGCAGGTTATATCCGGACCATTCTGTCAAAATGGTGGTTCTGATTATAGGAGTCCTTGGTGGAATGATGGACACACTGCTCTCTAACTTGAAGATAATACCGGCTTGCCGTAATATGGCAGAAATCTTAGCAGCAAGAATGCAGAAGGCTGTTATACTTGGTTCGCTCCGTCTACTCAGGGCACACGATTCTCGGACCCAATAATCACCCACCCTACGGACGTAGAGAGTGGTTATTGGGGTTATCGACACCAGCGCGCCCTCCGGATGGGTCGGAGCACCGGAGACAGGGCCAGACTGGTACACTCCTAAGGAGAAAAAAATAATAATAATAATAATAATAATAATAATAATAATAATAATAATAATAATAATAATAATAATAATAATAATAATAATAATAATAATAATAATAATAATAATAATAATAATAATGCATTTGCTATCAGCATGCCCGTCTTATGCAGTCTCAGCCTATATCCACAGGCATAACGCGGCGCTACGAGTGTTAAACTACCATCAACGACACTCGTACGGTATAGACGAGACACCGGTGTTGCCTTATGTTCCGGGGGATATTGAGTCCGTGGTGGAGAATGAGAGGTGCCGGATCTATTGGAACTACTCATTCCCCACCCTCAGGCAAATACAAGCCAATAAGCCTGATGTTGTCCTCCTCGACCACCAAAGTGGAACGATATTCGTCATGGAGTTTTCCGCTCCAGGCGAAATGAATATCGTTCGAAAAGAGGAGGAAAAACGGACTAAATATCGAGATCTTCTCTTTGAACTTCGCAGGTTATATCCGGACCATTCTGTCAAAATGGTGGTTCTGATCATAGGAGTCCTTGGTGGAATGATGGACACACTGCTCTCCAACTTGAAGATAATACCTGCTAGCCGTAATATGGCAGAAATCTTAGCAGCGCGAATGCAGAAGGCCGTCATCCTTGGTTCGCTCCGTCTACTCAGGGCACATGATTCTCGGACCCAATAGTCACTCACCCTACGGACGTAGGGAGTTGTTATTGGGGTTAACAACACCAGCGCGCCCTCCGGATGTATCGGAGCACCGGAGACAGGGCCTGACTGGTACATTCCCAACGGGAAAAAAAAATAATAACAAGTGAGTGCTCGGAAGTTGAGGAGCTCGGAAGAAGAGGAGCTCGGGAGTTCAGGAGCTTGGAAGTTGAGGAGCTCGGAAGTTGAAGAGCTCGGAAGTTGAAGGGCCTAGAAGTTGTACAAATGATTGACTCTAGTGCTACGCGCTCGGAAAGCTCGTAAAGTTGAATGGCCTAGAAGTATGATATGGGATACGAATAATATGAATACAACGACCTTAATTCCTTTAAAACTATAATTGGACACCAATAATTTGAATACAACGAGTTTAATGCATTCAAAACTATAATTGGACAACAATAATATGAATACAACTACCCTAATGCCTTTAAAACTATAATTGGAGACAAATAATATGAATACAAGTACCCTAATGCCTTGAAAACAATATTTGGACACCAATAATATGAATACAACGACCTTAATGCCTTTAAAACTATAATTCGACACCAATAATATAAATACAACGACTGTGATTTAAAATTAAAACTATAATTGGACACCAATAATTTGAATACAACGACTAATGCGAGACTTGAAAAAAAAAACAAGTATATTTTTCAAGACATGACTGTCTTGACTAGTTTCCCACAAAAATTCGCGTTTTCAATACATGACTGTCTTGACTAATTTCCCACAAAATATACGTGTTTTCAATACATGACCGTCTTGAATAATTTCCAACAAAATACATGTTTTCCATGCATGGTTCTGTTGGCTAATTTCCCACAAAAATAGGCGTTTTCAAAACATGACTGTCTTGACTAATTTTCCACAAAAATACGCGTTTTCAATACATGACTGTCTAAACTAATTTCCCACAAAAATAAGCGTTTTCAATACATGACTGTCTTGACTAATTTTCCACAAAAGTACGCGTTTTCAATACATGACTGTCTAGACTAATTTCCCACAAAAAAAACGCGTTTTCAAAACATGACTGTCTTGACTAATTTCCCACAGAAATACGCGTTTTTAATACATGACTGCCTTGACTAATTTCCACAAAAAAAAAACGCGTTTTAAAAACATGTCTGTCTTGACTAATTTCCCACAAAAATACGCGTTTTCAATACATGACTGTCTTGACTAATTTCCCATAAAAATACGCGTTCTAAATACATGACTGTCTTGACTAATTTCCTACAAAAAAAGGCGTTTTCAAAACATGACTGTCTTGAATAATTTCCCACAAAAATACGCGTTTTCAATACATGACTGTCTTGACTAATTTCCCATAAAAATACGCGTTCTAAATACATGACTGTCTTGACTAATTTCCTACAAAAAAAGGCGTTTTCAAAACATGACTGTTTTGACTAATTTCCCACAGAAATACGCGTTTTTAATACATGACTGCCTTGACTAATTTCCACAAAAAAAAAACGCGTTTTAAAAACATGTCTGTCTTGACTAATTTCCCACAAAAATACGCGTTTTCAATACATGACTGTCTTGACTAATTTCCCATAAAAATACGCGTTCTAAATACATGACTGTCTTGACTAATTTCCTACAAAAAAAGGCGTTTTCAAAACATGACTGTCTTGAATAATTTCCCATAAAAAAATGCGTTTTCAATACATGACTGTCTTGACTAATTTCCCATAAAAATACGCGTTCTAAATACATGACTGTCTTTACTAATTTCCTACAAAAAAAGGCGTTTTCAAAACATGACTGTCTTGACTAATTTCCCACAAAAATACGCGTTTTCTGTACATGACTGTCTTGACTAATTTCCCACAAAAAAACGCCTTTTCAAAACATGACTGTCTTGACTAATTTTCCACAAAAGTACGCGTTTTCAATACATGACTGTCTTGACTAATTTCCCACAAAAAAAAACGCGTTTTCAAAACATGACTGTCTTGACTAATTTCCCACAGAAATACGCGTTTTCAATACATGACTGCCTTGACTAATTTACCACAAAAAAAACGCGTTTTCAAAACATGTCCGTCTTGACTAATTTCCCACAAAAAATACGCGTTTTCAATACATGACTGTCTTGACTAATTTCCCATAAAAATACGCGTTTTCCATACATGACTGTCTTGACTAATTTTCTACAAAAAAAACGCGTTCTCAAAACATGACTGTCTTGACTAATTTCCCACAAAAATACGCGTTTTCAAAACATGACTGTCTTGAATAATTTCCCACAAAAGTACGCGTTTTCAATACATGACTGTCTTGACTAATTTCCCACAAAAATACGCGTTCTAAATACATGACTGTCTTGACTAATTTCCTACAAAAAAAACGCGTTTTCAAAACATGACTGTCTTGACTAATTTCCCACAAAAATACGCGTTTTCAAAACATGACTGTCTTGACTCATTTCCCACAAAAATACGCGTTCTAAATACATGACTGTCTTGACTAATTTCCTACAAAAAAAACGCGTTTTCAAAACATGACTGTCTTGACTAATTTCCCACAAAAATACGCGTTTTCAAAACATGACTGTCTTGAATAATTTCCCACAAAAGTACGCGTTTTCAATACATGACTGTCTTGACTAATTTCCCACAAAAATACGCGTTCTAAATACATGACTGTCTTGACTAATTTCCTACAAAAAAAACGCGTTTTCAAAACATGACTGTCTTGACTAATTTCCCACAAAAATACGCGTTTTCAAAACATGACTGTCTTGACTAATTTCCCACAAAAATACGCGTCCTAAATACATGACTGTCTTGACTAATTTCCTACAAAAAAAACGCGTTTTCAAAACATGACTGTCTTGACTAATTTCCCACAAAAATACGCGTTTTCAAAACATGACTGTCTTGACTAATTTCCGACAAAAATACGCGTTTTCAGTACATGACTGTCTTGACTAATTTCCCACAAAAATACGCGTTTTCAATACATGAATCTGATGACTAATTTCTCACAAAAATACGCGTTTTCAATACATGACTGTCTTGACTAATTTTCCTCAAAAATACGCGTTTTCAAAACATGACTGTCTTGACTAATTTCCCACAAAAATACACGTTTTCAATACATGTCTGTCTTGACTAATTTCCCACAAAAATACGCGTTTTCAATACATGAATCTGATGACCAATTTCTCACAAAATTACGTGTTTTCAATGCATGACTGTCTTATTTTTCAAAATTTAAAGAAAATTTATGAAAACTCCTTGTTTTTGTGAAATATTTCCCGGATTATCGATATCATGGAAAAATATTTTTACAATTTTTGTAGACTTTCATGAGATGATCAAAAAAGCTTTTTTGTGAAACTTGAAAATCTGTCGATATCTTTGAGTTTTTGGTGTTTTTATAAAATAAAAATCCATATTCAATTTATTTTTCAAGATTTGAAAAATCATTTTTTCATTTTCAGACTGTGGAAGGTAAAATTCCCAAAAAGATATGTCAAGAAACGAATATCCTCCACAAAAACAAACTTTCATTCAATGCCATGTAAACTCTTGGTAGACATCTTTAAGTTCAATGGAACTGTTGATTTACATTTTCTTGATATCTCGTTTAGTTTTCGAGGTTTTGTTTTTCCCAAATTTTTCCAAATCACAATTTTTTTTTTCAAGATATGGAAAATTTGGAGGATGGGTGCAACGGGGCGGTAGAACGAAAAAATTAGGGCGCTTCGCGCCTGGGAAAATTCGAAGTAGGAAGGGGGAGGTAAATATTCAAAAATCCGAGAGCTTCGCGCCCGGGAAAATTCGAAGGAGGGGGGGAAGTAAATATTCAAAAATCCGGGCGCTTTGCGCCCGGGAAAATTCGTAGGAGGGGGAAAGGAAATATTTAAAACTCCGGGCGTTTCTTGCCCGGGAAAATTCGAAGGAGGGGGGTAGGAAAGTAAATATTCAAAAATCCGGGCTCTTGGCGCCCAGTAAAATCCGAAGGAGTGGGGGAAGGAAATATTGAAAAATCCAGGCGTTTCGCGCCTGTGGTAATTCGAAGGAGGGGGGTGGGGAAGTAAATATTCAAAAATCCGGGTGCTTCGCGCCGGGGAAAATTCGAAGGAGGGGGGTGGAGAAGTAAATTTTCAAAAATCCAGGCGCTTCACGCCCGGGAAAATTCGAAGGAGGAGGGAAGTGGATTTTCAAAAATCTGTCGCTATCTTTGAGTTTTTGAAGTTTTTATAAAAGAAAATCTATATTCGGTTTATTTTTCAAGATATGAAAAAATGCTATGAAAACTTCTGGTAGATATCTTTGAGTTAAATGAAACTGTTGATATATATTTTTTCGATATCTCGTTTAGTTTTCGAATTTTTGGTGTTTTAAGGAAATAATGTGTTTTCGAGATATTTCGTATATTCTAAAATTCAAATTTTTATTTTCAGTTTTCTCGAGTTTTCGTAGTTTTCCGATAATTTTGGTGAAAAATAGTACACATATATTTTGTACGGCTTCAGTGCATTGATCCATTCACTCTCGTTATTTATTCATCTGATCACATTGGCAGTTCACTGTCATATGGCCAGCATTGAAAATGGCAAAGTCGCAAAGAATTCGTTGACTGACTGATGAACACTCTCATCTTTACATAAATACAAGATGGTTTGAATGAGAGAAAGTTAGTAACTGAGTCCTGTTGTAGAGAGTGTTAGAAGTCAGTTGGCCGTATGGGCTTGGCCCTTTCTGGCTATGCTGAAGTCGTTCATGAGAGGACGAAGAATCTAGTATTGTCAAGGTTTAGTAATGGTGTTGGGTAAGAGTTATTGGTATCCCATATTTTATCAATGGGTTTCTCTTATCTGAAACATTTATTTAACTTTCCCCTCAGTATCAAAATTGTTATACAATGAATGTTCATATTCTGCATCACTAGCTACCCTATTCGCGATGGCTGTAACTATGGCCCGAGCAAAACGAGCGTCACCATTATTTTTGACATTGATTCAAGCTTTTCTCAATGGCTATGGACTTTGGTTACTTGATGAAGGGCCAGCTAATTCATATACCAGTGGATAACAAAATAATGGAGTATGTCAGTAATTTTTACCCAGTCAAAATTTCGAATATCAAAACCATCAAACACATTTTAACACAAATATATCTTGAGGCATAAGATGTCCGGAGGACTGCTCATTGCTAATATCCTATACAATAGGAAAAGTTGGATCGAAAATCCATCAGAAAACAACTACTTTCCTGGCTAATGCCACGACGAACATTGAATTACATCTGATGAAATATCCGTGCAGACTTGTTGCATGGAAATGTTCATCGAAACATTCGGACCACCTATATATCGATTTCGGGGTGTTGCCCCTTATCTGTATACGGTAGGTCTAGCAGTCAATAACTAATGACTGCAACGAATGAATCGATAACCAAATCCATTTCAAGACCGAAACTGTATATATCTAAAATATATCTCTTTCCGCCCATGAGGTGGTGGAAAATATCTTTAACGTTTTACCTCATATACGCCATGTAGTACAAAAACCATAGAAGGGGCTTTTGGGTACTCTAGAAGTCGAATATTTCCAGTCTATTCAAGGTATACAACAAATTCATAATTCGGTCTTGAGGAGAAAGGAGTTATGTGCCCAAAGGCGTGGATATAAAAGGTTGCAGGGATCGAGTTGCATACGATTTTCTAAGACGTTTATCTAGCAAGACCGATGTTATAAATTCGACAAATATTCAGTTTGTATCCATTCTCTCAACTTATTGTTTTGGAGTACATGATGTTTGTTGAAATATTTTTTTTTTCAAAAACCAACTTTTGAGTTTTCAAGATTGGGAATGGTTCATAACATTCACAAATTCCTACCTTTTCCTGCAGCGATACTCAATCCCATTGGTCCATTGAAGTTATCTATCCAGCCTACAACAGGATCACAGCCGGACATTAGGACTGAAAAATAAAACGTTCGACAAGTTCAGATGAAAATAATGAAATGGTCCATGGTACATAAGATCTTGTAAAACACGAAACTGCAAAATTTTATTTATGAATGTATACAATAAGACTGATTGTACAGATATTTTGACAAGAGTAGTAACTAGATCATCACAAAATATACTCCCGTTCGTTTTTGGTGGGTGAGTTTCGATTAGAATACAAGTATTTTCCATAGTAAAATACTCCGCTGAAAATGATCGACGTCTGAGCAGAAAAAACGCATACTCTGATGACCCATGTTTAATTTTATAATTGTTTGTGTAACTGCTAACTATACAGTGTGTCCCGCTTTTCATGAATACACACTAATATCTCAGTTGTTATTAATGATGCGATTTTATTATTTTTTATTTATTTAGGTAAATAAAGTATTTGGCATAGTGAACATTTTCATCGACCTTTGGCGTGCGGTGTTGGGGGGTGAAAAAAAGCAGTTTTTTGGGGAAATGATATTAGGGCTCATTTTAGATAACTTTTTTCATCAGATTGAGAATCAGCATCCCTAAAAACCCCTCAATACATATTTTCAAAATCTCAAGAACTGATTTGACCAGAAAAAAAATTGTGCTAACTTTTTTCATGAATACACCCGAATAGCTGTTATTATAAATGTGATTTTCTTTTAATTTTGGTGGTGATTGCATGTTAGGAAAATGAAGTATTTGACATAGTGAACATATGCATTTACCATTGTCGTGCGGTGTTGGGGCGAGGAAAAAGGCGATTCTTGAGAAAAGGATATTAGGGCTTATTTTAGACAACTTTTCTTATCAGATTCAGTATGAGTATCCCCAAAAACCCTATAATTCATATTTTCAAATTCTCAAGAGCTGATTTGAACAGAATATCTGTTATTATAAATGCGCTTTTCTTGAGTTTTTGTGGTGATTGTATGTTAGGAAAATGAAGGATTTGGCATAGTGAACATATGCATGTAACATTTGCGTGTTGGAGGGAGAAAACAGGCGTTTTTGAGAAAAAGATATTAGGGCTTATTTTAGACAACTGTTTTTATAAGATCTAGAATCAGCATCCTCAAAAAAACCCTCAATTCATATTTTCGAAATCTGAAGAGCTGATTTGAGCATAAAAAATTTTTTATTTCCATCTTTTTAGTTCAAATACCCTGATCCCATTGAATATCAGACACATCCGTTTCGTTATATTCAGTATCCTTTGCAACTGCCCTTATACTACAATTTAGGTATTTTCGAAGATACGCGCTCTTTGTTACCGTTGGCTTGCCGATTTGTGTTTTTAAGTAAATTAATGAAAAGAGTGCTTTGAAAAAGTCAAGCAGTGTTAATAAGATGGCACACAACCGAAGAGTAGTTCTTAAAATTGGAGAAAAAGTAGAGATTATCCGCTTATTTGGTGATAATGAAATATCTTCGCGTCAGGTTGCTGGAATATTCAATAGCAGGCATCATGATCGAGAACCAATTTCTCACGACACCGTTGCCAAAATCAACAGATTGTTCGCAAGGACTGGAGCAGTTTTCAAGACAGACCGGGGAAGTACAATTTAAATCAGAGACACTATCCAGACGACGAACGTATCTTAGCAGAATTTCGAAACAACCCAAATGGTAGTGTAAGGACAGTTGCGAGGACACTGAATTTAACGAAAAGCAAAGTATGGAGATGTTTGAAACGCAATAGGATTAGGGCATTTAAACCAAAATTTCTACATACTCCGTTAAATGGTGATTTTGAACGAAGGTTTGAATTTTGCTTATGGTTGCAGGGTAACTATCGACAGACTTTTTCTGAAAAACATGATGTTTACGGACGAGGCAACGTTTACAACAAACGGTGTGGTATCTAGTCAAAATTGTAGGTTTTGGGCAGCTGAAAATCCGAATTGGGTAATTCATTGTAAAAACCAGTACAGCGAAAAAGTTAACGCGTGGTGTGGCATATTTAACGAACAAATTGTTGGTCGGTTTTTCCTGGATAACCTGACTGGACAAAATTTTCTACATTTTTTACAAAATGATCTCTATGATTTTCTCATGGAATTGCCATTAGCACAGAGACAAAACTTAATCTTTCAATTAGATGGTTCCCCCGCACATAATTCGCTGATAGTTCGGAACTTTTTAAATGTAATTTTCCCTATGAAATGGATAGGTAGAAATTCTCCCTTAGAACCATGGCCCCCTACCTAGATCGCCAGATATTACCCCTTGTGACTTTTTTTCTGTAGGGGCATTCGAAAAATAAAGTATATATATATATAAGTATATATACACATATATACATATACATATACATACATATACATATATATACACATATACACACATATATACACATATATACACATATACACATATACACACATATATATATACACATATATACACATATATACATATACATATATATATACATACATATATATATATACATATATATATATATATATTCATCGACCATTAGCGTGCGGAGTGGGGGGGTGAAAAAAAGCTGTATTTTGGGAAAATGATATTAGGGCTCATTTTAGATAACTTTTTTATCAGATTCAGAATCAGCATCCCCAAAGACCCCTTAATCCATATTTTCGAAATCTCAAGAGCTAATTTGAGCAGAAAAAAAATTAAATTCACTTTTTTCATGAATACGCCCGAATATCTGTCATTATGAACGCGATTTTCTTGAGTTTTTGGTGGTTATTGTATTTTAGAAAAATGAAGTATTTGGAATAGTGAACATATTCATTCACCATTGGCGTGCGCTGTTGGGGGGACAAAAATGGCGTTTTTTGAGAAAAGGATTTTAGGGCTTATTTTATACAACTTTTCTTATCAGATTCACAATGAGCATCCCAAAAAACCCTTTCATTCATATCTTCAAAATCTCAAGAGCTGATTTGAGCAAAAAAAATTAAAGTCTATTTTTAATAAGTTATTTATTTGTAACTGATGTGGTAATAAAATTACAAATTAAATTATTTCAGATTCTTGTGTTTTCAACATTACTACCTTCAGAAACAATACACTTTTCAACAATTCTTCTCAAACGTCCATTCACTTTTCTTAAAGTTTGGGGAGTTATTTCCTGACACGCTTGTCTAATTGCAAAGCAAAGTTCCTCTCTATTACGAGGCCGAGTAGCATACACTTTATTTTTCGAATGCCCCTAATAGTAGTAATAGTTAGAGAGAGAGTCTTTTGTTTGGAGAGTTTAAAGTCCATCCCTCGAACACCCCATATTTCAAATATTTTTGTTATAGGGCAGGGCCCACTCCGTTACGAAGGAAAAATGTCTATAGACATCTTCGACGATTTCTATGTCTTCCGTTATGACATTTTTGTTTAGAAAGTGACTATAGTATCCATCTGTCAAAGCAAAAGACAATTTGATTAAGGCGCACTACTCAAAACCTATTTTTGAATATTTTGGGCAACAAAAGCGTTCATCATTCAAATTGTGATACATTTATATCACCATTGGACTTTTTCGAAATGAAATTCACTCACCGATCGAAGGCCTTATTATGACAGCAGGTATTTTGTTTTTGCAGAAGTCATCAATGACCACTTCGGCAACCGATTTCGTGAAGGTATACGTGTTCGGTAATGGATAGATATATTTTTCAGTCAATACTTGTAAAACGTTTTCTTCACAGCGTTCAACCAGATCGATGGCGTCTTGCCAGTCATGCCTGGGGTATATTTTCTCTTCTATAACTTTGTTATCTGCATTAGCATATAGCGTGGAAACATGAACAATTGCATCAATTGTTTTCAATTCTTGAGCCAAATTCATCATTTCCCGGGTGCTCCTCACATTAGTCAAAACAGCGTCTTTCAGAGAATCATCAAATCTCACAGATGCAGCGGAGTGATATATGATACTGACATTGTCTATGATGCGTTTCCTATCCTCCTCGCTGATTCCTGAAATATTACAAGAATAAACATGAAGCAAAAGAACTTGAAATCATCCTGAAATTGCATTATTGTGAAAAGAACATGAGGGCAAAGTAACTGATTTTGATTATTTATCACGAATTCAATGTCATCTGTCTACTACAGATAATGAAATTTACAGTTTTGAATGTGTTCAAAACTGATAATTTAAATATAGATTAATCTCATCTCTATTACAGATGATGCCCTATATGAAAAATAAGCACTATTGAGAGTAAATTGAAAAATTGAATTACTATTTCACTTTTTCTTTATACCGATATAGAAAATGGAGAAATGTATAACAAATGCTAACGGAAATGATTTGAAATTTCACTCAAATTTCGTTTTTTTTTTCTGAAATTTAATTCCTTTTCAATAGTAGCTCAATAGAATTGAATGAATATTCTCCTCTGGGATGATATCACAGGTAGGAACTGATCACAGACTTCTAAAACAACCGTTTTCAGTGCAACATATTGGAGTAGAAGCCGTATAGATGAACTTCTATAGTAGAAGACAAACTTTTATTGAAGATAAACTGACAACTTCAATATATTACTTGACAAACTCCCACAAATATATTCTTTACAAAGCCTCGTTACATGAAGAACTGGAAAAATGATGAATATTTCAAAACATTTCCACATTGAACAGGTTTTCTGAAACAATCCCATTTTTTTGGCATATTTTCAGGAATTGATGTTTATATCGGTTTTGTTATAACATCAGCAAGCTGAAACTCAGTGGCACCTTTTTGACATCACTTTCACCATCTGTGACGAGTTCTTTCACGAAAAAATGTCTAGTTTTAGTATGTTTGGTCCGGCGTTGATTTGCGGGATTCTGAGCTAGATTTATGACTGCTTCGTTTTCAACTAGAAGTTCAGGAAGAAATTTCAGCTTGGTTGTTTCCAAAAAGGGTCGCTTTAACCAAATTATTCCACGTGCGGGTTCACTAGAAGCAACAACTTCTGCTTTTGTTTGCGAAATTGTAACTGATGTCTGGTTTTAACTCAACAATATCACTGCACTTCCTGCATATAAACAAATAACATCTGAAGTAGATCTAACAGAAATATCCCCTGGGCCAACATCACTGTAGCTTTCATGTACGTATGATATTGTATAAATACAGATGGACTAAGCATTGCCATACCTGCAACACGGATTGTTTTGAAGTAGTTCATTTTGTTGGCGCGCAGGCTGCTGGGAAGAGAGAAGGTAGCGATAGACTATGATTTTTCCACAACCGACAGGAGGTTCACAAACAAGAAAGAAAAGCTGAATTTGAAATGATGATGAAAATATCAACGATAGTGATAGAATATACATCCGATAGAACTTCGTGGGATAGACAAACTCGTATGACATACCTGATGTCATGCAACTGCAACTGCAACTGAGATAGTATCGATCCTTAGAAAATTAGATTCACAATGTTTGCAAAATGAAAAAAAATTATAATTTTGGGACTCTCGTTTTCAATGAATGGAAAGCTGAAGACAGTCGACTGAAAAAAGAAAATGAGAAGTATTGACTAAAAAATTTATGAATTCAATATATACATGGGCTTTACTTTGGCTGGAAATCTGATATGGAAAAAACAATTCAACGTAGCAATTGTGGACCCTCAGCCAATTGTTGGGCGAAATTGTCCTGTTACCAAGTTGACCTCTTCGGAATAATGGAAGTTTGATATGAAACATCAGTTGAACGTCTCGATTATAGACCCTCAACATATTGTAATGGTACAATTTTTATTTTGCGAAAATGCACCGTTCCCAAATTTTGGTCACACACTGGTCAAATACTGGAAATCTCATATGGATATAATAATTTAATATAATAATAATAATATCCGATTATTCAAAATTCAGCATATACAGAGCATAAAGTAATTTTCTTATAACAATGGAAAAAACGTGGAGAAACCAGAAGTACAAGGTACTTGTATGGTTGATCTAAATTTTCTAATTATACACACATATATGCCGGTGATCATCCATCTCTAAAAGAACAACGTTCTTGACAATGAACAATGAGTGATCGGACACCTTCACAATAGTTAATACTAATAGCAACTATGTATATGGGAATAGAAAATTTGATCCGCTAAGCTATATCAAATTATACTTAGTGAGTTAATAATTAATGTAAATAATGTGAATAATGTAAATAATGTATAATGTAAATAAATATGTAAATAATATGTAATGTAAGCAACAATGTAAATTATACTAAATACAAACACTAATAACATGGAAGATAGCATATATAATATTAAGGATATATTTATTTATAAACATGTCAAGACATGAATGGTACAAAGAGTGTGTAGTTCAGTATTATGACTACAAGATAATCACTATTTTTGAATTTCGAATTCTAGTTCATAGCATTGAAAATGTCATGAATAACACTTCTAGGTGTTTCAAGAAGCCATTTTTTAATTTGTTCTTTAAATTTGAATTTGATATTCAGGTTTTTGATTTCGAGTGGAAGAATATCAAATATTTTCCGAGCAAAGTGGGCATGGTTTCTCAGACCAATTGTTTTTTTAACATTTTGTTTTTCTGTTACGAGATTTTTATTTCTGGTACTGTAGAGATGTTGTTTATAACGAATTTTGTGTTTGCTTTTGAAAGTGTTCATCAACAGTGTTTGTCCGTATATTTGTCTCAAGTCGAAAATTCCTGATTCTCGATATAGCTCATCTGCGGGGTATGTACGTTTTTTATTGAACATTATTTTTAGAATCCATTTTTGTATCACTTCAACATGTTTCATATATGTAATGGTGGCACTTCCCTATCCTATTATGCCATATGATAGTTGGGACTGCACAAGAGCGTAATACATCATTTTCATAAAACAATTAAACGTCTGGATTATGGACCCTCAACCTATTCTTATGATTAAATAGACTAATGTCCACTTCGATACATCTTCATATCAGATTTCCAGTAGGAAATCCGAAGTGACCAACTTGGCATCAGAGCATTTTTGCAAAACAAAAATGGCAATGAGCACCGTCCTGGTATGGCAGGACATCTTGTTTATTTCTTAAAAATTATTCTATTAGAATCGCCTAATGGCATAAAATGGCGACGTTCAATTATTTTTTCCATATCAGATTTCCAGTAATCCCAATTGACCAAAACAAAAATGGTACCATTACATTTTGCTAAGGGCCCACAATCGCGAGGTTCAATTTTATTTTCATAACAGATTTTCAATAAACCAAATTTTCACCGACTTTGGAACACATTCAGTTGAACATTTCATTTCCAACATTTTCAACCAAGCCGCTTTTTCTGTGAAATCAGCTGGAAATCTGAAGATGAATCCAAATTTTGATAGACATTTCTTGGACTTTTTGGCAAGCTTTTTTCAAAGACCAAATGAAGTAGTAAATGTTTCGTGAAGTGTCTATTTCATTACCTCCACATATAAAGGTTTGTATACACGTATAAATTTCATTTTGTTCGACGAAAACAGATTGCCATCCACTGTAACGCCTATGGTACTTACGAATAGAACCTGAAATTCGGATTCGAACACATGGATTGTTTGCTAACCCAACAAGATTGCACCATATGAGTCTCTGTCTATTATAATGACACTGAAAAAGGAATGACAGAATATGAGAGAACTGTCAAAAGTTCACTTTGTGGACAACATAAACATTGGTATCCAACAGCGTTGACAAACTACCAGACACAACAAACTCTACATAACCATTTGAAGATGCGAGTAATAATTTTTTTCGATAGTATGGATATTGAAACTTGTGAGTAATACAGGTTTGAGTTGCATGATTATGACACATTCACCCTCCTTCATTCTTCGATTGTCATCGAATGGAATACGTATAGTGGCACAATAAAAGTCTCATCACCTACGAGATGTGATAGTGCCCAACACAATATCACGACTACTGATTGTGACCATTCACGACTTCAGACCGGGATGTAAACAGCTGGGTCCAGTACATTACTTCATCCATGGTAACTTTCCAGTGATTCAGGCTCATGATGAGCTTGGTAATGTATTCCAAAGTCTGCAGTCTCCTGGATATATCAGAAAATCCGTACAACCCGAATAACATCTTCTTTGGCCAGGTGTCAGAAAGTGCGAGAAATAACTCGAACCACATGAGCTAGATGTGGGTCTAGTGGCAATCACCAAATACATCAGCTGTCCTACAGCTTGTCTATATGGCAAGTTGGAGTATTCTTTATTTTTAACTTCTCCTGTCTGAGAATCATCTATTGTAATACGAGTGGCATGTGATTTCTGATGAATTTTCATTGAGCTGCTGTCAAATGTTCACCACTCACGCCTCAAGAGGCGTTTATAAAATTGCAGCCTCCATCACGTCAATATCTTATATATAAGTAAGAAGAAATCACGAGAAAAAAAAGATGCTATCTCGATTAGTTTGCACCATTAACATAAAAAATAATATTACGAGAATACATCTTATTCGTTTTCTAATAAAGTAGGCACTAGTACAATTTCTTACCAAGATTGAGTTCCTTGATGTTACCATTAACTGGTATGATTTTGTCTAGGAAATGCTGGTTCTCATTCCTTAAGCTATCGAACAACTGTAACGAAAATTATTTTATTATGGAAAGTGAAAACTTTCAAATTATTTTTCAAATAACCAGTTATCGACAACAAAAATTTAACATTACTCGAAGTCCTGATACTATAAATAACTTTTACTGCTCCATTGCAAAAGATATGAGTCAAAATATTACTAGCCCATGTGATCCATTAATCCATCTTGAAAATCTAGGAGTAGAAGAGAGCCTGATTCTGTATGATACAGACATTTATGAATTGATCGAAATCTTGAAGGACATAAAAAATAAAAATAGCACAGGTTACGATGAAATTCCAAGCAAAATAATACAAAACTTCCATTTAATGCCCTTCAGGTATTGTCGACACTGATCAAGATATCCTTCAAAACGGGTTCCTTTCCCCCTTTTCTGAAAACCTCTGTGGTCATACATCTGCACAAGGGCGGAGATTCTGATGACCCCTCTAATCTCCGCCCTATCTCTCTTATTCCATCCATCGCAAAACTAATTGAAAAACTAGTTAAAGGCTACTTGAATTCGTGAATAAGCATAAGATTATTATTGAAAATTAGTTTTTCAAAACAATAAAAACACACAGGATGCAATATTCTCTTTCCTAAATAAAGTTTTTTCGGAGATAAATGCCGACGAAAAGACTGCAGCAGTGTTTTGTGACATGTCAAAGGCATTTGACTGTGTTAATCACAAAATACGGCTGAGGAAGCTCCAACAATATGGATGCAGAGGACTGACTTTTGAATGGTTCAAATCTTTCCTCAGCCACTATCAATATTTCTGGAAAATTCACCATTTTTGCAAACGATACAACTATTCTCTGGAATAGTGAAAACACCGGTGACCTGCACAACATAATAACTACCGATCTAAAAAAAGTAAAAAACTAGTGCGATGCAAACGTCTTATCTTTTAATTTAAAAAAAACAAATTTGATTTCATTTAGATGTTCGCTAGATGAACTTCTCTTGGAAGACAAATCATTGGAAAATATAAATCACACGAAATTTCTAGGAGTGTTCATCGATCAGAATCTTAAATTCGAGAATCATGTTAGGCAACTTACTGGTAAAATCGCCTCGGGATGTTATGCGGTTAGGGTGATTTCCAATTAATTAGAGTTCAGCACAGCCAAAATGGCGTATTATGCACTTATCGACTCCCAGCTACGCTATGGAATACCTTGGGGAGCGTGCAGTCAAACATTATTCAAACCTCTACTGATTCTACAGAAAAGGGCTATGAGGTATATTTAACCTAAAACCGAGAGAATCTTGTAGACTCCTCTTTAAAAACAATAAAATTCTGACGATAACTGCACTATTTATACTAAAATCCGTTTGTTTGATGAATAAACATATTTTGAACCTCGCTGCATCCACATCTCACTATAACACCCGGAACAGCAGCCACACTTGAAAACTACCGTTGCCGTCCAAAAATACCACAAAAGACTCTATATTCTACAATGGTGGGAAAATGTACAATCATTTACCCCTGTATATAAGATCTGCTGATCTGAGTGTTTCCCAATTTAGGGAGACAGTCAAAAGATTCCTATCCTATTATTTGCAGGAATATTTCAATGATAATTTTTAGCCGAACTATTATAATTGTGATTGTCTATTTTATATCTGTTTATAACCTCGCCATTTGTAATTTTTACTATTGTTTGTGACGAATTAACATTTTTATGATTTACCATTTTTAATATTTGAGACAATTACCTAAGCTTTGTCAACAAGTCCCTGCCTTATGATAATAAAGCATATTTATTATTATTATTGCAGTGCGTCAGTTTATTGAAATATATAAATATCATTCAAATTATTGACGGATTTGGGGGGAAGGTTTGAAAGGGATGAATTCCTTGCCAGCGCGATATACAAAAAATAGTATTTGTAAAAGCTATCATTGCATCAGCGAAAAATAAAATTTGGTAACGCGATAACATCCGATATTACTACACTGAGAGAACAGTTGATTAGCAATAACAGTATATTGTACAATGAGCATGAAATGACATACATTTCCCACGAGTAGGTATATGAAATTTTGTGGTACGAGCGTAGCGAGTACTACAAAATTTCATATACCTGCACTATACACACTATACTTTTTCTACGACCATCTGAATCATTAACAAATCTGTAATATTTTTAATAATCCTTTTTATCATAAACTCTCCTGCCGTCATTTTTACATGGTTTAGATAATTTTTTCTTTCTTCACCCGTTGAATGAAACATCTATGTTTTCTTATAGTACACGTACCTACCTACGTCGTGAAACAAATGACATTCAAAATCTTCAAATTTTGGCAACAAAAAAAAATCATGCAGAAAAAATCAAACACTAATCGATTTCATAAAATGAAAAAAGAATGTGGATTCGAACCCTCGCTCCCACCATCCAAAGTCCATGTGTCATCTGAATCAACACTCGTCGTTACTAGAGCACATAATAATTTGTTCAAATTAACTGCTATATTGAAAGTATCTGTAAACTATTCAAAAATATAGAATCCGATAGTAATCAATCTTTTTATAGAAATTATTCTGGTTATATGAAAAGAAAATCATACCTTTGTCAGAAGTTAGGCATTATCAGGAGCTTCTGATATAAATTTATTAATTTGATTGTTAAATCATCCTCACTATCGCTAATCATTTTTAATAACTTAATTTTTTCAATCGAATTTTGTAATTATCTTCTGATGTGAAATGTCAAATTATTAGACAGATATAAACAAACTTGATTCGATATTGTTTATGTTCATAAAATTTGTTAATACCTACCTGTAATGACAGTCTAGTAGTTCATGAAATGAAATATTTCGATACAGCTAGTCCGTGGGAAATGAAAATCGGTGTTACAACGTGGTAGGTTTCTTAATCGATGACGCAATTGAAATGTTCATTTTTCTTAATGGTTGTAGAAAAAGAAATTTTCATAGGGATCATCACAAACGATCTCCCAAAAGCACATGGAGCGGCTGGAAACCGCTTCAGTGCTGTCTTCAGATGGCTTCAGTGCTGTCTGTGTTGACCTACCCTTGCACTGATGAGAGGCACAATTGCTGCAAATCTGAATTTACCGAATCCCAAAGATTACACCGAGCATTATTTACCCAGGAGCCCAGCCACTTCACAAGCTGAAAGTGGTCGTAGTATTACAAACTTCCAGAGACACGGAGCATGGAAATCAACCAATGTAGCAGAGGGATGCGTAAAAAATTCTATAAAAAACAAAATTTACATAGCCTCACATATCGTCGCCTCAGAGCAACAGTAGGACATGTGGAA
This sequence comes from Chrysolina oricalcia, assembly GCA_944452925.2. Classification (NCBI taxonomy): domain Eukaryota; kingdom Metazoa; phylum Arthropoda; class Insecta; order Coleoptera; family Chrysomelidae; genus Chrysolina; species Chrysolina oricalcia. Next base: position 55,215,480 of record OX101813.2, on the reverse strand, counting down.
AAACTTCGTTTTGAGAAAAATGCAAGTAAAGATTCTGCGAAAATTATGTTTTGCAATAACTTTTTTATTTTTGGATAAATTTTAATAAAACTTTGGTTGGTAACATAGCTTTTTAAGCTTCATATGATTGCATTAAAAGATAAAAAAAATAATAATAAATAATTAGAAAAAAAAATACTTGTCTTAGTGTTGCATTAAGAGATTTTTAATTTTTTAAAGATATCTTTGTATTTCTGTTAGATGACCTAGTGTAACACTAAACACATGTTTAAATTTTGTTATAATTTTTAACAATGCACAAATAAAAATTATTTTTCTGTTAAGTTTTTATTGAAAAAAAATACAATGTCAACTAAAATAAAAAACAAGTAAAGCAACGAAACTTTTGAGGAGAACTTGAGAAAAAAGTCAATCAGAGTTAATCAGAATCAACGTCAGTGGTGGTACTAGCAGAAGCTGACAATGATCTAAAAAAATGATGATGTTTCTGTGGTATTAAATTATCATTGCACAAACTGATAAGGTCATTTTTTTTATTAATTGATATTGGTGGTGCTCTGTCATAAGCAGGGATTAAAGTTAAATTTCCTCGCTGGGATCTTGTTTTTTTTCTAATGTTAATAATGTCAAACTCTTTCTGTTTGTAAGAGGTCTTGTAAAAAATTTTATTGGGTTCACTTTTTTTTACTTTAAATATTTTAATAGCGTTAAATAAAACATTTTCCTTTTTTTCATTTATCTTATAGTTGGTGCCCATTATTTTGGTTATTTTTTTCCAATCTACAAAATCTTCAGTTGACATCTCAGTGACTTCGTATGGTTTACCTCGTTTTTTTGCCGATTTTACAATGGTTAATAGTTCCGAAGGAACATAAAGCGGGCCATTTTTAAGAACTCTTGTTCTTTCTTTTTCAATACATGAATGCATTGAATCGCCTTCATTTTCCGTGTGTCCAACGATAAGATATTTATGGGTGATTTCTTCTATATCATAATTTTCCACAGTGTACAAATACATAGCCATCAAATGTTTGTTTTTATTTTGAGCTGAACAATTATCACTGTAGAATACAATTGTTTTTCCTATGCCATACTTCTGTAAGAACCGAAATACACAAGTGGCCATTTCATTAGCTCCTCTTTTGGCCTCTCCTTCATGCCACATGTAGCAAAACCCAGATTTTTCTTTTATGTTAAAAATCGTGAAATTGAAAACGTTAAGTTTACTTTTATAGAAAAATGTTGAAACATTACCATTAGGCAGAGGTGTAACAGCCTGTAAATCATAAGAACATAATATGATATTATTATGTTCATCTTGTAATGCCAAATTTTTATCTTTTGCCTTTTCCAAACGAGACAGAATCTTTTCCTCCTGGTGCTTATCAAAATATTCTTTTTGGGATTCTTTTTCTTCACCACTTAAATTGTTAAACGTTTCGCAGACAGAGCATAAATCTTTTTTTGGTTCAAAAAATCCTAAATTGAACTTTGTATTAAAAATATTTGAATAAATGTGTTGTTTAACGAAAGTTCTACCATTGCTTATACATTCTTCCTTATACAGCCGGTACATAATGCTTAAGTTAAGCGATCATTCCAAAAACTCTCTTGCTGTGGAATTCCTACAATAATGGGACTCTTTTCTGGGAAAACTATTAATATGTTTTATTACATCTCCAATCAAATTTTCATCAATTTTATTAGATCGGTTTGAATGTGTGCCTCTTTGTTCTTTTTCCAAAAATCCAGATTCATTTAATTTTTTCAAAACAGTATCAATAGAACAGTTAGAAATGTTTAATGTATTTTTGAAGAATAATTTGCAGACCCTAACTTTTTCATTATTAACATTAAAAAAGTATGCGCACGTAAATGTTTTCTTTTTGTACTGCTTTCCAGGTTTGTTTGGCCTTTTTTCAATGTGACGACATAAAAACTCTCTCTGACGAGACTTATCAGCAAGCTTGTAATAGGTGTTAAATAAGTCTTCTCTACATATTTCTGGAACCTTCTCTGAGCATTTAAATAAACATTTTTCACCACAAGCTTCTAGTACAGACTTAGCTTTGTGCAGCTTTCCTAGTCTAGAAACATATTCCTTTCCAGAATTAATTTTTTGTTTTTTTATGTTTCTTTTCCAGGAGTCCATATTTTTTATTCGTTTTCTTGTCTTCCGACGCTTATTGGTTTCTGGTATTTCCTCCACGTTTTCACCATTATCATTTACGGCTTCTTCAATCGCTGTTTCATTACCGACTCTTCCTTCTTCTGCTGTTTCATTAACTTCCTCATTACTATTGATTTCTTCATCTGCTGTTTCATTTACTTCCTCATTATTAGTCTTTTTATTGTTGGGTAAAAAATCTGGATCTAGTACGCTATCGTCAGCTGAAAAATCACTGGAACTTTTTGAAAACCTCCTAGAGGTGCCAATATTTGGGTCATCACTGCTTTTACTTTGTTGAATTTTACAAATGGGCACCGGCTTGAGTTCTGTCAGTACATTGTTTCGCAGTTCTTCTTCAAAGTTTTGTTTTTCCAACCACTGTGAAACCTTTTGATTTGAGGTAGACGTTTCAGGGTCAACATCAATAACTAAAACAATATATTATTTTATTAATAAATTATTAATTAAATATCGCTGAAAACAAAATATTTTAACTTTCTCCCTTTGCAACACCGCTCACCTCAATTATTAAAATGATAACCTAAAATACGCGCGAAGCTGCCAAACGTACTCGTAAACGTAAATATAAATTGATTTGACTTACCGTTTTCCTTTTCCTGCTCAATCTGCACATTATTGTTATTTTTCTTTGCTAGAAACACTATATTGACTTCTAGTGGAGGCGTTACAGCCCTTTTGATTTAAAACTGTTGCTTTATGCATTATGTTCTTCTGAAATACACCTTCACAACTCAATTCTGTACTAATTTGTATGAAACAGTAGGACATTTTTGTTTCTCATCAATCTGTCAAAAACAAGATATGCAACGTTAGGTTATCTGTGTTGTCATAGTGTTACACTATAAACATTTGATTAAAGAAAATAATGATACACGAAGATAAGTAAATTTATGAAGAAACTATTTTATTTTTAACATATCTTACTGTTTCACTTAAAAATATGGTTTATTACGAATAATTTGACACTGATATCTCAATACCCAATTTATTCTTTGATAACCTACTGTTGCTCTGAGGCGACGATATTGACAAGTGCAGTAACAAAATTAATATCCCGAAAACTGGTCCAATTACTAATCTCAATACTGCCAGCTCTGTTAATATCCCTAATGATATTAATATAAGTAATCGTTATAATTGTCATTGGTATTCATAGGTGATGAATTCATTAAAGTGATTGTTATAATAAATAATTGTCTCTATTAAGTCCATACGTTATTATCCATCGATATCCTTTTTAAATACAAAACGGCTACAGAAAAAAAATTGTACGTAACACGATTCAAATGAGATTTTACGGGACTTGCAGGATTCCAGGACTTGCCTTCGTCTCGTTATGCCAAGTTCCTACTCATACTTCATACTTCGTAAAATACAATTTTCCGCGAATTACTATTTCGTGAAAGTAAAAGAAAGACATGAAAGTTTCCGTTTCTGCATTACTTATTATCATTATCGCTGTGTATCCTCTGGATTTAGATATTTCTTCGAGATCTCAAAATTCAGTTTGACCAATCAGACCACGCCAACAAATCGGTATAGATTTTTTGGTTATATGCTATTTGTAGAGACGCTTAAGTTGAGCACGCTCTATGAATAAGAGGCCAGCACATCCATGAGCCTCAACGCCTCAAACACTCCCAAATAGACCTACAAATAATACCAGTTCTGAATCAAATTGAAAATTCAAATTATATGTTACAGCGTCTAGGGACCAACTCATGCATCATTGTCATCATTATACTGCTAATCCCAGTCACTGTCTTAATCATGAAACCAATTTAAAACTGTACGAGGATATATTGAAAAATTCTTAGCATACATAGTACAAAATAAAATTTGAATGATGATCGATTTTGTTGCCCAAAATAATCAAAAATAGGTTTTGAGTAGTGCACCTCAATAAAATCGTCTTTTCCTTTGTCAGATGATGACTATAGTCACTTTCTAAACAAAAATGTCATAACGGAAGACATACGAGGATATTTTGAATAATTCTTATTTTACTATAGTACCAAATAAAATTTCAATGTCAAAATATTTTATTACTCAACATATTCTCCTCTTGATTGGATACATTTATTACAGCGAACCTGCAACGACTCTAGACCATTCAAAAATAATATTTTTTCTTGCTCTGCAAACCAGACCTCCACAGCTTTTATTACCTCCTCGTTGGAATACAATTTACGACTTTTCAAACTTTTTTTTCAATTGAGGAAAGAGATGATAGTCGGACGGAGCCAAATCTGGTGGATAAGGGGGGTGTTCTAGTGATTCAAACCCTAAATCATGAATTTTTTGCATGGCAACATGAGAGTTGTGTGCAGGGGCGTTGTCCTGCAATAACAAAACACCTTTGGATAGCTTTCCGCGTCTTTTCTCTTTAATTTCTTCTCGTAGAGTGGTCAGTAATGTCGAATAGTAATCTCCAGTTATTAATTGTTCTACACTTATCCAAAAAATCAATCATGATTACTCCATGGCAATTCCAAAAAACTGAAGCAAGAACTTTTCCAGCAGATTTTTGGACACGAAACTTCTTAGGTCTTGGAGAACTGGAGTGTCGCCATTTTATCTATTGTTGCTTTGTTTCTGGTTCGTAGAAATATACCCAAGTCTCATCCATTGTAACAATTCGGTTTAAGAAGTCTACATCGTTTTCAAATCGAGCACAGATCGAACGCGATGCTACTACCCTTGCACGCTTTTGGTCACCAGTCAAACATTTGGGGATCCATTTTGCAGCAATTTTTCTCATGTCCATATTGACGTGAACTATATGATGAACGCATTCGTATGAAATATTCAGTGCTTCAGATATCCGTTTTAGCCCAATTCGACATGAACTGCATCGATATTTTCGGGGACTGACACAGAAACTGGCCTTCCCGATCTGTCATCATCTTCAATGGAAAAGTTACCTCTTTTGAAGCTGCAGTCCAATTTTTCACGGTCGCGTACGAAGGACAATGATCACCAAGGGTATTGAGCACATCGTCGTAAATCTGCTTACCTCTTATCCCTTTTAAATACAGGTACTTGATGATGGCTCGATACTCCAATTTTTCAATTTACACAATTTTGGTGGACATAGTTTTTCTTTTAATTTATTGCGTAGCTCTGGTTTACTTTTTTGACGTCAAACTTTACACTGACACTTCTAATAAGTTATTGTTCGTTGCTATCCCAATAAACACACACACTCGTATCATATACGTTTAAATGTGGTAGTTGACGTTGAGGAAACGTTACTCGTTGAATTTCGCAACGTGACTTTCGTAACCTAAATTCAACCAAACGTTGATTCTACCCATAAAGAACGTATATGATTCAACGCGAAACTTTTGCCACCATTATCAAACATGTCCTTATCGTGCTTATTTCACAACGTGTATTCAATTAGAACTGAAGACACATTACATAAACGTTGAATATGACCCGAGGCTTTGGGAAACCTGTATTCTACGTTTCAGTTACTCTTTTTATCTACGTTGATGGAACGTTATGAAATTACGTATTTGATGCGTTGGATAAAGCATTCAATAACAACTTCATCTTTCACGTAACTTCGAGGCAACTATTTTGATTGCTTATTTTCCAACGTTGTTTCAACTGATAGAAAACATCCATCAGATGCGTTGAAAATTAATTGCTTCGTTTACTCTATGTCAACAGAACTAGTCTTCTTTGGACAACTTCAACGTTTGTTCAACTAGACATATACATCGTAACAAATACGTCACTGTAGCCACTAATATGAAACTTTTTTTTAGAGGTTTTTCAACGTATATTCAACAGAACTAAGAAACATTTCATAAACGATGATCATGACATTATTCAACAACCCGAAACTTTGAGCAACCTATTTTTTACGTTTCAGTAACTCTGTTTTTCTACGTTAATTGAACGTTATGACTTTACGTGTTTGATCTGTTGAAGGAAGTATTTAATAACAACGTAACTTCGAGACAACCATTTTGATTGCTTATTTTTCAACGTTGTTTCAACTTATAGAAGACATCCATAATTTACATTGAAAATCAATTGCTTTGTTCACTTGATTTCTGCAAAAATAGTCTTCTTTGGGGACCACGTCAACGTTTATTCAACTGGATGCACATCGCAACAAATATGGTACTGTAAACTCCATAATGAAATTTGTTCTTATCGTGGTTTTTTAACTATGGACCACTTCAACGTTAATTCAAGTGGATGCATCCATCGTAACAAATAGAACTAAGAAACTTTGCATAAACGTTAAAAATGACACTATTCAACAAACCGAAGTAACGCATACTATCTACTTTCATCTCCCATTTATTGAGTATTTGTCGTTGAAGATTCGAGGCCTATGATTTGAACTTTTTTTTAAAACAAATAATATCTTACTCATCAGTCATTGAAAAGCTTAATGAGTATCCTCGATTATTTCATAATTAACCACTCATTGGCAACGCTGTATGATGCACCGTCAGATGGCGTGATCACGTTGACGCTGAACGTTGATTGATGAACAGTTAGTTCTACCGCAGTCGCCATCGATAGTGTCCCGGCATTTCTTCTTTCTTAGGGTTATGTGTGCATGTGTCCGATTCAACCAGAGGATAATTTGGTAAGTACCTACCTACCTTGTTGATGAATTGTTTATTGCGCAAACATCAAATGTTTCCTTATAATCTGTAATATTATATTTGGCACAGTCGTCTTAAGAAGGTTGTAAAGTCTGCATGGTTCTTTACAGCAATTAGTATCAGCGATTTATCTGATACAGTATCAATTCTTATCGTATAGAACTATGGAACCTCGCATACGTAATTCCAATTTGCTCAAATCTATATGTAGTAATTATATTTCAAAGCCGTAATTTGTAGTCGATAAATCTAATTGAGATACGTTGATAAAACGTGTATAAAAGGTAGATAATTAAACACGTTGGAAATAGTTGGATGAATAAACGTTGAGTTCAAGAAACGTTGATAAATGGTAGATATCAAACTTGTTGAACATGGACCTGGTGGACATAAGTATGTCGTGCATTCGAAATTTTTCAATTCTCAAGAATAGATACTAGTTTAGTATGCAGATACAATGACGTTCATCAGTGTATATATTATTTATATATTTATTATTTGTTAGGTCACAAGATTGAAGTCAATTGGTGGCACTTCTCCTGAAGATCACAGTAGAAGAATTTTAATATTAATTTCAACGAATGAGCTGGCTTGCCTCTACAACTGGAACGACAGATAAGAAGGCTTTCAAGGATATACATGTGATCCAACTCATTTATGGTGAGGTTATCACTCATGTGCCATATTCCATAATAATTATATTGAATGATTTTTGCAGTTGCTGTCAAGAACGAGTTTGAAGCAGCAGATCACATCCAAATAGCAGATACTACAAAAGACTGGTTATATTTTGCGAAGAAACATATGAATGACGCCATCAACTCTAAACAAAAAAAAAATATTTTATTTATATTAATATATATTTCCTTTGATACATCCGATAAGCATAGGACATTTTGAATATCGTGATGAAGTGATCTTTGTGTTACCCTCTGTCTGAATTTATACCAAAATAAAATAACACTTATTACTAAAAAGTATGTTTTCAGCATTTTCAGTAAAAAAAAGTTCATACGAAGAAAACCCAATATTTTTTTGGAACCATGTTTTTTTTTTCTAATTGATCTAGAAGCAATAGATCACCCTGTATAGAGATTGAATACTGGTAACGTTTATTGAACGTACAGTAATTGCATTTTGTAACGTTTGTATAACGTTTCAGGGTGGTGATGACAAAAGTTGATTCATAGTAAAAATACATACGTTGCTTCACCCCAGTTCAATTAACGTTGTTGTAACGTTTAAAATTGGTGGTAATATCGATTAAAAGATATTAATATTCCTCGTTGATTCAACCAAGAATATCAACATTACCTAATAACTGGAATTCTACGTTTGAATTTGGTGGAATTCTATGATCATCATCAACGTTTAGAATTCGTATCTCAGCAACGTGACTTCGAAACGAAGATATATCGTTATGCTGCAGTAGAATATAACTGGATAAAAAACGTTGAAACCCCGTGAAAAGGCATAGTTACGTTGTAACCGGATTGTAACGTTATATTTCAGTGGAATTTTCATTACAGTAAGAACGTGTAAATAACCTTGAATCAACGTGAAGAGGTAACGTTACTATAAAACCTGATTGAAACGTATTGCTTAACGACATTTTGCCGTTTTTTCAACGGTGAATAATTGTAGCGTTACTTGAAAAATTCAACGTTTTATTCACGTATCTGTGTTTATTGGGATGGTAACGCAATATCTTGTTTATGCAGGGAACTGGTCTAGGCTAACTAGATATCAATACATCCTCGTACAGTAATTACTTGATTCAGAAAAACATTTTAAGCTAGTTCAACACAATTTTTTTATCAAGCTAATTATATTACTTATTTTAGAACAATATTTTTGACGTTTGTAGCAAACATTTTGTTTGCCACTCGATCACCAAAGTAGAATTTCGTGCACGAGATATTCAAATGATTATTATAGCACGTACATTAGTTGAATGGTATAAAGTAAGTATCCGAGATATTTTGTCGCATTCACACACTTGATAACGAGAGTAGATGTTAACTGTTGAAACGTCGTGACTCAAACACATGCAAACATTTTTCTTCTTTGATTCTAGACAATGGAAGATCATAAGAATTCTACTAACACTACTACATTGTCAACCACTTTCAAAACAAAAGTTTAGGCTTCGTTAAAATGTAAGATACAGTTGGATGCAACTTACTGGTACATTAGTCAAATTTCTCATCCGTTCTGCTATAGTCGCATTTCTCTTCGGCCTCATCAGCATAAAAATATTTTTCAAATCTGGACAAGATCTCAACAGTTTTTCAATCAAAACTTTTCCGATAAAACCACTTCCACCTGTTATAAAAATACTTTTTCCTTTGAAAAAGTCTGCAATTGATAAATCTTCATTTCTCTCATTTACTGACATTATTTTTGGTTGTATTACTTGGCAGTGAAAAGCTAAATGAAATTAGTTCAAAGTACCAATAACATGTACTTATGGTATTAGAATTGTTAATTCAGACTGCAATGGAGTTGATAGAAAATAGAAAAAACAGTTAATAATCAATGTAGTCATTGTTCCGTATGCTGAATAATATCGTAACGTATAATTAGAGGTTGAATAAGTAACCTAGTGGAATTCTCATGCGAAATGGTCCGTAGTATGGTTAGTTTGCCGAATTGTGTTAAAAAAATTTCCTTTGCCGTGTCTGCCCAGTCACTGCCAAAGCAATGTCACTCGCGTTCCAGCAAGTTTGGCTTTTCGATCACCTGTTTTTTGCGGGTGGGAAAGGTGATATTTTCAGACATGGCCTTCTCTTTTAATTGAGAATTGAACTTTCTTAACCGGATTGAAAAAAGGGGAGTCAGAAACGATTTTTTTTCTGAGTGTTAAAGTGTTGTATGATTGTATAACGATAAAAATAATGAAAGAAATATTATTTGAGTTTTAAAGGAATAAAAAGGATATTTTTCCCTATTTCTGGGCAATTTCGTTCAGTTCCACCATCAAAACGAACGAATATTTTGGTGTTGTTTAATTTTAGTATCGAAGTCTATCATTCACTTTGTTAAACGACTTTCCTATTTTTCTCTAAGATGTTTCCTTTTTTTGTGAATAATTTTACAAGAATGTGTTTTTTTCGCGAAATGGGTTTCCTTGCTTTATTCCATTTGAAATGAGAAATATCCAGCTTTATCAAAGTCGACTAATAAAAGTTTGGTTCAGCCGTCGAACAGTGAAAACTAATTATTGCTTACAATTCTGGATTCACAAATGGAACTGAATTTCTTTTGAATGACACGCCCCTCTGGCACAGGGTCTGATCAGGTATGGGCAAAAATAAAACTCATTCGGGTAGATCGAAACTTGGAATATTATAACTTTTTCAATTAATAGCTTTTTTCAACATGTTTTCATCACTCCATAATATTTTTATATTAGGAAAAACCAAGAGGCGGCTCCAGAATGTTGGACGAGTTTCGTGATTTCTGATACGATTCCATTCAAAATTGGTATATAGAAGCTTTTCGGTTTGGGATGTCATAATTTTTATTGATAACTCAACGTAGCGGCTCCAAAATAGCGGACGAAATTTCTGAGTCTTTGACTGATTCTATTTTGAGTTGGTACAGGTATAGGGATCTTTGAGGTCGAAGATCATGATTTTTTTGTCATTGTTTGACAGCTACAGAACGGTGTACGAATTATTATTGTCCGATTCCGTTCAAAATCAGAATATATGGGTTCTTTGGATCGTTGAATTTGACTCTTTGAATTTGAATTTGAAATCTTTTATTCACATAATTGAATGGATTTTTGTTGAATTGAAAAAAAAATGTTTTTTCGTTAACCAGCTGTCGTCCCCTTACTAACGGCAGCCCTCAGAAGTAGAAACTTGTGCGAGCTGAGGATTAACGCGGTCTTACCTTTTCACGTGCGATTCCTAGCACTTTCTCGGGCCAACAGAAATGTTTCTGCATTCGCTAGGATTTGAACATTTGACTGTCAGCCAAAGTTATTGAAACAATGTCGCTTTCACCACACGGCTACCTGAATTCCTATTTTTGCTATGATTTTGGTTTTTCAACTATTCATAAAAAAATCACAATTATTGAAGAAAATCAATACGATTGTAAAAGACCATTTTTCGTTTGTAAAAGAAGGTATCTTGTATAAATTGAGATAAATGAAATACAAAATAATGATTGAAAAAAATTTTGAAGCCAAGAGTAAGAATAATAAAAATGTTCCAATGATATGGTGTTATAGGATAAAAAATTGCCTTTTATTGATGAAATATATTTCATTTGTTCATTAACCTCAATCTATCGGTGAAATCAAGAATCAAGGTTACTGATATAATCGTGAAACATCTGATATATGTTGGTTGGTAAACTGTATCTCCACGACACGAGGTAAAGTATAAATCCAAAAAATGTATACTTTAGAATATTCACTGCCAACTGGAACCTGAAACAAAATGCATCAAATTATAATGAAGAATCGAAAATATTACAATAATGTTTCTCAATAGTAACTCTGATAGGAGATGAGTCCAAATGATTTCGCGTAATTTCTCAAAATATTGCACCTTCCCGTGAAATAATGGTAAACAGACAACACACCAGAAACAGGATTATTATTTTCTTCATTGCATCGTGTGGAACATACTCCTTAAGAGAGTACTGCTTGAGAAAAGGACGGTAACGTAGCTAGGTGACCTTCACTATCGCCAAGTGAATAAACACCGGTATAAAGCTTTCTTTCAGTTCTGGATAGAAAACTACTTCTCCTCCAGCTAATACCTTGACGGAAATTGTATTAAATGAACGTTTCCAAACAATGCCATGGTGACACAACAGCAAGGGCCTGCTGTATCCTGATACATGTTGCGGCTCTGCTATTTGAGACAGGAGGAACTTGCAACCATGAAACCGTGATACTATTGAGATCATTGCGAATACGTACATCCTTTAGATATACAGAATGGGTAAAAATTTGACGCATCATAGGCGTTTGCCATGCTATTCGAGCTGAGAAACAGAATGCAGTCGATCAACACCAAATGCACGTTATGCATTGAAGATTTTCATCGAGGGGACACGCAAAGCAGTCATTCGCCGCTAAGACGTAGGTAGGGAAGGGGTAAACAGTGGTTCAGTTGACTAGTCGAGTCGCAGAATCGCACCCGCGCCATAATATATGCTGTTCGACTGCATTCTGTCTCGCACTTCGAATAGCATGGCGAACGCCTATGATGCGTCAAATTTTAAAACTACTATAATGGGGACAGATGAAACGCTTGGACTTTGAAAATTTTCATTTACTGCTTCATGACCACTTCAATGAGGCGATATATCATCTCAAATGGCCGGCATCAAGTTCAGTTACGACAAGTGAAATCTTATATTGGGTGGATACTCCTGATATAATTACGATAAACAATTTGAGATCGGCAATTTCAGAGAAAAGATATGCTTTGGTTGTATTCGCATTGAGTCCTACCAAGTTGTTGAATTCCCTGTCTAGAATGTTTGATAGCTCCATATTCAAATCTGCATACCCCGTTTACATCAAACACAAAGCTGTGGGGTAGCTCCCAACAAATCATAGATGTAATGGAGAAACGGTGTTGATGCTAAAATAGATTCCTGCGAAACATCAGCATTTCTGAACAAGTTTTGACCGTATCTTGGCGTTGTAAGCCTCTTAATTCACAGGATTCGATTGTCTCTTTAAGGAGGCCCTACACTATCAAGAAGCTTGATCAAATGTTTGAGGCTCCGATTGATGGGCGCTTCAAGCGTACTTCAATCAACACTTCGATCTTTTGATCAAAACTCTCACTCGAAGCTGAGAAGTGGAGGAGTGTGGAGCGTATAATGGTGTCAAATGTAGATTTGGGCTAAATATTGCTTTCTGTGAAAAGGAGAAACCACAAATAGAAAAAAAGACGGTGGTCTAAGGACTGGTATAAAATGAGGAACCGCTTCACTCATCAACTTCTCCTTAACTTTCTGAGTGGTTCGGAACCAGGGGATTATAGGAACTTTCTACGCATGGATCAAAAAAGATTCGATAATCTACTCGCTTTAGTCTGCCAAGACATCGAAAAGAAGGACACCAAAATGTGTGAGGCGATTCCTGTAAGTCAGAGATTGTCTATCACGTTGAGGTACCTAACATCTGGTATGGATTTAGAAGACCTGAAATACACGTGTGCCATTGCTCCGCAGACTCTGGACCTCATCATCATGGAAGCGTGCTCTGCAATTATCAAGGCATTGAAGGAAAACATCCAGGTAAGAAATTAGTGCCTAAGTAAATATCTTTATATTTTAAGAAAGGAAAAAATTTACAAATATTCACACTCTACGAATAATACAGATATCACACAGGTGATGTACATTATTGCTGAACTGAAAAGATTAGGGCACAAACAAGTTCACAGGGAGGTAAATGAGGAGAAGAACGTAGCAGCATAATCTTCCTCAGACGTTTAGTGGTGTTGCTCTGGGTATGAAGGGCTGGCATGTGGATGTGAAATGTATAGCGTCTGCCCTGGGTTGAAGTACCTTCGCCAACTATTCACTATAGGAGATGACGATGCAGGTGGCGAGGGTGACCAACGAGGAGGGTGGGTTTGAAAACGCACCCCTTCCCTTGTCAAAAAGCGTGTCATTTATGATTTTTTCGGCGAAGCGTCGTTGGTCTGGAGTTAACTTTTTAAATTTCATAGCCCATCCCTTAGCCAAAATACCTTCTTCAGGTCGCTTGAAATATTCAGTCGCTAGACCCACTGATTGATCAGTGCTATCAGGCCCACCTTTACTTTTTTTCCCGTCTTTACAGGGATGGCTGGTTTGGGAGTTGGGGGTGTAACTACGTCAGAAGGAGACCCTACACTTTCGACACTGAGTTGTGATTGCGAGTCTCGATCCGGAGTCGGTTGCTGTAACAAAAATAAAATACAGTGCATGAAAGCTTACAAAATTACAAAAATTACAAAATTAAATTACTTCAAGACATCAAGCCTAAATTACCCCATGCGTTACAGAGCCGCACGAAAGTTTCCCGGTCGGTTTTTCTGTCGGACGGCAGCCGAGAATTTGAAAAATTTGTGCGGCTCTTGGCATGGTGTAATGTAGGCACAACAGCAATTTCATAATTAAATTCCTATTTATAGTAAGTGTTAGTTCTTCATGTGAGGGTTATAATGCTAGTTCCGTTTTTGTTTCTATTCTAGTTTCCAAAATCGCAGGATGGATGGAAACGGGTTGCTCAGGAATTCGAAGAAAAGTGGAATTTTCCCAACTGCGTGGGGAGCGTTGATGGTAAACACGTATCAATCCAAAAACCTCGCCATTCTGGGTCCTACTATTACAATTACGAAGGTTTTTTCAGCATTGTGCTTATGGCAATTGTTGATGCAAATTATAAATTTCTGATGGTTTGATGTGGTAACAAATGTCCGAGTGTCAGATGGTGGTGTGTTGAAGAACACATTATTTTGGCGCAAGTTGTCTCAGAACCAGCTTGACATGCCTGATCCTCGTGAGTTATCAGACACTCCTAATAAAAAATGTCCGTACGTCTTCATTGGAGATGAAGCATTCCAACTTCTCCCTCAATTCATGAAGCCCAACAACAGAGCTGTTTTGAAGAACGAGACAAGGATTTTCAACTATAGACTCTCCCGAGCCAGAAGAGTTACTGAAAATGCATTTGGTATATTAACGAAGAGATTCAAAATATTTCAAAGAGCCATTAAATTTGATCCACCGAGAGCTGTGTAAATTGTAATGGCATGTAGCAATTTGCTTGTGCTCAAAGAACCAAGAGCCAAGTATTTGCAACCTCAGGATATTGACAGAGACGATTTTGTGTCTGGTGCTGTGGAACCTGGGTCATGGAGGCAAGACATTCAAGAGATGGCACAACTTCAAAGAACCAAAGGCAATTCTACAGTAGAGGCAAAAAGAATAAGGGATAACTTCTGCCAATATTTCGTCGTCTGGGTCAGTTCCATGGCAAAACAATTGCCTTGTATAACATTTCTCGTGATATAAAATAATTATAAATACTGTAAAAAAATTAAGTACAATAAAATCAAATTCTTACCTCAGAAGTTTCGGTTTGTGCGATTTCCAACTGGTCTTTTATGAAGAGCATGTCATTGTAATACCACAGCGAAGGTTCAAGGATGTCGTCTGTAGACGTCCCCGCCACTTTTTTACTCTCGATGACCTTGAACTCCTTGTTGAAGTTTGTTCTGAGAACATTAATTTTTTGTTTCAATTGTATCACACTGAAATCGGGTTTTATTTTTTTAATGCCCCCATGATTTTTTCAAGCACCGCACTTTTTTTATTTCTGTTGAAATAATCCTTGCTCTTCACTTTCCACAATTCCGAACAATCGAGATATAATTCAATCAACAAACTGATGAATTTCCGCTCCGAGTTTTCGCGAACCTCGCATTCCGAAGTGGACGCTATGCCTTCCACCCCTTGACTGACGCAATGCTTGATGGAAATTGTCCTAGACTATCAAGCGGCTTGACCATCCGCTTGAGTCATTCAAACTTTTTATCAGTCACCGTCAATGCTTGCTTCAAGCTTCAATCGGGTTTATGAACTATCAATCACGCTTGATACAATCAATTTGCTCAAGCATTTGATCAAGCCGCTTGATAGTCTAGGGCCTACTTTGGACATTTTTCTAGCTTCAACATATTCTGCTCTAGTCTCAGGACTCTGATTTTTGTGCCAACAATGGCATGCTGCAAAAAACCCTACGTTGCGGTGACAAAATTATAATGAATGGGTGAATGTTCAAAATCAATTTTGAATTCTGAATTTACTGTGCCACCAATTCGTTGGTTTCAATTTTTATGATTTGTTAAAAAACATTATTAAAATTTTAATTTATGGAATAGAATTATTTTGTAATTTTCATAGATTTTGTTTCATAGAAATGCCCTTTCCACTATAATTCCACCGTTGCTCTTTCAGGTTCTTACCTATTTCAACATCAGTTTCTGATTCAGTTCAGTCGGTATGCCAAAGAACGAAATGGTCTCTCTTACTACAATAGGATTAATAATTGGTCTCCTCAATAAAATGACTAAAATAATTGTATAAAAAATTCATTATAAAATTTTTCCGCCGACCTCGTATTAACATGTCTGTTTAATATGCTTCAATGCAAACGAAATCGACCATTAATGACCCCTATTAATGCTCAATTTGTCATTAATGATCGATTTCTCTGTAAATGCATGATTTTGCGCGTTAAACGGATTCAGATTTTATGTGCTCTGTAAAATTTTGACACATAATTTTCCAATCTGAATAATGAATATTGAAGATAATTTCACGTTGATACCGCTAGATGTTGCGGAAACCGCTAAAGTGGCAGCTTCAAGTTTATTGCCTGATAAAAGCAGAAAAATCTATGAAAAATTAATTATTTTCTTTATTATGTATAGCAACTAATTTTGGAAAATGTAGCAAATATTCAACTCATCAAAACGCGACATTTTATACATGGGCTCTGTAGCGCAGAGGTGAAATAGTCCAAGATCCCAGGGTCGTCAGACCTTACTAATTTTTAAACGAATGAAATGTGTACGATTGAGTAGTCTTAGTATGTGCAATGTTCGCATGACTACCTGCTAGCTTGTCCAGATGACCATTCTTCAGATATTAGGGAATCAAGGTACGCAAAAACACTACTAACTTAGTTGAATTGCCAGTCTACAGAATTGTTTCTATAGCCCATGGTGGATCAGTGGACAGAGTATCTAGCTACCACCCCGAGTTCAAATCTCGTCTGCACCGATTTTTTTTATTTTTTTTTAAACCCAGCAGACGCATCACACTAGGGTTAGCCAGCTCGGTTGGAGACGGCTTCGACTCTGGGAGGATTTTTGTTCAAAAATAAATTTAAAAGAAAACAAAATTAAAAGATTTTGTTAAGATTTCCATGAGTAAAATCTCAGTGCCTTCAGATATAACTTATTTTTGAAAAGATGAAGACTTAGGTTCTGAGTGGTGTCTCATGTACTTTTATTACCTGCGTGCTTGTGGAGTTCGCTCTGTGACACCTGAAGCGTATGATTCACAATAACAAGACAAATAGAAGGATGGTCCGTTCAGGAAATTTGAAAGTTACTAATACAACAAAAAGTAGCTAATACATGGATTTTTTTTATGAGTTGATCAAGTGATGAAGTTTCAATTACATGGTGGTTCTTCGGGTTGTAAGGCCGACGTATATTTACAGAAGTTCTTGACGTTTCGCCAACAGGAGTGGTTAGCATTTTCAAGAGATATTTTTTTCAAAGGTTCTTGTTTCTTAATTCGCTGTCAAATGCTTGACATTTGTTATACGTTGCCTCAATAAATACCTGTGATTTGACGTTCTTACATCTGATTGGTCCATAGCGTTAGCTGACATCATAGAATCGTTCGTACCGTTATTTTGTGGGTAGGGAGCTAATTGAGAAGTTTTGAGAACTGGAAGCCAAACCTTGTTCAATTGTAGTCCTTCTTCGGTTCTGTTGAAGTTGTTGTGGTGTTTCTGAATTTCAATTGCTTCCCGGAGGAGTCTTGGGTAATAGGCAGATGTTGAAGAGATGACTTGAGTTTCTTCAAATTTCACTCTATGGTTATCGTTGTTGAGAGAATGTTCTGCGACAGCGGATTTCTGTGTGTGCTCTAACCGACAGCAAGCCTTGTGCT
The DNA here is from genome assembly GCA_944452925.2 of Chrysolina oricalcia. Taxonomy (NCBI): domain Eukaryota; kingdom Metazoa; phylum Arthropoda; class Insecta; order Coleoptera; family Chrysomelidae; genus Chrysolina; species Chrysolina oricalcia. Next base: position 55,197,936 of record OX101813.2, on the reverse strand, counting down.
CTTTGATTCTTGTTTTAACGGAACGTTTCGTGGTTCCGATATAAACGCTGCCACATGCTTGGTGTACCGCATTTCATTGTCAATCCACAGCCCAAGATTTTTTGCTTCTTGAGCAACTGGCAGTATTTCATTGTTGATCATAAAGTTGCAACTATGTCTTATCTCTTTTTATTTTTGAGCCAAAAATTAGGACTTTGGATTTTGTTGCATTTAATTTCAAATTGTGCGCTGACGATATATTAAATAATTTCAACAAATCATCATTTATTCTATTTGTAGCTTCTTGACAATTATCTGTCGAGAAACTAAAATATATTTGGGTATCGTCAGCGTACTGATGTACCTCACAGTGACTCAAGCATTTGCCAAAATCGGAAATATACATTGTGAAGAGAAGGGGGCCAAGAATGGACCCTTGGGGGATTCCAAACTTCCGCTACTTAACTACAGAACGTTTATTCTGAACTTCAACAAACTGGGTGCGGCCCGCAAAATAACTTTTTATTAGACGGAGTGCATTTTCATCAAAACCATGGTGTTTGAGCTTTCTTCCAAGTAACTCGTGATCTAGGGTATCAAATGCTTTACTGTAGTCCAATAATATGAGGATTGTCACTTGTCCACAATCTGTACAAGCAAGAATGTCATCAGTGATACAGGCCAATGCGGATGTGGTACTATGATTGGATCTGAAACCCGACTGGTTTGGTGGAATAATATTCAAAACGTATCGTGAAATTTGTTGTTTCATAATCATTTCCATTATTTTGGAAAATGCTGGTAAAATGCTTATTGGTCTGAGATCAGAATAGTCTGTCACCTTTAGATAGATATTGGAACACATTCCCCTAGAAACCATGTCTAAACCGACAGATTTCATGCCAGTTAGGTACGACTTCGAAATGCAGTTTGAAGTGGTCATAAACAGCCACCAAATATGCACAGAGAACGGACCTCAACTGGGAAGGGATGCATCAGTGTGGTACACAGATGGATCTAAGATGGATGAAAGGGTTGGAGTGGGCGTTACACGACCAAATTTTAGGCTCTCAAAACCCCTTGGTAACACCCCAACCATCTTCCAAACAGAAGTACATGCTTTAGTATTATATGCCCAGGAATGCCTTGAAAGAGGCACTCGAAGGGCAGAAATATATATACTATCAGATAGCCAAGCAGCACTAAAAGCTCTGAGGTCATACACCTGTGAGCCTAAGCTGACTTGGGACTGTAAAAAATCCCTGATACAACTGGCGACAAACAATCAGGTCACCCTGATGTGGGTGCCAGGTCACAAAGGAATTAAAGGTAACGAAGAAGCAGATTTCCTTGCCCAAGAAGGGGCAAACACACAATTTCCAAGCCCAGAACCCTTCTGTGGACTCTCCAAAGCCCACTTGAAAGAGGAATTCCGACGCTGGGAAACCGATTAAATGAAATCTCACTGGAATCAAGTGCCAGGACAAAGACAAGCAAAAAGACTAATGTGCCTATCGCCAAAGAAAGCTAAACAGCTTCTCGAGTTAGACAAGAAAGACTTGAAGATGGTAACGGGACTCCTCACTGGACACTGCCCTCTGGGGTACCACCTCAAAAAGATGGGTAAATCAGAGAGTGATAGTTGCCGCTACTGTGAGAACTTCACAGAAACTGCAGAACATTTGCTTTGCGAATGCCCAGCGCTTTTCTGCAAGAGGCTTAAGTTCCTGGAAGAGGCCTTTCTAACGCCCTCCGACATCAGGAACTTAGCTCCCAGGAAACTGATAAACTTCACAAGAAGTCTCGGAATCCCGGGCCTCGAATAGACCAAGGGTCACGCACAAAAGAACTTATAGGTCGAAGTGCTTGTGAGACTGCACAGCCTGTACGACCCCCCACAATCTACAATCTACAGTCTGTCACCTTTGACACTTTGGGAATAGGGAGAACTTTAGCACATTTCCAAGACTCAGGATATATACCTGATTTTAGGGCAGTATTGATGATAATGGTAATGTGATGAAAACTAATGAGTTCGATCATCTGCTTGGAAATGCCGTCGCAACCAACAGCGTTGGATTTTAGCGACTTTACAGATTTTATTATTTCACAGTTTGACACCTCACTGAAAGTAAAAGTGCTATTATGATTAATTTCTTCATACTTTTGCAGTAAATCAAGTTGATGATAGTTTTTTCTACTACGGGGATGTTTATGAATTGGTTATTGATCACATTGATATCACTCAAATTTGAGGGAAGAGCATTATTGTTTTGGTTAATGATTTTCATAGATCTCAGTCGGGACCAAGTGATTTTGCTTTGAGTTTGCCGTATAGCATATTCCATAAAGGCTTTCTTTTCTCTATGCATGGCACCATTGACATAGCTTGTAAAAAATCCAGTGATTGATATCGATACTTTTTTGTATCTGGAGTATGCTTTATTTCTAGTTCGGATCATTTCTTTAATATTGTATGTCATCCAAGGGCTAGGTTTTTTAGTCACCCTGTATTCTCAAAGATCATAAGCAAATTGTCAGTTAAAAACGCGACCATATCGTTGATATTTTGTAAAGAATAAATATGATCCCAATTGAAATTATTAATACAGTTGAAAAAGTTATTCTTATTGAAGTTTTTCATGTACGTGTTCTTTGAATATATACACAATAAATACGTAATTTAGTTTCGTAGAGGCGGGGTAAAATAAGAAGTGGACTCCCTCAATGATTTTGTTTTATCAGTTGTGTTTGTCACAGGTTACCCGATGCATTTAAATCTTATTTTAATATCCAAAGTTGCTTTGTTTTATAAAACACCTAACATAGTTTTTTGAGTTCTTTAACGGAACTTTGTTTAAAACCTATTAGTGTGGGGTATATAAAATCAATCGTTATAAAATGGTATTTTTTCCTAAGCCGACGAGCCACCATGTCGCCAATTGAAAAAAATTTGTAATTTCGATTTTAAATTTGATTTCATATAGCACATACATTTTGACCGAAAACAGTGAAGTTGTATTCTTCCCAAAATTTTAGGGCTGTAATTAGTGATTTGAACGTATTAATAGCACTCTAGATTAAAAAATATAATTCAAAATGAAAAAAGTGGTTACAGAAAGTGACAAATGATGAATGGTAGGAGACAGAAAAGGTCCCATTGAAAAATCAAAAGTTCGAAGTCACTTCCGGTGACTCCAGAAGTTGCATGAAATTGAGTTATTCGTCGAAAAACGCAGTTTCGTGTCTTATGCCGATCCTCCAAATTGTATTCCATTATCTTCGAAAACAAAATAGTTATGAGTGCGAGCCACCCTCCGCGGACACACGGTATACCTAACCCCGTAAAATCCTAGCAGATAGAGATTTGGTTTACTGAAATACTCACAATCGGTATCTTTGCACTTCACTCTTCGTAGCCATTGGTTTTTCTTTCAGGAGATACAGTTTGCAACTTGTCCAAAATGTTTGTCTAATAATGGCTAATCTTGCTTTTTCACTTGGTCGAAAGAACGAAAAGTTCTTCTCATTAATTCCTCTTACCGAATCAATTAGAGATAAGTAATTATCGTTCTTGCTCTCCCATTCATTGAGGAGGAAATGGCAAATTGACGTATTTGCGATGTATACCCGCCTCTGCATTTTCATTATCCTGAAAATGAAAATTTTCCTCAAGTTAAAAATACGATTTTGAATTTTACATGATTTGTGCTATTGAAAAATAACAACTTACTCCCAGTTTCACAATATATGGTGATCTTTTCAGTCACTTAACCATAGCTCATTTGGTTAACTAGTTGTTGAAGTTTGAAGAGTTTCACAATAACAAAAGTTATGGGTGTCAAGTAACCTTTAGATATTGTTAATTTGCTATATGTTGGCAACGAGATTTCATGTTAACGTAGTCAAAAGGTTGTCATTATCGAGCAGTTGAATGGAATTTAATCGAATGGAAATGATGGAGACCAAGCTGCTAGTAATATATCATTCATGGGGTATAATATCATTGTAGATACATTTATTTTTGCAGAAAGAAATGGAAACTGTGTTATCTGAAAAAAAAAACTAAATACTCTAGACCTGCCAATTTTACACCGAGTAGCAACTTTTAATAAGTCTTGTCGAAAAATACAAGAAAATTCTAGAGTGCAAGAGAAGCTATTGTATTTCATGGAATTCAATCGTTGCAACTAAAGAAAAATATGATATTATTGAAAAAGAACAATACAGAAATGGGCTGATGTAATTGAATTAATTTGAAAGACAGGAGGAGGTACTTACAAACCACCAATAGATACTGATGTTGATATTACTGTGAAAGACATTTCGGAGGAGCAGTTGACAGGGCTAAGTAATTTTTATAATAGTGATAGATTGTGGATTGATCAGTTTGATGAAAGATCTAAACACAATTCTGTTCTGAAACAACAGGACAGAAATCCTAAAATTGTCAATAATGAGGTTGATTTATTAGATGATAGCCAACCCAGTTGCAATTCTGCTGCTGATATTTGTCAAAAACATGTTTGGTCTTCATATATAATGGTTTTGAAAATACCTGTTTGTCAGAAGTTGAGATCAAACTCAAATGTGAGAAAAATTATGCCTAGCAATGTTACGAAAAAAAAAAACACGATTCCCAGAAATATCCTGATTGAAGAAAAATTATCTTTTGTAAAACTTCAAAGAGAAATATTTTTGGATGAAAATTCCCTGAAATCAGAACTTCTGAAAAAGAAAATTGAACTCACTGATAGAAAACTGGAAGGTCTAAACTTATGTATTTTTGTGTCCCTGAAAATTATCATAATATAATTTTGGAGTAACAGATAAAAAGCTATAATGTTACTTAGTATTGGATTATATTGAAAATTGTATGGAGATTTTTTTAATAGTAATAACTTATTTTGTATATTCAACATTTTGTTTCATTTATTGTTTGTTTTGTTTTTGAAATACATCATAAATACTATTGTTTTAGAATGGAAACTTAAAAATATGCCAAATAATTTATAAAAATATTCCTGACACGGATAGTATCTGACCTAAGTGTTGCACTTATTTTTCTAACAGCCCTACAACTTGTAGATTTGCTAACTCTAGATAATTCGCAAATTGTTCTCAGGTTTGTTCGAATGTTTTAGACAATGTAGTAACTTGATTACTTATATTTCGGACGTCCATCATCTTAATGGTTGAAAGATTGCTATATCTTTAAAAATTTTTCTTTTTTTTTCCACAACGTTTCAATTGCTTGAATCCGCAATCGTCTTCTGGTGAATAGGAATTGGTTCTCAGGAATGATCTATTTGCTTACAAAATTAATGTCAGGAGCATTTGATCTCTCACAGTCATTCCTAAAAAGAAATTTGAGCAGAATTGTTGTTATAATAATGTATAAAATGTTTTTGAAATTATTTGTTTTCACATCCATTCGGTGGGATGTTCAATTGAATCTCTGATTTCTTCTACAATCACTTTGACTGATCTTGGGGTCAGCCTAAAATGGTAAAAAGTCCTTTAAAAGTCTTCAAGAAAGTCTAATTATTTTTGGCCAACGCACCTCTTCCTCGTCTTCACTAAATGTGTTGATATCGTCCATTTCCATTTCAAAAATTTAATAATGTCTTATTTTGGGATATCTGTCATTATTATGCAGGTATATCAAAAAATATTACTTTCAAAATGAAGCAAAAGTGGGGTTATTTTGTTTTGGTCAGTTCTTAACCATTGAATTGTGTTGTAGTGAAGTTAACATACTAACTTTAATTAAATTCGTAACCAACTACTGTGAAACACTTTTTAATACTTAACCCATAGTCAAATCCTAATAATTTGGTGACCAGATATTGTGAAACTGGGCCTTATAGTAGCATAATTTGAAAATACAAGTGTGAGAAATGCGTATGAATGTTTGAAACAAGTATATCATGTAAAAAATGCACTGAAAAGCATGCAAAACATTCATGTTGTTCCTAGGTAACAACGCCAAGTTCTCAGTTTTATCATATGAAATGATCAACCTATCCATGAGATATTCATTGTTTTGTTCAACATGGCTACCGCTACCGGCTACCTCAGTTAGCCATGTCGTTCAAACTATAACTTGTTCTCAGTATCAAATGAATTTGTTTGCAATCGTGAATTTCAGCACATATGAAAACTTTGCTATGAAGAAGTTAGAGATACTTGTTGAATCAGTATTCAATGCTTTTGGTTTAAAATGAAATAAGAAAAAGTGAGGGCTCGAAAGTTGAAGGTGTCGAAAGTTGAAGGGCTTGGAATTTGAATGGCTCGGAAGTTGAAGGGACTCGGATGTTGAAGGACTCGGAAGTTGAAGGGCTTGGAGGTTGAAGGGATTTGAATACTACGACTCAACACGTAGCGCTCCGATTCGTGCTTCGCCTATCGCCTAGAAGTTGTTCGGATTTTTTTACTACCCTGCTTCGATGCGTTTAAAACTATAATTGTAACCAACAATATGAATACTCAGACTTCAGTGCGTTTATATCTATTAATGTAATGGGAACAATATGCGATTTATAATAATCGAGGACGTCGCCTGATGCATCTTGATTGATTTAAATTGCATAATAATCTAGTTACATTCAAAGTTTTAACGTATCATTGACAAAGATGATGTGAAAATAAAATCAGCAACTTGGGTTTTTGTCACGTTGTTGTCATTTCCGTCGACCGTCCATTTATGATGTAGTTTAAAGCACTCATAATTGTTGATTAATGACCCCTATTGGCGAAAGAAAATAAGATCGCAGCGCCACCTATAGCAAGACTTTGAACTACGAATCACGGACAAAGGTTTTTGACTTTACACGTGTTTATATGGCGTTCTGACGATCTGTACTCCTATTTTCAAACAATTTGTGAAAATTTGTGATTTCTATAACTGAAAAGTGATTGGGTATTTATTGAAAGACTCTAAAGAACGTTTCAGTAAGGTTATTCAAAGGTATTTCATCTCCGATTAGTTTTGAATGCTTCTGCAATTCAAGGTTGTATGGCGTTTTGATGATCTGTTCTACTATTTTGAAACAATTTGTGAAAATTTGTGATTTCTTTAACTGAAAAGTTATTGTGTTTCTATTAAAAGACTTGAACGATAGTTTCAGTGTAGTTCAAAAATATTTTACTTGTTTTTGGAGGTCACGATTTGCGATCAAGTCTGTTTGTCAAACAAGCATATACTTCGATATTATTTAGCTTGCCAATTTTCAGTTTCAAAATCCATGCTTTACTTTGGTCAATTTCTTAAATCTGGTCGAACCAGTTGGTGATTTTTTAACCTTGCTTTAATTTTTGGGGGAAATTTGTGATATCCCACATTTTCCTTCTTGCCATATGTCCTGCTTTCTGGGACTGAACAACTAGGATTGTATTTTCCCATATTTGGCAGTCTATCAACAGTATAAACCAAAATAATACGAACAGAAACAGAAATCGAGTATGGAAATATCCTTAATCAACAGAATGAATCAGATCAATAACTCACAAATCATGACTTCAAAAAACACGTAAAATATTTGTAAACTACAATGAAACTATCGTTCAAGTCTTTTAATAGGAACAAAATAACTTTTCAGTTAAAGAAATCACAAATTTTCACAAATTGTTTGAAAATACGAGAACAGGTCATCAAAACGCCATGCAACCTTGAATTGCAGAAGCATTCAAAACTAATCGGAGATGAAATTCCTTTAAATCACCTGACTGAAACGTTCTTTAGAGTCTTTCAATAGAAACACAATCACTTTTTAGTTAGAGAAATCACAAATTTTCACAAATTGTTTGAAAATAGGAGTACAGATCGTCAAAACGCCATATAAACACGTGTAAAGTCATAAACCTTTGTCAGTGATTCGTAGTTCAAAGTCTTGCTATAGGTGGCGCTGCGATCTTATTTTCTTTCGCCAATTGATGAATGATTTTCTATCAATGAACAATTTCATAATATGCAACCAAACATACATTGCTCTGATACATTTATATTGGCAGTGACAATGGTCGATTTCTCTATGAATGCATGATTGTTGAATAGGCAACCAAACATAAATTCATTCAGATGTTATGGGCGCTGAAATGATTATTGACGATAAAATGTTGACAGATGTTGCGGGATTTGCTAAAGTACCGTCTTGAACTTCATTGTTAGGAAAAATTAGAATTCCTTTATTTTAACACGAGTGAGAAAAACAGAAAAATATTGTTATCAACTCTTATATTAAAATACGATCAATGATAACGATAATTAACGCGTTCGCTTCGCTCACGCGTTAAAACATCACTAATCGCCTTCATTAATATACAAGTTTATTAAATAACTATTTCAGCTTGGTATCTAGGATAATATAAAGTAACTAACGTATTATATTCTGTAACTCATGTATTATGTGTTGTTGTGATGTTATGATGTTAATAATTTGCAATAAAGATTTAGGTTGAAGGCAGCTCAAAAACTTTAATTGAACACCAATAATATGTGAACACGACTTTGAGAAAGTTAGAGAAATAGGGTTTTACTGATAGGTTTCTTTTGAAAAACTGCATTCAACCGCTACCCACATACCCCTCCTATCCCTTTTCTCGCCCGTTTCAGAAAAATTATATCTGGAGAATGGTAAGAGCTAGAGGAATGGGGTTTTCACGGGTATATATGTTCAATTTCACTGAAAATTTCACTCGTAGAATCAAAATCCGACCCGAAGTACCAAAATATGGCTATCCCGAAAACGGTAAGGTTCCTATGGAAGGACCAGGCAGCCGGCTTATGGAGAAATGGGCTTTTGTGAAATTTCATGAATTGTTAGTTTATTGTAGTTGACGACTTTCTGAACAATAGTGTCCATGGGCCCAACTCAATCCTATTTCTAGTTTCAGAGATATAGGGTCTTGAAGTTGGAAAATAGCCATTTTTCGAAAGCATGTATTCCTTAATTTCTTCAATGTATTAAAAAAAAAATTCTGTGATAGTGTTCTGATGACACTAAATATCAGTTCCTCATGAGAGAAAGTTTTATTTGCTACAGGGATACTCAAAAATAAAAAAAAACGGAATGTCGACTTGTTATATAATTCAACTTCCAGGAATTTCAATATCTGGATGGATTTGCTTCCGGTTGGTTTATATTAATAAGATATACAAATACTTTTAACAGAGACATAAGATGTCCGGAGGACTGCTCATTGCTAATATCCTATGCAATAGGAAAAGTTGGGTCGAAAATCCATCAGAAAACATCTACTTTCCTGGCTAATGCCACGACGAACATTGAATTACATCTGATGAAATGTCATTCCTATTGTATAGGATATTAGCAATGAGAAGTCCTCCGGGCATCTTATGCCTCAAGTCATAAGCTCATTGTTTGTGAATTATAGTTTTCTTCTACGTTTTATACGGTCTTGACGATCGTGGTTCATGGGTATTGCTTAGTTGGGTGGTCGGCGCTGGGATGGCGCTCGCAGTTTTGGAGTTATCCACTGTGCGGGCGCGATCTCAGTTTCGGTCTTGAAATGAATTTGGTTATCGATTCATTCGTTGCAGTCATTAGTTATTGACTGCTAGACCTACCCTATACTGATGAGGGGCAACATCCCGAAATCGATATATAGGTGGTCCGAATGTTTCGATGAACATTTCCATGCAACATAGCAATTGCAGAGATAACCGTGTAGGAACTCTGCAAGGAAATTTCATCAGATGTAATTCAATGTTCGTCGTGGCATTAGCCAGGAAAGTAGTTGTTTTCTGATGGATTTTCGACACAACTTTTCCTATTGTATAGGATATTAGCAATGAGCAGTCCTCCGGACATCTTATGCCTCAAGTCATAAGCTCATTGTTTGTGAATTACAGTTTTCTTCTCCGTTTTATACGGTCTTGACGATCGTGGTTCATGGGTATTGCTTAGTTGGGTGGTCATCGCTGGAATGGCACTTGCAGTTTTGGAGTTATCCACTGTGCGGGCGCGATCTCAGTTTCGGTCTTGAAATGGATTTGGTTATCGATTCATTCGTTGCAGTCATTACTAATTGACTGCTAGACCTACCCTATACTGATGAGGGGCAACACCCCGAAATCGATTTATAGGTGGTCCAAATGTTTCGATGAACATTTCCATGCAACTTGCAATTGCAGAGATAACTTTGTAGAAACTCTGCACGGAAATTTCATCAGATCTAATTCAATTTTCGTCGTGGCATTAGCCAGGAAAGTGGTTGTTTTCTGATGGATTTTCGACCCAACTTTTCCTATTGTATAGGATATTAGCAATGAGCAGTCCTCGGGACATTTTATTCCTCAAGTCATTAGCTCATTGTTTGTGAATTAAAGTTTTCTTCTCTACTTTTTACAGGGCAAGTCAGAAAGTTGATCGCCCCTGTTTCCTATATTTATTGAAATTTTATATACTTTGTTCCCCATGTTAGTAGGTGACATTGAGTCAGTTTAAAATATATAAATCAAATATGATATATAGAGCTATTCACAAGATATGTATGGAATAAAATCCAAGAATCAATAATTTTTTGGAATTCCCTCTGCAATTAAATATTTCCTTGATGAATTTCTGTGATACTTGCATATTACCTCAACTTTGAGTTTGTTGGTCGGATGTAGAAGTTTTGTCAACTTGCTATGACCAGTTTTTTTATCCCGACAATATGATGATCATTTTTTCATTCTACGGGTATCCCGTGAAGACCACGTCAAACTGAAGGAGAATATAGATCAAAGGGTGCCCTACTTGTCATGAAAAAATCCCCCGTATGAAAGTCTCACCATTTTCGAGACGTTCAATTTTTATAAAAAATATGAATTTTTGCCCCTCTCAGTAGTTTTTTTGTGCTGTTGGTACAATTTCACACGTTTCTTATTCATTTGCCCCTTGAAATATTGTTGAATGATTATTCTACCTTGTTTGTACGTTACGAAAATACTCCCAACATTTCAGTGGGAGGAGAAATATTTTTATTAAAAGTTTTGGGGGTAGATTTTTATTTTCATGAAGTTTTGCCAATCGTAGTGAAAACAAAATGTACTGGGCTACTGCTGCACACTACATCAAGAAATTGTCTATTTTATGGTGATTTCAAAATGGTATAACACAAGTGATTTGTAATCGTAAAAAAAGATATTGCAATTTATCTCCAAAAGGAGGCGATTATGACAAAGTATCAATCAACGGTTTTTTGTTTAATTACTTATTGTAAGTATCTCTGAAATTAGTCATAGGATTGATATATACTAACAATTCATGAAATTTCACCAAAGCCCATTTCTCCATAAGCCGGTTACCTGGCCCTTTGCATTCAACCGGATTATGACCAATACATAAAATAAACGCTTTACGTTTCAAATCAAACTTTGGAAAAACGTCTATTTTTATACGAGGGAATTGAGATATATAATAAAATACCACAGGCAATGAAACAAATTAGGACTAAAACTAAATTTAAAAATGAATTTATACTCAACAGATGATTTCCCATAATTTAACAATGTTTCACCTTTGACTATTTTTGCTTTTGTTTCTTTCTGATTGATATGACTTATTTTCTCATATTTCACAGATTATCTGTATCATTCCTTTTTTCAATAATTGTACCAATTGTCGTCATATAATTTATGTTAAAACTCAATCCCTCTACACAGAGAGAAAATACTGCAGCAGGTTCATGCACAACGTTGTGTAAGACACAGTTGTATGGATATTTTACACAATAATTGTCCATTCTTTCATCATACGCGTTTTATGAAATTCATTAAATATTTGTGCAAGTCAATTTGTATAGTATTCATGCACTTCCACATTGCCTAAAAATACACAAAAATATGCACATCTACCATAACACAATTTATATGGAAAACATCTACAAAGCTTTGAACTCATCTTACACCCGTTGTGCAGTTTCTATTTGATATGCACAAATTGTATACTATTTCAACACAACTTGACCAAGGCGTCGTCTCACCCAACTAAATACGCATGCGCGGCACTCCAAATGTCCAGTCCATCATTGTTTGATTGTTTTATGCTGATCGAAGGGCAAAGCTGGTTAAGTGTACTTATCTATTATTTATTATTTGCTCATATGTATGTGGTTTTGTGTCAAATAGAATTGTTAGAATATTTGCAAACTGATACCAATATTTTTTTTAAGGTTAGTACTGCTATTATTCTTTGTTCTAACATGAAACCTACAAACTGACTCATTGTCATCACTTTTAAAGGTTTGAAAGGTGCATCCTCGTACCTACTTCCTACTTGAATAAATATAGTTTGACACGAAGATTACTTCAAATTTTATTATTATTCAACGTGTTCCAAAATAACAAAATGACGAAATTTATGTTTTGTTTGGTATTTTGTGTTTCTGTTATTTTATTTGTAATCAGAGTGTATAGTTCCGTTATTTTTGTTATTAGTTCTTTGTGATGAAATAAACATTATTTGAATGACATTTAATTTTATTTCAACCTTCTGGAAAATGAATCTTATAATTTCTGAACAGAATAAGATATGAAGAAGCGAGCAGGTTGAAACTGATGCCGTTTGGATATTATGTGCCTCACACAAATATGTACAATATACACAATTCGTGTATGCGGAGTACAAAAATATGTGACATTTTTTGCATCCTATATTTGAAATACCTACACAATTTGTATAAACTAGGTACACAAATTGTTGTCAATCATTACAATTTATGCATAAACAGTAAAGTTGTTGACATTCGTCGCACAACATACCGATTCATTTTGTGTATAAGATTAAAACAAAACTATTCAGAATAATACAACACTGAAGTGTATCGTTTATACACAATATCTCTAATACAATATTATAGAAGAAAAATGAACAAATTGGTGCTGTCAACTTTTTAAAAACAAATTGTGTTGAAATTGTTCACAATTGCGTAGAAAATATACATTTATTTCTCTGTGTGTATGAACATAAATGTTTCTTGTGATAAATAAATAAATAAATATTATGTTTCACCGATAAGGAAAAATGTTATGGATGATTTTTCCACCTTCTTTGGGAATAACTCGAGAACGGAGGCACTTAGAGAGACTGGACCTGTATCATTTGGTTCGTAATGAGTAATCACACCACCGACATAGATAGATGTATTCATCTATTGATAAAGTTTTTTCTCGAATCTAATCTTCTATCTGTAGTTGATCTGAAAACACCAAAATTCGAATAGAAAATGTTTCCTACAAAAATACGTTTTTGGCAAGATATGAAAAAATATCGAAACAAGTTTTTGTAGATCTGTTTTAGGACGATAAAACTGTCTATATAAATTTTTAGATATCACGTTTTTCGATGTTTTTAGATTTTTATTTTTAATTTTTTTTTAAATATTTACTTGTCTTCCTCGATATTAAGGAAAAAATTCACTGAGATTTTATGTGGATTTTGGAGAGGTGATCAAAAAATGTGTCATATGAAAATTGAAAATCTGTCGTCATCTAATCAATATTCCTTGTATTTTTCAAGATACTTATGAAAAAATTCCATTGACACTTTATGTAGTCTTTTCTGAGTACAATCAAACTGTTGATAAATATAAACTTTTTCGATATCTCGTTTTGTCTTCGAGTTTTACATTTTAACAAAATAACGGTAAAATTTTTCAAAGTCCATAATTTTCCGTTTTCTTAACGAGAAAGTATAGTAAATAATCAATAATCCGATTTCGTCATGTTTAGCGACTGTTACTCCATTCGTTTTTGAAGAAATGAAGAAAATTCTTCGAAATTTTTCTGGAGCTCTTCGAAGACTATATAACTGTTAATGAAAAATTTTTCGACAGCATGTTTTGTTTTCGAGTTTAGTGATTTTAGAAAAAAATTACAAATTTTACGTTTTTTTTTTTCATTTTTTCCAATATTTTTCCACCTTTGAAATGAGTTGGATCACAACGCTTTGAATATATGGATGTGGCTTGAAAAGACGTATACGAAGCAATTTTTAGATTTTAATTCATTTCATTAGTACGGTGAATAGCTCGATTTCGTGGAATATTGATTTTACGGTAAAAATTTCTAATTTTTTTTGTAGATTCTCTGAATATGGTCAAAAATATGGAATGGTAAATTATGAAACTATCAACAGCTTTTGCGATATCTATTTCGTATTTTTCACAATGCAAATTTCAATTTTCAGATATTTCATGTCTTTCCGGTTTTTCGATACTATTCCTGGAAATTCTGCTAGGACTATTTTTCACGAAAATGACCGAAAAACCAGAGAGACATGAACGATCGTCTATTCGAGTTCAACCCGTCACATGTTTAGAAATTTAATCTGAATGAACGATTCGGCGTATTTCAGGTTTTTTAAAATCGACATTTTTTGGAGAAGCGCCGAAAAACTCTATTAGCATTTTCTGATTCTTTTCAAAAACTGTACAATTCTGTTAACATATTGATGCATATTTTCAAAAAATACGTAATGGATCAAATCAATTCCTGAACCTGATCGAGGAAAGTGGAAACGGAAAAACCCCGTAAAATTGTCATTGAAATGATTCAAACTTCAAAGCGATATCTCTAAGGGTTCAGAAAATATAAAGGTTTGAAGGGCTCACGACAGACAGGCGGACGGAGCTACAGACAGACCAATAGCATTTCTCCCAAGGATAACTGTAGTATACAACTCCTCATAAAGCCATCTATGATAGAATACCTTTTAAAAACAAGCTCTTCATAAACTATATCGTTGGACTTTACTTCCCTATTTACGAGAATAACTATTGTAATATATTGTACCAAAGTGATGAGCTGATAGTTTTCCAGATGAAACAAAACGAGATTGTAAATGTAGAAACAAAGCAAGATCCCTGGGCCGTCAGACGTTACTTATTTTTGTACGATTGAGTAGTGTTAGTATGTACTATGTTTGCATGCCTATCTGCTAGCTTGGCCAGATGACCATTCTTCAGTTATTAGGGACTCAAGGTACGTAAAATCATTACCTACTCTAGTTGAATCGACATCTACAGATAAATTTAATAACCCTTGGTGGGTTTATAGACAGAGTCACTGGCAACCACCCCGGAGCTCCAAGTTCAAATCTCGTCTCCAACAATTTCTTTTTTTTCCCCAGCCAGACGCCTCACACTAGGGTCAGCCATCTCGGTTGAAAACGGCATCGACTGTGGGAGGATTTTTATTTAAAAAGAATTTAGACTTGAAAATAGAATTTTAGTAAATAAAAGGTTTTGATAAGATGTCCTTATAAGTAAGATCCCATGGCCTTCAGGCATAACTTATTTTTAACAAGATGAAGACTTAGGTTCTGAGAAGTGTCTCATGTACTTTCAATACCTGCGTACTTGTGGTGTTCGCTCTGTGACACCTGGGCAGGTGCCAGGTGAGAAAGGTAACTAAAAAAATAGTTACTCATCTTAAATTTAAATTGCTGATTTTTGATGTATATTTTGTAGAATATCACTCTGAAGTAATTGTGAAAGTGTCAGACGCTTTCCATGGACCAGAACTTTTGTCAAACGCTTCAAAGCTCCACATAAAGTAAATTGTTGTTGTTTAAAAAATTGTTAAAATTGGTATTTCTGGTAACCGGTTACACCACTACGCGCAACCATCAGAAGTCTCCGAGAGACTTGTGTGAGCTAGGAAAGACGCAGCCCTTACCTTTTAACGTGTGATGCCATGCACGAGACCGTGCGTTCACTCCAAAGGCGAACGCTCTACCAGCAAGGCCACCTCGGCCCATAAACTTAACTTATTTTTATATGTCTGATTTTTGAATATGTTATTAAGACAACTATTACAAAGTTATATTCAGTCAGTCAGACAAATTGTAATGAACAAACATTCCCTAAACAGAAACATTTTTCAACTATGAGTATAAGCGCGAGAGCACTATGCATGCGTGACAGAGCGAAAAATTATTCGAATTTAACAAAATTTTGTCAGGATTTCATGCATTGACTGGATGCGACTTTAATCCCGCCTTTTTTATAAAAAGTAAACAGAGACCATTTGTTATAATAATGGAGAATCATATCAGCAAGCTTTGATGCAATTTGGAGATCCAGAGTCGTTTACCGATGAAAACATGCAACAAGATATTTTCATTTACAAAATACAAAAATTTATGAAGTTTATAATGTTTCTGGTGTACTCGACGTTGATTCTGTCCGGCTTCAGCTGTCTTCAAATAATTACACCGTATCTGATATTAACGAAGAATTCAATTCAAAACATTAAAAAAATGTCGATGCTTGCAATTCACCACCATGCAAAACTGAGTTCTTTCGACAATTTCTACGAGCCAATTACATTGCTAGAATGTGGAATAATGCAAATGAAAAACAACAAACTATTTTTACTCCGGAAAACAATTGATGGACGTTGGAAGAAAACCAGTATCATTTTCATTGGTTTGAAGGCGACCAACTACCAGGATTCGTTAGTCAATCACTTCAAGAATCAGGTACTGTAGTTTGACTTCAGGTTTACAATTTAGTACATTTGTCGTTTCATATTATTTGATTTTTTAATCTGTTTTTTTTGTAGAAGCTGCCAGCAAGGACAATATAACTGACGATGGTGAGGATGATGACTTGAGTGGACAGTATCATGATTGGTCTAATTAATGATGAAAATTCAACTGATTATTATGACGATGATCAAGTTGATTAAGAGATAATCAAAGAATTTCACTTTTTTAAAATAGAATAAGAATAATTCACCATACAGTTTCTTGAACATGACACATACATAGACACAGTAGACTGACACTCGCTCTTAAACGCATGAGTGCTCTCGCGCTCATACTTATAGTTGAAGAATATTTCTATTAGGTCATTACAATTTGTCTGACTGACTGAATATAACTTTGTAAAAATCAGACATTTAAAAGTAAGTTAAGTTCATGGGCCGTGGTAACCTTGCTGTTAGAGCGTTCGCCTTTGGAGCGAACGCATGGTCTCGTGCATGGCATCACACATTGAAAGGTAAGGGCTGCGTCTTTCCTAGCTCACACAAGTCTCTCGGAGACTTCAGTGGGTTGAGCATAGGGGTGCAATCGGTTGACAGTAATACCAATTTTAACAATTTTTTTAAACAATAATTTATTTTATGTGGAGCTTCAAAGCGTCTGACAAAAGTTCTGGTCCATGGAAAGCGTGTGACATTTTCAATATTACTTCAGAGTGAATTCTACAAAATAAACATAAAAATCAGCCATACAAATTTAAGTTAGGTAACTCTTATTTTCAGTTACCTTTCTCACCTGGTATCTACCTGCCCAGGTGTCACAGAGCAAACTCCACAAGTACGCAGGTAATAAAAGTACATGAGACACAACTCAGAACCTGTGTCTTCATCTTTTTAAAAATAAGTTATGTCTGAAGGCCCTGAGATCTTAATCATAAGCGTCTGGCAGGGTTAAAAAAAAATCGTTGGAGACTAAATTTGAACTTGGAGCTCCGGGGTGGTTGATAGTGACTCTGTCCATAAACCCACCAGGTGTTATCAAAATTTATCTGTAGACTGGCGATTCAACTAAACTACGTAAAGTTTTTATGTATCTTGATTCCCTAATATCTGAAGAATGGACATCTGGCCAAGCTAACAGGTAGGTATACGAACATAGTACATACTAACACTACTCAATTGTATTCATTTCGTTCGTTTGGAAATAAGTAACGTCTGGCGGCCCTGGGATCTTGGAATATACAGTGCGACGCTAAATTATGGAACAAATTCATTATTTCTGAATATAAAGATATATCGGAAAAATCCTCGGACAGGTCGATTTTCTTTTCCTATTGGCCAATTTTTAAACTTCACCCAAAATATATAGGAATATCCGCATTTGAGGAAAAGCGACTTTGGTGATATCTTTAAATGGGACACCCAGTATATTTGTCCATATTTGGTTAGGGATTGTCATGACAAATCCAGTGATACCAAGTTTGATGGGATTATGTTAAACGGCTGCAGAGATATGGCCAAAAAACTTCTCCATATACCCAATGAGTGCGACAGAGACTTTTAACCTTCTGAATCGTGTGGAGTCTCGCAGTCATACTCATTAGACATACGAAGAAGTTTTTTGGCCATATCTCCGCAGCCGTTTGACATAATCCCATCAAACTTGGTATCACTGGATTCGTAATGACGATCCCTAACCAAATATGGAAAAATGTACTGGATGTCCAATTTGAAAATATCACCAAAGTCATTTTTACTCAATTGCGGATAATCCTATATATTTTGGGTGGGGTTCAAAAATTGGCCCATCGGAAAAGAAAATCGACCTGTCCGAGGATTTTTCCGAAATATCTTTATATTCAGAAATAACGAATTTGTTCCATAATTTAGCGTCGCATTGTATATTTTGGATTGACGTGGCCTTTACTTGATGGAAATTCATAGTATAAGACACTAAAGTAAACACGAAGACAATAAATCTGTGGAAATTTAATCGTGTTTACTTTAGTGTCGCACTGTATATGGTAACAGAATATCTCAAGTTTCGCAGGAACTTATCCTCAATTGTTTAATTTTCAACTTGACTGAGGAAAAGCTTTGTACATATCTTATGAAGAATCTTTAGCAAGCCTGGTCAAGTTTAACATACCTTAATTTTTTCCCAGACACCACTAATAATATGTCTATAAGTAATGCTGGCAGTACATGCAGAAACAAGACACGAACATAAAAATTGAGCCACCAGCTTGTGAAACACACAGAAACAGTCGAAATAAATGTCTCAGGTGGATTTTTTTCGATACTTGCTTGCAGAAGTTCCCCTTGGAATGACGTAGAATATAAAGCATCTGTGGAGACATTGCAAACCATTATATCTTTCTTCTGGTTTCTGTAACTGCAAGAAAAATTACCAGATTTATAATTATGAAAAAATTGCAGAAATATGAGTGGAAATAATTATAAGATAACTCGAAATATTCATTATCTTTCATATCATGGCAACACTTAGTATTGATAATAATCCCATGACAAATAGCATCCTATTATTTTCTTCACAGTTCTATCAAGAATACGTTGTATTTGGACAATTTGATGATACCACATGAACATTAATAATCTGAATAACTCCCGAGAGCTTTAGCTCGAGGGACTTATTCTTTGATTATTAATGTTCATATTGTCGAACTGAATTGTCTCAAAATACAAGTTACTCGAGACGAATTAAAGAAAATAATATAGTATCTATTTGTCATGGTCGAGTGGTATTTAGGAAGATTATTGCATGAACAGCATTTAGTCATTCATATACTCGATCATATACGTTTCAACATTTAACTTTCCTTCCTTTTTTGAGGACAATAATGCAGGTTTAGTCTTTTTGCATTACGCGCATTCCTAGCACTTTGGAATTTGATATCTTCAAATGGATTTATCTTACGTTTATGTTTATTGAGGTAAAATTCCTGGAGAGTTTTCGCAGTTAGATTCCACATCACTTCAACCGTGTACTCTTCATATTCCTCTCCATTTTCTTCTCAAACTGTGATAATAATAATGATGTTTGAAAAAATAAGAAATATGGCACGGTTTCGTGGCGTTTCAACGTGCGATCCTAATAAGGAAAGTATACAGGGTTTCTCAGAATACAACATTTGGGGATTCGAAATGTTTGCGTTTCTGGGGTTTAACGAAATTGTAGCGTATCAACGTGCGATCCCAATAGGGAACGTATACATGGTGTCTCAAAAATACATCATTAAGGAAAAATGAAAAGATGGTGGTTTAACGTTGGTCTTGCGTTTCAACGGGCGATCTCAATGGGAGATTTATACAGGGTGTCTCGAAAATACATCATTCAAGAAAAGAGAAAAGATGGTGGTTAAACGAAGGTCTAGCGTTTCAAAATGCGATCTCAATGGGAAATGTATACAAAGTGTTTCAGAATACATTATCAACATAAAAAATATGATGACTCAACGGGGGTTTAGCGTTTGAGAAAATAAACATGGTGGTTTAACGGGAATCTAACGTTTCAACGTGCCATTCTAATGAGGAACGTATACGTTACCTTATCAAGGAACATACGGCGTTCGAATTTAAATTATGATGTGAAAACGTGGAGCTCGCAACTATCATTCAGTATACTGAGTGTTCACATGAATAATCATTTAAAGAAAATATAGCCTCCACCATCATCGAGAAGGAATACATCAGTGCCATCTAATTGTGAAAATTGAGATATAGGACAACTAATGCTTGATTCGAATAGAGGCAGCGAGCAGAGTTTGAATACGCAATAAAATGGTCACTTTCGGTAGGCTGATTTTGATAATTTTTGGCATCAAGAAGTCAAGAAACTTATTTGAGTTTTTTTCAAAGCTCAAATATCATAGGATCATAACTTTGTATTCCTTCTCTATGATGTTGGAGGCTATATTTTTTCTTAATGATTATTCATTTGAACACTCTGTATGCTGAATGATAGTCGACGAGCTCCACGTTTTCCATCATTATTTAAATTCGGACACCCTATATTTCTTGATAAGGTACTGTATACTTACCTCATTAGGATGGCACGTTGAAACGTTAGACTTCCGTTGAACCACGATGTATATTTTTTCTCAAACGCTAGACCCCCGTTGAATCATCATGTGTTTTCTTTGTTGACGATGTATTCTAGAACACCCTGTATACATTTCGCATTGAGATCGCACGTTGGAACGCTAGACCTACGTTAAACCACCGTCTGTTCTCTTTTCTTGAATGATGTATTTTTGAGACACACTGTATACATTCCCGTTTGCGATCGCACGTTGGAACGCTAGACCCACTTTCAAAGAGAAACATTATCAATTGAAAATTTATTCAATACATGACTCCTCTGGAAATGGAAAAAACCTACGATAAAATTGAAGTTACTTTTTTGTAATATCTAACAGAAAACAACTATTCCCCCGGCATAAGCCACGCTGGACATTGAACAACATCTGATAGATATTGAGAAATACCCTATATAACTTGAAGAAAAAATCTGAAAGCGAAAATTTGGATTTTCATTCAGATAATTGATTATTAATTAAATGTCCAGTTTCTATTGGAGATTCTTATCTATAAATGAGATAAGGGAGAATGTTATTCAGAAGTTTCACTCACAGAAAATCGCTCATCCCATTGATTAGTGAATTGCATCTCTGTCGCTAGGCTTCCAATACATTTTTGTCGACCAAAATGTATTGAAGGCCTAGCGAAAGAGATGCAATTCACGCATCAATGGAATTAGCGATTTTCTGTGAGTGAAACTTCTGAATAACACATTTAATTTATAATCAACTATCTGAATGAAAATGCAAATTTTCACTTTCAGATTTTTTCTTCAAGTTATATAGGGTCTTTCTCAATATCTATCAGATGTAGTTCAATGGCCAGCGTGGCTTTAACCGGGGAAGTAGTTTTTATCTATTAGATATTAAAAAAAAGTAACTTAAATTTTATCGTAGGGTTTTTCCATTTTCAGAGGAGTCATGTATTGATTAAATTTGCAATTGAGAATGTTTCTCTTTAAAACATGAATTCCTTCCAAGAGAGGTTATCTTGTACGATGGAAAATAGCGACTAAATTCCAACTTTCAGTCGTAGATGATTCCACAACTGACTTTATGAACATCCTGTTCATATTTTCAATGAAATCAGCTAGATCTACGTTAAACCACCATCTATTTCTTAATGATTTATTTTTGAGACACCTTGCATTACGTTCCTTATTGGGATCGAACGTTGATACGCTACACCTTCGTTAAACCCCAAAATTTTGAATCTCCATATCCCCAGTGATTCGATTTTTCTGTCTCATTTTTCGTCATATACTGTATACTTTCCTTATTATTTTCACACTTCCATCGAATATTTCCATCTACAATTATTATTCACTTTCGCGCGCTCTTATCATCCAACTGAATCCTTTTCGACTACGTCACACGATGAACGCCAAGCAGCGACGCTCTGATTGCCCTCCCCACCCCAAGAAAAGCAAAAATTGCCAGACTGGACCTTAAAATTTGTTACGGCAATTAACATAGGAAAATGGTCGATTTGATTGTTCAACTGTCCTAGCTACTATACTGTACCTACAGTCATAATTTTTTAGAACTAGACCCTCACGCTGAAATAATACATGCCGCCATCTGAAGTAGAAAAAATAAGACCACAGCGAAAATCAAGGTGCCTTCTGACTGGTCCACCATTATTGAAATTGTTTACCAATAATCTTCACTGTGCACACAATTTCAAAAAAAAAATGACTAATTATATGTATTTTATTATAGTACCAGCTTTGAAAGTTATTCTATCAAAGTTGGCCAAAAGAGAGGCTATTCTAGAATTAGATACAAGAGCATAGATGTCAGTTAAAAACCAGTGAGATCCGATATCCACCCCTTGGATGAACTTAAAGTTGAAAATTTACTACTTTTCATCATGCACTATACCTAATAGACCATTTTTCGAAAACTCAAATGTCTCTTCAAGCCTGGATCCAGATGAACTACCTATTTCAGAAGATTCCCAACTAAACAACACTGATTCTAATTGAAATAGTTGACAGACTAGTATTAATTTCTTTATTTTGTTTCTTAACTTTATATATTATTATGAAAACATTGTATATATTTTCATTTGTAATAAATAATACTTTTTTTCAAACTTCTCATGGTAAATAGTTGAATATAAATAGCCAATGTACAGTGGTGGCCGTGCTGGTAGAGCATTCGTCTCTCGAATACTTCTGAGGGTTTTATGATCCGTTAATATCATAAAGTCGCTCAATTGTAACACATACTGAATAAAATATTTTCTGTTGACATAAGTTTTTCTGCTAAAATACATTTATAAAAATCTTCTAGAGTAAAACCGTTGTTTTCTCGAAAGGAAGAACGTGAGATTGGCCCTTGATCTTCCAAGGTACAGATTTAATGGTTTCAAAGGCTCTGCTGAAATCTGGTAAGACCAATACCGAGCAGTCACCTTGAGCCAAATCCCTAACATCGTCAATGATATGGAGAAGAGCCGTTGTGCAGTGTGTTTGTTAGAAGCATGTCAAATTTTTTTATGGAATACTCACTCGATTGACTTTTGCCAGGTTGCTACAATAATTGATTTTACCACATTATCTACAAAAACATGATCCTGTTTCGCTTTGGAATCACTGTACATAGTCTTCATTATTCCTGAAAATAAATCAATATTACTGTGATATGAAGCCAAAATTGTTCATCAACAATTTGATGACCAATTAATAAATAAGAGAAAAGTTCTAATTCACTCCCGGTGAACATTCAACTTTGCAATTATAAGTCATATAATTGTTTTCATCAGATGTCTCATGCGTTATGTTGAATGAACTTAACCGGTACGTACTTCAAAAATCGGTCATTCTGCTGACTATATGATATACCAAAATCCATTTCACGTCAGACGTTCGCCTTGACACATTTCAATTATGCTGAATTTATGATCAAATCAAACGATTACACTGCAGAATCATGAATATATCATTTGGATGATGATTACTTTGGAGATTGTATACAGGGTGTTTCTTAAGTACGTGTAGAAACTTCAAGAGCATGTTGCTGACGTCGAAATAGGAAAAAAAGTTCCCATAAACACATGTCCACAAGCTATTCGTTTCTAAGATACAGAGTGTCAAAGTTTAATTATTACATTTGTTTTTTTGTGAATAAATGCCAAAATATTTGTGATATTCGAGTAAAGTTTGGTATCTGGGATGATTTTTCAATGACAAAATCAAATTTTGTGTTAATTGTGAATAAACTAATTTCTAATGGAATTTATTCAAAATCACTTAACTCGATAACAGTTGCTCCCAGTGACCTCTACCAAGAATATATTTTTTACACAAACTGAATAATAAATATTCCCAGATACCAAACTTTACCCAAATATCAAAATTATTTTGATATTATTCACAAAAAATAAAAATAAGAATTCAAATTTGACTCTATCTCCAAAACGAATAAGTTGTGGACATATGTTTATAGGATCTTTTCTTCTTATTTTGATGTAGGAAATACGCTCCTAAATTTTCTACACGTACTCAAGAAACACCCTGATACACATATTTTTCATATACTTTTTCAAATATTGTCTTTTCAATAATTTGCAGAAATCAAGATAGATATGAAAATTTATAATTTTTTAAATATAATCCTGAATACATCTTCGTCAATATAATCAATATTATTACCAAATAACTACGTATTTTTGCATTTTTTGCCAGACGTAAGTTATATGCCCCAAATAATATATATAATTATTGATCAAAATAATCAATAAAAATAATTATATCATCAATACATAATATTTTGAGTGATAATTTTGAAAACAGAAAATAAAAAACGTATTATTTAGATGTGTTTCCAAGAATCGTCTCTCCAAAGTTTTTCTGGCATCAGGCAAAATATGAATATTTTACATATTTCATAATATAGTAATGAAAATATTATATTTGAATCGATCTATATTATTACTACCAAATCACTATGTATTTTGGGTACTTTTTGCATACTCTGCCTGACATGAGTTGAATATCTAAAGAAATATGTTCATTTATTGATCAAAATAATCAGTATAAACTATTCTATCGTTGATATATCTCCTGGGTGATGATAATTTTGAAAATCATATGTAAATGCATCATTTATTTATGTGTACAAAAATTGTATCACCAAAGTTTTCCTGGCATCGACAAAATATGCATATTTTCCATTCCTCATAATATAATAATGAAAATGTTTTATCAAATCAAAACATTTCACGACCAACTGATTATGTATTTTTGCATACTTTGCCTGACGTAAGTTAAATACCTAAAAGAATATGTTCTGATATTGATCAATAAAATCAATATAAAGTATTCTACCTAACGATAGGTGTCGCTGTTATTGAAGTTACGAAGCATCAACTCAAACTCAGTATATATATATATATATATATAAATACTATCAAAAGCTTTCGTGAATTGTTGAGAGAGTTTCAGGCCGACAATTGGCCGAGCTCACCATATCAAAACATCAGATTTTATTCTGCTGACGCCAATCACCAGGATGAGGAACCGCTTCAACGGGCGGGGGAGGTGGATAGGAGGGGTGAGCTTTCGAGTACGTACGCGTGCCGGGGCGTTCATCCTTCCGGGCCTCAACCTTAGAGGGTACATAGTGTTCGTGAATTGTCCATTAGTTATTGTACCCTGTGGGTTACCATGATAACAGGCACACAAGGTCTGATAGCTTGTACCCACAATATACCATGATAACCATATTCAGTCTCTGGACATTTTGCATAATACGTCATTTTGATAATGAAAATATTATCAATGAAGTATGACCGTATGACGTTGATACAACGCTGAAAATTGGGACATATTGCCTCAAAAAAGACCTAAGGTATAGCGGGGTTTTGGTTGATAATATTTTGTGGAATAAATTAGCTGCATGATGAATCCTTCTATACTTCATGTTTAACCGACCAATTTCACTTAGTTTATGTGAGATTCTTTCATATTTACGGATTCCATATATCAATCGCATGCATGAATTTTGAACCTTTTGTATCTTTTTTACATATTTGCTAGTTAAACATGGGCTATATAGGGAATCTGCGTAATTGAAAAGTGATAGGACCATTGCTTCACATAGAGTGGATTTCAATTTGCTGGAGAGAATATGCCTATTGCCTAAATCACTGTTAATGTTGAGTATGCCCGTTGAAATGATCTGTTGACATGTTTTTCGAATCGTAGATTGTCATCCAGTAATACACCGAGTCTCCGGGCATCTTGAACCAATTCAAGAGATTCACCATTTATGCGAATATCAATTGATATACTCACTTTATCACGATTATTCTTGGATCCGAATAACACGACATTAGATTTGCTGGCATTGATATTGAGACAATGGTCTGTGCATAGGTTTACAAATGATTGTAGATCATTTATCTGTATACAAGCAATTTCAGTCGTTCGAGGAGGAAAACTGTGATAAATTTGAGTATCGTCTGCATACAGATGAACACTATGATGGTTAATGCTTCTCAATATATTTGAAGAGTACATGCAGAATAATAAAGGACCCAAAACTGATCCTAACTTTTCCCCACTATAAAAATTATTATATAATGAATGTTCATATTCTGTATTGTACTCACTGGCAATCCTCCCTATTCGCGGTGGCCGTAACAAAACGAGCGTCACCATTATTTTTGACATTGAAACAAGCTTTTTTTATCGGCTATGGACCAGCCATTTTATCAACCAGTTGATGATATCAGAAACTTCACTGGCAAAATAACAGAGTATGTTAGTAATTTTTACCCATTGAAAATTTCGAGTATCGAAACCTTCGAACTCATTTTGACACAAATATATCTCTTTTTAGCTATGAAGTAGAAGAAATAGTTATTTATGCAACAAGTGCAAAAAGTGAATGTTTATTGCACTCGACGTGAAAGTGTCCGACGAGGCCGTTAGGCCGAGTTGGACAACACGTCGAGTGCAATAAACAATTTTTGCACGAGTTGCATACAACATTTTTTCTATGTTCATGCAAAAAGCAAAAAATGATTTATTGAGGTGCGGCACTAGGTGTAGGAAAATGAAAAGCGCAACTTGAATACTTTATTATTAATATCGATTTAACTCAAACTTTATTTTTACCCTCAATGTTGAAAGTGAATGAACAATTGGTGCAATTTCCAATATAAATATTTCGTAGTGAAGTACCTATTGCCAATCTCACAGAATATCTGCTAAATATGTAGTAGGTTTAAACGTTTATGTTTGTCATGATGACAGCACGTTGAAGTAGAATGACAGATGAGTGCGATAAAAACTTTATCGCACTAGTGCAATAAAGAACTTCTTTTTCCACTGAATATAGTTCAATAAAGTTTTGCTTTTTCCATGAATGTAGAAAAAGATCATTAACGTTTTACCTTATATTCGTCCTGAACGCGGCTGACTGCATGTAATAGAAAAATCATCGAAGGCACTTTTGGGTACTCTAGACTCTGATGACGAAATCAATTATATACAGGCAATCTAAGGTAAACAACGAATTCATATTTTGGTATTGAGGGAGGAAGGTGTTATGTCAAGTTGCAAGAAGATGAGACAGATGTTATAAATTCGACAAATACTCATTTTGTATCCATTCTCTCAACTTCTTGTTTCAGAGTACATCACTTTTGTTGAATTTTATTTTTCAAAAACCAATTTTTGAGTTTTGAAAACTCACGTATCCTACGTGATTCAAGATTTAGAAAGATTTAGAACATTCACAAATTCCCACCTTTTCCTGCAGCGATACTCAATCCTATTGGTCCATTGTAGTTATCTATCCAGCCTACAACAGGATCACAGCTAGACGGCAGGACTGAAAAATAAAACGTTCGGGAAGATCAAAGTAAATAATAGTAATGATAATAAATGATCTTTATTTCATGGAATATTTCATATATATATGTATATATATATATATATATATATATATATATATATATATATATATATATATATATATATATATATATATATATATATATATATATATAGATATATATATATATATATATATCTATATATATATATATCTATATATATATATATATATAACATGGACAGTAGATCATGTGAGCGGGATTAGAGCTATGTGGATGTATGTAGATAAGAGTCATCAAGGGAGTAAGATCATTGAGTGTCTTCTTTACTTCATTTTTGAACTTTTGATGCTCTTCAAATATTTTATGCTGTTTGGTAATTTATTGAAAAATTTTAAGATAATGGAATTAAACTCAAACTTTCGATTATTAAATGGAACATATATCACTTTTTACTGTTACATTTTGATCAAGAAGAAAGTTGTATTATCATCAAAATCAGAATAAAAAATAAATTTCGAAATAAAAATAAAATTCGGTTACAAAAAGTGACAAGTGACACATGGTTGTATTCAGTATGTCATGTGGAAACAAGAGAAGTGAAAATAGGCTGGGTGTCTCATTTGAAAATCGTAAGTTTATGTCACTTCTGGTGAAACCTGAAGTTGAATTACTTGTAAAAAGATGCAGTTCATTGTTTTATACAGATCCTTCAAATTTCATTCCATTATCTTCATAAAAAAAAAAGTTATTAGGGCGAGCCACTTTCCGCGTACACCCGGTATATGGCTCCTTCTTTTATATACTCTGTCAAATTGGTACCGAACTCAATGTCATGAAAAATGTATGTTATTTCTGTCACCATCTTCCTCTGCACATGATTTATACAGGGTGTCCGGTAAACCTTGCACAATATTGAAACTGGTGATAGACCAGGTCATGACAATATTGGAATAAAATATTAGTAAAAATATCACCGTTTTCGAGATAATGGGCATTTTAAGAATTTCTGGAAAATCGCTACCTAACCTTGGATTTTTGAATGCCATGTATACAAATTGGGACGAGTCCAAATATCTTTGCTGCTGAAGATTACTGATGAGTGATGCTTCTAGACATACAGAACAGTTTTTCTGAAAGTAAAAACATTTTTCAAGAAATGAAGGTAAAATGACAGATTTGAGTTTCATCAATTTTTTAAAAAAAAGTTTGACATTATTATCTGAAAGAAACATAACCAATTGGAAGTGGACATTCATTTCAAAAGAATGCTCATTTTGTCCAGACTCTACCATGGTATAAAACAAACTATAATTATTTTTGGAAGAAGTGGTTTTCATTGAATTAGGCGTGGTTTTATTCTAGGCTTCTATCAACTTTTATTCAAGAAAAAAAAGGAAACTACCCAACACCAAAACTGCGCCACAATCACACTCGACGCGCGTTTCGCCAACAAAGTTAGCATCTTCAGGAGCTAAAAGTAAGCTTTTAAGATTTTAAGATAGTGACGCAGTTTTGGTGTTTGGGTATTTTATTTTTTCTTGAATTGTATTTACACCAAAGGTTCCAAAATATTCATTTATTTGATCAACTTTTATACTTACGCCCAAAAATTATTTTATTTAGATTTTATCAAGATACAATGTGGAGATAATTATTAATAATAAAGAATAGACTGCTTGGTGGCATTAAATAGTATTTCAATAAAATTAACTTTTCATGTAATTAGGCCTAATAAAATTATCGAAATGAAATGTCGATTATCCGACATGGCACCGATTAATACGAATTCTTGTGATAAATGTCGCAATTGTCCAACTTCCAGATTCCAACCAAGTTTCAGAGACCGGCAGATATACAGGGTGTAACCAAATAAGTGCAAACTTTTTTAAGAGATAAATCCTTGTCGAAAATTAAAAACTTTTGTTTGAACAACTTGTGTCCTCCATCGTAGTTTCTTGAAATTATTCCGCTTCTTTCATTTAGTGGTATTTATTTCTTTGTCATGCCGTACATACGTTATACTCCCCGAGAATATGCGCATATGCACAACATTTATGGTGAATGTGGAGGTAGTGCTACTGCTGCAGCAGCGCTTTATGCAGAACTACATCCGATTGCACAATGCCGCTCATAAAATCGCTGATTTGGGGGCTATAACCTATGACGCATTCTAAAAGGTTCTTCTTGAAAATATGTCGTCTCTGCGTATGACTGGATGGAAAATTACATTTTTGTAATATTATTCAGTGCGATGTTGAATAATCGTTATTGTGGATTATAACGTTGAATTAGTATTCACTTCATTACATCTCATTGAATGCTTCCAAGCAGTTGATTCGTTATTACTCATAATTATTTAATCATTTCATCTTGATTGGATAAAAATAAAAGACATTACTGACAAAGTTTAATGGAGTTGATTTAAGCTCAGAATAACATCACACTCTAATATTATCGAAATTCTACTCCTTCCAAAAATAATGATCTTATGTTTTATACCATAGTAAAGCCTGGACAAAATGGGCATTCTATCGTAATGAATATCCAGTTCCACTTGGTTATGTTTTTTCAAACAATAATGTCAGACTGTGTGTAACTCAAATCTGTCATATTACCCTCATTTCTTGAAAAATTGTATTGTTTTCTGAAAAACTGTTTCGTTCGTCTGAAAGCATCACTCAGTAATCTTCAGCAGCAAAAATATTTAAATTCGTCCCAATTTCTATACATGGCATTGAAAAATCCAAGGTGAGGTAGTGATTTTCCAGAAATTAAAAAAATGCCCATTATCTCGAAAACAGTGAGATTTTTACTAAGGTAAAATTCCGATATTCTGAACAGTCAGGATCTGGTCTATCACCAGTTTCAATATTGTACTAGGTTTACCGGACACCCTGTATATTACTTCACTAGGTATCTTAATTGATATAGTCTCTAATGGAATACAATTTCCCCTAAAGGTCGAAACAAAAATATCACTGCGGTATATCCAGTTGGGTCTCATTTATTACCGTACGTAATATGAATTGATAACTTCGACAGTAAGAAACATACGACACTGGCACCTTGACCACTCCCGTGGTACCCTAACTGCTTCCCCTAAATCCATAACAAACTCACGGGAATAGATGAACAGATTTCATATCAATCTTGTAAACTGCACTACAGGAGTATTTGCATTGATTCCAAACACACCGTGACATTTATGATTGAAACAGTTCACGATAAACATAAAATAAAACTTATTGATGAACAAAATTTCACTTCAAACTAAATATAAACTCAAAAAGTCAAACTTTGACAAGTAATCACATAATAGACGAGGAAAGTGTGTCGTCACGAATGTCGTACTTGTCAAAAACTGATTCCAAACAAAGAATTTTTGGTGACATTTTCTGTTGATGATTTGCTGCTGTGCGTATTAGTTTGTGTTTGGTAGTTTGGATTTTGTTTTCTCAGGCAAAAGAAATTGAAAAACCTTAACGGGAACAATATCGGAGTTTTCGGACAAGCTGATTTAAGGTAGATTTAGTCAACTTTAGCATAAGCATTATCATAAACATAGCGGTAGCATAAACCTAACATTGTTGTATAAATGGCGCCATTTGATGTAACAGATTCAACTTTAGCTTTTGACATATGTTTAAGCACAATTTTAAAATAATGTTGACTAAATGCACCTTTAAATTCGACGGAGGTTTGTTTGGAATCAGTTTTTGACAAGATGACATTGGTGATGTCATCACTTTCCTCGTCTATTCGAAGCAGGTACGTTAGAGGCGATGAACGATTTGATTGGCTTTCCACAGAAGTAGGGATATCAGGGGAAATTGGCAGGCTGCGCAGTTGATCATGTTCTATCTCCTGTTCCTTTGATCTGAGGTCGAATGTTATTCAAAGGAACGGAAAGCAGTACCATCACAAAACCCTAACTTTGTAGTATTCTGAGGACATCATTGTGAAGTACAATTAAATGAGACTTATTTCAAATTGTGATACAGTTATATCACCATTGGACTTTTTCAAATAAGAGTCACCTACCGATCGAAGGCCTTATTATGACAGCAGGTATTTTGTTTTTGCAGAAGTCATCAATTAACAATTCAGCAACCGATTTTGTGAAGGTATACGTGTTCGGTAGTGGATATATGTATTTTTCAGTCAATACTTCTAAAATAACATCTTCACAGCGTTCAACCAGATCGATAGCCTCTCGCCAGTCAGGCCTGGGGTATATTTTCTCTTCTATAACTCTGTTATCTGCATTGGCATATAGCGTGGAAACATGAACAATTGCATCAATAGTTTTCAATTCTTTAGCCAAATTCATCATTTCCCGAGTACCTCTCACATTATTTAAAACAGCGTCTTTAAGAGGATCGTCCTGTCTCACAGATGCAGCTGAGTGATATATGATACTGACATTGTCTATGATGCGTTTTCTATCCTCCTCGCTGATTCCTGAAATATTACAAGAATAAACATGAAGCAAAAGAACTTGAAATCATCCTGAAATTGCATTATTGGGATAAGAAAATAAGGACAACGTAATTGATTTCCCATCGATGAGCGATGAAATTTCGAAATAGCTATTCATGTACCATATATATATATATATATGGATCCTAACGCCCGGAGGGTAACATTCACCCAAGGGCATTTGGCCCGAGGGATGAATGTTGCTCGATGGGCGTTAGGATCTAGTAACGCTCGTGATGCATACAAGATTTTATTTTTCACGAAAAAATTATCTCAAACGACGTTGTTTACTCCATAAAATTCCTTCTCATATAGACCGTCAGATAACGACAGATTTTGCTGACTCATTTTCTCTCTTCTGGGATTTTAACCACTGGAAATTATGTCAGTTTTGAGCCCAAAAATTGAAAATTTAGCGATGGGACGTGAGCTAGGCATATAGAAAATTCATTTTCCTTTTGCAGAAAAATGTTGTTTTTTTTTTTAATTTCTCGTTTATTGCATTTTAACACATGAATAGGTATAACAATTTAATAGTGAAGAACCAAAGCCATAAGATTTGCACGTGCTTAAAGGGTTGAAATAGGGGCGCGAACTTGTGAAAAAATAGTTGTTTGCCGATGCATTTTCTCGCTTATGGCAATCAACAGATTGAAATTTAATATCGTTAGGAGCCCGAAAAAAGTTTCCCATAAACCGGTGAGCTGTTGAAGTATATTTTCCGGACGGAAAATTTTGTGAAATTTTTTTTTGTTTTCCGGCTAACTTTCTCGTGAACGAAATAATGTGCAATAGAAATTCATTGATGTAAAAGTCTGTCATATAAAAAGCCATAAGTCTAGTTCGTGCTTATCATACTAGGTATATGAAACTGGAAAACTTGCAGAAAAACACAGGAAATTTTTGTTCATTTTCTCGTTTATGGGAATTGGTATGTAGGAAGAAAAACTGATTTCAAGACTATAAAAAAAAGCAATAAGTCGGAAACATGATTACGATGTTTTATACAGTGAGGTCCTGAAGTAACAGATACATTAATTTTCTACGTTATTATTAGAAAAACGTCGAGTTATGTTTTCGAAAAGACACTCTGTGACATAAAAAATCACCCCTCCTGCACCCCCCTCAAGGTGACATTCATTCACCCAAAGTTTCTAATGGAGCAGTTGAAAACCCTTGAGATTCACCAATCCATTGAAGAACAGAATTTTTTGGGGTTTCCAATATTTTCAGAAATTCCAAGGAACCTGAGTTATGGGTAGTTTTTAGAGAAACCGAGAATGATAATCTAGAAGATCAGCCCATCTTAGGTCACAACGGTACTTGTAAGTCCAGTGCTAGGACATTAGAGACTTGTGCACACATATCCAGTGTGATATGGTTCCTAGGATATGCAGGAACCAACAAAATATTACATTTCCTTCTGTTCTGTTCTGTTAAAACCTATGGTCCAGAACTGCTTCTAATCTGGAAATGAATTCGATTTTTCATTTAGACATAGAAGCAATTTATTATTCTGGAACTTTCACTTCTAAAAGGTGAACTAGGCCTGAAGGACAGGCCACTATGAAAAAAACGCGCCGGAAGCTGTGCCTCTATGGTGGTGGGGAAACGAACTAGTGTTAATTATATTCCTACGCACACTGGCTTGCTGTGTTTACTTTTTTGTGAACTTTGATTGGCCACATCATGTCACATAGTCACAATAAACAGGTAAAAATTTCAAAAATCTGATGTTCCATATTCAAATTCGAATAATCATCCGATTATGACACAGCAAGCCAGTAGGCGTGTAGGAATTACGCAGTTAAGATATTTAACCTATAGGGGTTGACGGAAAATTGCTCGAATTGTCTTTACAACCCCTATCAGTTTGTCACAATAATGCCCATAACTATTTTTTTTCACTCTATAAAAAATTATTTAAAAAAATTAATTATTTGGTTCCAATATTGCTATCATACTTCCGACTTTTTTTATGGCCTAGGAATAAAGTTTGCAATGCATATGCCAAATCCCATGGAGGAAGAAATGAGCAAGTTTATCTTTATTAATTTCTCGCAGCTGAATTTTCAAATAGTTGTATTTATTTATGCAGTGTGGCCCATCTAAAGGTGGGATTTCATATACAACGAATTTTCAATGCAACTGTTTTGTTTGAAGCGGCGCGATTCATCGTCTCAGCGGCCGGCCGTCGGCGGCCTCGTACCGACTGCTCAAAAGCATGTCAAGACGCGAACGCCGACACCAGCAGTAACATTATTTCAATGTGAAATAAGCGTATCACAGAAATTTACCGATACAGACGACGAAATTTTGATTAATTAAGTATTTGAATAGCCTTCATGACCATTCACACAAAGACTTCAAACATTGTCAAATTCGGGAAAATATGTGGAATGAAATTTGCACAGTTTTAGCCATGGGATGCGAGTATTAGATAAAAAATTCTTTGTTTTTTTTACTTGGTTCGGTAAAGATCATTAATAGAATTGAGTTTTGTGAATAGTAGGGAGGCATGAAGTCAATTAGTTTCTTTGTGTTCCCCCCAATATTTTTATCGATAAGTTAGATAATTGTCAGTTAATTCAGATAATTATTGTCGGTTCAGTATAGTCGTCATCATTCTCTTCTCTCAGTAAGTCTCGTTCATGCCCTCGCGAATTTTGCAATTTCTGCGAATAAAATGGCTATGGACATGGTTCTGCATCAACGATTGGTCCAGCATGACTGGCAGCCATTTTATTCGCAGAAAAATTGCGAAATTCGAGAAGGTATACAATACTGTAACATTATTGCTGCTAGAACATTCCCATTCATTAGGACAACAAGCAATTTTCACTTTTAAACTGCAGTCAACCAGAACACAAAACGCATGGGGGTATAATTTCATAACAAAGACGCGGACGCCAGACGCTTAAGGTGGGATTTCCTAGCGACGTCTAGCGTTCGCGGCCCGCATTGACGTTCAACAGTAACGGCTGGCCGCGACGATTGTTGGATTTGCTTGAAGCGTCTGGCGTCCGCGTTTTTGTAATGAAATTATACCCCCAGTGCGTTTTGAGTTCTGGTTGACTGCAGTTTAAAAGTGAAAATTGTTTGTTGTCATAATGAATGGGAATTTTCTAGCAAATTTCGCAATTTTTCTGCGAATAAAACGGCTGCCAGTTATGCTGGACCAATCGTTGATGCAGAACCATGTCCATAGCCATTTTATTCGCAAAAAAATTGTGAAATTTGCGAGGACATGAACGAGACTTATGAACCAACAATAATTATCTGAATAAACTGACAGTTATCTAACTTATCGATAAAAATATTGGGGAAAACACAAAGAAACTAATTTACTTCATGACTCCTTACTATTCACAAAACTCAAATCTATAAATGATCTTTTCTGAACCAAGTAAAAAAAACATGCCCATGGATAAAACTGTGCCAATTTCTTTCCACATTTTTTCCCGAATTTGAAAATCTTTGAAGTCTTTGTGTGAATGGTCATGAAGGCAGGGATATTCACATACTTGATTAATCAAAATTTCGTCGTCTGTATTGGTATATTTCTGTGTTACGTTGTAGTAATATCCACCACGCTTATTTCACATTGAAATAATGTTACTGCTGGTGTCGACGTTCGCGTCTTGACATGTTTTTGAGCAGTCGGGACGAGGCCGACGACGGCCGGCCGCTGAGACGATGAATCGCGCCGCTTCAAACAAAACAGTTGCATTGAAAATTCGTTGTATACGAAACTAACGGCCAGACGTCGCGGCGGGACGCGAACGCTGGACGTCGCTAGGAAATCCCACCTTCAAGCAAATCCAACAATCGTCGTGGCCAGCCGTTACTGCTGAACGTCGATGCGAGCCGCGAACGCTAGACGTCGCTAGGAAATCCCACCTTAAAATGGAAGCACTCATATCAAAATTTAATTTTTCAACCGATTGCAATGATTTTTTTTCAATAGGTAGACATTCAAAATGTCCATCAGGACTCCAAATTTAATGAGTAATTCTTCATTTTCTTGGCCAACTGTTCTCATTTTTCAAGGTTAAAAATCTAATATTATTTTTTTAGAAGAAATCTCACCAATCCACTGGATTCGCGACATTTTTAAATAGTTCTTGTTAAAAGTTTGTTGAAACTCGTACATCAATAAGAAAGTTATAAAAAATAAAAAAAAATTAAATTTTAAAAACATGCCGGTTAATTAACCCACCAATTCAATTTCAGCACTCTTATCAAAATTTGGAATACACCAAGAAGTCTCAAAATATCACTGGTCAGAATTTCATCAACATCTATTCATAAATAAGAAAATTACAGGATAACAAAATTTGAAAAATATGTTGATGGAATTTCATGAAAATATCAGTTTATTTAATGATTTTTCATTATTATTTATCAATAGATTTTGATGAAATTCTAATCAGTGATATTTTGAGACTCCCTGAATCCAGTGGTGTATTCTGAATTTTGAATAAGAGTAGAAATTGAAATGGTGGGTTGATTGAACGGCATATTTTTTAAATTTAATTCTACCATAACTTTTTTATCGATGGACGAATTTCAACAAATTTCTAAAATTAACCATTTGAAAATGTCACAATTCCAGTGGTGTAGTCTGATTTCTTCTCAAAAAATTGCTAATAAAATTTTCAGTTTTTTACCTCGAAAAAAAAAGAATAGTTGTCCCTGAAAATGAAGAATTCATGAAATTTGGTGTCCCAGTGGACTTTTTGATTATCTTCCTAACGAAAAAAAAGCATTCCAATCGGTTGAAAAAAGTATGATTTATAAGGGTGCTTCCATTTTGAATGGGCCACACTGTATAAAACATCGATATCATGTTTCCGACTTATGGCTTTTTTTTCTGGTCTTGAAATACTATTTTCTTCTCACATGCCAATTCCCATCAACGAGAAAATGAAAAAATTTCCACAAATTTTTCTACAACTTTACAACTTATGGCTTTTCTTGAGGTACATGCAATGCTTATGGGAATTTTATTATGATGTTTATCCATCAACAGAATCATATGGTTCAAATGCCATAAACGAGAAAGTTTGCCGGAAAACGAAAAATATACTTCAACAGCTGACCGGCTTATGGGAAATTTTTTTCGGGTTCCTAACGATATTAAATTTCATTCTGTTGATTGCCATAAGCGAGAAAATGCATCAGCAACCAACTATTTTCTCACAAGATCGCGCCCCTATTTCAACCCTTTAAGCACGTGCAAACCTTATGGCTTTGGTTTTTCACTATTATATTGTTATACCTATTCATGTGTTAAAATGCCATAAACGAGAAAATGAAAAAAAAAAACAATTTTTTTCTGCAAAAGGAAAATGAATTTTCTATATGCCTAGCACACGTCCGATCGCTGAATTTTCATTTTTTGGGCTCAACACTGACATAATTTCCAGTGGTTAAAATCCCAGAAGAGAGACAATGAGTCAGCAAAATCTGTCGTTATCTGACGGTCTAATAGTATTTACTTCATTCAGTCAACTGGTAGCCTTTCTGAAAGTTAAATCAAAAGGATACATTCCTAAAAATTCAAACGTGTTGGAAGGTGGACAAGTATTACTTTTCATAAGAAAAGCTCCAGATGATACTTTTCAGCTACATAAAGTTGTTCTGGTAATGGGCGTATTTGGAGGCTTAAGACGTGATGAAATGGTCAAGATGACAATTTATGTCATTGAAGACAGAGGAGCCGTTTTACTGATCAAGGTACCAGGAACCAAGACCTGCACCTCAAAAAGTTTCACCGATGTTGAAGAAAGCGAAATAGAAGCCTTGAACTTAGTTTAAAATTACATTGCACTACGACCAAAAGGATGTTAACATCGTGGGTTTTTTTAAACTTACAGAAATGATAAATGCATTGAGTTACCTGTAGGTAAAGATACTATAGGAAGTGTTCCTTCTATCATAGCGAAATACTTTAATTTGGAAAACCCGAATGGTTACACCGGACATTGTCTACGCCGAACGTCGTCAACGCTTCTTGTTCAAGGTGGTGCTTCCTTTGAAACACTAAAATTACATGGAAAATGGAACAGTAGTACGGTAGCGGAGAGCTGTATTGAAGAAAGTATCTCCTCGAAGAACACAATGATAGCCCATTCCGTTTCCGAAAAAGAAAATGTTTACGTTCCGAACGAAACCGAATGCACATTGAGGAGTTCATCATCGGTCAACTCACAGAACTTCAAACTTGATACTAATTTTTCAGGAACATTCGAAAATTGTAATTTCTATATGAGAGAAAATAACTAGTCCCTTTTTTATGTAGTCATAAATAAAACTTTTCTGAGTAATTAATTTATTGAACTACAGAAACAAACATTTAGCGGGCGTTATGATTCATAATGCCCTCCATATTGCCCTGGGCGTTATGGGTCTGTTAATAGCAACTGTTGCCAAGGTAGTATAAAGCAGTAATGGACAAGTGAAAAATAAAAGTTTCTTCAAAACTGCTAATCAGATCAATTTTATCTCTTGTGAAGATGATATACCACATGAAAAATGTGCACTATTGAGAGTGAATTAAAAAATCTTTCAATTTTCACATCACGTTTCCTTTATTCCGATATTGAAAATGAAGAAATATATAATAAACGCTACCGGAAATAATTTAGAAGTACACTCACGTTTCGCTTTTTCGAAATCATTTGCAATTTAATTCCTTTTCAGCCATAGCTCAATAAAATCGTTATCAAATTCATTGAATATTTCCCTTATAGGAATTGATTGCGTTTCGACTTCTGAAACAACCGTTTTCAGTGAAACATATTGAAATAGAAGCAATAAAAACGAACTTCTATAGTAAAAGACAAACTTTTATTGAAAAGATAAACTGACAAGTTCAATATATTTGACAAACTCTGACTAATACTTTTTTTACAACTCGTTGTTATATTACATAAAAAATTCCATCCTGAATGATGAATATTTCAACATTTTTCCTCATGAAAAGTTTTTCCAAAACAATCCCATTTCTTGGAAAATGTCAGGAATAGGTGTATGCATCGGTTTTATTATAACATCAGCAATAGGCCAATCAATAGAGCATTTTTTCCTAACAAAAATACTAGTAGAAAACCGACTGTGCCATCACATGAAAGACAGTCCGTAGCACCATCAAAATAGGTTGACGGTCTATAATCCCGACGTTCAATTAGTTTTGTCATATCAGATTTTCATTAACCCGAAGAGGTCCACTTAGTAACAGGGCATTTCTGAGGGCCAACAAATGCGACGTTAAAATTTTTTTCACAACAGATTTTCAGTAATTGAAACTTTTACCAAATTGGCAATTTATATATTCAATGAAGATAGACCGGGATCCCACGCCTATTTTCAAAAAATGATTAATAATAATAAAATAATAATAATAAACATTTATTCTTCATCAAGATACAAATCAATCTTACAGGAAGTAGTTTGGTTGTTATTGCTTAAAACATTCTGAGCATATCCTAATCAAAGGGTGCCAAACAATATACAGTACGATGCAAATGTATGGAATAAATTCATTATTTCTGAATATAAACATATTTTGGAAAATTTCTCGAATACGTCGATTTTCTTATCCGATTGGCCAATTTTTGAATCCCACCCTAAATATATTGGGTTATCCGCAGTCGAGTAAAAATTACATTAGTGATATTTTTAAGTGGGACACCCAGTATATTTTTCCATCTTTGTTTAGGGGTCTTCATTACAAATCCTGTGATACCAGGTTTGATGGGATTATGTCGAACGGATGCGGAGACATGAGCAAAAAACTTCCTCGTATGTCCAATGAGTATGACTGAGAGACTCCACACGATTTGGAAGGTCAAAAGTCTCTGTCGCACTCATTGAGCATATGGAGAAGTTTTTTGCCCATATCTCCGCAGCCGTTGGACCTAATCCCATCAGATCTGGTATTACTGGATTTGTAATGACGATCTCTAACCAAATATGGAAAAATACACTGGGTGTCCCATTTAAAAATTTCACAAAACTCATTTTTACTCGAAGGCGGATAAACCTATATATTTTGGGTGGGGTTTAGAAATTGGCCAATCGGAAAAGAAAATCGACGTGTTCGAGGAATTTTCCAAAATATGTTTATGTTCAAAAATAATGAATTTATTCCATACATTTGCATCGTACTGTATACTTATATGTAGGTGTTATCACTTAAAACAATATATATGACCATAACCTTGTTAAAGGGTGCGAACACAGAACTTAAACATAGAGGAGAACGGAAATAGAATACATTTTATGGCCCTGAAAATGTTCCTACGAGAGTAAATTACTAGCAGTAGGTGAGTCTGCGCATTGGCTACAAACTTATATGGCGTTGACAAATGATATGTTTATAGAAGCATTTCTGTAAACGCATTTTACGTGATTTGTTCATTGTATCAATTTTATTTCGCCTCAGCTCAAGTTTTTGAAAGTATTGAAAGTATGCCTGATAATTATTTCATCGGGTCCCTGTAGCAGCAGCGGTAATATTCCTGGAATTCATTATTTTAGGTAAGTTGAATTGTTTCAAGGTCAAACATCAG
Organism: Chrysolina oricalcia; assembly: GCA_944452925.2. Taxonomy (NCBI): domain Eukaryota; kingdom Metazoa; phylum Arthropoda; class Insecta; order Coleoptera; family Chrysomelidae; genus Chrysolina; species Chrysolina oricalcia. Next base: position 55,157,454 of record OX101813.2, on the reverse strand, counting down.
TCTCGGCCTGAAAATAATTGACCAGAATAATGGTTGATCATTTATGTACATTTCAGTTTTTGGTCCAAGAAAAAGGAATGGTTGAATATTTTGGGAATCGCAGGAGTGGACAGTTCCAGGCATTTTGATAGCTGTGATATTAACCTTCCGAACACCTTGGAAATTCCTATCAATTTATATTATGTGTGTCAGAACATGATTATTTTCATTAATTTGTAATTATCAAATTGAAATAAATTACTTCTTATTATTATTAATAGTTTTATTGACATATTAGAAAACTTGAAAACTGTGGCTTCCCAGTGAGTTCACGGATTTACATCAGATTGACTTTGTCTTGGTTTTGCAATGTTTTGTAATCGCATATTGTGGATTCGTGATGAACACCTGTTATAATTTTTTCATTATTGTTCTTCAGTGAACGTATATCTTCACATCTTAAGGAAGTTTTTCACTATTCTATTAAATGATATCCTGCCAAGGAACTGTTTGTTTTGGCAATTTTATCAAGAACAAGAAAAATCAATTAATTCAAAAGGAAATACACTACAAGTTTGGTAAGTGAACATTAGGATTTGTCTAAAGTTTTACATCTACATTAACTAATTTTATACGTACTAGTAATGAGAGGCTGCCCTCGAGAAAATTTTTCACCTGTACAGATTGTAATCATCTATTTGAAATCAGTGAGCTGATCAACCAACCTAAGACTATGAAATTTTCAATTCCACCCTATATGCTCTCAGTTTATTCTGTCATACTTTTCAAATTTTGGGGCAGTTAGTTGAATACTCTAGCACTAACGTTTTACTTGATGTTGGTAGAACAAACTCTATTGGTTTCATTCAAATGGAAAACAATCTTTTTTTTGACAATACACGGCTATTTGAAAGAATTTTTACTGACGTGGATCCAGTATTCTTCTTGCTTAAAAAGAATATTTCGAAAAGTTAGGGGCCTTTTAAAAATTAAATTAATTTTTTTATGATCCTTTCAAGGTATGAGAAAGCGAGTCATCCCCAACCTAATATACTCCAAAAGACCTTCTTTAATTTAGCTCGGCTAGATGAGAAAGCTCTGTAAAACAAAAAATAGCAAATTTACAAATACGGTATTGTCAAACTTATCTTTGGATTCTATTAAGTGGGCTACAAATAATCTGAAACCGTCTCCGAAAACGCGTAATGCGCATGCGTTCCTACTGCTTAATTTTCTCCTTGTAGGAACACTATAAGAAAACGATATTTCCGTTCTCCGTTCTGTGGGTGCGAAACAATAGATGCTAATATGATGCTTGGTATATGAAGTACTTGATAAAAAACTAATAATAATGGAAAGTCGACAATGGGTATAAGAAAATAGGTTTGAATAGAGTCGTGAGACCTTATTTATTCATAACAAAAGCTCTGAGTTTTAAAGCATCCATGACGAAATTAGTGATTACCTTAGCAATTTGTGGAGTTATTCCTTCTATTTCTAACAAGAGGTGGTTTAAAGATCTGATTTGGCAAATTTCTCTCGTCCTAATGCACCTGTACAGGGGACATTAAAAAAGAAGTGGTAAAATATTTCATCATCATTGCGATTACACATTGTGCAATTTTCAGTCTGATCTATTGAATAAGCAGACCCACTGAAAGTGAGTTTAATTAGTCTTATATTTGCACAGCACATCTGGGCTATTATTCTGATAACAGATATGGGAATTCGGAATTGAAGGTAATGTTTGACATTTCGCGAAACGGTAAAATTATTGAAATATAAAGGAAAGGATGAGTTTGATATATGTTGTATATCTTCTTCAAATAACTTATCACAGAATTTAGCCAGAACGTCATCAAAGTTGATTTTAAGATTAGCAAAACTGAGGGTGTTCCATAGCTCCCCACAATTCAAACCATCAAAAAGTGCCTTCGTTTGTGAAGCCCAGATGTATCTACAATCTGTGATTGGTATATTTTTTTGCCGTAAAAAACATATTCTTGGATACCTGTTGGTATCAATACTGAGCAAATTTAACAACCAATTCAAAGCAGCTTTGAGTACTTTAAAACTGAGGTGAAGAATACCACATTCCAAACGTACCATACTATCAGCAGTATTTTTTGGTAAACATAGGAGTTTTTTAAAAAAGGATACTTGAACCCGCTCTATGATATCAAAATAGCGTATACCCCAGACAAGAACGCAGTAAGTGACGGAATTCACTATAATAGATTCGTACAATCTCATTCTCACGTCCCATGAAGTAACTTGCGTACGAGTAAAATTTGAAAATACCGAACCTATAGCCTGTTTGCCTTTTGCCACATAGGTTTCAGCAGTATCCCTGAATAAAGATGAACAAACGAAAGGTATACCCAAATAGGTGAATTTGTTGACCACTTCGATGTCATCATTACAGTACCTGAATCTATAATTACCATTTGTTCTAAAACCGCCCCTGGAAAAACGCATAACCTTAGTTTTCATGGTGTTGACTGTTAGTTTATTAACCGCGGAGTACTCCTCAAGAATTTTCAACTTTCTTTTCAGGTCAATTTCCGATTCAGCTAAAATGACCAAATCATCGGCATATATTATTAAAAGTATGTCATGAATATTATCCACGTTAAGGCCTACAGGCTGAATCTTCCTGAGTAGCTTCATTTTGCTGAGACGACCAACTTTTTACTTTACGAAAATTCTCGATAGTGGTAGCTAATAAAATGCGCAAGCGTCAATCATGTAGATTTGGTGGAGTGCAAAAAAGTCATTGATAACTGTTAGTTTTTCTGTCGAACCTCGAGATAATTCGATGAAGTATTCGAAAAAACTTTTGTCCTTCAAAATGGATGGTAGGACTGAAGAGTCCCCCACTCCCAACATGTACCAATGACGTAGTCATAAAAATTCATTAATAACCAGCGGATTTTTTACAGTTGCTTGGTTAATATTTGTGTAATTGAATGGTTATACAAATTGAATGGTTATACAAATTGAATGGTAGGTGTTTCCAGTACTACGCTCCGAAATTGTCAATTCCACGAAAATTATTGATATTAGTAGCTAATGAACTGCGTAGGCGAAAGTCATGTTGATTTGGTGAGCGCAAAAATTGTATAGCTAACTGTTAGTTTTACCCAAATCTAAAGCTCATGGCTCATGGTGAAACAAACCGATTGAATTAACTTTATTTCAAGGCAGTAAAATCAATCTATTTGACCGTAAGCCACAGGCTTAACTAGCCTACAGATATTTCGACCATACCTTCTGAAATAAAATTGATCAAAATATTTTGTAAGTAGGAATATTTATCCTCATTTCTGATAAAATATTTTTTTGATCCTGCCATCCTCATTACGTTGTCCAGTTCACAGATCGATCCTATGGCCAGTTTTCGAGCTACAGGGTGTCAAAAATTCATAAATCCATTTTGATTGATGGTCAATGATAAACTCAATCAACTAATACACTCGTATGCGTATTCATACACAGGAGAATTGATTATATTATTGACTACCTGGTAGAAACACAGTTTCGTTTTTTATGTATTATGAAACATATTTTTCACGAATGTCAGTAATGACCAGTCGCTCACTAGTTCAATATTGGATATGAATGGTATGTTGATATTTTATTATACATTCAAATTTTTCCAAAAATCTCAAAATTCATGATGTGTCGCCCTCTAGCGCCGAATCTTGTCATACGATCGAATAGGACCAATGGAGACTTCTACTCAGAATAGCTTCAGCTACAACATACCAAAAAGTCATCCATTCTCACAGTAAGACTTTTTTTCATTAAATGTGTGCGGGGTCCTTTGATGATAGTTGCATAAATTGTTCTTTAAAATTAATTTTTCCGTTAACCAGATGTCGTTCCCTACGAACGACAGTAGGGTCACTGAATCCTAGAAGGATTTGGCCTTCTTACGAGTATGGCCAACGGGTGGATTCTAATAGTGACAATCTCTTTAAATAGTTCCAATGTTCCAAATAACCCACAGAAACGCCAATTAGGAAGCAAGGGTTATAAAAGAGAGAGAACCGATAATTTTTAAAAAGAAGTTGGGTTGTGTTTCTTTTGTAAGTCACAATGTCAAATAAGTTAATTATGGATATCGTTCAATTTCAATGGATACATATCAATTCAAATTTTTTTATGGATTGAAATTATTACAGATCACATTAGGGGTGTATGTTAACTGTGGTCAGGTGTACAATTGACTCGAATTTCAAAATAGCGTCGACTTTCGGACACGGTCCCGATATTCTGTGGCCCGACCACCAGCCATTATGGAACATGGAGATTCAGCCGTCGTCCATCCCTGCTGCAGACACAAGAGTTTCTTTTAGAAGGGCAGAACCTAGTGTTGTTTTCAGAATGATGTGTAAAAGTTGCCACTGATTGATTAAATATAACCACAGAGTTACAAATCCTTTATAAAAACACTGAAACTTCTCCATTATTGGGTTTATTATTCAAAATTAGATATTACTGTTCTCCCAAATACTTCTTAGTCAATATATACCTATTATTTGATCAATACAAATTTTCAAAATTGGGTATCAATTTGACGTACTGCTAATAACTCGAAAACCAAATAATATCGATTATCGAATTTGAATCTTACAGAAGTGTCTAGCTTTCGTGAACATAACACGTGTCAAGTATAGTTGCTGAATGCCTCTCAGATGAAATCAAGCTTTATCAAAAAACTTAAGGCAAAAATGAATACCTGTCAGACAAAAAATTTTTGTACATTCTCATTTGAATGATTATAAAAATTCCTTATATACCTAATGAATTATTTTTTTTGTATTCCTTTCATAAATAAGAAGTTTCTTGAAATAGTGAATTATTACCTCCATATGGTGTGGTTGAAACAAGAAAATATAGCCATTCATTTCAATGAAACAGCTGTTCTAAAGAGATTACCAATATACTAACATTTTTATGGTCTAACCAATTTTCTCAACATAATCGTCAATGATAAATAAAGAGGAAATAAAATCTTCCAATTTACACAAAAATATACTGATGATGACACCGTGTGTCGAAACAATTGTAAGCACGTTACAAGTATATTTTTGTGTAAATTGGAAGATTTTATTTCCTCTTTATTTATCATTCATGATGAATTTACACATATTAAATGCCACCACGATAGAACATAATCGTCAATATAGAATTTTTGAACTTGTTCGAAAGAAAAGGTTCCATTTTTGCAATTTACAACTTTTCCATGTGCTTATTAGAATTGGCCACTTTTTTCAATGACCATTCTTGGGTCTTTCATTCCAAAATGAATCTGAAAATTGATAAAATGGGTTGATAATCTGAACAATTTAGAAAAAATTTGTCAGTCCTAGTGAACACGAAAATTGTTATACTTACACTGCACACACTTTATTTATTGATCCCAAGAAACATTTGTGTTTAAAGAGGGATTACATTTTTATATAAATTGTTTAACAGCAATACATATGAAATGAAAATTGATGAAGATATCAAACAATTATTAGAAAAGGAATGATGAGAATAATTTGTGAAATGAGTAAATAAGTCATATCAAAGCAAAAACAGTCAAAGGTGAATTTTTGTCATATTATATAGGAATAGAAATCATCTGTTAAGTATATTTTCTTAAGTGCATTTTTCAATTTAGTTGTAGTCCTGATTTCTGTCACAATTTTACACTAAGTTACTCAATATTGATAGGGTTATGTTATGAAAACATATTGTTTTGCATTAAAAGCACGTGCATGGTAACGGTGTAACAAAAGTTTTGATAAAATAATGATGTATTTAGCGAGATCCAATCATACCCCCTAACACTTAGGGACCCGCTCGTTATGCGGTTACTGTCAGTTTGACCATTGTTTTAATTTACGGGGCCAGGTAGCCGAGTGGTTAAAGCGACATTGTTTCAATCACTTTTGGCTGCCAGTCAAAGGTTCAAACCCTAGCGACTGCAGAACTTTTTCTGATGGCCCGAGAAAGTGCTAGGAATCGCACGTAAAAAGGTAAGACCTCGTTAATCCTTAGCTCGCACAAGTTTCGACTTCTGAGGGCTGCCGTTCGTAAGGGGACGACAGCTGGTTAACGGAAAAAACAACAATTTAATTATTCTACATTTATATAGAAGCACTTTTTCCACCACATATGATCATTAGTTTGTAACCTTTTTTCGCTGAAGATGAAGGATTAATCCTTCGAAACATGTCCTGCTGCTGATGTAAGTCTTCCGACTACATCTCGTAATGTGCTGATGTGTGTCCTCTGACTACACTCACACTATCAATAAAGTTTTTTTTTGGTGGAGTTCGACTGTAAGTTTTTTACCTACCCAGTAAGATCTCACCTCCACTGTATGATATGGATAGCCTCCGTTGGATATAATGAAGGACGTTTATACAATTTAAGCCTTCATAACATTGATATCTCATATGAATGGCTCTGCGGTATCCCACCGAAATAATATGATAATCATAAATTAATGAATTAAAAAAATATATGGCTTTGTTTTATTTCTCATGTTTTTCATTTTTTCAATCATTATGAGGCGTTTATAAAATTGCAGCCTTCATAACCACAATATCTTATAGGTAAGAAGAAATCACGAGAAAAATAAAGAGGTTAACTCGATTAGTTTGAAACATTTACATAAAAATATTATTAGAATATATCCTAAACTTTTTCTACTAATATATGTAGTAATTAGTACAATTCCTTACCAAGTTTGAGTTCCTTGATGTTACCATTAACAGGTATGATTTTGTCTAGAAAATGCTGGTTCTTATTCCTTAAGCTATCGAACAACTGTAACAAGAATTATTTTATTACGCTGTGGAAAGTAGAAACTTTCGAACAATTTTTCAAATAACCAGTTACCGACATTGCAGTGCGTCAGTTCATTGAAATATCTAAATAATATTTAAATTATTGACGGAGTTGAGGGGGAGGGAAATTTGAAAGGGATGAATTCCTTACCAGCGCGATATACAGAGAATAGTATTAGTGAAAGCTATCATTGCATCAGCGAAAAATAAAATTAGGTAACGCGACAACATCCGATATTACGACACTGAGAGAACAGGTAATTAGCAATAAAGAAATTTTCAAAGGGTTCATCAATGGTTGGCAACGACTGTTCGTTACTGAACGATCTCCCAAAAGAACTCTGTTTTCACATAAATCTCTTAACCCCGAGATTCGCTATGTTCTCCCTCTGTTCGCTAGGTGGAGCGGCCTCGAAACCGCTTCATCGCGTGAACCAATTGTGACCAAGCAACGGAGTGTGTAATGATTTGGACGGGAATAAGATGGCTTCGGTGCTGTCTGTGTTGACCTACCCTTGCACTGATGAGAGGAACAACTGCTGAATATCTTAGTTTACCGAATCCCAAAGATTACACCGGGCATTGTTTACCCAGGAGCCCAGCCACTTCACAAGCTGAAAATGGTGGTAGTATAACGGAGCTTGAAATTAAATGTAGCAGAGGGATACGTGGAAAATTCTATAAAAAACGAAGTTCACATAGATTGAAAAGGGCAGTGACAAAATTAATATCCCGAAAACTGGTACAATTACTAATGCGTCTAATTCTAATTTCAATTCTGCCAGTTCAGTTAATATTCCTAATGATACTGATATAAGTAATTGTTATAATTGTCTGATTAGTATTCATATGTGATGAATTCATAGGATTGATTGTTATAATGAGTAATTGTCTATATAAAGTCCATACTTTATTATCCCTCGATATCTTTTTTACATACAAAACGGCTACAGAAAAATATTGGACGTAACACGATCCAAGTGAGATTTTACGAGACTTGCAGGATTCCTGGACTCGCCTTCGGCTCGTTCTGCAGAGTAAAAGTAAAAGAAAGACAGCCATGAAAAATTCCGTTTCTGCATTGCTTGTTATCATTAACGCTCTGTATCATCTGGAATTTAGATATTTCTTCGAAATCTCAAAATCCAGTTTCACCAATCAGACCACGCCAACAAATCGGTATATAAATTGCATAAATTGGCCCTAAAATCTCCACGACACACACCCTCTCCCAGCATATATAGGTAACTTAGAACGAGTTGTACAGAAGTTTTATTCAATAATGTTTATTCAATAAAGTGGTAGAGATATATATTATACAAAAAAAATTTTAATAAACATGTGTTACTCCAAAAGTCGAAACTTTTATGGAGCGTGCATATACAAATAATCAAATAAATAATGATTACAATTAATAGAAATAAGAGAATTGACCGAAATATACAGGTGCATACATGTATATATAACCATATTAAAAAAACATATATATCTAGACACATACAGGTTGTCCGGTAAACCTTGTACAATATTGAAACTGGTGATAGACCAGGTCAAGACTGTTCAGAATATCGGAATTTCACCTTTTCACATTTTTTAAATTTCTGGAAAATCACTACCTCATTTTGGACTTTTGAGTGCCATGTATACAAATTGGGGCTAATTCAAATATCTTTGCAGCTGAAAATTACCGATAAGTGATGCTTTCAGACGTACAAAACGGTTTTTTCAGAAAACGATAAATTTTTTTAAGAAATGAGGGTAAAATGCCAGATTTGAGTTTCACCAATTTTTGTAACCACAGTTTGACATTATTGCTTGAAAAAAAACATAACCAAGTGGAAGTGGATACTCATTACAAAAGAAAGCCCATTTTGTACAGACTCTACCATGGTATCAAACATACGATAATTATTTTTGGAAGGAGTAGAATTTCGATTATATTAGAGTGTGACGTTATTCTGAGCTGAAATCAACTCCATTAAACTTTGTCAGTAATGTCTTTCATTTTTATCCTATCAAGATGAAATGATTGAATAATTATGATTAATAACGAATCAACTGCTTGAAAGCATTCAATGAGATATAAAGAAGTAAATACTAATTCAACGTTTTTTGAATCAACATAGAACGCGTTCACAATAAACGAGAAATTCTATCAGAATAAAATATTCGATGGCATTACTTGGCAGAAGCCCATCAAACTAATAATAAAACAGGATTAAGCAATACCGACTTCTGTATTTAACCTATACAGTTAGTTAAAGAGCTGCCTATTTAATCTACTAACAGGTTAGGAAACTGTCTGCTGGGCATGAAATGGCATTCTTGTTGTTTCACCAAGTCGCCTGGATGTAGTTTTAGAAAGTCTCCAGGTCAAGATCAAGGAGGGAGGGGGCGTTTGAAAACCAGTCAGTTTGTGACCATTTGCTGGTTTCACACTTTGGTAGATATGGTGCTGAACCTTCCCTCTTGCCAATTTTGACCTGCGAACGAGGTCACGATACAGAGTTATGCCTAAAAAACCAGGATTTTAAAAAATCACTTTTTTTCGGCATTACTCTGGATCTTGAGCTCGTACGCGGGCAGAAGGTATGTTCAGCACAAAATCTACTGAAATGTGAAACCAGCAAACGGTCACAAACTGACTGGTTTTCAAACGACCCCCCCTCGCCTTGACCTTGACCTGGAGACTTTCTAAAACTGCATCCAGGAGACTTTGGGCAACACCAAGGATGCAATTTTATGCCCAGCAGACGGCTTCCTAACCTGTCAGTAAATCATATGGGCAGCTCTTTAACTGATAGGTTTAATCGTCGGCAAGTCTCCAACAGAAAACAACATTTTTCGAATGCGTTGGGTGAGCTGCACAGCATGGATGATTGGCATACTCATTGGTTGAGACCATAGAAATATATGTTACGGGTTTATTTTGCACTAGAAAACCTTTTCTGTGTGAAGGGCTTCGCGGGGGTAACGCAGGTATCATAGGTTCATTCTAGTTTCACGAAATTCAGGATCTGGGAAGACAGGATACTGCGCAGTTGATGCAGAGCGTTCTGGTTTGTAGAGAACAATTTCAGATTAATGAATCCTCTGTTCTGGTTTCGTCTGTTTAATTTATTTATTTATTTATCAGAAATCAAAGCCCAACAGACAGACTCCATTGATAGAGCCGCATTAAATTACACAACGTTTACATCTTGCATATTCAACAATTTCACATAATTAATGAGCATACAGTCGGTAGATTTAATATTAACAGAATTTTGAAAATGAAGAAAAATCATGTTCACAGTAAATTACTCATTTATCACAGATATGTTTGCATGAAATCAACAATTTTAATAAAATAAACTTATGAGTTTTGAAAGTATCGTCAATTTATGACAAGTATTACAAATTGAATATTAGTAAGAATGACGAACTAAGTGTATCAATATGAACAGATTTTATAGGTTGTCAATGAAATATCAGAAGAATTCTACTAACACTAATACACAAACAACACTAACACTAATACACAAACAAAAGTTTAGGCTTCGTTAAAATGTCAAATTCAGTTGGATGCTACTTACTGGTATATTAGTCAAATCTCTCATCCGTTCTTCTATACTCGTATTTCTCTTCGGTCTGATCAGCATAAAAATATTTTTCAAATCTGGACAAGATCTCAACAGTTTTTCAATCAAAACTTTTCCGATAAAACCACTTCCACCTGTTATAAATATACTTTTTCCTTCGAAAAAGTCTGGAATTGATAAATCTTCATTCCTCTCATTTATTGACATTATTTTTGGTGATATTACTTAGCAGCGAAAAAATAAAACTGGATGAAATTAATTCAAAGTACCTATAACATTTACTTGTTAAGTACGAATGGTATTAGAATTGGGCAAAGTCATTGTTCTGTATGCTGATTAATATCGTAACGTATAATTAGAGGTTGAACGACTAACCTCGAGGAAGTTTAATCCCCAATCATACGAAATGGTCCGTAGTATGGTTAATTTGCCGAATTGTGTTCAAAAAATTCCCGCACATTTGCTCACTTTGCCGTGTCTGCCAGTCACTGCCAAAGCAATGTCACTCACGTTCCAGCAAGTTTGGCTTTCCGATCACCTGCTTTAGGGCTGATTACGCGGGTGGGTGGGGTGATATTTTCAGACATGGCCTTCTCGTTTAACCCATTAGTACCCAACGTTGCGTGTACGAAACATTTTTCAATCTATTTTTTTGTGAAAATGTCATTGAGTTTATTGAATTTTCACCCATTATATGTTATTTCAGGCATATTTATTTATCCTTTGGCAAGAAAATTTAGTGGTTTATTGAGAAACCCTATTTTTGGTATACTTCTCAAAGGTACTCAAATATAATTTTCAATCTGTCCCATTTTGACTGTACCAAAAATAATATCGAGGAAGAAAATTTATATTACAGTTCGCAAAAATAACTTAACATACTCCTAGTATGAAGTATCATACTGTCCCATTTGTTAAAATTCTATTAGTTTTTGTGTAATATACCATTTTGAATAATGTTGCGTTTACGCAACTTTGGGATTACTGAGCATTATAGTTCGGCAAAATTCGGAAAGGGAGAGACACGTGACGATCGTGATAATATGGATCCAACCGGTTGATTCCTGTGTAGTGTGATTTGTTTGGTCGTGAAGTTGTGCTCAGTTAGTATGCTAGATTAAATAATTGATATTATATTGGATCGTGAACTGTGTATTTTGAAACATATTGTGAATTATAAAATTCAAGTGAGTATTTTCATCTATTGCAATTGTGCATGGTTTTATTCTTATTGGTTTTTTGAAGGTTATGTCTTGGGAAAACAGAAGACCGTTATCTACTGCAGAAATTATGGCTTTATTAGAAGAGGACGACGAATTACAACAAGCTGACAGTATTGATGCCGTGTATATACCACCACCGGTTGATGAACTGACAGACGAGGAGGAGATTGATGATGGTTTATCCGAGAATGAACTGGATATTCCAGACGTAGCTGGAACTTACGAAATCCACGCAAATTATCTTGATGAATCTCAAGGAGTTGATGAACAACCTATCCCATCATGTTCAAAAAAAGTAAAGGTTTCTTCTAAAACAGACAAGAATGAAACAAAGAAAGAAAAGGCAAAGAAAGCTAATCCAAAGTGGAAAAAAGAAAATTCTACGTTTACCAGTGCACCACAAGAGGAAGAACATATTAGACTGGAGGAAATAGAAAGTAAAATTGGTGGAAAATCTCCTTACGAAGTTTTTTCTTTGTACTTCACTGATGAAATCTGGGATAAAATCGTTCATTTTTCAAAAAAATATGCGAATGATCATAATCGACATTCCTTTGAACTAAGCAGGGCAAGTCTGAAGCGCTTTTGTGGTATATTGTTCTTTTCCGGTTACCATACCTTACCAGCTACCAAAATGTATTGGTCAAAGGACGAAGACAAAGGTATACCGCTAGTGAGAAGTTGTATGAGCAGGAACAGATTTGATTCCATCAAACAAAATATACATAGAACAGATAATGATCAACTGGATGCAAATGATAGATTTTCGAAACTGAGTCCTATTTTTGATATGATAAACGAAAAAAACATGCAATTCGGAATTTTTTCCCATAATTTGTCTATTGATGAGGAGATGGTGCCATATTTTGGTCGGCATAGTTGTAAGATGTTTATAAAAGGCAAGCCAATCAGATTTGGATTCAAATTGTGTTGTCTGTGTAGTTCCAATGGATATTTGTATAAATTCATTCCATATGGCGGAAAAACCAATAATGAAAGAAACGACCTAGGGTTGGGAGAAAAGGTTGTCCTGGATCTCTTGTCCGTTGTACCTCAGCCTTCTAAACATCGTGTGTTTTTCGACAACTTTTTTTCTTCATACAAACTATTCTGTTCATTGCGGGAAAAAGGTTTTTATGCAACCGGAACAATCCGTGAAAATCGGACCTGTAATAATACATTGGAAACCGTGAAAGTCGTAAAAAAGAAAGAAAGAGGTTTTTATGATTTTTCATTTGATAAGGATCAGGAAATCCTCCTAGTCAGATGGAATGATAACTCTGTTGTAACAATGGCAAGTAATACCTGCGGCATTGAACCCCTTGCAGCTGCAAAAAGATACGACAGAAAAGAAAAGAAGAAAATTGCAATTCCTCAGCCAAAACTTATTGCCGATTACCAGTACATGGGAGGAGTTGATCTCCACGATAACGGTATTTCAAACTACCGGATTCATGTAAGAGGAAAAAAATGGTGGTGGCCTCTCTTTATAAATTTGATGGATAGTGTTATGGTAAATTCCTGGAAAGGATATAATATAGCAAATAAACAGAAAAAGTCACAGATAGAATTCAAATCGTACGTTGCGGTTAGTCTAATGAAAACAGATGAAACTAGTCAAGGGAGTGAGGAAATTGTAGGACCCAATGGGCTAAATAGTGATTCCGTAAACCCGACCTGTGGAAGACCGTCTAAAAACGCATTACCTTCCACTTTACGCTTTGACAATGTTGGCCATGTGATAGTTGAACAGGAAAATAAGGCCAGAAGAAGGTGCCGACAGTGTAAAAGCAATACCATATACATGTGTTCAAAATGTCAGGTACATCTCCATCCTGACTGCTTCAAACGATTTCACCAAGTTTAATCAACTTTATGTATCCCGCAAATCCCAAAGTTGCGTAAACGCAACATTTTACTGCACCTTGTCTAATGAAAAAAAAATATTTTTTTTGTTATAACTGGCTATTCAAATATATTCTTATTCATAATAAATAGTTAAATCACCCAAATAGTTTCAATTATCACCTTCGGGAATTAATGGGTTAATTGAGGATTAATTAGGGTCTTCTTTCTTCTTTCTTTCTGGGTTGTATGATTGTATAAAGATAAAAATAACGAAAAAAATATTGTTTTAGTTTTGAAGGAATAAAAAGGATATTTCCCCCATTTCTGGGCATTTTCGTTCAGTTCCACCATCAGAACGAACAAATATTTTGGTGTTGTTTCATTTCAGTATCGAAGTCTATCATTCACTTAGTTAAACGACTTTCTTATATTTCTCCTAGATGTTTCCTTTATTTTTGTGAATAAATTTGTGTTGTTTTCGCGAAATGGGTTTCCTTGCTTTATTCCATTTGAAATGAGAAATATCCAGCTTTATCAAAGTCGACTAATAAAGGTTTGGTTCAGCCGTCGACCAGTGAAAACTAATTATTGCTTACAATTCTGGATTCACAAATGGAACTGAATTTCTTTTGAATGACATGCACCTCTGGCACAGGGTCGAATCGGGAATGGGAAAAAATAAAACTCATTCGGGTCGATCGAAACGCGGAATATTATAACTTTTTCAATTTATAGCTTTTTCAACATGTTTTCATCACTCCATAACATTTTTATATTAGGAAAAACCAAGAGGCAGCTCCAGAATGTTGGACGAGTTTCGTGATTTCTGATACGATTCCATTCAAAATTGGTATTTAGAAGCTTTTGAGTTTGGGTTGTCACAATTTTTTTTTGATAATTCAACGTAGCAGCTCCAAAATAGCGGACGAAATTTCTGATTCTTGGTCTGATTCTAATTTGAGTTGGTTTAGGTATAGGGATTTTTGAGGTCGGAGATCATGATTTTTTTGTCATTGTTTAATAATCCGAAATGACAGCTACAGAACGGTGGACAAATAATGATTGATTCCGTTAAAAATTAGAATGTATGGGTTCTTTTGATAGGTGATTTTCTTGTCAAAGTCAAAAATTCAAGATAGCGACCCCGAGTTAAGGTCAGATTCTTATCAAAATTTGTATCAAGGAGTTTTTGGAATATGAGATGAGTTTTTCAAAACCATTTGCCAAATCTATATATATTTCTATAACTTTCTTATTGTCTTCCAGATTTTCATCGATTTTTCTTGGGAACTAAACAAATCATTTTCGTGATGCCAACTTGGCGATTTGTTATCATGTTATTTTCAAACTGGAGACTATAAATATTTTTAATATTTTATCAATGATCGACATAACTGAGATTGGTCTTACATAGTTGAGGTCACTTTCATGTCCATGCTTGCTTGCTTCAGTGCAGTTGGAAATTTTCCGGAAGTAAATATGATATACTTATTAGGTGTACTAGTATTGTAACTATGTCCTCTCTGATTTCCTTAATTGTTAAGATATAGTTGGTCCGTTCCACAGAAAAGATTTTGTTCCATGTTACGGGATCTAGATACATGGTGGACATTTGATTGTTTTCTGTAGTGAAAGTATCTGTAGAATCCGAGTGTTCGTATTTTTTCATGAAATGTGCTTATGTCACTCCAACTGTTACAAAATGTGATAAAAGACGTCACTGGATGTTACACAAGTTGTTACTGTGATCACTATTCCTTATTTTGATGCAAAATATAAAATATTTTGACTGTCCTATATAAAGTTTTTCTGTGTAGGTAATAGCTAACAATGGAAAAGGTGAGAGTTGTGAAATAATCTCTGTACAGTTTAACATTGCGTAAGTATTGTTATTCCGGCTTTGAGTTCAATTGGCGTCACTTGATACGGCGTTTGGCGGGCCACGCATTTTGAGGTCACCGACATTGCTACAATTAGATTGGTCCCCGTTGTAACAAAAAAGGTTGTTGGATGCGCAAATATCTCAGAGAAGACGTAGGTTGTGCCAAAGAATGAATGATCAAGTCGGGATGACGGATTTATTTGACAGTTATTGACAGTTTTCAATCTACAAAGAATAAATATGTTTCAGAATGCTAAAATTTTGGTAAAACGTTATGAAAGAGATTATGCTCATATATTTTAAAGGCATATACCTGCTTTGTAGGTGAGTTAGCATCTGAAATATATGAGCATAATCTCTTTCATAACATTTTCCCCAAATTTTAGCAATCTGAAACATATTTATTCTTTGTAGATTGAAAACTGTCAATAACTGTCAAATAAATCCGTCATCCCGACTTGATCATTCATTCTCTGGCACAACCTACGTCTTCCCTGAGATATTTGCGCATCCAGCAACCTTTTTTGTTACATCTTGGCTACCCAACAAACGGGGCGTGTTTTAGAGAATAGATATCAGGAATAGGGATGGAAAGAACACCGGTCAATAATAGACTCCAGAACAGAACTAGTCCACATTTGACAAGAAGTAGAGAAAATAGGGAAGCAGCGATGGAAAACATCAGCAAACTGTCATCCGCTGCTAATGTCGGAGAATTGTCACCAAGGCTTATTACTGGAAAACACATGGTTCAGAACACAGGTGCAATTCCAAAACCAAAAACTCAACTCACAGAGCCTTTTCGTGGAATGCCCTCACTACCAACCTACTCTTCTCCAGCATGTACTCAAGGATCTTTTTTTTCACGAGGTAGGAACATTCCAATTTTTTATGAAAATCAACAACCATACCCCGGGGGTTTACCGTCATTGTCGTTGCCACCTCCCACATATCTTCAAACTCAACAATCTCAGAGTCAAGAATTGCAAGAATTCATTGAGAAGGCGGTTAAACGATCTGTATCAGAAACAATTCGGACAGCACGATTGCCGCAGTCTCAACCAGATTCGGGTATAAATCGACATAACACCAAGAATAATTCAGAAAATAGTGTTTCTGGAAACAATGAGGTTAACATCAGTAGAAAGGTACAAAATAGTTTGTGTATTATGGATATACTTCGAGACCTAGTACCATTTGATGATGAGGGAAGTGTACACCCTCTCGACTTTGTTACACAACTGAGCACTATCCTGGAAAATAACAATTTGAACTTTTATGATATTCCTTTGATATTGTTGAGAAAATTAGTAGGAAAAGCTAAAATATGGGGAGAAGCTTTTTTATCCACTTTCGAAACTTCTCACCATTTTCAGAGAAACTTTTTAAAATATTTCTGGTATGATACTAGACAGCTTCATATTAAATTGAAAATCGAATCTGGACATTACGAAAGTGGGTCATTTTTAGAACATTTTATGTATTATGTGGCTATGGCGAGACATCTGCAACCTCCTTTAACCGAAAAAATGCTCGTGGGGTTAATTTCAAGACATTTTCCACCGAATATATCAGCGGTGTTGGTAGGGGTCGAGTATTTCGAAGATGCCTTTTCTCGATTACAACAAGCTGATTATTACAACAATCATAATAGAAGGGTAAATAATAATTTTGCTGATCGAAATCGTTTTATGAATGGTGAGCAAAATAGATTTAAAAGTAATGCACAGTTTGTTCATCAGAAAAAACATATTTCCATATTGATTTTTCTGATGATACAATTCCTGTTTCAGAGACGGGAAACGATATGAAACACGAACTCTAGAGCCTGGGGTTGGTGTTGAAAATATAAAAAAGGCTGCCATTATTAAAAATAATCCCATGGATGTTTTATTGGAGTGTGATTATGAACATAACATAGATAATAAGCGTTCGCCTCTCATAGCTATTTCTATTTTTAATTTCAATTTTCCAGCATTGATAGATACAGGTTCGGAGCGGTAAATAATAATAATAACCGTACTCTACTTTCGGATGGCCTTTGCTGAATATTCGGGATCATAAATATTTGAAAATATGTATTCAAATCGGCTAAATACAAATAACAGGTATAAGCACAATGAAGTTTCCAACCTTATCCTCAGAGATTCAGAATTAACGTTTGTTAATCTTCAAAAGAACCATAATATTTTACTAAAACCGGGCCTGTTGCAAAAATCACTGACGCTTGCGCATTGCGGACTTGCCTGAACGTTTTACAACAATTTTGACATGGGATTAGCATTCTAGAGTAAGTATATAATATATATTTCTATGTTCCAGCTGTGCATGTACTTCGTTTGATTGTGTCACACCCTATGTCAACACCGGTATTCACCAAGGCACTGGATTCATGAACTACAACTGGTGAACTGGCACTATTGAGAAAATCTACCTAGTGTCAGATGAGTTTAGATTAAGATTCTGCCCCTAAGGCATAGGTATTCATAATTGTTAGCTATCATCGTGACGTCACAGGCATAGTCCTCACTGAAGGTTCAATATTGGTATACTTGAACGATACTCTATTCTCAATAATAGCTCACACTTTAATTGATCTTGGTGGTGCCGTATTAACAATCATTTCATTTGGTATTGTGAGCCGACTCGTGTACTCACAGTGTGTGTAACATCAATCAATTCATTTTATTAGTAAGGGGCATGACTATTTTTTTTATTCTGGTCCAAGTTATCCAAGCGTAAGGAAAGACAGATCCTCTACATATTTATCTATTGTTTTTATACCGTTTGTAGGTATCTATTGTTCAATGTATTGGTAACATTAGTACAGTGGGTTGTCCCATTCCATCAGGGTGGTTTTGGATTTTTCACTGGCGATAAATCCGTGGCTCTCCGGAAAATTAAACCCCATATTTCAATCTCATCGAAATCAATTTTTATTTTCGAGTCCACGTCCCAAACTGAGCTCCTGGGTATGTTAGTGTCGTAAAACATCATCGCACATTCAGTGCTCTCCTTTCCTAAATTTCGCCCCTTACAACTTTCCAAACTCAGTGTCACAATTTTCACTCGAGTTTGAAGGAAGTCGTTTTTTGAAATTTCTTCCTAACGTTTCGCTAGCGCAAGTGGCTAGCTTCTTCAGAGGCTTATACATCATGAATAATCTCTGAAGAAGCTAGCCACTCGCACTAGCGAAACGTTAGGAAGAAATTCCAAATAACGACGGCCTTCAAACCCGAGTGAAAATTGTGACACTGAAAACTTCGAACGCGAAAGCCTTAAGGCCATTTTGTCAACTTTCCAAACTGTTTCCTGAATCTTCTTTATATTGAAATACAGGATACCCCAAATATTATTTTACTTTAGTATTCAGGAAACTGTGCTCCAGAATGTCTGCCGATTTACTAGCTCTACCAGAATTCAAATAAAATGATTCGTTAACAAGTATTCGGATAACAAAATCAAAAGTGAGAGAGAACATAGAATAAATGAGCTATCTGCATGTGTGCTCTTATCAATAATGATGTGCACATACCGAATCACTCTCATTATAGGAGATAAATGATGCGAAACGTGGATTAGCTTGAGTTGTATATTTATATAACTACTATATTTTATCTTGGTACATGAATTTTCTTTTGAAAAAAAATCATCTCAGAATGTTTCTCTCATGAAAATCCATAAAAATGTGATCGAATCAAAACTGTATGTTAATTCTGATAAAGGCTAAAATATATTCAAGACTGTGATAAGTTTCTTCTGGTATCCGGGATCTTCTGAAAAGTCACTCATTTTGAGTGCAACTGTATATCCAATGAATTACGAATTACCATAGTTGCAAACACATAATTGAAGGGTAACGTATTTCTCAGTAGCAATTAATTGAAATTGTGTTTCGGAGACTTGCGTTTATTCGCTCAATATTCCTCGGTCCTTAGAAGCATTAATTGAAAACCTAAACCATTGTTAGTCCAATTTATGATTATGAGGAACTATATATATAATTTGCAGAATATCAGATGATTATTACACCCAAAACATGGAATAACATTAATGTTGATGAAGGAGATTTACATAAACTAATAAAGAAAATATTTTGGTTTATAGGGAGAGTGACACGTATAATTCTTTTCGTGCAATCGCACGCTAAGTCAGTATTTCGCGTTCTCAGCACAGTCCGCGAAATTTAATTTCGCGGCCGTTACCCATAGCAACGGCCGCGAAACCAAACGTCACTTACAATTTGTCACACCAATCTTTAAACTCGCCGTAACATTTTTCGTACTGCCGTTTAGATTTTTCGGGTATTAAAACGAAAAGCGCTGAATTTACAACGCTTTCGAGTTCAGGAGGAGTGGAAGGTACTGAAATATCGCTATCAGTATCAGACATTTTGCGTTTTGACAAGAACTGTCAAAATATTTTGTATATATTGAAACATATCATTTCCATAGCACACGGTGATATTGTTAAATAAATTGAACTGCTGTTGATTTTAGAGCAATAATATATTTATTTACAACTATCTATTTTAATAATTTTAACGATTGCACGAAAAATAGTGTGTATGCCATGGCCGCGAAACTTTTTAACGACCTCAAGATTATCTTGCCTCGACCGCAAGCGGCCTCGGCGATAACTGTTCTTTCGGTACGTTAAAAAGGTATTTCGCGGCCTTAGCATACAAATAACTATTCTTCGTTACCCATTTCCATCATTATATTCTTCACTTTGATTTAACGATCCTTACTTCGATCGCGATCGAATACAATATTTTCAATGGTTTATTTTATATTGAAAGACTTTAACTGCGTACAAGTATGAATGACTTACATGAAAACTCAACTGTCATAATACTTTTCTTACACATAAGGTGTCTGAAATATATAACTGAGGATAAATGATAAATCAATATATAACAGTTCTCCCCTCTCATTTGATCAGTCGTAGGAAAATCTTTCTGATTGTTTTCTTATTCGGTTACTTCTTCTGATCATTGTTGCCGGTTGATTCTCAGATCTTCCATCACTAGATTCGTCTTCATTACACACGCAATTTTTATCAATAAGCCCATATCCAGTTCTTTATTCTTGATGAATATTTTCATCAATTGTTTCGTCCGACTTGTCCTCGAAACTCACTTCATTCCGATTTTCTGGAAGAGTGATAACAGGAATCCGGCTAGGAGTTACAAGATTTTCATTATCTGATTCCGGAGTTACATTAGTTCCGTTGGTGAAAGGCATACTTGGTTTTATCTGATCAGCGTGTCTCTTTCATATTTGCCCGTCAACGCATACCAGATAATTCAGTGAACCGTCTTTCTTTACTATTTCAGCAAATTTCCACTTCCGTTCCTTCTCTTTATAATTTCGAACTGCGACCGACTGACCTTCTACAAAATTTATTGTGCCTTTATACCGAAGTGGGTTCGGTTTCTCTCTCATCTCATCAACGAGGTTTGGTTTCGTCAAAACCAAAATTGTTCGTATGTCTCTCTTCAGCAACAACGAGGATGGTGAAGAACCTGTTGTTGCATTAGGAGTTTTCCTATATTGTAGGAGGAAGATTGATATCTTCAAGTTTTGAGTTCCAAGGTGCTGAAAGAAATTCCCAACAATGTGCAGTTCCCTTGTTAGCTTCTCTCTGTACCTCACAACATTCTTTACACGTTCTTGTTATATTTTCGAAATCCTTATCAATGTTCAATCACCAAACATAACTGCTAGCCAAAGCTTTCATCTTTATCATATATATGTGTCCAACATGTAATGTACTAAGAATACTGTTCTGGAGTGATGATGGTACAACAGTTCTGAGACCTCTCATTATACATCCTTGTTCCAAACTGAATTCATTTTCATATCTTGAAAATTTTTTATTTTTCAATTGTGAGCCTGCCTGCAATTGGACATATAAAACTTTAAGTTTCGGATCTTTAGCGGTTTCTCGTGCAATTTCCTTATACGTAGTTGCATGGAAGTACAAACGTATTTTCTAATTGGAAAATAGTAACGTCATCTTGAAATTTTTTTGTTCTGGTCTTACTTTCTATAGGAAGTCGGGACAACGCATCAACATTTCCATGTTGTTTTGTTGACTTGTATACGATTTCATAGTCAAAACCTTGGGCGTAATGGAGCAAAATATGGAAAATTGTTGCTCCACTTCCCAATGGACTGGCATCTGAAGCGAGAACCAGAGGAAGATTCGGGTTTTATGGGCACAGTACTTCATCTGATGTGATTTCCCCTTTCATGAGTTTGAAAGCCTCTGCACAGTCCTTTGACCACACAAAGTTTGTTTCTTTCTGCAGCAATTTGTAGAACGGATTCATTTTCATAGATAAATTTTTAACAAATCTTCCATAATAATTAACGAGACCTAACCAACTCTTCAGATCCGACACATTACAGGGTTGTAGGGCATTTGTTACCGCTTCTATCTTCTCCTTCGTTTTGGTGAGACCATTACTTTTTATTTTGCATCCTAAATAGTTTTTGGAAGATTTGAAAAACTTACTTTTTTCTTCCTTGATATGTAGGCCAACACCCCGCAATTTTGACAGAACTGTACGAACACGTTGTAAATGTTCTTCAAATGAAGCTACTTGTATTTGAATATCATCGAAGGAAACACACACCCCAGGATATACAGTGACCGCCAGAAAGTATGTACCATATGGGAAAAATTTTTATTATTGGAGTATTGGAAAAAATATTCTGGGGTAAAGTTTGTGCATGTCCGATAACCTAAAAATCGATTTTGACACATGTCACGTGATCGCTAGAATGGCGGCAAAATGAAAAAAATTGCAATGCAAAGGCAAAAAAAGGGGTAAGATGGCAAGATATCAAAAAAAGTTATTTGAAAAAGTCACTTGGAATTCAATTTTATACACATAAACGAAGTTTCAAGAGATAATTCAAAAAAATCGAAAATAGCAATTTTTTAAAAATATTTTCCCATCTATTTAAAAATATTATTTTTTTTTCTTATGAATAGCTTGACTATACTGAAACATTTGCATTTTAATGATAATGACAAAACTTTCTCATTTTCTCCACACCAGAGGGCACTAAATTAAAAAAATTGGTTTTTGCCAGAACCCTCGCTGTTACATTGGTTCTTATCTAACAGTTGTATCAGAATTCCAAGACTATTGTGTTGATATGGCAATCTAGAAACACCATGTTTCCTGATTTTAATCAAGTTTCAATAATAATGCTGTATGAGCTTGTTACTTTGCACATAAACTTTAAGAATCTTTAATTTGACGCACTATTTTCAAGTTTATGTGCGAAGTGAAACGCTCATGCACGATTATCATCGGAACTTGATTATAATCTGGAAATTACCATGTTTTTGGAGTGTCATGTCATCACAATGGTCGTGGAATTCGGATATAACTGTTAGATACGAACCGATGTAACAGCAAGGGTTCTGACAAATTCCCATTTTTTCAATTTAGTGCCCTCTGGTGTGGAGAAAATGAGAAAGTTTTGTCATTATCATTAAAATGCAAATGTTTCAGTATAGTCAAGCTATTCATAAGAAAAAAAAATAATATTTTTAAATAGATGGGAAAATATTTTTTAAAAAATTGCTACTTTCAATTTTTTTGAATTATCTCTTGAAACTTCGTTTATGTGTATAAAATTGAATTCTAAGTGACTTTTTCAAATAACTTTTTTTGATATCTTGCCATCTTACCCCTTTTTTTGCCTTTGCATTGCAATTTTTTTCATTTTGCCTCCATTCTAGCGATCACGTGACATGTGTCAAAATCGATTTTTAGGTTATCGGACATGCACAAACTTTTCCCCAGAATAATTTTTCCAATACTCCAATAATAAAAATGTTTCCCATATGGTACATACTTTTTGGCGGTCACTGTATATCGTTGCCAAATAGATGGTGCCATCTTGGTTCCAAACATCATTCGGTTTACTTGATAATTTCCTTTAGACGTGGAAATCGCTTGAATCATTTCGCTTTCAGATGACATTGGCATATGCAAATAAGCTTCTCTACTATCTAATGTAGAGAATACTTTACCCCCATTCATTGTTTTGACGAAGATATATTCAATGTGTGGTATAGGGTAATGGTCATCTTTCAACAAACTATTTATAGTAGATTTGTAATCAGCACACAGTCGTATTCAATTATCCCTTTTGATAATTGGCACAACCGGACTACCCCATTCACTGTACTCAATTTTTGAAATGATTCCCAGTTTTTCTAGACGATCAATTTCAGCATCAACTTTTTCTTTGAGAGCGTAGGGAACGGTTCAAGCAGGTCTATAAACAGGAGTTGTATTTTCTTTTAATTTTAAATCTGCGACGAAATTATTTATTTTTCCGACCTCTGTTTTAAAAACGTCTGGAAACTCCTATTTGAGTTGTTGTAAAGTAGAAATTTCTGTATGCTCGACGATAACAAAATCATTTTGAAACTGACACAATTTCTGTATATCCAATTTTACCCATTCTCGTCCACAGATTGCATCTACTTTGTCACGAATTATATAGAGATTGACGTCCCTCTCTTCATTTTCGTAATCTAACTGCATAGTTGCATATCCAAGAATGTTAACACTTTCTCCAGTGTATGTTCTGAGAATTTCTTAATTTCCCTGGAAATAAGGTTTTGAATTCCTGTTCAGACATTGTTGAAACAGCCGCCCCTGTGTCTCATTCGAAATGTAGCAACTTTTTGTTCAACATGATTTCTACCATGAATTTTCCTGGACGACTTTGACATTCTTTAAACACTTTGTCATTTGACAAATTGTTCATATAGTATTCAGGTTCATCGAAGATTTTCTCTTCATTGGAATAGTTATCTTCATGTTGTAACACGGAAACTGTATTTTTATCAACAATCGTTGCTCCAATCGACTTTCTTTACGAGTACTTTTATTCAGAAAATTGTCTACGCAACCTTATGTTGTTAAAAAATATTGAAAACTATCTGTCATTTCAAAGTTTTGGGGTGTGGACCATCGGGGGTAGTACGTTCCTGACTTTGTAGCAAAACAACTGACTCCTGCATGATTGCTCATCGAAGGAATTCATTAGTTTAGTCAGTCACCAAAATTTACACTATTTTGCATATTCACTTTGAAAGTTATCAAAGAAAAACATTTTTAATTTTGTAACTTTGAGGGCCCGTAACTTGGTAACGAAGGCATTTAGGAAAAAAAGTTATATGAAGTACTGGTGATATTTTGACCCCATTTATACATTCTCGAAAGGAAAAGATGAAGTCCAGGGACACCCTGTATAACAGTTTCAATACTGACTAGTAAGTATTGAAACAAAAAAAAATAGAAATCGCCAATTTTCTCCCATTGTCTATAATAATAACTTTTCCTAGGAGGTTTCTTATTCAGTCAGCTATGCACAGTAAGAGCTCAAAATATATTGTTTTACTGAATTTCAGATTTTTTTTACAAGACCTAAATAGTGAATTCTCAAGCTTTTTTATGCGGTTGGATCCATAGAGGAAGCATATAATTTAATATGCAAAAAGTAAAGACAATAATAATAAAGTAAGTAACTTTCCCATATGTAGCCATGTTTAGAAGAGTCATTCCTGATTTGTTCCTACTCGCTTGGCACCTAAACTTTCGTTTCAACCAGGTAACGCAATGGGTTTATATCTCATATTTGATTTTTCTCCCAAAATATGTTTATAATTATTCATTCCATTTTCCATGAATAGTATTTAATCAATTCACACAATCAAAAGAATTTCATCCGCCTTCAACATTGAAAATGAAATATGTACTCTTTCCAAAAGCAAGCTATATTAATAATATTCAATTCAATTCAATTTATTCAATTCAATAATAATAATGTTATACATTTATAAGTGGTAGTTACAAGTAATGCACCTAGGTGAGTTAACATCTTTGTGTGCAATAATACCATATGTTCGAAGAGAGAAAAATATAGTAATTTTTGGTAATAATACTAATGGTTGGTTGGTTGGTTAAAGGCTGACGAGCAAGATACCGGGCTTACCTTGAGGTTTCCCTTAACACTGAGACTAGCTGGGGACTATTCTATTGTTCTGTCGTCAGTGGTTCCTAGTCAAATAGGCCTGTGTTTTTCATCAGGTTCAGTAGTCTATTTACTAGGTGTTTCGAGTTCATGCCTGTTTCTAGGTTGATCTGTCCGAATATTCTGTCAGATAGAATGAAGATGTGTTTTCTTTCATACCCACGGTCTAGATTCATCTGTATGCATGTCCCTATGACATGTGTCTCTGCTTGGAATACTGTGGTGTTGTTCCCAAGTGGGACTATTACGTTCCTTTTTGGCCTCACCCCTGTATATTCCTGCTCCTGTTCCTTCATCTGTTTTTGAACCATCTGTGTACCAGGAAATGTTTCCAGATGATGGTGATTCTACTTCCGAGTCCCATTCGTTCCACTTGACCTGCGTTTTGAATGTTTTTTCGTACGAGTATTAATTGTGGTAGCATGTAGTCTGATATCATCTCCAGTTCGTTAATGTTGACTTGGATGATTTTGGTGTGCTCAGTTTGTGGTTGGGTTATCCAATTACCTGTTCGTTTTAGTCTGTATGCACTCATCCTCGCCTCCCCCATGACTATGATGTCTAAAGGTGGGAGGTTTAGGATAATTTCCATCGCAGCGGTTGGAGTGCTATTCATACCACTCGTGATACACAGACAGGCGAGCCTCTGTATTTTACCGAGGTTGGTTTTCAACTGTCTCTGTTTCATCTTGGGCCACCACAAAAGTGAACCATATGTAATTCTGGGTCTTATGATCGCGGTGTGAAGCCAGTGCATGACTTTCGGTTTCAGTCCCCATGTTTTTCCAAACCTCTTCTGCACATCATGCGTTCATGCTTTGCTTTTGTTGACTACATAATTGTAGTTGCATGTTCCAGGTTAGTTTCTTGTCCAAGAACAGCCCTGAATATTTGACATGATCAGCAACTTGTAGTGTTGCGCCAAAGAGTTTGGGTGACTTCAAATCCCCCTGAATCCTTTTGCGTATGAAAGGAATGAGTGTGGTTTTGCTGGGGTTTTGCCCTGAGTCCTTCTCTTTTGCATCATTCCTCTACGGTCCTCAGTCCATTTCGCATAAGCTCAGAGGTTATTTGGGCATACTTCCCCTGTACGAGGACTTCTATGTCGTCCGCATAACCTTGGGAGTAGTATCCCTGATTGTTTAAAGATTCCAGTAGTTTGTCTACTACCATGTCCCACAGTAGGGGGATAGTTTCCCTTCCTGTGGGGTTCCTCTGGCAATTTCCAGCTTTCCAGTATGGGCCTGCCGATTTTGAAGCATTGACTTTATCCACCTGCAGGTGGTTTCGTCAACGCTTCTCCTCCTTGCCGCTGAGACCATACTTTCGAAGGATGTATTGTCAAAGGCTCCTTCGATGTCTAGAAAAGTGCTCTTTCCTTTTTCACCAGAGTGTCCTCCAGACTCGACACCAATTGGTGCAAGGCTGTCTTGCACGATTTTCCTGTTAGATAGGCATGCTGGTTTATATGTTATGGCCGGTCTATGAGAGCTGCCTCCCGTATGTCCCTGTCTATCAGTTTTTCATCTTATTGTAATCCTTGGCCTGGTCGTATGAGTTCCGGCCAGGTTTCGGAATTAAGACCACGTTCACAGTTTTCCAGGTTTGTGGAATCCAGCCAAGTGCTAGGCTCATCCTGTATAGTCTGCACATTTCTGGTGCTAGATATTCAATTACCTGCCATAGTAGGACAGGGAATATTCCATCTGGTCTAGGCGATTTATATGGGCTGAAAGAGTTTATTGCCCATATCACTTTCTGGTATGTTACGATCCGCTTTGCCACCTCCCAGTCAGCCCTGTTCGCCCTTAGTTGAAGGTTGACAGGGTTCACAATGCTGGGAATTGTGACATTGGTAGATCCTGGAAAGTGGGTATTGAGCAAAAGTTCAATAGTTTCCCGGTATTTGTGTAGCCTCCAGGGGTTTTTTGAAAGTCCCCACTGAGTTTATGTGGTTCTTGGAGAGTACGCGGTGGAGTCTGGCACTGTCTCAGGTTTGTTCTATGTCTTAACAGAACTTCCTCCATACTTTCCTTACTAATACTATACTAATAATAGTACTAATACTGATAACGGAAATAGAAATCACAGTAATGAATATATCAGTAACATAACTAGAGTATGTTGAATTAATTAATGAAATGATAAATAAATTATATAGCTAGGATCAATATATAGTAATAACAAAAAGTATATTCCGCCATATTTGTCGGGCACCATTGGGAAAAGAACACTTGTTTCGAGAAATTGATTGATATAAGGAAACATCAATGATAGTTATTGAAATGCTATCAATTGTATGGTTTTTAGTCATCAAAGGAAGAACTCATCATTTGTCTAGGATTTTTTTATGAACTCTTTCAATCATTGTTAATGATTGTCTTCGTTAATTCAACGAAAAATAACCATGAATCTAGGATCGCCAGTTTTAGATGTTACGAACAAAATTTATTGGTATTAAGCAGTAATAGCCTCCGTCAAAAATAATGTTATTCAGCATTAGTACAGTCGCTGTCGGAAATAATTCAATAATTTTTTTGACATATTTTTCTATTTGAAAAAACCTAACATCAATGGTTTCTCAATATCAATATTTGTTAGCAAAAAAATAGTTATTCAACAAATGCGTTTTTGAGCAAAAAAATTTTTTTTTCAAGAAATTTTTTTTGTTCCTAAAGATCATGATATGTATTGCTGATTAAAATTACAAAAACAAAAATTCAAATATTTTTTGAACAATGCATTTGTTCATAACAATTATTCAAACAATCAGAGTGAGAAATTTTAAGGAATAATTTTTATGTAACTTTTCGTAATTAAAATACAAACAAATTGAAATATCAAAAAAAATTGTTTATACGACATGAGAAGGTCTCGCTAGCCGCAAGCCTACGTTGTGAGATTGATTTCTGCGGTTCTTCTATTGCATCTTTGAAACAAAAACTAAAGAAGCTACCCTGAGATAGCTTTTGAGAATATGTATTGTTTATTTATGAATTTGATATGTTTGCTCATTATTCACTTTCAATCAATTTATCTCCTATAAGTTCACTATTTTTATACCGCTTGGTTTAACCATTTATTTTTACCTATTCTAGAAAAATGCAAGTTGTTAGTAATGTTGATTAGTGAATTATTTATGGAAAATGTAAAAATGGTGAAATAGGTAAATGAATTATTAACAAGTTGGGCCGCTAAAGGGCCAACGGTTATCAAAATCCAAAAATCTCAATTCGAAACTCCGGTAATTTTGTGATTCTCCGTTATTTTTGGATGAGATATGCCCCCTTCTTGTTCACTGACTCTCAAAAAACTGAATAAATCTATGTTCAAATAGAAAAAAGATGATTGGTAACCGAATGAATATTGGAGGGCTTCAATTATTTCCTTCCATTATCTTTCGAATACATGAATCAACAGAATTAGATATTGAACGTGACTCACCTTACGAATAAATTCGCATTTAACATATCCTTACATGAGTGCATCATATCAAATTTTCATGCTCGCATATTGTATATGAGTACTACGAGGAATACTTGACTTGATATCACTATAATTCGGTTTCCGTATTATGTAAATGCAATTCTGAAGTCATGAAACATGATACACATAAATGGAATATGTCACGTATTTAAATGGATCTGCGACAACGGCATGCCATTGTGGATTCAAACCTGTACTAGTTAGATATACAACATCAATATATTATGTAATTCACAGCAAGTGGCTGATTGTCTTGAACTAGGAAAATCCATATTTGGCTTATAAAATCAATCTCCACTGCAGAATTGATGAGTAATGCACTGATTTGAGTAATTGTAGCTACCACAGATTTGAGGGTAACGAAAAAACGACAAAACATTTATGAAAAGAGTACTGAATACCTCAAACTCTTTACATAACTCTGCGCTGCGTATAATTTCAGGGGCATACATAACAACACCAATAGAAAGTATGTACTATGAGATTGGAGAACCTTCATTGCTTTATGGAAGGAAACAATTGAGCTTGTCCTATGCTGCTAGAATAGTGTCTTCAGACAATAACCCAACACGCAAAAACACAATCTCACAGAACTTTCTCGCAGCTTACGAGGGACCACGAACTGACGCTCCATTTTACGGATGGGTTCGACATCTGATGAAACACCAAACACCTCCTCTTTATCCAATGAATATCCGCACTTCCCCACCATGGCTGATCCCCTCACCAATTATAAAAACCGACCTATCCCAATTCAATAAAAGCGATACCAACCACCAAATCTACAAAAAATATTTTTGTGAAATTCTCCAACAATACGAGGAACACACAAGAATACAGATTCATCCAAAAACAATGGTAGGAACAGGAGCAGCAGTAGTAACGCCTAATAACATTTTGAAATTTAAACTCCCAGATATGGCAACAATTCTCACTGAAGAACTTTTCACTATACAGCAAGCATTACGTTATGCAAAATCGAACGCATCAAATAAATTCATGGTAATATCAGAATCTCTAAACTCTCTCCTGCATTTGAAAAAACTAGATATTGATCATCCCGTAGGAAAGTCTATCAAAAGAGAGCTTCATGAACTATATTTGATGAACATGATAACGGTACTGCTGTGGGTTCCATCACACATAGCGATATTAGGGAATGAAACGGCTGATGTCAATGCCCGAGAAGCAATCACTATTCTTTATCAGCCAGCAGTGATGCTTACTCCTTCCATTGATATGAAATCATATTTTAAACACTAACTGGACTTAGCCTGGAACACTGCGTGGCAAGGCAGGCACTCAAAGCTCAAGGAGATTAAACCAAACGTTGGTCCATGGCTTACTCAGAACTTGAACAAAAGAGAGCAAGTGATTATCACCCGACTACGCCTATAGGACACAAAAGACTTACACATTAATATTTGATATCACGGAAAGAAGAACCAAGCTGTTATGTTTGTGAGGTGCGATTAAGAGTAAAACACATCTTAGTAGTGTGCCCGATGTATAAACTCCAAAGAAACATTTCCAAAGTGTCCTCTGAAATGAAAGAAAGTCTGGAATATGAGAACAGTGCTAAAATTATATCATTTTTAACATCATCTAATTTAGTTAACAAATTTTAGGATTCAAACCTTTTCCTCCTCTAATAACCCATTGGGTTGATGCGGTTTCTGTAAATAAAAAATTAAAAAATCATGAAAAGACGACTACAAAAAAGGTTTGATAGTTCTTTGCTTTCTTTGTTTAATATCAAGTGAACGATAATGACTGATTGGTCCATTTTGGAAAATTCATTATGTGAGTATGATGACTATCTACAAAAGTTATCTCATTCATAAAACATTTCAAGATCTTGAAATGTTCAATAAAATTTGATTCTCGAGAATGTCAGCGACTTGATAATTCAGATCACGGAATACTGACTTCCAAGACTGCATTCTAGGTTTTTCTGAGAATGTAAGATATGAATATGTTGAAATGAAATAAACTGTCCCCATTAGTTTCCATTTTCAAAAAAAAAAATTAAACTGAGCGAAGTCGTGCGTATGTAGTAAGTACAGCGGTGGAGTGATACTTGATACTGATACTTGATACAAAGTAGTATGCGTTATACCATTTTAAAATCTACATTCGATAGGAAATTTTTGTTGGCCACTCAGGTTGCCTTACATTTTCAATCAACAAAAGCTCAAACTTTGGCAAAAAAACTCTAGCAAAACATGAATTCGAAATTAAATATTTTTTTTTCATAGTACCTCAGTAACCAATTCGAAATTTCATTACTAGTCTGATAGTACACTTGATCAAGTATATTAAAAAAAACACTGAGAATATTTTCTTTGTGTGGCAGCGGCGTGCAAAAAAAGTAAAGAGGGTACATTTTTTTAAATTCATAAAAGTCCAAATATCACGAAAATCGTAGGATTTTCTGTAACACAAAAATTTATTTTCTGAACGGTCTTACTGTCCCCTATTCGCGGTTGAAATGTTACCCATTATTTATGGGACACCCTGTATAACGGTATCATCCGCGTGTAGTCGTATTCATCCCTTAGAACTGACGGAAGTCGTGCGTATGTACAGACGTGGAGAGGCACTCGATTCTTGCGGAACACCTGACTCGACCTTGGGGACATTTTGGTTTCGACCATGACCTCGAAAGTCCGTCCTACTAGCTAGGAGTCGATCAATCTAGCCATATATGAAAGAATGCTTGCCCTCAACATGTTGGTAATTAAACCCCCAACCCAAACGGTGTTGAATGCTTTGTTCATGACCAATAGGACCATGACCGTGTTTTGTTTTCTGTGAAAGGCCTCTTTCACCCCGTGCACAATTCTCACCACCTGGGAGGCCGTATTATGACCTGCCCGGAAGCCTTATTGATCATCAGAGATCATTTTGAGTCTTTCCACAAGAGACAGATGCTGTTTGAGGAGGATCTTGTCTACTATATTTGCCAACAGGCTGAGGAATGAAGTTGGTAGACAGCTTACTAGTTTGTACGGATCCTTAGCAGGTTTGAGTATAGGGATTACCACAGCTTTCTTTAGGCAACCTGGGTAATGCTGCCATTTCATAACAGCGTTGATCAGGTGGATCAGTTGGATCAGTTGAACCACAGTTTTGCGCAAGAGCTTCATCATAATTGTGTATATCCAGGCACCTCATTTGGCGGAAGCTTTTTAACGACCTCCGTTAGCTCTTGTAATAGTTGATCACTACTCTGGCCAGCCTATGAGGGCACAGGGGGTGGGGTGGCGTTTCGCTTAGGGTGTTTGCACACCTTGTGTTTTCCTGCTGTCCCTTTTCTGTGCCTTTTTATGTACATTGGCAAAGTACTGCCCTGACCTGAAATTAAAATTATAAATAATGGAGATAGAATTCTGCGAGTTGAGACTTTTCATTAAAAATTTCCTCCCCTTCAAGAATCTTCTTATCATATTTCAACTATCAATAGTTTTTGAAATATTGGTGAAATACTGAATACCTCCTTTTTCCGTCTTCATTTGTTAATGAAAAGTGCTATCTTTTTCTACACGTCATTCCGCATTCAATGAGGTTTACTCATAGTTTTAGAAGCTTTTTCTCTTATTTACACTGTTTTGAATACTAGGTTTTCTTCAATAATAACGGTTTCATCTTCCTCTTGAACATGTGAATATTTCTCGAGTTCTGTATATATTTAGGAAGGGTATTAAATAGTTTGCAACCATTATAAAAGATACCCCTTTGATATAGGCTGGAAAAATGTTTCGATGGAAGCAATCTGTTTATTATACGAGTTTCATAGATATGTTCTACTACTTCAGTTTCAAAATATGATTTATTTTTGAAAACAAAGCAAACAACATCATATATATAAATCGATATCATTGTAAGAATTGAGAGGCTCTTGAAATGTTCTCTGCATGATTCTAGAGTTCCGATTTTTGACACGATACGGATTGCCCTTTTTTGTAACATGAAAATTCTGTGAGCATCCGTGTAGTTCCCCCCATACTTCAGGTTTGAGTGGAAACATCCAAAATATAAATGTTTTACAATATTCTTGCTACATTGTTGGGATGATATACAGAGTGCATAGCAGGTTTTAGCAAGTTTCGAGGCCAAATTATTGATATGTGTGTCCCATTTCAAGTTACAATGGAGGGTGAGACCTAAAAGCTTTGTTGTGTCAGAGCAACTAATATCAGCATTGTTCAGAGCAATAGTATTGGGAGTTACAACCTGAGAATGACCAGTTCTAAAAGTAATCAATACTGATTTTTCCTTATTGAGACACAGACAATTTTTCTCAACCCATTCTCTCACATTCTAATACACTTGATCTGCTTGGGTTATAACATCACCGATGTTATCGGATACAAAAATAAAATCAGTATCGTCAGGATAAGCTACGAGTCGAGTAGTAGCATGACTAATCTGTTCTAGTAAGTCATTGATATAAATGAGAAACAGAGTGGGCCCCAATATGGATCCTTGTGGTACTCCAACCCTAACTGGAATCGAATCAGAGACAAAGCCATTGCATTTGACCTGTTGGTATCTATTCCCAAGATAAGAATCAAACCACTGAAGCACAAGGCCCCTAATGCCATATCTCTGCAATTTGCATAGGAGAACTTCATGATTCACGCAATCAGAGGCCTTAAAGAAATCAATAAACAGTCCAAACGCAACTTTTTTCTCGTCTAAAGCCCTAGTAATCTCATCAACAAACTCACACAGTGCTGTGTCGGTACTCTTATTCTTTAAAAAAACATGCTGGCAATCTGAAAGCCTTTTATTTTCAATCAGGAATTTCAAAAGCATTTTATTCACGAGAGTCTCAATAACTTTCCCAAAGCTTGAGCATAAGGTTATGGCCCTGTAATTGGTGATTTGTTCTGCATTGCCTTTTTTATGTAACGGGATAACACTGGCTTGTTTCAATTTTGATGGAAAAACTCCCTGAGATATATATAGATTATATGGGTAAGTGGTTCGTTAATTACTTCGCCTATTTTTTTATGTATTGTATTCGATATTTCGTCACAGCCTGATGAATTAGAGTTTTTCATGTTCTTCATTACGTCTCTAACCTCATAAGATTGAGCTGGACCAAAGACCAGAGTATACTGCTATCTATGAAATCGTAGTCAATTGATTTCGTGATATTATTTGCAGAGGTAAAATGACCACTACTGAAAAAATTGTTGAACTCGTCGGCACAGTTTTCAATCCCAATTTCATTCCCATTTACATTGAGCTCAATACGCTGATATGACTTACTTTTCCGAGCTGTGGTGATCTATGTCCCAGATAGTTTTGCCTCTATTATTCGACTCTGATACATTCGGGTCAAAGTATCTTTTTTTATTTTCGGACAATTTCTTTTGTTATCGTTGATTGACCTCTCTGAACATTGGTCTGTACTCTGAATATTGTCTACTTAAATCTGCATATAGACTTCTTATTTCTTCTTGCTACTAATATGAATGTAAGTCTGGCAGACTTAATGTATATCAGGCATTATCTATAACTACGGAAGAATTCACGACAATGGAATTTTTTTGCTTTGTTGGTTCGTGAAATTATCTCAATAAATACTACTCGGGCTAACAGTACCATTGATAATTCTGTGAGAAATCTCAAACTCGATCGAATTGCTTTGAAGTAACACTACAAACAATTTGATCTCGTTGATTCCTGACAGAATTACTATCCTCCGATCATTTCACTCGCCATATGAAACCCCGCTTTTCTGCAATATTAGGACCAATAGGGACGTATGCCCCGATAATACATAGTTTCTAGCTTTCGAGCCGGTAATACCACTTTGTCATGGCAACCACGTATCCAAACAGGCATTCTCTATAACTATTGAAGAATTCATGACAATGGAACTATTTCACTATTTCACAAGCAATTTGATCTCGTTTATTTCTGACAGAATTACTATAGATATTATTGCGAGCACTTGATAATTTCACTAGCCGTATCAAACCCCCCTCTCCTGCAATATTAGGACCAATAAGGGACGTATGCCTTGATAGTCCGCAGTTCCTAGTTTTCGAGACGGTAATACCACTTCAATTCAATTCAATTCATTTTTGGTCCATCGTGCTGAATAGCTATATAGGACAAGTCAAGTTGTTCATATAAAATTTGGTAATAAAATTTCAGAAAATTGACAACACAGCAAACATTAACAAGAAAATGAATATATAAAAAATCTATCTATCACAGTATGAAATTGTCTAAGTAATCCTGCAGGCTATAGAGAGAGAGGTTGAGGAGAAGCATTTTTTTTGAAAAGTAGCAGGCTATCGATATTTTTTATTTCTTTTGGAAGAGCATTATAAACAAGATATTTGGTGATTTTTGGGATGGTTTGGGATATGAAAATCGTTTTTTCCCTAGTGTCATGGTTATGTTTTGATTCATTTGTGGTTAATTTTCCCCTCTGTCTGTGAACGTAGATCAAGAGTTCATATATATATATATATATATATATATATATATATATATATATATATATATATATATATATAACACATAAAATGGAAGTATTTTATGATGTTCGAACATTTGCTAAACTTCGCACAATTCTCTTCTGGGCTACGAAAACATTCTGAACGCTACACGAGTTTCCCCAAATGATTATTCTATAAGTAATTCTACATTGAATTTCACCAAAATAGAAGAGTAACATTCCATGAATATCCAAAATAGATTTTAGAGATCTTACTTGATAACATTTAGTGTTCAATGTTTTAGCTAGTGCTTCACAGTGAGTATTGAATGATAAATTTTTGTCCAATTTGACACCTAAGAAAGTAATACATTCCTGTTTATCTATTGTTTCGTTATTTATTTCTATATCTAAATTTGTAATTTTATTATTTTGCCTCGTGTAGAAGTTCACATGGCTGGTTTTGGAAGCATTTAAGACTTTGTCATGGTAACCACGTATCCAAAAACCAACAGAGAATATTCATTCATCTTGCTACTAATATGAATGTCTGTCTGACAGACTTCATGTCTATTAGGCATTATCTATAGATAACTATTGAAGAATGGGACTATTCTTACTTTGTTGTTTCATATAATTATCTCAATAAATACTAACTCGATCAAATAGCTTTGAGGTAACACCACTCGTCCTAAAGGTCTCTTGGTGTTACCAAGAAATTTGATCTCGTTGATTTCTGACAGAATTGCTATCGATAGTATTGTGAGCACTCGTGGTATTACCTCCAATAATTTTTCAAACACCAGGGTATACGCTGTCTTATCGATAATTTTTGAAACAGTAGGACGATCATATCGAGACAAGTGTTCGATGTCTACAAACACCGAAAATTCACGAATCCATTCGAAGACACGAAACTCGAACGCACAATCCGTACGTAACTCCTTCCAAAATATCAACGTTTTTTCCGGTATCATCCGTGAATAATGCAGGCACATTTTTCTTCGAGCAATCTCATAGGAGATCACCGTGAGGAGGTGAATTCGGTTCGCTCACCGAATATAGGAGCACGCTTCTTGGTAATACCTGATCCGTGGAATTTGGACACGGATGGGTGGACTTATTCCGTCGGAGTTATCCGAAACGACGCCGTAAGCTCATTCACCATGTTGAATCCTGCAGGATTTATATCCATTTTACAATATTTATAATATCACGTTTTGTATAATTTTATATCGGGCAACAAAAAATGCATCTAAAAATTTTTCATGAGAAAATTGTCAATATTCAACTACGGCTAAAACTATTCTGGAATGGAATGTTTATTTTTTGATATTTCAGTCTTCATTTTTTCCAACCCAAAAAGATTGTTAGTCATATGATTTATTACCTAGGAAATTGCTCATTTCAATCACCTAAAAAACTGTGTGATAGAAAATAAGCCAAATCAAATTTACCACACGAAGAACTGAGTTTCGCTTGTAATTCTCCTCATGTTTATATAAAATGGTATACCGAGTAGCTCAATCAATCGTTAGGTAACAACAAGTTTTTTCATCTTCTATGTAATGTAATAAACGGTTTCAACTAAGAAAGTGTCTGGAGTCTCACGGGATTCGCTTGAAAAATTGGAAATCCCGAGGAGATTTGTCTCAGTGACTATGTTCTGTAATAATAATAATGGTTATTCAGGAAAGCAGTAAAAGATTAAGATGTATATTTATAACGATATATATTTACGGTTGCACAACAATTTGAGGGTTATACCCAAAAACTTTTCTCTATATATTTTCATATATAGCCCCTCGATAAATCCTTTCTGATTTGTA
The DNA here is from genome assembly GCA_944452925.2 of Chrysolina oricalcia. NCBI lineage: Eukaryota > Metazoa > Arthropoda > Insecta > Coleoptera > Chrysomelidae > Chrysolina > Chrysolina oricalcia. The sequence continues at coordinate 55,120,242 of OX101813.2, read as the reverse complement.
TTTTCCTGGGTAGGATTGTCACGCTGGTAGCTATAGCTGCCTCCGTGGCGACGTTAGTTGTTGCCTTGTAAGCACAAGGTCTTCTAACCGAAGACACAAATGTGTGGTTGGCTTCCTGTTGTTGACTTCCTTTGTTTCTATTTTTACATCCAAGTGTTGTGCATCTTCGCACTTGATTTTACCGTACTGATGAAAGCTTAAGCTCGAAACACGTGTCTACGGTTGCACAACAATTTGAGGGTTATACCCAAACACTTTTCTCTTTATATTTTCATATATAGCCCCTCAATAAATCCTTTCTGATTTATATTTATAACAGTAGAGAATATACAAAATTACACGATAAAATTGTTTCTCTAAATAAACAAGAAGAAACCCACAAAAGAAACCGTGTGCGTGGGTCTATCCATGGAATAGAATATAAAATAAAATTTAAAACTCACTTACATCGGTATCAATTCATAGTAATAAAAATTCATTTAATTTATGAAACAATAACGTACCTGTCATCTTCGGCCAGAAATACGAAATAATGAAGTAAAATAAATTTTCTCCAAGAGTATATCTGGGAGCGGAGCTCTAATAGACTCCGCCCACAGCGGCTTTGCTCCGGCATTAGCTGGAGTAAATGTGCCATTTTATTATCAAAGAAGCCGAGTTGGCTTCGAAATTCTTCTTTACGAAGGAGGCTAGAATCAGGAGTACCACAAGTAGCAGTACTGTCGCCACACCTGTTTTCGATCTAAACCGCAGACATGCCTATGTCGGACATCCCCATGAGCAAACTGGCACTCTATGCAGATGACACGACAATATTTGATGAGTAATCCCATGGGAGAGAAGTAACATAGAAGCTGCAACTTCAGATAAACAAGCTGGAACCGTGGTTCAATCGTTGGAAGATCGGAATCAATGCAGACAAAAGCACGAGGCGACGTACGACACCCGAGTGCCAAGTTACTATGAACCATCAGATAATTCCATGGGTAGACGAAGCCGTATACCTAGGAGTAACCTTGGACTAGAAATTCAGGTTTCTGAGGAACGTCTCCCACAGATTAGCTTTAGCGGAAGCCGCAAGGCATAAGCCATATCCACTCATCGGATGTAGGGGCAACATGGCACTCGAGATAAAACTACTCCACATCAGGACAATCCTTTCACCAATCATGCTGTACGCGTCTACTGCTTGGAGGCAATGCGCGAACAGTTATAGACAGAGGATGCAGGCCTTCCACAATGTCTGCCTGAGAATGGCAACAGACGCACCACGATATATGCCTAACAGGTTTATATATCGAGACTTAGACATCCATCCGGACTACATCGACAGACTGATCAGGCATCACGTGGGGACTACTCTAAGACACGAACCCGCTGCTCACGGAGCTCCTCGAGAACAGACGTGAGCAAGACGACAGAGACAAATACAGACGACCAGTGAACCAAAGAGACAACGACACCCCTAATAAAAAATACCAATTTTTTATCAAAATAAGAAGTATTTTAATTCAATATCATCCAGGAAGTGATAAAAACGAAATACTTACCAAATAAAAAATGTTTTTAGCATTTTTTTTCAAATTCGAAATTTTAGTCGCGCCACGTTAAAACACAAAACATAATGGAATTAATTAGTCGCGCTGGGTCAGATGTCAAATATTCGCATGTCACACTGTCACATTAGCGATTAAACAGAGACTGGCTACGTACATCGGCTGTCCGCCTCAAGTTAGGAAGGTAGAGGTGGGGCAAGCTCCACGACGTTTCGACATCTAAACTGCAGTACAAACTAAACGGTCTTGGTCAAATAGACCCGGCGCGACTACTCCAGGGTTATAAACCAGATCGAGTTGATCATGCAGAAGGTTACATTAGCAATATTTGTGTTTATGCCATTCTAAAGATTCTGAATGATTCAGTTTTCAGTCTTCAAAATTTGTTGAAAAATTACGTCTACATTGTCCCACAAAAACACCCTTTGTTTTAAAAGATACGGTGAACATGAAAGGTGCTTCAGACTGGGAAAAACATGTTTAACGTTTTCAAACCATTCCTTGGAGTGCAACCGATTTTCTCGTTTATGCCTCTGAGACCAGTGAAAAGTATGAAAATTCTGACAATGATGATGAAAAATTTGAGAAAAATTTGAGAGGTCGCAGCTTGGCTTTCATATAAAAAACTCGATTTTCATTAAAAAATAGATGTGTCTTGAGACGATTTTATCGCCACTGCCATGTACACCAACGGTATGTTGAGATAGACAATAGCAGCAAAAAAATGATAGGCATAGGGGTTGCACGTTGCCAAATGGTACCAATGATGTCGAAAACTTGTGATTTTTTTTTATATTTATACTATTCTCTCGTTGCTGTCAATTGAAATGATGGAAGTTTCAATCATGAATGTCCTATAAAAAAGAGGCATAAGGTTTGCGGATGTCGAAGTGACGTTAAGTGCCGGAATTGAATTTTTTAAACGAAGGCCACGCGGCGACCGCTCGAATTTTCCATCATTTTGTTCAGAATTTCCATACCTTTCACTGGTCTCAAAGGCATAAACGAGAAAATCATCAAATGAAATCTTTCACCACCCCCCAGTCTAATTCATGAACACAAAAACTGCGATTGTTATCTACTTAATGATCCACTGAATTTGGTATATTCACCGGTTTTTAATGCAGCTTACCCACATTGTGGCAGGTAAACATGATTCAAGTGAAAGTAGTTTATGGCCATTAGTCAATAATCATACGCATTGGGTAGATTTGAAGGTATTCAAGACATTTGAGGACAGTTATTCATCAACTTCGTTCAGAAGAACTGAACCTAAATCGACCTTCACCGAGAATCAAACTTATTTTATAAAAAATTTCGTATAGAAACGGAATGTCGCATCAAAAAAAGAAATTCCAACAATTCTTTGTAGAATGATCCAAGGGTGTAAACCCGGCTATTCATAAACAATTTAAAAAAATTTATTTCCCTTCTCGAATCCAAATTTTTTTTGACCCCCTGCCCCCCTTGAAAAAATGTAAAGAACGGACCCCTACTATATCATATTTTTTGTATTCTTTTAATATTTTTTTTGTAGTTTTTTGAATTTTTTTCATTTTTTCATTTTCGAAAATTCGCGGACACGCGCACAGCCTAAACGGAATGTTGCATCAAAAAAAAGTTCCGAATAATCTTTCTAAAATGAGCTTCCATTGTCCTTAGGGCTATTTAAAAAAATCTATAAAAATTATTTTACCTCTTTGAATCCAAACATTTTCTGCCACCTTCCTCCCCGAAAAAAATAGTCAAGAATGGTTCCCTAAAATACGGTATCTTTTGTTTTTTTAAATATTTTTTTTTTCTGATTTTTTTAATTTTTTTTTTTATTTTTTGAGGAGGGGGCTAGCCCCCCAACCTGAACATCATTTTTCCTCGCAAAAATTTTCTGCGTACGTAGCAACAGGTTTTTTCGGAAATTCCTACCCGTTCGCCAAGTAGCTTCAGAGAAAGGGTGGGGGGAAAGGAGGTAATTTTTCAAAATCGGAACGCCCACATGATGAACCGTTCTTGCAATACGTATTTAGTCCATAATAAATTAATGTATTCGTGAAATTGTCTGATCGAATATCCCTTCGAAATGCAAAATTTTCAAAATACTTTCACCTTGGCAGTCGCTCAAACTGTGTTGCTGTACAAAACACCACTCGAGCAAGCTCTCGTGGTGTTTCTAAGCAACACAGTTTTCGTGACAGCAAGGTGAAAGGATGTTTTGAAAATTCAGCATTTTGTCGGGGTATTACTACTGATAATGTCCATATAGGAAAAACTGCAGTAACAATGGTTACAAATAGAAGTAGTTTAAAAACATAGAAAGTTTTATTTCTTATTTTTCATGATAATATCCTACCACATGGTAACGGATACATCCAACAATTTACATTTTTCTTAGTAAAATTATTTTACGCAGATAACAGGAAAACCTCTGCAATATCCGTAACATCTGTTGATTACCCACCTCTGTAAATACATTTGTATGTAATCTAGTTATCTAGCGAATTTTCAATTAGGATCTCAACGGTCAGCAGAAATGCTGGTAATGGAAACACGATCCATCTAATTGAAATGTTAATTGCTACAACGATCCTCTTGGGATATCCCCGAATGAATAAAGTGTCCATGTTAATTCACAAAGTAACACGATATAGACTACAATTTTGTAGTTCATATGTCTCAGTGATTATTGCTATACATAGAATTTGCTTAAATTTTTTTCATCATGTTCTGAACTTGCAAGACTTTCTAAATTATCTTGAAATACACTTGGCTGTTTTCCCACTTCAACAGTAATAATCGATGAAGATTGCTGTTGATATCGAGTTGTATTGTTTTTTGGAGATTTTTTGGAAACTGTCAGTGTCAGAATTTCTTTCAATGAATATGACGTCTAGGAAACCTGTTAACTTTTTACTTACAGGGTCGATCAAACGGAACATTTTTGAAGAATTATTTGCGTAGCCAACAAAAATGCATCTAGTTTTAGTCGTTTTTATTTTGGAATCTGGACGAAAACTATGCTTCCGAATACACGAAGATGTGACAAATCTGGTTTGCGTCCTGACCAAGCCTCTTCCGGTGTCATGTTGTTCAAAACTTTGGTCGGAGATCGGTTCTTCAGATAAGTAGCTGTGGATATCGCTTTTGCCCAATAGTTGTTAGTGCGATTTGATTTCTCCACTATGGTACTGTTGAACCTTTCTGTATTGCCATTCTCTTGGGGGTATACGGTACGGTTTTTTGATGTTGAATACCATTTGTTCTTAATATCAACCTGAACTCATTATTAACATACCCTGTTCGATTATCTGTTCAAAAATTCTTGATTTTCTTGACCGTTTCATTTTCAACAAGAAACTAGAAGTTCATATTCCTTGAACTTTTCTATTACTTCAGACTTCCGAAGAAGGAAATAAATCATTGTTTTCCTTGAAAAGTCATCAGTGAATGTAAGAAAATATCTAGCACCACTTATTGAACAGGTTTGCATGGGTCCGCATACGTCGGAATGGACAGAATATTTTCCGCACGCCTCCCACTACTTTTCTAGAACGGTTCACGATGAATCTTGCTTTTTATGCAAGTTTCGCATTCTTGTGTTTTAAAATCGAGGTATTTCATACCGGTTGATATTTTCTTCAGTTTTTGCATAGAT